>OV656701.1:16174363-17548726 GCA_927399405.1 Agonopterix arenella
ATTCCTAAACAACCAAATATCAGAATATAGGACATTATGCAGATTTATATAGACAGGAAGAATCGGCAAAAGGTCAATGATATACAGCAAGCTGACATTCAGCTCCGAGAATTGAATTCGGCTTGCGTCACGCACTTGTCGAAAGAGGTCACTGTCAGTCTATAGGAGTAATGAGTGAGGAAAAGAGATCTGGGACACAATCTAATAGATCCAGCAGACCTACTTTCAGGAATATTCTTGAAATTATCATCGGAGACAATAGCCGTAAATTCTCGGATATTGCAAATAAGGCAGCTTATCTTTCTCTTGCTCTTCTCCGATTGGGGTTGGGCAAGTCGACGGACCTTGACCTGTGACGTTTATGGGAATTGATAGGTTCTAATATTTTTCGTGAGTTATACTCTGTAAGCTAGACTTCCTCTCACCAAAGAGAGGAAAAGGGGACGGACTTTATGGTTGAATAAAGCCTATCCCCTTTCGTCGCTGGTTTGAATGCTGAATGTTTATTGCAGTGAACTGGAAATATTATGTTCTTGCATATTCTTGCGTATGGCTTAAATTTTCTAGTCGACTTTTCAATTTGGTAAGCAGTTCAGAAGCCAAACAGTGTTCGTGAGACAAGTTGGGTGAGGTAGTAAAATATCGGTAAAATACCGTCGGAATTTGACGGGCTTTAAGAAAACAAACGCTAAACTAATTCCATACAAGTCCTGGCAGACGTTTTAATTTAATACCTGCTACGGTAAAACAACACTCCATTTACGAAATCCGAGTACGTATTAGTTTGTTTACCCTCGCCCAAAGGCGAATAGAAGTGACATTGTCTGCCTCCCTCGCCCTTCATCCGACCGAGTGCGAGGTAACCTGTACACTTAGCGGCGTTTATAGACCGGAGAGGCCCTCGCAAAACGGCTGGGTTACCCGCGGAGATTCAATACATCTCTTCAATTTATTCTGATTACGATATTACGCTACCTAAACACATTTGAGCGTTAGAGGGTCATTGAGCGCGGCATTCTTAAGTAAAAGACAGAATGGGTGTAGTTTGTTTGTTAAACAAGTTTTATCGGGGTTCGGTTGAGTTTTTTTGTTGACCGATGAGTACTTAGTGCAACCAGAGTAAACATCTAGCGGCCAACGTATGAGAGGGTAATGATGTGGTATAACAGTCTTTCGTTATCCTCAACTGGTAATGTTTCCATAGTGGTTAAAGTTAAATGGTAGGTAAATAGCGTACCTACATTTTACGAGTTAAAGCTCCCTTTAGCATATTTAGTCCTCCATATTTAGTTTAATCCTTGTCTAACAGATGCTCAAAACAGAGGCTTTGTTATAAGCTGAATTATGGGTTCGAAATATTTGAGTGAAGACATTTAAACTATTGGGAAGATAAGAGTTTTGTGGCGCGCCTTGCAGCCTATGTTCAGCAGCAGACGATATCAGACTTTCTTTGTCCAGCAATACAATTCTCTAAGCGCAAACATCGTCACAACCTTGAATTCGTCATTGAAACATCGGCGAGCTATCAATTCGGTATTCGCTAAGGTGTTAAACTTATATAAAAACTTCGACGATCTGGAGAAGTATGTTACATTCATGAGTTCATCGCTGTTTTTGACAGCGATGCGACGCTTAGAGAATTGCATTTCAGTTTGTTCACGGTTCCCTGACCCATCTGAACGTCATCATCTAGTAGCCTGTAGTAGATTCTGCAACATCCATTTAGACTGTATAATCTAAGTGACAAGGTTCATTATTATAAGTCATATCCATCACATTTTGCTGTGATGTGAGGTGTCTGGCTTCTAATAGCAATAGCACCAAACGTAAGAGGCATCGTCAACATTTCTGATGCTCTCACCGTGTGGCTGCCGGTTCCAGCCACTAACATCCAACCACACCTCTGACGGTATCGGTTTGTCCGTTCCATCAGATTCAAGGAGACGACCGACGAGAGAGCGCATTTGTGTGTAGCACCTTAAACATATCCTGCGTACCTGACTGCTTTTCTCATAAACCAGTCACTGTACCCCAAGTCGGCTGTGATAATTTATTCACATCCATCAAAATGTCAAGTTGTTCTTGAAATTTTTGAGGTCCTACTTTAAGACCAGACGCCCTCAGGGAACGTTCGTCTAGACTACCCAAACATAGAAGCTTAAAACTTTAGGCCCTAGTAAACAACATTGTTTTGCTTATTAACCTAAATGGAATTTAAACTTTGTGAAACCGAAAATGTTAAATCAAATTAGTGAAATAACTCGTCAAATCTAAATTTAATGAACAATTTGGCATTATTATGAGCGAAGTAGCTAAAAGTCGTCTCAATGTCATTTTTCGTATACCTAGTCAGAATTTGTTTTTTTTCGTATACCTAGTCAGAATTTGTTTTCTAATATAATATTTACAAGTTAAATGTTGATAGTGAACTGCAGTTTGTTAGTTTGTAATTTTTTTAACACTTTACGGTGTATATTCATTTGAGTTTGAACACTTTTTGATCTTTCTTACGCGCGAATCTCAACGCATTTTCAAGTAAGTAAGTGCATCGCGCGCAGTCACCATTCAAGCTGGGAACAAGCAATGAGGGATTTTCCTAAAGCAAAAAAAGTAAAAAAGTTAGTTCCTAATTTCTCGATAGATGGCGTTGACCAGAGAGGGGTCCAATAGGTATGAGCAAAGATATTAATTAATATTAATAGTAAAAATACACAGTACAAACCCTTTCTTATTTTTGTTGGTTTATTGTTTAGCTATCTCAGTATTATTGTCCGTCAACAACGAATCGAGTATCAGACGTGGCTGTATGGGCTACATATCCGTTTTGAATATACGAACAATAAACGAGAAACAATAACAAACTACAAAAACCTAACAGAAACTGAGAATTTCAATAAAAATTAACCGGAAATATTTAAATCGTACTACGTCAGATGCCGTGATTAAAAAGCAAAGCCATAGAAGAAAAATTGGACCCTGGTTTGACAGTCTGGCGTGTGTGGGTGTTTCTCCTCGGCGTTTGAAGGTCGTCATTATCCTCACCACATATTTTCGCTTTGTTTAAAAGAAAAGGTATACAATTTAATAACGCGGTTATAAAACCCGCTGGTCCCTTGTAACAGCGCTAAAAAAATTATACCTTTTCTTATAAACATGGCGAAAATATTTGGTGAGGAGAAACACCCGGGTCGTCAATAACACCCAGATTGTTAATAACTTGTACTGTGTATTTTTATTATTAATATTAATTCATATATTTGCTCATACCTTTTGGACCCCTCTCTGGTCAACGCCATCTATTGAGAAATTAGGAACTACCTTTTTTTTCTTCTGGAAAGTCCCTCATTGCCTTCAAAACGCGGGTAATAGGCACGTACATCTGGACCACAAAAGCCAAACCTGTCCTAGTCCACTGCTGAACATATTATGCCTCTCCCATGGCGCGCTACACAACTATCCTCGGTATTCCTCATCCTGTCACTCTCGGCTACCATTTTCAGGTCGTCGGTCTAGCAGAGCGTCCCACTGTACGCCTGTCAGAAATCCTTATCCCTTTTTTAAATAATAGTTCAGAAACCGTGAGCAAAAGCTAGTTCTAAATATTTTTTATTTAGGTACAGCTACTTAAGAATTTAACTGAGTCGGTGACTTACTGCTGACTTTGACTAAACAGGGTTTCTTTGAAGAACATATTTCTCGAGACACGAAGATAAAATGATAAAATGAATTAGTTCAGACAGGAGCTATCAGAATAAGTAATTTCGTTTTAGTTAAATTATGAAAGTTAACTTATTAATGTCTTACAAAATTTGTTTGATAGACAGAAATTATTATCTCAGCTTAGGTCATTGAAATGACAATAGGACTCTGAGCGAGCTGCGTGGTAAAACAACATTTTTATCCCGATTCCTATGTTGACACTTGAGTAAAATGAGTAAAAGTTGTTCAGTTTGATGGTCTGAAGAATTCTCTATAATTGCAACGCATTTTAGTTTACACCCTGTATGTATACGATTCAAATTATAATAAAGCCATGACACTGAAGGACCTTCGGTTTGGAAATAAGCTCCATCGAATTGAGCTAAATTTTTGACAGTGAGTGGAAAGAGAAAGTGCCCTGTATTGCAAATGCATTTAAATATTTCTTTTTTACCCGGAATGCGAAAGTTCAAGCATTAAAGTAAATGTAACCGATCTGTTCTCGTCGAGTCAGTTTATTTTAAAACCTGCCGGTCCCTTTGGCTTTTATCTTAAATAATCGGAAACTTAAAATTCAATAAAACGTGATATGTCAGAAAACTGTACGCTGCAACTGCTGTATTTCGCTTGCTTGAAAACATATCGATACGATATGCATTAAACATTATTTTATCACTATATTTATAAATAAAAGTCCACCGCCGCGTTTTTCTGTCGAGGTGACTTACGAATAGATGGACTGATTCACGAGGAAGGAAGCCGGGAGGGTAGATAGTATAATAAGAAAAGGGAAATACCAATCCTTAACAGACTCATTACGACATCAACTTGAAAGTGTAGCAGCTTGTTCGATGCGAATATGATTCTCTTGGCCGGAAATTTTAACCCCTGAGGTGTGATAATTTGCATACGGGACCGAAGCATACATATTATGAATTTCACACATTCTAATTCATATTATAAAGTGACAATAAATTTATTCGTTGGCAATTAAAATTCAAAAGATTTCTAAATATACCTTAGTATTAGTAAAATACCGCCTCATGAAGTACACACGGCGACACATCAAGTTATACAAAACCAATATAAGCTGGTCGCGAGACGTTATACGTTACTCGTTTTATGCGCGACCAGCTTATTTTGGTTTTGTATAGCTTGATGTGTCGCCGTGTGTACAACTGGTAGGATAGGAACAATATCATCATCATCAGCTTATCATCGTCCGCTGTTGAACATATACCTATTACCTATGCATAGGCTACAGATTAATAACACGATAATCAATATAAATAATAATTATCACTGTAAAGAGAACAGAATCAGAGGGAGGGGGAATAAGCAGAGACTATTCATCAATAATCATGGACAAGATTACGAATGAGTATATTAGAGGAAGTATGAAAGTAGCTCCTGTGGATGAAAATCGCGCGGTTATAGATTATCTTTGTATTATATTGCATGTGATGACAAGAGATGAGTGTGATGTTACAAGACGAGTGTTAAATGTTAAATATGAATGTGGATCACTGAACGACCAAAGAAAGGATCAATTGGATGTGTGAAATATGACATGTGTAAAAAAGTAGTCAGGAGTGTGCACTGAAATGACGGCTAAAAGAGATGAATGGAGGAAGACGACGTATTGCGCCGACCCCGAATAATGGGGCAAGGGCAGGTAGATGATGATGACTATTCATCAATAAACACACTGTTGGCTAACTTTTATCACAATCACAAACCCAACACAAGATTTGTGTGCAACAAATATCAATATTTAAAGTTTGTATATGGATAATATTTTAAATAACGTCTCACTATCGGTCGTCAACTCGATTCTTTATCGTATCGATAACGCATGGGAGGTCAATTCATTCGGTTCTTCAATGCGCAAGTTAAATTTGACGAGCGATGTTGAAATTGGTAATATTCCAGGCTCGCCTAGTGCGGGATCATTGTCTATATTTTCTAATGGTGACTTCAGATGGGTCTAGGCTTAGGTGGGTTTTTCTTAGAGTGTAAACTTTCATGCGTTACACACTTTAGGGGGTGCTTCAGACTATCAAACTGAACAACTTTCACTATAGGACCAATGACCAATATAATGTTTACTAACACTATCAATTTGTCTGAAATAAAATGTTTGAATTTAATTGAATATTGTAATAGTGAAAAACATTTTTTTTCACCCCCTAATTTATACCCCCTAAAGTAAACAGTGGTCATGCCCCAGGGTGTAAGAAGATCTCTTCCGAAAACTCAAAGAAGTGAAAGTACCCATCAATATTTACTATGGGAAACAGCTAAGTATTTCTTAATACCTACCGCTCAAAATGTATAGACCAGCAGATTTTTTTTTTTTAGCTCTCATAGTTGGTCCCATATAGTAAACGGTGTTCATATTGATGGGTACTTTCATTTCACCCTTTTGTGTTTTCGGGAGAGGTCTTCTTATCCTGTATAACACATTTAAGGTTACGCCTTGTATAATTATCATGAGCCTCTATCGCACAGGCTTCACGATTTGGATGTATGTGAAGCCAAAACCTAATTACATTAGTCCATCATGCAAGCCCAATTGGAAACCGAGGTAAAGCCTGACCAGAAATATAAAAAACCTGGTTTGGGGGGGCTGCAATAGACTATAACCTTTAATGCTAGTGTTCCAAGTACAAAAATTAGTTCCAGTGATTTTCCGCAACATGGCGAGGTTTTCTATTTTTCTGGTTGGGCTTTTAAGTTTCCATACTCTAACGCTTGCTTCATACAAAGCATTTTTAATTATTTCTGTTGACTGGTCCAACAAAAATATCCTTTTAAATTAACATCCCAAGAAAACATACAACCTACACAAAACGACGAACTTTACAAAAGTTTCCAAAAGCATTTAAACGTCACATTGTTCCGAAAAAGTAGCAAAACAATGAGGCGGCAATTTCGAAACGGATTGAAGGTTCCATTGTAACCAATTGTTTACTTTTAAAATCATATTCCGCTTTTATAGAGACTCTAAAACGCTAATTTTCGTTTCGCAGAAGGACCGTGTTGACACTGGCACACAATTCCTTTCCGGTTTAACTTTTTTCCACATAATCTCGGTTCGGTTTGTTTACAATACGAGATTTGAAATTCGAAAACGAAATCTATGACAAAATGTTTTTGCACGATCCCGCGAGGAGCGATAAATTCCTAAATTAATACTTGAGTAAAGGCTAGGCCACACAGAGTGCGGCTGCGGGCCGGCATCGGCAGTAGTTGTAAACTATGGAATTAGTAAAACTATGAAGTTCCGCTGTTCCGCAACCGCGCCGGACTGCGTCGTGTGACACCTCGCATATAATTCCATAGTTTACAACCACTGCCGGCCCGCAGCCGCACTCTGTGTGGCCCAGCCTTAATACATATAGATAAGCTCGATATCTATAAAAAATTACCTCTCTATTCTTCACTTCGATAGGCCAGTACTTAAGGAAGCCTTTAACAATTTTGCCCCGCCACCTTCGTCTAGGTCTGCCTAGACGCCGATTTCGTTTAGTTGGGGACCAGCTGGTGGTGGTTTTGGCTCATAGGTCAGGTTGCAACTTACAAAAAGCCACTTCTATTAAAATGCAACAAAGCAACAAACAATTCTAAACTATAATATTAAAATCAAAATCAATAAAAGCTATTATTATAGTAAGCGTGCCCACAGAGATTAAATTTTAAGGAAAAAAACACATTATGGGGTCCGATTGTTGGGTGTTCTGAGCGATCGGCGCGTGCGCTGCATGCGGGTTGCATTAGCTTTAGTACAGTGTATCACACAGCTATTTAATGTCAATTTTATGACGGTTCTATCACACCATAATTCTGTCATTTTTGGACCCATACACTTGCAAAAAGTTAAATTATCAAATAAAAAACTTTTTTGGAATAGAGTTGAGTTGACATTAGATCGAAAGCTTTTTTAAAGCCAAGTTTAGGCTGATTATCGTCTAGTTTAGATTTTCGAGTCAAAATCCACTATTGGAATCGAAGAAGCTACCGTAGTGGATTTTTAATTAGGTAGCTCAACTTTTAAATCACGCTGCATCTCTATACATGGTCCTTCTCAATGTGCTAAGGTTGTTTATGGGGATGATCAAACCATAAAACTGAACAACTTTCTCTATAGGACCAACAACGAAATGTTGTTCGGTTATAAATTATAATCGGCAAACACATACATATTTTCATTAACTTTTACTTAAATGTGAAACTTTCAAAGTTTAATGAGCAACTAGTGCTGGCGACTGTACTAACATTCGTTATTGTATCCAAAAATGACTTAATTACTGATTGGCCCAGTCATTCTAAAACGATCCCCTATTCACACGATATATTTACTTCTAGATCAGTATTTGTATATCTATGCTATCTTCTATACTATTCTAAAACTGTAGCAGAAGTGTGTCTGTACATTGAAGATGTTAACAAATAAAAAGTTACGATATGGTTTTTAGGTGTCCCTGATTCCATATCACCAATTTTTGGATTTTTTGTCTGTCCGTTTGTTTGTTTGTCTACAAAATCCACAAAAATAGCTTCTTCGATTCCATTAAAGTATTTCGACTCTAAACGATAAATAGAATTTACTTCAAATGTCAACTATACATTGATTAAATTATTTACTAATTAAAATTCAAATCAGCAACACGTTTCGTCAAAATGGCAAAATGTCTGTATCTGCAACATGCTTCGCCAAAGTAAATATATAACCAGGATCCCAATCAGCAACACGCTTCGGCAAAGTCTGAATCCTATACCTTCTAAATCTGCAACACGCTTCATCAACCAACATAAAGCATGCGCAACGTCGCATTCTATATATTTCAAAACAATTTCTACAAAAAAATGATGGTAGGCCCTAATACTACTTCATGGTGTGTCGCTTAACAAAAACAACGGCCATAAAACCAAATAAATAACGCAAAAACAAAACAATCTTATCCCCGCATGTATATTGATACAATCTTCATGTAACCAATTAGAGTCAATTCAAAAGTAATTAACATTATTGAAACTGCAGCCAAACTGAAATGAGGAATGACTCACTGCCCCTTATGAACAAAAATTGCAACATGCATTATAATGTGGGTACTAATGATATGCCTGTATTAATACTTGGTGAAAAATTCGGGGGTGAAATATGATGTGCGATAAAAATACAGCATAATATGCAAGAACTACACGCTTGCACTACCGGCAGTGACTTTTTTAACTTGTTTACTTTCATAGACAATCCTCAATGTCCAAGTTATAATTTTATACCTTACCTTATTGTCTACTGTATTTAGGTAAGCGGATCATAAAGATGAATTAGGGATGGGCAGGACTCGTGGCGGGAAGTGGTGGCCAAGAGAGGGAAGGAGTTCTGTAGGTAAACCACCAGTACGTTGGTCTGTTGACATTGTGAGGGTGACCGGAGACCGTGAGCAATGGCGTAATAAAAGTAAGACCTATTTATGCCTAGCAGCGGGTTGATGCTGATTTAATTGATTGATGTTTGGTGTAAATATTTTCATTTAAGTTTAATTATATACTTAAACGAGCGTTAACCCGCGACTTCGTCCGCACAAATTATATACCAGATTTTAAGTCAGATCATAAGCTATCAAACAAAAAAAGTTTCATCAAAATCGGTTCAGTAGTTTTTGCGTGATACTCGTTTAAACAAACAAACAAACACACAAACAAACAGACAGACAAAAAATCCAAAAATTGGTGAAATGGAATCAGGGACACCTAAAAACCATATCGTAACTTTTTTTGTTAATATCTTCAATGTACAGACAAACTTCCTGTTTTATAATAGTATAGATATAGATTTAACGAAGTTTTAGTAATAAGTAGCGGTGCTGTAGAAGAGGTGGATGCGAAAGGACGGTGTGGCATTAACAAATATGGGATACCCAGCAGGGAAGGGATGATGATGATGGAACATCGATTAGAGAACCAAAGGAGTCAATTTATTGTAGGCCCACAAACGGTTACGTTTATTGATGGTATTACACTCTTAAAACATAATTTAATTTACATACGGTAACATTTTTATGTTAGCCTATTTCCCAATTTTCCCATACCAAGATTGAGGATCTTTTTATGTGGCGTTTTTATAAGCGAGCACTGCGGAATAGGAATTTACTATAAAACTCTCATAAGTAATATACCGATGATACAAAACCAAAAATCGAAATGAGATGCAACGAACTAAAACGGCGTCGGCACTTTCTAAGAACATCACAATGAAGAAAACAATTAATTACAAACTCAAATGACAATAATATATGCAAATAGAACATATTTAACAAAAGATTTTTGTCACAGATCATTCTAAAAACTACGAAAGAGTTTAGATAAATCAACTGCACTAGACTAAACATGCAGTGGAATTGTTAACAAGGCCTTATTTAATTAAAGGAAAGCCGCCAGAACCAGTGCGTCACAAAAAAAAAAGAAAAAAAAAACAACAACATCAACATCAACATTCTTTCACAGTTCATGCGGCCAGGTTATGGAATTCATTGCCGCATACTATCTGTGCTAGTCCTTCGCTGGACATCTTTAAGAGGAGAGTTAGAGAGCATTACCTATCTAAATAAAGTCGTAGTAGATGTATGTATATAATATATGTAGGTTCATATTATTATATTTGATATTATTATTTATGTAAGTATATTTATTTGTATAGGTGTATCTTAAATTATTTCTTATCTTATAGGTATTCATTTTACTATCTCATAATTAAGTAGTTTTTTATTTGTGTGCACACTTATTTTACCCAAACATATTAGTTTTCCTCTCACTCAACGGTTTGCTGGAAGAAAACTCTTTTAGAGTTAAGCTCGCCTTTGTACATCACGACTTGTTGTAATTTTTTTTTCATAATTATGTTTTTGTGTACAATAAAGAACCTAAGAATCTAAGAATCCGATTGGACACTAGTGTCTACCAAAATCAAACAGAAGAAAATAAAAGATTATAGTTATAGTTACGAGCGTAAGTGCCGCTGAGACGCTGCTTGAATTATATTTTATTTATAGATGGAGAGGCCAATGGTTATGAGTACAGTATCCAAGACCAACAATAAAATAATTATTTAAAAAAATACCCGTCCTACTACTAATAGGGCAATATTTTCAATTTACCCGATTACGCGGTGAATCAGAGTTCGACCACAGTCATTAGAATTTCCTAGGTTACGTATATTACGTATTGAAGTTACATAATCCTTATTAAGAATTTTTTTTATTTTAATAGGCACAGTAACAAAAGACAATATAAAACATATGCTATACAAATATTAAAATCCTTTTCTGATTTACGGAAACAAAGTTATCTGTAAAATCGACCATTTCAAAACAAAACAACATGACGCCCCAATCTCAGCGAAAAAACATTAGAAACATATGACAAAAACAACCGTTAAACTATTAGAAGAACAAACGTCGATTCTGTGATATTGCGACAATGGCAGGGTAGTGTTTTTTGTTCAATATTGTACATCATTTTTCACTGGTCCTTCTGGTGGGGCGCAACAGGATGCGGGAAATGGCGTGTATCACAAGACGTAGCGAGTAATATTCAGGACAATCCTTGAAATCATTTGCACAGCCACACTTGCCAGTGCCCGTACATGACAGTTGCCAAATCGCCGACCCCTAATAATGGGATGAGGGCAAGTGACTGCTTCGACATGTTTGATTTGCAATAACTATAAGTGATTTAACTATCTTGCTATTTTACGATTAGCTACTCCAAAACGTAAGTAAGTAAGTATTGGTCGTTGAACTGAAGACACACTATATTTTCTAGAAGTAGGAATATCTCTAAGTTAATCTAAGTACTTAACAATTTTCATCTAATTCAAACAGATTTGGTGAGAGTATAATTAAACATTAATGGCCCTAATAGATTGAAATGTATAAAACCGTGATTTATTTTGCGACTTCAATATAGATCACATTAGTTAAAGTTATTCAGCTTCAATCACCGCTTAAAAACCGTTAACTAATATTATCCTTTTTTTGCCTTTGATTGATTGGTTTGATTGATTGAAACACCATACGCTCGCTGTCACTTATAAAATACACCAGAATCCAAAACCAGAACATCCAACCGACTACCGATAAGTAGTGGATTTAGCAACCATTATGCCCTATGAGAGAATTTTCCCGCCATTCAAAATGATTAATGCCGGCGCTCGCGCGACAATCAAGAGCAATTTGTATAACGTAACGCGTGGAAACCGAACAAGCACTGTTCACACCACATGACAGCAGAAAGAAGCTTGTTCCTTCGTTGCAAGCGTGAAAATGGCTTGGTTCTTGGGACTTCGTAGGTGCTCCAATATTGTTACCATTGTCCGCAATGTTACAGTTATTGACTTTTTAACGTCATCTAGTGACTAATGATAGGTTTGAGGTCATAGAAACGAAGGGACTAGATAAATTGACAAATTGAAGAACTAAATGGCTCGGGGTAAAAAGAAAAGAAAGAATATGCAATGCAACTATAAAAGGGATACAGCAGATGGGATTTTACTGAATAAAATTACATACAAAACCAACTCACAGCCGTGTGATGAAAAATTACCTTTAAGAGTTGTTCTTCACCAGGGAGACAAAAGCACACCGTTTCCGCTGGCAAGATCGGCATGTCAGGAGAGCATAATATATGGGTCGATCTATTGGCCGACGTCTAGTAGGTCGCGTGGAACGACGTAGAAGACTGACCTACGTGAGTGTCAAACCAGCTACTGGGGAGAGGTCACGCAGTATCGGGGAAAGTAGCGGTCTCTCGGAGGCCAAGACGATGTATGGGTCGCTGAGCCAGCGAAGTTAGTCCCTCTTGAGCAGAGTGACTTTTAGCCAATTTTAATGTTTCGAAATGGAGAGACACTTCGAGTGATAGGCCAAAAGAACACTGCAATAGAAACGTTAACCCATTAGTCGTCCATGGGAAGAAACAGGGTTATTACATTTTAGCCGCAAAAGTTAAAAACTACGCGATACAGAGTTAATACAATGAATTTTATACTTAAATTTTGAATTTTATACTTGAACAACACATTCGAGTCGACATTTTTGTCTGTTACCATGCGAAACCAAGACATGTCTATCTGGTAAACTCAAAACTACACGTATTTGCCATAACCTTACAAGTTACTAAGTTGAGATAACGTTTTAATAGATTCATTAACTGGCAGTTGTCATACAACATAAATAAGTGCACACTAAGTGCCCTATAGGGAAGTATGTATTAGGTACGTAACATATTTTCCTCTTATATTTTATTTTTATATTAGCACAGCATTTGTTGAGTTTCTTTTATCTTTGTCCTTATATTACACGGATGTTTAATTAAACTTCGTTGAAGTATTATTTGTGTGTATTTTGATAGCAAATGTAATGAGATATTTTATTTTCCGTTTCCGTAGTAATTACAAAAATTCTGAGAAGTCTTATCTAATTTTGAAAATGAAGAATTAGCATGGTTATGCAAAATGTAGGTTCGTATATTTAATAAAAACTAACAACATTATAAATAGCTTCCGGCAAAAACCGAAGCGGTGGAAGATTAATACAAAATTATATCAAAGAATAAGTTAAATTACATAGTATTGAAATTGAGACTAATTACAAATTGTCTTGGAAAAAAGATGACACCTCAAAAACAGACTGTATTTTGCACAGAATGACATGAAGAATCTTGTAATAAAAGTACAAGCAAGACATCTTTTTGTTCTTATCAAAAGTATTATAACTATTTTTCTTGATTTCTGTCTATCCCATTATTTAACTAAACGATCGCTCCAAAATGGTGAAGTAAAACATCCTGAAGAAACCCGCATCACCTTATTTAATTTCGAATACAATGTTAATGAATAAATGAAATGAAATGAATGAATAAAAACAATCTGATGCGTGCCTATGTGTAATCTTAATCAAGCATTGGCACTAATACAACTCCAGCCTAGTTAGCATGCCACCCACGACAAAGCGTTTAAACGAGAAAAATGTCATGCGCGCTCTTTCTGGCCTACGTAAAACAATAAAGATGGAGGCACATCTTGATTATTGTCGTTTTCTCGGGGGTGGCATGCTAGCTAGGCAGTTTAGACCCTCAGATTTACACCACACCAAAACGAACGCCGAAGCAACTTTTGACAAAATTGACATAGGGCTAGCAAGTTGAATTGAAGTCTTGAATGTCACCTATCCAATTACTTCGCCATATCATCGAGGAGTGCCCGCTCAAATGGTGTTCTGGGAACATTAAGAAACTTGTCGATCTGACTGAGGTATAGTTGAGAAGCTTGGTTTGATATTATGACGACGTTCTGAAAGCCATATGAAAAAATAAATGTCGCCGTTGCGCGTTACAATAAGCAGCTAATTAATTCCAAGTACTTTTACTCTCATAATCAGCATGGAAGAAATTTGTTAGTATAGAGTACAACTTAAAACCGTAGCCGTACACCCAACAATCACGTACGAAACAGTAAGTTGCCAAAGCGCTGTCCACGCGTGAATACTTTACGAGTATTCGGAGATTCAGAATCAAGCGTTTATTTATTCATAGCGCTTTCGGGCTGCGGATGGAGTGCGGAACGAATGCAGATACTTTTCATTTCTGATCAAAAGTACTCTAAAAGGAATCTTATGTTTTTATAGGAAGAACGAAATTGGCTTGATTTACGGGACTCGTGGAATAACGAAGCAATGGGACTGCAGAGAACTTGGTGATAGGAATCGTGTTGGAGTTAAAGTAAAAGAAAAACGGTTTAGTGTTCAACGTCCACAATCTTTTGACACAGCAATTTATAGTAAGAAAGAAATCAATAAACAAAAGTATTAATACATAAACGCTCAGTTCCAGAAACGCTCATTAAAGTTAATCCTCCATTTCTCAAATCTCTTGCTGTCACTTTTTGTCTCCTTGACGTAGTAAAAGCTAGCAAGAGATTTAATAGAGCATTAACTCTAATGAGCGTTTCTGCAACTGAGTGTAACAGAATTTAACCGACCGCCTTATTTAAACGTTTATTTTTCTAGGGTTCCGTAATCTAACAAGGAACATGTGCCATTGCAACGCATATGCCTCCTCCGGTCCTCACACGGATAAGCATGTAATCGGGTGATACTCCACCACACGGGTCCAGTGCAGATTCGTGGAGACTGTTGTAAAGCAAGAATATGCAAGAAAATGATGGTAATTTGTAAGCAAGCCTATCCAGATACGACGATGTTGTCCGTCTATGATCAATTCTAAATTGTACCATATTTCTAGTAGTCCTAGTACAATATTGGTTGCTTGCAAAGATGACAACAATTCTGAATTTAAATTCAAATAAACTCGTTTCTTGAGTGTGTATTCTTAAACTAAACCACTGCACTACCGACTGCGCTATTCCCTGGCCAACAAAAGAGCATGCAAAAATGCTAAAACGGTTTAAGTCACGTCCCGGCGCTAGGCTGAGACTTCTGAATGCAGACTTTCTTTGCGGCACATGCGTCAAAGTGTACTTACGAAATAGTATGGATTTTCCTGTTAACTTATTTTAAAGACTTATGTTAATTAAAGAGGAAAATAGCCAAAAAATGTCCTGTAGCTTGCACAACCTTGGGTAGGTAATTTAAGATTAAAATCAATCGTTTTCCTTTAATATTTAAAAAGACAGATATTAAAAGTTTAAAATTGTGGAGAATGGTATGCTCATAGAGAAATTTACTCCATGGATATGCTTTACAAGATTATTAATAACTATGTTCACGATTAGACGCGTAGGAAACGAGATATTTCCAAAAACGGATTTTTCCACCTTTGAATATCCTATCCTCCTTAACCTCGAATATCTTACAGGCAGTTATTAGACGAAGGTCAAGACAAAGATCTATGCAAAAATCCTGCATATTGCCTCCGTTTCCGAGATTTGATTTACTTACTTTATAAAAATAAAAATTAAAAAATTAAAATGTAAATAATGTAATAATGTATGTAATTGTAATGTAATGTATGACTTTAAATTGTATTTGTATGTTCTGATGTGCAAATAAAGAATATTTATCTTATTTTACCTTATCTTCAGTTTGTAAGCTTTTCACTTCACTAAGCTGAAACTGCAGCTGCCGTTTCTGCCCGAAGAAAGTATTTTGATAAAAGGTTCGCCTACAAAACTGGTAAATTTGAATTTTATAAGAAA
This sequence comes from Agonopterix arenella, assembly GCA_927399405.1. Classification (NCBI taxonomy): domain Eukaryota; kingdom Metazoa; phylum Arthropoda; class Insecta; order Lepidoptera; family Depressariidae; genus Agonopterix; species Agonopterix arenella. Next base: position 16,190,283 of record OV656701.1, read on the forward strand.
TGCCACGATAGAAAAGGATAATTTCCATTTCCTTGGGAAGTATGACATTCCTCCTATTTTTTGTGTATAATTTTAGCTATCATACTCTTTGTATTTTTGTTCTTTGATCATACTCATTCGTTAGTTGTGAAACGAATACAGTTCATCACGTAGGCAATGTCTTTTGGCACTGATAAATACAGTTCATAAATAATGGTCGGAAATTGAGGAGTCTATGCACGTAAACTTGAAATTTCTACCAAGAAATCTTAGTATGGATGTGCCAATTTTAGCAAAAAGTATTTATTAAGCCCAGGATACAGGATTTAAGAAAAATGGGGAAATTAGGACTTTCTCGAAAATCGTCTTCATCGAAAATGTCAGAAACAAATTTTTATATTGAGAGTAAATAGCAAAAGTAATAGATGATCATGCCATGCAGTGATACATAATTTAAAATGGACGAGTGTTTTGACGTATTAATTTTAATTTTAGAATAGACATGAATTATAAAATAATTAGGGTATGTCTACAGCTGCCAACATTCGTATAATTCTGACTAATTTAATTGCCAGCTCCATTAATTTTGCCACAAATATAAATTATATTGCATTTAAGATGTTACCTATACTATTTTCTCATCTACTTATGAAATGTGCCACTGACTTACAGTTTCCCAACATTGGTACAGTTTTGGGTAGGATTTCTCAGGTGTAGCCAGATTTTCATTGATTTCGTTCAATTTGTGTCGTATGTATTAACGGCACTTTTACAGAACTATCTAATAACATTTATATAGACGTACAATGTACATCAAAAAACATTGTACTACACCTTGAAAACCAATAACCGCGTGCAAACACAACAGTTGTAAATCAACAGAGCAGCGTATTTCATGAATGATTTGTACTTGAGCTACAAAATGCTACAATACACTGTTATTACTATACCATTATCGTAAACTTTATGCTGGAGTTAAAATGAACTTTCAGTAAAGGGAATACAGGTTGGTTTGATAGTGGTTTGTCTGTTTGTGACGTACTAGTGGTTGCGTGTCAAGGACTATACGCAGTTTAATGTACGTGGTATTTTAAGACATGAAAGCTACGCGGGAAATAATCAAGCGAGAGATATTTCAAGAGCTCAGGTTTCCTTCAAGATAGACCAGTGGGAAAGGTTAATTACTCTGTCCCCTTTATAGTCTAGACTAGATAAGTGTTTTTCAATGTATAGGCCTCGTCTCCCAAGGGGTTGCAGGCATGTTTCAAGGGGGTCACAAGTGCTTCAGATCTGTTACAATTTATAATATATTTACGGAAAAACTAAAAACGTTTATCGGTAATAGGCCCACCACACTTTCCCACCGCTGTAACTTCTGTAAACCAGGAACAACAGCGGCCCATTCACAACACTAGACAATAAAGTACAGCGAGCCCGGGGGATGACTCTAATCTGTCTTGGAACCCGCAATGAATTAATAAAAGAAAATAGGAGAAGAAAAAAAAAACGTTACGGGGAAAGACTAGGCTAGGCATGGGCTTCTTCTGGGTGAGCTCGCTACATCTTCGACCCCATCTTCGTCCTGAGGACTAGATTGAGGTCAAGAGCAAATCCAAACGAAATAATAAAAAAAAAGACCAGACTCTAGAGTGCAGACAACACGCGTTCGGCGGAATGTTATCCCTTCATTTGTACAAATGAGGAGCTCTATTATATTCTGCGAAGGACGCTAAAAAAACTGTATTTTTTTGGTTCCCTCTTTTTCTTTGTCGCCAATATTCTATTAATTCTGGGGCACCAGGCTTCTCTATGATATGATTTTACGTCAAATCTGACCTCATACATTCTTTGGCTTGTCCATATATTATTTTGATCGGATGAAAATTTCCAAAAGATCAATATATTATTTTACAGTGCAAATTCCCCTTTTCCGTGGATCAATGGTATATTGAGTAATGACTTTTTTGGGTGAGCGCGCTGCATCGTCGGCTTCTTCTACATTTTCCATCCACCATTCCACCCATTACGATTAAAAAAAAAGTTTGTCTTGCGAATCTTGCGATCAATCGCGGTAAAATTTTGCCAACCAGTTTACCCTTGGAGTTCAAAACTTGCGCCGGCAACTGAAATTAGTTAAATGACTAGCAAATCATAGCGCACTGTCGATTAGTTCTAAGTTTGATTCTCGTATAGGTAGTTCGTGCTATGTACTTACATGCAGCGACGCGGGTGCATCGGCGCTGTTATTGCAAACCCCCATTGACATTCTGTTCTACTTCTACACATGGACTCACCACGTCATACAATAACACAACCCAAAAATGGTACAGGTCTCTAATGTTACCTTAGTGTGCTTCAGTTGTGCTCTGCCATACATTGCCGCTGACAGTCCAGTCCTTACAAATGTCCTCGATCACTAAGCAGTAATGCAAAACATGAAGCACACTTTTGCCGTCCCGGTAACAGCGCGCTAATACGATGTCCTTGTGTAAAGATTATCGTTGCAAACCCCTCCATGATGGACTTTGACTCATCAAAGTTCAGGAGCATTCGTTATTGTTTTTATTTCATTTTTATTATAAACTCCCCGCTTCTCTAGCTTTTTTAACTTCAATGTTTTCACCAAAATTGTTTCTGGCATAGAAGCTCTAGCAGTGTTTTCTTAGTGAACAATGATAGAAATATTGCAAGTGAGAACAGGGTACAGCTGAAAATCAGGGCTGCGCTCGCTGTGATCTCTGATCACATCACTCGGCCGGCACAAGACTGAACTGATCACTTTTGTCGCAAGTAGACTCTAAAGTATAATTATTGTAATTCTATAACAATTACTGTACCTACATTCTGTTTGCACAATAAAACTTTTTCAATTTTAATTTCAATATCGTATGACAAAGTAAGCAGAAATTGTGGTAAAATAATATACCTACGTTTGTATATATCAAGCATTGTTTTATCAAGCGTAAGCGTATACAACTAAATAGGTCGGTTGATGGGTATTTCCATAACAAAAGATTATATTAATAATAGATTTTCCTTGTACCTACTCCTGCAGTTTCAAAACCAATATTATATTGCATTTCTGCAGTTCCACACTAATTATTATAAATTCTAACATTATTATTACTACCAGCCATTATTGATGTACGAGTTAGGAGTACGTAGACAAATTAAAAAAAAAATTGGGGATAAAAGCCACCTATTCCCCCCCCCCCCCTCCCCCCCGGATACGTGCCTGCACACAGAGCCGCTCGGTTTTCTGTGAGTTTTGTTGTGTATGATGTGGTGTGGTGGTAATATTCGAGTTTGTATGTACTCTACCACACAAAAATACGCGCGTGTCCGGAGATATTCGCTTCCCGCAGGTCCGCCTCCGGCCCGCTTTCCCGCAAAACCGCCTCTGTGGCCTGGCCTTAAATGTGTCTCAACCCTAAACCAACATCAATGTTAAATCCAAACCAGTGTTATAGAATATTATTCTTATGCCTCCTTCAAAAATCCAGATATGGATAATTCAAACACGCAAAAGTAAAACAAACAATTTAGTACCCTAAAACGCAAGATAGCAAGTCGAAGTACTTAAACACTTGAGTAGCAAACAAGTAAAGTTAACGACAAAGTCCACTCAAGTTTGAGTGTCCAAAAGTCTAGACCGGATGCTCGTTGGACAATTAATTTGTCTGCGGACTAAGTACTCGAGTCCTTCATACATTTGTAGGACATAACTTTTACAAGAAAGGTTGTAAAAGGCTATTGCAAATCTTCGTGCTTCGGAAGGCGCCTCGGGAAATATGGCGGTATTCTTTTAGCCAAGTACCAATACCAGTATAATTCCCGCATTCTTAGTTGTTTCAATGCAATTCAATATTTCTTATTATGGCTCCATCGTGCGAACGATGATTCTGCCAATGTCACTTGACTAGATGTCAAAAATGGCATAAACGTCCTTGACTTGAGCAAATTCTTCAGTCGAGTCGATTTCTTCAGTTGAGTAATAGTGGAGGAATGAAACGTCAAACTCCTCGAGATACATAAACGTCACTGAAGCATAGTTATTCGTAAAATTATAGAATGTATTTATCTTTTGCTATTCTAAACATCAATTTTTTGACTCAATCAAGTGGTGAAACCTGGAGATAATGATTAAGAACACAGATTTTGAGGTTGAGTCAAGAAAAAGTTCCAGGAAGTGACTTAAAATTAAAATACGATAAGTCCTTGGTATTCATAAACATGTTGTAAGAAATCGGAATAATCAATGGAAGGAAAGAACAATAAAGAAAAATACTTTAAAAAATAGTTTCCAGCGCACATAAAGTTTAGTTTAGTTTAGCAGTAAAAGAAATTTCTTCTCAGATTGTGGCTTTCGATTCAAAAGTTGCCAAGAGTAAAAGACTGTTTGGTTCAAAACTCATAGAATGAAAAAAAAGGAGTAACGTATTGATTCTTTAGTCTTACAGAGAATTGATTTTATAAATTTTATTGTACGATTCTATCTGCACTGTTATAAAACTGTAACGTAAGTGGCTTATAAACAAAGGCATGTTTCATTATCATTATCTCAGCCGATAGACGTCCACTGCTGGTCATAGCCTCACCTGAGGATCGCCACAACGACCGGTCCTGTGCTGCACTCATCCAACGGGTTCCCGCTGCCTTCACCAGGTCGGTCGTCGGTCCACCTTGAGCTACGCGGTTCCGGTACGTGGTTACCACTCGAGAACTCTTCGGCCCCATCATGTTTATATTGTAGTAATTCTGAAAGTTCTTAAACCATTCTCACACCAATTCTTATTTTGTCTTGTTGTTTTATTTGTCTTTATCAAAAACTTTGGAAGAACTACCAACTTCAATTTTAAGCGAAGAGGTGTAGCAGAAACACTGTTAGTCATTGGGGGTTCCAAGACAGAGAGAAGTTGCAAGCGGTAAGAGCACGGCAAGTGACGCGGGAGATCTTGCGGCCGCACTAAAATGGTTTCACGATGGCATCACAATGTATATCCGTGCCTACCTACATAATATTACTGGTCTGTGGTTTCGTCTGTAATTAAAAATAATTCCTGACATAGAATTTCCGTTCCATTCCCAGGAAATTTATCATTTCCAGTAACAACATGACTAACCTAATCATATAAGAAATCTAAATGTACAATTTTTCCATCTCCTCGAACTAAGTCTCCATCGAAAGTTAATCTGTTTCAAATATCGTTTAGGGTCCCTCGCTGTCATTAGCAAACGATTCCAAGATACCACCCCTCTGATAAAACCTCAACAAATTGCCTTGTCACCGATAATGCCTTCTAGTTAATGGTTGGAAAAACAAAATTGATGAAAAAAAATTTTTTTTATTGTTTTGTTACCCGCGACTTCATCTGCGTGTAATTATCAATATTGCAAATTTCATCAACATCAGTTTAGCCGTGAAAACAGACATCGACATCATCATCAGCCTATCGTCGTCGAAAAGTCAAAATAATTTATTCAATATAGGATCTGGAAGCACACTTATTAAACGTCAAATCTTTTTTTGATGCTACCGCCGCGTCGGCGTCGGCACGTGTAGTCGCTGTAGAGAAGATGCGGCCAGACACTACAACATAAATTCTTAAGCTAAGGATATGTTTAAAATAATACATACCCATAGTCTATTTAAAAAAAATAATTGATACTATTTTCAGGTCGTCGGTGCAGCGGGGCCGCAGGGCGTCCAACACTACGCCTGCCAGTTCGTCGTCTCCATTATAGAACGAGACCTACGCTTTGTACCTACAATTTTCATTTCTATTATTATTTGCTCTCTATTGATATGCCCACATATGTTACCTACTTTACTTATTTGTAATGTTCATAGTTGCTGTGCCCTACAGGGTCAATAATTGATCTCATAGTTTATAAGTTAACACCTTATTGTCGCGTCGGTTGGGGGGCTGCAGAAACTCCTTCGCATCTGTGAGTCTTATGCTGGGGCCCATGGGCTCAGATACAACCCTAAGAAGAGTGAGTACATGATATTCAAAGCCGGTACCAAGAGCTACTCATCTGCATCACCTATCACTCTGTGTGGTGCGACACTGAACAGGGTAAGTCAGTTCAAGTACCTGGGCCACTGGGTCACAGATGACCTATGTGAGAGTGAGGACATCGAGAGGGAACGCAGGGCGTTGTCTGTACGATGTAACATGTTGGCTCGTAGATTTGCACGCTGTACTAAACAGGTAAAAGTTACTTTATTCAAAGCATACAGTCAGTCGTTTTACACGTGCAGTTTATGGACCAACTACACTCAGCGAGCATACAGCGCCCTGCGAGTCCAGTACAACAATGGGCTCAGGATGCTGCTGAGGCTGCCACGGTTTTGCAGCGCATCGACTATGTTCGCGCAGGCGCATATAGATGACTTCTACACCATCATTAGAAAGCGGAGCGCCTCGCTGCTGAATCGCCTCCGGGGCAGTACTAATAGCATCCTGAGCGTACTGGCTGAGCGGTTGGACTCCCCCATGGTGCAGAGGTGGATGCTACTGCATGCCAGCTCATCCCCCTTTGTACAATAATGTAATTTTATGTAATATTGTAATTTATTTAATTTTATTAATGAATGAATTTATTTGTGAACTAACATAGTTATAAGACAATTGTTACTAACACAATATGGATGAATAATCTGAAATAAATAATTTTTAATTTAATTTAATTGTACACTATTGAATGCAATAAATATATTGAGTATATTGTGTATTGAGAACTGGAGACTCCCAATCCGTTTTAAGTTTTCGGCAGATAATAACAGCCCATTTCCACTTAACAGAGCTAAGTATGTCAACCAGTTTAGTGACACTTTCGCATTAATAAAATTCATATGAAGTATACGTAGCCCCCTTAATCGCCGGAAGTGCAAGAAAAGATGTACCTATGAATGTGAATGAGGCTAAAGAGAATGTCAGAGTCGTAGCGTGTGGCGGTCCGTGGTATCTACCTACCCCCATGGGATAATGGCGTGAGCTTATGTATGTACGTATGTTATACCATACGTATATTTCATAAAGTATGGATTTTGCAAAATAACTCTGACTGGAAAAATAATAAAAACGAATTCAGAAAAACATACCGAAGATTCACAAAAGCTCAATATCTTTCGAGATATTCAGGATTTCCTTAAATCCCCAAACTGAATAAAAGAAGATCACGTCTCTCTTATGTGATCTCCTAAACTAATATGAAGATCAAAACTGATCCCAAACTGGCGAATATCCACTGAACTACGAAGCGTCGCATTTTCCCCTGCAAGTATATTAGTTTGAAGGGCTGTAGAATTTCTCACAAGCCATAATGAGCCCCAGGCTTACATGCTCTGATCAAATTAGTGACGTAAAAGCCTCGAGACAAAATGTACCCGAAACCAAGGTGTGCTGCGATAATTAGGGTTACCATACGTTCCGTATTTACGGGACTGTTACCGTATTTCGCTATCCAGTTCCGTTCTAGTTACTATTTGGTGTCGCTACAAATCTGGCTTACGACCCAAAAGTTAGATTGACCTAGCACTATACCGAAGATATCCCGGAGACTAAAGTAAAAATGGGCGAGACCCATTGCTCGCAATAACAGATGACCGATGGGGCCGAAGAGTTCTCGAGTGGCGACCGCGTACCGGAATGCGTATCGTGGGTAGGCCCCACACAAGGTGGACAGACAACCTGGAAAAGGTGGCGAGAACCAGTGCGATGAGGGCAGCGCAGGACCGGCCGTTGTGGCGATCTTTAGGGGAGGCCTATGTGTAGCAGAGGACGTGTATCGGCTGCGATGATGAATGACAAGCCTGGATCACATAACATCGCTTTCCTAATTTGCTTTTAGACGGGACCTCGATATTCCATTTGTGTAGGAACTAATAATGTTGACAAAAAGAACCCTCTATTAACAAAACAGCACATTATTCTCAACATGTCATAAAGCAGGCCCATATGGATCCGTCACCATGCCCTCAGTGAATGACTATAATTTGGAGGGACCACTGATATTAGATCTGCAAATTGGTCGTGTTATCTTTCGCCCTCGCTTGTTAGGGTGACCAACTCAAGGAAAGTATTACACTTTTCTGTACAACAGTATTCAGTTTGCGTTGTTAAGTGATATTTCTTTAAGATTCAGGAGTGCAACTATTCATATCAGAAATCAGAATTTTATTGGCCTTGTAACTGAGAATGCTACACTAGGTACGTCAAGTTTACAGAGTGAAAAATTTAATCAAATAAGCAATTGATTATAAACTAAAGAGCAATTCCTATAAACAATAATATGGCATGCAAGGCCTATTGATACGACAAGAAATCAACCTTTTCTTTCATCTGTGCTAGATAAAACCACACCGGACTGCCAAACTAGGGTACTGGGTTCGAATCCTGTTATGTCATGGGTGTTATATGTTCGTGCCGTTGTTGTATGGTTTCCATAAAAAAAAACTATAGTGCTTACTTGGGATCATTACAATGTACCTATGTGCCTGTGAGCGTTATTTATTTATTTTACAACACTTTCTTCCTTTGCCACTCTTCCCCTCTATTTTTCCTTTCAATATTGTTTTAAAGAAACACACCTCTTAAGAAACCTTATTTCTTAGTTACCTCCGCCAGTCACGGTAAAAAATTCTATCAATCCCAATATCCTTTTGAAACTATGAAGGTTGGTCAGACTACCCCACTCCCTTGCAGTTATCAGTAATGGCCGACGTAGCGCCGTCTAATAGCTTTATTGACCCTCCACACAACGTAACTTGCATTTATTCTTTCCTCATACTTTCGTGTCTTTATCCTTATCAAGGGAGAATAAGATCGTCGGCTTTTCTTTGTTATAATAGATCAATAGGCGACTAGCTGATTTAATTACCTTTTTGGTAACCTTATGGATGTTGAAGAGGCAAGAGATGTGTCAGAATCGTAGCATGTGACGATCTCATGTCTTTGCCTACGCCTGTGGGACATATGCATGTTGAGGAAAAAGGTTGGGGAAAAAGTTTCTTCGCATTTTTTAAGAAAATTCAAAACATTTTTTAATATAGTTTATTTACATTTAACTAAAGTATGTAGGCACCATTTTGTTCGATAACTTTTTGCCATCTTGTAGGTAGGGATATGATCCCATTGCTATAGAAATTTTGGGGCTTCTGATCAAAATACCGCAACAAGTAGTTTTGGCAGTCCTCTCGTGATGTTAACCTGACACTGCCTAAAGAATTCTGAAGAAACCGAAACAGGTGGAAATCTGACGGTGCAAGGTCAGGACTACACGGCGGATGCATTAACACCTCCCAGCTAAGCTCTCTTAATTTTTGCTTAGTGGCTAAAGATGTGTGAGGTCTAGCGTTATCATGATGAAAAACCACACCCCTTCTGTTGATTAATTCCGGCCTCTTTCTCTCAACTTCTTGCTTTAATCTCATCAGTTGTTCGCAGTAGAGTTCAGAATCGATAGTCCTGCCTGGTGGTAACAGCTCATAATGAATAATGCCTTTCCAATCCCACCACACACACAGCATCACCTTGTTGCGAGATAACCCGGGTTTCGCCACAGTCTGTGAAGCCTGACCCGCCTTTGACCACGACCTTTTTCGCACGTTCTTGTCGTACGTGATCCACTTTTCATTACCAGTTATCAGCTTCTTCAAAAATGGTTCGGTTTTATTACGTCGTAATAAAGAATCACAAATGAGTACAAGGTTCATTAGGTTTCTTTCAGTGAGCTCGTGAGGTATCAAAATTTCGAGCTTTTTTGTGTACCCAGTGTTTTTCAAATGCGCCAAAACTGTTTTGTGGTCAATTCCCAGTTCTTCAGCTACGTCGTAATTATTGATATGCTGATCTTGCACCACTTTTTCAAAAATGGCATCAATTTTATCTGTAATAAGGAATGCGAAGAAACTTTTTCCCCAACCTAATAAGTTTGATAAGGAAATCATGTGATTTTTTAGCTATGCCACACCTACACCTGGCTTTCACTTCATACAAATTGGAAAAACAGATAAGAGTAAAGCATGTGCGATACTGACTGAGTAAGAGTGAGACAGAAATACACCATTGCCTACTATTTTTTGGCCACGCTTCCTACCAGACGAAGTGAGGTAAAAATTGGTGGGGGACAGGAAGTTCCCGTACTGTGTGTAGTAGTAGATACTCTTTCTTATTCTGTGTCTTCGCTATGCTATTCTCAGCACAAGTTTGAGCACCGAATGCAGTGCTTACCAGGAAAAGTATTATTTATGGTAATTTTAAATATCGATCACAGACAAATGAATAAAACTATTCTGGTAGTCACGGATAGTTGTTCATTCAAAACACGAAAATCTTAACTAATTTCCTAGAACAGCTGTTAGATTTAACGAGTTCTCATTAAGGCGCCAACGTGAATTACTACTAACAGTACTACGGATTTTCATTAATTTCATTTCTACCTCTTAACATCTACTTATTAACTTTTTCTAAAACGTATAATAATTAAACAATCCAGCTCAATGTGACATTAGTTTCAAATTACTATAAAATTATAGAATACATGTTCCTAACCAGAAATAAAAAGGTTCTACAAGTGGGTAGCTTATATACTTTTCATGAAGTTGGCACAGATGTGACTATTAAAAATATATACGAAAAGGATAGACAGATAGATAGATAAACAATTTATTTGCATAAGTAACACACACATAATAATAGAACAACATGTAATTTATTGTATGCTCAGCAGCAAATAGGTCCCAGCTCAACATAGACTTTGCCCTTGCCCGAGAGCAGGGTGTTGATTTTCAGATGAGGACATATTCTTATCTTTTTCTTTCGTGTCACCATGGGATAACATGACAATCACTCATGCTATAGATATAGTAGATATACTTATACAACCTATAAAGTTAAAAATCATCAACATACTTCATCTAAATAGGTATTGAACAATAAAGAATGTCCAACGAGCTTCGTCAAAATATTGAACAATAAAGAATCTGCAACATACTTACTTCGTCAAAATAAAAAACAGTCAAAAATATTGCTTCGTCCAAAATATCAATATAAACGCCCACGTCAACAACACAATTTGTTTAAAAATGTGTACATCACCCTGCAAGTAGGTAATAATGTAATTGTAGGTGGCGCCATGCGCCAGTCACTGCACTTAATAGCGCCTTAAGATGTGAACAAAGTGATTAAATTAGTTGTACCTAATGTTTCCCATCTATATTTAGTTGCGCCATCATAGCCTATAGGACTTGTATACAGTGTTGCATATGCCAAGATGCCATTCGTACGCGCAACTTCCTTAAAATAAATGTTTGATTCATCGCAGTTTGGCTTCGATTTATTTCAATTTTGTCACGAAAGGATTTTGAAATTAGTCTACGATTTCCACCGTAGATAGAATTCATGACAATTGGTTTCGGTCAAGGTTTCGTCAAGCTTGATCAGAGGCAACCTGACCATTTACTTACCTCTCACGCTTATTCGTTAAAGAAGGCATGTGCCCTGCAGTGAGACCTTCACCATGATCTAGTGTAAAGATTAGCCAGTCACCAATGGTTGTATCGAGGTTGACTACCCAGGGTGCGCCAGACGAATTCGGGTGTCGTCACCATGATAAGCCTATATTTTAGGGTCCTTATTAGTATCCTGCCATTTTTAAGGGGATGATCAGACCATCAAACTGAACAACATTCTCTATGGGACCAACAGCGAAAGCTTTTTTCTTGATGGTCTGATCATCCTCTAAAAACCGTCAGCATATTAAGTTGGATCCTGTATACAGGGTGTAAACTAAAAGCGTATATAACGGGGGGGGGGGGGGGGGGTGTTTTAGATAATCAAATTGAACAACTTGTACTATGAAGCCCACATATAATAGGATCGGTCGGATGCTGTGAATCTATAGTAGCCCGATAATTGATATGGATAGATACAAGATAAAACGCAAACTCAAATATAAATAAAACCGGTCAAGTCAGTCCGGGCGAGTCAGGCTACTCGGACCGAGGGTTCCGTACCACACCACCACACACCATATATTAACACGTTCCGGGGCAGTGAACGAGACACAATAGAACTTTTATTGTTATCACGTCTATAGGCGGTCACTGTCCCGGAACGTGTTAACTTACAAAAAAGTTTTGTTTTCTCCGGGACCGTTAGCGCGAGACCGACTCACACTTGGCTTTTATGATTTTATGGTTTTTATGATTTGTTGTTATACTTTAGAATTTGTAAAATGAATAAAGTGAGAAGAAAAAACATCGATAAAAACTAGTTTCTTGTATGAGGAATTGAAGACCCCCCTTAATTTTTTACTTTTAGACATTTTTATTATTTGTTAGCAAATCCGCCGTAATAACGCGGAAAATTTCAACTGTCTAGCTATTACCGTTCAAAAGTTACAGTCCTAAATAGGTAGGACAGACGGACGGACTGACGGACAGCGTATAGGCTTATGAATAGGGTCCATAGGTTTTTGGGTACGGAACCCTAAAAATGAAATATTTGTGAATCTAGGCCTACGTTCTTTAAGATAAATAGGTAATTTCCGAAATCTCGGTTAGAAAAACGCGCTGGCCCAGTTGTTTCGTGTGGGAAGACCGAAAATCGTTCCGTGGAGATATAAATGATGTAGAAAATTACTTTGGACCTGTTTCCAACAGATAAAAGACCAATTATCTTTACTTCTTTCAGACCTAACACGCCGCTATTTTTCACCGGTATATTCCACTTCAATAGGAAAATTACGATCTAATACTAAGCACAAATATTATATGCACTTAAGTAATTAGCACTCATTTGGCAGTTCATTAAGCTACGGATAGGTTAGGTATCGCACATTAATAAATATCGATTATAGGAAAAACTATTTAACCGATAACTCTTCATTAAAACTTTACGATAAATACATACTTAACAATTTGTGGGTAGTTGTAGCATAGTTGTTGTGAACCCTGAACGGAACTAGAGGCGCATTTTTATGTTTGAACTAACTGTTACCCGCGACTTGGCCTTCCCAGCAACGCCCATTGCCGAGGTCCGTACCCCTTAGGGGTGCTCCTTGGGCAGGTTGCATAAGTTCATTCACTGGTTCGGTAGACTTACCAGGGAGCTCCGCCGTCACTGGTGTGCCCCCCCATAGTCCGCAGTAATAAGCAGTCGATGCTACCTGAGTAACGCTGTATTGGTCAATTCGAAAAAACTTGCGACTTGGTCTGCGTGAAATTTTATGCATATGTCCATCCTCAGGGTTCAAACAATCTCTATATAAAATTTCGTAAAAATCGGTTCAGCAGTCTAGCCGTGAAAACGTAACAAACAGGCGTACACTTTTGCATTGAAAATATTAGTATCGATATGCATAGTATGGACGTTGCGTTGTGTCGCCTATCTTGACGCCAAAGCATAATTTTAATCGTCTCATCCGCCCTATTAGGCTAAGAGATAAGTGTACTTTTTGCAACGATCAGCTGCAAGGCTGATTCAGCGTTTATGGGGTGTAGAGCATCTCTGTGATGGGGATGGACTAGGTCTGCCTGCATACCTCCAGTCGGTTTAGAAATTACTGATGTTTAAAGGTCAGTAAAAAATTGTAAGTAAGTTTAAATGTCAGTTTTTGTACTGTTCACATAGCTACAGTGCACACTACAATAATATTATACGATCGTTAATTTTTTACTGACCTTTAAACGTCTGTAATTCCTAAACCGACTGAAGTTATGCAGGCAGACCTGGTCGATCCCCATCACAGAGATGCTCTACAATCCATAAACACTGAATCAGCCTTGCTGCTGATGGTTGCAAAAAGTACACTTATCTCTTAGTCTATATTCACGGAACTAACACCAAGCGTTATACGGATGACGGAATATGACAGAATAGACGTGAACAATTTACATTGAAATGCGTAGCTGGAAAATACGCTATTGAACATTCCATTTAGTCTAGAATCCTACACCTAATCAATTGCAGATCTTATATCAAACTATTATGTGGATTTCCTTGAAGAAAAGATTCAGAAGAGAGAGAAAGAAGGTTTTCTTAGGGCGTATGGAGTACTGTCCAGCAACCACTGTTCAATAATTTTGTTGTTGTATTTAAGCTTATTATATAGTAGTAATAATTGACATTGTTTTTATGTAATTTTATTCTGAATTATATTCGTGTTCCTATCCTACCTCTTAACTTATATGAGCGAAAGTCTAAAATGAATGATGTTTATTTTATTTATTTAATTTTAATTAATTATTTATTTCTCACCAGACTCAGTACATTACACAGATACATTTTATGCAAAACTGCATAACAGTTTGTCGGCATACAATGAGCTCTTGATAATATTTTTAAACAATTAACAATCTTAACACTTAACGCTAATGGTACAAACAAGTAAGGTAGGTAGGTATACTCGCCGAACCCAACCGACCAGAGGTTTTATTCGTAATTGCATTAAGATTAAGTTATTATTACCTAAAGCTGACCTACTAGTGAAATTAGATTCCGCGACTGCACAATGACCTCAAGGTAACATAAATACTAAACAGATTTATTATCTTACTGGGACTGGGCCGGACATGTCTGTCGTATGCATTCGGAAAGATGGGCCAAAATCACCACAGACTGGGTTCCCCAGGATGGTAGCCGGCGTCGAGGCAGACCCAGAAAAAGGTGGAGAGACAGCATGGATGCCTTCTTGGAGAGTTGGCCAGAAGTTGCACACAATAGAGAGGATTGGAGAGTAAAAGGGGAGGCCTTTGCCCAGCAGTGGGACATTGAACAAGCTACGTAAAAAAAAAATTATCTTACTAGAGTTTAAACGCTCTAGGGAAATGTGAATATTCTTAAGAGGATAATCCTTGCAGAGCGCCCGAGCGAGCTGGATACAAACGAAATTAGATTCTAATTTCAATACTAACTATTAAAATCAATACAATTTTATATACACGATCTAGGTAACTAATCTTTATAGGTACCTGTGCGCTGTGGTTTGTCAGATTTCCGTTACAATATACAGGGTGAAATTGATATCATTGGCAACCTTTTAAACTAAGAGTCTACCCATCAAACTGAACAACTTTTACTAAGGAAACAAAACGATCGGAGCAAAAAAAAATCTGATGTTACATTTAAGTCGAATAGGCAGCGGCGGCGGGTGCAGTTTAGTACGAAACAGCAGATTTTTTTGTTGCTTCGATCAGTTTGCTCCCATAGGAAAAGTTGGTCAGTTTGATGGGTAGACTCTTAGTTTAAAAGGATGCTAATTATATCAATTTCACCCTGTATACAGTTCCAATTCTAAGACTTGGGGCATTTTGTATACTACTATACACATACATACGCTATTATAATAAGATACTTATTCTTAACTTGCCAGACAAAAAGTTTAAGTCCCATGTTAAACAAGTCATCTGTAAAAAAGGCTACAATAAACTCGATGATTATTTGAATGACCAAAATGTCTGGTCTTCACAATGTTACACTATGTACAATTGTATTTTAATTGTACATTGTATATTTTGTTTTGTTTAAAATATGTGTGTTGTAGAGTTTCTGGCCGCATCTTCTCTCAACGGAACACCTTCCGAGGCGGTTGTAGAGTCAACAAACTATGTGATATTATTTTATTTTGAATAAATATTTTGATTTGATTTGATGGGGATAAATTTAAGATTTGTATGGAAATCTTTGAACCACTGTAGCTTTGAAAAAAGGTATACATTTTAACGAAACCACAAGCACATAGATTAGTGTCTAGATCCTGTTAAAAAAAATTCATTGACTTTAATTGGTTAATATACAAAATGGAATTAAATTTCGTTTGCGATCGCTAACGAGACTCTTAAATAGGTACACAGTCCCCAAATTAAAATGTCAATACCATAATATTCGCGTACTCTTATCTCCCGTCCTAACCTATATTCACAATCATCTCATGAATCGTAACAAAGGCATTTCCTATCAGATAAGCTAAGCGTGCTACCCCTCACGTGAGCGAGGTATTGCGTCACGCGTCAACGTAGGCGCCGGCGCCGGCGCAACTCGGTCACTGTGCCAACGGCGCACGTGTGTTTCACATGTGGAAGATGCTGTTGCTAGGCGTAGGAAAAGATAAGCTTCATATCAGTATCTTGTTTATTCGTTTTCTTACGTATATGATGCATTAAAAGAATGGATAGTGGAATTACAATTCGTATGATCGTAATTTGTAGGACAGGGCCACTGCATATTGAACACACATACAGGGTCCAACTTTATATTCTGACGGTTTTTAGGAGGACGATCAGACCACCAAACTGAACAACTTTCTCTATGGGACCAAAACCTAAGTAAATGGCGAATAAATCTGCTGACCTATGAAAGTTGTTTAGTTTGATGGTCTGATCAACAGAATGGTATAAGTGACTCGTTCCACTACAGCATGAGTGATTGTCACGCGATATTATAATTGATGAGGACAGGAAAGAAGAATATTACTTTATTGTACCTACAGATGTAGATTCTACAGCCTTTGTACAATGTTTTCTCAACTATGTGTATCTCTACATATTATATGGAAGGCTTGTTCTGGAGAGTAGTTGTCCAGCAGTATGACGTGACGCTGACAATTACAGCGATGTTATGAATGGAAATAAAAGTAACGTAAGCTATAAAAGAGATTTATTTTAATAAGTCTTTATTCACTTTATGCACCAATGCTGACAACGCCTACGAATGCAATTTGTCTTCAGTTTTTCATCTAAAGGTCAATGTGGGTGGATGAATGAGAAATGTTCACAACTAGCGGTTAACTTGAATTGGCTCGGAAAGTTATTTTAGTTCAGATGGATAACATGACATTTTTCCATATTATACGAAAAAATTTTTGTTTGGACCTATCGATCAAGGTAAATTTGTGAATAGACAGGGTAGCCGACGTAGCCCATAGAATTGTTAAACTTAGGGCTGGGCTGAACACATTACTCGCAAAACAGATGGCCTACAAGATGGACCGACGACTTGGTGAAGAAAGCGGGCACCCGTTGGATGAGGGCCGCGCTAAAAGCTAGGTGCCATGTTAACTTCTGCGAGTTGTAGTTATTTCGAAACATGCTGTTGTAGTTGTAGGAATGCTCACTTGTAGCATGACACCCACCGAAAGAAATGTACTGGTCCAATTATATGCCTTGCCCAGACTTTCAAAAATTAATTCTCTTTAAAATTCAACGTAATCCTAAATAATCGGAAGGTACAAAAGTAAAATAACAGACATTACAAAAGCAAAGCTTTCCGCGTAAACCTTTGCAAATCAAACAAACGCCTGGAGGCCTGAAAGTGGTCTACATTTAGCTCAACTAGATGTACCTATAGATGACATTTAGAGCGTATCAATTTGACCAGCTTTTGTTAACGGAACTCTGTGAGAAACTGGCTGGGATAGAGTTGAATGCGAAGGCCTAAAACTATCATCTGCTTTAAGTATACACGCTACCGTCATATGAATAGATAATTAGTGTACTATTATCATCTATATATATATATATATATATATGCTACTGTTTAAGTTCACATTGCTCGCAGAACAAATGACCGATGGGGTATAAGACTTGTGGCTAGACACCCCACAAGGTGGACCGATGACCTCGTGAAGAGAGCGGGTACCCGTTGGATGAGGGCAGCGCTAGACCGGTCGTTGCAGCGGTCATTAGCGGAGCCCTATTTCCAGCAGCAGACATGTATCGGCGAAGATGATGATGCATGCAGCTTATTATGCTTGCATTTGCTCTTATCTAATTAAATAGTGCTTCTGTCCAATGCATGTATGGAAGAAATAACAAGTCAACTTCTCTCTCTCAAAAAGCATCTGAAATAATCGAGATTAAAAAAAAACCAATAAAACGGTAACCCAACCAAAGACAGGCCCGACCTAACGTTGCTTAACTTCGGTGATCATTTCTGATACTGAAGCCTATGCCAAAGAGTGTAAGATAATCTAAAATTAC
Organism: Agonopterix arenella; assembly: GCA_927399405.1. NCBI lineage: Eukaryota > Metazoa > Arthropoda > Insecta > Lepidoptera > Depressariidae > Agonopterix > Agonopterix arenella. The sequence goes on from OV656701.1 coordinate 16,208,248, forward strand.
CTGCCAGGTAAAAGAACAAATATTGCAGCGGTACCGACCAACGATAAAAATTACAAAAAATCTAGACCACGTTGCGAATGTTTATTACACTAACACAAATCTATAGAAAATCCTTGAAGAAAGAAAATGGTCCATCTATATTTACCCGCGACATTGGGAAAATTCGCCAGTACAATTCATTACGAAAGAAAAAAAAGGCCAGGAGAGTGTCGCACTCGCTTATGATACGGTTCCGTAGCCATTGTACAACGATTGTTTTGCTCCTTTTGTTCTGTCAGTGTCCATAAGAGCACGGAATATCTAATAAAAAGGAAAAGTAAACTTTACTAAATTAAATATATTTTTTTTTATTAGAAGATTTTTTTTACACTGATTTTGCTAAAGCATAACCCTCAAAGTACTTACTAAGAGCACAATTTAGAATAATTTCAGATTTTTCAGAGCAGTATTTACAAATTAACTTGTGTACAAAAAATGAGAGAATAATGGTAGGGGCGGGGCGGGGTACACACAGACGATCGGTCAAAATCAAATTTAAAAAAAAAATTATTCATAGACCAAAGTTCAGGTTTATTCACAATACAGCGTTTTTACGTCACTTTTGTGACCCTACCAACCGCGTCAAAAAGTTCCATGGATTCCTTGTCTGACTACGGAACCCTGAAAATGTTACATCTATAAATGTGACCGTACAGTCATTTTATATCAAGAAATAATCACGAGCAGGTCGTAATACTGTCACGGTAGTGATTAATGGACTAAACCAGACTGAGAAATACTAAATATCTGTGCCACACTTTTAGACCAAGCACATTGAAACACTTCTGAATCATGTGTGAATTGTTTTACTGATTTATTTGTGGTTAAGGTCACGAAGAATCTTGCTTTAATTGGTGATTAAATGAAAAACAATAGCATAGCACTAACAGCTATGACATAACGTTCCACTGTACCACGGGAACCAACCCTCACGGATATGCCATAGTTGCCACTGGTGGAGGTTCACCACGAGTGCTGAATGCGGATTGGTAGACTTTACATGCGCAACAGAATTTCTTCTTCCGCGCATGCAGGTTTCCTCACTATGTTTTCCTTCCCCGTTTGAGAGCATTCGGCATTACATACATAAGTTATTAAAACTCATTGGTACATGGCATGTCGTCCGTTAAGATTCGAAACCGGATCCTCATGATTCAGTGTCCATGCCTCTCCACAGTGCGCTATAGTTTTGCTTCTTTATATTCCTGAGAAATTTTGTTTTGGGCAAAGAATCCGGGAATAGAGAACAACTTAGAACTACAATAAATAGTATGAAATAAAGGAATATCCAGAGCAGCGCTAGTGTCACTAATAGCTAAAATAACTGAGAGCAAACACTTGTTTCCTTTGTAAATGTTCAAAGAATATAACTTTTTCATGCAATTTCATTTGTTTTCACAAACACTGGAAAAGAGGAAGTATCAGATAAACAAGGTGTAAACTAAAATGCGTTACATACTTCAGAGTCGTTAAGAGCATCAAACTGAACAACTTTTACTATTATGGGACCTGCTTTGAAAGTCAGCGGATTTAAAATTTTTGGTAGAGTAGAGCTTTTGACATTTTCTATGAAACAGCAGTTTTTTCACTTTTTAGATGTTGGCTCCATAGTGAAAGTTGTTCAGTTTGATGATCTTAAGCATCCCATAAAGTATACATGTAAAGCATTTAATTTTAAATCCTGTATACAGGGTGAAATTGAAATCATTGGCATCCTTTTAAAGACTCTACCCATCAAACAGAACGCAATGTCAAACTATACAGTGCCACCAACTTATCTGTAGAATGGCCAAAAGCGGAACTACTGATGCCATTTTGAAAACGTAATTTTGTTGCTGTCAGTCGATGTAGTCTCTCATTCTTTGATACAGAAAGTGGCGCCATCGCTCATTCTACAGATAAGTTGGTGACACTGTACATTGAACCTGATCTGAGCACACCATACGATGAAGGCCCGGTGAAATATTATCAAGAACAATACGTTCTGATCTAATTCTGCCTTCCCAGAATACGTTTTAAACTCAATCTAAAACCAGTCTATTTGAAGACATTGTTTACACAGTATCTGCGTTCATAAATTAGCTAAAATTAACGCATGACTACGTAAACAATATAATACTTTCATACGAACTTTTAGACGCATAAACATGTTAGATGCGTATGAATTTTAAAATAGGTTAAGAATATTAATTTGGTTGAGTTAGGTTAGTTCGGTATTTCAACAGATAAATTCGGCCTCTACCAATAATTATTAGTTATCTAAGATGGGAACACTTGGCTAGACGGGAAAACGACTGGTGGAGTATCAGAGTGGTGGCCTAGATAGGGGCGGAGGTCAGTAGGCAGACCACCACATTAAGAGAGTGATGGGTTCGCATTGGGCTACATTCGCACAGGACCGTGAGGAATTGCGCAATAAAAGGAAGGTCTATGCCTAGCAGTAGGTTGATGTGGGTTTGATTTTTATTCTCTTCTTCTTCTTCGGGTTCCTCACGATGATGGTTCCTGGTTTTTAAGTGAAATAGATAAAAAGACTAAAATTCCAAAAACACTATCTTAATTACCAAATATTTTGTAGGTATGTTTAAATCACGCATATAAAACAACCGTGCCCTAAATTTATCAAACCTGATGACACATTTGTAGTATAAAAAAAGTCTACAATAGAAAAAGGGCTACAATAAATGTCAGAAACATATGTTTTAAACTATTTTACAGCATAGAACATAGCAACGAAATGGAAAGTGGGTGTTAGCGAGGCCGGACTGAGTCAGACGGTTATTTCCGAGTCCTGGCCCAATTAGCACCGGTTAAGGAGTCGTCCGGTGAACCGGACCGGTCCGGACCGGTCCAACAAGTCTGAACAGCTGTCTAGGCAGGCTAGCTTTAGTCCGTTAGGGTACGATCTTGGGACTGGATTATCAGGATGCAAGTATGGGGTATCGTTTTAAATAGAATCTTGTGAATAATTCAAGACTGTTGTTATTTTAATATTTTGATACATCTTGAATGCAATTGAATGAGGCCGTGAACTCTTTAGTTTATGTATCTGTAGGTTGAGATGCAGGGACGATATTCGACTTTGAGCTCGTTCCGTACGTTTTCGACCCTACTCACTGCTTTCAATTTTAATTAAACACGCTGATTGGACATGATACAAATAAAGTTATTAATTTAGAAGATTAAACAGATTTAGAAAGTCAAAAGAGCTACCCTATGTCGCGATCGCAGCAGATGGCGATCGGTAGTTTCTGCCTACCCAATCGGGGACAGGCATACAGGGTCTCTTAGTATGGTTTCGGTTTTTTATGGGGATGATCAGACCAACACTTGAACAACTTTATCTATGGGACTTAAATCGAAATCAGCACTGTTCTAGATACAAAACTGCAAATCTAATAGGTACTCGACCATTGTATGGGACAGCAGATTTTTTTTCGCAAAAGGTGTTTTGTTTGATGGAATGATCATCCCCTTACAAAACCGTCAGCATATTAAGAAAGACTTATTAAACCGAAATTAATCGAATGCCTGGAGTGCGATTTTGAATCTCATTCGCTGAGCTAAGCAGTTGAAAATGTCAAAATTACTATGGAAATATACATCTTTCTCCTTCTTTTTTAATATACGATATTCATTTTTTATTAGAAATATACGTATCTTCATACATTTTCAACCGCAGAGTTCAACGTATGAGATTCAAAAATCGCACTCCAGATCTACTAAGATGAGAAACATAAATAATTTTAACCTAATTTAAAGTTTAATCAATCAGTTCAAGCAAGATTCATAAATCAAATCAGACAGTCAAAGATCAATATCGTCTGTATTTATATAGATAAAACAAGAATGATAAACTTTAAGGGCCTGTCGGTGATTGGCAAACACTCAAACATTGTTGTTTTATGTAAACCTTGTTCAAGATTCACGGTGACATAAGTCAAATAACAAATAATATAAGTATACTACATAAACAGCAAATAAAGCATGATATAGTAAGGACTAGTGGGTAGTTCGTACGCGCAATCCTATGAAATATAAAATACTTGAAAACTTTAAATGTCATAACTTTTGATTGACTGAACCGATCGCGGTGAAAAAACCCTGAATGCTAATCTAAATCCAACTCGGTTGAGTAGTTTTTATGTCATGAATGCACAAATAGACGAAAATTCTAAAAATGCTTGTAGGTAATGCATTAATTGAGTATTCTCAACCCACCCAATTGATTTCTTTGCAAATATTTAAAATGTTATCATATGTACATAGAATAGATGAAGTTTCTTTTATTCATTTATAATTAATAGACTCTTGCTTGTGCGTAAGCACTGCATTTCCGCCAGTGTCAAAGTAGTTTGTGGGAGTATATCTATCCCAATCTCAGGGATTGTTTTTTATCAACAATAAGAAGAGGTTTATGCAATGTTTTAGTAGGCTAATGAGAACTACCTGTCACTTCTTGACACTTCATTTCATCCTGAAACCTTCAATATGCTAAAAGTGAAAGATGAGCCTTGCTACAATTTCACGCTTAGAAGGAGATGGTACTTATAGTTGTAGCAATGTTTTAGACTACCCCGAAAGGGATTATGGCGTGGAGTAAAAACCGTCGAATTTTTGATAAAAGGAAATTACTATTTAAATACAATATGATAAATCACATTGATGACACATGCCATGTCATCATCATAATCATCATATCAGCCATTAAACGTCCACTGCTGGACATAAGCCTCAGTACTCAGAGGATGCTGCTGCCCATCCTTCAGTAGATCCCTTAGTCGCCTTTTACGACACCCTCGGGAGGAAATGGGATGGTGCTATTCATAGCCTCATTTTATAACTTATGTACGTAATACCGACTGCTCTCAAACGGTGAAGGAAAACATCGTGAGGAAACCTGAAAACAATGAGGAAGAAATTCTGATGTGTGTGAAGTCTACCAATCCGCATTGGGCATGCGTGGTGGACTAATGCCCATACACCGTCTTTGAGGGTAGGCCTGTGCCCTGCAGTGGGACGTTTATAGGCTAATGATAATGATGAAAAGAAGAGGTTTAAAAATGTAATATTATCTATCATACAAAGATATCCTTTATGTAACTTCTCTCCCTCAAGGGCAATGTGAAAAGGTTATAAAATGTAAACGCTATTACAACAAAGAGAGCATTCTCAATTATATTTAACAATGTTTTACTACAAAAAAAGTAGGGTTTCCAGTTTCGATGTACCGGGATCTTGAAATACCGGAATCCCGAGTCATTTTGACGGCGAATGGCGGTAAATGTCGTAAGACGCAAATATTCCGAGTTGAATACGAATATTTGTACCTAAACAATGACTGCTTGTGTCTATTTCTGTTTAATTATATCGTTATCTAGGTACAAGTCCAGACCAGAATTTGACACTTTAATTTGCCAATAGGGACTTGATAATCAGTGTCCCGCTTAGACGATGTGTCCCGAATAACAATAATAACTCATAATCATAACATACCATTATTATTCTTATGTCGGATAGAATGGTAGAATTTCCAGGTTTTATTTAGTGGATCCCGCTTACTACATACTACAGCATAAATAATACTAATAAATTCATCAGTCGCCTTATGCATGCGTAGTGCGTAACATAATGAAATACAAATATGTTAGCATAAGCTAAAGTTAATCATTTTAACGGGTTTTTTCCGCGTTTATAAATTGTTTGAGATTCCGATATTGATTATGGCATCAGATCACATGGACTGAAGGCGCACCCAAAAATCTTTAAAGTCAATACCGGAATCGGTATCGTAAATCTGCTAAGGGATGCCAACTCTAGTAACAAAAAAAATGATCACAATACTTCCCCTTAACTTCAGAACGTGAGACGGAATAGAGACGATAAACTGTGAATCTTTTATTTAGAGCAAAACGAGGGAATGCGGAACATTTGCGAAACAAGAAATTTGCCTTGGAGACTACGCTGGCTCTAAGATAAGAATAGCCTTTATAGCACTTTGTAAATGAGTTAATCGTAAAGTAGGCGGATATTTGCATTTTTGTTACTAAAACATGCCTGCTCCATAAATTGCATGGCAGGTGAAAAGACTGGAATAACGAAGGGAAGATTTTCTGACGAAAAAGACTCACCCGTCCCATACGGGTTAAGTAGGATTAGTTTTATATGGAACAGATGATTTTGATATCGCGATTTCAATTTTGGTCTCATAGAGAAAATTGTTCAGTTTGATGATCTCATCAACCTTTTAAAAAACCTTCATCATATCATCATCATATCGTATGGCATTTTGTTTATCTTCCTGCTTGGATCAGGGGAGGTCTAAATTTCAAGGTCAAGGTGTTTTAGCCAGTCTTCCGCTGCCGTGGTTAATCTATGGAGTTCCTTAATTCCACCGGGGAAACGGCGCAAGGTGCACTCATTTACCGCATGGGTGAGGGTTTGGTCAGGTGCCCCGCAGTTGCACATCGGTGACTCCCTCAGGCCCCACTTGTATCATCATCATATTATGTAGGAATTTAGTAAAAAACTACTTTTCATAATTGTGTTCAGCTGACTGCATTTCGTATGGCAAGACCAAAGTTGTTCAGTATCATGAGTACAATCACCCTTTAAACTTTAAAGTAATTCAACTGTCTATACTTAGACACTGGATGTGTTATGATTATGAACTAGGATATGAGAAATTGACCACCACTGGAATGACGAAACTCAACCATCTCCGAAATCTCAAGAGAAACAATTACTTGCATAATAACTAAACATAGTATTATTACAGTTATTAAAATAACGCAAAGCAGTCATTAGTGAAATAAACTGCAACTGTATTGTATTCACGACGTGTTAAGTACAAGTTTGGGGACATTTTAATATCAGCACTCAATTTAATGCGTCTGGGTGCGTTGCGTGGCGTGGCGTATTGCCAACCCCTACATGACCACAGACAATATACGATGTCAGTAGTTTATTTAAATTAAAAACAAGATGCTACATTCGATTGTTTCGTATTTGTTTTTTTCTTAACACAGTTAACAATGTACGTTCATGCGATATATCAAGCTTTATTGTACTATCTTCATTGCTACGACGTGAAGAAGGCTGACTCTATTTAAATTTCACATATTATTTTCTATATTGTAAAAACTAGATAGGTAACTATGTGGAATGACGAAGGAAAGACCGACCTCATTTATCTTACTAAAAATTCTAATTCCAGATTATATGTTTCATCCTATATAGTCTTCCAATGAAAACCGTTGCTCGTAAATTAATTCAATTATTCCAAACCGAACTTCTAGTGTTGGGTCTAAGGAATATAGGTAAGCTAAAACTAGAAGCCTGGATTTGGCTTTCGGATTCGGCTTTTTGTGTTGAGATGTTTTGCGACATTTTGGGTTTTCTCTGTGGGAAAGACTAAAAATTTATCTCCGTCAAAGAAAAATAGTGAGTCAACACGAGTAAAAATTAATATTTGCAATCTGTGACATTTTGAGATTATCTTAATGAGAAAGAGTAAAGGCCAGGCCACACAGAGACGGTTTAGCGGGAAAGCGGACCGGAGGCGGACCTGCGGGAAGCGTATATCTCCGGACTGGCCTTTAAAGATCTTATTTACGTCGAAGAAAAGTCTGGTGGGAATAGAAAAAAATCCAAATATATCAAATTACATAAAATAGCTAAGGTTCTCTTCGTGGAATACCTTAAAATATGACAGTGATTTCAGTAATACATTTTTTTGTTACATTTTTATACTCGAAAGAAATAAAAGCCGTCCGCAAATAATTATCACTTGTACGTAGTTGTACGTTTTTTATCTAAGCTATAACACACAGGATGGCCTCTTAAATATGTTTAGTAAATATGCATTTAACTGCAAGGGGTGTGAATCGCTAGTTGCATCATTATGTTTTATATCTTCGCGATAACAATTCGTGTTTTACGACAAATTTATTACATGTAATCAAATCTGTTTGGTCTGTTTTCAGTTTTCAGTTAACGATAGTTCTGTTTGCGCTGGAACGGTGTGTGTTTTGTAAATTTTACCACAAACATGATTCAAGTTTACTTGAATGGGTTTTTGACAGATTTTAATTTGTTTTGTACTCAGTTCAGTACTTCACAGTTTTGTTTGTATAATATTGAAACCAAACTATACAGTGTGGAAAAAATTAGCGACTCATAGAGTGAAAATAAAGTAGGTATTGGTAATAGCAAATTTTATAAAAAATGTTATGTAAAAAAACCTGCATTTTTTTTTAGTTTTCGTGTAGGCATTAAAATTGTAGCAGGATTATTTTATAAATGACTTCATTAGCAACGTGCTCTGTTGATTCGTAATCGTGGAAACGAATTTACACAATTGGCTGAGAATTAACGAACATAGTGAGCAATCAGATAGGAATGTCATTGTAGAATCATACTGGAAAATTATAAATTTAACACAGCGGTAGGAAAAAAAGCCACATACATGGATACATAAATTCACAACCAGAATCCCTTTCGGGGGTCTAGAAACTTTGATACAACTAAAGAGTATTGTAGGGACAACTAAACGATAAAGTTCAGTTTACATAATTTTTTGTGGGCTACATGCTTAATCAATTTTCATGGCGTTACATGTCATTTTCTCCACAAAAACAAAATATGCATAAAGTGAACTTTTTTAGGCTTATTACAAATACACACTTATAAAGTTTTGAAAGAGTTTTATGAGCATGCATGTAAAATTAATAAAATAAAAATACTAGGGTAGCATTCTAACAAAAGCCTACCCAGCGCATTCGAGTGCAAACCCTAACGTATCTCAGAAGCACTCAAGAAAGATACCACTTCAATTTAATGCAATCAAAAACGGTTTCATAATAATTTACCGGCAGTTGGCTCTCAAACCCCTCTCGAGAGCAAACAATAACGTATTGACAATATCCTATAACTCTTGCAGAAACTACTCAAGAATTGTGTGTGAACAATACATTCGAAAACGAATCTCTCATTCGAACCAATTAAAAAGTCCCCGGGGGAACCGTTTCTATCAAAGATGTAAGTACGATAATAGCTTGCCTGGTAAGACTTCTGAAATGGTACAAACGGTTTCAAAAATGAAAAGATTCTAAATACCTCTACTGCTCTATTATGGAGGCAAACCAATTTATTTTTGAGTTTATCGCTCGGTTTGCTATCATAAATTTGTAGGAGCATTATGCAAGGGGCGAGCATTTTCGGCAATTTATGTTGTCGCTGTAATTTCGAGCAGTTTTTTTTGACGTCTCGGTTGTTGACATTGGAATGTCTGACTTCATTATGGGTACGTTTTAATGTTTACCCGACTGTGAATAGAGAAGTTACTATATTTAGTATATTTCTATATTATGTAGGTAATGTTGATGAAGCAAGTGAGGTTTGTCAGGATTGTAGCATGTGGGGTTCTTGTCTCTGCCTGCCCCAATGAGGGGGAGGCGTGATTATATGTTACAATAAAGAGAACTTGACTATTTTAATTAATAGTACCTAGTTTACTGGGATAAAGAAAACTAGATGAGTTCTACAAAAATTTTTACGTTCCAAAAACTTAAATAAAATGTGTGTAAACTATAGATTAAATAAAATTTTGCGTTCGACCTGACCTGATAAAGGCTGTAAATTTAAATGTGTTAAATATTAAAAGGGGTGCTTCTGACCTTCAAACTGAACAACTTTCACTATGGAACCAACATCGAAATCGCGAAAATTCTTATTACGTACATTATTTACCGCCTACCTTTCTTCTTTTCACCGTTTCCTCTACCCTAAGGTTGTCTGGAAGAAATCGCTTCTTAGCGATAAGACCGCATTATTTTGTGCCTCTTGTATTTTTATTTCTGTATTTTACTGTTTATGTTTTTGTGTAAAATAAAGTATATTTGATTGATTATTTTTTTAAATGTTTGTGTCAATACAACAAAGTAGTTGACTACCTCTACACTTCAATAAATCAGCTGATCCATTCAACTCCAAAAAAACTATTTATCAACGGCAGGCGTCAAGGTCTACCGCCTTAACTAAAACCAGACGACTTCATTAATCCAATTACCATTTAAATGCTAAATTTCACAAAATTAACTGCAAAAATGCATGAAATTTACGCTTCAGAAGTTTCATTTAACATTTTGTCTCAATCTTGTAAGTGAGGAGAATATTGTTATTATTACGCTGTCTGTCTACCGCACGGCTTCAAAATGTTGTCAGTAAGTTGGTAACTTAGTTATGAAAATGAAAAAAAAAATGTTTTCTCTCTTCACAAAGGATAAAAAATCTAATATAATGTAACACAATAGGATAGGATAGAATGAAACGAATTAAAGATTGAAAAATTTGTCTCGGGCGGGAATTGAACCCGCACTCGAAAAAAAATTGAAAATTTCGTTCTCTGGGTTAGTGGTAGTCCCCGGTTTGGAAGAGTGCGGGTTCAAGTCCCGCCCGAGACAAATTTTTCAATCTTTAATTTGATTCGAAATAGCACAACATGGCTGTAACATGTTTAAAAATCAATAATATTTGAAATAGGATAGAATGGTTTTCTGAACCTTTGTGGAAGACTAGTGCCCGAACTAGGAGCACTCTTCTGACGGATCCCACTGCAGTGCAAAGGCCTCCTCTCACGAATAAGGATGAGATGGAGTGGGCAACACTCCACTACACGGGTCCAGTGCGGATTGGTGGGGGCAAGTTAGTGGTCAACTTGCTGTCAGAGAATTTTCAAGCCGCCAATAGGCCTCTGGCCTGGCCAAACAGCTTAACGTGCTTTTCGAAGCACGAAACGCGCATGATGAAATACCATGGAACGGTCACCCATCCAAAGCCTGACCGGTTCGGTAGTTGCCCGATTTATTTTATTTTAATTTTATTTATCTATTATTCTTCTATCTTTATTTATTTATCTATTATCTATTTAACTATTAATCTTGTGTGCTGCCATGGACGAAGCTTGTAGCGGATATAGATATATGTGATTAATATTCGACGAAGCCTGCGTTGCGGATTCCATTATTTTTGGTATATTGTGCTTTTAAATTGAATAAATGTCTTATTTTTATCGTATTAAAATCGGTGATCGTTTGCAATACCGAAGTTCCACTAACGAGCGCGTCTAACTTGCCTCCACGAAACTGCGCTGGGCCTTCTAGTAATTTGTTTTTTAAATAAAATAAATACATAAACGTACAATACAATGAGTTTTAAGTAAATGAAGTACCTTATAGTTGGGAAGCAATTAAGGCACGTTCTGAACCCATTAAAGATCGTATTACAACACCTGGCCGTTGGCAGAGTGGGCACTGACTCGTGACGCATAAAGTCACTACCTACATATATACATACTCACGACCGCAATCCCGTCCGGACTGGTCAGAAACATTGATACAACTACCAACTATTCTTGATGATTCTATATGGAATGAATTTTTTTTTTTATTCCATATTAAACTTAAGACACTAGAAAATACAGTTTGGGAACTTAATTATTATAGATTTATGCTACTTAGGTGAAATTTATCCTAAGGTTAAGTATACCGGTAACCAAGCTAAGCTATCTTAGTATATAAATACAGTCATACATACAATAAGTCTTTTTAAAAGACACTGCAACATTACCCTTAGAGTCAAGGTTAGAGGATTCTCGGGCGGACGAGTTTTCATTCTATGGCGCAGGTTTAGGTAGCAACGTGGCACTGCCATCTTGTAGTATAGCTCCAATTTTTTTTTTGTACACAAAACAATGCTTAAGATTACACAAACCACTTAAAATTGGCAGAATTGTACTAGATAGACAAACACAAGCAATTGGTAATTATTTAAAAATAAAAATTACAAAACATTATCCTATAGCTCGCCTCGTGAAAAATTGAACAAACCAACCATGTTCAAAGAAGGATGCAACAAAATTAGCAGAACCATTTTTTTATGGATTAGTTTCGTTCCTGGAAAAGAGATAAATTCAACAAATACATTTCAGTTAACTATTGATTAATCTTGTAAACGAAACCAAGCCTTAATTCAATAACATTGTAGATACATTGCACACAAAAGAAATCGACCGCACCACAAAGCACATAAGCTGTTAGAAGTCTATAAAAGAGATAGAGAGAATTACGGTGGTGGTAAAGAAAGGATCCCGTTAAATGTACACACGTATACCTAAATAGATAAACTCAAGACCAAATATGGCAGAGTACACTTTTTTGCAGGTAAAAAGTACAAAAGACTTGTCAGAACACAACAAATGAGCCTAAACTAGAGGGGTTTAGTTACTAGTAGCCATTGAAGAGTTAGAGCTTCTACCTTCTGGCTCCATCTTCAAATCAACTCGATGGTACTAAATTATTGTATTGTCATCCAAATAACATACACTTGCAAATATTATAAGATTCATTCAATCGGCGTTAAAAAGTCAAAATCGATCTCGCGTTTATCGACCAGCGGAAGTTTGATGTCCCGTTCCATACGGGAATCGTTTCAAATCGATACGACAAATAGAAGTAGGATAAAATATACTTAGTAGACTTTCTTACATAGGTAGGTAAATACCTACCTATGTAAGAAGATGTAAGAAGAAGTTGTTAGTTACACATACAGAAGCTGTGACATGTTGCGCATGATACGGTTATATCACGCCTTTTATCTCGTTCGTTCGCGTGCAAATAGCAAGAGAGCTAAGGCGCTATAGCGCTGCCATGCTACGGCCGCATTTGAAGCTAATATAAGCGTGTTAAAAATTACTATCATTTCTATGAGACTAGCGTATAACATTTCCTTGCTCTGTGGAACGTACCGTCAAAATAAACACGCGATGCAATCCATCCAATGATTTGATAACTGCAGTAACAGTTACGAGGATCGTAAAACTTCTATTTAGACTGTAAACGCTGTCTCATACAATGTTAGTGGGCAAAATATTTTGTTTTATAGTGCACTCGTTCCGGGGGATTCATTATTGGAAGTTATTTTGATTGAAAAGTAGATTGTGAATTATACAAGTTACTACTGACGCCCATTGGAAGCGCAATAAAATACAATATACAGTCCTTCGTCTTTTTTAATTATGCTGACGGTTTTTTTAAGAGGATGATCAGACCATCAAATGGAACATCGTTCTCTATGGACAAACGTGGAAATAGCGAAAAAAAACTGTCATATCATATACAAAACTTGAACTGGATGAAATAAACACATTTAAATGCACGACCATAAAATTCCATGCAGGGTTGTCAAAAACCTTATTACAACCACCTGGCCATTGCTCATATTTATTAACAATTTACATATAGCACCACACAAACCTCTCCTTTGTGCGTGTTTATTTTATCTTTTCATATTTTTCACGCTCAATTCCCTATCAGTCCATTCAGAATTAATCGATCAACTTTAGTGAAACGTTTCCGAACCTTCACCCTTTCTAGGGTATCGTGAAGGAATGCGTTTAACCAATATTTGTGTTTGGTATTAGATAACAAGCACGATCGACCTCCCTGGGCGATCACTGTTTGACTTATCCACTGCCTTAGGTAATAGTTTAAGGGCCAATTTCACCAATTATTCTTAGGATAAACCCTTAACTTGCACTCAGATAATCATGAATAAATATAAAAGAAAATGAAATAATCTTTTCATTTCACCAAGAATAACGAAGATAGATGAGTACATATTAGTTTTATACAATAAATTTTGAAGGTCTAAAGGGCATATTCCTTCAACATTTATGTCAGCTGACTGACTGCACCAGTGACAATGTGCACTGCAAGTGTGCAATATATATCATTAGAAAAGTATCTTGGTAGTTTTGGGTAAGGTTTGTTTACCTAGATTAGAGAAATGCATCGTTTGAGAACAATAGAAGCAATGGACAGTGAAAGCGACAGTGAAGATGATTTATCACATATTTATTGTTAGAATATATTTGATGACAATGGTAACGAGGGTGAAACATGCTTTTGCAGAAGATTCATATTTTCTTTTACTTGCAGGGCTTAGTGTGCGCTTGTTTTGGCATGTGTAAATATGTATAAAATCTGTGTTTTCATATGCACATAACCTATGTTTCACAAATAAATATTACATGTGTCTTATAAATTTGGAATATTTTAAGATGTGTTTGCTATAAAAACTAGTCGCATCTTCTCAAGCATGGCAGTGGCAGATTTATAAAATTATGTCGAAAACACCATCTTCTATCAAACTCTACATTAATTTTGTACATGATGGGACAATAGCAGCAAAGTAATTTAATAGTTACACAAATATGTAGCAGAAAGCCAGTTACAGAATTTCATTGAAAACCAAAAAAATATATATATAATCGTTTAACTTATTTCCAATAATTAATCAAACAATACAAAGTAGATCACAAAACTTCACAGATTAAAACGAGGAAGTATTTACAATTATCAAGTAGTTCATTTACTTTGCTTATCTTTCCAACTATTCCGAATGACTAGACAATAAAAATTGGCGGTTAACGGAACAACAAATTAACTTGGCACTTTTGTCTAGACAAAATATTGTCCAGGACAATAACATAAAAGATTTACAGCGTCCTTTTTCCTCCTTCAAATGGAGGGGGAAAGGTGAAAAGTATAACATTAATCTCTATAACCTAGCACTAATCCCATAAAATAGGGGGGAGAGAGAACACTAGACTAAACAAACCACACATAAACAATTAAGGAGTCTGCGAAACTGCTGGTCGAAGGAGAAAACGTATGTTGAAATATTACTATAGATTTCATCCTCGATAAAGGCGTAAAGAAAACGATATATCTTCAAAATATGACTGTTAATATCATTACCAATACTATTATACGAAACATAAATGATGACTTTATGTTATATGTATTGGGTTCTTCTTAATATGCTGACAGTTTTTTCAGGGAATGATCAGACCATCAAACTGAACATAGTTCTCTACGGGAACAAAGACGAAAAAGCAAAAAAAAACGGATGTTCCATACAAAACTGCAATCCTACTCGACCCAAATGTATGAGACAGTAGATACATTTTTTCGATATTTCAATTTTGGTGCCATAGAGAAAGTTTGATGGTCTGATCATCCTGTATACATACCTATTTACAGAAAAGTAACCGAATAAAAGCATATTCAAATATGTCTGAAGAAGCATTAGTTAAAACTGAGTCACGGACACGAAAAAAGGGCGACAAATTCACAAAACCAGATTAAAAGAATGACAAATAGGTAGCAATTAAGAAGTCTGTAAAACATTTTTTTCTGCATAAATATAGTATGTTTCAGACCATTAGAATTGCACCCTAAAATAGGGGATTGAGGTGAAAAGTACAGTAATGTATTACACAGCAGTTAATCCCATAAAATGGGGGAGAATAAAATATGCAAAAATTGCCACACCAGACAAATAAATACACCTCTAACAAATGCACGGGATATTTTTAAATATTAACGAGACTACGTCTGAAATATTCTGAAATAATTCGACTGCAAATAAAATAAACTCATCCAGATTATTTGATAAACTGGGAGACAAACTTTTGGTTGGGAAATGGCTTAAAGATTTTTAGATTTTAGTATCATTCTATCCTACTAATAATATAAATGTTAATGTTTGTGATAATGTTTGAATGTGTGTGTGTGTGGCTCAATAACTCATAAACGGCTGAACGAATTTGGATATCATTTAGCAATTTTAGTATTCAGATAGAATATGTTTTGGATAAACACATAGGATACTTTGTTTGTCGCGGGAGCTGCGCGGATGCAAGATGCTCAGGACAGAATAGGGTGGCATAAACAAAGGTAGGCTTATACCCAGCAGTGGGTCAACGCATACGAAGTTGCGGCCAACAGCTAGTGAAAAATAATAACAGCGGTTCAATTTAAAAGTAGATGAAATCAGCGGTAATACTTTACAGCCATTAGGAACAAAAATGTTTATATTATACAGGTATAGACACGTTTCGAAACGAAGAGTACCTAGCCAGCCGCAAACAGCAACAAAGATATCAATCCACCCAAATTAATCAGCCTATTTCATTTATTAACCAGCTCAAATTATTTACTTAACCTGGTTTACTTGTACTGATAGTCACTTTATCATTTAAGGTTAGGTGTATTAAGATAAAGTATGAACCCTACATACCTACTTTTTCAAGACCGATTGACTCAACTTTCTCTGTTAAGTTCAATCACCTTCCAGGTTTCTAAAAAACAAAAATAGCACGATGATTTTTTTTGGTGTGGGCTCACCACTGTAACTCTGTAACTGTAACAGCGGCGAGAACTCACAACACTAGACAATGAAGTCCAGCAAAGCCAGGGATGACTCTTAATTTGTCTTGGAACTCGCAATGAATCAAGCACGCTGATCTTTATTTTTTTTATTTTATTTATTAGACACACAAAACAGGAAACAATCAGTGAAATAATAACACATGAGAACATATAGCTTAAATCTAGATTGCAACCCTAAACATGCATGCACAGAAACATTCAAAAATTGCGACTTAAAACCTGGATATAATTATTAAATTGTAGTCTTTGATTACAATTCTGTCTGACGAATCATGGGGTTCAAATCTTGGTTCCATAATAGATGTTATGTGTACCATTGTTGACCGAGTTTCAGAACTAATTCGCACTGGGCCCGCATGGTGGAGTGAGACCCGCTCCCCTATCACGCATATATTCGTGAGTGGAGGCAAGTACCTTGCACTGGAACGTGAACAGGATCCAACTTAATATCCTAACGGTTTAATCATTCTCTATCGGACCAACTACAAAATCGCGAAAAAAAATCAGCTATCCCCATACATTTGGGTCGAGTAGGATTGCAGATTCGGCTTTGTTCCATAGAGAAAGTTGTTTAGTTTGATGGTCTGATCATGCTTTTGAAAAAACGGTAGCATATTAAGGAGGACCCTTTAATTAGGCTGACGATGACGATGATTATGATGAACTTTAATTTGAGATCAGAAGAATGTATATTGCCTATCAGAAGCATAAATTGTAATAAACAGCCTTGGCTCCATTCAAAATAACACGATTGCAAGCCATGCTCTTCAGACTTCTCAAAAACTCAACAACTTTCTATTCAAAGTATTCCAATTCCCCCTAAAAGATCTATTTCACTCAAAATATAAGTACCACCATTTGACTTGAACTGATCAAATCTTCAAGTACCCTCAGAGGGTAGTCAGCCGCCATTGCGACGCGCCACATTCAAATCCCTCGTGTTTATTGGGCCATAAGTCAGAACTAGCGTCGTTATGCGCATCCGACATTCCTGCTAGATTAAAACTAGATCCCCATTATAATGCATACGTGATGTGAATCCTATTGGGAGGCTAAAAAGTGCCCGCTAATTTTGTTTGGACCGAAACGGCACTGCGAAATGTAAATTAAGACATTTTATTAGATTTATAACTCAATTTTGGGAGGGATCAATTCGACGTTCCTTCACAGATGCATACTCTTCTTACATTTGTCGTTTGAGCATGCATTACAAGTTAATTCCTTTAAAAGGAGGAGTAGGTTCCAAGTGCAGGTCCAAAACTGTCGTAACATAATATTGATAAGAAATTAAGGCATAATATACTATGCATAATATAAAGGAATAATATAAACTATTCTAATCAGATCGGAAATTGGCATTGCAAAAGCAAATCTTAGCAACTACAATGCATACAATAGCAACACATTTTTATCTAAAAGTGGAAGAACATTCAAAAGACAGTGTCTTTTGAATGTTCTTCCACTTTTAAGACAGAAACGATTGTAGATAATGACTTATTTCAATCATGTAAATGCTATGTGGGAAGACTGGGAAGATAATATGTACATGGGCAATTGTACATTCATCACCATAACGTATATTATGTGCACAGAGAAAAACATAATATTTCTACATGGGAGGAAAAAAAGCATAATTTATATAAACTACAATAATTTATTTTCTTCTCGGTCCGTGACCTTAGGAAACCCATTTCACACCCAACCTCATCTTCACGTCGTTATTTAAGATCGAAACACGTCCGTTGAAACCCAATTTCGTAGCAGTTACTAAGGTCACCGAAACGCTTTCGAGAAATGACTTAAATCGAGTTAAGTTTACAGGTCAATTTCTTATTCAAGGACAGAAAAGACTTCTAATAGAAGAATGACAAAGATGTCTAGTACGTGACGTGCCATTAACATAATCATGTAAGTATATCAACGTTTCAATACAGGGTACAGCTTTTTTCTCAAGAATAAGGGCACAGAAAATCTCTACTGTGATAAGGGTGAGAGCTGCCTAGCTAGCATGCCACCCCTGAGAAAACGACAAAAATCGTGATGTGCCTCCATCTTTATTATTTTACGTAGGCCAGAAAGAGCGCGCATGACGTTTTTCTCGTTTAAACGCTTTGTCGTGGGTGGCATGCTAGCTAGGCAGGTGGTGGCGGATTGGTGAAGGCCGAGTAATAGTCAACGAGGGTCACCATGACCATTCAAATTTCAAACCACCTAGAGTCTTCCCTCTGTGAAATGCAACGCTAGATTGCGAAGCTGTCAACCTCTTTCTAATTCATAGAAATATCCTTAAGATTGTGCAACAAATCATTGCGTATTTATAAGCTGAGATTCAAGTAGCCAAAACAAAAATTCATCGCAAACCCAGAAAAACCTCGAAATTCTTATAGTACTCTGCCATAGCCCATAAGTAACGCAGTTTAGTGTAAATCCCATAAAGGAACAAATAGGGTCGGATGGGGTCTACTAAGGTCGCAGATGTTGGTAGGCACGTTATAGTCGATACGTGCCCGGCTTGAGGCAGTGTTAAACAAACCCTTTCGCTGATACGTGAATAAGAAAACAGTTTGAAGATCAATATGATAAAACGGTTGAGTAATTGAGATCGTAAATTCTTTTGGGCAAGGGTGAAGTTTAATGTTTTGGCAGTTCGTTTTCTGGTGTATTTCGTTTTTTGACATTACCACCGCGTCGAAAGTTGTTCCTTTGTAGAGAAGATGCGGCCAGAAACTGCAATACACATCTTTTTATTAAAATATACAATAATTACAATATTAAATTACATAGCATAACATTGTCAAGATCAGACAATTTGGTTATTCATATCAAGCAGAAAACCGGGATCACGTTCTTTCGTATTTATTTATCAAAAATAAAAATTGCGTTCAACAAATTATTAGCCAGGTTACTGAGAAACCCCTCATTAATCCCTCATTGTAAACCAACCAAACCCTCATCCTAATCCAAAATTCCCACTAAAAATTCCCTAGAAACTGCAGAAAATTGCAATTTGCCTAAGAAACGAAGAATCTCGGAATTTCTCCTCGCAACAATACGTTTGAACACAATGAAACTTCCGAAGTACGAACTACAATAGCCGTGATCACAATCGTTTGGGTGGCAAAAAAATGGTACTCTTAGATGGGCAATTGAAAAGGGGCAGCAGACATCTGGAACACCCGGCGTCTTACTTACGTATAATGTGACCAAACGATGCCATTTTGCAGGGACTGTACTGTGTTTAGTGCTCTAATTTTGTCATCCAAAAGGGGAAGAGGATGACATAAAAATTTAAAGTTACGAGCGAAGGGGAATGGTAGAAATGTCTTTTTTTTTACTACTGGATTAGGAGTTGGAATGTTGGGTTAGCATCAGGTGGTCTGGTTGTCAGATAAAGTAGATGGACTTCTTGTTAAGTAGTCAAGCCTTGAGGATTGATAACTGGAGCTCAGCTCAAGGAAGTTCTGAAGTTATTATCTATCCGTCAAGCTTAATGTTAAACAAGCAAATTAAATAACTACTACAACTAACTTTGCAGCTTCAGCTTCCTATTGTAAATTAACTCTCCTAAAAATATTAGGTCGGTATATAATAATATATAATAATTAATAATATATAGTAATAGGTTTTTTTTTTTATTTACTAAGTGAGCAGTTAGCTCCTTTTCGAACATTTTTTTTGGAAACACCGCCTACCTTTCTTCGTTCACCGTTTCCTCTACTCTAACGTTGTCTGGAAGAAATCGCTTCTTAGCGATGAGACCGCCTTATTTTGTGCCTCTTGAATTTTTATCTCTGTATTTTACTGTTTATGTTTTGGTGTAAAATAAAGTTTATTTGATTGATTCTTCTTCTTTTCGTGTCAATGGTTCTGCAGTGATATTTTTATATTTTAGTAGCCAGGTGTTCGGCAAGCGTGACGATAGGTAGTATAAAAAACGTGTATTCATTAATTTTAAACTCTGCGATGCGTATTGCGCATCTTTACTTAACTGTAATCTTTAAGTAATCCCACGACAATGAAGTATTTTAGTTGCTGGTTAATAAATATATTTATATAGGGTGTTAGGCTGCAGTTGCTTACTTTAAGGGGTGATTGTACCCACGATACTGAACAACTTTCGGAAAGAAAACTATAGAAAAATTGCAAAAAAAAACGATATGCAATAAGCTGATCAAACGTCTCAATAAAAAAGATTTTTTTCGCTCTCGGTAGGTATAACCATTTCTTGAATAGAAATAGATATTTTTTTTTCAAAACCTTCGCATATTAAAAACACGTATATGACCGGCCCCAGCCAATTGAACGTGTCTCTTATCCCTCTCAAAGTGTTGTCACCATACAAATCTGATGCTACATCATAATCTAAACTACCTACACAACACAAAAGCCAAGGGACTCGTAATTTTTGAAAGCAGCACGTGTTGGATTCTATAGCGCAATTAAAAAAAATACATCTTTGATCCAAAAGCGACAGGATGAGACACGATGGAACAGGATTGCGATAGGTGTCTGTTATTTTTAAATATCAAACGGCTTTTGAAAGTGCAGTGTTATGTCATACAATGAGAAAAGTAATACGTCTTTAAGAATATGGATGGAAGATAATGATCAGGGTGAATGCAAAAGTACATTACTGATCTATCTAATAGCTTCAATAGTCCTATCAGGTGTCATGCATCCCATAGACTATATGCTATGAGGTCTTTGACTAATTGTATAGGGACTAGTTACGCGTGTAATTCTACTAACAAACATTTCTGCCACTTATTGCAGGGGGCGAGGTAACATGAAATCCGCAACTTTGGATTTTATTCCCAATAACTTTAGATTCTAATTTTGATTGTTAATAATCATGAAAAGTAGTCTCGTGTGAATGTGAACCCCAAACGTTCTTAGTTCGAAGTTATTGTTTCGCAATTATAGGCTGTCTCGTTTAGTGATAAGGTATAAAATTGAATGTAAATGCACATGATCAATTGTTCTTATACCGTGACAAAGGGGAAATGCTACCGCAAGACTAGTCCTTATTATAAATAGTCAAAGTATGAGGTGGGACACCTAATAGGACTATGGCAAAGATAAAGGCACGATAGAGGCATAAATGAACTACTGTGTATTGTACTTGTTTACAATCTGTTTAAACATGAAAAACATCGTGACGAATTCAAAGTTAATTATTTTAACAAAAACTTTATTGCGGCGAATAATGAACTAAAATAGATTTGAATTAAAGTTTAATTCAAATCTATTTGTGTTAATAAATACACAAATTGGCAACGCAGTTCTTCAATCTTTCACGCTGATTTGGGATTCAAAGTAAAACTAAAAAATTACCTACATTTACTGAATTTAGCAGGAAGCTGGCATAGGTATTGAAATCCTTGGAGTTTAGTGTACGGTTTTGTGTATATCTGAGACTCTGATCTCCCCATTAACATCCCTAAAGGCCAGGCCACACAGAGGCGGTTTTGCGGGAAAGCGGGCCGGTGGCGGACCTGCGGGAAGCGAATATCTCCGGACCCGCGCGTATTTCTCTGCCTCCGGCCCTCTTTCCCGCAAAACCGCCTCTGTGTGGCCTGGCCTTTATATGTAATGTGGAAGTACAAGTATTTAACCAATAACAACAACTCGACAATTGTAAGGCAGTCGGTCAAAACAATGTTTTTCTCAATTCGCAAACAAAATTGTATTATTATAAAACCGATTTTACTTAAGTTTCTCAACGTGCAAACTTGTTTGATTGCCGTAATAAAAACAGTGTAAAGATGCTTTTCCACTATTACGAGATGTACAGTTAACAACCAGCTATGGGCATCTTCATTAGTTTTGTCGTTTGTATATGTTATCATCGTCAGCCTATACGTCGCACTGCAGGCCACTTGTCTTCCCCAAATGTGGGTATAGGCGTTAGACCACCACGCATCCACTGCGGATTAGAAGACTTTTCATAGGCATCACAATTTCTTCTTCAGCATATGTAGGTTTCCTCACGATGTTCTCCTTCACCGTTTGAGAGCAGTCGGTACTACATCATAGAATAGTAGTAAAACGAAGGGTAAGGACGAGAGGGTGCGTCTATGTTAAACGGACAGTCCACGACGTTTAGTCGCAGACCGTCCAACATACAAACTGTCCAGCACATAAACTGTCCAACGCGTCCATTATCGCGTTTCGTTTTGAAGGGACTTAAAATGTCCTGCGTACTTTACAAATAAGCAATCGCTCTAGTTGATACGGTCAGTGGAAATACACCGTAAATAAATGAATTCATCTAAACAAGCGCAAGTACCAACTAAGTTAGGCAATGTTGAAGGTCCGAGGGAAGCCTCGCAAACTTTGTTAACTGAAACCCTACGTAACAACCTGAAAGCATGAACTTTATTAGGGTACCGTTACTTCAAAAGAAAACCCACGTAATTCAGTGCAATGGTTCTGGATTTGGGCTCAAAGTTGGAGTTTGTGGGAGTGCTGGGGACATTATTTTGTGAGATAAATGCCTTACCAGTTGTCCTCTATTCCACTGTTAAAATAAGGGTTACCACTACCGAATAACATAAAATTATAGTTCACTAATCAGGGAACTCTGAAAAAGGTATTTAAGTTATTTGTGTACCTATCAACTTTCACTGATCAAACAAATTTAAAAGACTTGGAAGAGATTTATAAGTGGCAACAGGCTAACTAAGACCGTGGTCTAGGTCAACTTTATTGTTCCGTAAATACCACTGAAGAACCTTTTGATATGAAAAGAAGAGGTTACAACTTTCTTCCTGAAACATGCGAGAGACAAATTAGGCGAAGGCCGAATGGACGACTTATGAACTAAGTTGTAGTAATTAAAAATAAACTAGCAATAAACATTTTTTTTATTTTTTTTACAATTCAATTGGTATACAATATCTCTTTTTCCCCTGAATCTTCTTCTTCTTATCGTGTGGGCAGAGCCCTGGTGTCAGAGTTTTCTCAGACCGCCTAACGGCCTCTGACGTGGTTTATCCCCTGAATATAGTCATGCGTCTCGTGAATTTTTGCTTAATGTCATGAACCTCGAATAATCCGTTGTTTTTGGTGTGCAATAAAACTTCACAAACAAGTAATTGCTCTTTGCGAGGCCGTAAAATATTATATTATTTAATGGAAATTACTAATTCATGATCTGTTTCACAAACGAAATTATTATAATTAGGTAAACAAACCATCCTACGGGTGGTTCGCTCCTCATTAATTTAATGTTGATCCATTTAATAATGTATTAACTTAATTTTTAAGTGTTCTTTTAGAGATGTTAAGATGATTCGGTACAGAAAATGAATGAAAAGAGAGTTACGAGATAGATTTATTTATCTAATATAGGTACCATGATAGATAGATGGATGAAGGGTTTATCGACTGAAGTAGATAAATAGTTTACTTCTTCAGAACAATACAGGACCAACAGAGACTGACAAAGGTACCAAATAAAGGTACAAGTTGGTAGCCGATACCGCACGCAGCAGCAGCAGACGATGTGTCGCTGCGACACTACTGGTTTGTATATATTTCTATGAAATACGTTGCGTAGCTTGCGACACGTCTCTCGACAACACTGATGTGCGGTCGGACTTCACTGTCGCTCGACCGCAGACCGTAGTCCCATAATCATAAGCTCTATTCAAATTACGACAGGCGGGCGCGGAGTGTGCAATGTAAAATAATACCTATTTCAGTAAAGTTTTCGATAAATCGGTCTGCAATCGGGTTCGAAATCATGACTGCAGCGACATGACGCAACGACGTGACACGACACGTCATCTGCTGCTGCTGCATGCGTTCGGCTACGAATTTGCACCTTAACACTATGGAGTCCGTATCGCTCCCACGACTGACCATTTAAAAACGATATAGTAGGTATAAGATGTTGGTGATATGACACCGTGCGACCCGTATAGAGCCGATGAAAAAGGTTTTGACTTAGCATTTATGCTGAAACAAAAGCTGCAGTGTTAATACTGCCAGAACCCTATGGTTCAAGCGTGCGTAAGTACACATAATCTGCTCGTTTCGAGACTGCTAGGCTGGCAGCCCTTGACGCCAAACGCCAAGACCGCAAGACCCGTCCCAAAACAACATATAACTACACGCGAAATTGACTGGGCTACTGAATTCAGCTGCGTGTAACAAATTATTAAAGACTCGATTCTCCAGCCACATCCGAGCTCACGCCAGGAACCAATGAGGGTCGCCGTCGACAGTTACGTCCTGGAGGACGACATTACAGTTTACATACAAGTCCATACAATAAGAATATACAACGCAACACAAACATAACAGCATGTATGATACAGCAGCAAATAGAAATGATCAAATTAATTATCTTCTCCGAAAAGGACGAGCACGTAGCATCCTCAACCGATGAAAAATATGTATGAATATGGCTGAGGCTTTCGCCACATGATGATATGTTAGAATCGTAGCATGTGGCGAGAGAACATCATAGTCTTTAATTAAATTAAAATATGTAATCAAAGATCGTATCATGTATCTAATAAAAATTTAATATTTGCGTGCTATTGGTAATAGCTGATTGAGGAGATGCTCTATTGTACTGACCACCTGTAATTTTTGTGTACCCTAATCAATAGCAAATAAAGATTACTTTACTTTACTTTACTTTACTTTAACTGATCTGACATTACTACTTAATGCCTTCCAATTTTTTATTTTTTTTATTTTCAATTATTAATTGTTATAATTCGTTGTTCAAATAAATTATTCTCATGATCATTACTGAATGTAAATTTTAATATTAATATTTTCACGCCAGGAAGTTTGTCTGTACATTGAAGATATTAACAAAAAAAAAGTTACAATATGGTTTTTAGGTATCCCTGATTCCATATCACCAATTTTTTGATTTTTTGTCTGTCTGTTTGTTTGTTTATTTGAACGAGCATCACGCAAAAACTGCTGAACCGATTTTGATGAAACTTTTTTTGTTTGATAGCTTATTATCTGACTTAAAATCTGGTATATAATTTGTAAGGACAAAGTCGCGGGTTAACGCTCGTTCTTTATATATTTTTTCACTCCCAGAACACCAGAAATCTAACTACTTTTTCTTCAAATTATTTCTATGTTTTTCTTTCACTCCCAGATCAGAATTCGAATTATTCTTTACTTTCTTGATAAACATAAAAATCCTATCCACAGACTATTATTTTTATCCTAACAGTTGGAAAAGTGAACCAAAAAATAATATTCAAGTAAAACAGTTCAAAGAAAATATCTCAAAAAAATTCAAATAAAATCATGCAGTAACAAAACGAAACATTATTAAACCAACAAGCTTCTCCCGATTCACGCAAAAGAATGTCAATTCAGACAAAACCGCACACATGTACTTACTTATCATTTATTTAAAAAAGAAAAGGAACCAGATCGGCTTTCGACGGGGACATTGAAATCCTTTTGGTACAGACAGCATACCAGCGACCGGTTCTCAAAGGGGCCGGTCAGTCACCAAAGATTTCTGCTACGCCGCAAATTGACAGATCACTGGTCCGAAATACTAATAGGGTGGCCAAATGATACGACTTGCCATTGTGGAATTTTTTTAAATATATTTTAGAAAAACAAAACATAAAAATACAATGGCATATTGCATACTTAAACAAAAACAAAATATTAATTTGTGAATTAAGAATATTAGGTTGGTACTTTCAGA
The DNA here is from genome assembly GCA_927399405.1 of Agonopterix arenella. Taxonomy (NCBI): domain Eukaryota; kingdom Metazoa; phylum Arthropoda; class Insecta; order Lepidoptera; family Depressariidae; genus Agonopterix; species Agonopterix arenella. The sequence continues at coordinate 16,234,285 of OV656701.1, forward strand.
AATCCTAAATTGAAATTGGTGTAGAAAATCATGACACACGCACACCTTACTGCAAAATACATAAAATTAAAATCCTATTTATACTATGAAATATGAATTCGATAGTAGGTGAGGCTTTCTGTATGTTTGTCTAATAGTTTCATCTTCCACCCTCTAAACTACTCAACCGATTTCAACAGCTCACTATCTTATAATCCTGATACGAAAACGACATTATATGCGGGCGTAGCCGTGTCATAAGCTAGTTTTAAATAAAAAAAATACACCTTATTTAAGTAACATAAAATACTCGTTTTATTTGCCCACATTTTTTCGTTACCATTATTGACAAAATGCTATTAATAAGATCATTCCACATACCGCCAAAAAACAACATACACAAACAAAATCCAAATTGATAACGATGTAAATTAAAATAAAATATTATGGCTGGCTGGAGAACACCAAACGACAACAAAAATTTAAAAAAGGAACACCCGAACGTTTCCAAACTTATCTTAACAAGCAAAAAGTCGATTGCAATTTTTTTTCTTTAAAAAAAAGTCGTTCATTCACATTCCCGAACGTCGTAATTCGAGCCGCGCCCGCGAGCGTTTTCTCACGCGTTCTCATTTTAAATTTAGGCGCGAAGCTCAACTGTCAGTGGTATGGTATCACCTCGGAAATTGCGCGTCATGCATCCAGCCAAGTTACATGTTTATTACGATTGGAAGTCTGCATGCAAATCATGTTAATTGTCAGTCTGAAATCAGAAGGGAAGTTAAAAACTCTTTTGAGTGAAGTTTTAAACCAAAAGAGATCTACTAGAATCGCAGGTCTGTGCCTACTCCAATGGAGGGTAGGCACGAGTATAATTTGTTATAACTCCCTGTTATACCAGGGTTGGTTGTAACAGGGGTGAGAGTTAAATGATCGATTTCAGCCAAATTATTAACTTAATGAATAAGAATAAGAATCAAATAAAAAATTGTGATCGGCCAAGTTAATACTTAACCCACATAAGCTTCTTTCTTCTCTTTCAGCGGCGGTTCCTAAACTTTTAAGGCCAGGACATTCTCGAACCTTTCATTTTATGGAACCAAATGAAAGATGACAGCAATTTGAAATAATAGTGAAAAACCTTCTCGAGAACGCTTGTGCGGTTCACTTGCACGCATCTATTGACAAATGACACCACTGGCTTTTTCGGTGAAGGAAAACATCGTGAGGAAACCTACATGCTTCAATTTCGAGGCATGTATTGTACCTACTGTCCATTACAAGTGGCGACAGGCTCACTCCCCGTCACACTGGACAGAGTTTCGGTTCGGTTCGGTTACTACTAGTGAAACGTGGATGTTCTGAGGTTTCAGAATATCTCTGACTACCCCCTCGGGGAATATAGTCATGAGCATATGCTATGCTATGCTATGCTATTGACAAATGTCACTGATTTGCGAAACCCAAGGGTTACTTGAAAAAGTGTAACCCTTAGAACCCACTTTAGGAATCGCTGGTCACTAATACAGTATGTGCTAATCCCAACAGCCATATTCTAAAAAGGTGGGTAGCTTAATATTCAGAATAAAAACCTAATTAACTACGGTTCATTACCACCAACTTTGCGATCGTGTTTTTTGTTTCTTTTTACAAAAAAGTCCAGACGTTACGCGCCTGCGCCGCATCGCGTGCGAACGAAATGTTTAGTGGAGTTAAGCAGGGCTGCCACCACAAAAAATCGATTGAGCGCTAAAACTGTGAAAAAAGCGCTAGATTCTAAAGTTTTCGCGGGTCGAAAAAGCGCTAAATTCTTCTCCCATAAATAGTCCTTTAAAGTTTTCTAAGAAATAGTCTTATCGGTCTTTCCGAAGCCAATTAATTCAGTCAATTTGTAGGTCTCAATTAAAATTTTGCTAGCACTTATGATAAGCTTTCGTCTGCTTTCGTATTTAAATCTCCCGAACACTGCACACTCTATGGAGATTTTTTGACCACAATACAATACGCTATCAATATTTATCATAGTTCAATCACAGAACCAACCTACTAATCCGCATTGGGCACGCGTGGTGGACTAACGAACATACACCCACCCTGGGGGCAGGGTAGGCCTGGGCCCTGCAGGAGGACGTATAAGTATAGGTTAAGATGATGGCGATGAATCCCAAAATACAAATTGTTTTATTAAAAGTTAAAAAGTTGCTAGATTCTCCGCTAGGCGCTAAATTCTCACATACAGCGTTCAACATACCGAAAAAGCGCTAGATCTAGCGCCGAAAGCGTTAAGGTGGCAGCACCGGAGTTAAGCTTATGTAAATCCAATGTGTATAAATACTTGGAAGCAGCTTTTATAAGAAATATGCAGCGATAAGTCTGAATAAATGGCAATGAAATAATTATAGTACTTTATTTCACATCAAAACATTAAATATACAGAAATTCTGGTAAGCTTATTATGATACATAATGATAATGTATTGGGGTATTATATTAAATAATATAAAAATACTCATGAAAATGCTCTATATGCCCTTAAGATGGTTGCAGAGGGGTCAATTTTATACAAAACTTTGACGCACAATATGCGTAGACGGTATTAATATAAGTAACTTTTTAAATATGGAAAAATAGTTTAGAAAATCTAGATGCTGCGTCACAAATAACATTTGCAACTTATAAAATAATTACGAAGATTTAACTTTGAAGTTTTTTCATACAAAATTTTAAAAGCTTTTCTCTTCGTAACTATTTTGTCATATATAAAATATTACTTTTATTAATTCCGTCCACGCGTATTGTGCGTCAAACTTTTGTATGGACTAAAACCACCTTAAATATGCTATGGAGCGGAGCGAAGACCAAATAAAATCTTTAATGATATTATTGTTTGTTTAAATTTTTGATCTCGGATTCCATTTCTAATATTATGGGCATTCAGAGTCCAACTTACTATGCTGACAGTTTATTTATGGAGATGATCAGGCCAATAATTGAACAACTTACTCAATGGGACCATAGTTGGAATCGCGAAAAAAATAATCTGCTGTCCCATACCTCGTATAGGATTACTGCAATGCAATTCAATAAGCGCAAACATCGTCACAACCTTAAATTCGTCGTTGAAACATCGACGAGCTGGCAATTCGGTATTCGCTATGGATATGTCATGAGTCAAACTCATATATAAAAACTCCGACGATCTGAAGGATGCAAGAAGGATGTTACATTTGTGAGCTCGTCGATGTTTTTGACAGGGATGTGACGCTTTTGAATTTGAATGAAATTGCTTGGTTACGTAGAGAAAGTTGTTCAGTTTGAAGGTCTGGTCCTCTCATGAAAAACCGTCAGCGTCAAGAAGGAGCTTATACAGGGACCACGAGGATTGGCGCAATAAAAAGGAGGCCTATGCCCAGTAGTGGGTTGATTTGACTGATTGATTGAATTTTGGGACTGGTTGTTTAGCAGTAAACGCAAATACAGACATTGCGTTCACTGGTTTTTAGCAATGTCATCATTCATCACTAATTGTGCAATAAGAGATTGTTGTATTTGTTTAAAATATCTTTCCAGCCAAAATATACTAAGCCCCCACAAATTTTAACCCTCAAAAGAAAAAGTCCATAACTTTCACATTCACAAAAATTCAACCCCAAAAAATAGGGTTAATAACGAGTTCACGCTATCAACTGGTACAACGGCGTAACTTGAAACCATAAAAACGTCTTTAACAGCTTCCCGTCTAGACTCAGTGGCGTGCCTGTAGAACTGATTTAACAAACTAATATGTAAATTGTTTACAGCCGAAGTAATTTCATATCGTTAAGGGCTGGTTGATAGCTTATCAGACGATTGTTGTATTAAAAACAGGTCTTGAAGAAAATGTTACGAGATTTGGTGAGGGTTATACATGGTGTAAACTTAAATGCTTTACATACTTTAAGGGGGTTATTAAGACTATCAAACTGAACTACTTTCAATGTGGGACCAACATTAAAATCGCATTCCATAGGAAATCTCAATGGATGATTGGACCCTAAATGGATTGGATGAATGAATCAGCAGATTTTTTTCTCGCGATTGCAATGTTGGTCCCATAGTGAAAGTTGTACACCCCCTTAAGTATGTAAACGCCATATTTACCTACTGTGTTCCTAAGTATTATCTATCGCTATAGTAAACATCAGATTAGGAACCTTGAGAGGTAAGATATTATGCAACGAGTGTTTAATCTATTTCGCAGCAGAAACAACGATGTCCTGTCCTTCTTTCAAAAATACCTCTCACAGCACTTCTCTAAGGGTACAGGAGGGCTGGCCAAAAAGGCGACTCTAAAGTTAGAGTTTAGAACACCAAGTAATTTCACTGAATATACTTTGACTTTCTATCGCCGCGGTCGCTGCCGCGTGCCGCAGTGTCCTAAAGTCTATCTAGTTTTAGGTGCTCTGTCGTTTCTTAGGTCGTCATCGTAATTAGAGGATTTTCTAGGACAATCTTTCGGTATATATCGGACGAAGAGAAGACAACTGAAGATTACGAAATGTAAAGGCGTGATGAGAAATGTATTAGGTATTTTAGTTCTTGTCAGTTATTTGTTATGTCTGACTTCATTCGATTTTAGTACAATTACGAGTTGAAGTAGAAGTACAGTCTGATAATTTTACTCAAATTAAGCCCAGTTTAATTTGAAATGAGAGCGAAAATAATGTATTCAATATATTTTATAAGCGAAATTATGGTCACGTGTCGGTTTACCAAACATGCCACAAAAATCGTATTCGAGAACACTGGGGATCGAAATCATAATTTCTTGAGTAACTTTAGATTTAAATGAAAACTGAACCAGCAAAAAGCTTAAAAATACCATACAGACGGCTAACAGTTTTTCTACCGTATAAATTACACAACAATAGATAGCATTTCTGCGCCTACGCATGCAAGACGACTCCTGAAATATTCCGAGATCGCGAGCTTGCATTGCACTCTAAATTGGAGGTTCTCAATCTTTGTCGGTCTGTACTCCAAATAACTTGCTCAAAACAAAAACAAACCAAACAAGAGAGAAGAGACAACCTTTTTTAGCAGATCTACAGTGTATTGTACAAAGAAAACCCAGGGATGCCAAAATTGTATGAACAGTTTGAGAGACAGAGCGTTCACTAAATACATAATAATCAGTCTATTATTGTCCATTGTTAAACAAATTGCCATTTAACATTGTTGCCTCTCCCAAAACGCGCCTCAAAACTCTATCCTCAGCATTCCTTAACCAATCGCTCCCCGCTTTTTTAGGTCGTCGGTTCAGCAAGCCGCAGATAGAGCGACCCACACTGCGCCTGCCAGTTCGTGGTCTCCACTCTAGAACTCTGATTCCCCATCGGTTTCCAGTTCTTCAGCAGATACGATCAATCCAGTGCCACTTTAGCTTGATAATTTTCTGTGCTGTATCCACCACTTTAAGCACAAAGTTTAAGCCTAAATACTTGCTGGTGCAAGCCAGGCTGAAAGTTTGAAAACCTTTGTACAATATTAACATACACAGACATGTAAGCTCCGCGAAAAAATGGCGGATTAATAACTAGTGATGTACTCGTAACCGAAGAATTTAAAAAAGATGAATGCAATCAAAAAATGTATCTATTAGCTTTGTTGATGTTTCGCCGAGAATTGAATCGCATTGCATGCTTATTGCATCTGCATGGTTTTTATTTTGAACCGTTATTTCGTGAGGATTTGGTTAAAACAGAAATAGATATGGCATCGTTTAATTGTCTAAAAGATTGAATGAAAAAATATTCATCATCATCACCCCATATACGTCCCACTACAGGACACAGGCCTACCCAGGAAGGGTGGGTGCACAATGTGGATTGGTAGACTCACAGACTTTACATAGGTTAATCATATGTACTGTACCTAAAAAGATAATAGTTTAAATATCAGTATCGTACGTGTGAACTGTATCAATATTATTAATGAATGAAGGGAAATAGGTATTGTTGGCGATCGTAAATAAATAAAATAAAAAAGTCAAATACACCCGCGGTGATTCAATACACGACACCAATCCATTCATTCACTCGGTGACAAGCGGGACGCATTTAAAAAAAAACGTTTGATTGACACTTCGACGTGTTACTTTAGTACATCAAAAAGAAATCAATATTTATTTAGCTCCCACACGTATCAATACAATTTTGTTACTGTTGCAATTTCACAGTTTTGAAATGATTTTGCAGTACAATTATTACACGAGTAAAACATTTTAGCGGACAGTCGCCTTAGGGAAGCATTTCGAGTTATCATTGATCTTGTGTAGGTAGTCTTTGTGGATGAAAGCCGTCTCCCGAGGCGTCAAACTAAAAGAATGCTTTAAAAACCCCTCCCGCAAATATTTAAAAAAGCATTGTTATTCAGCGAGGATTTTAATGAATAAGTTGGGTTTCCAAACAATATAACGTAGTTTATAAAACACAATTATAGGTGTTAGAGCGTCGAACGCGCCATGCTGCCGCCGCTCGTCTGCGACAAAACATTCGGTAAAAAACCTATTAAATTTTAAAATACGGCACGCGACCGCGGTCCGACTGCCTACGATGGACGCCGTCTGTGCCTTACGCTACCATGCACCAACTTTTTTCCATTCCCCCTTTTTATAAGACGTTTTTGTGCAAATCTTGCATCCATTGTGAAACTAAACGTACAAAGCTAGGATTCGAAATCCGAACACACCTGGCGGGAAGACGCCGCCTTACTTAATTCCGAATGGCCGTAACCGCCAAAATAGAACGCTCGTAAATCAATATTATCCTACTATAAATAAGGGCTTAATTGCTTAATACAGTACGCTAGCCCGTGGCGAAAATTGAACAAAGACTACCTTCACAAAAGCACAAGACATTGAGTAACGAGATGCCAAATATTGCAGGGGATCCGCTCTATATTTTTTCTTAACTTTTTTCTTACAGCAAAATGCAGGTGATGTTACTGTTATAGAAAACGAAAAAATTCAATTATTCGGCTATTGACAATACGAATTTGGAGCGTTTCTAATCCTGTTGCTATGGAAGAGGCGGCTGTGAAGGGAAGCTGCAGCGTTACACTTTTCAGAGAGCCATAAAACGGTCACTTTTACAAATTGATCGTAAATTATGAGAATAAGTGAATGCGAAACCGCTGTGGGCACTAAACCTATTATGCTTAAGTATATTGTGAATATGTACCGAAGAGATTTTGTAAAAGGTATTTTATTTGGCAGTAAAAGTCAGTTTTATAGCTTGTATTCGTATTACTCTAACATCGGTAAGCATTGTAAACGGTATTTTTCATGTCATTAAACCGTCTTTATAGATCTAAACGAGTATTGGATTTACTTATTTGTAAGGATAATAAATTCGTTTGACTTTCAAGAGCTGTTTCATTATTGTAACGCAACACTAGGTACATTGTATATTTGGATTCTATCGTTAAACATGATTACATAAGAGACGTAAAACTTGTCAAAACATAGTTAATTAAAAGCTTTTATCTACTTACGCTTAATCTTAGGCCGAAACTCAGATGGTCTGATGTTGTGTACGTGACACCAATTACCGACTACTCTGAAACAAACATCGTGAGGGGAAAACCTGTATAAGCTGAAGAAGAAATTATGAGGCGCAACTATCAATCCTGAGGGAAGGCCTGTGTCCTGCAGTGGAACGTATACAAGCTGATGAAGATGAAGTCAGAAAAGACATAGATAGAGCCCATCGACGATGTTCAAGATAGAGCGAAGTGGTGAACGAAAAAAGAAAGGAAGAAATAAAGAGATAAGGAAAGCGGACCTGGCGGGATAGTAGCTATGAAGATGATGAGTATATTAAAAGCTTGTCTAAAGTACTTGAAAAAGTTAAAAACCCAATAACCACATAGTAAAGAAGTGGCTTTCAATTGCTACACAAAACGGAGGGATACGAGGCCGCAAACTTCTTAGATCAGAGGGACATGACATGAAACATTTGGCATATCTGTTGACGATATGCTTACCAGTGGAGCAAATGGTATCTCAAGATTAAGAAAGCAGATCCACGTAACGGGAAGAGGTGAGGGCAAATATATCTTAAATATAATATTATAATAATAATCTGTAAGAACTGGCAACTGCGATCGGACTCTTTAAATAAGATAATGTTAGGTTTTCCATTTCACTGGTTTCAAAATGTTAAACTGTTAGAAGAAAATAATATTATGTAGGTATCTGGCTGCATGGCCGTTTGAAAAATATACGAAATAACAAAACTGTCTTTAATTTCCAATTAGTAGTTGTTTTATCTAGATCATCTTGAGTGATTCCATTCTCTTTGCTTAGTCTCGATTTTACAAACCAATTTGATTCCACTACTGTCTCAATCGACTTGTAGAAGATGTGTGGAACTGTGGAGACTTCAGGTGTTATGCCTATCTGGTAGAACGCTGAGAGCAGTAAAAATCCAGTGGTTTTGCTGAATCAAAGAGGTTTTATTCAAAGTAGGTAGGCAAATATTGAAGATAACAATATTCACGTACGGAAAAAAGTATTCTGTGGCAGAAATTACTAGAAAATTTCTTGTTATAAATTGAATTCGATCGAAAATTGTTGCTAGTTTATATTACTATCAACAGCACCGTTTGATTAAACTACCATGTCGAAATCCATATATCGATTGCATTTAAATATTCCTTAACACTTCCTGTCCATATATTATAATATAGTATGTACGTCTGGGCGAGACGTCCGGTGTTAACCCTCAGCTTTTGTTTGTAAATAAAGCATTAATATGTTAACCGTGCCGTGAGTCAGAAGGGTTAAGTTTATGTTCCTGTGGTAGCTAGGCGACCTGTGTTTATGGCGACAGATTTTGGTAGCTACTTCGTCAATTTCATCCGTAAACCCTAAAGTTATACTAAACAGCCTATATAATATAATATATTATTAATACTGTTAATACCGTTTCTTTATCGTTCTAGCAGAGTTTCCGTCTGCTACGAAACTGTGTGTCATCATCATCATCATCAATGAAAATGATTCATTCATTCAATTTGTTACTTAAAATTTCATAATAATTAGGTATTTAGGTTAGTACTTAGTTATTATTACATAAATTTATTTATAATTTCATTTCTGTTGTGCAAATAAAATAAGTTGAATTGGAAATAATATTTACTATCTAGCCACTAAAGTTTTGTCTGTGTGCCTTCTTTGAGTCAATTCAATTTCAATTCATTTATTTATCCTAAAGACATTATAAAAAGGTTTCTTTACATTAAATCTGCCAAACTGCATGACATTTTTTACAGTTTTAATTCGAATACTAAAGCCAACTAATACAATAATATACTTATTTATATATACATATATACATTTATAGGTACCATATGTAATTTTAATTATTATACGTTTTAACGTTGTCTATGTATACCTATGTATAAATATAAGATGGAGGATAAATATAAAGCGGTTACTGGTTTTGGTCGGCAAATCACAAAGTAGATTCTAAAGAAAATACGAAGTCTCTCTTTTAGTTAACAAAACCTTACTACATACAACTTTACGCTTCGTACCTACGAAGTTTGTCGAATAACTTCGTAGAAAAAATTTGTTTAATTGGCCTTTTCGCCATAGGTAAAGGACGAGAGAGTGCTCATATGGTTGCACGCCCATTATTTTTTCACAATGTAATATTTACTACGCAGTTGACTTATCGCTCTACTCTATGATAGGTAGATGGTTCAAAAATTATAACCGTTTCATACACCCTTATCCTTTACGCCAAGGATTTTTATAATTTAGGATAATACACAGGTTTTTCTCTATAATAGGTAGATGGTTCAAAAATTATAACCGTTTCATGCACCCTTATCCTTTACGCCTTAGGATTTTTATTTTAATAATTTGGGGTAATACACAGGTTTTTCTTGATATGTAATTAGTAGGTTTGCTGTTTTGCAGGAACAGTAAATGTTTTTCCGCGATTTTATTGTTAGTTCCGTTGAGAATGATGTTCAGTATGAGGTCTGATTAATCCTCTTAAAAAACCGTCAACATATTAAAGACCCCATAGGTTACTGCCTTAAACAATTTGAAGCAACCACCACTACTTTACGTTTATCGCAAGTTCCTATACCTAGTCAATTTTAAATAGCAACGAAATTTTGATGAGCAGTATTGCCGTTTCGCTACGAATAATAAACATGTCGTTTTGTATGGAACAACAGATTTTTGTTCACAATTTCGACCTTGGTCCTATAGTGACAGTCGTTCAGTATGATGGTCTGATTAATAGCCTTAAAAAATCGTCAGCATATTAAGTTGGATCATGTATAGACTTATAGCTTTTAAGGACTTAAAAAATAGCATGAAGTAACGCAAGTAACTCTTGCAGTGGCCAACCACCATAACCCCATAATACTGTCACACTTTCTCCGGGTCAAAAACAAAACAGTCCAAAAGTTCAAATCAAATTGTAAATGTATGAGCAATTTATATTCTTTCCCCACATTTGAAAGTCTGTGATCGTAGATTATTGTACATTTTGATGCGTTTTTTTGAATTTATGATTCGTTTAGTTTGTGTTTTGATTGTTGCTACGTGATGCGGGTTGTGCTATAAATCATAGTGTTTGAGACAGGTGCGCCTTTGTTCCGGTATTTAACTGTTTTTTAACAACTTTTGTTTTTTTATTTTTTTTACCTTGCTTTAGTGAAAACATTTTCTACGTATAGTGAACTGAGATAGTGATATAGAGTTATAGCCGCCATAGATATCCGTTATTGCAGATTATTCCTTATTTAATAGTTGTAAAATTTTATGTGTTACATATCGTATAGGGTGGTTTGGAGCCAATACCGAAATAGTGACAAAAAATCTGCTGTTCCATAGAAAATGTTAAGCTACTCGATAAATATGTGGGAAATACCATATTTTATAATATAAAAAAATTTTTTTATCAGATTGCGATTTAGTGGTATATAAATGATTGAGTCCCTGACTCCCAAAGTCGGAAAACCGTGTATTGGGAGAGTATGATAGCTAAAATTATACACAAAATAGGAGGAATATCATACTTCCCAAGGAAATGCAAATTATCCTTTTCTGTAGTGGGATTTCTTATAAAATTCAAAATCAAATTTTCCAGTTTTGTAGGCGAAACGGGATTGGGCAAATTCTTTTGAGCATTGTTTATTATAGTCTTGTGATAGTGATCTTTAATAAATTCGACTTAATAATTGTATGTTCTTGCACGGCACATCAAGCTATACATAACCAAAATAAGCTGGTCGCGCGTAGATCGAGTAACGTATAACGTCCCGCGTCCAGCTTATGTTGGTTTTGTAATTTAGCTTGATGTGTCGCCGTGTGTACCTAATTAGGTACCTGAGTACCGCATAAGTATTTTTTAACTTCAGCTTCCAACTAACTAAATCATATCTTATAAGCATTGCATATTAAACCTAAGTAGTATTTAAAAAGAATTCAAATTGGAAAGTCAGGTCAGCCTTGAACCAGCCAGCATTCTACTTGGAACTCACATTTCGGGAAACAAGCTCATTTGAATGCGCGCATTGAGCCTCTTGTTGGACGTCCACATTCCATCTGGTTATCTACCTGTGTAGTTTACTTGTTACGTAACGCACTGGCATGGGTTATCAATTAAAAATTAAGTATTTTACAGGTGTAGTGACAGCGTTACACAACATTTTTATACATAATAAAGTAACTTCAGAATCAGTCGACCACTATTCGTAGAATCACCTATGATATACAGGGTGTGCCAGAAGTGGTGGTCCGAAATGGGCGAGGAGGTAGTGGAGATCATTTTCTACAATTTTGGCCCCATACACATAGGTCCGGAAATGAACGGTTCAAAATCCACACTGAATTTTCTACTTTTTGAGAAAAAGTCGACTTGTCACTACAAAAATACTAATTTCAAAAAATCTATGGAACATTTCCAACTTTTTATTTTAATTTCATGTTCGTTAAAGGTGTACCTTTGTAACGAGACCATTTTCAATAAAATCACCAGCGAGTCTATACTATTATAAAACTGTCTGTCTGTTTATTTGTGTGTTTGTTTGTTTGTTTGAACGAGTATCACGCAAAAACTACTGAACCGATTTTGATGAAACTTTTTTTGTTTGATAGCTTATGATCTGACTTAAAATCTGGTATATAATTTGTGCGGACGAAGTCGCGGGTTAACGCTCGTATGTTATCATACTGCTTATGCTATTGCCTGCTTATGCAGGAGACGATTATGTGAACTATCGTTTTCTTGAGTTGCGCAACTTTTTGTTATACAGAGTCACTCTTCTGTAGTAAATTTTTTTTTCACAGCACGCTTCTGAAGTCAGGCAATTGTTTTCAAGAAAACGATAATCTGTCACATAATAATCTCTTGCTTATCATACTCGCTGGTGATTTTATATGGCATGGTCATGGCAATTCCAATAAAAGTAACGAAATTTAAAGATAGTTACCGTAGTACCAACCTATTGACATTCTTAAAAAATTTCGTAATGGTTATAATTTTTTAATGCTGAGAATGATGGTTTTTTCTTTAATAGTGAACGAAAAAATATCGCAGTTAGTAATCAAAATCACAATTGTTAACATTTTGCACTACATTTGAGTAATTAATACTACAAAAAATTATATCGCTCGAAATACAATAAAAATATAAAACAGGATAAAATGTTACAAAAGGAACACACAGCGAAACCTATGGAAGAAACTGCGAACTAAAATTATTCAGCTACTCGATACTAGATGTCACTACAGTCGCGTGGTAAACAAAATTACTTACCAGCGCTCCCTAGCGGCGAGTAGCGGAACAAGAACCTCACTTGTTCAGCAACAATCCCAACAGCGCCATCTAGCGAAAAACACTGCATCCAATGCGCACATCTTTTTAAAACACTATCTTTACCAACATCCACAAATTATACATCCACTTTTATTTCACGTTTTATATCGGTATTTTAGCACAAAATTAAAATTTGTATCACAAAAACACTTGCACGTGTGATGTTGCATTTTTGGTGGTTTTATCTGAAACAAAGATGAACACAATTATCAAAATTGAAAGTTAACAAACAAAATAACCCTTTATTTCAAGGAATTGAGGACTAATGTTATATTTATTTCTGCATATTAACATAAAAAGCTAAAAGTCTTAAGGCATAGCAGGAAGGATCAAAATCGCTTGGCATGTTTTAAACAGAAACCTCTCGTTCACCAAGCCCTCTGACTGGGTGAAAAACGAGGGGTAAATTAATTAACTAGTTTGTATGGGCTTGATTCCTCTGTCAATCTACACCACAATTTTAAAATTAGAATATTTATATTAATTTATTTCACAATTTTTTTATTTATAATTAATGAACTCTTGCTTGCACTGCATTTTTGCCAGTTTCAAGTAGTTTGTGGGAGTATCTATCCCAATCTCACGGATTATTTTTGATCAAGAACAAGAAGAGATTGCAGAGCCTCATGGCAAGCAAAAACACAAACCACGCGAACACCACACAAGACAAGTGCTTGCTTGTCTCACAAAATATTACTATAAGTGCGTCCACGATAGCTTCGTGATTCTGACAGGCAGTTTTAGAGATTTTATTTTTCTTTTTGAAAATATTTGAGCCTTCAAAACTTTATAATAAACTATAAGTATACAAGATTAATTAATATTATTCAAACATTCTCACTTTTCAGAAAGTAAAATAATCACTCTAAAATGATCTGTCAAAATCACGAATCTATCTTGGACGCACTTATACCCATGGATGAATACACCACAGTATGCATGGAATGGAGGTTAAGATAATCTCTAAAGAGATTTCTTCCAGTTGGCCCATGACACAGAGAGATTATGTAAATTAAGACGGGAATAATGCAGACAAATGTTAAAACTGTGTTTTAACATAGTGTGCTGTGTTTTGTTTTAAAATGTTTATTAATCTAGAAAAACGTAATTTCATGAAGGATTTAGCTTATACTTATATGAAATAATTTCATATGTCCGTCTGAATATTACGCATTTCAATCGCCGTTTAGGTGGAGGTCATTTACTAAGCAATGTGGGAAGACTGGCCAGCGTGTCCCGTCGTACAGAAATGGCTTCTAAAAACCCACGAGTAATAGGTCCGACTTATTATGAGCGACTTCCTGAACCTCTGAGGAATGTAACCAATGACAAATCATTTTACCGCCAACTAAAAAGTCTTTTGCTGGATGGTGAATTTTATTCTGTAAACGAATTTCTTTTTTTTGACTTTAAGTAAATTATGAATTGTATTTCCTTATGTTTTAAATATTTATTTGACATTGTTACGTTGACATGTTTATTGTTCTTTTCTATATTCTTGACGATCGTATTATCCTTTGACATTTTTATTTTTTATGTAATGTACTAATTTGTAATTATGAATTTATTAATATTAAATAAATAATTCTATTTTTATTCTATTCTTAAACTTATGTAATTATTTAAAAAAAAAAGATATAATTAGAAACATAATTTAATTTCAATGCCTTTGTCTTCGTATAATTCAATCCCTTTTTACTTCAATAGTGCAGCATTTCTGTTACCGCATGCGGTCTCTCCCATTGAAATTAGTGGTTTAGTGGTTAAATGATGCAACCACTAGTCTAATAGTAAAGACAACACCCAGATTCGGTTTTTATAATATTCATTGTAGATTTGTGTCAGGCCAGTGTTTAAAAAAGTTTCTATAGAACCCGAATCAACTATATTCAAAACAATTAGGATATTCTAAAATGTGTCAAGTACCAAAATAGTTGAAGAAAATTGTTTAGTTAACTAGGTACTTTATAGAAGATAAGAAGGTAATGCACTGGCTTTAAATTAAAAGCAAATATTATGTAGCAAACAGAAACTTTTGCAAAGTTATTGCATGGTGTTTTTGAACCACCATCTTTTTATTTTATAACCAAAAATTTTTGAATAAAGTCCTCTACTAAGTTGAAAAATAGTATTGGAATTAACTTATTCGTTAACGAACACAAATTAAGTTTAATTTCATAAAAATAAAGGTACACAATTATATGTATTACCTTTTCGAAAACTACTTTGGAATTCTTCTTTTTAATTTATGCAATGATACTGATGGGGCCTAGGAAATATTTATACATACCACAAACACTTCATCCAGTGAAGCACTAATCCAAAACAATGATTCCATCACTGGACCACGTAGAAAAAAATAACCAAAGTTTATATCCCAACTCAACCTAACTTGTTATTTCACGCACGTTTTTAAGTAGAAAAATACGTTGTTCGGCCTAAACACGCTAGTAAACCGCTCTAAGATAGTTACAGAGACCATAAAACCACTTTTCAGTGCATTCGGGTGCTGAAACCTTGAGGTAATAGCCTGAAAAGTGCAAGCACGTGCAACACCGAATGCACTTACGTGCAGTTGATCAATTTTGTCTTAGGAAAGTGGTTTAACTGCTTCAAACACAAATAAGCTGTAGGGCCACTATAAACACTGATTAATAAGGAATTTAACACGTGAATATTATAACCAATTCGAATTACAGCGGCTGAAAAAACTACACAAAGAAAACATATGATCGATCGAGTGAAGTGCACATGGAGTAGTCTATGGCTAGCTATCTGTCATCCGAAAGGAAATTGCAGGTTATGGTAGAGGGAGCTGCAGTCGATTGAACTTTTTTCTCTTTTTTAGTTCATTGTTATAAAATTAAGGTAATTTAAGGGAAATTGTTTGATAAATCCATGATAAATCTTAGAAAATTAGTAATGAGTTTTTGCCAAGTCGGGAAAAGGAAAACAGAAAAACAAAATTGTCTATGCTCGAGTGCAGTGAGTGAGTGAATGGATTATTTGCAAATCAAAGCAAAGGTGTTTATTTTGAATCAATCATTCAATCAATTATGGACTTTTTGATTGATATTGATAAAGGTAACTTACCAATTTTGAGGTCTTGTTGCTATTTTATCGGTTGGTAAATTGGAAAAAAATCGTCATTGTTGTGTATTGAATGCCTGAAAAAAAGACTTTTATTAAAAATCACTGTAGTTAAAACTTACAGGCAATTTTTTTTCGAATAATTTGTCTACTTACCGGATCATTCTCCACCCACAAACTTTCGAACTCTTTTTCAAATTTACTGACAATGTTTGGATGAGAAGTAACAATAACGCTTTCGTGGTTCGAAACCATCGCCTGGGTGGACCAATTTAATGAACCAGACATAACGAAACCTCTGATTTGTTTCATTTTCGGTTGTTGTTTGACGTAGTTTTTAGCAAATTGTGCATTTAACTTTTCTGCGTATGATTTTAATATGTTCTTTCGCTTGATGGCCTTGGGTCCATCAATGATGCAGAATTTGTGATGCATGAGGATTGATTTTTTACTCGTTTGGACCTGAATAAAACCTGAAATCAAAATTAGAACGTTAGAATTTAAAAACCATACTAAGTAGGGGCCATCAAACATAACAACTTTCTTTAGAGGACCAATATTGAAATCGCAAAAATGTGATCAGCTGTCCCATTCAGCATGGGACCATTTTGGTCCAGTAGGATTGCTGTTTTATATTAACCAGCTGTCTTTTTTTGCGATTTTGTCTTTGGTCCCATGGAGAAAGTGGTTCAGTTTGATGGCCTGATCATCCTGCCAGCGTATTAATTGATTTGTGGTTGGGCTATTGCAAGCAAGGGTCGTTATGTAACACTGAGACCGTCCATTGCTGTTCCTTTGTGTTCACCTCAAGCTCACCCATATATCTTGTGACATAGTCACACAAATTATCTAGTCATATTCAAAGTACCTACCAGAATCTAGCCAGAACTTGTATTATGATGACTAGACAATGATATAGAATACATATATAGATACAAACATCCATGACTACATGACAAATATTGGTCCCTTACGGGATTTGAACCCGCGACACTCGGCACAGCAGGCAGGTTCACTACAGACTGAGCTACCGGGCCTAACCGGGCTGTCAATATTTTACGCATACCTCTGATATTTTCTTTTCATTCTCGGGAATGCAGGTTTCTTCACGATGTTTTCCTTCACCGCCAAACTAGTAAATGATAAATACAACTAGGTACAGGCCAGGAATCATCCCACCGCCGCGTCATTGAGGCGCTAGCTCTTTTCCGTATGGGCTAACATCATTCTGCCAGCATATTAAGTTTGACCCTGTATATTTAAAGGTAAAATTAAGCTGTACATGTCACTTACTAAATTCTTTTAGCCTTTTGATTTGAGATGGTGGTGTGTGTGCCATATCGCTGTCAACAACTATTCTCACAAGGACGTGTTTTTGGCCCAGCCTTATGATTTGTTCAGTTATTTCAGAACTCGTAATTAAATACATACAAACGTCCAACGTTTCACGTGCCGATTTGATGTATTTAATTAATCTGAAGCAATTCAACTCTCGGCTTTCACATATTGATATATCTTTGTTAGGTGGTATTCTTATCGTGTGGCGTACAACGTCGTCGGAGAATAATATCACGTCATTTATTTCACGGTTCTTAAACTGTATCAATTCGTTATTCGTTTCATCGTTTACTTCAGTTTGAACTTTTTTGTGGGTGAAGTAATTATAAATCTTCCTTGCTACTTGTGAAGCGACGACTACTGTAGCTGTTGAAGCTAAAATTAATTTGGCACTTTTCCAATCCATTTTAAATTTTAATACACCACAAGAAGAAGAAGAAAGAAAAACTTTTTGGTTATCAGTAGTCCACCATGTTGTCCACGCACTTGAGTAAAATTTTGATCTACCTCTACCATCAAATTAGTAAATTTTTTTATGAATACCCGCAAATTATAATTTTATGCCTTAATCCAACATTAAATGATTTATAAGCTGGTCTTCAAATTAATCGGTTTGGATTTAAAACAAAATGAAAAACGCAAGAAAATATAATCAACAGGTACAACATCAAAATTAATAAACTTTAACTGATTGAATCATTTCAATCACAATAGTTAAACTTTCATTTATGTATGATTGATATTGATACGAAACCAAACGCAATCGATTGAAAATTTCAATATTTTGCCACGCCTTCTCATTCTTTTCCATTCATTCTCATTCGCTCACTCAACAAACAAAAATAAAAACCGTTGCAATTGGTTGCAATATTTATTTATGTCAGTGAAATTGCATAATTATTTTCTAAAATTAATATTTCTGCTACAAAAAATATCACTACACGTTTAACAATAAGATATCTGAGATTCTCTTCGTAAGTTTATAAACCAATTCTAAAATTAGACCAATGGAAATACGTCGCTGAAAAAATGTCTAACTATCCAAGTGAGCCCGAAAAATCCAGTGTAGACGACGAGGACTATGAAATCGTGTCCTTTGAGGACTTCTGTGATAAATCTCCAGGTTCCAAAACCGATTTACTGACGCTAAATGACAATATAAACTACCGCCTTTGTTTTGAAAGAGACAAAACTTCCAAGTTTGCACAAGGTGAACCATCGGCATCGGCGGAAAGACATTCTGAAACGTCCCTGGACAGTTCTACGATTAAAAATAAATTGTCTGGCCCTTTCGCTCCTTTTGGGAGGCCCAATGTGAAGACAGGGAGGGGGTCACTGTTTGGTGGTGTGATTCCCAAGCCGAGGAATGATGGAGAATCTTCAAGGGAGCATAGGTAAGAAATAAATTGCCTATTTACATACGTAGTCACGACCACAATCCCCTTTGGACAGGTCGGGAGGAACAACACTAGTTCGACTCTAAATAATTCCTCTCATCAATCGTTGTTGGCGTAGACAGGAACTAACATTTCCCGATGGCGCTTGAAACCATTTAATATTAATTATAATCACCCCATGACTGCTGCTAAAGAGGGAAATTGATTGCTATGCATGTTGGTCATGCATCAGGTGCGAAATCAATCTACCAATGTAGGCAGATCATTTTTGGCGTGCAAACATAGATAATTGTGATAGGTTTGTGTGATTTTAAAGTTACTCAACTGTGCAGGTACATCTGTATGCATTATAACTTTCAACTACTATACTATACAACCGCTGAGTGCTCCCACTATTATTATAATTTCACTTGATACTACTACATATGTATACTTGTATACTATACTATACTTCCAAAGATTCTATTCTATTCAATTTTTATTTAATGGCGTCTGATGCGTTATCACAATTGTGCCAATGTCCCGTTATGTGGAGAGTACACTTAGGAAAATGATTAGTAGCATTTCTGCCAATGTCAAGTAGTTTATTATAATCTCAAGTTAACGTTTTATAGTTAAAACACAAAAGAGTTTACAAAATGGCGGAGCCACGTGCAAGCTTAACAGATGCCAATATGCACGCGTCTGACCTCCCCCAGACTTGCAGTGCGACTCCTACTTCCAATCATCCTTTTGAGATAGAACAGACTGCAGTCTGACTTTTGATCAGTCAATTATTTTGTTGCTATAAAGGAGGCATTGGAATATGTAGTGACCCAATTGAGAAATGAAACCTCAGTGGTTATTTTAACTGACTCTAAGAGCGCTCTTCAACACCTGGCTCGGTGTGCCTCGGGGCAACGAGGCATGCCGATAGCCTATGATGCTCTTCAATTGGTTCATAACTTAAAAACAAAGAACATCTGTATAAAGCTTCAGTGGATACCATCACATGTGGGTATTAGTGGATTCTCTGGCAGGGTCGGCTGTAATGGAGGGTTCTGTACACGATTCTAAACCTTATCCCAATAAACTGACACCCTTAATAAAAAAAAGATCTTTAGAAAATTGGAATACCATTTCGGGGAACAATCGCTGACCGTTGGACTTTGGTACTGGACTCTCCATAGTAAGCCACATTGGTTGCCCTGGTTTAGTTCGGCCAATCTTGCTAGGAAAACACTAGTCTCAGCATTTAGGCTACGTTCGGGGCATATTCCAGTTAATAAGTTGTATCATCTAATGGGTACTAAACCCTCACCACTATGCACAGTGTGCAATAAAGTGGAGGACCTTATACATGTTATGCTGGAATGTGTCCGGAATGCAGATCTAAGAGTTAGGTTTATAGGTACAAACAACTGTCACAATGGGCAGCTCAGCTGGTTGGCTGACCCTCTGTCTAGCAGAGCAGTAGGCTTATACCAGTTTGTTGGGCTGTCCCTTGCCCTAGATCGCTAAAAAAATATATGTCTAAACGTATGACGCTGACATTGTCACCACGCGTGACAAAAGCCTTAAAAAAAAAAAGAAAAAAAAATTATTTTGTTGTTTATTTAACTCTGGGCTCATGAAAGATCAGAAAAAATTGATTTCTAATCTTATCATCATACTTAGTCAGTACGATGGTTATCCTACCATGCACACTGATTTAGATGGACGTTGCGGTGTATAAGAGTAATAATAGTAGTAAGAATCAAAGAAATATATCCATTCTAGCTAGTGCTTGCTAGTGTCTCATATATAATAATAAATGTTATGTATATTATGTCAGTCCCATCGTACCTTATGTCTAGATTTTCCTACTTTATAATTTACTTAACGAGACACTGATGAGTTTGCAAAGGCGAACACTTTTCTAGCAGCATCAGAACTTGGTGATGCCAGGATGTCATGAAATATGCCCACATCAAGCCTATTCACTCCAAGCTCCCTCATCAGTGTCATTCGATCCTGCTCGTAGCGAACACACTCCACTAACAGGTGATAAACGTCCTCGACCACTCCACACTCCTCACAATTAGGTGAACTACACTTTTTCATCATGAAGCCGAATTTATTTAGTGGAATGTGTCCACTACGAAGCCTATGTGCTACTGGCACTGTTCGTATGCTGCTTATTGTGAATGTCTATGTATGCACTGCGACACATCAAGCTATACAAAACCAACATAAGCTGGCCGCGCGATGCTATACGTAACTCAACCTACGCACGTTCAGCTTATGTTGGTTTTGTATAGCTTGATGTGTCGCCGTGTGTACTTAATGATATTGTCAGTACTCAAAACAAGGTTTTTCTTCAGATTATGAAATGCTTAGAGTTTGTACAGGGCTTTACTCAGACATGATATGAAAAATGTTTAGAAACCAATGAGTTTGATTTTGATGTGAATTATACTGTTTTAACGGCTAAAATCTAGTCTTCTTTTTAGTGAAAAAGAAAAAAGAATATTCTTTTTCTTATGACATAGTAACAAGTGTAAGTTTATGGCACCAGCAGATCTATGTAGACTAGTCTGCATGTACGAATTCGCCGACCCACCTAGTTTTACAATACAAAAATTAAAACCGCCTTGAAAAAAACTAAAAAGTTAAAAAATAATATTGCAGCTGATGACTTTTTCGTTCCCATCCTAAGAACATTAATTTGTTTTATCGAAGTCGCTGTTAGGCCGGTACGATTCGCGACAGGGCTTGCATTAGTTTTTGCCTTGGCTTGACACCAACTTCTATAAAACAAATTAATGTTCTTATTATGCGAACGAAAAAGTCATCGGCTTTAGTTTATCGAACTATGGAGACTGAGCTATCCACGCATATCGCCAGGGCTGCTGCTGCATTTGGGGGCTTGAACCAAAGAGTTTGGACATCGCACGATCTAAAGCTGAAGACCAAGCTAGCTGTGTATAACGCAATAATATTGCCTATACTATTGTATGCTTCTGAAACCTGGTGTGTATACAAAGGTGATATTAAGCGCCTTGATACATTTTATATGAAATGCCTCCGGGCAATCCTCAAGGTCAAGTAGTGTTTTACTCGGAGCTTCGGGATGGGAAACGAAAGTCTGACGGTGATGACCACGCCGTTCGCCTTATGGTGTTATGCATATCATTGCGTAACCTGTGGCGACACGTTCAACGCCTACTTTGCACTTCTAAGCCCTCTTATAATGTTTTGTGGTACCCATAATGGAAGAAACTTGATTAGGTTTAAACTAACATAAAAACCTTATATTTTATTATCAGGAAAATTTTCACTGATAATGATAACATGATTGAATACCATAATTCAAATGAAGACTACTTACTTCCAAGTGTTAACAACTACTTCAATTGTAAGAATATAATAAGCCATGTCCTGCATTTTTTATGTTAGTTCTAAAGTAGTTCTTCTAGTAATACACAGTGCAAATTGTTCAAGGGTAAATATTTGAAATTGCTCTTTAATAACTGGTTAATTATCTGTGCAATCATTTTAACTGAAATGTTAGGAAAAAGTTTTTTATGAACTTGAAATATGTAAAATATTTAAAGCTATTTAGTAATCCTACTTTTTTTTTATTTATAATTAATGGACTCTTGCTTGTGCGTTAGCACTGCATTTCCGCCAGTGTCAAGTGTTTATGGGAGAATCTATCCCAATCTCAGAGATTGTTTTTGGTCAAGAACAAGAAGAGATTGAGGATTGCGGAGCCTCGTGGCAGGCAAAAACGCGACGCGCGAAATCCACGCGAGACGAGTACTCGGGTCAGAACCTGCAACGTGACTCTCAATCCTACTTTATCTTTACTATTTGTTGAAATACCAAATAAATTGTAGGACATTAATTCTTTTTAAAATTTTGCAGCAAAACCCATAGTCAGTATATTCTTTGAAAACTAAAGGCCTGTTTCACCACTCCTGTATAAGTTCTTTGATAGCTCATCTGATAGATCGTTGGACATATTTGTCATACAAATACAAAATATGTCAAACGAGCTGTCAGATAAGCTAACAAAAACCCCAAAAGTAGTGAAACAGACCCTAAATTTATTATAATTTTTATTGTGTACAAAGAAAAAAATCATTGCAAGACAGAAGAAAATTTTTCTGTGTTTGTTGTTTATCCACGGCTGAATGTCCTTAATATTCAACGTTTTGTGCATACTTATTGTTAAAATTATGATTATAATTAAAAGAAAAGCATTAAATACAGGGTTCGAAATTATCAAGATAATTATTTTCTTTGATAATTATCGGATAATTGTCAGATAATTATCGGATAATTATACAAGCTGATTCTTAGTTTGAAGTAAAATTTCTAACTAAAAGTTCTAAAATTTCTGTTTTTGTTTTAATAAATGCTTAACCACCCGAACCAGCTCACAGTCTTCGGCATTTTCGATTCGTAACACAAAAAATAACAAATAATTGAGAAAACAACAGAAAACAGTGCGAATAATTATTTCGTGATTGTGATCTTCTTTTTTCGCAAACCGTGATCGGATCACGTCACGACACATGTCGTGACATTGCTAGTGCAACGTTTTTGCTTTTTCAATGATTTTATAATTATCAAGATAATTATCAACGTATAATTATCAATGATAAGTATCACTTCGAACCCTGAATATAAGGTCTAACAAAATTAGCTGAAACTATTTTAAGTGGAGGATCAGACCATCGTACTGAAAAACTTTCTCTATGGAACCAATATCGAAATCGCGAAGAAAAAATCAGCTGTCCCATACAAAACTGCAAACATAACTCGAATCAAATGTATGAGACAGAGGTTTTTTCTCGCGATTTCGATATTGGTCCCATAGAGAAAGTTGTTCAGTTTGATGGCCTGATCATCCTCTTAAAATCATCGTCATCATCATATCAGCTGACAGACGTCCACTACTAGACATAAGCCTCCCCCAAAATGGGGGGATTTGCCATAATCGCCACGCTTGGCAAGCGGGTTGGCGATCGCAGTTGGATTGAATGTGTGTACTCAGAGGATGCTGCTGACCATCCTCCGGTAGATCCCTTAGTCGCCTTTTACGACACCCATGGGAGGAGATGAGATGGTGCTATTCTTAGCCGACACCACACGGCATCTCTTAAAATAGTTTCAGCAAATTTTGATAGACCTTATATAATCTTTGTAAATTTTTGTTATCAAAGTCAGATTAACAACATCAATAGATGTTCTTTGGCCTTCATATACACCATAGTATTATTTATATTTCAAAAATAAAAATTCATTAACATTCTTTGTTATATTTTTAAATATCTTTCTACTTTGAATCACCAAAATGTTTGTGGTTTTAATGTACCTACATAACAAAGAACAAAACAACTATCAAAAACCAAAGATATTATGTACATCCTTTGTAAATAAATAAATAAATAAATATCTTGGACATTGTCACACAAATTATCTAGTCACATTTAAAGTACCTGGACTTGTATTATGATGGCTAGACAACGATATATAATACATATATAGTTACCAAATATCCATGACTCGGGTACAAATATTCATATTCATCATATAAATATTTGTCCGTTACGGGATTCGAACCCGCGACCCTCGGCACAGCAGGCAGGTTCACTACAGACTGTGCTACCAAGCCGTCTTTGTACATCCTTTGTTATCTTATCACTCATTATTTATGTTCAAAATACAATTCATGGACTTTGAATCAACAATAAATATACGCAGTAAATTGTGTACATAGATATAAATATAATCTATCTAATATTTTACTGAGCGCATTCAAATGCATCCTTTGTTATGAACAGTTGTGACTGTATTGTGGTTTTATTTGACATTGTAATTTGAGCTCAATAGCATAATTTACAATGAGGAAAAGGTACTGGCTTGTTTTCGTATCAGGTTTATAATGTTTTGAATAAAATAATCCTAATTATTATTATTAAAAATTTATTAAATTAAATAATTAAACTCTGGATTCCAGTCCAGTCTGTGACTCAAGTTCCAATTTGAATCTTTTGTTAGTGAGTGTTAAAGTATTTGAATATTAAAAAAGGACGACTTGGCACATCACTACTCTTCATGCCAATTCTCTGATAGCTAGTTTAACAAGACTGTGGATTAATAGTTATTGTAGAACGAATTTTACTCGTAGACCGTTTATTTTTTCTGATTCCAGATACCAACGGTTCTCTGGGGACCGTACCATTTTCCAACGGATCTGGGATAACTTGCCTGGGCTTGGGTCGGGAATGTTGGGCGTCGCTCTGGTCTGTGGGCTGTGCGTCGCTGCCTGGTGGGCCGTCGGCGGCGCGGTGGGAGGCGCTTGGGGTGAAGAGCATTACAGGTAACTGACGCCGCTTGCTCTGCGATCCACTGTGGGTCGAGAGAAAACAAATTTTCCCGATCTTGGGCAATCTCTCGCTCGCCAGTAGCTAGCGAAAAGCTTACGTAGTTTAGCCTTCACTTTTCCAGCGATATCCGGGGCAATTTGCTTTGCTGGTCAGAATCTTGCTATTTTTTTGGTTGATTTCACACATCTCCACTCCGCTTAGCTTTTTGGTGGATTCCGGGCGAATAGCACAGTTTATAGTGCCTTAAAAAGATAAGAAAAAAAAAATTATCCGATTTCTAATTATTATCAATTATTGATTGTTTTTTAGCTTTAGTAACAAAACAACCGCGTAAGAAATATTAGACCATTTGTATTTGTATGGTACAATTTTTTAAAGGTAATTTAATTTTCTTTTTACAGAAAACTGTGGGAAAGAGCGCATCCAGACAACATCAAGACTCCACTGTCTCCTATACCATTTGAAAAGGTATTTATTAGTTTAAAAATAAAAAGACATGTTTTGGCCCTTTTACACAAATAAAATTTCTTCAGGCATCATCAATATCTGATGCTGATGATCATAGTAGTTTCTAGTTCTATCAGATTAAGGACGGTAGGATTTCATCTTTAAAACAGGCTTGTGTACAATTTGACCCAAAATGTACTTTAGTTAAGATGCATATGTTAAACATGCACTTATTTTGAAGGAGGGAAGGGAGGGAGAGCGTCTGAGGTGTACACCAAAGCGTAAAATCAAGGCACTTTTCACTAAATTAGCAAAAACAGTACATAAATAAGTTTCCCGCACACCTGCTAAAAATGCAAGCACTGCAATCATTCCTCGTTCTGTTGAACGATGTTTCATATCATAGGATCAAAATAGAGTTTCAGGAAATTGTGGTCCATTGCTGGCAAATCACATCCAACCCTTACCCATTCGAAGATAATACTGGATAGATCCATATGACACAAACGATTTTTTGGCGTTGACGGAACGATATCGCCGCTTTAACGCCGTGATGTTTCTGAGATCAATTTAATACAGGTACCAGACGGATATAGATACCACGATCACAACAACCTGAGTACAAAGAACAAGAACATCAGCACAGGAAAGAAGGAGGCCTACAAGAAGAGCTACAGTGACATGACGCCGGAGATGCAGACTGAAGTCTGCGGGCTGGTCGAGGAGAACATGCGGTTTGATTGCTTCCCGAGCAAGCAGGCCAGCGAGGAGGGGTGTGTTAAGAGAGGTTGGTCTTTGTCTTTTTAATATCTAGATCATGGCTGCACGATCTCAGCCCGCTAGCCAAAGACAGTGGTGGCCCGTTTGGCCTAACAGGACCCGGGGTGCGAGCACGGCCCTAGCGTCGAGGAGAATATGTTGTTTGATTGCTTCCCTAGCAATGAGGCCAGTGAGGAGTGTTAGGAGTGGTTCTCTTTTTCCTACTAGTATCTAGGGCTGAAATCTGACTGTTTTCTCCAGGATTGTCGCCGGCGTCGAGGTCGGATGCCTTCTTGGAGAGTAGGTCATTAGTTGCACACAACACAATATTATAGAGAATTGGAGAGCGAAAGGGGAGGCATATGCCTAGCAATGTGACACTGAACAGGCTACGTAAAAAAAAAAGGATCTAGATGATTCTTCTTTTCTTGGTTCCTGGTAATGGACGATGTTTCTATATTTTATTAGCCAGGTAATCGGGGAAATTGTGGCGTCGGGAGTGGCTGTATCTAACCCAACGAATGCCATTGTTCATAACTCCATAGAAAACACATTACCCTTCCTTTGCGTCGCGCAGTCGGGTAAAAAGAGGCATTTGCGCGAGTACATGTCACAATGACAAACAAAACTATGGGCAAAGGAATGTATACCATACAGCCTTCTCAGACGTAAATAGTTTCTGATTTTTAATGCGAAATGATTCGTAAATAATTAAATATGCATTATTAAACGATATATTTGCTTCCTTTTGATAATATTTTTCTTCTTTTAATTTTAAGAAATCTGAATGAATGAATGAATATTTTATTTTCAAAACACAAAATACTATTAAGAGAGCAAGTTGGTTACAAAACAGTAGTAGTAATAATTTTGAGCATTCGATATATCGCTTGAAAACCGTTCATTATCATATCGAAATATCTCCACACAGGTTGCTGTTGGAAAGCATCGTCAGCCCCAAACACAGCTCCCTACTGCTACTACCCCCCGCACTACAACCCCTATAACTTCGTCAACATGACGGAGAACAAACACGGCATGACTGTGTATTACACCATCGCGCGACCCTCCGGCTACCCGGACGACATCGCACTCCTCAAGATGGACGTCAAATATCTTTCTGATGACGTCTTGCAGATTAAGGTGAGCTATCTCTGAATATGTTAAAAATAAAAAAAAAATATCGTGGACATTGTCACACAAATTATCTAGTCACATTTAAAGTACCTGGGCTTGTATTGACGTATGCTGATCAAATTAGTTGCGTCCTACAATAAGGGGAGGTGCGGAGTACTCTAAACTGACGGGCATGTTTGAAGAGATGTATGGATGTGCATGAGGCAAAAGAAGTATGTAAGGATCGTAGTAAGTGGCGCGCTCTGGTCGCTGCCTACCCCACTGGGAAAGAGGCGTGACGTTATAGATAGGACGTTATAGGTATATAGATAGATAGAAGTAGAAATTAAATTAAATACATATTTTTGTTATTTATATTTTAGACTTTTTTTTTCTGTTTATTGAAAAAATTTAATACACATACAACATACATAAAAAAATAAATTCCTAAAATGAATAAAATAAAATAAATTAAAATAATAAAATAAACTCATGCCATTTTCCTAGAGGTAGGCAGACACGGGTGGATCTCCATTTTGGGCGGTGAAAAATTTTAATTAAAAAAAGGTGAAAAATATTGCCCTCCTGTTTTTCAAAAACAACAGCTGAGTAAAATCTGGAAAAAACCATGTAAGTGGAAAATAAGGTACAGATTGAAAGAGAACACGATTATAATGCCATAAGGTACCCTGTCAGAGTAATCACAATAATTATAAATGTGAAAATGTATGTCTGTCTGTTACATTTTCACGGCTAAACCTTTGAATGGATTTGGAAAAAACTACAATAGGCGCTCACAAGTTTGTGAACATTAATTACCCGACTTCTTTATGTAATCCCATTGTAACGAAACATTATCGCCCACAGATCTCTGACGCGGAACACAAAAGGTTCGAAGTGCCCGTGCCTCAGATCCCGATGGTGCCCGGACCTATTACTAACATGAAGTATAGAGTGCAGCTTGACAGTGCAAGCGTCGGGTTCAAAGTTATTAGGAACGCTGATAATGTTACTATGTGAGTCGCTTTGCGCGTTTTATTATCTATCCCAAGAAAAGTGGACGCGAGGACTGCCCTAGCGTCGAGGAGAATATGCGGTTTGATTGCTTCCCGAGCAAGGATGCCAGTGAGGAGGGGTGTGTTACGAGAGGTATGTTTTTGTCTTATTAGTATCTAGGGCCGAAATGACCACTGACTGGTTTCTCCAAGATTGTCGCCGGCGTGGCGTCGAGGTAGACCATTTAGAGTGCATTGCTGAGAATGCTAGGACACATGAAGCACTGCAAGTTTTGCGTCATTAGTAACCAGCAATGTACTCTGAATTGTCACTTGTCGCATTTATTAAACAGAGCCCAGGTCTAGCGCTTAACTGAGTAAGTTAGGCTGCCTTGCTTATCAAGACTGCAGTAAGCATTTTTTCGCAAATTGACCCACATATATTTTTGGAATCTTTGTGGCGAGCTCTATAAGGATCGACCGTACTTTACTGCAATCTTGCTTACCATTTCTATCTCTTATGAATTAGATATTACAATAAGGATCAACCACAAAAAAAAAAATTTACTGCCGTCTTGATAAGCACTGTTTATGCCTATACTGTACAGATATTGCACAAAACAGAGACCAGGGCCTGCATGATACGCGGGTGATACGCTCTACCGCACCTTTTATCTCGTTGGTTCGCACGCAAAAAGAAAGAGAGCTAAGGCGCGACCGCACTATGTCACGTTGTCATGCAACTGGTGCTGAAGTGGGTACCTCACTACAACAACCCATGGATCTACCGCGCGACTTCTTACCAGATTTCTCAATGCTATCTGTTCAAAATAAGAATGCACATGACCTTGAATAGAAATTGGCTCATTTCACTTCCATCTGGTATAAATACCCTGGCATATGCTCACAACTCCATTCCCTGAGGACCCAGTTTTCAAACTTATTCTGAAAACTCAGAACATCCTCGATTCACTAGTAGTACAATATATGAATTACAATTGGTTTTCTCATTGCAGTGTAAACACGCAAGACGTCGGCGCGATGATTCTGTCGAACAAATTCCTGCAGATATCGACAATACTGCCCACGAACAATGTGTACGGTTTCGGAGAGCACAGGGATAGGTTCAAGAGGGACATGAACTGGAAGACATATACTATGTTCAACAGGGACGTACCGCCCACTGATAATGTATGTTGCTTTTATCTAACATCAATAATAATTTAGCTTTTCACTTTTTGGACGTTCCATACAAAATTATGGATCAGCCGATCGATTTCCTTTGAGTGGTCCAAAAAAAATCTCGTTTCTTAGGGAAAGTTATTTAGTTTCATTACCTATCTGACACTCTTAAAATTTTTATGGTAATTAACAAATAGGGGTGTAAGTATTGAAAAGTATATATTTTTTTATATATACTTTATTTTACTTTCCTATTTTATCCCACTGCTGGGTTTGCCCTTTAATCCTCCTGCCATCTCTGTCTTGGGCATGCTCTGGCCAAGCGTCATCGAAAGAATCCAGAACGTCCCGCCACCTCTTCCTAGGACGACCCGAACGTCGATTACCGTTTTCTGGGATCCAGGGTGTTACAATTCTTGCCCATCTTTCCTGGTGCATTCGACAGACTTAAATAAGGATTTACCAAGTGTCTCCATTTTGTGTTATTTTCTTTATAAAGATTTTTTTTTTTAAATTGCGTATGGGTTTGCTCTTGACCTCAATCCAGTCCTCAGGACGAAGATGGGATCGAAGATGTAGCGAGCTTACCCAGAAGAAGCCTATTCACTCGTACATTAAAGGAATTCGGGTTGTAAGCGCTCGGAAATACTGACGCAGGCAGGGCATTCCGCATTATAATCCACATTATCATCCACGGAATGGTACCACTTTTCCAACCTTATCCAGTATTCAAATCTTCATTCCTTCAGATCGAGGTGCTATACATTTTTGTTGCAATTTTGGCTATAATCATGGTTTCAATTAACAAAAATCTGTAATGCTTTTGTGTAAGTTTCCAATATCGTAATTTCAGACTAATTTGTACGGCACACACCCGTTCTACATGGCAGTGGAGAATGAAGGCAAAAGTCATGGGATGCTACTTCTTAACTCTAACGCTATGGGTAAGATAAACGGTTCCTACATACTTACACATCATTATACCTCCATATACTTACGGTGGTCTCCCATAGCGGTAAGCAGAGACAACAGAAATTATAGAAATCATAAATATCGGTGACCCCTTTAAATACCTGTACAGTTGAAGTAATTGAAAAAGTAGCATGTTACAAAAAACCTTAGACCATTTAAATAGGGACCTGCCTTACGTTAGCATTCTCCTCCGCCAAGGTACAAGATAAAATGATAATGTACATGTGCATACAATAGGGGAGCGGACTGCATAAAATATATTTTAGTTTTATTTTCTTAGTAAAAAAAACATTTGAAAATAACGCTATCATGGAGAAAAGAAAAGGAGCGGTGGTGCGGCAAGGCAATGAGGTCAGTCGCCATTCGATGAGGTCGTGACGTCACAGTGGGCGTGGCCTATGCTGCTCAGTTCGAATCGAACCGCCATTGTTTTCGCACGTAATTATTTTGTTTGCAGTGTTTGTCAATAAAATACATCTAGAACGATGAATTGCGCTGTTCCTGGAAAAATTTTTTTAGGATCACAGGCAAAGCTTGCAGATGGCATAACTTTTCATAGGTAGGTCCTATTTAATTTAATAAGAGTTGTTTTTGAAAATTATTCTCGAATTAGACGGTTAGTTTGATAATAGCGGCGAGTAGATGCACTAGTTGGTTGTCATGTTACTCTGCATTTGTTGTAGTTACTCCTTTCGCCGCTAGATGGATTTGGGTTTTTGGGGCGGAGCCTACGCCCGTCTCGTACCTCGTGCCCCGCATTTTGGCGACACTTACTTGAATAGAAAAATTGCCTTGCCTCACCTCCGCTCCCTTCTTTTCTTCGTGAACGCTATACTCAAATTTTTAGTTTTTTTTAGCTAGAATGCTATTTTTAATAACATGATGAACTATTAAAAGTAATGAAATGTTGATGACGTCACTTGTGGGTATTTAGTACAATTTTTCATACATCGCGCTCGTTTTGACGTTCGATTAAAAGTTGCTAATTTGACTAATTGTCCGATCCCCTATTTTATACCACATGATTAAATATCCCTACAGATCGGAAGCTTCATACTAAGCGGAAACTATAGGTATACCCATACATAGCAAGGCGATGTGTGCGTGACCTCTCACCGACGCTCAGCCCGTGTAAATGAACAAGTAGTAGCCGCTAGCCCCATATACACGCGATTTTGATCCTTAGTGCAATGGATTAAGGTTTTGTCGTAGGAACTTCTTTGGTTGGCGCGAGCTCAACGAACCGGTTCCATTGCGAGACGAACACAAGGGCTGTGTCACACGCATTCGAGGAAATTGACGGGCAAAAGTGAATGATTTTGTGATTAGTGTTGCGAAATATAAAAATCAAACATGCTCACAATTTGTAAAGTAAGCATTGTACGTTTTAAAAAAAATCTAGATTTTTTTTCATCCTAGTTATTCTGTGTAGTAACTAGGTAAGTACAATTTAATAGATAAGTTATTGCTACCCACCGTAACCCACCTAGGTTACGGTCAGTTGGTAGCAATAACTTATCAACTAAAGACCGGCAATATCAGCTTGTTATATTCTCTAAGTCGAAACAAACTTAATTTTTTTTAAGCATTTGCTTAAAAAATTTGACATTCAAGCAAAATTCAATCTTAAACTAAGGACATAACGCAGTCCTCCAGCTGGATCCATCCGTGGTGACACAAGGTTTTAAGATGGCATCTATTTACCATTGACATCTCGCTTATTCTAATGGACGGTTATCATAAGTGCGAATGCATGTCAAGTAGCGTTTTTATGTTTTGCTTTATATTATTCATATACCCTACACTATCTATGGTGGGTAGTATGTTTGTGACCGACCGCGACCCATGTAAAACACGACTCACATCATATTTGTCCGATTTTTTTTACTTCCAACAGGTGTCAACCCTAGGGGTTTAGGTATGAATTTTCTACGTTGTTAGAGAGCTTGTCCTCTGTAGGGACTACTCATGTGTTTATACCGTATCACTAAACTAGACAGCCTATAATTGCAGAACAAATAATTGCGGAACAACTAGTCTTGTTTGGGATTCACACGAGACTATTTGTCATGATTTTTTACATTCAAAATTAGACTCTAAACTTCAGTTTTTTTTTCAACTTTGGATTTTATTCCGTTACTTTAGAAAATCTAAAGTAACGGAATAAAATCTAAAGTTGCGTATTTCATGCTACCTCGTCCCCCGCATAAAGTGACAGAAAAGTTTTTAGTAGAATTACAAGCGTGACTTATCCATAATATATAAAAATACCTAGATTTAAGGAAATAGTGAGCAAAATGGTTATGAAGGGAAACAATTTTAAAGAAGAAAATCATATATTTTCAGGCTATTGATGCAACCCTGGGGTGAATTTTGTTTTTAATCATTTTTGTCTTTACCTAAGCCTAGGGACAGGTATAGGATTATCGTTGGATTTCCAACACACAGTTATATTCAGGGTGAAATTGATACCATTAGCATCCTTTTAAACTAAGAGTCTTCCCATCAAACTGAACAACTTTAACTATGGGAGCAAACCGATCGGAGCAAAAAACAAATCGGTTGTTGCATACATTTGAGCCGAGTAGTCAGCGGCGGCGGGTGCAGTTTAGTACGGAACAGCAGATTTTTTTTTTGCTCCTATCGGTTTGCTCCCATACTAAAAATTGTTCAGTTTGATGTGATGCTAATGATATTAATTTCATCCTGTAGTGGTGGTGTGATCCTAATTCCAACATTTTCTTTCAGACGTAGTATTCCAACCGACGCCAGCCCTAACTCTCCGCACCCTAGGGGGTGTATTGAACCTGTTTATAATGCTGGGCCCGTCGCCCCGGGAGGTGATCTCCCAGTACACGGGCCTCATCGGCCGCCCGTTCATGCCGCCCTACTGGTCGCTCGGCTTCCATCTCTGCAAGTTAGTATATTTTATTATCTGAAGCTACTATATGTAAAGCGATGGAGCATAGCATTTTGGGGATTAAAAAACAGTGGATACCGGAGAATAAAGTATAATTGATTGATTGATTGATTGAGAATGTACGTCGCCCTTAGGGTCAATCTCGGAAGAGATGGTGGGATGACCTTCCGTGATGGGTGGATCAATATAGGGATGCGTGGTGGATGAAGTGACTATTTTATCGCATTGCTGAGCTAAGGCCTCTACCTGAAAGGAAAATTGATTATTACTTGATAAAATTTAAAATTTCTTTAAAAAAAATATGACGGAAAGAGAAATTAAGGGGAAGAGAGGCAGAAGAAGATCTAGACAGAGTTATCTAGCTCAGTTGAAGGAAAAGGGTGATGTCGTGTACTCAAGGCACTAGTGGAAAAAAGACATAGTGCCAAGCATGCCACCCCCGACAAAAAGATAATAATTGAGATGTGCATCTGTCTTTGTTACTTCATGCATGCCAGTTTTCTCGTTTTGTCGCTTTGTCGTGCGTGGCATGCTAGCCCCACAGGATGGCGATTACACCACCGCTAAGAGCATAGCTCTTAAATATGATGATGATATGTATATTTTCTATCTTTTCAGTATTCTAAATTCATTCTTATTTTCAGATTTGGATACGGTGATTTGAACGTGACCCGGAAAGTATGGCAAACGAACAGAGAAGCCGGCATTCCTTTTGTAAGTATTAAATAGATTTTTTAAGAAAGAATTTCTTTAACTCAGGAAAACGAGCATTTACTCAGCAATAATTTTCTTTAACTCATTACGTAATAACACTATTTAATCTGCAAATCTTAGATTCTTTTTTGTACACAAAAACAATATCCTCCCAACAACATCGACAAACAACACCAACAACAACATAAAATTAAAAAAAAAATTTTAAATTCAAATTTTTTTATTCAAAATAATATCACATAGATAGCTTTTTGACGTCATTTTTTGAGTCTACCACCGCGTCGGAAGGTGTTTCGTTGAGAGAAGATGCGGCCAGAAACTCTACAACACACATCTTTTAAACAAAACAAAATATACAAAGTACAATTAAAATACAATATTGCATTACATAGAGTAACAGTCAAGACCAGACATTTTGGTCATTCAAATAGTCATCGAGTTTATAGTAGCCCTTTTTACAGAGGACTTGTTTAACATGGGACTTAAACTTTTTGTCTGGCAAGTTTAGAATATCCTCTGGTATCTTATTATATTAGCGTATACAGTGCCCCATGAACGATGTGTTGACCTTACTGAGTCGAAAATGTGGGGATACAAATTTTTTTTTATTTCTTGTATTGTATTTATGAACGTCACTGTTTTTGGGAAAGAGATACAAATTTTTCCGAACGTATAAATATTTTCGTAAAATATATTGACTGCAGAAAGTCAAGATACTGATATCTTTAAAAAGATCTCGTAGTGAATCTCGACAACGCAAATTATAAATGGCTCGAATTGCCCTCTTTTGAAGGATAAAGATCGCCTCAACATCTTCAGCACGGCCCCACAGCAAAATACCATAAGACATGATACTATGGAAGTAGCTGAAGTATACAAATCTTGCAGTAGCTATATCAGTTAGCTGTCTAATTTTTCGAACCGCATAAGCTGCATACACATGAACAAATCAACAACAAAACAACATTCTTTCTCGAACTTAATTTTAAAAAAGTTTGGTATTTGAACTTATGTTGTTTATCACCAGGATGCAATATGGAACGACATCGACTACATGAAAAATTTCAACGATTTCACATACGACCCGGTCAAATACATCGGCTTGCCCGACTTCATTCGCAAGGTTCACATGAAAGGGATGCGCTATGTCATTCTTATTGGTGAGTGTGTTCACAAAATATCCTTATCGACTGACTAAGCGTCCAGGCAGACTCAGGAAGAGGTGGTGGGATGATCTGGATAAACCTCACCGATCCCCGCTACTCATACAGTCTTAGCTTATGCCCTTAGGCATGGAATAGAGTATTAATTATTCTTATGCCTTAGGTCGGTTGCTTTTTTTAAGTTCTTTCATTGGTGTGGTTGACCCAGGCGAAGGACAGTCGCCTTTTGGTGGCTTTTTCAGATTCAGTTTGCATAGAATGTGCTGCCATCTATTAAATACTTCGCAGAACTATGAAAAAAAAATATTTTATTGCCTATGTCAATGTCAAATTCACAAAATGGCTACCTATCTTGCGTAATGTGCGGGTTGTTTCTAGTTTTCGTTCAATTTCGTGCCGATTTAGTGATGTTCGGGAGTTTCTGTTGTTCTCTTTCCAATGTTTAGATTACAGGAATAGTAAGGATACTAGAAACAGCTACAATAGATGTATCCAGGTCGTAGTAGCTATTTGGTCATTGACCAAGCCCTTATAACCAAAAGGATACTAGAATTTCACTCGATCGGTGCGGGATTGAACGAAAACTAGAATTCAAAACAATAATATCCATCGGTATGAGTAGATATAAGTAGGTATGTATAGTATAGGTTGAATTATTGTCGGAGAAACATAGATGGCGCTAGCTAGCCTTCAATTTGATATAAGGTGGATGCATAATGTTGCCACGAGTGGGTTCTCTTTTTTCTAATATACTTATATTACTCTTTGGGTTGACCTATCAGGGCACATCGTCTTAACTATTACTTATAGTTATTTAATAAGCAATACAGTCCTAAACACAGAACATTATAAGAGGGGCTAGAAATGCAAAGTAGCGCTTTTGCTTCGGAGACGACTGTCGCCACATGTCTTCCCGCTCACGCTGCTACAACTACTTTTGGCCGCTCGCACGACGCCGCGCGCCTTTCGGTGTTATGCAAATCATTGCATAACCGTGTGGCACGCCTACTTTGCACTTCTAACTCCTCCTTTAATTTTCTGTGGTCTGTGGCAATTTGAAATGTAAACGGTTTGGGTATTGGCAGAGTTAACGTTTTGCGGATTGGCAGAGTGGACATTTTTGGGAATTGGTAGAATGTTGGGCATTGGTAGGGTGGACATTTCAAGACTTGGACGTTATGGGAAGTAGACATTTTGGGAAGTGGACGTTCTGAACCGAGACGATAGAAACGAGTGGAAGAGTCAACGGGAGTCCATTGCCCAGTAGTAGGATGATATAGGCAAATACAAAAATCCTTATCCTGTCCATACTAATATTTAAAACGCGAAATGTCTGTCATTGTCTGTTACATTTTCACACTAAACCGTTGACCAATTTTGATGATTATTAAAATGATTAAATTTCAGATCCCGGTATCAGTAATGCTGAAAAGCCTGGCACTTATCCGCCTTACGAACGCGGTATCCAGTACGACATCTTCGTCAAAAACGGCACCAATCAACCGTTTATTGGAAAGGTTTGTCATTAGTCATTACTAAATCTTAATTTAGTTATCTTGATCATTGTTCACCACGTTTTCTTACCACGACCAAATAAATGGTTTTCTCCGAAAAGGACACGTACATAGCACCCTCAACCGATGGAAGTGCATGACGAGTTGTATGAAAGTGGACGAGGCGAGAGAAGTATGTCAGAATCGTAGTGTGTGGCGAGCCGTAGTCTCTGCCTACCCCTGTGTGATAGTGGCGTGAGTGTATTGTTTATCTCAAGTGGAATCGCCCAGAATCTAGAAGGCTTGAGCTATGACGTCATTATACCAGTTGCCCTTGTATATCTATCTAAACTATTATAAAACTGTAACAGGAAGTTTGTCTGTACATTGAAGATATTAACAAAAAAAAGTTACGATATGGTTTTTAGGTATCCCCGATTCCATATCACCATTTTTTAGATTTATTATCTGATTTAAAATGTATAATTTGTGCGGACGAAGTCGCGGGTTAACGCTCGTCTATTATAAAACTGTAACAGAAGTGTGTCTGTCATTGCAGATATTTACAAGAAAAAGATTATGATATTGTTTTTAGGTGTCCTTGACTACAAATCACACATTTTTAGATTTTTTGTCTGTCTGTTGTTTGTTTGTTCGGGCATCACGCAAAATCTACTGAACCGATTTTGACAAAACTTTTTTGTTTGAATGCTTATGATTTGACTTAAAATCTGGTGAAAACTAATTTGTGCGGACGAAGTCGTGGGTAAAAGCTCGTTACCTATAAAATACATTGCCCACGTGACGAAGCATATTCGTTTCCGTCGTTTGACAGCTGGCGAATGAATATAATCATAATCAAAGAACTAATACAAAAAGTATGATAGCTTAAATTATTCACAATATTTAATAGGAGGAATATCATTACTTCCCAAGGAAATGGATTTTTTTTTGTGTGTTGTATCTGCTCCGTGGCAATCTTTTTTTTAAAACAATAAGCCACTACAATAGGTGAAAAATTGTCTTCTATGAAAGCTTTCTTCGTTTCTATCCTTTTCTATCGTGAGATTTCTTACATACATACATATTCTCACGCCTGTCTCCCACTGGGGTAGGCAGAGACAACGGAACGCAACCTGCTACGATCCTGACATACCTCTCTAGCTTCCTCCACATTCATAAGTCTTTTCATGCATGCTCGTCGGTTACGGGTAGATCTGACCTGGTCCTTTTTAAGCACGTCGCCAATTTGGTTCGTATATGTACGTCTAGGCCGTCCCCTTCCAACATTTCCACTTACGCTTGCCTTATAGATTGCCCTCGTCAATCTGCTCTCATCCATTCTTTCCACATGACCAAACCATCTCAACATACCTTTCTCTATTTTTGTCACTACATCCTCTTTCAAACCACAACGTTCTCTAATAAAACTATTTTTCAATTTGTCCATCACAGTCACACCACACATACTTCTCAGTGAGCGCATTTCCACTGCGTTAATCCTACTTTCATGCGTCTTCTGCCATACCCAAGATTCACTTCCATACATCAATGTCGGGACTAACACTCCATTATGAACTGCCATCCGTGCCTTTTTGGACACGTGTTGGCTTTTCACGAAGGAATTCAGAGCTCCATTTACCCTATTTCCTGCTTTCACTCTTCTCTCAATATCACTCTGACACTTACCGTCTCTGGTTTCTTATAAAATTCAAATTTACCAGTTTTATAGGCGAAACGGGAAACTTTTAATTTAAAACAATTTTCATCTTTACTACTTGTTAATGACTGTAACAGAAGAGCAAGGCCGAGGAAAAGATGGATGGATTGTGTGTGAAAGGAGTGAGTGCTGAAATGACGCCTAACAGAGATGAATATAACATTTTTGAAAATAAGTATAAACTCTTGAACATGATTGCAGGTGTGGAACACAGTGTCGACAGTGTACCCAGACTTCACGCATCCTAATTCCACCGCGTACTGGCTCGAGCAGATGGACGCCTATCACGATAAAGTGCCTTACGACGGCGCTTGGATCGTGAGTTTTATTAGTTTTATTTATCAATTCTAAAAGGCTGAAACGGTTATTAGATAAGACGCTATGTGAAAAAAAATAGGATTCTTCAAAGCGTCATATACCATGAAGTACAAACAGTAGGAATATGATTAGCGGATATGTGTAAATTGAACATATAATTGATGTTTTGATTAGAGCCAAAACACGATTAAGACATTTTCTCGA
Source organism: Agonopterix arenella (assembly GCA_927399405.1). Taxonomy (NCBI): domain Eukaryota; kingdom Metazoa; phylum Arthropoda; class Insecta; order Lepidoptera; family Depressariidae; genus Agonopterix; species Agonopterix arenella. Next base: position 16,273,334 of record OV656701.1, read on the forward strand.
TAGAAAAACAAGCCAAAGTAGCCTCCGTCTTTATCGATAAACGCTTGGAACTGCTAAACGGTGAATAATAGAAACACGAGACTTGATTTAAAAAAAAAGTGATTGATATTTTACAAATTTTGGTTAGAACATAATTGAACTTACATAAATAATAAATTTTGTTTTACGCTTGCGTAGTTTAGGCGCGCGCGCCGCCCCATCTCTTTTCTCGCATCAGGCAGCAATATAAGCTATCACACGCCCATTTCGCTTCAATTATTTTTCGACATAGGCCCTTAAACTAAAATTAAACATTTTAACGGTAGAATGGACGAAACGGAATACGCGGAAGAAATAGTGTGATCTAACTAATATATAATGTCTCTGTTTACGTAATTAACATCACAAAAAATATACTAGTACTACCGTACAGAAGTATCACTTCCATACATCGCGTACCTACTTAAGTTTATAAAAACATGTCGAAAAATCCCTTAGAAATATAATGCGAGCGAGCGTAATTGAACCGTGCGCGCATCGCAGAAGGTAAATATTGCACTGAACCTGTGAATGTCATCTTACGAATTAGCGCATAATGTATGACTTTTCCCTATTGACTGGGTCGCATGGCGTAGAAAATTTGTATACCTCCAGTGCGGAGTAACGCAGGCCTGTTAAAATACCAACTTCATCTCTCGCAGGATATGAACGAGCCATCGAACTTCCTAAACGGGCCGATCTACGGGTACTGCGAGCCGGAGGACCTCCCGTACAAGCCGGCCTTCATCACGTCGGTGGGCTTGAGGCACAAGACTCTCTGCACCGACGCCAAGCACTACATTGGGGCTCACTACGACGTTCACAATCTGTATGGGCTCACTGAGGCCATCGCGACAAACTTGTGAGTAGTCAATTTAACGAGCACTGGGTTTTTCGTTTTATGACGACGCGACAGGTTGGGATTCTCGGAAATATGAATAATACGCCAGTATTGTAGTTGCAGAAAGAAAAAGTTTAATTAGAGGCATTGCAATTTAGGTGCTAATATTAGAAAATAGGCCTCCTCCAAGGCCCTCCCTCCCCATAAAGACCGGTCCTGCGCTGCCCTCATCCAACGGGTTCCCGACGCCTTCACTAGGTCGTCGGTTCACAGTGGAGGAGGCCAATGTCTAGTAGTGGACGTCCATCGGTTGAGATGATGATTAGAAAATACTTGATTCTGTCCGTCCGCTACTCAGTGGAGCGGAGCTGAGATGTCAGTGGAAACTCACCCTAATACCCGGAGTCCACCAAAGGCGGAGCGAAGTGGACAGGAGACGTGTCTTGAATAATCAATAGGATTTTCTTATTTACCCATTTCTATGCTCAGTTTCAGTGGATACGGTTCAAGCGGAGTGAAGAGATTTCTCATATTTTTATGGCGCAATCTCCGCTTCGCTCGACTCCGCTCCGCCCATCTCCGCATCGCTCAACTTTAATAGATACACTGTAGCCGCTAAGCATCTCCACACTACTTCGCTCCGCCCATCTCCGCTTTGGTGCATACCGGGCCTTGGATATGATGTATTATTGGTGCATATACATTACATACCTACATATACTCACGCCTTTGTTCCATTGGGGTAGGCAGAGACAATGGATCGCCATCGGCTACAATCCTGACACACCTCTTTTGCCTCTTCCTCAGTCATAATTCGTCTCATACACGCTTGTCGGTTTCGGGTACATTTGATCTGACCCTTCTTAAGCAGCCTCTTCTTTCTTTTCTTTTCTTCTTTCTTATTGGTGCATATGGGTCACTGATGTCATGATAATAAATAATGTGTCGACAGTGCGTTGTTGGAGATCCGCGGTCGGCGTCCGTTCATAATATCGCGGTCGTCGTTCCCCGGGCTCGGGCACTATGCGGGCCACTGGAGCGGAGACATATCCAGCACCTGGGACGACATGCGCATGTCCATATCCGGTATGTTCTACTACTTTTATACTTACTGTCATTGAACATTCTGTACCTTAACGTAACATAACATATATGTTAGAGAACATTGTGTTTTCGACATAAAACTGTAAATAAAGAAGCTGTATATTATATGTTACTTTTTAAGTACTGCAGGGTGAAATATCATTAGCATCATTTTAAACTAAGAGTCTACTCATCGAACTGAACAACTTTTACTATGGGAGCAAACCGACCGGAGCAAAATAAAAAAGTGCTATTGCATACATTAGAGTCGCAAACTCGCGCGTCGACATTGCAGTTTAGTATGGACCAGCAGATTTTTAATATATTATTTGCTCCGATCGATTTGCTCCCATAGTAAAAGTTGTTCAGTTTGATGGGTAGACTCTTAGTTTAAAAGGATGCTAATGATATCAATTTCACCCTGTATACTGCATAAAGATGAAAATAAATAATTACACATCTAGTATAAGTGATTTTGTACACACTCAGCGGTGGTCCAGACCATCAGACTGAAAACTTTACTTTGGCAGCAAAACTGAAATCGCAACAAAAAACCAGCTGTTCCATACTAAACTAAATCACCAATTCCAGAAGCAAATGTATTTCAGTTTGATTGTGTGAATCACTCCTGAAAATAAATAAAAATAAATAAAATGTATAACAATGTAAGGGCGACGATGTACAAAGGACAACGATTTAATAACTTTAATAATAGCAAACAATACCTACACACATAAACTCACGACCATAATCCTTTTCAGGGTTGTCGGAAAGCATTGCTACAACTACCAGCTGTCTTGCTTTACTAGTTTAATAAAACATTAAAAAACCTACAAAAAAATTACGGTAGGTACAACAACGGACAAAGGCGCAACGTAGGTAACGTTGCGCCTTTGTCCGTTGTTGTACCACATAACTCTGCTAATAATAGTGTAAGATATTATTGTTTAGTAAGTATTTTAAAAAGATTGTATAACGATCGATTTTTTCTTATTATCTAAAAACTGTTCTCATGTAAGTGACTGTATGTTTTTAATGAGAATAAAATTCTTTAAACCTAAGTTTGGAACTTGTTTAAGAAATCAACAAAAGATAAAATATTCTCTGACAATTTTGAATGAAATGAAATATCAATATTAATTTCGTGTCTTTATTTTCCTCCTTTATTTTGATTCCAGATCTACTAAGCTTCAGCCTGTTCGGTGTTCCGATGATGGGTGCGGACATATGCGGCTTCAACGGCAACACTACTGTTGAGTTGTGCAAGCGATGGATGCAGCTCGGTGCATTCTATCCCTTCTCTAGGAACCACAACGATATCGCTGCTATTGTAAGTACATGAAGTTGATATTTTGTGATCAATCGATCAAATAATGTTGGCGTATTTATTGCGCCACTTGTGACGGTCCTGTGCTAAGCTGATCCAACCTCGCCTTCATAATTGAGTCTGACCAACGCATCGCTCTGGTGGTCTAAATGTTGTTATGTGACATGACATGTATCTTAATAATCTGATATTATTAATTATTGTATTTAATGCCTTTAAATTTTTTTTTGTATATTATTATTTTAGTTTCATGTATTAATTGTTATAATTCGTTGTTTATATAAATTATTCGATCATGACTGAATGTAAAATTTTACTATTAATATTTTCACGCCTGTAATGGCAGAATATGCTGGACTTTGAATACTATTATAGCTATGTTTGTACCATATTCCAGAAAATAAATTATTCTATTCTATTCTATTCTAATGGGTGAAAATACGAAAAAAGATTAAACAAAAATCTTCTGCCGAAAGCAGTTTCGTTGGCCAAAAAAGTGTCTACTGACCTCCGTTCTTTCCTTGGCCACCACTCGTCCTTTCCACCCTTCTAGCCTCAGCCTTCTATTTGAGCTCAAGATGTACAATATTTTATTATATTTTTAATCCACAAGTTAACATGTTCACAATCACACCTTCCGTGTATTGGTGTATACTGTAGAGACTAAACGAATTTCAATTAAAAAAAAAATAAAAAGAAACCAATAAAATGAATATACGTCTATTAAAGCTGAAATACAGGGTAAATTTTATATCACGGCGGATAACTTCAGCATGTATTCTACTCATCAAACTGAACAACTTTCACTATAGAACCACATTCAAAATTGCGAAAAAAAAAATCTGCTGTCCCATACATTTGAGTCGAATAGGTACTGCAGTTTTGTATGGGACAGCTGATTTTTTTTCGCGATTTCGAAATTGGCTCCATAGTGAAAGTTGTTCAGTTTGATGAGGAGAATACAACATGCTGAAGTCATCCGCAGTGCTATAAATTTTATCCTGTATATTGTACAATTTCGCAGTGACACACTTTTGTGTTAGCAATTTAGAACATAATCCGATTTTGGGAATCAATTTAATGAAAAATATCAATAAATTTTTTGTATTTCAGCCTCAAGACCCTGTAAGCCTCGGTCCGATCGTAGTGGACGCCAGTATCGACGCTCTGCGGCTTCGTTACCGTCTACTGCCGTACTACTACACATTGTTCTGGAGGGCGCACGTGTACGGCGAGACTGTGGCCAGGCCGATGTTCTTCGAGTTAGTTTTCATACATACAGCAATGGGGAACTTGCACAGTTTTATATTTTTAGGTTATCGTAAAGATTTTAGGCTTACATAAATATACCAAAAACAAAAATGGTAAAATATGCACAAATCATTTATTTATTGCAAATCAAAAGTTGTCTTTTCAAATTCCGCGCCAAAACGTTTACAGCCATTACGTGACGTCACTTTTTATTCATGACGCGTGAAGCTCAGCAAAATATTATGTTGCTCTACTCTTCTAACTTACTACAAATTGACAACCTAGCTTGATTAGTGACGACACTTTGCGCTGACTGGTTTTTGAAATTACGTTCCGATCCACGTAACTTATAATTGAAATATTTCGTAAAAAATCTAAACTTTCAGTAATGTTCTATTCACAACTATTAATTATTGAATTATTAAGATAATTTCTCATTATAATTTTGGTGCAAGTTCCCCATTTATTCTCATAGGCCGATTTCAACTACAGCAGCGTCATTGGCTACAGCGATCGCTTTACTAGATATTTTCAAGTTCAATAAGTGTGTGCGCTAAATACAGATGCACTCTCTCGTCATTTCCCTCCTTAATCTGATGAAACGGGAAACCGTTACGATTGGAGATGGGGTCAGGCTACTAGGGCATCAGAGATGTTGATGTTGACAATGCCTAAAGAAATTAGTCGCTCCTTACAACATCAATCTGGGTTGGGGCTATTCAAAGCTTGACACCACACAGCACAAGCAATGACATACATACCTACACTGCACTCAAACTCTTTCTCGCAGAGGGCTAGTCAGAAACTAAGGCGCGGGCCAGACAGAAGGGACGTGAGACGAGGACGGGACGCGGATGCATACAAGATTTATTAAAGTAATCTGGCACTAACACATTTTGTACGAAACTATCCACGTTCGCGCCTCGTCCTCGTCTCTCGCCCCTTTTGTCTGACCCGCGCCTAAGGATCTCAACTTTGGGCGGTCTGTATGCTACCAATGTCGAAATCGTGGACCCGAATGTATGGGACAAAAGGTGGATATTCTATAAATAATGTTATATCCCCGGCAGATTCCCAACGGACCTGACCGTCCGTACCATAGACTCGCAGTTCCTCATCGGGCCCCACGTGATGATCACCCCAATCCTGACCGAGGGGGCCAACACCTCCAGGGCCTACTTCCCGGGGCCCCACAAGTGGTTCAGCCTGAGGGACGGCACCTTCATCAGCTACGAGAACTGGTTCAATGTTAACGAGTTTCAAACAGTCTCTATCAGGGTACGTTCTTCTCTTTACTGGCGTTTGATCAACTGCCAAACGCTACCCTGCATCTCTTTAAAAACATACATACATAAACTCACGACGATAATCCCTTGCAGGCTTGTCAGAAACCTTGCTACAACTACCAACCATCACTCACTTTAGCATATTGAAGGTTTCAGGGTTAAATCAGTCAAATATATATACTTTATTGAATGATGTGTCAGTGTCCGCGTTTTTGGGGGCGAAAGGTGGCTAGCGTTGCGCCCCCAAAAACACTGTCTAATAGCCCAATCATTTTACGGTTTGAGCCGGGACTAATTAATAATTGTCTTTTTTTTAATTGCGAATTGCCAATTTGAGCCTAGAAATGTACCAAAATAAAAAAAGAATTACGTCAGCAACAGCCCCAAATTTTAAATTTAGCTATTATCTCGTTCTAAAAAACCTGATGGTAATTTTTTTTTTGCACATTTTTAAGGCTTTACCCTTATACATACTACAAATATGGTCTGAATACTTTTGTCTACTTAGAAGGTTTTGAAAAACACGTTCGTATTTTACAATGAATACCTCATTTTTTAAATTTCAATGCCTATTTTATTGCTCAAAAATAATTTGTATTGTTAAATCTAAGTCAAATGAGTGCATTGGTATTAATATTATTAATTTAAAAGCCTTCTGGGACACAACAATTTTGATTTCTATATTGCGTAGCGATTTTTTTAATATGTTCAAAGATAGTCTTTTTATTACTAAATGGTGCAGGTTACAGTTTGAAAATCAAATTAATTATTACTCCCTACTCCGCCTAACAAAACTCCGTAAAATGATTGGGCTACTAAAATGAAACCTTAGCCCTTAGTCCCCTTAAACGACACCCACGGGAAGAAATTGATTGGTCCACTCTAAGCCCCCACAGCAGTTTCAAAACATACCTGTCGATTACTCGACCGAACTTCGGTGCTAATCATTTTAAGTGTTCATACAGAATTATATGGTGTAAACTTTTCTTCCTATATCCATATACTCAGACTATCGATATCCGGTTTAGACTCTGATCCAACTATTGTATTGAAAAATCTGATGTGTATTTATATGCTTTATGGTTAAATTTGACCTATTTCCGCAGTTCGAAGTGAGCAAGCCGTCTTTCTAAATAATTTGCAATAATTGCAGGGTGGAGGCATAATCCCTCTACAGGACCCTCCGTACCGCGGCCCGGTGTTCACGTCGAAAGCACGCAGCGGTCCCTTCCAGCTGCTAGTTGCGCCTGACATCACTGATAAAGGCAGGGGCGAACTTTACTGGGATGACGGAGAAAGCATTAGTAAGTTGTAGTATAATGAGTGAGACATAGATAGGGACTAGAAAAACTAATGCCATCTTCGGATTTTTCCGATAAATGCTGAATATTGCATGCTCATACATATTCTACATCTACAGGGTGAAATTGATATCATTAGCATCCTTTTAAACAAAGAGTCTACCCATCAAACTGAACAATATTAGTATGGGAGCAAACCGATCGGAGCAAAAAAAACTGATGTTCCATACTAAACTACAGTGCCGTGCTGTGCCTGCTGTGCGACTCAAATGTATGCAACAGCAAATTTTTTTGTGCTCCGATTGGTTTGCTCCCATAGTAAAAGTTGTTCAGTTTGATGGGTAGACTCTTAGTTTAAAAGAATGCTAATGATATCAATTTCACCCTGTATACAGGGTGTAAAATTAAATGCGTTACAAATCGAACAGACAGACATATGATTCAGATTATCAAACTGAGCTGAAAGAACTGATAAGCCAGAAAACTTTGCAGGCTTGCGCACTATAGTCCACAAAAGTTTCATCGCAATCGGACGAACGATTTACGAACGCATGGGAACAAACTGACAGACAAACATCAATTTTTATATGTCAAAATATCCAAAAGTGTTTCAATATTACGAGAAGGCTGGCGTAGTCCCGACATTTGTTTCATGCCATCAGTTTTCAGATCCTTTTATAGATAATTCTTCTTGTAGATAGTTTTTACCACTTTTAAACGTAATTCTATTCCACTTACAGACAGTTACGAGGAAAGAAAGTACAGTCACATCGAATTCACCCTAAAGAAGTTCGAACTGCAAAGCAACGTCATATGGTGGGGGTACGGTGTCCCCCTAATGAACAACATCACCATCATCGGCCAGTCCTACCCTGTGGGCAGTGTCTACCTGAACGGAGACCTCTGCCAGAAACCTCACTGTGAATTCAACTTTGTAGGTAAAATTAAAACGTTATACATCTATGGCATCAGCTTATCGCTGGACAAACCGTTCAATGTTAAATGGTCGACTGATTATCCACCGGAGGTGAAACATTCTATGAAAAAGGTAGATAGTAATTTTGGATTTGGTGTTGGTTGAGTGGACTCTGTATTCGCATCTCGACGTCTCAGGCGCCTATTTTGCGTTTTGCCACAGAATACACAATAGAACTGTATACAGAATTGTCACTGCCTATCTAACATCAGATACCTAACCCCGCATTTCGTGGTAGATTTTACAGGATCTTCAGTAAGACGGAGAGCCTGCCTATGCTATCTTATTTCTGTAGCAGTAATATTCAAGTGTCGTTAGATCGTTCTATGGCGTGTCCGGGGTGTGGTACTGTGGTTTAAGGTTTTATTAGTAAAGATTGAATGTTTTATGTGTAAAGATAATAATTGTGAATTTTATTAATTCCTAAATGTGGTAACCCTGGATTTTTTAGATGCCAATTGTGGGGTAATGGCCATGTTCTAACAATTGTTGATTGAAATACTAAGTAGTTATTATGTATTAGGAAATTGTTGAAAGGAATGTGTAGTTAAAATACTTATCGTTTTAAGGTGTGATCTAATTTCGACTGTAGGTAAAAGATTAGCTAAGCGAATCAAGAGTATATTAAAAGGTAGTATTAAAACAAATTCTGATATTAATTTTTTAAGTAAAACTTAATTTTTTACTCTTATTTAATTCCTGTTTGACAAATCTTTCTACTGCGTATTTACATGTTATAATTATTTTCTAACCATAGATAAAAACAAAGAGAGGATGATTCCTACTCATACTCTGGTAGATAAAGATGTTGTGGGCATAGATTACAATATATTTGATATTTAACACGTTCCGGGACAGTGACCGGCTATAGACGTGATAACAATAAAAGTTCTATTGTGTCTCGTTCACTGTCCCGGAACGTGTTAAGGAACTATGATGGGGACAGATAGAGGGAATTATGATGGGCATTTTTATTCTTCTTGTGATGCCATCTCCTATCGGAGGTTGGCTATCAATAGGGCTATTCGGACCCTGGAGACTGGAGCCCTGAACAGTGAATTTTATCATTTATTCATATCGAACCATTCACCGCGATGGGCATAAGACAGTCATATTTAAAAGTGATCACTGCTGTTAATTCTGTGCGACTAATCAGCGTAAACTAAGTCCATTGGACTCAGTTTTTAAAGGCACATTTTGCATCTTTTAGTTTCATCTAAGTTTTTAATACAATGTAGTATTTTTTTCTATTTGCGTCAGAGTTTGTTATTTTTTACGTGGCCATTATATTTGTATGTGAGAAAAAATATTAAAAAGTGAGAATGAATAGCCAATTTATTATGCATAAGTTATGATTATGAATATGATGTTGTCCATACATGTTATGTATCTAGTCATAATAAGTTACTGGTTTTACGCCGTAATGATTGTCTATAGATGGTGTTATTACTTATTAAATGGAGATGTTTTGATGTGTCATTAATTATAATAAGTCGTAAAGTCCCGCACCAAGTAAATATTGTTTCTCGAGTAAATGTTAAGACTATCTATCTGCTAAGCCATCAATTGCCTATTTACTTGAAACCTATATTAAGACATCTATAATTAATTCAATATTTCACTAAACAACAGTCGAAGGATTAAACAAAAAATGTCGAATTTCAGAAAAAAAGACACCGAAATATAAATAAGAGAAACGAAAGGTTATCGTTATCGAAAATTGTAATCAGCGAAAAGCGATTTGATTACCGTCAAGAACATAATGTCATCTCTAGGAAAAAACAATAAATTCAGCAGCAATTTATCCTCATCAGAGGCCGTAGCATGATGGGACATATCACTCCTTTTATCTCGTTCGTTCGCGCGTTAATAGAAAGAGTGCCAGGTTTAAAGATACTTTATTCTCAATAAAAGACAAAAATAGTCACTAACAGGAGAAGAAGACATAATAATATAGTAGAAATGAATAGTCATTCGCACTGCACAGAACACACGAACGATTTACAGTGGAGAGCTAAGGAGGGATAGCGCTTTATCACGCTGCCATTCTACGGCCGCTGATATTCAGAGGCGAGGTGGCTTTTAAATTATATTGGTTCTAAATTGATCTATAAGTTTTTTTACACTGCTTCGTAACAATATTTTCTCGATTCGGGATGTAAGTATAAGAAAGTTTAACTTGTAGTAAAAGTATGTATTTTGCTCAACGGAAGGGTTTTTAACTCTGTTTACATTTCAATAATGGAACTTTTTCATTTCAAAAATTCAAAATGTGTGTTACTATGCCGAAAACTTGGGATTAAATACTAATTGATTTTTATTTCTTGTATAGTAATTATTATTATATGAATGTCACTGTTTTTTGCGAAAGTATAAAATAATTTCGTGAATAAATTCTATTGTAGAAAGTCAAAATACAGATATCTTTAAAAAGTATCTTGACAAAATAGATTAAAAGGGCAAAGATAGACTTCAGAAACTAATTCGGAATTATTAAATGTTAAAATGTGTGTTCTTAACATAGTACTGGTTAGGATAAGTTGGAATCTAAACGTTATATGTAAGAATATATAAGACGCTATTTAGAATCAAATCATCGTCATTCAAAACATATTTTAATTATTTGATGTTAAATTTTATTCCAACTGGGGTGCGTTCACGACCTTTAGGTGCGGTTGTTTTTCAACTCGCTCTAAGGTACGGAACGACCGCGCCAATTTTTAACTCGCTATGAGGTACGGAACGATCACGGTGGTTTTATAACCTCAAATTTTGACATTTAAAGTAATATGGGCTTCCATCATTTGCAAATACAATAAAAAAACTCATTTTCCATGTTAGCAAATCAAAAAGTGAATAAAAATATTTATATTTGAAAAACAAACTTTTATTCAAAACGCGCGAAAAGTCCAGTAACCACAGATAATTAAAACGTCAGAGTGTTTTTTAACCATCGAATTTGATGGTTAAAAGTTGCAACCCGTCAGAGGTTCGGAACGGTTGAGTTGTGACAACCGAGTTGCAAAGAGCGTTTTTCACCGAGCCTCGGAACGGCGTTAGTGCGAAAAGTTGCACTCGGGGTGCACCTGGGGCGTAGGTTCTGAACGCAGCCCTGTTGTAAATTCGAAAATGTGAACGTTCCATCAAGGGTCCTTCATAGAAAGATGCATGTAGAGGGTCGATAAAATAATTCGTGGTTGAATGCAGCCCACTTTAATCAGTGAATGGAGGCTTTTGTTTTTCAGGATATTACTATTTTTAGTCATAGGGCCGGCGCACACCCGGCTAAGCTCAGCGCAGAGCGTTTTTCACTGCCAAACCATTATCGACTTTGCTTGCATTGAAATAACATCGAAAAGCAAGTAACTCAACTTTCGTCTCATGTCGCTTCAATACTGTCGTGGTCTCGTGGACTAGTAGTAGTTTTAATTGATTTTCGATGTTATTTCGACGTAAGTAAAGTCTATAATGGTTTGGCAGTGAAAAAATTGAAAATGCTCTGTGCTGCGCTTTGCCAGGTGTGGGCCGGGTCATATCCGTAAATACTTTTTAGTTTTACATTAGGCTTTACCTAATTTTAAAGATCTAGATTTTGCCATCGTCATAAGTACAATTTTACCAGCATATCTTGTCCAGATTTATTTGTTCAAAATAATGTAATATACCTAATAATGTGATGGAGATATTTTAGGGCCCATATCCTAAAACTAAAACCCGTGAAAAATTGTCATTGTCATATGTATTTATGTAAAATTTAAAAATAACACTCGTTCAGAAGTTATGCCAAAGTTTGAGAGGTGATTGTGTTTTACCAATTAGTTTTAAGTTTTACGCACTAATAAACATTGACGCACAATCTTTTGTTTTATATAATTTTTTCCAATATTTCTATTACCACAGAATAGGTAATACTATACAGGGTCCTTCTTATGCTGACGGTTTTTAAGGGGATGATCAGACCATCATACCAACTTTCTCTATGGAACACCACAGAGAAAGTTGATCAGTTTGATGGTCTGAACATCCTCTTAAAAAACCACCAGTAGGTATATTAAGTTCAACCCTGTATAGTTGCCATTTAATACACTTGTACGTTGACAGAGTCATTACCTTTCGTTAGTCCTGATATGTTTCGCTCCACCAAAGACCGCAGACGCTGCACTCCGTGAATGGCGAATCATTTATCTTAAGGTTAAGTCATTCATTGATTTTTATTTTTAACATTATTATAAAACAGGAACATTGATGAATACAAAAGAGTTGAAGTAAAAAAGTCACAGGCCAGGCCACAGAAGCGGTTTTGCGGGAAAGCGGGCCGGAGGCGAACCTGCGGGAAGCGAATATCTCCGGACCCGTTCGGTTTTCTATGTAATTTGTTGTGTATGGTGTGGTTCGGTGGTAATGTTCGAGTTTGTATGTACCCTACCACACAGAAATACGCGCAGGTCCGGAGATATCCGCTTTCCGCAGGTCCGCCTCCGGCCCGCTTTCCCGCAAAACCGCTTCTGTGGCCTGGCCTTTAAGATTTGATTCTACCAGAAGTTTTTTTTGGTTTAGTATAACTATTAAGACAGACCAACAGCCACTCAGATCGGCGACTTCTGAAGTGGCGGCAGGCACACAGTGGATGTGACTAGGGTAGGCATAAGAAAAAGTACGCACGGCGACACATCAAGCTATTGAAAACCAATATAAGCTGGCCGCGCGACCTTATAACTTACGCGACCTACGCGCGGCCAGCTTATATTGGTTTTGTATAGCTTGATGTGTCGCCGTGTGTACACAGCAGTGGTGTTTACAGGGGCTGATGATGATGACAGACATGATTTGTATTTAAACAAAAAAATATTAAAACAAACTTTATTAACAACGTAACATTCTAATCACAACTAAAACATACATTTATAAATAACAACAACCTGTCTATTTGCTTTCTTTGTCTACGTCTGTTTTCAAAAACGTTTCATACTGTTCCTCCGTCATCAAATTATCCAATTCCTCCAAATTTGTTAACTTTAATTTGAACAGCCACCCGTTTTCATAACAAGACGTGTTGATTAACGCTGGTTTTGATTCAACTTCCTTATTTTTCTCTGTCACTGTACCAGTGAGCGGTGAATAGATTTCACTAGCGGCTTTAACACTTTCTAGGGCTCCACATTCTTCACCGGCTTCTACTTTTGTGCCCGGATCCGGTAACTGAGCGAAGACAACATCCCCGAGAGATTCTTGAGCATATTTACTTATGCCTATAGTTCCGATTTGTTTTTCTACGATGACCCACTCATGTCGGTCGGTATATTTTCTGGGAGCATTGGTACTGTAATTGTGATGTAATTCGCAGTATGTTTGTTTGAGGTTCGATTGTAGGATGCAACGTTTTGAAATGTACTGTTTTGTTAATTGGAATAAATGCCTTTGGAGAACCATTTTGTTTCTGCAACAAAATAAATAGATATTCTTAAGTTATAAAGATGAAGATAGGACCATAAAGTTATAAAATTGCACATTTAAAAATAGAATGTATATTACACAATTTTAGTTGAAGTCAATAACATTTCAGAATATGAAAGACTAGCTGGTGCGACTTCGTCTGCGCTTCGTCTGGACAATTCACACAATATCTTTATAAATTGTAGCCTATATGTTATTCTGATGTATAAGCTATATTATTGTAAAGTTTCATTAAAATCCATTCAGTAGTTGTTACGTGAAAGAGTAACAAACATCCATCCCATACTTACAAACTTTCGCGTTTATAATATTAGTAGGATTTTTGAAAAGTGTAGACAATCTTAGGGTAATCTTTCCTGATATGTTTTTTATTCATTGATTTTCCGAGATAAAGCCCTTCCACACTGGCATTTGAATCTGTGAAAGTTGTGTGAAACGCATTGAGGTACCTACTACAGGTGACACCCAGTCTAAATTTGTTGTAAGTTATAACACTCGTTTAAGCTAATTGACTCAACCTTACTTAGCATGTGCTGGGCGCGTGGTGCACTGATTTTGTTCGCATTTTCCTTTTTTTTTCTTTTTTTTTAAAGGGTCTTATACAATTCTAAACATATTTATTGAATGGTGAAACGGCTATTTCTTGGTAGAATGAGACTACGGGCGTACAATCTGAATGAAATTGCTAAGAAACCGCATCAAAATGCCTGTGTGAAAGTGCTCTTAATTACCGGCATGGAAATTTATTATGGAATGAAGTCGGAAGAAAGTTCATCAACACTGTAAGCACATTGTATAGCATTAATGATAAGACGCTGATAAGTATAGGTATATAAACTGAGAACTTATATGCAGACAATAAGATAACAATGACCCTGTTTGAACTTTCAATTTATTTACAGATCTCTGTATCTTAAGAACGGGGAAGATGCATCATGTTGATGTTGTGGAAGGGGAAAGACTGTTAAATTTAGTCTTACATACGTATCAACGCCTTAGAGTGAAAACCTCGTAAGTGCAAGAGACAATTTTTCAGGAGCAAGAAAAAACTGCGTCCTGTAACCTTTTTGGAAGTTCGGGAGTATTTGCGAGGTTCTTATTGCACGCTATAGATGGCATAGTAAATCTCTAACACACCGTATCCGCCTACATTGTTACCAATACGGCAGTTTCGGCGGCTTGTCAGCAATAGAGCAAAGTTTATTGCATACATATTCCCATTTTTACTGAAATCTCTCGTAGTGTTTACAATAATGTGAGCCAGATAGAATTTTATCCCATGCAGAGAGCATGAGGGAAAACTCCCCACTGCATAGCAAAGAGCTCATCTAAATTAAATTAAAATTAAATTAAAAAGTATTTATTTGTCTCTATGAATGGGGTAGGCCAGTCGAAGACTTTCTGGCCTAAGAACCTGTGTGAATGCTTCAGGATGAGCCCTGCTTAGGGCTGCTGTCTCCAGGCTCTACTTAACATAACCCAAATGACAACTATCCTTCCCTTCGGTGGGTAGGAGATGGTACCAGAAGATTTCAGGGGATGTAAGTTTTCATAATTTGATCAAGTTACTATAGCGAAGGAATTAAGATTACAATCTGACCAATAATTCATCTAATTTAATACGTGAAGTACTCACCTATATTACAGCACAGAGATATCCACTCGCTATTTAATACAGAATTAGAGAAAAAATTTAATATCAGTTTGTTGTTGACATTTTAATTTGAGGTTATTTTCGTTCTGAAATAAGTAACATAAAAATGATAAATCATTCGTTATTGGGATTTTTGGCGGTTATTTGTTAACTCCGTTTGGAGTCCTCATATTTTATTGAATTCTTATTGTTTATAGTGAGTTTTGGTTCGTAAAATTGGTGTTGTTTTGCGTAACAAAGTGTCGTGCAAGTGAAGAATATACAGTTCAGTGAAATATGATGGTGTATGGGTCGTAAACAGGAAAAGTATTCCGTCATTTGTAGCGCGGCAAAGCGGTCGGTTCACCTCTTTCTTGTGCACTTCTCTACGTTTCCTGCGTCTTTTGATTGTCTCCAAAAACTCCAAAGAAGCGTCTCCAAAGAATTGCTATAAATAAGAGAATTTTATTGCAGACATCGGTTGTATGGGATTTTTAACCCTTTACCTTGAATAGGACCGAAAAAAATACATTCGTTCTTTTTGACGTTTCTATTTCCGAACGAAATGATAAGTATTGCCAATTATGATAAATGTCCTCTTTATGTGGTAAAGTCAATCCGTGGAGTCACGGTGCCGGTTCTGACCCGAGCACTTGTCTCGCGTGGTTTTCGCGCGTCGTGTTTTTGCCTGCAACGAAGCTCCGCAATCCTCAATCTCTTCTTGTTCTTGACCAAAAACAATCCCTGAGATTGGGCTAGATTCTCCCACTACTTACCACGCTGGCGGAAATGCAGTGGTAACGCACTAGCAAGAGTCCAATAATTATAAATAAAAAAAAGTCAACCCATAGAGGTTTTTCAAAAATATTTTACTGTCGTCATCTCTTTCGTCATCATCGTCTTTTACTCTTCAATCAGGCTCTAAAACATACATAGTTGATTTTGAAGAAAAAATCATCCAATTGAAATGAGAATGGACGCGGCATTTACTTTTGTCGAAATCGCACCCACTCAAGCAAAGATTTTTTACTCCTTGAATCCCAAAGAACTGTTGACCTATTATATTAATTACGAGCGTTAACCTACGACTTTGTCCGCACAAATTATATACCGGATTTTATATCAGATCATAAGCTATCAAACAAAAAAGGTTTCATCAAAATTGGTTCAGTAGTTTTTGCGTGATGCTCGTTCACACAAACAAACAATCACACAAACAAACAGACAGACAAAACATCCAAAAATTGGTGATATTGAATCAGGGACACCTAACCAAAAAAAAAGTGGTTTGCCTATAGCGCGGTGGTAGAGCTGGCAGTCAAGTCACATGGTACCAACCCATTTTCCGAGAGGTTGGTACTATGTAGCTTATTACCAAGGTGAGATGTCAGACGTTACACATCATATCTCATATGCGATAATGCAACTAGTAAGACTCACTCGTTTTTTTTATGGGAGAACTTTTTAGGGAACATCGTTTGAAAAGCGGGCAACATATTTGTGTCAAAAATTGCACAAACGTCATTCTTCTTCCCCTAACCATGACTGAAAGATGTCAAACGAAGTTTGTAGAAAAATTTGATAATCAAAATAATGTTATTTACTTAGCAGTCTTTGTTGGATCACTAGCTGTACTATATTTTTACAGGTTCAGTATAATACAAAATAATACAGGCCAGTTTTCTTGTGTGCAAACGTCCATAACCCAGTTTTCACGTTTGCAGATTTCACTTTGTCACAGTTGCTTTTAGCTATGCTTTGGGATGTGTGGTGTGTTATTACGGGTTGAATTCGAGTATTTTGCACAGCTATGTGGAGACGTTGAAGTGCCATTTTGTCAAGAACCTTCCAAAAAACGAAGAAATCGAGGATCAGTCCAGAGTGAGTGACAGTTGCTTTCAGTATTAAAAAAAAACTTTGTTGATAGTTTTCGCGGTCGTTTACGCCTCTTCTTTTAATCAATGGCCTAATTATTTAATTAGTGTAGTTTTTTTATAATTTTAAAGCTACAAACGTACATGTTATCTAAAAGAGTGATTTATTAATTGACACTTTTTATTAATTATTCATCATGATAAAGGAATTAGCAAATCACAGTCATTATATCATAAAAGATAATTTAAATTTCGAAAGTTAGCCTGTATGTTTGTATGGATCCCAATGCTGGGCAAAGACCTTCCACTAATAAAGCGGGAGTGTTTAGTACGCTACCATGCTGACCTAGCTTTCAGCAAAACAGTGGAAAATTTACCACAAATTTTCCCCTTAAATATAGATTTTAAGGAACAGCAAGGCAAATACTGAAACGGTCAATTTAGACCATCAAACTGAACAACTTTCACAATGGAGCCAAACTTCGAATAATCTGCTGTTCCATATAAAACTGCTGTAGACTCAAATGTATGAAAAACTGTACTTTTTTCGCAATTCTGGAAGTGGGTTTCATAGTGAAAGTTGTTCAGTTTGATAGTCTAAAGTCAATGTTTCAGTAGTTACCAGGCTGTCCCTTATATACAGGGTATAATAAAAATGAAATAAAATCGAATTCATAAATAAATGTTATAATAACAAACTTATGCTTGTATTGTATTATTTGTATTTCTGTTGGTAAATCATTTTTATAGTTATAGTACTCTGCAGGGTTGATATGATTTAAATCACTTGATTATAATCAGTGATTTACATCGTGATTAAAATCAAGTGATTTTTTACTGCAACCAAATCAGCCATTAGGCACCGAGAAGGCAGCCAATTTAGTCTTCCTTTATTTTATTTTGCTTATTCAAATGACAGTGTGATTTTAATAAAAAGTGATTTGATTTTAAAAGAACTTATTGATTTTGATAATTTTATAATATTGTTTGTTACATATTCCAAATACACACGGCGAAACATCTAGCTACGCAAAACAAACTTAAGCTGGTCGTGCGACGTTATACATTATTCTAGCTATGCGCGGCCAGGCCGGCCAGCTTATTTTAGTTTTGTGTAGCTTGATGGTGTCGCCGTGTGAACATGTGGATAAAAAAAATATATTGTGTTTTCTTTAATTAATAACTTAATTCCAAATTCAAAAAAGATCAGAATGTAAAAAAATCAAATAAATCCGATTTTTAAAAAAAAATCATGATTTTTATCAACCCTGGTACTCTGTGCTCATGTTGTTGTTCTGTTAATTGTATAAATGTGTTATCGCTTATTCAACATTTTATTTATTTCCTTTTTCCTTTTTGGAGAATTTACAGCTAAATAACAGTTTAATTTATACAAAAACAAATTGATGGATAGAAGCTGACTATTAAATGTATTCTGAGCTCCCCGGATGTTATCTATAAGAATCACAAACCTCTATTTGTAATTTTTTTCTGTGAAACATCTATTGGCAGTAAAACCAACTCGTATGCCAAGACGAAAAATTATTGCATGACACTTTCATGCCACGTTTGACAGCTTCGAAATCGGGAAATGCCATCGCGAGTAAAATTATTTCGTTGTTTCACATCTGCTGGGAGTCCTGTGACAGTAACTTTTTTTTATTAGACAATTGCTGTGGAAGAGTCTGATAAAAAAATTATGTAGTACTGTACGACCAGGAAAATAATTCCGCTCGTCTCGTCTTCGTTTGCGCAAAGCACTACCGAGTCCCCGACAAAACCCGAAGTCATTTAGTAATCAAAGGGTGCAAAGTCGGATAGCAGCGAAAAGGGTGCGAAAACAAATTAGCCAATAGCATAAACGGGCCGAAGGTCGCACATCCTGATTGGTCAATATAATTTCGCGCTATTAAAATTTGTCGGCTGCGCAGGTACATCGGTAAGACTTATAAACCTGGTACTACTGTAACTTGATTTTGTAATTTCAAACTCATTTTTCTCTAATCACAAAAATGGTCTACTGCATTCTATCTTGTGCGGCAGTAAAGCAATTATGAGTTAAATCATAATTACTTGATGTTTTATTGCAGGGTTGTGAGACATGCGGCTCCAAAGATTGTTCCCGCCATGACAGTTCAATCATTACGGATCCTTGGGTGGGACTGCAGATTCATAAACAATTGGATCAAGCCATTGAAGATGTAAGTTCTTTAATTATATTCTGACAAGCTGTGCCCGCTTATACATTTGCGATAATATGGTCTATATTACTCAGGGATAGTGTAGGTTTCTAGTAGTGAAAGAATTTTTAGAATCAGTGCTTTAGTTCCCCCTAAATACAAAAACCTCTATGGCGGTGATACTGGGAATGTTCCTCCATTGAAAAGGGAAAATCTTCCACCAGGCTATGTGTGAAACCTGGGGACCGGCAATGGTCCAACAGTTCTTAGTTGGACCTTGCATATGTATCGAATCTCTGTGATTATTTCTCTTGCGCGATGTATGTCTTGCATTCGATTGTGAACCATTTGTATTGGTTACATATTCACGGTGAACCTTGTCTATGTATGGAGCGTATTTCCGAGAGCGACGGTATTGCCATCTGTTGGCATCTTTGCTATAACTTGTGGGCGCTGACATGTAGCAAGTACCCACAACCTCTTTATATTTTTGTCTAGATTCATTTTAGTCTGCACGGTTCTAGCGTAGCATGAACCTAACCATCCAGTGGATGTTGTAAGAAGCAACTAAAGAATATGGTTTCTGAAAAAGTGTTTAGATCAAAGTGAAATTAATGGATAGGCCCAAAGCGCGTTAAGTTGAAACACACAACTAGTACACTTTGTCCATACAAGCTAGCACACTTGTCTGTCTTCTCGGTACATATTTTAAGTATATCTGTCATTTGTATTGCCTCATTTTTTTGGTTTAAAATGTTTGCGTAAGGGCCCATCCATTAATTTCACTTTGATCTAAGGGGCGAAAGGTTTAATAACACCACATGGACTTTATGCATCATATTATCCTGAAACCTTAACACATTCACTACTGGCAGACCTATGAGGTCCTAGGTATGCGAGAAGCACAAAAATCCACCAAGCAGAACGGTTTGTATGACATTCCAGCAATATAGGCACACAGTCGAGTGTCATATTGAGATAAGAAGTGAAAGTGTTAAAAATGGTATTGCCTTGCTACAATTCATACCTTAAAGTTTAGTAGTTGTTTGTAGCAAAGATTCAGGTAACAACAACACAAATAGCTAAATGCGTTTAGATTTTAATGAATGTGCTAAGCCCCTAGTTGCAAATGTACTACAAAAACGGAGACCATAACAAATACACATTGATTCACTGTATAATTTAATTGATCGATTAAATTATTGGTTTCTCAAAACATTGGAGCTCATAAAATTATAATAAAACAAGCTTTCACAATAATATCAAAGATGTTGCTTGCGTGTCATCTATCTTAACATGGTTAACTTGGTGTGTCTGTTCTTTGAAAATCATTAATTAGAGAAAAAATTTAATATCAGTTTGTTGTTGACATTTTAATTTGAGGTTATTTTCGTTCTGAAATAAGTAACATAAAAATGATAAATCATTCGTTATTGGGATTTTTGGCGGTTATTTGTTAACTCCGTTTGGAGTCCTCATATTTTATTGAATTCTTATTGTTTATAGTGAGTTTTGGTTCGTAAAATTGGTGTTGTTTTGCGTAACAAAGTGTCGTGCAAGTGAAGAATATACAGTTCAGTGAAATATGATGGTGTATGGGTCGTAAACAGGAAAAGTATTCCGTCATTTGTAGCGCGGCAAAGCGGTCGGTTCACCTCTTTCTTGTGCACTTCTCTACGTTTCCTGCGTCTTTTGATTGTCTCCAAAAACTCCAAAGAAGCGTCTCCAAAGAATTGCTATAAATAAGAGAATTTTATTGCAGACATCGGTTGTATGGGATTTTTAACCCTTTACCTTGAATAGGACCGAAAAAAATACATTCGTTCTTTTTGACGTTTCTATTTCCGAACGAAATGATAAGTATTGCCAATTATGATAAATGTCCTCTTTATGTGGTAAAGTCAATCCGTGGAGTCACGGTGCCGGTTCTGACCCGAGCACTTGTCTCGCGTGGTTTTCGCGCGTCGTGTTTTTGCCTGCAACGAAGCTCCGCAATCCTCAATCTCTTCTTGTTCTTGACCAAAAACAATCCCTGAGATTGGGCTAGATTCTCCCACTACTTACCACGCTGGCGGAAATGCAGTGGTAACGCACTAGCAAGAGTCCAATAATTATAAATAAAAAAAAGTCAACCCATAGAGGTTTTTCAAAAATATTTTACTGTCGTCATCTCTTTCGTCATCATCGTCTTTTACTCTTCAATCAGGCTCTAAAACATACATAGTTGATTTTGAAGAAAAAATCATCCAATTGAAATGAGAATGGACGCGGCATTTACTTTTGTCGAAATCGCACCCACTCAAGCAAAGATTTTTTACTCCTTGAATCCCAAAGAACTGTTGACCTATTATATTAATTACGAGCGTTAACCTACGACTTTGTCCGCACAAATTATATACCGGATTTTATATCAGATCATAAGCTATCAAACAAAAAAGGTTTCATCAAAATTGGTTCAGTAGTTTTTGCGTGATGCTCGTTCACACAAACAAACAATCACACAAACAAACAGACAGACAAAACATCCAAAAATTGGTGATATTGAATCAGGGACACCTAACCAAAAAAAAAGTGGTTTGCCTATAGCGCGGTGGTAGAGCTGGCAGTCAAGTCACATGGTACCAACCCATTTTCCGAGAGGTTGGTACTATGTAGCTTATTACCAAGGTGAGATGTCAGACGTTACACATCATATCTCATATGCGATAATGCAACTAGTAAGACTCACTCGTTTTTTTTATGGGAGAACTTTTTAGGGAACATCGTTTGAAAAGCGGGCAACATATTTGTGTCAAAAATTGCACAAACGTCATTCTTCTTCCCCTAACCATGACTGAAAGATGTCAAACGAAGTTTGTAGAAAAATTTGATAATCAAAATAATGTTATTTACTTAGCAGTCTTTGTTGGATCACTAGCTGTACTATATTTTTACAGGTTCAGTATAATACAAAATAATACAGGCCAGTTTTCTTGTGTGCAAACGTCCATAACCCAGTTTTCACGTTTGCAGATTTCACTTTGTCACAGTTGCTTTTAGCTATGCTTTGGGATGTGTGGTGTGTTATTACGGGTTGAATTCGAGTATTTTGCACAGCTATGTGGAGACGTTGAAGTGCCATTTTGTCAAGAACCTTCCAAAAAACGAAGAAATCGAGGATCAGTCCAGAGTGAGTGACAGTTGCTTTCAGTATTAAAAAAAAACTTTGTTGATAGTTTTCGCGGTCGTTTACGCCTCTTCTTTTAATCAATGGCCTAATTATTTAATTAGTGTAGTTTTTTTATAATTTTAAAGCTACAAACGTACATGTTATCTAAAAGAGTGATTTATTAATTGACACTTTTTATTAATTATTCATCATGATAAAGGAATTAGCAAATCACAGTCATTATATCATAAAAGATAATTTAAATTTCGAAAGTTAGCCTGTATGTTTGTATGGATCCCAATGCTGGGCAAAGACCTTCCACTAATAAAGCGGGAGTGTTTAGTACGCTACCATGCTGACCTAGCTTTCAGCAAAACAGTGGAAAATTTACCACAAATTTTCCCCTTAAATATAGATTTTAAGGAACAGCAAGGCAAATACTGAAACGGTCAATTTAGACCATCAAACTGAACAACTTTCACAATGGAGCCAAACTTCGAATAATCTGCTGTTCCATATAAAACTGCTGTAGACTCAAATGTATGAAAAACTGTACTTTTTTCGCAATTCTGGAAGTGGGTTTCATAGTGAAAGTTGTTCAGTTTGATAGTCTAAAGTCAATGTTTCAGTAGTTACCAGGCTGTCCCTTATATACAGGGTATAATAAAAATGAAATAAAATCGAATTCATAAATAAATGTTATAATAACAAACTTATGCTTGTATTGTATTATTTGTATTTCTGTTGGTAAATCATTTTTATAGTTATAGTACTCTGCAGGGTTGATATGATTTAAATCACTTGATTATAATCAGTGATTTACATCGTGATTAAAATCAAGTGATTTTTTACTGCAACCAAATCAGCCATTAGGCACCGAGAAGGCAGCCAATTTAGTCTTCCTTTATTTTATTTTGCTTATTCAAATGACAGTGTGATTTTAATAAAAAGTGATTTGATTTTAAAAGAACTTATTGATTTTGATAATTTTATAATATTGTTTGTTACATATTCCAAATACACACGGCGAAACATCTAGCTACGCAAAACAAACTTAAGCTGGTCGTGCGACGTTATACATTATTCTAGCTATGCGCGGCCAGGCCGGCCAGCTTATTTTAGTTTTGTGTAGCTTGATGGTGTCGCCGTGTGAACATGTGGATAAAAAAAATATATTGTGTTTTCTTTAATTAATAACTTAATTCCAAATTCAAAAAAGATCAGAATGTAAAAAAATCAAATAAATCCGATTTTTAAAAAAAAATCATGATTTTTATCAACCCTGGTACTCTGTGCTCATGTTGTTGTTCTGTTAATTGTATAAATGTGTTATCGCTTATTCAACATTTTATTTATTTCCTTTTTCCTTTTTGGAGAATTTACAGCTAAATAACAGTTTAATTTATACAAAAACAAATTGATGGATAGAAGCTGACTATTAAATGTATTCTGAGCTCCCCGGATGTTATCTATAAGAATCACAAACCTCTATTTGTAATTTTTTTCTGTGAAACATCTATTGGCAGTAAAACCAACTCGTATGCCAAGACGAAAAATTATTGCATGACACTTTCATGCCACGTTTGACAGCTTCGAAATCGGGAAATGCCATCGCGAGTAAAATTATTTCGTTGTTTCACATCTGCTGGGAGTCCTGTGACAGTAACTTTTTTTTATTAGACAATTGCTGTGGAAGAGTCTGATAAAAAAATTATGTAGTACTGTACGACCAGGAAAATAATTCCGCTCGTCTCGTCTTCGTTTGCGCAAAGCACTACCGAGTCCCCGACAAAACCCGAAGTCATTTAGTAATCAAAGGGTGCAAAGTCGGATAGCAGCGAAAAGGGTGCGAAAACAAATTAGCCAATAGCATAAACGGGCCGAAGGTCGCACATCCTGATTGGTCAATATAATTTCGCGCTATTAAAATTTGTCGGCTGCGCAGGTACATCGGTAAGACTTATAAACCTGGTACTACTGTAACTTGATTTTGTAATTTCAAACTCATTTTTCTCTAATCACAAAAATGGTCTACTGCATTCTATCTTGTGCGGCAGTAAAGCAATTATGAGTTAAATCATAATTACTTGATGTTTTATTGCAGGGTTGTGAGACATGCGGCTCCAAAGATTGTTCCCGCCATGACAGTTCAATCATTACGGATCCTTGGGTGGGACTGCAGATTCATAAACAATTGGATCAAGCCATTGAAGATGTAAGTTCTTTAATTATATTCTGACAAGCTGTGCCCGCTTATACATTTGCGATAATATGGTCTATATTACTCAGGGATAGTGTAGGTTTCTAGTAGTGAAAGAATTTTTAGAATCAGTGCTTTAGTTCCCCCTAAATACAAAAACCTCTATGGCGGTGATACTGGGAATGTTCCTCCATTGAAAAGGGAAAATCTTCCACCAGGCTATGTGTGAAACCTGGGGACCGGCAATGGTCCAACAGTTCTTAGTTGGACCTTGCATATGTATCGAATCTCTGTGATTATTTCTCTTGCGCGATGTATGTCTTGCATTCGATTGTGAACCATTTGTATTGGTTACATATTCACGGTGAACCTTGTCTATGTATGGAGCGTATTTCCGAGAGCGACGGTATTGCCATCTGTTGGCATCTTTGCTATAACTTGTGGGCGCTGACATGTAGCAAGTACCCACAACCTCTTTATATTTTTGTCTAGATTCATTTTAGTCTGCACGGTTCTAGCGTAGCATGAACCTAACCATCCAGTGGATGTTGTAAGAAGCAACTAAAGAATATGGTTTCTGAAAAAGTGTTTAGATCAAAGTGAAATTAATGGATAGGCCCAAAGCGCGTTAAGTTGAAACACACAACTAGTACACTTTGTCCATACAAGCTAGCACACTTGTCTGTCTTCTCGGTACATATTTTAAGTATATCTGTCATTTGTATTGCCTCATTTTTTTGGTTTAAAATGTTTGCGTAAGGGCCCATCCATTAATTTCACTTTGATCTAAGGGGCGAAAGGTTTAATAACACCACATGGACTTTATGCATCATATTATCCTGAAACCTTAACACATTCACTACTGGCAGACCTATGAGGTCCTAGGTATGCGAGAAGCACAAAAATCCACCAAGCAGAACGGTTTGTATGACATTCCAGCAATATAGGCACACAGTCGAGTGTCATATTGAGATAAGAAGTGAAAGTGTTAAAAATGGTATTGCCTTGCTACAATTCATACCTTAAAGTTTAGTAGTTGTTTGTAGCAAAGATTCAGGTAACAACAACACAAATAGCTAAATGCGTTTAGATTTTAATGAATGTGCTAAGCCCCTAGTTGCAAATGTACTACAAAAACGGAGACCATAACAAATACACATTGATTCACTGTATAATTTAATTGATCGATTAAATTATTGGTTTCTCAAAACATTGGAGCTCATAAAATTATAATAAAACAAGCTTTCACAATAATATCAAAGATGTTGCTTGCGTGTCATCTATCTTAACATGGTTAACTTGGTGTGTCTGTTCTTTGAAAATCATTAATTTGGAGAATGAAATGAAATAATTTTTTTGAATTTTTGTCTGTTTGTCTATAAGGAGCGACTGCGTCGGTGAATACTCCACCGACAAGAGCGTTGGTCTTAATCTAAACTTTTATAAAACTGTAACAGGAAGTTTGTCTGTAAATTGAAGATATTAACAAAAAAAAAAGATATTATATGGTTTTTAGGTATCCCTGATTCCATATCACCAATTTTTGAATTTTTTGTCTGTCTGTTTGTTTGTTTGTTTGAACGAGCATCACGCAAAAACTACTGAACCTATCTGACAACGCTCGTTATCTATAAGTTTGATTATTTGAGCATACAGTCATACTACTGAACCAATTTGCTTGAAGTTTTTTTAGATAAACATAGAACTCAACGGGGAATTATTTAACTACAATCGACATACTAAATCAGAAGATATGTTAATTTAAAATTTTCATAAATATGGCAATACATTAGTATTTATTCAAGTGGTATGCGCGTACGCATCGCAGGCGCCACAAGTTACCATACTAATAATATAATACTGTCCCATAAAATTTAATCATTCTCTATTAAGTATAACAATAATATTTAAAGTTATTTTTTCGATGACCATACGAAAATAAATGACTCATTATCATTAGTCATAAGACATGGGTATTGTTTTGGTTTTTACTATTATCAGAAGTAAGTTGCGTGGTGAGCGAGAAACACTGCGAAGATAATGATTGAAAAATACTCCTGAGTTGTTTCTGGATTATTTGATTATTTATTTGTCACGTATCTACGCTTCACCCAAAGGGCAATGGAGAGGGCTATGCTCGGAGTTTCCCTGCGAGATCGAATCAGAAATGAAGAGATCCGCAGAAGAACCAGAGTAACTGACATAGCCCAAAGAATTGCTAAATTAAAGTGGCAGTGGGCGGGGCATATTGCTCGCAGAACCGATGGCCGATGGGGCCGAAAAGTTCTCGAGTGGCGACCGCGTACCGGAAAGCGCAGCGTGGGTAGGCCCCCTACACGGTGGACCGACGACCTTGTGAAGGCGGCGGGAACCCGTTGGATGAGGGCAGCGCAGGACCGGTCGTTATGGCGATCCTTGGGGGAGGCCTATGTCCAGCAGTGGACGTCCATCGGCTGAGATGATGATGATGATGATATCTACTCTTCAAGTAAATATTTGTTATCTTAACAAAACAATCCCCACCTTTCCATGCTACAACTGCACGTTTAAAAAAAGATAGCCGTGTGTTTCCGATTTAGAGTTTTTGTAAGCAAGCTACAGAGCGCGTCTAATTGAGTATGAACCGTGAGCACAAGTATGAGCAATGAACAACAAGATGTGTCTATTTCTTGTTCAAATAATACCGTAATAAAACGCGTTCTGACTGTGTCAGTGCAAATATTCAGGAGCAATATTCAACCATCTATATTTTCGCTTAAACGTATATCATGAACATTTTTATAAAAATTCTAGCCTAGCGACGTTTAGTATTAGTATTTATTCTGAGCTACCGATATGGAAACGAGCAATTTCTAAAATTGAGTAACTTTTTAAAGTTTTCTTGAAATTTTCAAAATTTGCTTACGCTCGGCTCGGTGTCAAACGTCGTGATAGATGCGCGCGCTCTTTAGCTTGCTTATACATACTCTAAGCTTTACTCTAAGGGTTCTGTCTGAAATGGATCACCTCATTTCTTCCCGTGGGTGTCGTACCGTACGCGGCAACTAAGGGATACGATTTCTCTCGTGGGAGAAAGGCGAAAATGAGCATTGCTACAACCGCACGCTTAAAAATAGAATGGTAGCAAAGAGTCTGACCACCCCTAGAGCGATTGCGATCGTGCGTTTATGTTTGGATAATGTAAAAATCTCACTTCTTCTACACTCGTGGACGGATCTCGTTTAGTGTGGTTATTTATACGGAATCAAGAGAAAATCTAGATTGTAATGACCGCCGCGCCGAGCGACTACCGGTCGGTAATGGATTGCGATCTAGTTTCACAAGCGGATCCTGTAACTGTGTATGTGAGGCTCAACACTAAGCGCGATGTACAGTCGGCTAGGAAAGTGGTATTTACATTTATGTTATTATAGCGTTAACCCGCGACTTCGTCCGCACAAATTATATACCGAATTTTAAGTCAGATCATAAGCTATTAAACAAAAAAAGTTTCATTAAAATCGGTTCAGTAGTTTTTGCGTGATGCTCATTCAAACAAACACATAAACAAACAGACAGAAAAAAAATCCAAAAATTGCTGATATGGAATCAGGGATACCTAAAAACCATATCGTAACTTTTTTTTTGTTAATATCTTCAATGTACAGACAAACTTCCTGTTACAGTTTTATAATAGTTTAGATTATAATTTATGACACACTAGCAACCAAGCACGTATCTAAACTTTTAGTTCATGTCGAGGGCATTTATTTTCGGGAGACGGAGGGATACATTCACTGAAAGACAATGTAAAAGAAATAGCGATAATCTTCATCATTAGAATATATACGTCACACTGCAGGGCACAGGCCTACCCTGATTGAGCATGTTTGTCCGTTAGTCAACCACGCGAGCCTAATGCGGATCGGTAGACTTCACATACGTATCCGAATTTCGTCTTCAGCGTATACAGGTTTCCTCACGATGCGATGTTTTCCATCTTCGTACCAGTTTCGTTGTAATCACTGTACTATACCTACAGGGTGTTATGGTAAACAATACCTACACCTAAATGTATATTAAGATTTCGGGGGGATAAATCCCACTTACCCAGGATGAGCTTGCGCTGGACGTATCGAACCTTCAGTTCGTAAACTGAATCGAGTCGATAGCATGTTATTAATTACTCATTAAAGATTCTTCTTCGGGTTCCTCTCCATTACTGGAGGTTGGCAGTCAGCTCTGCATATCTCTCGCCAAACGAAATAATTTTTCAATGCTGGCGATACCTGTCCACTCCTTCAGGTTCCCGAGCCACGACATTCGTGGCATACCGACCTTCATTTATGATGCTGACGTACAATTTTATGATTGTTGCAGTTCTACAACGCTATTATAGATCAGTTCATCAGCTCATGGTACAGTAAGGTTACACTGCAGCCTTTCTTCATAGATGAATTGAGACATCAGCTGAGATACGCTTCGTCTTGTTTGTTGAGAAGAGCGGTGAAGGTTAGTAAAAGATTATTTATCCACTTTAAAATGTCGTGTTGACATTATTAAAATACATTTCGGGTCTATGTGTTATGCTAAAACTTAAAACGAAAATAAAATTATTAATCTGGAAAGAATTAACGGAAATAGGTTGATGTATGAAATTTACAATGCAAGTTTAAATGGAATAGTTAAAAGAGATCGTTCTAGACGCACGCTGATCAAATCAGATGCGCACCTCCTGTAGAAGGGCAGTGGGTCAAAAGAATGAGCATGTGTATGTATGTAAAATTATTAATGTTGTCTTTGCATGGTCACGTTGTATTGATTGATTTCAAGGTCTTGTTATTTTTTTGTGTCTACGGTATATGTATGGTTTGTGAAGAAAGAAGTGTTTAATGATTGTAGCAGGTGACGATTGGTAATCTGTCTATCATTTACTAGACTGATAGAAAGTAAAAATTTGATTGTGACGGAAGTGTTTCGCACCATTTACTCTGTATCAAAGCACTATAATATGACTATAATATGAATGATTGATTGATCATTGTGTAAAAGGTCCTGCTCAGATGGTTATAGAATGTAAATGTAATGACATGAAATGAAAATTAGCTATACCCCATTCACGGAGTCCGTGTGGCATGGGGTACTCTGTCCCACATTCGCATACAAATGACAGGGACAACAAATGAGACTGTCCCGCCCATAAGCTTAACCAACTGGTTTAAAATCATAAGGCCTGTTAATACTGTGTACTCATGAATTGTAATAAATATTAAAAAATAAACTCGAAATTTACTAAACTTTATGTTAACTTTAAATTAAATTAAATAGTACAATATAACAAATATAAATAAGGGAAGGGAAGTTCAACCCAGGTCAAAGATTCACAACGATCGCAGTGATGAGTACGTAGGAGATGTCTGAACGGTACGAAGCGCAAAAACAGACTAAAGATGACTCACAATGTGAACGCGGCTTATGCGCCTTATCTTCGTCCAATCACGGGCAAGATTAATTTTTCGGTACCATATCGACTCGCTGAACGGGGTATAGCTCCTATGTAGGTGTTTGACATAATTTAATCTAATAATAATTCTATTCGAATAAAACGAAAGTCCTCGATCAGTGTGTGTTGCCAGTGATGACATATGGAACAGAGACGTGGTCGTTCACTCAAGGCCTCATAAAAAGGCTGAAAGTCACCCAAAGAGCAATGGAGAGGGCTATGCTCGGAGTTTCCCTGCGAGATCGAATCAGAAATGAAGAGATCCGCAGAAGAACCAGAGTAACTGACATAGCCCAAAGAATTGCTAAATTAAAGTGGCAGTGGGCGGGGCATATTGCTCGCAGAACCGATGGCCGATGGGGCCGAAAAGTTCTCGAGTGGCGACCGCGTACCGGAAAGCGTAGCGTGGGTAGGCCCCGCACACGGTGGACCGACGACCTTGTGAAGGCGGCGGCATCCCGTTGGATGAGGGCAGCGCAGGACCGGTTGTTATGGCGATCCTTGGGGGAGGCCTATGTCCAGCAGTGGACGTCCATCGGCTGAGATGATGATGATGATGAATAATTCTATTTCTAATTTTAATTTTACTTTAATATACTTGTATGTTAAAAGTGTACATATGGGTGTTTTACCTGAAATAACAGTGATTTATTTATTTTATTAAAGAAGACAGGCGTTCCTGTAATATTTATTTTAACCCAGAAATGTGGCGGATAGCGAAATGATTTTTGTTGCGATGTCAATTTTGAAATCTTGTCTAAAATGAGTGAAAAAGCAAATAATCCGAAAAATCATTTAGGAAATTTGTAAGTTATTTCGTGTGTGAAGTCTTCAAAGTATGTTCAAACCACCAGATAAACTACTCTCGCTTCATAACGGAGCGTCTAGTGCCATGCGCGTTACAACACTACACCCTCTGCGCCGCCAACTCACCCCCGGACGGTAAACTGGCGCTCCACCCCGCCGCGGCGTCCAGAGCAGCTGAACTGAGATACCTGCGTAGTCTTACCAACGCCATCATGCCTTACTTGCTGAAGAACAACGAGTTGAACAGTTCGTGAGTAGTTTGTTAGTTATTGAACATTATTAGTTATAATGGTTATGATTTTTTTTTGGTTCAATTCAAGGTAAAGGGTTTAATATCCCATATCGCTTCTTTGGAGTTTTTGGAGACAATTGAAAGACGCAAAGGAAACACAGAGAAGTCCACAGGAAAGAGGTGAACCGACCGCCTTGCCGCGATACAAATGACGGAACACTTTTCCTGTTTACGACCCATACACCATCATATTTCACAGAACTGTATATTGTTCACTTGCACGACACTTTGTTACGCAAAATAACACCAATTTTACGAATCAAAACTCACTATAAACAATAAAAATTCGACAAAATATGTGAACTCCAAACGTAGCTAACGGATCCCCGCTAAAGACTCCTAATGGTTATAATACTAGATAGCCTGTCCAGTGTGAGACCAATTTAAATTATAAATAAATAAATAAAAACTTTTTATTACGGACAACAAAAATCCTATGTTTTGGTAGCAATAAGACTTATGAAAAACTTATGAAATTTAGGCCGACGAAGACAAAAATCTATTGCTAGTATTATTAAGAACAGTTTTAATCAGCTCTCTAATTTTGATCATGCTTCATCTATAATAACATCATCTCAGCCGATGGACGTCCACTGCTGGACATAGGCCTCCCCCAAGGATCGCCATAACGACCGGTCACGAATACCGACAAATAACGAAAGTAGCCATTTTAGTTATTTTATGGAATTAGCAGATTGTTTTTCATAGTTTGACCTTGACTCCTGGCGCTCCATACAACGAAGTCACGATGTTTTAACAGCACTGCCACATAAACAAGATGGCGTCCCTCTAGCATGCGCGCGCCTTTTCTATGTGCTTCATGCTTGACTCCTCTAAAGTTACCCTTCAAGTGCGGGGTTAGGTATCTGAGGGTAGTGAAGGTGGACTTTATGTACCTACTACGTACTTGTATCTACTCTGTGCCTAGACCATTTTTTCAACAGTTTGTATTGACTATGTGCACGACACTAGCGCCATCTAGCGCACTACGGCCTCGTGAATTATTTGTACATAAAATGTTAGGATAAAGTTTGTTATTTTATATTAAAATAAAGTAAAAACTAAATAAATGAGCAATATTAATTCGAATATCGCCAGATAATAAAAATATATCAATACCTAAGAGAGGGAGGGAGGGAGGCCTTTGCCCAACAATGGGACAGCGACGGCTGATATAATAATATAATAATAATAATAAATACCTAACTAGCTGGAATTGCGATTATATGTTACGAAATTCTCGTTTTCGCACCTTTGAGGATTGAAATGCGAAAAGTCTTTTTTTTTGTGAACACCTATACTCCATTCCAAATAGCAACGAAATTTTAAGGCACTTCCTCTCACTTATTCTTAGAACAGCTTTAGTAACGTCCAAGATATGTCGGATAGTATATCTTTCTGATAAATAAATTATATTTGGTAATCAGAATTGGCCAGAATGCTAAATAGGAATCGGAAAATATTGTCGTCCTTATTTAGAATGAAGTATAGATGGCAAAATAAACATCCTGCCAAATTTTAAGTCTTTGTAGTTTGGGATATTTGAGTGTTGAGTGCGTGTGCGGATTTGCATATTCTAGCAAATCTGACACAGCTTTGCCAAAAATTGTTCAAATTTCCGGCCACAGCGTGCGCTGCGATTGACTTGACCGTTCCCAACACCCACTTCGCACATAGCTAATAATAACCAAACCTTATATTCGCAGGGTATTCAGAGCGCTGATAAGGGAGATATTCGCCGGCTGGGTACTCCTCTCGCTGACCGATGTGCTCGCTGACCCTTACATACTGAACACACT
Source organism: Agonopterix arenella (assembly GCA_927399405.1). Lineage (NCBI taxonomy): Eukaryota > Metazoa > Arthropoda > Insecta > Lepidoptera > Depressariidae > Agonopterix > Agonopterix arenella. Next base: position 16,306,286 of record OV656701.1, read on the forward strand.
TGTTATCCTCGCGACGGGAGACGAGACTATGGCCCAGCTGCCTACTACACCTAATTATAAGGTTAGTTTATATTTCATTTATACAGGATCCTTCTTAATATGCTGGCACTTTTTTAAGGGGATGATCAGTCTTTTTTCTATGGGACCAACTTCGAAATCGCGAAAAAGAAATTTGCATTACATTTGGCTCGAGTAGGTTTGCAATTTTGTATGGAACAGCTGATGTTTTTCCCGCTATTTCTATGTTGGTATCATAGAGAAAGTGGTTTAGTTTGACGGTCTGATAATCCCATTAAAAAAGTGTCAGTATATTAAGAAGGACCCTATATGTTCTAAGACACATAAAATACAGTGTTAACAAAAACCTATCCTATTTCTATAAAAATATTATTAATATTGCATGCATGATTGATCAAGTTAATTATTGTAACTATATTTAATTCGTTTTTGCAAATACTGCTTTTTGTTAAAAAGTTATGTACCTTGTATTGTTTAAACTTTATCATTGATTGGGAAGGCACTAGCTCCTAGGGTTCAGGCATCTAGATTAGGAGCTAGGGTTTTCAATGTTCTGTTATTACTGAGACTTGATAAAACATATTTTAATTTTAATTTATTATTGTTATTAATGTGAAAGTGTGTATTATTTATTACATGTGATTGTGTGTAATTGTGACGTGAATGTGATGTGTTTGTGACGATGTTTGTGTGCTTGTGACTCAATCACGCATTTAGATGAATTATATTGGATTTAGATAAAAAAGACAATGCGGGTTTTTGTATAGACGTGTTTTTTTCTATTAAGCTTTTATACCTTATTCCAGGTCTATTATTATATTTGAGAGCGGCTTACTTGACTTCCGTTTCCGAGCGAACATTACCCTAGTAAAGCGCCATCTGGTGGACACAATCAGCAGCCAGGCAGTGGGGGGCACGGCCAATGAAGCCGGTGCCCGCCATTTTATTTACATTGGCGTTTTGAATTCCTACTGAGCGGACATGTAACGGAAAGCGCTGCCTTCCCGTTACCGCCATTTTTAAATATAAATTTTAAATTTCCTTTTTCTTAATATCGATTTGTTTTTCGATGGTTAAATGATTAATTTGCATAGTTATTGCATTAACAAGTGCCCTTAAATAGTAAAGTGCGTATTTTCGTCGTCGTGTCGTCGGGTCGCAGGAGTGATGGAGTCTTCGAGGGTGGACAAAGACGCGTTTGTTGCAGAAATCTGATAAGTAGACGTCGAGCATATTACTTATAGATTACAATTTCCCTTGTTCGTATGGTGCAGTATGCTGAACATTTCCAAACAATTCTGAATGTATGGCGGTTGCATATTTCTGTGCATGAACCGTTAAATGTTACACTGCAGAGAAAAACATTCCTAAATCGTTTTCGTCTGGTTTAATGAATGTGATTGAGTGGCAATCTATATGTGTGTCGTTAAAGCTAACTAAGATGTTCGTAGTATTATTTTTCCTGTGTTTCTACCCCCGTCCAGGGAGGTATTTGTAATGTGTCTATAGGAACAGGTCTGCTGCGGATGAAGCGCAGAAGCGAAGACATTCAAGACTTAATATCCAGGCTTGCGCTGTCCGTGCGTAACGACAGTTCACCAAGCAGGTATCAGGTTAAGGTACGGTAACATAAGTGGCCTGGGGTCGACACTCGACGATTATCCCACCGTTTGGTTACTGTAGTATATAAAGAAGATTAGTAATGTCGTCGCATTGCTATTTTTCTGCCTGTGTAAAGCCGATACTGGACAAGCTACCGACCCGGTACGGCACTCCCTGCCGGTGTTCGCTTAGCTCACTGGTACCATGCGGCGGGCGGTCTCCCCACGCACTACCATTACCACGATGATCTGCCGTCCACGCTCCTGCTAGCTGCATGATACCGTGGTGATCTGCCGCCCACGCTCCTGCTTGCGGCATAATACCGTGACCTGCCGCCTACATTCCTGCTGGCGGCATATTACCGTGATGATCTGCTGCACACGCTCGTGCTGGTGGCGTAATACCGTGATGACCTGCTGCCTACATTCCTGCTGGCGGCATAATACCGTGATGACCTGCCGCACACGCTCCTGCTGGCGGCGTAATACCGTGAAGACCTGCCGCCTACATTCCTGCTGGCGGCATAATACCGTGATGACCTGCCGCACACGCTCCTGCTGGCGGCGTAATACCGTGATGACCTGCTGCCTACATTCCTGCTGGCGGCATATTACCGTGATGACTTGCCGCCCACGTGCCTATACTGGGGGCTCAACACCACGACGACCAGCCGACCACGAGCCTACTGCCTGGTGGGTCGGTATCCCGCGTGGCATCTAGCATCGGGAACCAAACACAAGGTAAAAGAATGGAGGGAATTAAGTGTCCCGGTACCTATCGGACATTAATTGCCCCCAATCTCCCATGACATACGTAGAAAGCCATTTCCATAAACTTTTTCTTTTCATGTTCTGTAATGGTCATCAAATTTTATGTCTGAAACTTTCCAGCGTACCGACTGCTACCTGGTCATCGTTTCTAGATGCGCCCGTATCCACGGAGGACTACGTAAATTTGAAATTCCTAATAAGATTAAAGACATTCATGATTTCGCGCAGGAATCGGAAAGCATTATCACGCTGTAATCACCGTTCGTGGTTTTTATTTGGATTCTGTCGTCTAAACGAGTCCCTTTTTTGTTTTAACAAGCTTTTATTTAACTTGCCCTGTGAAATGGGAGGATTCTTTGTTAAATGTGGGGTACCTACCTGCAATACCCACATACTAATCTAAATAAGACGATCCTAATTCGAACCTGTTGGGTGGTCCTCTTTGGTAAATATTACATTCAGTGAAAACAAGATTATGCAGAACTTATAAATCAGGATGACGTTCCGGTGCTCGAAATAATATATAAACTATACATAAGTGCTTAAGGGATCCAGGCTGTCCGTTTAACGAATATTCACTTATAAAGTTGCAGTACAAAGATCGAAATAAAAATGTTTACAGAAGGTCACGTAACTCTGTTCTTTCTGGCAATCCAATCCAGAATTTAGTAACCCTACGTTTGGTAAAGTTCAGTTAATTATTGGTGCCTTCTCCAAACACCAACATTTTCTATTTTTGCAAAGGATTCTAATCATTTCAATCGGAGCAGGAGTATCTGATGGTTACACAATACACGTTGGACGAATACCCAAGGTTGTTAATCAATAATTCTATATTTTGGTTTGTAATATCATGCAAGCAGTTTCAGAAAGTCACACATTTTCTGAAGTGCATTCTTTCAAAAATGCATTACTTTATAAATAATATATAATTATATCTACCTACTTTATGTAATAAAATAACTGATAGCTAAGCTATCTTTGTATGTGGCTTGATGCGTCGGTCTGCTATTCTCCCACACAATTTTGTCCCATTAATTTGTTGCAGTATTAGCACCACGTAATAAATAATGTATGCACGTTACACAAAAACTGCAAAGAAGGAAGCTGAAAGATAGCTGCCTATAAGGTGTGTTCTTGGCATATCAATTATACCGCCGAAGGGTTCTATTCTATCCGATATTTCGTCATGCTTCGTATTGTGACTGTCGCTTTCTATATATTTAAATACTTGAAACCTGAACTGAAAAACATATGTGATGAAATCACACATAAATAAAATCCCTTTTACGAGGGTAGTTCAACATTTTTGTGATGTCGTGCCTGCGCGATATGCCTAGGCTTTTGTGAAATGCATTCTTATGACCGTGACCATGCCGTGACTATGTTTTCCTGGAGGATGTTCCGAATCCAGTCTATACGCTGTACGCTCATAATGTTTCTTATCTGTCATGTGCGTGTTGCGTAAGGTTACAATATTTGAAAAACCGTTATTGAAAGACAATGGGTTAAAATCTTATACTTGAAAAGTTAGTCGTTTTCGTTTTTAATACTAATTCAGTATAAATTAAATAGTACGATTGAATCTTTTATGTGGAGTGAGCTACCAAAACATGCTATTCAGCTTGGGTTGACAATCGTTTTTTATGACATCATTTTATCAACTATCTTAATTTATGCTAACCGAGTGTTATCGGTTGACTGGGCATCTTTCAAACATTCTAATCGCTCGTTACATACATACCTGACCTATATGCATAACTTAGGTAATATCCTTATTTTATCAGTTGGTGTTTTTATTATGCTGAATGAAGTCTATTATATTATTTGCTGATCAATCATCAAAACTTGTTCACGGTGACCGGTGGCTTGAGACCTGTTCGTACCGGAGGGAATTGATTCCTGCCGAATAATGACTTGCAAGAATTTTTGCCTCACCCTTAGGCCTTAAATGTAACCCAGAGCCAAATAAATAAAGCTTCGGTATAACTGCTAAGCTATTTGTAATATCTAGGTGTTATGAATGTCCTCTGCAAGGAGACTACGGATATGTGCATGTATGCGAGCAGAATTCTTAGATGAAATACTAACGTTGTTATATTGTCGCTATCGACATTCATACAAATAACAGTGACAGTTTGTGTATTTTACATTTGAAGTTTCTTTCTCAGTCAGCTTGTCACCCATTAATTTTTTATTACGTCCTACGGTACAAATCTACCTAGGTTTGATGATGAATTATTATTGTCACGCGTCGTATTTCTGGATTCATCAGAAGTCTGCAAAGCGAGTCGGATATTTGCAACTGACGGCTGACGAACCATCTTATTGTAAAATTCAGTTGAACCTCATGAAACCACCACTCTCAGCTGAATGAACCCATTCACTCACTGCTATTCTATACGGTGCTGTACGGTGAAGATGAAGTCCGTTGAGATCAAGTCACGGCTTTGACTGTCGTTGCTCCCTACATTTATCTTTTTATCGATGTCAATATTACATTGTGCGTTCCTATGCCATTGTCAATGGTATTCTAATATCTTGTGATTGCAGTTTTTATTGGTATCAGTTTGAAATAATGTTGGTTCTCACACGAAACCACTCAAATTCAAAAACAAATTTGGGTCACGCACCATGCCAACCATATTCATAAAGAATGTTATATAAACTTTTTTGGTTTTCGCACAAAGCAAACCAATTTGAAATAATCAATGAACTTCGTATAAATCACATTGGCGTCAATCCAGAAGCAATCCAGCAGCCGATACCAAACACTTCTCAAATATAATAATAGACCTGGAATAAGGTATAAAAGCTTAATATAACAATTTTACCTGTAAATAAAATTATTATTAAGCATACTTACCTTATTCCAGGTCTATTTTGTACACCTGTCTGCTGTAATATCGTCCTTCCAGATCTTAAAGAACGAAATCATAAACTATTTTTTAAGGCATAGCAGGATATGATCGTGCTGGCGTAGTGGGATAGTCGTGCTCGCTCTCTGACACGGTCACACCTACACTAGTCGTGTTGTTTGCTCGCATTCTGCAGCACGATCACGCTGAACGCTAGCTGAATTCAAATCTTCAATGAAAATAAAATGGCGGGCACCGGCTTCATTGGCCGTGCCCCCCACTGCCTGGCTGCTGATTGTGTCCACCAGATGGCGCTTTACTAGGGTAATGTTCGCTCGGAAACGGAAGTCAAGTAAGCCGCTCTCAAATATAATAATAGACCTGGAATAAGGTAAGTATGCTTAATAATAATTTTATTTACAGGTAAAATTGTTATATTTTTGGCGCGCTACCTACACCGGACTTGAATATTTTAATAGTTACTTTATTCTGAACTAAAATATTCCAGTTTGGTTGGTGGTCGCGCCAAAGAAATAGGCGAAAAGAAAAAGGCACACATATGTCATTTAATCTAGAACTAAACATATCAGTATCTTGACTTTCTACAGTCAATATATTTACGAAAATATTTTATACGTTCGGAAAAATTTGTATCTCTTTCCCAAAAACAGTGACGTTCATAAATACAATACAAGAAATAAAAATAAATTAGTATCCCCACATTTTCGACTCAGTAAGGTCAACACATCTTTCATGGGGCACTGTATACGCTATTATAATAAGATACCAGAGGATATTCTAAACTTGCCAGACAAAAAGTTTAAGTCCCATGTTAAACAAGTCCTCTGTAAAAAAGGCTACTATAAACTCGATGACTATTTGAATGACCAAAATGTCTGGTCTTGACAATGTTACTCTATGTAATGCAATATTGTATTTTAATTGTACTTTGTATATTTTGTTTTGTTAAAAAGATGTGTGTTGTAGAGTTTCTGGCCGCATCTTCTCTCAACGGAACACCTTCCGACGCGGTGGTAGATTCAAAAAATGACGTCAAAAAGCTATCTATGTGATATTATTTTGAATAAAAAATTTTGAATGTTGAATTTTGAACATTTTAACGGGTTCTTACCGCGTTTTGGTATATATGAGTTCCCGATATTTCGGCAGTGTTACAACTGCCATGATCACGGGATGAAAACGCGGTAAGAACCCGTTAAAATGTTTAGTTCTAGATTAAATAATAACCGCGTAACTCTCAAAAACATATGTCATTGTCATGTTGACGAATCTATTTCAAATAGAATTTTCACGGTTAATTATTATCTTATCAATCGGCATTTCATGATCAGTCTTTTTTAAAAGATAGACTTAATATGTCATTCAGATAAATAACATCTTCAGGATAAGATAAAACAACTGAACAAGATAGTGTTGGACCAAGTTTTATGTAGGGACCCGCACTTCCTTTAATAAAATGCATGTCACAGAATTATGTTCGCGAATATAGATTCTTTCTTAATATACTAACAAATTGTTTTTAGGGGATTATCAGACTGTTAAACTAAACGACTTTCTCTGTGGCACCAACATAGAAATCGCAAAAAAAATCAGCTCTTCCATACAAAACTGCCAACCCACTCGAGCCAAATTTATGGGACAACTGAATTTTTTCGCGATTTCGATGTTGGTCCCATAGAGAAAGTTGTTCAGTTTGATGGTCTGGTCATCTCCTTAAAAAACTGTCAGTACATTAAGAAGGACCCTGTGCCCTGTATGTATATATTACCCTTACCCAAAAAGGGGTTATTCAGAAATCTATAAAAATGAAATGCTGTTCGTTGGTAAGAACTAAGCCGGACCGAATTAGCAATTTTTTTAGGCAGCAGATTTTTTTTTTAATTAAAAAGAATTGTCTCAATGGAGTTCGAATGATTTTTAGCGACCATTTCTGCATTTAGAAATAACGGATCAAAACAATTTAAATGGTGAACTTGATGAATGGCAAACATGAATTACTTAATTTCTTAAAATTATGTCTACTATCCGTAAAAATACAAAATGAAAAACAAATACTTGACATACCGAATTACAGAAGTCTTATAGGCTAATGGCAATGTCCCCTCAGGTAGAATTCCTGGAGACATTTGTCCGGCAAACGGACTCGGTGTACGCTCAGAGGCCCAAGCTGTTGAAGATGGACCTCGAGTCCGTGATCAACGACCAGGACCACTTCTACGCGTTCATGCAGTTCATGAAGACGACCGGCCATCTACATCTGCTGCAGTTTTATAAGGATATCAGTAAGTTGCTTGAAGCTTTATTTGTATTACGCACATTGATATATTTTTTCAAACTGACTTATACAGATGGAAAATACTCAAGGGATCTCCTCAGTTTATTTTATTATAAGGAGAATGATGACGAGGTTCCCGTCTTACGCCTCTCCTCTCCCCCGCGTGGAATGTAAACATCCCTTGTCGCAGGCGAAGGAGCTTGGCCAGTGTGCTGGTACTCTTGCGCGGGATCTTCAGGGCTAGTGTCGTGTCGTGTGTGCTCTTCTGTGTTTTTGTTTGTGCATCGGTGCATTAATCATTTTGGACTTTCCAAATAGTTGTTACGTCCTAATGACGATTTAGTGAGTAGGTAAGTACCTACGTCACGTGAGAAGGACATTGTTATCATAAATAGTCATTATAGCCCATAACTGATTGTTGTTATTTCGAAATATTAGTCACTTTTATTATAAATAGTAATTCAATAAACAAGAAATCAGCAACATGCTTCGTCAAAACCTTAAATAAACACTTAGAAAGATCTGCAACATGCTTCGTCAACTAAACTAAAATCCACCACTAGCTTCGTCAATAATAAAAACAAAAATCAATTTAAAAGCTTCCCGCATCACGGAACGCACCCGGCTCGAAAGAACTAATCACACTAAATCGATCTTTTAATTTGTCTCGTTAGAACTTTTTATAATCTGAAGAAGCCATAGAATCTAAACAGTTCAAAATTAAAAATTACAATTTTGGTAAATGGATTTTATATTCGATAATGCAATGAAATATTGCGATGAAAATTGGTACTCAAAGGACAGGTTTCTTTTTTGAGTATCAGCGGACATCTGTTCTGTAAACCTAATGTGTACTTTATTATGACTAAGTTTTTGTAATCCTTGTTTTTTGTGAAACAATAATTTTATTTTATTTATTTAAATACGATACAACTAACTAAGAAAATAGAATTGCAAGCGCCCACGATTTTGTAACCAAAATAAATTACCAAAGTGGTAATCTGACTAGTTTCTTATTCCTTTTGGTACAAGATATTGATCTTGGAAATAATATCTTTGTAAGTACTTAATTTTTGTATGAAGAACGACGCAGTGGCGCCGCTGCGGCACTACGCTTACTAGACACTTGTATCAAAGTTTATCGACACATCAAAAGGGAATCTGAAATCAGTCAAAACGGTATGAGTACATACCATACCTTCACCTACGTCCGGCTCGCAGGCAGAGATAATTGATCGCCACCTGCAAACATTAGTAAATCCATTATAAATTCCCGATTGCCAGAATCTTGTAACAAGTTAAGTGCTAATTACAAATTCAACGAGGCTTTATATTAATTAGCACAAATACTAGACTTCAAGCTATTTCTAGAACAATAGCTATTCCTTTCACGGTCCATAATCAATCCATTATTGGCCGTAAGTGCAATTATTATGGCATCATTTATTCAAGTCCACTGACAGAACTTTAATACCTTTGAATTAAGTATGAGAATCGTTTGATTCGCGTGACGTTCTATCTATAACATCAAGGTTATGGCAGATGGCAAAGGTTTATAAGTGTGGCGTTTTGATTGTCAGAGCTACACGTTAAATTATTCATTGATATTGATTTCGCATACTGAACTGTTATGACACTTTCGTATAGTTTGTTGGTTTTATTATATTACGAGCGTTAATCCGCGACTTTGTCCACACAAATTATATACCAGATTGTAAGTCAGATCATTAGCTATCAGACAAAAAAATTTCATCCAAATCGGTTCAGTAGTTTTTGCGTGATGCTCAACTCAGACAAAAAATCTAAAAATTGGTGATATGGAATCAGGGACACCTAAAAACCATATCGTAACTTTTTTTTTGTTAATATCTTCAATGTACAGACAAAGTTTCTGCTACAGTTTTATAATAGTTTAGATTCATCTTATGCCGTTTTGGCTATACTATTTTGTATTGATGTGGATGTTCTTACGATAAGCGAATAATGCGCAAGTTTGTTTTTTGCAGTTTTTTTCTAAAGGAACCGTTATGTATTGTTATTGTGTGTTTGATTGTATCTAAAAATAATAAGGTATCTTTTAACTACTGGCCTATTTTCTAGTAGACATACCTCGATAGATGGCGTTCACGTGACTTGGGTCCGAAGATAATAAATCAGGCTAAAAGTAAAAATAAAGTTAGATTAAGGAATAGGGAACATCATTGACTTTTCTTAAACAAAAAGTTGGTAGTTGTTAGCAATGTTTCTGACCACCTCGAAAGGTATAATGGTCGTGAGTTTATGTATTTATGGGTATGTAAAGACACAAGCATCTCAATGAGATAGTAGCCGGGACCAACAGCTTAACGTGCCATCCGAATCACGGAATCATTTTTCTTTTCGGACAATCAGGTGATTCAGCCTGCAATGTCCTGACCAACTGGGCAAAAACGCACAAAGTGACATTTCACTAGGTGTCCCCCGTGGGAATCGAACCCACGACCTCCGGAGGCAGTGCCCAATGAAATGTCGTCCTTATCAAATTCAAATAGAGTTGTATAGCCCAGTAATTTTACAGAGTTTTGTTAGGAGGGGTGGGGAGCAATTATCAATTTACTTTTAAACTGTAACCGGCACCATTTAGTGAAAAAAACTATCTGAAAATATATTAAAAAAAAATTTGCTACGCAACATAGAAATCAAAATCGTATCTCCCAGAAGGCTTTTAACTAATTAATATTTTTACCAATATACTCATTTTAATGAGATTTAACAATATAAATAAGTTTTAAGCAATAAAATAGGCATTGAAATTTTAAAAATGAGGTATTCAGTAGACAAAAATATTAACACCATGTTTGAAGTATGTGGTAAAGCCTTAAGAATGTGCAAAAAAATTTACCATCTGGTTTTTTAGAACGAGATAAATGCAAAATTTGGGGCTGTTGCTGACGTAATTTTTTTTATTTTGGTACATTTCGAAGTTCATATTGGCATTAATTATTAATTAGTCCCGGCTCAAACCGTAAAATGACTGGGGTATGTAAATAAGTTATAATTTTACATCGAGTACGGCGGCATTGACTGGTGCACGCTATTTACAACTCTATTTTTAAATTGGATATGGATGACATTTCATTGAACACTGGAAAATGCTCGAACAGTTCTCCACTAGATATGCGCTGACCCATAAGTAAATTTTGTACTCTCTCCCCTTTCCAGAGTCATTCCAGACAGCGATCCTGAACCCGGACCTACAAGCCCACGAGCTACACTCATTGCACTCCCGCGCATGCGACATGTACTCGTGCTACTTCTCACAGGGCAGCCTCGTACCGCCCGCGCTGATACCACTCGCTGAGGAACTGCAGGCGCTGGTCAATGACAAGCCCGACAACGTTAGACGGTAAGACGAGGCTGATGATGATGAGAGATGAATATGAAGACGATAGGGTTTGCTTGCGTTAAAATAATATTGAAAATCATTTGCGAGAGCATCGAAGCGACTTGAGGCGAAAGTTGTGTTAAGCCTGCACCGAGCCTATTGTGTTGCCCCCAATCGTATTTTTTTATTTCTTAACTATTAAACAATATTTCCAAAGAACAAGTCATATTGTAGTTACTGCTGATTTTCAATTTATAGGGTCACTGCGGATTTGTTTTTATAATATTTGTAGTTGTTATCTTTAAAACCGCCAAAAGTGGCCACTATTCATCTTAGACATTGTAACACAAATTATCTAGTCACATTTAAAGTACGTGGACTTATATTATGATGACTAGACAACGATAAAGAATACATATATAAGGTCTAACAAAACTAGCTGAAACTATTTTAAGGGGATGATCAGACCATCAAACTGAACAACTTTCTCTATAGGACTAATATTGAAATCGCGAAAAAAAATCAGCTGTTCCATACAAACGTACTCGACCTAAATGTATGGGACAGCAGATTTTTTTTTCACGATTTCGATATTGGTCCTATAGAGAAAGTTGTTCAGATTGATGGTCTGATCATTCCCTTAAAATAGTTTCACCTAATTTTGTTAGACCCTATATAGATACAAACATCCAGGACTCGGGTACAAATATTCATATTCATAATATAAATATTTGTCCCTTACGGGATTCGAACCCGCGAGCCTCGGCACAGCAGGCAGGTTTACTACAGACTGTGCTACCGGGCCGTCGCTATATAATAGCTACATGTATAAAACATTATAATATGTAATGTTTTGATAAATTGAAAGCCTATCAGGACTACAATGTGACATTCTTGTTTTTTGGAAATGTTCAATTGTAAAAAAAATACGAATAAAAAAAGCACAATAGGCTCGGCGCAGCCTTAATAGATTTTCGATGTTTCGGCAGTTCACGTTTTAAAAGAGTTTAACGTTTGTTTTCAGATTGCAAACGAGTCGTGCGTTGTATCAAGCGGCGAGACAATCTCACGCCGAATTAGAGAAAATTATGCTGCCAAAATTTTTACACAGTGAAGAAGTAAGTAAGAATTATCGTTATTAAACGTTCTGGTAAATTTTATGAATGACTGAATATCATCATCAAGTTAACATGAAACTGTTTGGGCCTTGATAACGTGTGCTAACTTTGATTTCAGTTCTACAAATTATTGATAGGATCTAGAGTACCCACCGGATATCATAAACATATGACTAAGAAGTAAGTGAATATGAAACTCTTTTTAAGTGTCATTCGAATTGAAACTTACGGTATTATTAATTTCGATGTCATGATCCGTCCTACATTGATTTGAACATGTAATTATTTGTGGAAATGTTGATAATCTCCTTTTGAAATAGCTCAATTAAGTCAAAAACAAATTGTATACGTTGCTGATATATTTTTAGTGGAGGCGTTCGTTGTCGTAGAACTTCGATATCGGAAACGATCACCGAAATTAAGGAAAGTTTGGTTAGGTCAGTCTTTGGATGGGTGACCGTTTACTGGTATTTCGTCTCAAGGGTCTCCGTGCTCCGAAAGGCACCTTAAGCAGTTAGTCCAGGCACCTTAAGCAGTTAAGCCAGGTCAGAACCTATTAGGGCGGCTTGAGAATTCTCTGACAGCAAGTGGACCACTAACTTGCCTCCACCAATCCGCACTTGGTCCGCGTGGTCGAGTATGGCCCACTCCCTCCCACTCTTATTCGTAAGAAGCCTTTGCCCTGCAGTGGGATCCCACAGGCTATAACTTTTATTCATTCAATATTTTAAATTTAGTCTAAATTGAATCTTACCCCCTTCTATTACAGACCACAAGAAAACCTAATCCAAACAGCACTAAAGTTAGGCACAAAAATAAAGGGTGCGCTAAAATCTCAAGCCATAGACGGCCAAGTACTAGACGTGTTCACTAACTCGGACTTGTCCGATGCGGACAGTGTTGAGAATATGGATATATTGAAGTATTTGGATAATGTCGCCACGGAGGGCAGCTTGGAACAGGACTTAAGTACTTATAAAGTCGTTTTGACTGATGTCGAGACGAGATTGGTGAGTGTTTTAGCTTTTTTAAGGCCCATATTAATAAAATGCGCTTATAAGATCTGTTTATTGTATATGTCAGAGGGGACTTAAAAGCGCGCGAGCATTTCAGTTTGGTTTCCTATTAGGTACGGATTAAAATTTTTCAAATACGTCTTAGATAGTATATCTAATCTTTTAAAAGTCTTAATTTTAAGTTAACCTACAAGCATTATAGGCAATGGATACATTAGCAAGACTGTATGGCAGACTAATACAAAAACAGCCTGTATGTTATGTGCTAATAGCATTGACCTTAAATACTATCAAGTCTCATATAAAATCTATAGAGATATAAGAATAGAGAAATTTCGAACACTAATACCACAGAATAAATACTCTAATACGTTGTATTTGATTAATAAACTTAGTCATATTTGGTATGATTGCTGTCAGCTAGGTGGCAAAAGAGTTATTTAGGCGTTTTTTTGGCTCTACCATTTTTTGATGTTTATCTAGTTCTGCTATACATCTGGGTCGTTTTGAGGCCGCAATAGGGTGCTTCAGACCATCAAACTGGACTACTTTAACTATGAGACAGACATCGAAGTCACAAAACTATTGACATTTTCTACGGAACAGAACAGCAGATTTTTTTGTCGCGATTTGATATTGGCTCGTTAGTGAAAGTTGTTCAGTTTGATGGTCTGAAGCACCCTGTTCCAATTTCAAAACGATCCTGATTTCACGGTGTAGGGTGTAGGCAATGGATGATAAGTAGCAAACTATCTAATTAAAAACATGACATATTAGTGCTAATAGTAACATGCACCCTCAGCAACCTCCCCCGCGGCGCGGGCCCGTCCGAGTGTTCACATGCACAGTGCACCGCGCGGGTGCGGGTGCGGGTGCGGGCGGGGTCGCCGGGGCGGGCGCGGGCGCTTCGCTGTGGAGCGTGGAGCGCAGCGAGCACGACTTCCACCTGCTGCGGAGCAAGCTGCACGAGTTCCACGGCGACCGGCTGCTGCACGACCTGCCGCTGCCTTCACGCAGGTGACCATATCATTACATACATACTGTTTATTTTTTAGTCAGTGCGGAAACTTTAGCCATGCATTATGTTGGTAACACCAACATAAAAGGATAATATTTTGTCAGAATCTACCATCATCAGAGGTTTATTATTTTTTGTGGTTGGGCTATTGCACAGTAGGTTGCACCGAATTCCTTTAAAGTACGAGTGAATAGGCTTCTTCTGGGTGAGCTCGCTACATCTTCGACCCCATCTTCGTCCTGAGGACTAGATTGAGGTCAAGAGCAAACCCAAACGTAATAAAAAAAAAAACATGGGTCGTTATGTAACACTGCGATTATCGCTGGTCTTTTGTGTTCGCCCCAAGCTCATCCATATTTTACGCATATTTGTAATTTTTATGGTATTTTCTTTTCATTCTCGAGAATGCAAGTTTCCTCACGATATTTTCCTTCACCGCCGAGCTAGTAAATGATAAATACAACCGTACATAAATTCCGAAGAACTTAGTGGTACAGATAAGAAATCAAACCGCGGCCTCGTGATTAAGGCGCTAGCTCTCTTCTGTATGGACATCGCTCCATCATCAGAGGTTCGTCTATAAATATTAATTAAAAACCTCCCTTTCCAGAGACAACAGTCCAATGGAAACCCTCCGCTACAAATACGAAGATTTCCTCCAAAGACTTCTCCAAAAGAGCCTCCTCCAAACCAGCGAGCTTCTCCACCTATTCCTCACGGTGGAGTCTGACTTCTCCATGGTGGTTCAAGCTTCCACCCTGAACGCGAACAGCACTGACTTGGCTAATATATATCAGTCAGTCACTCATAAACTGAGGAAGGAAAAAGGCCAACACTTGGAGAGCTTGCTGAGGAATTTGCTCGTGTCTTCCGATATGGAGAGATATCAGGCGCTGTATGTATTTTAACATTTATACTTACTTAAACCACACCCTGGAGACTTCATATGAACGGGCTCGCACTGACTAGAAGAGGTTAACACATCTAATTCTGTGTTAGTGCGAATGAGAGAGGAAGACTATTTCTTACGGTCCTGTACCACCGACGAGGTGAGGTCAAAATTGATGCGGGGCAGAGACCGTACTATATGTAGGTATTAGGGATTAGGTCGGTTACGACCTTTTCCCCGAACATCCATTTCCCGGATTCTTCCATTTCCCCGTATTTCCATCATTATTCTTTCTTATACTGTGCCTCAGTGGCGTGCACTCAATGACTTTTAATTGTTTAATTACCTGTATTTAAACAAATCAAATTCATTTTGTAAACAAAATGCTTTTTAGTTTAGAAATTATTCGAAATCAGAAATCAGAAAGTTTATTCATAGAAATGGGTAATACATTAAGTTGACACATAATACAAAAATAAAGTCTCTCCAAATCTTGCCCGAAGGCGTACAAATATTGATAATAATTATATGACATAATAATTATAAAGTTAAAAATTAATTCCATAGCATAATTACATTAAATAAAAAAGTATAAAAGTCATTACCTAATTAAGTAATACTCAATAGCAATAAAAACACCTTAGGAATTAATTAATTACTTATTACATTCGGCATTATGTCAATGGTATAAAAAGTTAGGTAGGCCGGGTAGGCAAAAAGTCAGTGAAACCCTAACAATTTCTAAACTAAAAGCATTATGTTTACCAAATGACTATGAATATTATTACTATGAATTATTAGTGTTTTGTACTCCGGGGAGGCCAGAATTCAGTGAAACCCTAATAATTTCTAAACTAAAAGGCATTTGGTTTACTAAATGACTTTGACGAAACACCACTGGCTTTTCGGTGAAGTTAAACATCGTGAGGAAACCAGCGTGCTTCAATTTCTAGGCTTGTGTTGTACTCACTGTCCATTATAGGTGGCGACGGGCTCACTCCCCGTCACACTGGACAGAGTTTCGGTACTACTAGTGAAACGTGGATATTCTGAGGTTTCAAAATATAGTCAAGAGCATATGCTTATGCATTCTATGCTTTTATTTAATTTTCAATGTCTTTTAAACAGAAAACAAGGTACTGGCCCGCACATAGAAGAAGCTATGGAAGTTAGCGAGGATATAGAGGTGGAGATTGAAACGAAGCGACAGAGCCGCGTCCGGGACATTTGTAACTCGATCTTCGAAAACAACTTCGATGTGGAACCTACGGTCGTGGAGAGGGGCTGCGAGATTCAGACCACTGTGGCCGGGTTCACACAGTGCTGCATGTTTTTGTGTTAGTATTCTGGACATATAATACCTACAGGGTGAAATTGATATCATTAGCATCCTTTTAAACTAAGAGTCTACCCATCAAACTGAACAACTTTTAACATGGGAACGTTTTTTTCAAATGAAGCATCGTCTTTTCGCGAAAAATTCGCGTTTTTCAAATCTATCAAAATTACCCAGCGAATGTTGCCTGCATTCTAAAATTTCCCTGCTTTTTGGGAAAAACATTCTAAACGAAATAATTTTCTTTTTCAGTGTTAAAAGTAGTAAGAACGCATAGTCTTATCTCCAACATCATGGGAAGTCTCCTCAGCCTCACCAAGAAACTCATAGATGATTTGTTTAACGAATTTCTGAATAATAAACTTTACGATTTACTTTCTGAGAGAAGATTAGCGCATCTTATTCGATTAGGTCACGGTAAGTTGTGGTTTTTATTATTTGTTACCAATTAGTGTATTTGTTTTTTTTTGTTCATCCGTTTCGGTCATTTATAAATTTTAAATAAGAAACGCTGATTAAATGTCATAACTTCAAATTATTTAATTAGTACAATTTGGAGCGGAAATAACGTTTTTCCGATTAAATGGTACCTATTATTTAATTAACTGTATTTCACTTTCAACACAGGTAAAATAATTTAATTTTATCATTAATTTTTAAATTGAGATTTACCAATATAATCTTTTTCTGAACACTAATCAGTAAGAGCCATAAATATCACACAAGCAATTTTTGTTCGTAACAACAACACCACAAAGATGCGATGCGATGTAGTGGCGCAATCTGGGCGATGTCGAGGCGATATCGTTCCGTCAACGCCTAAGCTCAAAAACGTGTGATGCCTCTTAAAAATAAATACCTACCTAAGTAATTTAAAGACGCAACTAAATATTTTCAGGTCTACTCTTCGGAAAGAAAGCGTCATCACCGCGCTCGGACCCAGGAAAGCAGCGCGAGATGGCGCGACAGCAGCTTTTGATGAGAATTCCTTCAAGTGCCACTTTTGTTATGGGCGCCGGCCTGCCCATAGCCATCCATACAGCCTTCGAGATTATACAAAATCCTCCGCTCAATAAACAGGTTGGTCGCTCTTTTACGTTACGTAAGTATATTTTAGAGGTAAAAGTCCAGTGTCATATCATCATCATCATACCTGCCGATAGGCGTCCACTGCTGGACATAGGCAAAGGATCCCAATCCCAAGGATCGCCCCAACGACCGGTCCAGTACTGCCCTCATCCAACGGGTCAGTGTCATATGAAGAGTAATAATTGTCTTTCGCTCATTGTATGCTAAAAAATGTATGGCGTTTTATAGTGATCCCAGATCTATGAGAAGTCCATCGGTTATCTTTTTAATCTGATATAAACGTCTCATTATTAACTTTCAACTATTTCTTTGCAGCTAGTCTACAATTTGTTGGATTTATGCGTGCTGGAACTATTCCCAGAATTAAGTGCCACAGATAACAAAAAGGAACCAAAGAGTTGAGAATGTATAAATTTGTATCTAGAAAAGTTTTACTTTACGTACCTACGTATTTATAATACATAATTATAATTGTAAATTCGCAAGTGATGGCGTTAGTATTATCTTACTAACCGGTAAATTATTTTGCTAACATTGACTGTAATTTTGTATTTAGTTGTAAATATTTTAATGTATAATATTAAATCTATTTTTATAAATATTAGTTATAATAATTGAATGTTTTATTCGTAACCTTCGATCAAGGTTGTCGTGAAGAGACCATGAAAATGTACCTAAATACTTTTAAACTATTTGCGATATTTCAACATAGCAATGAATTACCAGAGAAATACATTATTTTGATATAGTTGGTGTTGTTTTATTTTCAATGAGTTATTTTCCGAACGCCATTAAAAAAGAAAAATTGTTCCAAATGGCTCGATAGATGGCGTTGACGAAGAATGGATGAGCGACCTTGCAGATAGCAGAATACACAAGCTAGTAAAAATTTATGTTTTTAAGTTAGCCGACCAGTTAGTCTACAAATCCGCATTGGGCACGCGTGGTGGACTAATGCCCATACACACTCCTCTCTCGGTAGACAGTAGTATATTCCTTGACCCTCCCTGAGGGTAGGCCTGTGCCCTGCAGTGGGACGTTTATAGGCTGATGATGATGAAGCAACTTCTGTCCCTTGCCGAAAATACACTCTGATATGTTTCTCCAAACGTACCAAAAGAAGTATAACTTCAATAACATACTTATTGTACATCAATACTCAATACCTTTGCCTACATCGGGATAACCATGAGACGCTGAGCAGACTATGAACATTTTGTTCGCTAGACAGAATACATTTTTCGTCGATATTATGGAACCATTATTTATGAAGTAACGCATACTGTAGACAAAAAGTTCGTCTTACATACTGAGGCACGTCCTAATAAACCGAAGTTCAATGCCTATGAGCTCTAAGTCTACTCTATAACAACACCTGGCGCAGTTCGGTTTGTTAACAGGCCTTAGAGCCAAGCCACACAGTTTAGGTATGTGGAACGACGCAGAGGCATCACACCGCATCGTGTGGCTCGGCTCTTAACAGACTTCTGATGTCAAAAAGTCCGTCTTCCGCGCGGTATGGTACTTGCTTGAAGGGGTGATAATATTTTTTTACTGGTATCACTTTTCGTTTGGTTATTGCTAGGTCCAAAGAAATTTAACCTTTAGGCTAGGTCCATACCAGCCAATCTTAATACCAACCTACAATAGGTCGTAATAATTTTAAACAAAGAAACTTCTTGCCGGTGTTTACTATGAATTTTCATAAATATTATATAAACCTGATATAATTTTCTGAATTAATACACACTATTTCTTAACTACAGTAATTCAACAAATTCAATTATCGATGAATTATCATACCCAATGCAATAATTAAACGCCTTTCTGAGTTTATCCTATTATAAATAAAAGTTAGTTAAACAGGTTGAATTATCCAACGAGAGAAGCCTTTTCGATTCGGTCGTGCTATTCTGTCAAAATAGAAAATTAAAAATGTTGTTAATAGTATAAAGTAAAATGTTAGAAAGAGAACAAAAATAATGATTGCGCTAGGCATCTCTTTTTTTCTTAACAGGGTTTGTTGATATTGTTGCTAAATAAGCGCAGTTGAATACTCCCAAGCAAACTTCTACAAACAGTGTGTCCATTTGTGGCAGATTTTTGCCATTTTGGCAGATTTGGTAATCGAATTTTCACTTTGGCAGATGTTGACGAATAGGAAAAGTGTCAAGATTTGGCAGATTTGGATAAGAAATAGAAAATTTGTTATTAAACACAATTACCGTCATTAAATCATTTAGCTGAACAGGCATCTTCTGCCAGGCAGTCTCAACATGGAGGCGATGAAGTTTTTGTACAGCTATAATTTTTTCATAGTTTTTCAATGAATTCTCCCTCGAAAATGAATCCCTTTTATTTTTAATTTAAAAAAATGTATGTTTTACTTCTTAAGTCTTTAAGATATTTTAGGTCAATTAATGTGTCGGGGACATCAAAAATAATAGGTAACCGAATTGTTCTTTTAAGTACTTTTTAAATGTTTGTTTTTAGCGTTGGGGGTGTTTTGCAGATTTTTAGCAGATTCTGTATTTTCCAGATGGTCACACTGTCGACAAATGACATTATCAATTTTATTTACAGTGGAAAGTAAAAGGCGATGGGTGTGTTTGCTTTTTGTTTATTTAGAGCGAATAGTTAATTTGCTTTAGTATCGTTTTAGTTTTAGAATCGTCTCTGATAATTAGTTTACGTTAGTTAAATTAGAACTGTAAATTTCATATCATTAACTATTTGTCATCTAAAATTGAAGGTTGTGTTTCTTAATTTAACAAAAACAATACAAATCGTTTGTTTGAACATTGAGTTGTGTGTTGTTTTCATTAAGTGATGTTTTGATGATCCTTTATTAGAAGCTAGCGTGCAGGAGCAACCGAGTAATTAAATCTACAATCATGATTTACGATAATGGCTTTGACCACAAACAATTATTTTGGCACGATTAAGAATGGAAGTGGTTCATAAGCGCAGAACGCGTTCGAATTTTAAAATATCAGGATGTCTGCAACTCCGTGCCAAAAAGGCGGGATGCGTCTCAGCGAAGCACTTGATACTATGCAACTTTCCTACAATCCTATAACTAAACAATTACATTTTGTTAGTCCTAAAATCGAGAAGCGTGAAGACGAGGATGTCGATAAGCTGTCCAAAAAGAGCAGTTTCAGTGATGAAGGAAATTTTTCTATTTCAACATGTGAGAAAAGTGATACGAGTGATTCACCTAAGAGTACATTGAATTGGGGAGGCAGTGTCAGTGGTCATCAGCGGGGGAAGGACGGTGGCTCCTTCTCGAGTACGGTGTCAAGTCTCTCGGAGTGCTCGCTCGGGTCTTCGTCGAAGGAGGATGAGGTTCACGATGCCGTAGACCACGATCAAGCAAAGCTGAAGAAGAAAGGAATTTCCGGATTCTTTAGCAGGTTAGTGTCTCGTTTACTTATTTCTTTTAATTAATTAAAATTTCCATTTATGATAGGTAAAATACAAACTTGAATTTATTTAGATGCAGTGCTCAGCAGGCACGTATCCAGAATTTTTTTTCGGGGGGGGGGGGGAGACATTTAATTTTAGGGGGGGATATTCATAGAAAAACAATGAAAAAGGTAGTGCTTTAATACCTAATCCATACAAATATTCGGATTTCCGAGGGTGGGGGGGTGGGGGGGGGGGTTAAATCCCACCTATCCCTCCCCCTGGGTACATGCCTGGTGCTCAGTCAATAATGACTAAACAGATTTTTGTTTTTCACTAAATTTTGTCTGCGACTTTGTTTGCACAGGCTCCTGTTAGTGTATCTGGATAAAATATAGATATACCAGGTTTTAAGTTTAATCTTAAGCTATTAAACGCAAAAAGTTCATCAAAATCTGTCGAGTAGTTTTTGTGTGATGCTCGAACAAACACAGTCGTTTACATTTTTAAAATAGTGTATATGTAGATAACATATTAAATCCCAACTGCATAAACTCTTGGGGTTTTTAATTTATCAATTACCTAACAATTGCTCCGATCTATTCTGTTTATTTGCTGGTTAGCAGTTTCACTGCTAAGCTCAAAACAATGATACTCGCTCAGTGCTAACACTGTAGAATGTGATTCAATTGTGACTCACCAGGTGAGTCGTGCGCAGTCAGCAGTTAAAGTGTTAACACATTTGCTTCTAAGCTCATAACATGAAGCAACTTGTGGTATCGCCAAGGAATGGGATACAATCCAGACTCATCAGGCGGGTTGTGCGTTTATTATGTTATTGCGGACATATGACGTAGGTCGTTAGCAGTGAATGTGTTAGAGGACATGTCGGTATCTTATAAAAGTAGACTAAAAGCTAAAAAAGTAAGCTAGTCTTTTGGATCCCTCGACAAAGCGATCCCTCATCTCCTCGTCATATGGGGACTAAAAACTTACTATATGATAAGACTATCCATATTCAACATCGGCAGTCTGTATACGTTTCACTGCATGTATGGGCGTCAGTCCATCAAACGTGCACAATGCGTATTGGTAGAACTCACATCATCATCATCATATCAGCCGACAGACGTCCACTGCTGGACATAGGCCTCCCCCAAAATTGTGGGTATTTGCCATCATCGCTACGCTTGCCAGGCGGGTTGGCGACCACAGTTGGATTGATCGTGTGTACTCAGAGGATGCTGCTGCCCATCCCTTAGTTGCCTTTTACGACACCCACTGGAGGAAATGGAATGGTGCTATTCTTAGCCGACACCAACGAATTTCCTTTTCAGCAATGCAGGTTTCCTCACAATGTTTTCATTCACCGTTTTATTGTAGTCTGTATTACATACATAAGTTAGCCTCAACATGAATCTTTCAACACCTCTGAAATTGATTTGTTCAAATTAACCATAGTTCACGGGCATTGGAATTGCCAAACTATAAATATCCATTCTCACTAGTATTATGTCATTAGTTAACTTTTGCCCTTGTATATTTAGATTATGTGTTTCCACTGATAACATGTAAGTTTCCACTGTTTACTACATTTCAATACAATTTAATCAAAGTTTAATCAATATTGCTGTGTCCATAAAATAAGTTCATAACATTTTTTAATCTGAATGTAGCTGATTTAAATGTTTATATGTGAAAAATGTGTAGCCTTTGCTGGAAAACAATGGAAGGACCTGGAGGAGGCCTTTGCCGAGAGGCACTCTGAACTTAGAGATTTTATATATTTATAGTAGGTAACAATGGAATGACAAATTGAATTTGTAAATTATATTAGAGTAAATGCATGTAACTATAATAATAATTGAAATTCCAAATAATGTAATTATAAATGTTTAATTATAATTTAGTCACAAGTAAATTGTATTGTAGAATGAATTTATATTCGATAATAAAAGGCTCTTTGATTTGATTTGATGTGAAAGAGGTATAATTATGAGTTTAAAAAAAATATATACGGTCGAATTGAGAAACATCCTCCTTTTTTGAAGTCGGTTATAAAAGTTTTTAGAAATAAAAAATATTAGTATTCTTTATTTGTACACAGAACAACACAAAAGAAACAACATTCTTTTTGCCTTTCTGAAAGAAATAACTTTTATTAAAAACAACCAAAAACTAAATAGGCTGATTTGGAATAAGTTCACACATCAATGCAATTTTTATTCATTTTAATTATAATGCATCCATATCAACATTGTATCATAAATGTAAATTTTATATCATGATCAGCATTTTATAGTCTAGTAGACTAGGGTCATGTAATAGGAAGTTCAGGTTACATAGGGTGTAGCAATCAATTAGGTAACTGTTTGCCTTTTAAAATCTTAATTATGCAACCCGCTGTATAGCCACTTGTAGGGCTTGTCATTGAATGGTTTGTACATTTTTAGTTTCTTCCCAATTCACTCAATCTTATAAACTATCAGGAAAACAAACAAAATAAAGAGTTAGTAAAACATACTTTATTTAAAATATGAATACTACATACACCACTATTTAATAAAATATAATTATTATGTAATAAATATAATAGTAATAAATGCATAATATTTTGTTAAACAAATTACTGAAGAACTATAGACAAAAAAAAAATTATTAAATTTTCTTGCCAAATTTGTCTTCATCAATGCCAACTAATTTACAAGACAATTCAAATAATCTCTTCTGGGAATCAACATTTTTAGACAACCTACTACTGATGCCTTCAACACAATTACTAATATATAAACCTCCCCTATTCTCCAACTCCTTATCAAAACAGGCATGCAGTATAGAAATTGCACCTCTTTCTGGAGTTTTAAAAAACAACTTCATTGCCCAAGGAAATAGGCTTTTAAAGACAGTCTTCTCGAATAAGTCTGTGTCTACGATCCCGGGATGAACGGCGAAGCATTTGACCGGGATATCTTGGTCAGTCAGGAGCTGGTTTGTGTATCTCGTACTCATAAGCTGTAACAAATAAAAAGGTAATAATAAAGACACATCTTAAGACAAACAAAACTTAATCAAATCTGACCTGTGACCTTTGCTGTCTGCTTGTTTTTATATTTAAATTGGAGAAGGACGTTTTGAAAAGGTTATCCATCCTTCAGGGAAGTAGAAAAATTAAAAATTACCTGTGCTAATTTAGATTGAGAATAGGCTGCATTTGTATCATAACAGTCCTTCATATTGATGTCATCGAAGTAAATCTTGCCAGGATAATGCGCGCAAGATGATACATTCACAACTCTTGCGGCTTCGTCGACAGTCCCACCCTTTTTCAATGCTGGCAACAACAAGTGGGTCAAATAAAAATGGCTGAGGTGATTGACGGCTAACTGCGATTCTATTCCGTCTTCCGTCAGTTTATAATCGCCGAACATAATCCCTGCACTGTTGACTAACAAGTGAATTTCTGGGTATTTTGCCAGTACATTTTCTGAGAATTCTTTAACAGATTTTAAGGATTGCAAGTCCAGTTTAAAAGCTTGTAAGTTTTCTCCGTTCTGCATGGAATCCTTCAGATCTTTTGCTAATTCAGGCTTCCTGATTCCCATTATTACCGTCATATTTGCCTTTAGCAATCCTCTTATAACTTCCGTCCCTATTCCGCGCGCTCCACCGGTTATAACGGCGATTTTTTTCTTCGCATCTGGCAACTCTATTTTGTTTCTTCTGTAATTCACCCAGTCGTCGATTAATCCTCCAGCGCCGGCTCCCTGCATATCTATCGTGTGCCGAAGTTCACTCAAAATGCGTCTGATAGGCTTATCTCTGTTTATGTACCAATATATCGCAGCTGCGGTGGTAATTACGGCTACGGAGGCGATTGCGAGCATTTTGAGGTTATGTTTTCGTCCGTACGACGCGACGCGGCGGGTACACTGGCGTCTGTTGCTTTCACTCAGTTGGAAATCCTCTACGCTTTCTCTCACTTGCTGTATGTATTCTAATAGTACCGTTAGTCCTGTAGAATGTTGTCGCGCTGGTAAATTAGATTCATAGGCACTATTCCTATGATTCTAGAATTCAGAAAGAGCTTGTGAATTTGCATGAAATTGCTTTAAGAAAAGTGTTTACCTTAGATGGCTTCTGATTTTATTAATGTATCCTAATTCCTACAGCAATCTGCAATAGCTACGCGTGTTATCGACGTCGGGCCTCGGACGGAACTGAAAGGATGATGTAATTTTAATATCACTTGTCTGTGTGTGATGAATATGATGATGATGTAATAATGGACACTAGTTTTGGTTTGACTAGTATATCTTGGACAAAACAAATATTAGACTCGTTTTCGCTCTTCAAATATGTAATGTTTGGTACGAAAAGAAACGCCGTGTTTACTGGGATGTTCCAGGAAAATCAAACAGGCTTGTTTGTTAGCAAATGAATTAGAACGCATGTGCGTTACGTAGGTATAAGGTACCTAGGTATATTGTGGAATTTACGATCGCGCCGATTTCTAATTATGGAATTAACAGGTCGCGCGCGGCGCGGCGGACTGGTTTAGTCAATTGTGTTATTGTCCGATTTTCTATTTGGTAACGGTATTATCAGATTATGTCAATGACACCTAAATGTATGTGGAATTTCATAAAATCTGATATATTTAAATTAGATAAGAAACGTGATAGCTATATCATTACAGTTGATATAGCGTTACTTATCGAGGCATCAATTTACAAGTATTTAATCGCAGCGTAGCGGCATCGTAGTTCCTCTCGTAGAGATTTTAATTAAGGGTCTTTGAACTGGTACGGCTTCGTTGGAGCGTGATGAAAGACTGCAGTCACAGATTATAAACAAGCAAGCTTATTTGCTTATTTGTTAAACTTGTAAGGCGTGGGGTCACAGAATGACGTCAGAATCAACGATGCATAATGCATATCGACATTTCGATGTCACATTGACATAATTTTAACGCGGATACAAACCCAGACATCTAGTCTCCTTGAATGCCGTAAAAGGCGAGAAAGAAAATTGTAGCGATTTCTTACAACTTTTTATCATCAAGCTATTTTCTTATCAAAATCTAAATCGGTCAACTGTTTGCTCTTAATTGCAAGGCATTTGTATTGTTTTTATTGTTCACTGTAAACGATTATTGCCGATTGGTGTTGTTAGATGGATTGCATGATAATAATTGTTTTAATGGCACATTTACCAAATTGGTTCAAATCATATTTTAAACGTAGGTTCAATTTCACAGCTCGAAGGCCAATCTTATTATCTGCATTAAATATTAAATAGAAGCATTTTATATATTAGACCAGACTGTTAGAGTTAATTAACGGGAATCATTACAGTTTCTATAAGCAATTTCCGCTTATTATGTCGTTCATTAATCATTACGTAGAAATCTAAGAAAATTATGTACGCAATACATTTTGCGAAACAATGGAAGATATTTCTTTAGGAAATGAAAAATGCACAAAAGTCAAGTAAATTCCTGTTCAAAACAATGCAGCATAAACTTGAGTAAACTGGCTGTAGTGCATACGTAATATCCCGTACAATGGCCAATCCCTTATACTTATACCCGGTACTTGACCGGGAAAACCTGTTTCGATCGCGCCCAGCCGATGCCCTTACCAATTAACCTGACCTTCGAAGCTGTATTTCCAGCTTTCCAATCCACTGCTGCTTCAGTGAGCAAAAAATAAACATATTCCAAACCACTGCAGCATTGGGAAACATTATCAAAGAAATTCTCGTAATAACATCCAAAAAGAGGTTCAATACAGCATACGCCGTAGGACAAAGCGGGCAGGTTCCACGAACAAATACCTAAACATTGATAACCCAGCTATATTCAAAAGTGCATCATATTCCATTAAGAATATTTGAACCAGGTGACGATGTTGAACCGGTTTCGTGCATTACGCAGACGGCGTGTCACCTGATACTTCCATCTGCTACCGAAGGAGACAAAAAATGTGACAAAAACGGCTTGGGACGCTTATTCGGTGCATCAACAGGAAGAATGTAAAGTCCAATTTAAAATAGTTTTGACACAAATATTTGGACTACCATTATTAACCACAAGGTCTTTAACTTATGCAACTTCTCCATTAGAAGACACTTTTAGTTCTATACTCGTCTATTGTCATTTTACCTTGGCAAGGCTTTGGAAGTACAATGTCATTGTATTCATTAAGAAGTTGTCGACCAGTTTCCTTTTTGTTTTGCATGAGTGTTAAAGTGCCATGGTATTTAAATTCGATGACGCATCATCGGACTAACTTCCTACCTCTTGGAAGGAAACTTTTAGTCAAAGAATCATGTAATCTAACAAGAACTTTGAGGGTTTGTATGTTTTATGTTCTCAGTAAATTCCGAATTAGATTTTCATCGGAGAATCTGGAAATCCCATGTGTGCGTAGTATGTGTAGTGTTTGATAGATAAAAGCTTTTGCCTTAACATTAATTATTTCCATGAACTGTGTGCGTTAAAACACAATTTCGGTTAACGCTTCGTTGGTTCCGACTTCTGGCTGGCAAGTGACCGGAAAGGTTCGATGGCCTGATCGGACCACGTTCCGTTTTATAAACCTTTACGTGTAGATAACAAAAGAACTTTAACTAAATTCATTACAAAGACGTTTGTCCTCAAGTACCCTATTTATCGTCCGTTGTCTTCGAATTTAATGCCTAGATACAAAACTGGGACACGAAAGCCTCGTTTTTTATTTACTGAACTTCCTTCCTTTATTTATTGCCTTCATTATAGTTCACGAATTTGGTTCTTGTTTTCTGATCCACATCAAGAGAATAACACAGAAGTATATATAATAAACACGTCTGAACAGAGTACAAAATCAAAAGGCACCGTATTGTATTATGAACATCTTAATTCTTCGTAAAAAGAATCTGGACTTAACAGCGCGCAATCTTGGAATTTTATTGTCTTCTGAATCGTCGGCGTTATTGGCTGGTTCTTAGAACTAATGTTCAATTCAGTTTCATTGTTCCTTCGGATTCGATCCTATAGGTATAGTATAGGTACGAGTTGGGGGCCAATCGCTCTAAATAAATGTTCTCTGATCCCGAATCCCAAATCCGAAACCGAATCACAATAACGAATTACGCTTACAACCCGAATTCCTTTAAAGTACGTGTGAATAGGCTTCTTCTGGGTAAGCTCGCTACATCTTCGACCCCATCTTTGCCCTGAGGACTGGATCGAGATCAAGAGCAAACCCAACTGTAATAAAAAAAAACATTTTACACATACGGTATCGCGCGAATCATTTAATAGCAATTAACTCGATCGCCACTGACTAGTTACCGTTGTCTATCAATAGTATCACATACTTCTTTATGGTATATAACACCATTGATCATATATAATAGTAAATAAGTCAAGTTTAGTGCGATACCAAATTCTGCACAGCTGAATCGATACTGAATTACAACTAAAACTGAATCTGCAAAGAACGTCAATGTTCTAAATTGCCACTATCAGTCCCTTGGCCACTTTTATCCGCTGAGCAGGCGATGGACATATTATCCGTGAAAATAGACAAAAAGTAGGTAAGTATTGAATTCCATACTTAGGCCTAACAGTCTTTTCTGTCGACTCTAAAGAGCCTTCACTTGAAGCTTGCGAGGAGGGTGATTAATAGATAACCTTTAAAGCATGGTAACTTCATGGACATGTCCCCGAGATAAAATATGTCCAAATAACTCTACACCAAAAGAATGCCAACCAACTATTCTATCATATCCACTAGTTTTAAAGTACCAATCTTCTTTTCACGTAGTAGATTACGCAGGGCTTTATGGTTTCTGCGTTCCGAACGTTACCATTCGTAAATGACTAATTCACATTATTCATGGGTGATTAAGTTCCTTTGTAAAACTGGAATTTGCTCTGAGTTTTGCTACTATGTATTATGCATTTAAATACCAAGTAGGTATTACGTCATCGTCACAATTACGCGTTGACTGCATTTAAGTACGGAAAAAGAATCTGGACTTATATCATTGTGTGCGCGTTCAGAATGTGTTAGCTTTCTTTGTCCTTATGTAACGGATTGTGTGAAAAAGGCATGGGAAGTAGCATTGTTAAATGTTACTACATTTCTCGATAAGTATTTCCAGTAAAAAATGTTGTGCTATACCTACCTTATTGCAAAGTAATACCAAGATTCAATCATCATCATCATATCAGCCGATAGACGTCCAATGCTGGACATAGGCCTCCCCCAAAATAGGGTTGATTTGCCATACGTAATAAAAAAAAAATCGCCACGCTTGGCAGGCGGGTTGGCGATCGCAGTTGGATTGAATGTGTGTACTCAGAGGATGCTGCTGCCCATCCTCCGGTAGATCCCTTAGTCGCCTTTTACGACACCCACGGGAGGAAATGGGATGGTGCTATTCTTAGCCGACAATTCACGGACAAAGATTCAATCAATTAATTCAAAATATGATAGCGTCGATGGCGCATTGCAGAGAGGTATGGACATTCAATCATGAGTACATTGGTACATGCCATGTACCAATGAGTTTTTCTAACATAGGCCAACCAACCAACCAACTGCTCTCAAACGGCGAAGGAAAACGTCGTGAGGAAACCTGCATGCGCTGAAGAACTACTGCGTATGTGAAGACTACCAATCCTTGAAGGTAGGCCTATGCCCTACAGTGGGAAGTTAATAGACTGATGATGATTATAGTTTAAAGCAGGTTTATTTAACTTAACGCTTCGATTGAATCTATTTTCTAAATAATTCATACGTGTAAATGTTATTGAGGAAACCGTGTTATTTTGTAAGTCATTCTAGTGTGACCTCTATTATTACCACACAGGTCAGTGGAAACTATTTGACCGCACCGTTGAGTTCTAGAGCTAGGTGCTATTGTGCCTGGACCGGGATGGATAAGGATGGCTTAATGAGGCATAAGACCTCTAATTATAATTATTATACCAGGATGAAGAGACACTCTAGCATATGCTCGCTCACTACTATATTATTCCCCAAGGGCACAGAATAGGTAATAGTATATAGTTCTACATACCGAGGGGGTAGTCAGAGATATTCTGAAACCTCAGAACATCCACGTTTCACTAGTACCACAACTCTGTCCAGTGTGACGGGGAGTGAGCCCGTCGCCACTTCTAATGGACAGTGGTGGGTACAAGGTAAAATACATCGAAATTGAAGCATGCATTTTTGGCAAGACAGTGGTGGGTACAAGGTAAAATACCTCGAAATTGAAGCATGCATTTTTCTCACGATGTTTTCCTTCACCGAAAAGCCGGTAGAGTTACAAATCGTATATAAATTCCGAAAAACTCACTGGTACGAGTCGGAATGGACGGAGATCGAACCTTCGCTTCCTGTACGGCAGACAAGGTTACTCGCCACTGGACCACCAACCTCTCTAACACTAACGCTGGAGAAATCACTTACCGAGAATTTCACATACTGCTTCATCGTCATCATCAGCCTATATACGTCCCACTGCAGGGCATCTCCCATGGAGGGTGTATGGGCGTTAGTCTACGCGTACCCATTGCGGATTTGTGGACTACACATACGCATCGGAATTTCTTTTTCAACGTATGCAGGTTTCCTCACGATGTGTTCCTTCACCTTTTGAGAGCAGTCGGGAAAAAATAAGTATATATACAGGGTGTTACAGAAGTAAGAATAAAAACTGAAAACTTATGAGGGGGTGGTTTAGACCAACAAACTGAACATCTTTCACTATGGGATTGGTCCCATATGTTGGCATAGAAATTGCGAAAAAAAAATCTTTTGTCCCATACATTTAGCTTGAGTAGATCTGTAGTTAAGTATAGAACATCGCAAACGCATCGCATCATGGCGATTATGGCAAATCTCCTGATTTTGGAGGAGGCCTATGTCCAGCAGTGGACGTCTATCGGCTGATATGATGATGATGATGATGGAACATCTGATATTTTTTTCGCGATTTCGATATTGGTCCCATAGTGAATGTTGTTCAGTTTGATGGTCTTAACCACCCCCTTAAATGTTTATTTGTATTTTTGTAACACCCTGTATAAGTATATTCTGGCGTTTATCAGAAGAT
Source organism: Agonopterix arenella (assembly GCA_927399405.1). Taxonomy (NCBI): domain Eukaryota; kingdom Metazoa; phylum Arthropoda; class Insecta; order Lepidoptera; family Depressariidae; genus Agonopterix; species Agonopterix arenella. The sequence goes on from OV656701.1 coordinate 16,337,181, forward strand.
TTTTATTTCAAACAGCCATGATGAAGTTGAAGGCTTCATCATAGTTCGTTCCAGTAGTCTTGCGAATCTAGTCATTTTCTGCCTTACAACGTAGGAAATGGAGCTCTGATAAGGTGACTTAAATTTTGATTCATCAGTGTTGTCAACTCGTGCATGAGTAATGGGCTAATGGTTGAGTCATTTCAGAGGCTACCAACAAAGATGTTGTGATAACCGTCCAACTTTTTGTAACATCAATGTTTTTAGTTTTGGTTTTGTGCTACATTCGTTGCCGACTATACCACACAATGTTGACTGCATGTAGATTGGTTTCTTTGTAAACGTTTTACAATGTCTAAGAATTTTGTAAACGCAGGTGGATACAATCTCTATGGTCTGTCTGCTACAAGGAGCATACAAAAATTCTGGATTTTGTTACAACATGCACGACATAGCGTTTAATTACGGCGGTAGTATAGTAGCGGTAGATACACTGTTTTAAACATTTTCAAGCAAAATATAAAAGTATCAAATTACAAAACTAAGCCTGTCACAAATAACAATAATAAAAATGAAATAAAAATTGCATTATGTCACACGTCGACACTGTCGCAAAAAAAAAGAAAACACTTGCACGAAATGCTCTAGCCGTCGATAAACGAGGTCTGGATGACCTAATCATGGAGATTTCAGTTTGTGGTAGATGTCAATACTTTTTAAATATTTAATTTACTATTTACATTGCCTGTATTATGTACAGTTTCCTTTTCACAATGTAACTTATACTTAAAATACAATATCTACCTGTACAAGTACATTTCAAGATCAAATCAACTTATCTCTTTCGTCCACTACGTATCTTTATTATTATTACGTAAGTAAAGATAAACGTGTAACTACGTTGTATGTTACGAAAGCACGTACAAAGAAATTTGAGTAGCGTGAGAATATCGTACAGTGTTCATATTTAATTGATTTTAGGGTTTCATAATAAACGTTCAGATTTTTTTAAACTTATTTCGTCCCTAAGTGTACTTTTTGCATCCATCAGCAGCAAGGCTGATTCAATGTTTGGAGCATCTCTGTGATGGGGATGGACTAGGTCTGCCTGCATAACTTCAGTCGGTTTAGGAGTTACAGACGTTTAAAGGTAAAGGCCTATGATACTTACCTACTAGTTAGCAACCACCTCTTGGCTTCCGCACGGATATTCAAATCTCGTGAATCAGTTTATCTATAAGTGAAAACAGTATCAAAATACCTACAGTCCTTTCTAAGATTTGCCTGTAGTACAGAAAGGCAAACGCGGCGGGGGACTTTAAATGATATTACAGGACGATAGTTATTTAAAAATAGTATAAGTAACGCTAAAGCCGTAACGGTTTTCTGGTGAAGGTGAAATTAAATTACTGATACAAACCTTGCTGCTGTTAATAGAAATCAATGAGCGTGCACTATAAATTAGTTTTGAGAAAAAATACAATTGACTATTATGATTCGATAATGTTTCATTCAGTTTCTTACAAGGTACAGATATATAATCTAACATAGCATAATAGCAGCAGCAGGAGCGTATCAGTCTTATTGCTACTAACACATTGGATCTTTGTTGTCCGTAATAAAACGTTTTTGTTTTTATTTTTATTATTATTTTTTTTAAATTGATCAAAAATTTCCGATTTTGTAGCTGAGCCATGCATCGATGACAACTTATTTATGTTTTAATTTATTTATTTCCTTTTTGGAGAACTTGCAGCTAAATAACAGTTTGATTTCTACAAAGACAAATTGATGGTCAGATGCTGACAACAAGTTCCCACATATAAAAACTTGACTCGTAACTTCAAATAATGTTAAAAAATAGCTATTGACCGCGTCGTCGTTCAAGTTGTATTTCGAAAACTTCAACACCTCGTTGCACGGTTGCACCCATCCAGTTATACATATACCTATATATAGTTATATATAAATCGTATCAAGATCGGTCTAGTAGTTTTCAAGACTAAAGGATTTACATAAACATGAATAAATACGACAAACAGAATACAAAATTACCAATTTTGTTTCCACTGGCTGGGGATTGTTCTTTCTTTTTACTATTCGATCGATGTACAATCAGACACGATTTTTTTACTGTTCTTTAAATGTTTAAAAAACCCACCAGACACCCTACGGAACCGCGCCCAATGCTTCCAAGTCACAGTTGTTTAACGCCAATCTGTAGCAACTGGACGTGAAATCCGTAATCCGTTCGGAGAAAGTGAACGATGTTATGGGCCTATTATATGGAGCGGTTAAATAATTCGGCGCGGAAGTTGTTTTGTACTCATTCATAATTTTAAAGTTATGGACGGTTCAGCTCGGGTAGGTCGACGTAGAGCTATTAAAGGAGGATGAAAGATGTTGCGGAATCGTACGAAATTGTGATGATAAAAACATGAATCTATTGCCAAAAGCATAACAGGGTGAATATTCAGAGTGTTTGAACGCATTTTTCCTCACCATTTCCATCTTATTTATAAGAAAAGGCATACAGTTTAAAAGCAATCGTCCAGGAGCTTTATAATAGTGCTTAAAAATAGGATGCCTTTTCTTATAAACAAGATGAAAAAGTTCGGCCAGATAAAGGGTGTTCAAACGCTCTGAATAGTGACTACACACCCAATAGCGTCATTTTCTATAGCGTCTAAGGAAATAAAAGACACTAAATAAAATGTTTTTCACTCTTCCATCCGCTAAACTTGGGCAATGTTCTGCGCTCACGCATATTTCTCATATTTACTCTAATAACTCTATTGTTAGGATAAAAGCAACGAAAGTTTGACATCCTAATAATAGGGATGATGATTGATCCTGGAAATTCATAATAATTGTAACGAATCACAGAAATATTCTTCAAACGAAATTACAATGACATGGAAAAAAAAGTTATATTATGCTATTGACGTATTAACGTTTTTTTCTTCTATCTCTTTCATCTAATATTTTCTGAAAAATGAATAGTACGAGATTGAGTCAAATATGTTAGCAATATTAAAATTTCACCATTATGAAGCCAGGGAAATTGCCGTCGATTCTTTTACATCGTTACACAGCCTCTTATATTTAATTTCCTTCATCTAACATACTTCCTTATTAATGTTTATAGTGTACATTTAACAGACTATAGTTTATACACTCAGTCATTAATCTTTTACATCTTTCGAAGCAGGAAGTTGTGTCCATTTAATGTTTTTGTTATGTTTTCCATCCGCAGTTTATAGTTGATAGGTCATTCTTAAAATGTATTTACATAATGTGAGTATAAAATTATAATAAGAACATTGTTAAAAACCGGACAAGCCGTACGCCGCGACGCGACGTAGACACAATAATTATAAAAAAAAAAATCTTGTGAGAACGACACACACTTGGCCGGTTATTATTATTTGTTGTTTAAAAAAAACACGTTTCTTTTATGGAGACGTTCCTTATTTTTTTTTTATTATCTGTTAGCAAGTCCAAATTAACATTATGTGGAAATTTCAACTGACCACCTATTACGGTTAAGAAGATACAGCTCTTTAAAGTTAGATAAGTAATAATATTCCTGTGAACATTTCGTGCTGCCGAATTCATATAACGCAATATCTCTAAGAGTTCGTCAATCGTCAGTAGGTTAGATTGTTATCGATTGACATCTCAATTACATGAAGCAACTAGGTACTATTAAACAATTATCGATTATCTGTTAACACCAATGACACTCGACCCATCAATTTTATTATACTGTATGGCCAAACAAAACATTAGAAACACTTAACTGGGCATGAGAAATAAAAAGTTTCGCTACAAAGCTACTGCTATTTTCAAAACAACCGGTGGTTGCAGAGGGGTCAATTTTATACAAAACTTTGACGCACAATACGCGTAGACGGTATTAATATAAGTAACTTTGTATATATGGAAAGATAATAATAATAAATTTTTATGAAAAATTTCAAAGCTTTATATCTTCGTAATTATTTTATAAATTACAAATGTTATTTGCGACGCGGCAACTTTCTAAACTATTTTTCCATATATAAAATATTCCTTTCATTAATTCCGTGTACGCGTATTGTGCGTCAAACTTTTGTATGGACTGAAACCACCTTAAACAATAAAATAAAAAATAAAAAATCATACCACGTCTAACTGCAGGTACGGAATATCAAAGAGTAAAACTGCAGGGCACAGGTCTATCTTCGAAGATGGTATATATACCACCCATATGGGCGTTAGTCCACCTCGCGTGCCCAGCCCAATACGGATTGGTAGACTTCTTATACGCATCTGAATTGCGCTAAAGAAAAAAATTACCTACATGTCTAAAATTGATATTGTAATTTGTAGGTTTGTTTATCGAACACCTTTACAATTCACATACAAAACTGTGTCAAAGTTCAAATTCCGACAATGTTCTTCAATTCTTTTATATTCCGTACGTGTATTATTATTTATTCTGATATAGCGGCACCATTCTATTGATAAGGTCACAAGAATGTCGAATGAATAGAAACCTATTTATAACAAACGACATCAATTTAGCTCGATTACACTAAGGACACGATGAAACCAACTGCGTTGTTATGCATTCGCGGTAGCGGGCTAGCTTTTCCTTACTTATTCTTCCTTTACAATTAAAAAAATCTATGAATAGTTCGAACTCTGTCTGGGTTCTATCCGCACGCACTACAATCCATGTACCAATGAGTTTTTCTAACTTATTGTACTCAAACATCACTGCAGAACTATTGATACGAGAAGAAGAAGAAGAAACGGTAAAGGAAAACATCCACGTGAATAAAGGCCACTGCAGAAAAAATTCTGATGCGTTGGTAAATGTGAAGTCTACGCATTGGAGCACGCGTGGTGCAGAGCTGAGGGTAGGCCTGTGCCCTGCAGTGGGACGTTTAATAGGCTGATGATGATTTAGATGATGAACAGTTCGTTCCGGTTTTTTTTAACATAAGCACGGAATATTAAGCACAAGGAAAGTTTTTCTTAAATTGCGCTGTGAAAAAATAAGTGCAAGCTACGGTCAGACCTGTGAAGGTAAAATTTCTTATGAAACTGAAATTCTGCAAAGACTTGCTCTGAATAACAAGAGAGCCGTTTCTTTGGAATCACAAATAGCTTTATAGAAATCTGCTCGTCTTCTTTATTCAATGTCTAGGAGATTTTATTTACTCTACCTATCATGTTGTTAAGATATTGTTTGTACCAAGTAAATAACCTGTCTATTAGGTATTTCCAAGATTGTAATAAACTGTTTATTCATGAGAAAATGCGCTTGCTTTTTACCGTGTTTTTAACTGACTCGGTCAGAATAGATTGTAATACCCAAGTATTACCTCTCAGAGATAAGCTCGCCCTTTGTACATGTTTTCTCAACTTTGTGTATTATTATGTCCGTGTGTACAATAAAGTGTTATAATAATAATAATAATAATACCCTCTACTTCTTGACATGACCTAGAACCACGTATCGATTGTCTTGAATTGTTTGGGTAATTGATATATTATACTACTAGCTGTTGCCCGATCTTATGTGTTAATCCAGAACATATTCTATCTGTGTGCCAAATATCATCCAAATCCATTTAGCCGTTTAAGCGTGATTGAGTGACAAACATGCAAACTTTGACATTTATAATATTAAGTACACTTTCTTGAATCGTTTGTGTAGTTTTTTTTGCAATATACTATAAAGTTTCGATTTAAAGACGGGAGCCCACTGTAATACACGGTAAATTACGAAAATTTCGTACCATTTAAAATTATACAACAAGAAACATGACATAAAATTAATAATAGGTGTTGAAATTAAGGGTCTTGACATTTCAAGAGGGACAAAATACGACGGAACGATGTCCCTAATTATGGACACAAAGTTCCAAACGCCCAGTAACGAAACGCATATTAATGAACTAATTACCAAAACATTCGATTGTTTTAAAAAAGATATAAAAAACAATTGGTGTTAGGCAACAAGGAAAGACAATGAAGCCAATATTCCAAGTGACGCAGTATCTATTTCTATACTAACCACGACAATGCGACCAATTCACAGCTTTCCACGTCACGACCGATCGAGCGAAGGTTGGATTATAAATAATTACACTTGATAAGTTGGAAATACGTCAAATAAAACGATTTTACGTTTGTTGTGTGTCTGGAGGTTTGTGCCAACTGTCTAGAATTGAAAACATTATCTTGATTGTGGGTGAAGGAAGAGGCGAATAAGGGATACGATTTTTCAGTCGTTTCTTTCTAAAATCTATTTTGTAAGTCAATGGTACCGAGCAAATTTTCCATAAAAACGTACTAAAATTATTTTGTCTTATAATCTGATTACGGTCAAGACAACCTTTAATCTTTTGATTATTTCTACGCCCTACCTATGTAAAATATTTGGCTGCAAACGAATTGGTTAGGCGTGGCGAAAATTTAATAGAAAATTGACATGCAATACCAACTTCTTATGCCACAGACGGTACTGAATAAGAATAAATGAAGCTTGAAGATCTGGAATATTTTTATTCCGCAAAATATATGCATTTCAGCAGCTTAATGTTTTATAATGAAATTACTGCACAAAGACACACATGCACTGCACATCATGAAATGCCAAATTATGTTCCACTCTAGCAACTACATATTATGATTGTGATAAATATCTATACTAAAGAACGAACGTAACAGTTAATATCCGGCTTATGTTCCGATAAAATCGTAAAATTGATGTCAGAAATCGATTAAGTGCTGTTTATTGAAATTAGTAAAACCGGTATCAAGACTACTGCCCTGAATACATTTGTGATGTGTTTGTTAATGTTATGGACATTAAAATTAGCAAAGAATTCGATTATATAAGTGCAGTCAGTATATACAAATTAATTTTAGGTGGAAATTATTGTCGCAAAAGATATTTGTACCCTCAATCTTAAACTGAAGACGGTTTTCTGCAATCAGCTATTTAAGCGGAATTTATTGCGGAAGATATTATTTAAGTTCCTTTAGGAAAGTATGGTTATTTATGGGACTTATGTTATGGCTTAGACTTAGAGGATAACAGGAGACCCTCTAAGTGTTATGGTCTACATGTTATTGTACTCAATACTCAATATTGTGACTTTGTGACGTACGTTTTGAACAGAATTGTTCATTTCATCTTTAAAAATGCTTTAACGTTTGTACGTGCAATTTTATACAAATTACAGCACTATGCTCACATACCATATCGTATATGCTTTACAATGTCAAAACTATACAAACTACAGTTGCGTAAAATTTGGTTTAACTATACTGTTGTTTCACTTTCATTGTTGCGAAACTGTTATGGTATTCTGCAATTACGCGACGGTTATAAAACTATTTGCTGTATGTTTTTGTATCATTATTGTATTTTAAAGTTCTGGCACCAATCCAACACAAAATTTTATAATACCATATGCAAACTTAAATGGTACTCATTAATACTGAACAACTTTCCCGAAGGAACATAAGAGACATTGAAAATAAAATACAAACTTTTGATGAGCATTTAGTATGGAAAGTTCAACATTTTATTTGCTACGTTCTTTCTTAGGGAGAGTCGATCAGCATCTTGGATACAATTACCCCTTAACTGTTTACCCTAACCAACTGTATATATTCGAATAAAATCATGATTACTATAGTGAACTTTTGATGCAGATTGATTGCTTATAAAGATTTAAGTAGGTAGATAATAATAATGTATCGTTGGCGAGTCCAGGCGATGTAATCTTTTAGACTCGCTCTTGACCTTAAATAGCTGCTTCAATCATTGTCATGAGTAGCTTTCTTTTATGATCATTTATCTTTTAATGTCGACTTCTCAATCTATCTTGCGTTAGTTTCATCCGTCGTCTTTCTCTAGTTTCTTAGATGATAGTCATCTAACTGAACTATTATTTGTTACTAAACAAATAATAGTTCAGTTAGATGACTATCGTTTTCTTTTTCTCTATTTTTGGTTTTTATAAGACTATGACGTCTTGTTTCGACGATAGTAAGTTTAGCTTGATCATTTTTGCTACAGTTTTCTTAAACTTAGGTATTATTTTGTAAAAGATTATGTAACTAACTATTCATCTATCAACTAATGCGTTAGACGCGCTGTTCAGAATGCAGGTACACCGGATTTTACTGGCTTATAAATAAAAATAGTTCTTCCTTACGCTTTCGTGGTGTTTTAGACCACAATGGTTTGTCTAATGAGCGCCTCTGTATATCCTCTATATATCCTGTTGTATCAATATCGTTGATTTGTTTCTACTCAAAACTAAAAGTCAATGTTCAATGACTCTCATTTGATAATTTTCCACTAAGGAAAACAGTTTTTTTTAAATTGTATATATTATTGGTATAACGCCATCTGAGTTTCAGTTTCATTGTAGTCTCCTACAAATTCGGTGCGGTTTCAGTCTTTGTTGGCACATTTATTTGTATTCAGTTTAGCACGTAGGTACCTACCAACAAAGGCCTTGTACGAACATGTGTTCAAATACAGTGTGAGTAACATAATAACACTTATTTCGTTTAAATAGATGTTACAGTAGTAAATATCATTGACAACTCGTGTTCGTCACAGATAGAATTGTTTTGTTTGTGCCAATTTCTTTCCAATGAAGTTTTCTTGTCTATATTTAAGTCTAGGGTTTTCTATATCATTCATTATTTGTAGGTTTGCAAATAGATGCGTGTTTTCTTTTAATATCATCTAGTGAGACGTGTATTTACTTTGGTTCTACGTCCGCCAGTAACCGGGGAACATTTCAGACAAATCTGTCGTTGACAGCACGCTTCATTTCGCTTCAGTGGTCTCCTCGTCCGCCACTGTGCAAATTGTTTTATTGGGCCGACTCCGGTTTAGATTGTCTTGGAGATTTCATTTGGCTAGCGCTTATCTGGGAATCTATCATGAATTCATGATCGACTTCGTTCGCGTCGATTTCGAAAAACTTCAAAACCGCGTTGTAGGTACAACGCCTACAACCCTTGTTTTTTAAGTATAGATGATGGTCTGGATTTCTTTGTAATACCATTACTAAACAATTACTTTTAAATTTGACAAAATTTCTCGTCCAAAGGATGTACAGTCAAAAAATCCACGTCAAGCTTCGTCACAAGAAAGTATAGGTATATAAAATTCCACAATACTTTTCGTCAGCGAGATAACAAAAATAAAAAAATACACTAAACGGGCCTTTGATCCCATCACACAGCTGCGTTCTCGCGTTGGATTGCCAATGAAATCCTCTGCACCAGATAAGACCCAGAGCGGAAATCGTTGCCATTCTCTACCATCCTCCTGCCCAGATCTATCACAATCACCTTTGACATCTCTTTGTAATGTTTGATCATCGAAATCCAACGTGTCTGAGACGCAATATTTTCCATCTTTATCTCTGGATGACGGGAAACTCTTTCTAAACAAAATCAACATCCCTCACTCTACATGTTTGTCGGCAAACGAATCAGCATTTGTAAAGAAAGCTATTTCGCCAACCCACTTATCTATGCTCTCTCTTGTAAAAGAAATAGCTTCCCCTTTTATGTTCGCAAATATTTGTATATTTGCGTTCAATTTCATGGCAACGCGTGGGAGCGCCAAACATAAATAGGTCTCGGTCGGCCATTTTCAGAGCCGACTTTTTATTCAAGGCTAGTCTTCTATTGGCTACTGGAAGACGTCATGTCATAAACTTTGGGATAGCCTTGAGCTTCGAATATAAGCCTAGAAACGTTTCTTGTGCTTATTAAAACTGACAGTACCTACTTATATTTTGAGCTGGTAGTTGGAATTGTGTTGCGTAGAGGGCTCGTGTTTTTGCAAGCACCCATTTCATTATTGAACGGAGTTCTCGGAATTATTAGCTAAAGGCTTTGTTAGGTAATGCGAAAAAGAATATTGTTAGAAAATTCTTACTTTTTTCACTATCTTTGTTTTATTCGTCGATTTATTCGTGAATGAGTGATCTCCGTGAATATTCTTCTTAGATAGTCACCATTTTCATATTTTTTATTGTGCTGATATTGATATTACGACAAAATGGACCTCAATCAATGATATTAATGTTACACTGATCTCAATACTTGCCCAAAAGGGCTTACGTATTAATGAGAGGAAATTTCAAACAATCATTTGCTTCTTTATTAACTCAAGTATAACCTTGACATTCAAAAACCTCTTTCATCTAATAATGGCGTGTAATTAAATACCAAAAGCTTTTTCCTTCATAAAATGTTTATTACTTTTCCATCGTCAGTCAATCTACTAAAACACAGCGGCTTTACGTGTTTTAGTAGTAAAGCAACTTCATTACTTTAGATTTTTATGTTCATAGTTCCAGCCTTGAACTGTTACGAAATATATTTTATTGTGGGAACCTTACTAACACTGAGTTTAGTTTACTCTTAAATATTATGTCTGTGCTCTGACGAATCATACTTGGATTCAACTGAAGTCATTATTTTATAATGAACGTTAATTATTTTCTCGCTCTTAGACTTTAATTAAATTAAATTAGTATCATTATAGTTAGATTGAATCGTGATGTCGCTTTTACGTTTTACATCTTAGTTTCATATCTGTTTTTAAGCTTTCTACAACCATAGTTATTATTTTCTGTTTGTTATAATTATTTTCAGATATCATTAGTTTATCATAAATAGTTTGATTGAGTAAAAACCCTACCGTCTTTCTCATTGCTGTAGTTTCAAATAAAAAAAAAATAAACGAGATCTAAGACTAACTTGAACTAAATCAATTAGTAACAAGACCTGTAAACTTTTCCTCGTCACCCCAATCAAAGCAAAACTACCATAACTACTTCCAGATAAGATCCACACCAACTGCACAAGCCAATTAGAAGAAGTCACCTCACGTTTCCTTGCATCAGACCTTGCTTCTCACGCTTGACTCGCAGTGTCGTCTCTTAATCCGCATAAGGACGTCGTATAAATTGAGCAGTTTTCATTCTTATGTCATTGGCATAATAATTCTGTCATAGATATTCTTGATTAAACTTTAGTTTGGTAGAGATCGAAACCGGAGGTTGGGTAAATAGTTGCTCCATAATGACACGTTGCATCAAATCAATGTATTTGGTTGACAGGATGTATAGAACCGCGGTATAGAGCCTTAATAATCAGGTCAAGAGTATTGAAGCCTTATTGCGAGAAGAGGCGAGAAGTAATTGAGTTTGAGTCGCTTCTAGAGTATTTTCTTTGATCAATTTGCGTGCCGTCTTGGTTTCATTTCGCTATTTATTTATTTATTCATAATATAAATTTACAGCGTCAGCCAAAACACTTATATGCTAGGTAGATATAATTAAGTAACAATAGCTAGCATGTAGCTATCGGTGTTTTTTATTAGATCTTTTATTAGTTATACAGGGTGTAAGTGACAGCCTAGCAAATACTGAAACGGTGAACGCAGACCATTAAACTGAACAACTTTCACTATGGAACCTACTTCAGGAAACGCGAAAAAAAAACAGCTGTCCCATACAACCAGTTTGATGGTCTGCGTTCACCGTTTCATTATTTGCTAGGCTACTTACACCCTGTATAATTTGATTTGGAAACCTCTCACCGCCGTAGGGTTTCCTATTGATCGACTACAATCGTGAAGATTTATGGAAAAAAATTGAAAATGATGTCCAGAAAAGTGTTTGGTAAAGTTGCACCATGCATCATACCTAGAATATCGTTAGGCATGTATTTTCGAAATAATTGTTCGTATCACAAACAAAGCCCGCTGCTGTATGGATGCTGTTATCCGGCTGCGTTATAACTGCATTGCAGCATCACATACCTATGCACAGATCTGTTTCATATAAATAAGTAATATGAATAATAAAAAATTTTTACTTTGAAGCCTATATAACCTATTAACACGTTCCAGGGCGGTGAACGAGACACAATAGAACTTTTATTGTTATCACTGCTATAGCCGGTCACTGTCCCGGAACGTGTTAAAAAGTAAATAATAAAAATAAATGCGAAAGTTAAGATGTTTGTTCCGTGTTCACGCTAAAATGGTTGTATCGATTTCAATGAAATTCGGTACAGAGTTAGAGTAATCATCAAGATTACTGGAAAATACAACAGCCACCTTAGATCGTGGTGTAGAATCGAAAATAATAAAGAAAAGACTATCCGATCAACTAATTCGACCTGCATTATTGTTGTGATTGGTTCACAAAACCCGAACTTATTAATCTCGAGGCCGATCGTAAAAATTTATTCCTATCGTGACTCCCCTCAATAGACAGAAACCCTCAAGCTCTTTGAATCCAATTATTTTCAATTTCGGTCTAGAATAAATCTTACTTAGATTGTAAATGTTGTAACCGTCGCTGTTTAGCCCTGTCAGGCCGTATGGTTCAATATTTTTAATTTGTTTGTACAAAATATTAAGAAATAACATAAAAAGTACTTGGCATAGTCCTTATCATCTTCCCCGTCATATATCAGAAACGTCGACATAATAGACCTCTCCATTTCTTGCCGTGGGTGTTCTCCAAGGGCGTTACCAAGTTTTTGTGGGCGAAGCTAAGTCAAGCACCTATACAGGGTGTAAGGGTAAACAGTTGCATCACTTTAAGGGGTGATTGTACCCATGATACTGAACAACTTTTCCTATGAAATCTATAGGAAATTAGCAAACAAAATTTTGAACTTTCCATACTAAATGCAATCAGCTGACCGAACGTTTGTATGAAAAGTTCAATCAATCAATTGTTTGAAAGTTGAAAAATATATTTGCGAATTTCTCTTTGTTTCTTAGGGAAAGTTGTTCAGTGTCATGGGTACAATCACCCCTTAAAATTATCTAACTGTTTACCCTAACACCCTGTAGAATCATCATGTCTTACAGCCGTTAAAGCCTTTTTCAGTCACCAGTCGACACAAACATAATAATTGTAAGAAGCTGTATAATTATAATTAAGAAGAATGCTTGCTTGTATGTTTGTGGTGTAAATACATTATTATTATTATATTTTTTTATTTTATTTTATATCCTGAAAAAAGGTATCGGTCTTATTTGGGAGGGCTGTTGCAGGGCGAGGCTTATAACAATGTGAACATAGCTGTCTATTGTATTCGCCCCATGCTAGTCCATATTTTTACATTTACATACCTCGAACTAATGGCATTTTCTTTTCGTTCTCGGGTATGCACGTTTCTCACTCACTCTCGTCTCGGCTCACGATGTTTTCCCTTCAAATACAAGACAAATATAACCGTAAAAAAGATTTTCCCCAAGAAAACAAATTACTAACACAGAACTACGGTCTGGTATATAGTGTGTTAGGGTAAACAGTTACATTACTTTAAGGTATGATTGTACCCATGATACTGAACAACATTCCCTAAGAAACCGATGGGAAATTCGGCCTAAAAAAATCGACTTTTCATAAAAAAGTTCGATCAACTGATTACATTTAGTTTAGTATGGGAAGTCCAATTTTTTTTTTAACTATTTTCCTATAGGTTTCTTAGGAAAAGTTGTTCATTATCATGGGTCCAATCACCTCTTAAATTAAAGTAATGCAACTGTTTAACCTAACACCCTGTATACGCCAACAAAAACGTGTTTTCATTGTAACATATACATAACAGTGTTCGATTTGGTTTTGTGTAACATAAAACCCGTAAATATTTCAGTAGCATAGTTTAATATTTCAACAAGTCCTTCACGGTTCGCTAAATGTATCGAATACCTCATCTTTTAGATCACGACTTCAACCTTTGCCCGACATCGACATTAAAATATCTCGTTTAGTAAAATGGCGCGGTAGATGATCTTCCTTATTTTTGTTTTATACTACTGTCTTTAATACTAAAGCTTGGGGATTATCTTTAATCATTTAGCAGAAATCATTGTTGATCTGCAGGCTTTGACTATGTATTATAAGGACTAGTCTTGCGGTAGCATTTCCCCTCTGCCACGGTATAAGAACAATTGATCATGTGCATTTACATTCAATTTTGTACCGTATCACTAAACGAAACAGCCTATAATTGCGAAACAATAACTTCGAACTTAGAACGTTTGGGGTTCACACGAGACGAGACTACTTTTTGACTTCATGATTTTTAACAATCAAAATTATTGCGGATTTCATGTTACCTCGTCTCCCGCAAAAAGTGGCAGAAATGTTTCTTAGTAGAATTACACGCGTAACTAGTCCACATATATAAGTAGTCAAAGTCTGCAGACATCCGATAAAAATTTAATATCAATAAAAAAATGCATGAAATATACTTTATTTACACCAAACACATAAATACAGTGCAGAGCAGAATACAAAAATAATTATGGTACAAATAAGGCGGTCTTATCGCTATAAAGCGATTTCTTCCAACCAACCATGGGGGTAGAGGAAATATAACTAAGAATACGGGTCGGTGTTACAAAGAAAAATTTGAAGAATATCAATGATGTAAATACCTAACAAAAATAGATAAACATATAAATGTCATTTGCATAATAAATAAATATATGTAATCATAAATACCTATACAGGGTCCACTTTAATATGATGATCTTTTTTAAGGGGATGATCATGATCACACCGTCAAACTGAACAACTTTCTCCATGGGACCAATATAATATCAGCTGTCTCATTGATTATTTGTGGTTGGGCTATTAGCAGGGTCGTTGTAACACTGAGACCAGCGCTGGTCCTTTGTGTTCGCCCCAAGCTCACCCATATTTTACGCATACCTCCGAACTTATGGTATTATCTTTTCATCCTCGGGAATGCAGGTTTCCTTACGATGTTTTCCTTCACCGCCGAGCTAGTAAATGATAAATACGACCGTACATAAATTCCGAAGAACTTAGTGGTACAGGCCAGGAATCGAACCGCGTTGAGGCGCTAGCTCTCTTCCGTATGGGCTATCATCGCTCCTGGAAGCTGTCCCATACATTTGACTCCAGTAGGTTTGCAGTTTGTATGGAACAGCTGATTTTCAATTGAGATTCATGTACCCATAACATGTCCCCTTTTCAAAAGACAACACATTGATGCACTCCCTTTTTCCGAAATTTTACATATTATGAAAGTTATGATACATACATATAATAATTTAAAACAAAAGTAAGGTTATACCTATATGAAAACATTTTTCAGGCACAATAATCTATGTTTACATTAAATCTTTTGGCACGACTGCGTGTCAATGAACGTGGCGGCGAAATGGGCACGTCGGTGATAGTTTCGGTCTCTATGAAGATATCTCCTTGATCATAAGTGCCACTGCATATTCCACGAGTGCCAGACAACTAACTTTATTACCATAAATCCTACCTACACCATATAATATTCATGTACCCACAACAACTATTAAATTAGAAATACAAGAAACGTGCAGTACAATTGATGTTTTGGAATCATATTGCATCAAAACAAATTGGCATTTCACAAAACGCGATACAATGCGAATCAATAAACATGCTGCTGAGAAAGGTGCCGCAATGGTTTATTCATGTTTCAGTTTCTTGCTTACCGTACAAAAACTCACGTTTTACTTTAAATTCATTCTGTGTTACTTTAGACCTTATATTGTCGTCGTCTAGGGAGTTATTGCTCTAGATGTTGTTCTGGAATTATATACATACAAAGTACAAACGTCCTCTAGAGCTTACAATGTCGCATTGCTTATTATTTTAAGACACGTCTTACACTTTAAAATTCGTTTTGGGGTCAGACGAAACAGACAGAAAATTTAGCTTCTCCAGAGAATCGGATTTATATCGTGAAATAGTCAGCGATACTTACTACTAGGACTGACAGAACGAAACTTAATACCAATGAAATACTGAAGCTGTGTTGGATTCTTGAATTATAAAATGAAATTCAATTCAATGCACACCAAAATAAAACATACATACACTTTGGAAAAGTAACTTAACTAAGTAAAGTTTTTTTTTATTAAAATGTTTGCATTTCTATCAGTCATTTTAGAATCAAGTTTATTTATAATATTAAAACTAGATCCTCGTAGAGCAAAATATATTAATAATACACGGAACTAGGAACAAGATTACGACATTGAAATCATTAAAAATATTCTCACGCGCTCCACTGCGACTCCTTTAAATATATTCGTAATCACTTTACAAAACAAAAACAACTACGAAATACAAAATGAAGTTTTAAGTTGCCTTGAGGATTTAATTTTAATACTCAGTGATCTGCCGATAGTTTCATATGTTCCTGACACAACATAATGCATTTGATGGTTAAAAATATTCAAAATAATAACGAAGGAAGATGTAACATACACCTGTGACCATAAACATCCATTAATTGAAGCTGACACAAAATTTCAAAATCAATCCAACCTGTGGCTTACCGATACCCACTCAACTACCTAGAACCATAGACCAATATTCAATGGTGCACAGAAGGTCACGAACTCACAAAGGTATGTAACAAACGCAACAATGGACGGGCAGGCGTGGCTGGGATACGTTTTAGATATGCTATTTATCATGCTCATCAATCGTTTTGTAATTTGAATTTTCTGTCGTTCATGCGTTCATTGCGTTACAACTCTGACGAAAATCTGTCACCGATTTTAAAACTGCAACAATAGTTTGATTAGGAAACCTTAGAAACTTTATCAGTTCTAAGAAGATTGAAAGTTTCTATTTAATTGAGATCTGTCTGCATGTCTGAATACGTATTCTAAAGATGAGACAGCCGGACCATCTTTTATGTCTTGACGCTTGATATTACAGAATACAGATGATAGTGCGCATAGTTCATTCAATTTGTTCCTTCCAAGAAGATGTTGCCTCATAAGTTTCAAGATACTTCGAATCGTATAGGTACCACGGTATAAGCTCAAAATAATTAGCTTCGCGTGCGGCTAATAGAGGTCTCACGACCACATCCCGGGATTATTTTAAATGTTTACTTTCCAGTCTTTAATGTAGCTCTTTCACTTCACTTCTGTACAGACGTGATATTACTTCTTCCATGAATTTCTGGAACAAAATTGGTATTAACCACGTTTTGTTGCCCTCTGGGATTGAATGGTGGGAACATTTCTTAGCGTGTTTACTCTAGAATGTTATGAGGAGAATAAACTCCTTAGATTTTATGTATTATCTTATACAGGTCGAGAATATTTTGATTCTTTTGCTAATCCTCATTAAAATTTTGTCTCAAATCCCCTAAGGAATGCAATACCCATTAAAAAGCCTTTCCATTTAGGGTCAACTACTCGATCTCGTATAATTGTCGTACTTACAAGACGCCTTTCATACACATGTCGTGATGTAGATTGCCAACTTCGTGTTATGAGGTTAAGTATTTCTTACATTAGCGTCTGCGAGACATTTAAAGGACTATTTCTCTACAATGCTTTGATGTCGTGAATAAATGTTTGTGGTTTATGTTGTGCTTCAAAATGTCTCTGAGTAATTTCAAGGTATTCATTTTGATCTCGACATAATATTGTACCTGCCTATAAATGTGGATATACAGAGTGAAATTGATACCATTAGCATCCTTTTAAACTAAGAGTCTAACCATCGAACTGTACAACTTTTAAAAGCCAACCTATAGGAAAAACAAAAAAATCAGCTGTTGCATACATTTGAGTCGCGAATTCTCGCGTCGTCGACATTGCAGTTTCGTATGGAACAGCTGATTTTTTATTCGCTCCGATCGGTTTGCTCCCATAGTAAAAGTTGTGCAGTTTGATGGGTAGACTCTTAGTTTAAAAGGATGCTAATGATATCAATTTCACCCTGTAGACTGGTGGCGTCGCGATCTAAACTAAATGAAAACTGTCTTAGTTTAAAATAAAAAGATAAATATTTTAAGATCTAGGAAAGTCTTTTAAAAGAAGCTTTTAAATATATGTTTTGAAACTAATCAGTTTGTATCCTAATGAATAGAAGCCAACAAGTTTTGAAATACTGTATAGCCGGAAAATTATACTGAGAAGGCAACAACGGCAACGGTTTCAATAAAAATACACCATAACACGCTCTGCAAAAACGTTTATTACCGTGTAACGCCTTGGCGAGCCATGTCTAGCATTTCTCTACAGCACTACTACAAGACGCCTTTCAGAAATCGCCTTGTATAGCAAACACAAATTTCTCCTATCCACTTGTTTGAAACATTGGTCACGAATTGCCTTTATAAGTACTTTGGTACTTGACTTTCGCAAGTAAATGTCATGAATGTTTGCAATCGTGGTTTGTCTGTCTGCGAATTTTTTGTCGAATAATTTTGCGAATGAATAGTTTTGCATGATATTTCCTGTAATTATTTCTTCATTCCGTTTTTTGAATTTTTGATCGGCAGGTGATGGTTCTTCCACCGGGGTTGGCAATGCTGCTGCCTCATTTATATTCTTTTGAGTTACCAAACCGTCATAATTTATGAAACTGGGCCGATTAACATTGATCTGGGGTGCAATTTTGTATGTTGCCGTCGCCGATCATCGATCGGTATTAGATCGATGTTTTTATACAGGGTGTAAATGACAGCCTAGCAAATACTGAAACGGTGAACTCAGACCATCAAACTGAACAACTTTCACTGAGGTAGGCACTCAGGAAACGCGAAAAAAATCCGCTGTCACATACATTTTAGTCGGGTAGGTACAGCAGTTTTGTATGGGACAGCTGATTTTTTTCGTGCAGGGCTAGCATGCCACCCATGACAAAGCGTTTAAACGAGAAAAACGTCATGCGCGCTCTTTTTGGCATACGTAAAATAATAAAGATGGAGGCACATCTCGATTTTTATCGTTTTCTCGGGGGTGGCATGCGAGGCCTAGTGTTTCCTGAGGGCCTACCGCAGTGAAAGTTGTTCAGTTTGATAGTCTGAGTTTACCGTTTCAGTATTTGCTAAGCTGTCACTTACACCCTGTATAGCATTTAACTTGGCTTGTTTTGCCCCACAAGAGGGCACATCTGACTATAACTATTCTAATCGATTCTATAGTGGTATTTTATACTCCTGATCAACAATTCATCGTATAACATTATCTCGATGTTTCTTACTGAATAATAAATGTAAAAACAGAAACAGAAAACCAGCTGCTCTCATTGTTTGCAGTAATCATCCATATCGTTTACCCAGACCATTTGCGTCACATCGCATCTTTACGTATTGCTTACAAAACTTGTGATCTTGTACTTCGTCTTTTACATTGAAATATATCCAAGATAGTTCAAATTACATCTAACATTGTCTTTTAATGTCTTAATGAGTTGACTGACGTGTGTTTAATATTTTATGGTTCATTTAAAAGCCTACGCTTGTCTCCAGTTAAAATTACCAAGGACTGCACCTGCTGTTGTATCTTGTGTTGTATCATTCTTGGTCCCTGTTTGACTTTTATATGTATATCTTGTTTATCAATTTTTATATGGTCTTATGTCGTTCATGTTACTTAATGGTTTCCTAATATTGACAATAGATAACTTTTTTCTATCACACACAACATTATTTGTTTTGGCCTCTTTCGATAATAAGCATTGCCTAAAAATGACGTAGTACCGAAACCACTTCCAATATTTCTCACATTTCTGACTTCGAAAATTTTCCACCAGACATTGCAAATGTTTGTTTACGATTTTCGTAGCGATACGTACCAAATATTTGCAGATTCTGTTAAAATTCAAGTTTAGAATACTATAGTTACTGCTGTTCAGTTTAGTTCATAGTAAAGTTTACTAATACATCTCGTGAGAACCTGTTTGAGAGTCAATTGTATATTCTATCATGGCGTCTCTTTTCGTATAACGCGACTACTTTATTTTTGTATCTTAGTATAACTAACTGTACTTCATAAATTCATAATGCAGATACTTTGATGAAAGTGAAGTTTCTCTTTCTGTATAATAAAGTTAATTTATATTGAACTTTTATATGCATGTTTAAATTAACATATTAATAATTTTGCTGACTCATTTCTTTAAATATTAACCGTGATTGCTTATGTAAATGTGAGACGAACTTCAAGAAAATTGGTTTAGATGGTTTGGTCATGTAAAACGAAGACCACCTGAGTATTACATATGGGTGACATGACTTTACTCTACGTCAACGTTGCGTTGGCAGGCCAAAACTAAGATGGTCCGATGCTGTTAAAAAGGACATGGATAGTTGCGGTTAAGTGCTCTCCACCGACGATGTTCTGGATAGAGCGAAGTGGAGGAAACAGACAAGAAAAGTAGACCCAGCTATCCAGCAGGACAGAATCACAGTAGCTAGGATGATGATGTTTATGATAATGTGAGGTGTGATTTGCATAAATTTCGATAAAATACAATTATGGGGTCATTTCGTCCAACAATTTTTGTATTTCTGTGTTTTTATATATTCTAATTCTAATAAAGATATCTTATTACGCAAGCTGCGATTGTTCGCAAGCCTCCCCGTTCCCAAAGGATCAAAATAATATAGAATAGCAAAGTTGCTTTTTAACTTAAAAAATTAGAATCCTGAGCGTTAGCGAGGGAATCAAAAGAGCACGAGGTGAAAAATCTTTGCACTCGAGTGCAAAACGTAACTTTTCATCCCACCTCAGCGACGAAATGACTAAATGCAAAAAAAAAACAAATTAAAAAAAGTACACCAATAAGGTTCCGAGTCAGAGTTTTTAACAAATTAAAAAAGGTTGTATGATAAATTCAGCACCATGGACGGAAAGTAAATAGGCTTATTGATGTTTTCAATTCACAAACTTATTGCACACGATGTTTTAAATTCAATTTACTTTATCCTCTAGCGGATAAAAACTGCTTTTGAACTCAGATATCGAAGAGCACAAATACTCTTTCTGAGATGGGGGGATGAAAAAAATATTTGAAGTTCGTGTCTATAATATTCATTCATATAACTAATTTCAAGAACGCTATAGTTTATATTATCATATCCAAAGACCATTGAATCAAAGTTCGGCTATTTATAAATGGGACGCCAATTGTCAGTCCTATAAACACCGAACCCGATATAGCACAAAACTAAACAATAGCGATGGTAGTGAATAGGTCTCGTAACACTCGCAGCTCGTAGCAGGTCGCAAACGCAGATAAACAGGGCTGCCAGATTGTATAATTGGATATAAAAACTGCATAAATCGAAGTTGGTTTGTATCCTGGACTCTCAATGTAAAATTGGGTCTCAATGTAAAAATCAAAACAAAACTACCTATAGTTTTATAAAGTGAAGAGCTCGTTTGAGTGAGAAAAGAGTTGTGTCGATAGAATGTTGTTTCTCACGGTTACCTAAAACTAATAAATGCTTTAATTAAACAAAGTTATTGAAAAAATACCTTCAGTGAAAGAAAAAACTTGCAAAAATTTGTACCTACACCTGAAGCCATAAAAGTTCATTTATCATTATCATTTACCTCTTGTATATAAATTAAAAAAACAACGTAAGTTCAAATTATGTGATAAATAAATCCTAAAAGTCTTTATATTTTATTTAAGTATTTAGATTTTTTTTAAACCTGCTGCAAACCAATTTCGTAGTGACATGACTGAATAATTCATCATCATCACATCAGCCGATAGACGTCAACTGGCATAGGCTTCCCCCAAAATGGGGGAATTTGCCATAATCGCCACGCTTGGCAGGCGGGTTGGTGCGTGCTCAGAGGATGCTGCTGATCCCTTAGTCTCTTTTTACGACACCCCGGGTGGAAATGGGGTGGTGCTATTCTTAGCTGACACCACACGGACAATAATATATGACGGCTGAATAATGATATATAAAAAAAATCAACTGGCAGCCCTGTAGGTAAACAGCCTCGTGCAGGCGAGGCGCAAGAGCACGCGTACCAAGCGCGGCCAGGCACGGCACTCGCTGGCTGCGCGGCACCGCGCACCGCACCGACCGCCGCGCGCGCATGTTTCCCGCTTTGTTTTTATTCTTAGATTAGCCAAAACAATCGAGGGAAATATGTTACGCAAGTTGTTTGTAGTAAGTTAGCAGGTGTGCCGTCGATTGGGAATTGGAATGGGTTATGTAGGTGACATTATGATGAATGATTGCTTTTGAGGTTGTTTGCTTACGCGACATTTTATAAGTATGTTCATAAGGTTATTTTATTATACATGGTCTTAATATGCTGACGGTTTGTTAAGGGGATGCTCAGACATCAACGAACAACTTTATGTTGGGGATCAAAGTTGAAATCACGAAAAAAAGACCAGTTGTCTGTCCCATAAATTTGGGTTGAGTAGGATTACCTTTGTATGGAACAGCTTTTCTTTTTGTCAATGGTCCCATGGAGAAAGTTTTTCAGTTTGATGATCTGATCATTCCTTTAAAAAACCGACAACATATTAAGAAGGATTCTAGTAAAATGTTCCAGAAACCTCTTCCCTTTAAAATTATGGTGGTCCTACGAGCCGGACTGTAATTTTCGTTCTTCTCTTCAGTTAAGGCCATACTGTCTCGTAGAGTCGTAGGACCATAAGTCGCTTTGCATTATTTTAGTACCACAACGCATTTCGCTAATGGCTACATTCAAAAGAAACAGGTAGGTAATTAGTTAGGAGCAGGTACCTTGCCTCAGGCATGTGCATATAGTTATGTGATGTAGTATACCAATCACCATAACATCAAGAATCGTATTACAATAGCGCAGAGTTCAAATTCCACTGTTTGACCTGTAATTATGTCAGTATGTTTGATACTGCGCAAATTATGAAGGACAGATGTTAGCAATTGATGTACGCTCCGTGCGTCGATTAATTATTGTTTACAATTTTTTGTACGGTCGATCGATTGCATATAAATGAATAATTCTTTCGAAGTCCGTCGATCAATAAAGCGTTTTATTTCCTTTGTGTTAGGTATCTTTTTTTCAACGAAACTGAAGAGAAGTTATGTTGATTCTGACAGGTCGTATTCCGCATCCTGGTATAGACATGTGATTTACTAAGAACCTTACCTTTGTGTTTTTCCATTATATTCTCCGTTATATTATAGTATCCTATCACGTTGATCTGTTTCCAATTAAATAAATCCATTAGGAGTCCGCTGATTACGAATTTAACTACGATGTTGAATCCTTGAATGTCATAAACATTTCTCAAACTTAAGGGATAGGCCCGAATAGCTCGAAAAAAGCGTAAAACAAACTTTATTTAATTGTGATTGTACTATTTATGTAAGTTCAATTCTGCTCTTATCAAAATTTGTAAAATATCAATCTCTTTTTTTTAAATCAAGTCTCGTGTTTCTATTATTCACGGTTTAGCAGTTCCAAACGTTTATAAATAAAAACGGAGGCTACTTTGGCTTGTTTTTCTATCGAGAAAATGTGTCTTATTCGTGTTTTTCTCTTGTCAAAACTTCAATTATATGTTGAATTTACGCATATCCGCTAATCATACTTCTAGTACTTCATGATATAAATGACGCTTTGAAGAATCCTATTTTTTTCACTTAGCGTCTTAATAAGTGTGGGGTCGCTCTTTATTTTTCTCTACTGGATTACCATCGATTTTGATATAAGCACAACTAGGAGATATTATTTGATGGTCTGATCATCTCATTAAAAAAACGTCACCATATTTGAAAGACCCTATAATATGAGTGATACATAATATTTTAAAATGGCATTGAATGAATGCTGTTAAGTTTAAACGAAGTGTAAAATATTAAAAGGTCAATAAAGCAAACATAATGTTAAGGTTTATATTGGCGACCAAATAATTTACTGATTGACCCAGATTCAAGAAATTGCTTTCAACAATATGAACTTATTTTAGTTCTTACTGCATCAGATCGGTGTTTATCATCGTCTTCAGCAGTAGCATGTACTGTGGTCCTATGGTTGGATTCATTAACAGATTCGCCATGTTCATATTGAATCAATGTTTTTGTCAATTCTTGGCGATACCACCACAATCTAAATAAAATACGAAATAAAGTTTGTAGTTGGCAATTTTTAAACCATTGCAGATGATCGATTGATTAGAAATAATAGTTTTATTGTAATAAACGAATTTATTATTATTATATAAGGTCTAACAAAATTAGCTGAAACTATTTTAAGGGCATGATCAGACCATCAAACTGAACAACTTTCTCTATGGGACCAATATCGAAATCGCGAAAATAAAAACAGTTGTGACATACAAACCTACTCGACCTAAATGTATGTGACGGCAGATTTTTTTTTGCTATTTCGGTATTGGTCCCATAGAGAAAGTTGTTCAGTTTGATGGTCTGATCACCCCCTTAAAATAGTTTCACCTAATTTTGTTAGACCTTATATAATTATGTTTTTTGGCAGCTTTTGTAGAGTCTGATTCATAATATTAGTTAGCTAATATAATTTAGGAATCGCCTGACAGTTTTAAATACATGTTGTTCTTATATCGATTGATGATTGGAAAGTTACAAGCTGATTGGTTGTCCCAGTAGTAAGCGTTTCTTTGTTTTTTAACAAAACTCATATACACACTACACACAGATTTCTTATACTTTATAGTACTGCTAGTCCAGTCTAGTCTAATCTAACAGGACATAATAACACGACATTGGTCAATTGATACAATTTATCATCTCTCCACCCACACGCTGCGCACAAATTATCACACAATGACATTCATCTGCGCCCGCGCATAGTCCCGGCATCGGTCGATAGTTATTCTTACATCTTTTTAATTGACATTTTATATTATTTGGTTGCTCTAGTACTAGTTTATATTGATGTGACTATAGTCATTGTAATATGATTGATTATGATTATTATATTTATATACTACAAATGACCCAGCATTGTTGTATGAACTAAGAATGATAGATTATAATTACAAAAATAAATAAAGAATAAAATAAAGAGAACTTTATTCATCAACACATTTTACAGTAGCTTAACAAATTTAATTATAAATATATTTTACATAAAGCGTGTGCAGATGAAAAGGAAAGAACCTTAGCATAGTTGCTGTTAATTATGGTTTTCCCTTTTTTACAATCGCTGCGCTGGATAACAATATTTGTATTATATAAATTATATATATTAATTATATATTTTATTATATATTTTATTATTAATATTGGTTTTGTATTATATAAATTACTAAAATATTACAGTGTACGAGCCTTAATTGCTAACTTATAGGTCAGAGTACTAATAAACTAGATATAATTGAGGCTTCTATAATGACCCAGCATTGTTAGTATGTATATAGGAACTCGAAAATAATTTAATACATACATACCGGGCAAAATCATAACCCTCCTTTGCTTGTTTTGCCGTAGTCGGGTAAACTAGTATTTTTCTCCATTTAATAGTTGCACAATACTTGTACTTTTAAATATTCCGTGACAATACCTGTAATGTAAATAATCAAACTTTTATAAGTAACTGAAATTAGCAAGAAACACAACTATCAAGAAATCGAGACAGATTAATTGGCGCGGTAAAAGTATGAAGGGTACCTAGTTTACGATCGACTTTCATAATGAAACATTAAGTTAACTTGCTATTAAAGTACAACTGTAAGCGAAAGCAAGAGAAAGGCAACTGTATAAACAAAAGACCCTGTTGCCTAAAGTGGTTAACATAGCAGCGTACAGCAGCGAAAAAGGCACACAATGGTTTTATGCTTGTTAATTTTGTTTTCTTCGGCATCGGTCCATGTCCACTATTGTCCAAGCAGAGCATAAAGTTGAAGAAGGTCATGGGTGGGCAACATAGGACCATGATGTGATCAGCATAGGACCAGTCTTATGCTGATCGCATCCAAGTCTTGCAGGATATATGGATTGTTAATGCTTAGAAAAAGACAGAACTACTAACTAACAGCTAAACTAACTGTAACTTCTTGACATTCTGCATATAATAAATCAATTTCTATTTCCATTCCACATAGTAGAAAATGTATTAATAATAACAATTGAAAAAGTAAATTTTAGGGAACTAATAAAATTAGTAGGTAAGAATGGCTACAATCACTAACCTAAACTTAAGCACAATAAATGTCATTTCGTTTCATTTCATAACTGCGTTATTAGACCGACCATCGACTGCGTGGGCGATTTGGACAAAATGCGTTTTGGACCAACGCCTAAACAAGAAAATATTTCAATTACATAAGACAAGAAACTTAATATTATAATTATGTATTTCATCAATATTCGTTGTACTATTTCTTTTACTAATCGATATAGGCGACTAATATTGTGGTGGATATTACTACATACACAATGGATATTACCTACCCAGATTATACCACTAAACGAAAGTGAAACGAACACAATGAAAGTAAACAGATTAACTATCAATTTTCCATGTAACATATTTGCCTAACGCATATATTACCGTAGTTAATTTGTTAGCCGGCTCCGCTAATCATACCTTGTACCAAAACACCTCCCAATAACAACCTTGTTTCGATTGTTACAGAGGCGTCTTTCCATGGAAAAGCTCATCGAAGAACGAACCCAGTTCCCCAACGACAGCCGTCTCCTGGCGTATCTTCGGTAGCAAGTCCAGTGGTAACCTCGCAGCGAACACGTTGAGCGCTGAGGTGCAGAAGTCGTTGACTCCGGTCTCTTCGGGAGCCAATACTCCGCATCATCACAAGAGGCAGGGAAGCTCTGCCAGTGAGAAGCAGTTCGAGGATCTCGTTGCTAGCTCTATAGCCCTGATACAGCATGACAGGTGGGGGTTTGTTATTTTTTCAACCGGCTTTAAGAAGAGGGAGGTTTTATTCGTCTTTTTAGTTTGATATGTAAGTCTTCGAGATTTACTCAATAACTACTGCATACATTTTTATAATTCTTTCACATATGGGATCTTTCGTATTTCTTCTGGAAGGATTTTAGTGCGTAATACACTAGCATTTTTAAACACCTTGTGAATTGAAAAAACGATTAGACCAAGACGATTCTATCCTCACATCTATACTAAATAAAACAGTTTCGTGGGTGACTGACCGACTGACAAACAACATACAGCCTAAATCTATGATAACAGGATACAATTAAATTGTTCTATAACAACGGCATCAAAAGTGCCGAAACAATTTTTGCTGATAGACTTTTCTGTAATTTTGGTTAAACACGGTTCTGTAGTTTATCGCGTTATCGTTCTCGGGATCGCAGATTGTGTCCCATCCCGATTATTTTGTCTAGATATCTTTTTATCGACAAACTACGGCTCTTTTACAGTTTTATAATAATAAATATATTTTGCCTGCACCTTCATCCTCGCCGGTCCCCATCATCGTCGAGATAAAACATATATAAGTTTTTACGTCTAATCATAAGCTTGTAGACACAAAAAGTTTCATCAAAAGCAGCCCATTCATTTTTACGTGAAGCTGGAACAAACACAGACATTTACAGTTTTATAATAGTGTAAATAAATATATTATACATAATCTTAGTTCGATGACTTATGAGTCAATTTTTTGGTTTAAGAGCCTATTGTGCTGCCCTAGATCAGAATCAAAACTCGGATCATTTATTTTTCTTACTCTACCACCGCTTCGGAAATTCACCTGTAGAGAAGATGCGGCCAGAAACTCTACAACTGTCACAATGATACAACTTATTCAAATAAACGAGATCAGAGACAAAACTTTCTAAACTGTTTCCTGATTCCTTTCCTTTGATTTCCTGAGGCGTGATGCCCATGACGTTCATTAGTGACCTTCGAACTCTCGCGCCCAATGTTTATAGTATCTAATAATATTGCGTATGTAAATCATTTAAAAATCTTAACAAAAAATATATATAAATATTACATTTAAGTAAAAATGCTAACATTACGTTTTATGCTTTATCTATTATCGTTAAAACCGCCAAAAGTGGCCACTTTTGTCGTTTTTAAAGATAATAACTACAAACATTATAAAAGAATTCTGCAGTGACCCGATAAATTGAAAATCAGCAATGACTACAATGTGACATTCTTATTTTTTTAGAATTATTGTTTAATTGTTAAGAAATAAAAAAAATACGATTGGAGGCAGCACAATAGGCTCGGTGCAGCCTTAAGTATATCTTGAAACTGAACTTAAGTATCTCGAAAAAAACCTTTCCTATTTATTTAAATATTTTTAAACAGCCTATTTATATCGCATTCTTATTTAAAACAGCTCAATGAATACCAATGTCAAAGGTCATCAGCGTTTATCTCGCGACGTGAGACAACTTGTTGATGTTTTTCTGACTCGTTCAGTTATTCTCGTCTCTTTCACACTTTCCGTAATCATGGTGATGGATGAGTACGATGAACTTTTTGAGGAATTACCTTGAATTGCTTAAATTAAATGAAGTCTGCAGGAAATGTTTTGCAACTTGGATACACAATTACACATCGTTAGCGTGTTTTTTTGTGTAAAACTAGGATAAAACCAAAAAGATGGAAGACTCGATGGAACATTAAATTAAGAATTTAATATTTAAATTGACAACACAGAACATTTTTTTTTTCTATGTTGGACAATTTGTGTCCAATGAACTGAACAACTTTAAATAGCAGCAAGTAGATTTCCTCATGATGTTTTCCTCGAAAAGCCAATGGTGTTACGAATCGTACATACGCCCCTGTAAACTCTTTGGTACGATCGTAACTGTATCAGAAAGAATTACTGCGTATAGTATGTACACTCCCTTCCCCCCACTAATTTTGCCCCCATCCGCTCTCGGCGGCAGTACGGGAGATAGCAGGCAGTAAGCAGTGGTGTACGTCTCTCACTCGTACTCTGTATACATGTAGCCTCTTCTTGTCAGTGCGAGCCTAGTATGAAGTGTTCAGGATGTGGTAGGCGTCTAAACTAGGCTGGGACCAAAAAATAGCTCTCTACACGGAAAACCAAGGTGAGGCCACAAATCCTACACAGATGATTCGAACTCACAATACTAAACATTTTTCAAACCGCTGCGCCAGTTAAGCGTTTTAAAATAAAGGCAGAGAATCGAACCAGCAATCATCTCGTCTCAGTCCGATAACTTAACCACTAAGATTTGTTACCGTTTAGCTTGCAGTTTGCAGTCAGACACATAGATAGATAAACAGACACTTCCTGTGTTTTATCATTATGTGTAATCTTTGACTACTTATATAGGGACTAGTTATGCGTGTAATTCTACTAACAAACATTTCTGCCACTTTTTGCAGGGGGCGAGGTAACATGAAATCCGCAACTTTGGATTTAATTTCCATTACTTTAGATTCTAATTTTGAACGTTAAAAATCATGAAAAGTAGTCTCGCGTGAACCCCAAAGGTTCTAAGTTCGAAATTATTGTTTCGCAATTATAGGCTGCCTCGTTTAGTGATAAGGTATAAAATTGAATGTAAATGCACATGATTAATTGATCTTATACCGTGGCAGAAGGGAAATGCTACCGCAAGGCTAGTCCTTATAATAAATAGTCAAAGTGTGCAATTTATTTCTGATTATGCTTTCTTATCCTATTATATCTTAATTGTATTATTTACTAGCTTTTGCGTTTGCGTACGACTTTGTTAGCGTTTTAAAGTAAAATATAGCCTATGTTACTCAGGAATAGTGTTACTTTCTATTAGTGAAAAAATTTTTACAATCCGTTCAGTATTTGCAGAGATTTTCCCCTAAATACAAATAAACAAACAAACAAATTTTACCTGTTTATAATATTAGTTTAGAGTTACGTTGCAGGTTCTGACCCGAGCACTCGTCTCGCGTGGATATCGCGCGTCGCGTTTTTGCCTGCCACGAGGCTCCGCAATCCTCAATCTCTTGTTCTTGACCAAAAACAATCCCTGAGATTGGGATAGATTCTCCCATAAACACTTGACACTGGCGGAAATGCAGTGCTAACGCACAAGCAAGAGTCCATTAATTATAAATAAAAAATAAAAAAGAATATTAGTATAGATAAAGATTAGTATGGATACATATAGATTTATTATAGACAATAATGAGCAGGCTGAGGAGATGTGATGGTGATTGAGGGTTAATATACTATAGACTCTTAGTATATTATCCGTCGACGAAAATATGAAAGGCACGAATGTTTGTTTTGGTTTTAATAGATATCATTGTCTAGTCATCATAATAAAAGTCTGGACAAGGTACCTATGTATTTCAATAGATAATCGGTGACCCTGTGAATATTTATCTTGGGTTATTATATTTCTTTTGGCGCGTAAAGCATGTGTATTTTCAGCATGTGACAAAACGCGCCACCGCCTCATACAATATTTGACTCGGTTCTAATTTATTTTAATACGCAAATTCAAGCCAAAGATGTATACTAACTTCTTACGTGCGTTCATAAGTAGGTACACAGACTCTTATTTTGTATGTGTGCATATCACCCAAGTATTGTTTTTTTTTAATAAACAGTTTGTAAATATGTAAGAAAACCGTAACGATAGATTAAATATTCAACAGTAACGGTATAGTACTATACCGTATCAAATGCGGGTTAGATATTTCATCAATGACTGTTAAGGCGTGAACTTATTGATTTTATTAACCTAAATTGAAGCATACATTTCCATCCCTAGATCATCAATTGACCTCATAAGCCAGGTTCAACGACCTAGGGCTGTAGGGTTGCTGCCGTCGAAAATGCATTCTAAAATTTTGTAACATTATTTGAGCTGAGATATTTGGTATACAGGGTGTAAGTGACAGCCTAGCAAATACTGAAACGGTGAACCCAGACCATCAAACTGAACAACTTTCAATATGGAGCCTACATCAGGAGCCGTAAAAAAAAAATCTGCCGTCCCATACATTTTAGTCAGGTAGGTACAGCAGTTTTGTATGCGACAGCAGATTTTTTTTCGCGTTTCCTGAGTCTGAGTTTACCGTTTCAGTATTAGCTAGGCTGTTACTTACACTTTTTAATTTATGTTTAGTATACTAGGTGATTTTTTTAACACTACGTATTTTCAGGGTTGGTTCAGTTTAGACCAAAAAACTGATCAATTTTTACTATTAGAGCATACCCTAGTAACTTAATTATTAATCTATGGCATAACTAAGACCGCAATTAAAAATCAACTGTTTCATACAGTTTAGTATGGAACATCTGATTTTTTTTCGACTTCGGATTTGCTCCCGTGCTAAAAGTTAATCAGTTTGATGGTGTAATTTCTCTGTGGTCTAAACCACCCCTGAAAATTTATTGTTTAGGTACAAAATCAACCAGTATGTCGTTTTCATAAGGAGACTTTACATTATTTTAGTCTAGAAATTGTAGGTAAGCAGTTCACGTGTTCATATCACGTTTTGTATTTGCTAATTATAATTGGATAGAAAACCTAGTGTTTAACAATTCTGTGGTTTAAACCACTGTATGTGGCAAATAGAAGCAAATTCACGTGTTTAGTGCTAAAACGAACTGCTATTTTTGAAGATGGTGCGACTGGATATCGTGCTTATAGATTCTTTTAAAAATGTATGAAGATTCTGGTAATCTTTATCTGGTCTCGAAACCTAGGGTCTCTCTTAATATACTGACGGATTTTTGAGGATAAGGACCATCAAACTGAACAATTTTCTATGTGGGACCAACATTGAAATCGCGAAACTACTTATATAGGGACTAGCCACGCGTGTAATTCTACTATCAAACATTTCTGCCACTTTTTGCGGGGGACGAGGTAACATGAAATCCGCAACTTTGGATTTTATTCCCCATAACTTTAGATTCTAATATTGAACGTTAAAAATCATGAAAAGAAGTCTCGTGTGAACCCCAAACGTTCTAAGTTCGAAATTATTGTTTCGCAATTATAGGCTGTCTCGTTTAGTGATAAGGTATAAAATTGAATGTAAATGCACATGATTAATTAATCTCAACCGTGGCAGAGGGGAAATGCTCCCGCTAGGCTAGTCCCTATAATAAATAGTCAAAGGCTGCTGCAAAAGTTTACAAAGTATTGTTTATTTTTTTTTCATTTAAAACCTTTTCTTACTATTTTTAACTCGCGAGCCCCAGAATATGTTTCACACTTTATTTTAGTTCAAAGTAATCATTTATTATGTACAATGAGTAAAACAAATTATCTTAATAGTTTCACCATATTTCGTGATCATGTCAATGATTACTATACAAGGGCGAGCCGAAATCGTACGTAACCGTTTTGAAAACAATCTAAGGCTAAAGGAAGTTAAATTTTATGGTTGTTACTTTAGCAATGGAGCCCTTTTATGTCATTTTTGTAAGTTCTACACGCGATGTGATTTGAACTGGTTTTGGTATTGAGTCTTACTAAAGTATTAAGTTCAATGTTTTTCGTGCTGTGATATGAATATCTACCTAATGTAGTATGCAAAAATATTAAGCGATAATTTCTTTTATATTTCAAAATCTCTACGACAGGAATGAAGCAGCATTTGTAGATGGTTCATTTATCATATTAGTATGAGACCAAGAGATACAGATACTACGTTTGGAATGTTTTTGTTTACTGGAGACCCACTAATCTAAATCATTATAAAACTGTAACAGGAAGTTTGTCTGTACATTGAAGATATTAACAAAAAAAAGTCATGGTATGGTTTTTAGGTATCCCTGATTCCATATCACCAATTTATGGATTTTTTGTCTGTCTGTTTGTTTGAACGAGCATCACGCAAAAACTACTGAATCGATTTTGATGAAACTTTTTTTGTTTGATAGCTTATTAATCTTATTACCTGACTTAAAATCTGGTATATAATTTGTGCGGACAAAGTCGCGGGTTAACGCTCGTTAAATACTAAAACCCTAAATGAGTAACCCTTTTGGAAAGTAACCGCAGCCCTACCGAAAAGAAAATCGTGATTTTTAACTTTTTCATTGAAGGTCCATATTTTAAGATCTCATTAGGTCGAAATGTTGCTGGTTTGCCAGCACCCATAATAAGATACATATTATAAGACTCAAATCACTGTTAGAAAATAATAAACATTTAAAATTATATTGCTAAAGATATCTGCTTCTTTTCTTCAACTATTAAGTCCCGTTCCATTAATTCCTTATTAATACCACTCTACATGTCACTGATCATTAATTTGACGTAACAAGTGGTAATAGCAGTCCATGTTGCGCTCGTACAGTAAATTGCCGAGGAAATTCCTGTCGGCCACATATCTGGAGTGGTCCACTTTAATTTGATCGTGACTCGCCGTCCATTACTGTCCTGTGTATGTATGGAGGTATACATGATATGGATGATTGAAAACGGTATCTTTAGGGCTGTCTTTGATGAACAATTTGAATATACTTCATTGCGTAAAACGTTGAAAGAAACGTCATGTAATCAAAACGGGATGTTTAGTCCGATTTGCTTTGACTGACACAATCAATGTTACTTTATAAATATCAGTACCATAGAGATCTAGAGAGATGCCAACCAACGCGCTGAGTACGAAACCTAGTGTCGCATCACCACCAGTACCACGCGATAGAAAGTATTTTGTTAGCTTGAATGTGCTCATTATCCATTGCGGTATCAGAACTCAACGTTTGAATAATCTTTAGTACTACGCAAGCATTGTAAACTATTTACACATAATATCTCGACTGGCTTTCAGCCTCATAATGTATTGAATCCTTACTGTCGCGAGCAATGTGTTCCGTTTTTGCGCATATTGCTGTGACACTGGCCCCACCCCCTTTTCACATCTCCCTTTAGATTTTGTGATCTGTGATCAGTACCTACCTATAGTAACCGGGCTCTGGTCTTTGAAACCGAGTTTTTTCAGAGATGTGACCTATCTAGATCTATGTTTTGCCCTCATAAACCCATGTTCTGAAAATTTTATCGTAATCCTTAGAGCTGTTTTCTAGAACAGATAACAGATATATATACAACTTAATGTTGCTCGTGTAAATAGTAGGTATTGTATAATTGACATTTGAAGACTTCAGAAACAATCAACGAAAGAGTCAACATAATTTTTGTATCTGCTATCATAGGTCCGGACCCATCTAATGTTGGTCAAGTAGTTAGTAGTACTATTCTATAGTACTATAGGATTGGCGAAAACTCCACCGACAAGAGCGTAGCTCTTAAATAAGATGATGATGATGATGATAGTGACTACTATTCCAGAACTTTCATAGAAACAGTGTAAGTACCAAATTGTATAAAAGAGCCGTCATTTTTTAGCGATTTCGTTATTGCTCCCATAAAGTTGGGCGGTATGACCGCAGCCCTTAGAAGAAAATAAAGGAAATGATGATATGATATGAAATATTCTGGTTCAAAAATAATTCGTACATATACTCAGCCAAATCTTCTGGACACTATTGTCTAGTGTTGTGAATGGTCGCCGCTGTTGACAAGGGTTGTACATAGGGGTCATACAAGGGTCGCTGAGCAAAAGCCTGTAGAAAACTTTTTATTTGACCAAAAGAAAATAAAGGTGAACAAAGAGGTGTCTATTATGAACACGAACTATCGTGCAGGGCTCCGAGCCTACAAGCCCTGCTGGTCACGACCGCGACCAGGCTGTCATTACGCAGGCATTTCCGCTTCTGCGTCCAAGCCACTGTTATACTATCATTTTGATAATAGCTACCTTCCATTTTAAACTCTGGTGGAGTAGACGAGTGTTGTTAATACTATGTTTGGTTGGCTAACTGGGGTGTTTGCAATTTTGTATTGCTTATGTGAGAAAGCACAAAAGCACAGATCACTACATACTAATAAGTACTACTATAACTTGCCCAGTCATTTTACGGATTTTAAAATTGGAACTGTTGCTGAGGTGATTTTTTTTTTAATTTTGGTACATTTCTATGCTCAAATTGGCTCTTCAATATTATACCGAAAAATATGAATTATTAATTAGTCCCGGCTAAAACCGTGAAATGACTGGGCTAAACGTTACAGTATAACAAAGTAATGTTACATGTAGTTACAGAAGTGCTATTTTTTTAATCGTGTGATTCAAAATTGTGTTCGAATGATGCATAATCTCCATAGTAATTTTTACATTTTCTACTGCTACTTACTAGTAATAGTACTTCACTTTAACATTTTTATTTACGACTGTAATTTAAAAAAAAACGTTGCCTATATATGCAATGGTATATATATATATACCATTGCAGGGTTTTCCTTTCGTAAATCCTAAAAAAGGTTCTATTTTTTAGGATTTACGAAAGGAAAACCCCTACAAGGGGGGATTCCTTGCTTAATTGTAAGCTTAACATATATTTAATGCCACTGTAAAACACCGTGTGAAGATTTTAGTATGCACGGCAACGCAATCTCTTCACTTATTATTACTGTAATCAACCTAACAATTAAGCTGTCCTGTCCACCGTAAGGTTCATTTTGCATTGCACAAGCATCGAAGCGTGAACTATTTAACTCTGCGAACAATGCTAGGAAATACCTGGGCTATTTTTAAACGAATTCCGACCGAAAATACTCTAACATCTGTTTAGGGCCTCTTGCGTTGATTGAGTGAGCCGATGGAATGTTAATGAAAATAACTCTTAAATTAATGAATGGTGTAGGCTAGGCGCAGATTGCGGTACACAGATGTGGTTGATAAATTGATATATTGATGCGCTATCAAGAAATATCTTTATTAATTGTCTTTGGAAATTAACGTTACTATTTCTTAGTTACTTTTAAACTAATGTCACGAAAAAGCCGTGATGTTCCAGTGGCGAGTAACCTTGCCTGCCGTGCAGGAGGCGATGGTTCGATCCCCGTCCAGGCCGACTCGTACCAATGAGTTTTTCGGAATTTATGTACGATTTGTAACACCATTGGCTTTTCGGTGAAGGAAAACATCGTGAGGAAACCTGCATGCTTCAATTTCGAGGCATATATTGTACCCACTGTCCATTACAAGTGGCGACGGGCTCATTCCCCGTCACACTGGACAGAATTTCGGTACTAGTGAAACGTAGATGTTCTGAGATTTCAGAATATCTCTGACTACCCCCTCGGGTAATATAGTCGTGAGCATATGATGATGTCACGATGTTAACACGCCATTCATTACAAGCTAATGAACCTTAAAGTGAACTCGCTACAACTACAACTGGCTTTAGTTGGTAGGTAAGTTATTTCCTTGTCTCTGATCGCTCTGAAATAAATTTTGTTCAGAATGTTGGCTTAGAAGGCAAGTCGTCCTCGCCCGTGGATCACTTTACTATTTGTTTCAGTTGTTATTGGTGAACTCTTCTTTCTCCGTGGATTACTTCTTTGTGTACAGGTACATATAGGTATTATGTAAAACAATAATTATATTTTTTCTGTGATAATAGTCAAACTTAATAATTAGAACTATTTGGTTTAGCTGTTATGAATATAGGGTCCCTCTTAATTTTGTCACGCTTTTTTAAGGGGATGGTCAGACCGTCAAACTGAACAACTTTCTATATGGCACCAACATTGAAATGGTGAAAAAAAAATCAGCTCGCCCATACAATACTGCAAAACTACTCGAGCCAAATGTATGGGACAGCTGATTTTTTTTTCGTGATTTTGTCGTTGGTCTCATAGAGAAAGTAGTTCAGTTTGATGGTCTGATCATCCCCTTAGAATAAGTGTCAGCATATTGAGAAGGGCGCTATATATTTTACAAAACAATTTCTGCAAAATAGCAATATATTTCATAAACTGTTAAGCTATTGTCTAGCTAGACGTCTGTTTTTTAAAGTCGAGAGCAGATAAAATAAAAAAGATTAAATTTTACGCTTTCATAAAATGCAAATGGCATGGTAATTAATCTTGCGCGTTGCGTTTTGACACTACACGATTATAATATTCATACATAACTGCAGTACGATGTTACGCTTCAGTATATTATTTCTTTTTTCTTCTCAATACCCAGTTGAACGATTGTGATAGTACTTATCTCGGAAAATTTCCGTTTATACGTTGGAAAATTTTATTACCAAAAAGTGACGCAAATTGTAGTGGTTCAAATAATGCAAAGCAATTTTGCAGATTTCTTTGAATTTGATATTGTCAGAGGGCGAAAAGGGGATCAAAGTTTCACCTTTCCCAAGAAAATAGTCGACTCTCGAGACAAATTATGTTAGGGTTTACTTTTAGGTATTCTGTGTTTTAGGCACAGTGTAAGAAAGAGTATCTATTACTAGATACAGTACGGAGACTTCCTTCCTCCCACCAACTTTTTACCTCACCCCCTCTATCGTCTTCTGGTTACCCGCCAGTTACCTAAGAAGAAGACTTAAGGCACAGATTATTTAATGGTTACTACCCTAACAGATAGTTCACTCAACCCGATTTTTCTAATTTAGAACGCGCGATTAAAGAACGAAAAATAAAATGAGCCTTATGTCAATGAGCGACGATGCACCCCACGGTGGGGTCCGGCTGTCAAACGTACCTGAGCTGTGGAGTGAGACAGGCCTGCTTAAGGTTCAATTTCTTTGGTTTCGCATGTGCTGACGTCATCTTGTCAATTTAAATTTTTTGTATGCAGTGTCCGGGCTGTGGTAGAGGCCAGGGATTTTAGTTTTATCGTGATCAAAATATTTACAAGCATCAGAGATACTCGTGTACTGATAAAAATAATGTACATAATACGAGATTTTAATCTTATAATTATAACATGCGATATCCACATTGTATTCTTTTATGATGCGTATGAACATTTGTTTAATATTCAACAGCGTTTCGTTGCACGCTATTGATTCTAAAGCAGGCTAAGGTTTTGTTTTCTTGTTTTAACTGAATAATTTGACTCGATACAAGCTGCACAAAATAAGTGGTGGAAGTCGTTAGCGGAGGGTCTGCGCAGCTAAAAGTCATTCTTCTTAAATGATTTTGATATAAATAGATAGATAAACAATGTATTTGCATAACTAACACATAGCATAGCATAAGCATATACTCACGACTATTTTCCCCGAGGGGGTAGTCAGAGATATTCTGAAACCTCAGAACATCCACGTTTCACTAGTACCGAAACTCTGTCCAGTGTGACGGAGAGTGAGCCATACACAGCACATACCTACTTACATCATATTACAGTTCACGACAAAATCAAATAAGGGTTGACTTCCTTTGGTCCGTATTGTACTAGATACCGTTTCTTATACTGTGCCACTACTGTCCTGTGCCTCTATTAAAAACTACCTAAAATTCAAAGCTTTAATATCCCTTTTTCCAGGCCATCAAACCTACCAGCGAAGTGTACAGAAGAAGCTCTCCGGCACAAAGCGGAGCACGCTCGCATGGTGGAGGCGGCGAGGAGACGCGTCGAGAAGGAAGCCGCCGTGCGCCACGCGCGACTGCAGGAGTCGCTGCGGCTGGAGGAGCGGCTGGCGCGGCATGCGCGCGAGTGGACGCAGAACATACTGCCCGACTGGCATAACATGTTAGTATAATATATATAAAAGTTGTCCGTTTTTAAGGGGATGATCACACCATCAAACTAAACAACTTTCTCTATGGGACTTACACCGAAACCACGAAAAAAAACTGCTATCCTACATCTGGGGCTGGGACTAGGAGGTTAGCAATTTTATCTTCTTTCATTATGAGCTATTTCGCATGACATCACTACTCCGGACTCCCAGTTTTGCATAAATCTGAAACAGCCGTTTTTTTATTCTCGTGGTTTCTAAAAAGTTATTTAGTTTGATGGTCTGATCATTTCCTAAAAAGCCGTCAGCATATTAAGAATAAATTTTTTATAGAACGTTTCCTAAATCGTTTCTACCATGTCATTATTTTAGTATATTTCATTCTTTCATTCATTATTTTCTATCCCGTGTTACTTTGAGCCAGTTATTTTTTCTATGGCGTTCCCCGCTCAATGGTCTCTACTCAACAATAGTCAGGTGTTTCTAAACCATTATAATATTTTTACATTCGTGCTTTCATTATCATCAGCTACTAGAAGCTTACTGGGGCATGAGCATACCTCATGTAGATGAGATTTCCTTTAATTAGCAAGCACATTCACACTTTGTTACAAGATAATACTGCTTGCACGCAAAGCATAAATCATAAGCAAACAATCACGACTTTTGCTCCAGAGGAGACTTTTGTTTTCGTTTAAAATATGTGTTTTTGTAGTTTCTGCGAATGCGAAGTGTTCATTTACAGCAGGAGTCGTGAATACGTAGTCCTACTGTTATTAGGGATCTCCCATCCAAAAGCTTAAACACGGTTCATGAAATCCGTGGGCATAGGAAATGACCTTTAAGTCACGGATGACAGCTACAATAGATCTATCCAGGTCGCGGTAACTATTGGTCAGTGACCAAGCCCTAGCGACCAGATAGACATAATAATAATAGTAGTTTCTGAACGCATCTTCTCTGCAGCGAAACACATTCCAATGCGATGGTAGTCTAGATATTATAGAACTAACCATTATTTATGTATGGGTATGATTTTATCAATCACCTAATAAATGCATTTTCAATGCGCTAATGAATAATATTTGTTCCTAAAATAGTTTTGTACCCACTGTCCATTACAAGTGGCGACGGGCTCACTCCCCGTCACACTGGACAGAATTTCGGTACTAGTGAAACGTGGATGTTCTGAGGTTTCAGAATATCTCTGACTACCCCCTCGGGGAATATAGTCGTGAGCATATGCTATGCTATGCTATATGCTATGCTATGCATGCCTAAAATAGTAGATCTTTCACCTAAATTGAATCACCAAATGATATTAAAACGCTTACCTAAATATTAAACAAGAATTACTTGGAAATAATATCAATCATCAAATAATTAAATTGGGTTTCAATATATCTATTATCTTTAACGGTTGCGAGCTGTTAAATAAATGGTATTAAAAGTTAGCTTTATGATTTGAATAAAAAAGAGACATTTTTGAGGTTTTCAGAGGACATAAGGCCGTTTACCAAAAAAGGATTAAAATACCTAGATCATTCTAACGCTAATCTGAATGCTCATCCCCGTTATCCAGCTAAATCATCAATACACAAAGAAGCGTATTGTGTTCTCACAATGCGCATGACCCGATGTGTACAAACATAATGATCTTTCTTTTGTCGCTTTGTTGCCGTTGTACCTACCATGACTACAATAAGACTAGGTTAGCTGTAGAAAGTCAAAGGTAACACTATTGTTAGGTATTTAGTATTGTGTATTTGTGGCCATATTGTTCAGGAAGACAAATTTTAAAGGTTCGGTATGAAATGTATTTTGCTAATAAATACACTATCTTCTTATCGTGTGGGCAGAGCCCTGGTCAGAGTTTTTCAGACCTTATGGCCTTATGGCCTCTAACGTAGTTTTTAATTAACGTTTACTACCACCAGAGATAGTAGCCGGGACCAACGGCTTAACGTGCCATCCGAAGCACGGAATCATTTTTATTTTCAGACAATCAGGTGATTCAGCATGCAAAGTCCTAACCAACTGGGGAAAATCGCACAAAGTGACATATCTCTAGGTGTCCCCCGTGGGAATCGAACCCACGACCTCCGTGTCGAGAGCCCATGCTCTTAACCATAAGACCACGGAGGCAGTTAATACACTATAAAAGAATGTCTTCTCGTACGAGCATCATCAGACTATACGTCCTACTGTAGGGCACAGGACTACACGCATAAGTATGGGCTGCTATTCCACTCCGCGTGCACAATGCGAATTTGTAAAATCAATCTCCTGCTGCGAGCTCTCGATCAGCGATGTTCAGGATAGAGCGAAGTGGAAGAAACTAGGAAAGCCGATCCCGCCACCCGGCGGGACAACAGCTAGGAAGATGATGATGATGATAGTGATAAGATAAGTGGTCAGCCAATTGCCATTTGGAACACCATTCCCTTAGTCGAGTTTAACGACTTACGTGCGCGATAAACAGTTTAACCTTTCCAAGATTTTTACGATACATTTTATGAATTGCAGGAAGAACGCGAAACGCACTCTAGAGCTCTGGTGGAGTGGTCTACCCCCTTCAATACGCGGCAAAGTCTGGCAACTCGCCATCGAGAACAAGCTCAAAATCTCACACGATCTGTACCAAGACTACGTCGCGAAAGCAAAACAGAAGCTACACGAAGCCCAACTACGAAGAAAGAGGTTAAAAATAATAAGCAAAACGTGCTGCTGTCAGACCGAAGAACCAAAAATCGAAGAGAAATCCAAAAGCGGAGAAATACTGTCTAACATTGAAGAAAAGACTGCCGATGAAGAAAAACCTAGGTTAAGTATACCGAGAAATTTCAGCGAGCAAAATTTGAAGTCGCACACTCAAGAATCGGGACCAAAGAAGTGTTGTTCTAAATCGAACCCTAATCTACTAGATTATAGTGATGAGTGTTCCATGGAGCTGATACAGCTGGATATAGCAAGGACGTTCCCAC
This sequence comes from Agonopterix arenella, assembly GCA_927399405.1. Lineage (NCBI taxonomy): Eukaryota > Metazoa > Arthropoda > Insecta > Lepidoptera > Depressariidae > Agonopterix > Agonopterix arenella. The sequence goes on from OV656701.1 coordinate 16,378,513, forward strand.
ATTTGTGTATATTTCAACCTGGAGGGCCGTATTTTGATGTGCTTCACGAATTGTTGGCGGCCTACGTGTGCTACAGGCCTGATATTGGTTATATTCAGGTGAGCATGTCTTTCAGTATATGAAAGGATAATGGATTCGCTTAATGGCATATCTTTAGGTATTATCCCCATTACTTACGTGTTGGTGGCTTCAAAAAGAGAAACAGAATGAATGAATGGTGTTTAAGAAGATGTTCATTTTATTTAAATTGTAATGGAGTTCGCACTGATATTTGTTTCCAGTCATATTCGCGTTTTTTCTCTTTGTTATCGACGAAAAATGGTAGTAAATTAACGCAAAATTTTTCTTTCACAAGCACGAAAACAAATTGGTGTGAGTGAAAAAAAACACCCTTAGTAGTTCAATGCACTGGCAGTCGAAACAAGTTCAAACGAATCTCAATTAATCTATATATCTAAACTATTATAAAACTGTAACAGGAAGTTTGTCTGTACATTGAAGATATTAACAAAAAAAAGTAACGATATGGTTTTTACATATCGCTGATTCCATATCACAAATTTTTGGATTTTTTGTCTGTCTGTTTGTTTGTTTGTTTGTTTGTTTGAACGAGCATCACGCAAAAACTACTGAACCGATTTTTATGAAATTTTTTTTGTTTGATAGCTTATTATCTGACTTAAAATCTGGTATATAATTTGTGCGGACAAAGTCGCGGGTCAACGCTCGTATGTTAATAGAATAACATTTTCGCAGGGTATGTCGTTCATAGCAGCAGTGCTGATTCTGAACATGGAAGCGCCGCAAGCGTTCGTGTGCTTCGCCAATATACTAGACGGACCCGTGCTGCGAGCTGCCTTCACTAGGGACGGAGCCACTATGCAGGTATGTCTTTGTTTCGGTTCGAGCTCTCCGCTCTAGAAGCTTAACTCCTAGGCTTCCTATAGAGTAACAAATAAACAAAAGGTAAATTCGCAAAAAAGTTTCAATTTATCATACAAACGTTGGATCGAGCGGCATTTATCTTGTTGTGGGGGCTGGCAAGCCAGCAAAACTTCAACCCAGTGGGATCGTTTGAGCGGCATTTAGTATGGAAGGACTAATTTTTTTTGCTAATTTCCTATTAATAGTTTTCTTAGGGAAAGTTGTTCATTATCATGGGTACAATCACCCCTTAAAGTAATGCAACTGTTTACCCTAACACCCTGTGATATGCTAAGCCAAGTAAATTACAATGAAAATTTATGTAACACTATATCGCACAATGCACATAGCAGATCGATTTCGAAACAGAGTGTATTATGTTGACTATACAAATGGCGAGTTTATCTCTGAAGAGATTTCTTTCAGCCACAAAACTAACCGTTTATTAATAATAATTGCAGCGTCTATGGAAGGTGTACACGACTCTACTCCGGCATAATCTGCCATCGCTCGCGGACACGGTAGCGCCGGAGCTCTATCTACTGGAGTGGCTGTACACGGCCTTCGCCAAGGCGATGCCTCTCGACGCCGCCTGCAGGGTCTGGGACGTCTTCCTAAGAGACGGAGACACTTTCCTGTTTAACACCGCACTAGGTAAGCTACTACTGATGTAAACTCTAGAATATTCCTAGTCAGAAGCAAGTATATGGATGTGATGAATAAAGACAGCGTAAACCTAAATGCATTACATACTTTAGGTGTTTCAGACTATCAAAATGAACAACTTTTACTATGGAATCAATATTGAAATTGCAAAAAGAAATTGTTGAAAATAATAAAATAGAAAAAATCAATAGCTACTTGAGCCAAATGTACAGGCGGTTTTTTTCTGATTTCAAATTTGGTGTCATTGTGTAAATTATTCAGTTTGATCACAGTATAAGAAAGGGTATCTAGTACTACCATACAGTACGGACACTCCCTGCCTCCCACCAACTTTTGACCTCACCCCCTCTGGCTAGATCGTGGCTTCGAATGTAAGCAAATGCGTATTCCTGTCTCCTCCCACTCACTCTGTACTTATCGCACATGCTTAACTCTTCTCTTAAATTTTTCCCCTTTTGTATGAAATGAGGGGCCCTCCTCTGATGTGTACCTTCCTTGAGGGTAGGCCTGTGCCCTGCAGTGAGACATAGGGTTGTGATGATGATGATGATGTATGAAATGACAGCTATCAGCTGACAGTGTCCAAGCCGTGGTTTGATTGTCTGAAGCACCCCTTTAATTATGACACCCTACATACCTTCAACAGAATGTAAGATAATGTATTCTTCCTATGTTTAACCAAAAACGTTTATCTCCAGGCATCCTCCACCTCTACCAAGACGAACTCAAAGACATGGACTTCATATCAGCCGCCCAATTCCTGACCAAACTACCCGACGACCTGGACCCTGAAGCGTTATTCAAAAGTATATCATCTGTCACAATGTCACTAGACGGGATGTCGTTTGAGGAGCTCGCTTCGAGCTGCGAGGTGGAGGCGACGCTCGACGATGACGTCACGGTGAGGTTATGATATAGAAGGCGGTGGAGCGATGTATGGGACATTGTTGACGCGCTGTCCTTTAGGGTCAAGTTATAGTAGCGTTGTGACGTCACACGGAAGGGAGACTAAGGCCCGGAATCCACCAAAGCGAAGCGGAGCGAAGATGAGTAAAATCAACCAATACGATAGCTTAATTCTGACAAGCTCATACAATCAATAACGCTCACCGGCACATACATCGCAATGATCCCAAGTAAGCCTAGGCTTTTTGTTATGGGAACATTGACTTACTAACTGCTGGACGTCGGGTCCGCGCTCAAAAGTGTCCCAACCATAAAAGCACCAAAACGTGTAACGAGAACCAGTTACGATACAGCCTTCGTTCGCGCGCCATGCCCCGATCGATGGGGTAAAAACTACGCAAGCAAAATAAAAATAAATAACGCTCACAGGCACATACATTGTAATGATCCCAATCAAGCCCTAAATAGGCTGTTTATTATGGAAACCATGCAACAACGGCACAAACATAGGCGTGGTAACCATTACACCAACCGGGTCGTACATCAACCGGTAAAATAAAAATAATTTCTGCATTTTCAATGTTTTTAGTAGGTTTATATTACTATACACGTCCTTAGGTTTGTGTAGGTTAGTCTCGGACACTTTTTTCGATAATTTTGAACTAGACCCGACGTTCATTATTTTGTATGTCAATGTATGGGAAACATACAATCGGTAAACGCAAATACATACTATACGATACAAACATGACATCCATGACCAAAAAACTGGGATTCGAAACCCGGTTTGGCAGTCCGGCGTGGTAACCAAACCATTACATTACACCAACTGGGTCGTCAAGATTGAGCAATTCGATTGGTTGATTTTATACAACTGCTATGGCGGATAGGCTAAAGATAATTTACACGAAAAAGTATTTAGGCACATGTTAAGTTAAAATTTAGTGAGATACAGAACGTTTACTAAATATATTAGTTCGGGGAAAAAGTTTCTTCGCATTTTTTAAGAAAATTCAAAACATTTTTTAATAAAGTTTATTTACATTTAACTAAAGTATGTAGGTACCATTTTGTTCGATAACTTTTTGCCATCTTCTAGGTAGGGACATGATCCCATTGCTATAGAAATTTTGGGGCTTCTGATCAAAATACCGCGACCAGTAGTTTTGGCAGTCCTCTCGTGATGTTAACCTGACACTGCCTAAAGAATTCTGAAGAGACCGAAACAGGTGGAAATCTGAAGGTGCATTATGCGGATGCATTAACACCTCCCAGCTAAGCTCTCTTAATTTTTGCTGAGTGGCTAAAGATGTGTGAGGTCTAGCGTTATCCTGATGAAAAACCACATCCCTTCTGTTGATTAATTCCGGCCGCTTTCTCTCAACTTCTTGCTTTAATCTCATCAGTTGTTCGCAGTAGAGTTCAGAATCGATGGTCCTGCCTGGTGGTAACAGCTCATAATGAATAATACCCTTCCAATCCCACCACACACACAGCATCACTTTGTTGCAAGTTAACCCGGGTTTCGCCACAGTCTGTGAAGCCTGACCGGCCTTTGACCACGAACTTTTTCGCACGTTCTTGTCCCAGATCACCAGTTATCAGCTTCTTCAAAAATGGTTCGGTTTCATTACGTCGTAATAAAGAATCACAAATGAGTATACGGTTGATTAGGTTTCTTTCAGTGAGCTCGTGAGGTACCCAAATATCGAGCTTTTTTGTGTACCCAGTTTTTTTCAAATGCGCCAAAACTGTTTTGTGGTCAATTCCCAGTTCTTCAGCTACGTCGTAACTACTGATATGCCGATCTTGCTCCACTTTTTCAAAAATGGCATCCATTTTTCATACATACTATAATGCGAAAATACTTTTTCCCCAACCTATTATTTAAGCCTAAATACTTGTTGGTGCAAATCAGGTTTAGCGTTCTCGAAGAGTATGGTTAGCCAAGATGGAAGTGCCCTTGCGGATATTTCAGAAGGTGGCTGGTTATACCACAAAATTTCTTTAAAATACAAAATCATTTTACACTAAGTCGATGGTGAAGGAAAACTTCGTGCGGCCTGCGTACATACAAAATGCTGCTGTTCATAAAAGCATCGGAATCATACGGTTATTCTGTTTTTCAATAATTTCCGAAAAATAAGTTGTTTCTCAACTTCGTATTATTTTTCTCATAATTTTACAAAAGCACTACCTACGAAAAAACGACGAATTTTCCGAATGTTTTCGAAGCTTGAAAAACAATATATGGTATGCATATGAACTTATTAAAAAGAGGACAGGATTTGTGTGTCGCACGCTTTTCATCGCGGGAACGAAGACAAACTAGAGAATTATATCTCTTTCTAACTAGGGTGCTGGTAATACTGAGTAAAAGAGAGACCAATCACCAGTATGTTTTCTGGTTCTGTATGCCCCGACGCCGAACTTTAGGTTTTAGTGTGAATACATACGGCATATTTTCCTTCGACGCTATGCCCGTTTTCCCTCCGTCTTCTAAGCATTAGCAGGCTGCAAATTAGTAGTCAATGTATAATTTGTGTTGTTTATCAAAGTCACGATGATGAATCTCGATTTTATTATGTATTTCTATGGATCTAACATAGTGTGTGAAACTTGAGGTTATTATTCACAAAAACGCGGGTTTTTTATGCCTTCAGTATTTAAAATGCCTCTCATGTCATTTTAAAAGTAAATTGTGCTGTATTTATTACCAATACGTTTTGTAAAAAATATGTCTTTCATACTGTCTTTGCACATATAAATTTCTTTTCTTTCGACGTTAGATAGGTACTCAATGTTGTTTTGATACTTATAATATGATTTTTGTAAATTAGTTTATTGCTTTACAGAATTTGGATAGTGTATTCAAACCTCGGCTTTACGAATATTACAAAGAGCTCGGATAAATTCATAATGCAATAGAAAATTTTTGTTCATAAAAATAATGAAATTTAAATTCGTTCCGATACATGCCCAAGTGGTTATATCTTTGTAAATTATGTAAATAAATAATTTGTGTCTATCCATATGAAAATGTACCTTATGGCGTTCGTTTACGTTTCAACTAGTGTAACAATCTTAAATGAAACTCAAATAATTCATTAGAAAGAATCCCACAACTTGTAGTTTTTGGACGTAACGTTATGTAGAACTATATACCATTACCTTTTCTGTGGTAACGTTTTGCATGAATCTATCACTGCTTTAACTGTAAACAAATGTTTTTGTATTAAAAAAGTTAATTTAATGACATTAATTTTGATTATATTAGTCCTCAAGCTTAAATTAATAAGCAATTTCGCCGATTAAGACGGGACATTACCTTTTATAAAGGGTGTTTGGGTAAACAGTTGCATTAGTTTAAGGGGTGATTGTACCCACGATACTGAACAACTTTTCCTGAGAAACCTATAGGAAATTCGCATAAAAAGTTTTGGACATTCCATACTAAATGCAATCAGCTGATTTAAGATATGTATGAAACGATGCATTTGTGAAATGAGCGTTTTTCTTTTCTTTTTAAAATTTAGTTCCTAAAAAACTCGACAGATGACATGTTTATCGCTCCATAGAGACGTTCGCGACATTTTGTCAAAATCATGTAAAGACTGTGCCTGCCTTTTTTTAAAGGCCAAGGGATCGAGCCCATACAACCATGTCAGACGTAAATAGTTTCATATTTTCGATTAAAATGATACGCAAATAATAAAATATTCAATCAAAAGATGCGTTGGCATCTTTTTGACTATCTTCTCCCTCTTTATTATTTTAATGAAACACTTTTTGAAATTTTGATTTTTATTCGCACAGACCTTAACGCCATCTATCGATCTTCTAGAAAACCAAAAGAAAAACGCTCATTCCTTTGAGAATGTTATTCAGTATCATGGGTAGAATCACCCATTAAGGTACTGCAACTGTCTACCCTAACACCCTGTATAATAGATTAGAAATGACCTCTATCTATTCGGTACGTTTTCATACTGGAACATAAGAATTTTCTACGTGTCGTATTTTTGAATGTGCGTTTGTTTGTCTGTCTGTATTCATAAAACATATCATATTAATTAGAGTATTAATTAAATAATTATATTAAATCTCGTGTACCTGTCTTAATTGACATAATTAATGAAATATTAGTGTTTATTTATAATTATTATATTAAATTTGGAATGTTAATATTTCTCTTGAAAAATTAAATCAGTCCATAGATAAAACAGTCAGAAAAATTGTAATCGTCTCTTATTTACATATAAAAAAGATATTAATTTAAAAAAATATATTCCTCTCAATGGAAACATTTAGCATCCGTTTGACCCCTAAATTTATAAGAGACTAATAAATCCAGTGTATTGTAAATATGTGTAAATAAAATATAATTTATAGATATTATATATAATTAGGTAGTATCGTCAATTATAACGATGTTTTTACTATTATATTTTAATTTTAAATTCACGCAACGAGTAGTAAACCGGCCTAATAGTTAATGAAAAATATCGAAGAACTTTCGAAATGTAATTTAATTAACTATAAAAATATATTTATGCTATCTTTAATTATAATATAATTATAATATAAACGGAGTTTTTATCACGTGCAATTTATTTTCAAAGAACTTATTATCAAAATAACCTTCCTTCTGGCACAGTCGGGTAAAAACAACCTTTTCTACTTACGAATGAATAAAAAATAGCTTCTTTCTATTCTAATCATAAAATAGGCTATTTGACAACTAGTCAAATCAGCTACTCTTTATCGGACGTCAAAATATACAGGGTGATATGGTAGACAATTGCATTACTTTAATGGGTGATTGTACTCATGATACTGAACAACTTTCCCCAAGGGACAAAAGGAAGTTAGCAGAAAAATTAAAACTTTTCTTCATACAAAAATGTTCGATCAGCTGATTGCATTTCTATGAAAAGTCGAAAACTTGCTAATTTCCTGTAGGTTCCTAGGGAAAAGTTGTTCAGTATCATGGGTAAAATCACCCCAAAAAAGTAATGCAACTATTTATCCTAACAATAATAACGTCATACAAAAAATACTGTCATTAAAAAGGAATGTTCTAAGTCGGATATTAAGTTTTTTCTAATACTTTCAGCACTTGATAAATAGTCCGAAAATTTTTAACACAAATCTTTTCTTATTTCTTGGAGAATTACTTAGGGTTTTATAACTTTTTTCCAGTTTTGCGTAGATTGTCAACAAATCAACGCGAACCTGAAACCCACCTAAGCAAATAAAGTTTTGTGTTAGAAATATACCTTAGAGAGAGAGGAGAAAGCAAGGTACATTTCTTGTCTCACAATTGCACGTGAGTTTTTACGTAGTGTACCGTGGCATACACGTTACTTTAAAATTAAATGCGGATATTTTAAGGGTCTATTTTATTGGAAAACAAAACAGAAAAGTAGCAGCTGTTTTTTTGGTGATTTTGTTTTGTGCTTTAAACTTCTGTTAAAAAATTCACTTTATTTAGAAACATCTTATAGTAGTTCATCCGCACTCTGGCGTATCTAAATCTAAACTATTATAAAACTGTAACAGGAAGTTTGTCTATACATTGAAGATATTAACAAAAAAAACGTATGTTTTTAGGTATCACTGATTCCATATCACCAATTTTTGGATTTTTTGTCTGTCTGTTTGTTTGAACGAGCATCACGCAAAAACTACTAAACCGATTTTGATGAAACTTTTTTTGTTTGATAGCTAATGACACGACTTAAAATCTGGTATATAATTTGTGCGGACAAAGTCTCGGGTTTTCTATAAGTACGTAGAACTGTGTGTACAATTAAGAATATGAAAACTTTACGGGCATTCGTGATAATCAAGAAATATTGTTTGTATTAATGGAAATATTACTTCAAGCATCGGTTACATAATGAAATCATAGAAAATTATAAACGTTTCCGAAATAGGGAATCGTACAGGGTCCTTCTTAATATGCTAATACTTTTTTATGGGTATGACAAGACCATCAAACTGAACAACTTTCTCTATGGGACCAACATCGAAATCGCGAAAAAAAATCAGCTGTCCAGTACAGGCTCGTGTAGATTTGCAGTTTGGTATGTAAGAGAAGATTTTTTTTTCGCGATTTTGATGTTGGTGCCATAAAGAAAGTTGTTCAGTTTGACAGTCTGATCATCCCCTTAAAAAAGTGTCAGCATATTAAGAAGGACCCTATATAATGTGAGATGCAAGTAATTATCTGTAATATGAACTGGTATGTTACTAAAGCTTTCTCAATAAATATAAATAATATAGAAATTATATTAGTAAGTAAAAAGCTTTAAATAATAATTTAAATATTAAAATAACTGTCTTGCCACGCATTAAATGTTGGTGATTTATAATATGAATTGAAATTCTCAATTTTTATATCTCGTTGTATTCTATTTGAATTTTTATAGACGTATTTGTCTTTTGCACTTTTTAATTTGACACATTTTTTTCAGATTTACATACTTTTGTAATAGAATGTTGTTTTGTCAAAATGTTACATTCAATATTATATTTTCTAATGCTATTGTATGGTTAAGATGACTTGTTGCTGTGTCATTTTTGCATCTTTACATTTGTTTTTCATTGAAAATTGATTAAATTTGTTCGCTAAAATTTGCTAACTATGAGATATATTAAAAATACAAAAAATATTAAATAAATACAGTTGTGATGTGGACTGATATTATTAATTATAAAATATGCCATCTCAATTAATTTTAGCATAGTATTAGGTACTTGATGTGTAAATAAAAAAATATAAACGTGGAAATTCGGCCCCAAATCTGTATGAATGTTATGTGTGTGAATAAAATGTAAAATGAATTATACCTATACGAATGGAAAATTGACTTTTTTTTCAATCCCTACATTCAATAGTCTAAATTTAATATGCTGACTGTTTTTTAAGAGGATGATCAGACCATAAATCGGAAAAACTTTATGAGATTAGTCTCAGCGCCGGGTCGAAATCGCGAAAAGAATATCTGCGGTCCCATACATTTAGGTCGAGTAGAATTACAGTTTGGGAGAAACAGCTGATTGGTCCCATTGAGAAAGTTGTTTAGTTTGATGGTCTGATCATCCCTTTGAAAACCGTCAGCCTAATATTGTGAAAATTTACATGGAAGAACAGTAAATGTTGCTCACACTATACAAAACAAACAAGTGCTAAATGACCAATTACAAGTATGAATTAATTTTAAGTTTCTTTTTCAAAATTTTGGTTTTCTTAGTTACAAAAGTTACTAAAAGTAAAACAACATTAACTTCCTCGTAGAAGTTATTACTTTGATTTACAAATATGGTTCTTTTACATTGTGATTATAATGCAAAATAAAAAAAACTTTACTTTTTGAAAATTTGCATTTATGGTTATTTTGATGAAATACCTAAATATTATGAGAACACACAGCGGCTTTGTGATAGCGAAAGAAATTTTACAAAAAACAGCATTATTCTGAAACGTTGCTATCTTCAAACCACTAATATAAAATTAGGTGCACAATAAACACTCCAGAAATGGTCAAATCAAAAGAGCACCAAAACCAACACTGTAGGTGTTATATTTTTGTTATGCATTATTTTGGTACCTACTTTTTATATCTATGTAGTACCTAAGGGCTCTTAAACGACAAGCGGCACTTTGCAGTCGCCGTGGGTCGCAGAGGGTCGCGCTCATAGACTTTACGGTCGCTGTGGGTCTAGCGATCGTAAGAGCGCTAACTACCTACTCATCATCATCTCAGCCGATGGACGTCCACTGCTGGACATAGGCCTCCCCCAAGGACCGCCATAACGACCGGTTCTGCGCTGCCCTCATCCAACGGGTTCCCGCCGCCTTCACAAGGTCGTCGGTCCACCGTGTGCGGGGCCTACCCACGCTGCGCTTTCCGGTACGCGGTCGCCACTCGAGAACTTTTCGGCCCCATCGGCCATCGGTTCTGCGAGCAATATGCCCCGCCCACTGCCACTTTAATTTAGCAATTGTTTGGGCTATATCAGTTACTCTGGTTCTTCTTCGGATCTCTTCACTTCTGATTCGATCTCGCAGGGAAACTCCGAGCATAGCCCTCTCCATTGCCCTTTGGGTGACTTACAGCCTTTTTATGAGGCCTTGAGTGAACGACCACGTCTCTGTTCCATATGTCATCACTGGCAACACACACTGATCGAAGACTTTCGTTTTAAGACACTGCGGTATTTGGGACGTGATGATACTACGTAGCTTCCCGAATGCTGCCCAACCGAGTTGGATTCGACGGTTGATCTCCTTCTCGAAGTTGGACCTACCTAACTGAATAGTTTGTTTTTTACTACTGTTTATTGTTTATTACAATTTATATCTAATAATGGTTGCCGCTGTCATGATAAAAATATGATTACGAGGGTTACCTAGGGGTTGTCAAGAGCAATATCAATTAGTGTAGCAATTGATGCGTGACACCTTATGCCTTTAATGATGTTTTGATTTGATATCAAAACATCATCTTGGCGATCTACCTATCTTGGGGAGTCTAGGCACAGAATAAGCACTAGGTCTAGGGTCAGAGTGATAAAGGTTATCAATCTTGGATAAGTAAGGATTAGTTTATGTAGGCAAAACGTGACACCTTATAGTCACAGGGTAAAGAGGAGGCGAGGTACCACGTGCGAGTGCGACTGCTTTTGAGCCGCGCGTGCTTCCTTTCCCCGCTACACCACCTGCCCCCGCTATCATCTATAGGTAGAGTACCTCGCTTCCACAGAACATTATAAGACGGATTAGAAATGCAAAGTAGCGCTTTTGCTTCCGCGACGGCTGTCGCCACTTGTGTTCCCGCTCCAATTACTCATGCCCTCTCGCTCGCACACCACGCGCCTTTTGGTGTTATGCAAATAATTGTATAACCTGTGGCGACACGTTCCACGCCTACTTTGCACTTCTAATCCCTCTTATAATGTTCTGTGCTCGCTTCCCACAACGTCTGTGCCCCGCGGGCAGTCGCGCTCTAGTCTGAATGTAGCTTTAATATTTTTTAGGCTTAATAAAAGTAAAAACCAGTCAAGTGCGATTCGGGCTAGTCGCGCACCGAGGGTTCCGTACCACACCACCTCACAAAATATGAACTTACAAAAAAGTTCTGTTTTCTCTGGGATCTTTAGCGCGAGACCGACACACATTTGGCCGTTTTTTATTATTTGTTGTTATACAGTAGACTTTGCTCTATACTCACACCAGGTTTGACACTTGTATGTGTTACCGTTTTAACGATACTTACTTTTTTTACGAAGAAGAAACGTTGATTAAAACTAGTTTCTTGTAGGTATGAGTGTAATAAAAACGTTTTTATTATTTGTTAGCAAATCCGCCGTAATAACGCATGTTCTGTGAAAATTTCAACTGCCTAGCGTTCAAAAGTTACAGCCCTAAATAGGTAGGACAGACTGACGGACGGACAACGTACGTAGGCTTATGAATAGGGTCCCGTTTTCACCCTTTGGGTACGGACGTAACCCTAAGAAGACTTTTGCCGAGTTCATTGCTGTCTCATGCTAATACTTTCTACGGTAAACCTACTAACTGGGTCTATGCTGTTCTAGGTAAACAGAGGGGAAGAGAGGCAGAGGAAGACCTAGATCCTAGATAGAGTTAGGTTTGTAAGGTGAAAGAAAAGGTTGTTGATGTCGTGTCGTATTAGGAACTTGCGGAAAAGAGAGAGGATTGGCGAATTCTTCACCGACGACACTTAGATCATTAAAGAAATCATACAAAAACAATTAGAGCAAGAGCCCGTGACGATCAGACCTTCGTTATTTTATAAAACCTGAAAGTTTCTCTGTGTATGTCCCTAATTCAGGTAAAACCATAGAGAAATTACGCGCCCCCCTAGGGGTAAAACCGATCCCCGACTATGAAGTTTAAAGCTCAGCAGTTGAAAATGTCAAAATTACTATGTAGATACGCATCTTTCTACTACTGATTTGACTTTCAAAAATCGCACTCCTGAAGTATGATTTTTGATAGTAATTTTGACATTTTCAATTGCTGAGCTCAGCGAATAAGTTTCAAAAATAGCTCTCCTGATCGTCTTGTACTAAATGTCGTTAGAAATTATGAATGAATAGTTTATCAATTCTTACTAAATCTAATTTGATGTACACTCCTCCTCTGGGCCTAAATCCGGCGTCCCTCTTTGTTTTCTAAAAAACGTTTGTAAACCCCTGTGGAAAAAAACCTTAACATTTTCTACCAGTTACTCATGTTAGGCACACAACATAAACTTGAATGTTTTCTCAAATATCATAAAAGCTTTCAATGTTACCCAATGATTTCCTACCAAGCCTTTGTTTCATCACCATTTTCCCCCAAATGTAACATGGTTGTAAGTGCAATGGTTGTGAAATGGAGTAGTTACCTACAAGAAACAAGGCAGATATACCTTGTTTTGTTCCTAGGTTATATCATTATACGTTTTCGTTGGTGCGATTCGACGAGGCGCACATACATTAATGAGGGTTCTAGTTCGAATAAACCCACGACCGCCATGTTACAACGAAGTTTTCTATTTATCTTATGTAAGTGCATACCTAATGTGAAGGAAAACATCTTAAAGAAACCTGCGTACACCGAAGAATCTCACTCAACAACAAATCGCATTGGGCACGCGTGATGGATTTACGCCCACACACACCTTCGCTCTGTGTCCAGTAGTGATTAGAAAGGCTGATGATGATGTATTTTTAATCGATTTGTTCCTAGATGAGGAACCATATATACAGGGTTTTAACTTTAATCCATCACAAAATCACAATACAGTATTTGTGACGTTCTCTAGGAAATGGGACCTTGTTGGCCGTTTAAGTTTCCAAGATATCTATAAAATAAGTATTTATTTAGAGAAATTTATATAGATTTTGGATCCATTACCATGGGTTACTCCATACCGAGAACAAGGTCCCTTTGCACGTAACATTTACTTATATGTATAATTGCTTTGGCTCTATCAATAGACAGGAGTGCAATTTTTGAATCTCATTCGCTGAGCTCAGCAGTTGAAAATGTCAAAATTACTATGGAGATATGCAACTTTCTACTGCTGATTTGACTTTCAAAAATCATACTCCAGGAGTGCGATTTTTGAAAGTCAAATCAGCAGTGGAAAGATGCGTATCTCCATACATTTTCAACTGCTGAGTTCAACGTATGAGATTCAAAAATCGCACTCCTGGTAAAATACATAAATATTTAAAATACGTAAATAACATAAATATTTTCCTCACTAACTTCTTACCTAATATCAATGCAATCGAGCTTTTAAAATGTTCTGTCTAATCTCTGCCAACCTAAGTAGCGTGCAGTGTATGTGCAATCATTAACACAAGATTTACCCATATTTAGATTATTGCATCACCCTATCAAAAGCTGGAGCATCACGAATATAGGAGTCGCACTTCGCTGTGAAGTTGGTTCCTAAGTTCTATAACAAGGTCTCCACGCCACGCCGGACCTTAACTCTGACGTCAACAAAATAGGGGTCCGGGAGCATTATCTTTACAGCGCATGCGTTAACTAGTGGGGTGACAGTCTTGTTGACTAGTACACGCTGTCGGCTAAATAAATATAACAGTGATTTCTATTCAAATTCAATTAAAAACAGTGTTTAATAATGGCGGAGAAAATTAAGGAACCCGGTGAAACTATTGGATTACTAGATAAAAAGGTAAGTCAATTTTCGATGTGATGTAATGTCAAGCAAAGGTCATTTAAATGGGGGTTGTTTTCGAGTCTTATCGATGGGCTGTAAGGTTGATTTTTGTATGTTACGTCTGCTACGTGCATGTAGAGAAATTACGTGCATAGTGACAGCTGTTGAAAAAATTACGTAGACAGTTACTTACATTCTTTTACCTTTTTATGCTGAGTCGAGTAAAAAGTGTGATTCCTTCTTGTTAAGAATTTAGATTGAGTTTTTTTGATTTTAAGATAATTATGAAATGATAAAGTATTCATTTTAAATATTATAATAGATAGTTAGGTACTTATATATAGGTAGGTGTATTATTCGTTAAGTCAAGCCAGAAATATTCTTTTCTTGAATAGAAGAGAGTTCTTTATTTTTTTGTTAGAGAAGAAATTCTTTTCTCCTTGGGGTCTCATCTGAAAGTTTGCCAACTTGCCTCTACCAACCTGTTGTTTTTGAATTCCACACAAAACAAGAACTTATAATTATAACACCCCTCTTTTTGAGTCAGAAATTAAATAAAAAAATATACCCATGTGATCGCCTCTCTACCTTTGCTAGTGAATTTTATGTCTTGCTGGGGATCCTGGAGACCTTGAGTCTATATAACATACGTAATTATACTATTATACTAACAATAATACCAACGTAAAACACTAAAATGTAAAGAAAACCTGTTTTAAGCAAACAATCCGCGTCAAAAATAAATCACCTAATAAAATTTTATGCAAACATTAATTTGACAATAATATTTTTCCTTCCCAAAGTTTGCTAAAGCCATTAACGAGTTCACAGCACAATATTCGTCTTTCGACCTCACGATATTTCTCAGTAAATCACAAGTATTTACAGCATATCATTAACGACATTCTTACTTAGGTACCTACCATATTAGAACCAAAAGCTGTATGACAAAAAGTTATTAAAAACTAAATGTAAATTAAACTAAAAAAATAATTTGCATTGGAACCATGAATGCAGAGATACCTAATGCCTTTCAATCTTCTAGATTGAAATCAAAATTTTATACTTAACCAATCTTCTCGTTTCCAAATTATTGCTGTTTTCTATAGAAAATACGAAACTATACTATATTATATACAATGTTCTTGAGAAAAAATGTTGCAGGAGTACTATTTTTGAAACTCATTCGCTGAGCTCGGCAGTTAAAATGTTAAAACTACTATGGAGATATGCATCTTTCTACTATAGATTTGTCTTTCAAAAATCATACTCCAGGAGTGCGATTTTTGAAAGTCAAATCAGCAGTAGAAAGATGCAAATCTCCGTACATTTTCAACTGCTGAGTTCAACGTATGAGATTAAAAAATCACACTCCAGGCATTTGTATGTATCCAGGCATCATATAAAACATGGTCAGACGAAAGTATTTAATTCTCATTATAATTCTAAAGTTAAAAAGTATAATAAGTATTTTAAATTAAAAACAACTTAGTTTAAATAATACTGACATCAACGATTTTTTGGTCTATGCAACGAAGACCAAAAAAATCTTTAAATTATCCTTAGAGTATAGTATTATCTATATAGCCACAGATATAAATATAGCTAACATAAACAATCATTACGACTGAAGGGGTCCTTCGAACACAAGGACGGACTGTTCCAATATTTGAGATGCAAACAAATTCTTCAACCTTCATTGAAGTCGACCCTCAGCACAAATGGACAGCTTCGTAATTTATGTATTGTCATATCATATCAGTTAGTTCAAGATAAACAAGAAGATAGAAAGGAACTTGTTGTCAGCAACTGACTATCAATTTTATCACAAAACTGTTATTTAGCTGTAAGCTCTCCAAAATGGATTTAAATATATAAGATTTGTGACTTTACTTGAGTGAATATATCTGACCTTTGCAAGAAGCGTAGTTGTAGTTGTAGCAATGTTTCTGAGCACCCCGTAAGGGATTACGGTAGTGAGTTTTTGTATGTATATGTATGTAATTATTTTTCCTTTAAGCTACTTTGTTAATTTTAGTCCGTTATTTTCGTAGGTGTGCCTCTAGAAAATGTGTTCGTGTTTCGAGTGATATAATTCATTATTAATAATAATAGCAGTGATCAGGCGCTACATAAAATACTTACCTACTTGGAAAATAATAACGCATAAATAGGTACCGAAAAATGCACAATATTATTATGCCTTCTAATAATATTGTGCATTTTTTCGTTGCATGATATTTTTATTCGTAAAAATTGTGAATTAGAAAAAAAAAATTTCAATACATATAATTAATCATAGTTAAAAACCGTTTTGGCAACAAAGAGATAAATAATTTAAAGAAAAATTTTACTGATGTCACAAACAAATGGTCACCGCCATTTGGTCCAAACCCAGAGCACAGAATAAATATAAGCCAGGTGTGCGATTTTTGAACATCACACGTTCAAATCAGCAATAGCAAATGTTAAAATTACTATGGAGATTATCATCATTCGATCATGATTTTGAATCTCACGATCCTAAAATAGCATTTTGGTTCAAAACAATTTCGTAGCCTACGTCAGCTACGTCACGCCTACGCGGGAAGCCGCCTTCGCCTACGCGCTACGAGTTTGCACTACCTACCTAAATGATGAAATTGAAGGAAATTGTTACAAGGACAAAGTTCAGAGGTCAGGAAAACAGTATTAGGTACTGAAAAAAGTGTTGTTTTCGTTGAACATTGAATATAATGTTGCAGTTTAATATGTTGTTCTGTTGAATTCACTATTGTTTACATTTGCGAGAAATAAATTGTTTGAACACAAGCAAGCACGTATCCAGACTTTAGTTTCGGGGGGGGGGGGGGGGGGGGGGGATATTCATAGAAAAACAATGAAAAAGTAATTACTTTTCCATACAAATATTCAGATTTCGGGGGGGATAAAACCCACCTATCCCCCCCTGGATATGTGCCTGGCCACACACTACGGAATTCTGGAGGGGGCAATCCATACGAAATCGTAATTCTGATTCGGAATCCCGTATGTGTGTGGCATGCGTTACAGAATGTTTCTACAGAAAGCAGTTGATAAATAAAAGATAAACGTTTTTGTTATTATCTTCAATGTACAGACAAACTTCCTGTTACAGTTTTATAATAGTTTAGATGTAGAACTAACTAACACTCTTTAATGTTTCTTTTACTGTGATTATAATAACTGTGATGTGAATATTAAGACGTTTCCTCCCGTGAACGACCTTGACCCTTTTAGAACCGCCTCACCTCTACTAAACAGTAAACTACCTACTACATCATTTTAGTAATATTGATTTTTTTTTTAATTTCATTGTAATCATATATATATATATATTTAGACAGACATACAGTTACTATAATACTTATTTATACATATACATATTACGACCGCACGATAGTTGATAGATACATCATATACTTTTAGATTTAATGAGGAAACCTGTTATTGGTCTTATTTTAAGTTGAATATTACTATGTTAAGATTATCTTGTAACACTGTTGGTTTCCCAATAAAGAAATGAAAAATGAAAATGAAATGAAAATCATAATAATTGTCTACACATTACACAATGGGCGTTTTTCTTTTGGTTTTCTATGGGAGCGATAGATGGCGCTACGGTCTGTGCGAATAAAGGTCAAAATTTCAAAAAGGGTTTCTTTAAGATAATAAAGAGGGAAAAGGTGATCAAAAAGATGCCAACGCATCTTCTGATGGAATAATTCATTATTTGCGAATAATTTCGATCGAAAATTTGAAACTGTTTACTTCTGACATGGTTGTATGGGTTAGATCCCTTGGCCTTAAAAAATGGCAGGCACAGTCTTGACACGGTTTTGACAGAATCTCACGAACGTCTCTATGGAGCAATAAACATGCCATCTGTTGAGTTTTTTAGGAACTAAAATTTAAAAAGAAAAGAAATATAAGGTCTAACAAAATTAGGTGAAACTGTTTTAAGGGGATGATCAGACCATCAAACTGAACAACTTTCTCTATGGGACCGATATTGAAATCGCGAAAAAAATCAGCTGTTCCATACAAACCTACTCGACCTAAATGTATGGGACAGCTGATTTTTTTTCGCGATTTCAATATTGGTCCCATAGAGAAAGTTGTTCAGTTTGATGGTCTGTTCATACCCTTAAAATAGTTTCACCTAATTTTGTTAGACCTTATAGAAGTGACTTCTCTACCAACTTCTACTTATAAAGTAGATGCACGTAATACAAACTTTTGGCTTTCCTTGAACACAGGTTTCATCTATATTTTATAGAAAAATAAGATATATATACTTCATAGCAAATAAAGCTGAGATATTGAAGATTATTGCTATATTTTTCATTACCTAATTTGTTTGTATGTCTTTCAAATAACGAGAAGATAGCTTCCTAAAACTAACAAAATATTGTCTGGCCCAGGGTTTACCTGATGCAGCGTCTTAAGAAGTAAAAACACCATAAAATCGAACAGTTCAATACTTACATACTACTTACTTAATATCTATAAGTAAGTAGCTGTACACCCCGCCCAGGACGTTCGTAAGTATATCAGTGCAAAGTTGACTGACCGCAAACAAACTGTCATCTCTCAGTTAAACTAATTAATTGATCGAAACTGATTCCACCTAAGAAATAAAATGGTTTCTTAATTCCAAGGTAGAAAGCAAGCAGTAGTATACAGGGTCCTTCGAAATCTCGAAAAAACAATCACCTGTCCCATACATTTGGGTAAGTGGCGATTTCGTATGAAACAGCTGCTTTTTTTTGCGATTTCGACCTTGCCTGCCTTGCCGTCAGCATATTAAGTTGGACCCTGTATGTGAGGTTTAAAGGTTAATAATAAAAACTTTGCCTTTTCACCCCGTATACGTACCCCGTATAAGGGAAATTTTCATTGACCTTTAAACCATATACTCTATACCCATCAAACTGAACAACTTTTACTATGGAAGCAAACCAGTCAGCGCAAAAAAAAATCTGCTGTTCCATACTAAACTGCAGTGCCTACACGACTGAAACATAATATGAGAGAGCAGATTTTTTTTTGTTCTATCTGGCTTGCTCCCATAGTTAATGTTGGTCAGATTGATGGGTAGAGTATGTGGTAAAAAGGTTTAATGCTACTTTTCCTTACCACCTGCATAGGAGGATACTGAATTCGTATTAAAAATCTTGTAAAAATTTCAAATATTATTGATTTTAAACATGTTACAGCCATCATTTCATCTCGGTGGCGAAATTGGATAACGCAGTTCCCCGGTTTGGAAAAGTGCGGGTTCAAGTCCCGCCCGAGACAAATTTTTCAATCTTTAATTTGATTCGAAATAGCACAACATGGCTGTAACATGTTTAAAAATCAATAATATTTGAAAATGTTACAGCCATGTTGTGCTATTTCGAATCAAATTAAAGATTGAAAAATTTGTCTCGGGCGGGACTTGAACCCGCACTCTTCCAAACCGGGGAACTGCGTTATCCAATTTCGCCACCGAGCCCACTACCCAGAGAACGAAATTTTCAATCTGTTGCGTCTTAAGGGGACGTGAGCGCCATCTACTGGAAGTTATTACAAACTAACCAAAGGCGCTCACGATACAGATTGAAAATTTCGTTCTCTGGGTAGTGGGCTCGGTGGCGAAATTGGATAACGCAGTTCCCCGGTTTGGAAGAGTCGAGTTCAAGTCCCGCCCGAGACAAATTTTTCAATCTTGTAAAAATTTTAAAACTTGGTAGGTAAGTACATAATATTTTTATTGGACAAAACAATCTACGTCTATATTTAGAAGCACAATGGACACTATAATATGTCTAGATGAGGCACATCCGGCATTGTACTGGACGGACACTTAGCGATAATACGGAGAGACATACATCGCATTATGTATGGTACAGCAGACCATTATGCATGTCACGTTGTTAATACATGTCTCGCGCTATTTCTTTCGTCTTATTTTGACTTAAAATTATTTAACAAAGAGCCATTAACTAGTGATGCCTAATAATAGCGAAACTATCGATACTATTGCATCTCAATACTATCTATAGTATCGATTTGTCTTAAAGTAAAAACTTCCGGTACTATCGATAGCACGCTACCTATCGATATGAGGGATTTTCAAGAAGAAAAAAAAAGTTAGTTCCTAACTCCTCAATAGATGGCGTTGACCAGAGAGGGGTCCAATAGGTATGAGCAAATATATTAATTAATATTATTATTTTCATGACAATTTAGTGTTCAATAAAACAAATTGTCACATGTCGCCTGTCAGGAGAAAATGTTTACTGAACAGAAATATGTCAAATTGTCGCGACAATCCGACAAATTTGTCAATTTTCCACCACGACAATTTTGTCAATGTCAATTTTTATTGAACAGTGAATTGTCGAATTGTCGCCTGTCACTTGTCATTGTCGCGTTTATTGAACCGGGACAGGGCCCAGCACGGCTAGCATGCCACCCACGACAAAGCGTTTAAACGAGAAAAACGTCGTGCGCGCTCTTTTTGGCGTACGTAAATTAATAAAGATGGAGGCACATCTCGATTTTTGTCGTTTTCTCGGGGGTGGCATGCGAGGCTTACAGGTAGGTTTTATGCTATAGAGAGTATCGATACTATATTGTATCTCAAATTTCCGAATACTAATACATTAATAATATAAATATATATATATATTTGAAACTACCTAATACTATCGAAAATATCAATAGCATTATCGATATTGTTACTATTTTTTAAGGTCAACTATCGATAATCGATATTCAAACTATCGATAGTTAGACAACGCTGCCACTGCCACTAACTTTATAAAATTATGCAAATAACCTTTCAGTTGGTCTAGAACGGATTTCATTTACCAATGCCATACGATTAGAATTTTAATTTATCGCAATTTCCTGCACAATACAATGCAGCTTTGCGTGAAATTATTATTGCAATTGGAAATGCATTTCAATCTATTAGCATACGCTAAATGCTACCTCTTTATTACTAGTACAGTTGAAGATTGAGTGTAATTTTATTATTCATTAAACAATCGTGTCTTTTTTGTGATGAAAAACAAAGTAATTAGGTACCTTGGATAAGTTATATGTCAAGATTGACAGTCGAAGCTAGAAAACGTAGAAAAAATTGGTAACCAGTATTGGCGTCTGAACCTTATCCATATACACGCACACATACATAATTAGTATGGCGCCTCACGCACACCAACCTAAGAAAGTTAGCCCCTTTTGTTTTATACGGTAGAAGCATGAGGCTCTTTCTAGACATATACTTTTTCTAAGGTAGGTACTGTAAGGAGGTTGTACAGCCATAGCTTGCTGGCTGGTTTTTATTTGAATTAAATTTGGAACGTCGTGGAATCCCGTGGCGGAATTCAATTATTATGGGGGGTCGGAAATTTGAAGATCGGTCTCAGGGCTAAAAGCAAAATCTATCTATCTATCTATCTATATCTATATCTAAACTATTATAAAACTGTAGCAGAACGTTTGTCTGTACATTGAAGATATTAACAAAAAAAAAGTTACGATATGGTTTTTAGGTGTCCCTGATTCCATTTCACCAATTTTTGGATTTTTTGTCTGTCTGTTTGTTTGTGTGTTTGTTTGTTTGTTTATTTGTTTGTTTGTTTGTTTGTTTGAACGAGTATCACGCAAGAACTACTGAACCGATTTTGATGAAACTTTTTTTGTTTGATAGCTTATGATCTGACTTAAAATCTGGTATATAATTTATCTCGCTACGTTGACGGGAGCCGGAGATATAAACATATAACCGCAAGTGCAACCAATGTACGGTACCATTTCAATTTCAACTAAGTAACACTAATTAAAATTAAAAGACTTGTAATAAAGTAAGCTAATTCTGAAGACTGTTTGATTTATAAATAACGAAAATAACAATAGATTACAAAATAAATACCAATAATTATAAATTTTATCATTGTCCAGTGCTGATGACTGCACCGGTATAACATTGTTTTTCTTTTTGGCTATAAAATCTTTCAAACTCCATGGAGAAAACCTTTGCATAACAAAAAAAACCTTAGTACTGGCCACAAGAAAACAAGATTCGAATTACAAATTTCTTGACATTTTGTAGAATTACAGTGCAAACAAAGCAGGAGTAATTATTTAAAAAAAAAACTGCACGCCAGTTTCAAACAAAGAGAATATAATCATGATTTCAAATCAGCAGCCGAAAGATGTCTAAAACTCTATTTTTAATTTGGAATGTTTTTATTTACGGTGTAATCACACAGTTACGCAAGGTTGGATAATAGCTAATAATTTAAAGCAATTATAAGACAGGTAAGGAACTATTATGAAATACCCTAAATTATTACTAAAATACAAACGAACAACTCTAACAAATTAATAAGGGTCGGTTTTTTATGCCGCCGATGCGATGTGCCGCCGTACATTTTGCGCATTTTTCTACGGCGCTCCATACAAAACGAAGCTTAGTTTGAATATTTAGTAATTAAAGTAAAAAATGAATGGTTTTAAAACAATCTAGAAACCAATATCTGTGATTTCCTTTTAAATGTTTAGTTCTAAAGTTATCTTGACTCAAAGTTTGTAGTCCGTGCTGCGGTCCGTCCGTGTCGTGTGTCGTCCACCATTTGGGCTCTCTCTGAGGAACCTGCCACAGCCCTACGGACTGTCGCTTAATATGAGCTTTACATAAATTAATGTAACATTCGGCAATAGCCGACTGCGTCCTTCCGGACGAAATTATTCGCTGGAATCCAGGCGCATACGTGCGCCTCAGCCGTTGTTTCAAATGCACGCAAATTGACAGCGAGTGCTGAACAGGCGACGTTGCAGTGGAATGCGGCCGCCACCGATTTCGCGCGCATCTGACCGGATTGCAAGATGTATATGGTCCTTCTTATAAATGCAGACAGTTTTTTAAGGGTATGATCAGACCATCATACTGAACAACTTTCTGTATGGGACCAAAGTCAAAATCACGAAAAAAATCAACTGTTCCATACAAAACTGCAATCCTACTCTACAAAAATGTATGGGGCAGAAGATTTTTTTTCGCGATATCAATGACAGTCCCATAGAGAAAGCTGTTTGATGGTCTGATCATCCTCTTAAAAAAGTGTCAGCATATTAAGTTAAATATATAAAAAATAAAGTAATATATATATAATGCGCCCCGACGCGTTCCGTTCAGTGATAATCATACTTAAAAAATAATTTTGTATCTGCCAGTACACTTGATTGTTTTCAATAATGAAAAATGCCATCACGAAGAAGAACTAATAATCTCACTAATATTATAAACGTGAAAGTTTGTGACGATGTTTGTAAAGTTGTAATGTTGTATGTTTGTGGCGCAATCACGCATAAACAGCTGAATGGATTTTGATGAAATTTGGCACGCAGATAGAATGTGTTCTGGATTAAGATATAGGATACTTTTTATCCTTGCAATGGGTTCCTGTGGGATAAATTACAATGTTTTATCATGCTGAAACATGTACCACGTTTTTATTCTATGCTCACTAGCGCCAATTTGACGCTGACAGATGCATTTGTGTAGATTGCAGTGATAAAAATAGTATTTACTTTTTTCAACAGTTTTGACAACAGCTGTGTAGTATATTTGGTATATGGTTAGATTTTTGTGCATGAGGTGGAGGTTCGATTCTTGGTCGAGAATGTTTTTTTTATTTTTTTTTAAATACATTCAACGACTATATCCATTTTTCACCGGATTAGACAGAAGCAGTTAGGCTTGATATGTTAAGGGCCTGACCTTCAATCATAATAATATCCTGAGATCATATCAGATCTAATATTAGCGCAGGATGTTTTATTTTGGCTTTTTTCTAATTTTAATCCTACCATCCTACCAGGTATCTCACTAATATTAATATTATGTTTGTGGTTCTATCATCAACACGTCTCAGAAATTCGGTTTTACAGATTTGGAAAAATAATCTTCTTCTTATCGTGTCGACTTCAAATTCTGAACAAAGTCGCTAAATAGTAGCTTGCCAGAATCGGGCAACCGATACTGCACCGTCGCTAGCAGTCATGAGCTCCTCCTGCGTGATGTTAGGGCACGCAGGGCACGATGTGAGATGGGCCATCGTTTGTGGAATGCCACACAAATAAGTCACATTTTGCGCATCCGAGTATCCCCACCTGACCATGTTGTCCTTACTGCGACCGACCTGGGTTCGAAGTCGGTTTAAAGACTTCCAGGTCGCCCAAGGCAAGTCATGTCTAGGCGTGAGGCTCTCAGACGGCGACACAAATGGAGTTGGGAGGGACACTTTTTGTCGCCATAGAGTACACCTTGCTTGCGCTGGGCCTGTATTCAGGGGGTCGACACACTTCATAAAGCTGCGTCGGCTTGGCAGCCTTTGCGGCGCAGGAATAAAGCCATGCATGGGATGTCGTGTGTCGTCCACCATTTGGGCTCTCTCTCTGAGGAACCTGCCACAGCCCTACTTACATCTGGGGGCGCTATGCCAGCCAGTGGGTAAAGCAACTGTACTGGAGTCGGTTTCAAGCAACCAGTTATAATCCGACACGTTTTGTTTAGTGCCGGTATCCACCAGCTTGGCGTGGGCAGATCGGCCCTACACCGGGCAAGCGTATTCTCCAGCGGAGAACGCGAGAAAAATAATTAAACAAATAAATAAATAACGCTCACAGGCACAAACATTATTTTAATTATCCCGAGCAAGCATTATAGGCTTTTTATTGTGGAAACCATACAACAACGGCATAAACATATAACATCCAAGACCGAACCGGGACTCGAACCCAGGACTCTGGTTTGGCAGTCTGGCGTGGTAACCATTATACCAACCGGGTCGGCAAATACTAAAAATCCTCTTTCTTTTAACCTTTTCTAAAGTTAGTGCTCATAATTTTATCGTAGTATTGTTTTCATCTTAATAGATGGCGTTGCGTGATTTTTTGAAGCAAGTACCATACTCAATTCACGCTCAAGACATCTCAGATATTCGGTCTTACAGATTTGATTGTATAGTTACTTACCGGCTGAATTAGAAAAATAATTAAATAAATAAATAACGCTTACAGGAATATTGTTATGATTCCAAGCAAGCACTATAGGCTTTTTATTATAGAAACCATACAACAACGGCACAAACATTTATAACATCCATGACCGAACCGGGTTTCGAACCCAGGACCCTGGTTTGGCAGTCCGGCGAGGTAACCATTACACCAACCGGGTCGTCAAATATTAAAAATCAAGTGTTCAAAAATTTTATCGTAGCATTGTTTTCATCTTAATAGATGGCGTTGGGAGTTTTTTTAAAGCAAGTGTGCTACAATTATTAATTTAAAAACCTAGCTATATCAGGAGCTTACAAATTTAGTTGATTATATTATCGTTGTAATACATCGTTGTAAGTATATTGATTGTTTGAGTCCAATCAGAGCCATTGCTACGGAATGATAACCTTATTTTACAGCAAGGACGAATTTTGTTGCAGTAATTCTTGCCAAATTTTTGTTTTGTTTGATTTTCGGTCTCAATTATGATTTTTTGAGGGCTTGTGCAACTTAACTATAGAACATCATTCTACCACAACGTATAAAAAGGTACCTACGTATCTAAAAGGTCCTTATAATATAACACTACAGGTCGGTAATGTAGCTACTGACATAATTGAAAATCTTTTTTAGCAAATTGACCATTAGCTTCCTAGAATATTATCGTTTTAGCTCTTGCCTTCACCATTTTACAGTAGCCCGCGTGATAGAGTATCCTCTAACGTTTATACGTGAGTGGAGGTCTGTGACCCGCAGTGGGTCGTAAGATGATTATTATGCTGCTCGACATAAATAAAAAACTAATAAACGACGAACAGTAGAAAAATTAAAGTGATGGATCCAGTGAATGACTTTTAAATCTGATACCTACAGAATTACTTGGGGTATCTTATTATGGGAAACGGCAAGCAAAGATACCATTGGGTCGAAGTGTTGCTGCACTTCGACCCAATGGTACCTTTTGTATTGAACCCTACATATTATTTTCTTCATCCTTGAAAAACTTGGAAAATGAGGGGGGCAATAGCGTTCAGGGTAAGAAACCTGTAATGAATAACCATCTCTTATCTTATCATACGTTTACCCACCAAGACATCGAGTCACACAGTACAAATGTTCCATGGTTTCCTCCTCCTCTCCACACGCTCGGCAACCTAGATTAGATCGGGATCTAGAGTGAGCTTTATCGTGCCTGTTGCGTAGTGCCCGGTGAGGGCTCCGACGATGGCACGAGCTTTGCTCCTGCTGTTGTTCAGTATGAACTGTGGGATTCGTGGTGTTATATTGCTGTTATACTCTGACACCAGGGCTTTGCCCACACGATAATAAGAAGATTGCTGATGAATTTCCTGCAGTGTTGCAGACCCGAGAGGCCAGAGCATTCTAGCCTGTGTCTTTTATCAGCCCATTCCTTAATCGCCATTCTAATGTTACATGCCAGGATTCCTAGACTTGGTTCGGACCATGACCTTCATGACCTTAGACGAGACATTAGACAAAATTACATGTCTACGCAGACGAAGTCGCGGGCAAAAGCTAGTACTATTATAAAACTGTAACAGGAAGTTTGTCTGTACATTGAAGATATTAACAAAAAAAAAGTTACGATATGGTTTTAAGGTGTCCCTGATTCCATTTCACCAATTTTTGGATTTTTTGTCTGTCTGTTTGTTTGTGTGTTTGTTTGTTTGTTTATTTGTTTGTTTGTTTGTTTGTTTGAACGAGTATCACGCAAGAACTACTGAACCGATTTTGATGAAACTTTTTTTGTTTGATAGCTTATGTTCTGACTTAAAATCTGGTATATAATTTATCTCGCTACGTTGACGGGAGCCGGAGATATAAACATATAACCGCAAGTGCAACCAATGTACGGTACCATTTCAATTTCAACTAAGTAACACTAATTAAAATTAAAAGACTTGTAATAAAGTAAGCTAATTCTGAAGACTGTTTGATTTATAAATAACGAAAATAACAATAAATTACAAAATAAATACCAATAATTATAAATTTTATCATTGTCCAGTGCTGATGAATGCACCGGTATAACATTGTTTTTCTTTTTGGCTATAAAATCTTTCAAACTCCATGGAGAAAACCTTTGCATAACAAAAAAAACCTTAGTACTGGCCACAAGAAAACAAGACTCGAATTACAAATTTCTTGACATTTTGTAGAATTACAGTGCAAACAAAGCAGGAGTAATTATTTAAAAAAAAACTGCACGCCAGTTTCAAACAAAGAGAATATAATCATGATTTCAAATCAGCAGCCGAAAGATGTCTAAAACTCGATTTTTAATTCGGAATGTTTTTATTTACGGTGTAATCACACAGTTACGCAAGACTGGATAATAGCTAATATTTTAAAGCTATTATAAGACAGGTAAGGAACTATTTTGAAATACCGTAAATTATTACTAAAATACAAACGAAAAACTCTAACAAATTAATCATCATCATCATCATCATCAGCCTATCATCGTCCACTGCTGAACATAGGCCTCTCCCAAGGTGCGCCACAAAACTCTGTCCTCGGCCTTCCTCATCCAGTCACTCCCCGCTACCTTTTTTAGGTCGTCTGTCCAGCGGGCAACAGGACGTCCCACACTACGTCTACGAGTTCGTGGTCTCCACTCCAGAACCCTGACACCCCACCGGTTGTCTGTTCTTCGGCAGATATGACCAGCCCATTGCCACTTCAGCTTGCTAATTTTCTGAGCTATGTCAACCACTTTCGTTCTCTGACGTATCACTTCATTTCTGATGTGATCTCTCAGAGAAACACCGAGCATAGCTCTCTCCATAGCTCGCTGCGCGACCTTGAATTTATGAACTAGTCCTATCGTCAGGGTCCATGTTTCCGCACCATAGGTCATTACTGGCAGGACGCACTTTATCGAACACCTTCGTTTTGAGGCATTGTGGTAGAGCCGAGGAAAATATATGGCGAAGTTTCCCGAAAGCAGCCCATCCTAGTTGGATGCGCCTAGCGGCCTCCTTGTCGAAGTTGTTTCTACCTAGTCTTATAGTCTGTCCAAGGTAGACATAGTCTTGCACAACTTCTAGCGCCGCCTCACCGACGTAAACCGCCTCTGGCTCGACATGAGAATTAAGCATGACTTTCGTCTTGTCTAAGTTCATGCCGAGACCGACCCGTCGGGAAGCGGTATTAAGGTCGCTAAGCATGCCACTGAGGTCCTGCAGCGATTCCGCCATGACGACGATGTCATCGGCAAAACGCAGGTGTGAGATGTACTCGCCGTTCACACATATGCCTCGTCCTTTCCAATTGAGCGTCTTGAAGACGTCTTCCAGCGCATTGGTGAACAGTTTCGGGGAAATAACATCCCCCTGTCTCACTCCTCTTAGCAGTTGGATCGGCTTCGTCTGCTGATCGTGTACTTGAACGGACATAGTGGCGGCGTCATATAGACATCTGAGCACCTCAATGTATCGCCAGTCGATCTGGCATCGCTGCAAGGATTCCAGAACAGCCCAGGTCTCGATCGATTCGAAGGCTTTCTCATAGTCCACAAAGGCTAGACACAGAGGCCGATTATACTCCTCAGTTTTCTGTATAATCTGCCTTACCGTGTGGATGTGGTCTACGGTACTGTAGCCTTTTCGAAACCCGGCCTGCTCTGGGGGCTGAAACTCGTCGAATTTTCGAGCGAGACGGTTCGTAATAACCCTCGAGAACAACTTATAGACGTGGCTCAGAAGTGAGATCGGTCTGTAGTTCTTGAGGAGGGTTTTATCTCCTTTCTTGAAGAACAAGACCACAACACTTCCACTCCACGCCTCCGGTGTTATGCCATTGTGAATGACGGAATTAAAGAGCCTTCCTAGGGCTTTCAGGACAGGAGTACCTCCAGCCTTCAGAAGCTCTGTTGTTATTCCGTCTTCACCCGGAGCTTTGTTATTTTTTAGTTGTTTGAGGGCTTTCCTAATCTCGCTCGAGTCAACGTCCGGGATATCGTCCGTGTAGTGGCGTATTAGTGGGGCTCTGGGATCGGTGTTGCGAGCTACAGGCTTTGGAGCGTGTGTTGCATACAGACTTCCATAGAACTTCTCAACTTCAGCTAGGAGCTCCGGCTTAGAGGCAACGATCATCCCATCCGCGGTTTTGAGTTTCGACAGGTGGCTTCTCCCGAGCTGCTGAGCGAACACTTTCGACCCCCGGTTCTGCTCAATCGCTTCTTCTATGGAGCGTGTGTTGAAGCTTCGGAGGTCGCGCCGTATCAGCTTTTTTATTTGTTTATTGAGAGCCTGATGTTCTGCCGAAAACTCTTGCGCAGATAGAATTTCACGTCTATGCCTCATAAGCTCCAGAGTCTCGCTTGAGAGTTTGGAATCTTTTGCCGCACGCTGTGTGCGGAAATGCCTGTAGCCCACTTCACGGAGAGCTTTTACTAGTTGGTTTGTAGCCTCGCCAACGTCCTCGGTGGTTTCCAACGAATCAAATCTGTTCTGGAGGTCAAGTTGGAAGCTGTCACTTCCAACTACAGTTTGGTGCAGTGTGGGACGAAGAGTTGATTTCATCAGACGTCTTCTTTCGAGCTTGTAGTTAATATTCAGAGTGCCTCGGACAAGTCGGTGATCACTTCCGGTGTTAAACCTATTGATCACTGATACATCTCTGAATATATGCCGTTTATCAGTCATGATGAAATCGATCTCATTTTTCGTCCGGCCGTCAGAACTTCGCCAGGTCCACCTCCTTTGGGGCTGCTTCTTGAAGAATGAGTTCATCAAGTATAGCCCTTGCCTCTCTAGGAAGCCAACCAGCATATGCCCTCTCTGGTTTCTGTTTCCAATACCGTGCGGACCCACCTTCGACTCGTCGTTCTCCTGTACTCCCACTTTGGCATTGAAATCCCCCATCACAACCGTGAAGTGAGTCTTTGCGGTATCGTTGATAGCTCTAGAGATATCCTCGTATACCGATTCGACTTCTTCGTCAGAGCTCGTCGTAGTCGGCGCGTATACCTGTACAACCTTCAAGCTGTACCTTTTGGTGAGTTGCAGTACGAGGTACGCTACCCGATTCGACACACTGCTGATCTCCACTACGTTGTTGATGAGGGCTTTGTTGACGAGAAATCCTACGCCACCCTGGGACAGCCTTTCGCCTTCTCGGAAGTAGAACAAGTGGCCAGATTCTAGGGTCATCGTATCCTCCCCCTGTCTTCGGACCTCTGACAACCCAAGAATATGCCACTTAATCTTTGTTAGTTCTACCTCGAGTTCCGTAATCTTTTCGTCCTTCATCAGAGTTCGTCCGTTATACGTAGCCAATAAGAGTCGTTGGTGTTGGCAGCCTCTCGTAACCCGGGGATTCTTAGCACCCCCCGCCCTACCGTTACCTAGACCGCTGCCGTAGCCTGGAATAGTAGAGCCGCCGGGAACTAGGGGCCGGGGCCTTGTGGGACTAAATTCCATAATTGGGAGGTAAAAAATGCCATAATCACCACGCTTGGCAGAGCGGGTTGGTGATCGCAGGGCTATACCACTTGCACCGGTGATGCTGCTGCCCATCATCGGTCGAGGAATTTTGGTGAAGCCTTTTTTGGATGGATATACCGCCATCAATCGGTCGCCAGAGCCTCGTCGGTTAGTCGGCAGGGTGCACCACGGGCAGGTGAGGTTGGCAGTTGGGCTTTCGCCATAGTCTACAGCGTTTACCCCTTACACCCCTTAACAAATTAATAAGAGTCGGTTTTTTATGCCGCCGATGCGATGTGCCGCCGTGCATTTTGCGCATTTTTCTACGGCGCTCCATACAAAACGAAGCTTAGTTTGAACATTTAGTAATTAAAGTAAAAAATGAATGGTTTTAAAACAATCTAGAAACCAATATCTGTGATTTCAGTGATAGATTGCAGTGATAAAAATAGTATTTACTTTTTTCAACAGTTTTGACAACAGCTGTGTAGTATATTTGGTATATGGTTAGATTTTCGTGCATGAGGTGGAGGTTCGATTCTTGGTCGAGAATGTTTTTTTTTATTTTTTTTTAAATACATTCAACGACTATATCCATTTTTCACCGGATTAGACAGAAGCAATTAGGCTTGATATGTTAAGGGCCTGACCTTCAATCATAATAATATCCTGAGGTCATATCAGATCTAATATTAGCGCAGGATGTTTTATTTTGGCTTTTTTCTAATTTTAATCCTACCATCCTACCAGGTATCTCACTAATATTAATATTATGTTTGTGGTTCTATCATCAACACGTCTCAGAAATTCGGTTTTACAGATTTGATTGTATAGGTACTGGGCGAATTGGAAAAATAATCTTCTTCTTATCGTGTCGACTTCAAATTCTGAACAAAGTCGCTAAATAGTAGCTTGCCAGAATCGGGCAACCGATACTGCACCGTCGCTAGCAGTCATGAGCTCCTCCTGCGTGCAGATGTTAGGGCACGCAGGGCACGATGTGAGATGGGCCATCGTTTGTGGAGTTCCACACAAGCAAGTCACATTTTGCGCATCCGAGTATCCCCACCTGACCATGTTGTCCTTACTGCGACCGACCTGGGTTCGAAGTCGGTTTAAAGACTTCCAGGTCGCCCAAGGCAAGTCATGTCTAGGCGTGAGGCTCTCAGACGGCGACACAAATGGAGTTGAGAGGGACACTTTTTGTCGCCATAGAGTACACCTTGCTTGCGCTGGGCCAGTATTCAGGGGGTCGACACACTTCATAAAGCTGCGTCGGCTTGGCAGCCTTTGCGGCGCAGGAATAAAGCCATGCATGGGATGTCGTGTGTCGTCCACCATTTGAGCTCTCTCTGAGGAACCTGCCACAGCCCTACTTACATCTGGGGGCGCTATACCAGCCAGTGGGTAAAGCAACTGTACTGGAGTCGGTTTCAAGCAACCAGTTATAATCCGACACGTTTTGTTTAGTGCCGGTATCCACCAGCTTGGCGTGGGCAGATCGGCCCCACACCGGGCAAGCGTATTCTCCAGCGGAGAACGCGAGAAAAATAATTAAACAAATAAATAAATAACGCTCACAGGCACAAACATTATTTTAATTATCCCAAGCAAGCATTATAGGCTTTTTATTGTGAAAACCATACAACAACGGCATAAACATATAACATCCAAGACCGAACCGGGACTCGAACCCAGGACTCTATTTTGGCAGTCTGGCGTGGTAACCATTACACCAACCGGGTCGGCAAATACTAAAAATCCTCTTTCTTTTAACCTTTTCTAAAGTTAGTGTTCATAATTTTATCGTAGTATTGTTTTCATCTTAATAGATGGCGTAGCGTGATTTTTTGAAGCAAGTACCATACTCAATTCACGCTCAAGACATCTCAGATATTCGGTCTTACAGATTTGATTGTATAGTTACTTACCGGCTGAATCAGAAAAATAATTAAATAAATAAATAACGCTTACAGGAACATTGTTATGATTCCAAGCAAGCACTATAGGCTTTTTATTATAGAAACCATACAACAACGGCACAAACATTTATAACATCCATGACCGAACCGGGTTTCGAACCCAGGACCCTGGTTTGGCAGTCCGGCGAGGTAACCATTACACCAACCGGGTCGTCAAATATTAAAAATCATGTGTTCAAACATTTAATCATAGTATTGTTTTCATCTTAATAGATGGCGTTGGGAGTTTTTTTAAGCAAGTGTGCTACTATTATTAATTCAAAAACCTAGCTATAGCAGGAGCTTACAAATTTAGTTGATTATATTATCGTTTTAATACATCGTTGTAAGTATATTGATTGTTTGAGTCCAATCTGAGCCAATGCTACGGAATGATAACCTTATTTTACAGAAAGGACGAATTTTGTTGCAGTAATTCTTGCCAAGTTTTTGTTTTGTTTGATTTTCGGTCTCAATTATGATTTTTTGAGGGCTTGTGCAACTTAACTATAGAACATCATTCTACCACAACGAATAAAAAGGTACCTACGTATCTAAAAGGTCCTTATAATATAACACTACAGGTCGGTAATGTAGCTACTTACATAATTTAAAATCTTTTTTAGCAAATTGACCATTAGCTTCCTAGAATATCGTTTTAGCTCTTGCCTTTACCATTTTACAGTAGCCCGCGTGGTAAAGTATCCTCTAACGTTTATACGTGAGTGGAGGTCTGTGACCCGCAGTGGGTCGTAAGATGATTATTATGCTGCTCGACATAAATAAAAAACTAATAAACGACGAACAGTAGAAAAATTAAAGTGATGGATCCAGTGAATGACTTTTAAATCTGATACCTACAGAATTACTTGGGGTAATTTCTGATTTTGATTTAGCTTAAATTCATGACTTTCTTATCTTATTATGGGAAATGGCAAGCCAGCAACACTTCGACCCAATGGTATCTTTTGTATTGAACCCTACATATTATTTTCTTCATCCTTGAAACTAAACTAAAACTTGGAAAATGAGGGAGGCAATAGCGTTCAGGGTAAGAAACCTGTAATGAATAACCATCTCTCAGGAGTCACATACGTTTTCCCACCGAGACATCGCAGTCACACAGTACAAATGTTCCATGGTTTTCTCCTCCTCTCCACACGCTCGGCAACCGGGATCTAGAGTGAGCTTTATCGTGCCTGTTGCGTAGTGCCCGGTGAGGGCTCCGACGATGGCACGAGCTTTGCTCCTGCTGTTGTTCAGTATGAACTGTGGGATTCGTGGTGTTATATTGTTGTTATACTCTGACACCAGGGCTTTGCCCACACGATAATAAGAAGATTGCTGATGAATTTCCTGCAGTGTTGCAGACCCGAGAGGCCAGAGCATTCTAGCCTGTGTCTTTTATCAGCCCATTCCTTAATCGCCATTCTAATGTTACATGCCAGGATTCCTAGACTTGGTTCGGACCATGACCTTCATGAGCTTAGACGAGACATTAGACAAAATTATATGTCTACGCAGACGAAGTCGCGGGCAAAAGCTAGTACTATTATAAAACTGTAGCGGGAAGTTTGTCTGTACATTGAAGATATTAACAAAAAAAAAGTTACGATATGGTTTTTAGGTGTCCCTGATTCCATTTCACCAATTTTTGGATTTTTTGTCTGTCTGTTTGTTTGTGTGTTTGTTTGTTTGTTTATTTGTTTGTTTGTTGGTTTGTTTGAACGAGTATCACGCAAAAACTACTGAACCGATTTTGATGAAACTTTTTTTGTTTGATTGCTTATGATCTGACTTAAAATCTGGTATATAATTTATCTCGCTACATTGACGGGAGCCGGAGATATAAACATATAACCGCAAGTGCAACCAATGTACGGTGCCATTTCAATTTCAAGTAAGTAACACTAATTAAAATTAAAAGACTTGTAATAAAGTAAGCTAATTCTGAAGACTGTTTCATTTATAAATAACGAAAATAACAACAAATTACAAAATAAATACCAATAATTATAAATTTTATCATTGTCCAGTGCTGATGACTGCACTGGTTGTTAGAGTAACATTGTTTTTCTTTTTGGCGATAAAATCTTTCAAACTCCATGGAGAAAACCTTTGCATAACAAAAAAAACCTTAGGACTGGCCACAAGAAAAAAAGATTCGAACTACAAATTTCTTGACATTTTGTAGAATTAAAGTGCAACCAAAGCAGGAGTAATTATTTAAAAAAAAACTGCACGCCAATTTCAAACAAAGAGAATATAATCATGATTTCAAATCAGCAGCCGAAAGATGTCTAAAACTCGATTTTTAATTCGGAATGTTTTTATTTACGGTGTAATCACACAGTGTGATGTAATACACATTTTAAGCAAGACTGGATAATAGTTAATATTTTAAAGCAATTATAAGACAGGTAAGAAACTATTTTGAAATACCTTAAATTATTACTAAAATACAAACGAACGAACTCTAACAAATTAATAAGGGTCGGTTTTTATGCCGCCGATGCGATGTGCCGCCGTGCATTTTGCGCCCGATTCGATTAAGGGGATAATATATTTTTCTACGGCGCTCCATCAAAACGAAGCTTAGTTTAAACATTTAGTAATTAAAGTAAAAAATGAATGGTTTTAAAACAATCTAGATGCCAATATCTGTGATTTCCTTTTAAATGTTTAGTTCTAAAGTTATCTTGACTCAAAGTTTGTAGTCCGTGCTGCGGTCCGTCCGTGTCGTATGTCGTCCACCATTTGGGCTCTCTCTGAGGAACCTGCCACAGCCCTACGGACTGTCGCTTGATATGAGCTTTACATAAATTAATGTAACATTCGGCAATAGCCGACTGCGTTCTTCCGGACGAAATTATTCGCTGGAATCCAGACGCATACGTGTTGCCGTTGTTTCAAATGCACGCAAATTGACAGCGAGTGCTGACCAGGCCATGTACCCGGACTTTAGATTTTCGATATAACGCGACCGTTTCGGTTCCGGTCCGAACTTCATTGTATTAGAGTTGACATTGGAACGATAACTTTCATGCAATTGCGACGTTCGAATGTCCGGGTCAAGAACAAAGAACATTGTATATAGTATTCGTCCGTCCCTGCTGTCAAACGTCAAACGGTGACGTTGCAGTAAAATGCGGCCGGCACCGATTTCGCGCGCATCTGACCGAATTGCAAGATGTATATGGTCCTTCTTATATGCAGACAGTTTTTTAAGGGGATGATCAGACCATCATACTGAACAACTTTCTGTATGGGACCAAAGTCGAAATCACGAAAAAAAATCAACTGTTCCATACAAAACTGCAATCCTACTCTACAAAAATGTATGGGGCAGAAGATTTTTTTTCGCGATTTCGATGTTAGTCCCATAGAAAAAGCTGTTTGATGGTCTGATCATCCTCTTAAAAAAGTGTCAGCATATTAAGTTAAATAAATAAAAAATAAAGTAATATAATATATATAATGCACCCCGACGCGTTCCGTTCAGTGATAAAAATACTTAAAAAATAATTTTGTATCTGCCAGTACACTTGATTGTTTTCAGTAATGAAAAATGTCATCACGAAGAAGAACTAATAATCTCACTAATATTATAAACGTGAACGTTTGTGACGATGTTTGTAAGGTTGTAATGTTGTATGTTTGTGGCGCAATCACGCATAAACGTTATCGTGTCGACTTCAAATTCTGAAGTCGCTAAATAGTAGCTTGCCAGAATCGGGCAACCTATACTGCACCGTCGCTAGCGGTCATGAGCTCCTCCTGCGTGCAGATGTAAGGGCACGCAGGGCACGATGTGAGATGGGCCATCGTTTGTGGAGTTCCACACAAGCAAGTCACATTTTGCGCATCCGAGTATCCCCACCTGACCATGTTGTCCTTACTGCGACCGACCTGGGTTCGAAGTCGGTTTAAAGACTTCCAGGTCGCCCAAGGCAAGTCATGTCTAGGCGGGACACAAACGGCTCTCAGACGGCGACACAAATGGAGTTAGGAGGGACACTTTTTGTCGCCATAGTACACCTTGCTTGCGCTGGGCCAGTATTCAGGGGGT
The DNA here is from genome assembly GCA_927399405.1 of Agonopterix arenella. Taxonomy (NCBI): domain Eukaryota; kingdom Metazoa; phylum Arthropoda; class Insecta; order Lepidoptera; family Depressariidae; genus Agonopterix; species Agonopterix arenella. Next base: position 16,415,279 of record OV656701.1, read on the forward strand.
CGACACACTTCATAAAGCTGCGTCGGCTTGGCAGCCTTTGCGGCGCAGGAATAAAGCCATGCATGGGATGTCGTGTGTCGTCCACCATTTGGGCTCTCTCTGAGGAACCTGCCACAGCCCTACTTACATCTGGGGGCGCTATGCTAGCCAGTGGCTAAAGCAACTGTACCGGAGTCGGTTTCAAGCAACCAGTTATAATCCGACACGTTTCGTTTAGTGCCGGTATCCACCAGCTTGGCGTGGGCAGATCGGCCCCACACCGGGCACACGTATTCTCCAGCGGAGAACGCGAGAAAAATAATTAAACAAATAAATAAATAACGCTCACAGGCACAAACATTATTTTAAGTATCCCAAACAAGCAATAAAGGCTTTTTATTGTGGAAACCATACAACAACGGCATAAACATATAACATCCAAGACCGAACCGGGACTCGAACCCAGGACTCTGGTTTGGCAGTCCGGCGTGGTAACCATTACACCAACCTGGTCGGCAAATACTAAAAATCCTCTTTCTTTTAACCTTTTCTAAAGTTAGTGTTCATAATTTTATCGTAGTATTGTTTTCATATTAATAGATGGCGTTGGGTGTTTTTTTGAAGCAAGTACCATACTTAATTCACGCTCAAGACATCTCAGATATTCTCAGGCTGAATTCGAAAAATAATTAAATAAATAAATAACGCTTACAGGAACATTGTTATGATTCCAAGCAAGCACTATAGGTTTTTTATTATAGAAACCATACAACAACGGCACAAACATTTATAACATCCATGACCGAACCGGGTTTCGAACCCAGGACCCTGGTTTGGCAGTCCGGCGAGGTAACCATTACACCAACCGGGTCGTCAACTATCAAAAATCAAGTTTTCAAAATTTTTATCGTAGTAATTTAATCGTAGTATTGTTTTCATCTTAATAGATGGCGTTGGGAGTTTTTTAAAGCAAGTATGCTACAATTATTAATTCAAAAACTTAGCTATAGCAGGAGCTTACAAATTTAGTTGATTATATAAGGTCTAAAAAAATTGGGTGAAACTGTTTTAAGGGTATGCTCATACCATTAAACTGAACAACTTTCTCTACGGGACCAATATCGAAATCTCGAAAAAAAATCTTCTGCCCCATACATTTGTGTTTGCAGTTTTGTATTGGACATCAATTTTTTTTTCGCGATTTCCATATTAGTCCCATAGAGAAAGTTGTTCAGTTTGATGGTCTGAGCATACCCTTAAAATAGTTTCAGCTAATTTTGTTAGACCTTATATTATCGTTGTAAATATATTGATTGTTTGAGTCCAATCTGAGCCAATGCTACGGAATGATAACCTTATTTTACAGAAAGGATGAATTTTGTTGCAGTAAGTCTTGCCAAATTTTTGTTTTGTTTGATTTTCGGTCTCAATTATGATTTTTTGAGGGTTTGTGCAACTTAACTATAGAACATCATTCTACCACAACGTATAAAAAGGTACCTACGTATCTAAAAGGTCCTTCTTATACTATAACACCACAGGTCGGTAATGTAGCTACTTACATAATTGAAAATCTTTTTTAGCAAATGGACCATTAGCTTGCTAGAATATTATTATTTTAGCTCTTGCCTTCACCATTTTACAGTAGCCCGCGTGGTAGAGTATCCTCTAACGTTTATACGTGAGTGGAGGTCTGTGACCCGCAGTGGGTCGTAAGATGATTATTATGCTGCTCGACATAAATGAAAAACTAATAAACGACGAACAGTAGAAAAATTAAAGTGATGGATCCAGTGAATGACTTTTAAATCTGATACCTACAGAATTACTTGGGGTACTTTCTGATTTTGATTTAGCTTAAGTTCATGACTTTCTTATCTTATTATGGGAAATGGCAAGCCAGCAACACTTCGACCCAATGGTATCTTTTGTATTGACCCCTACATATTATTTTCTTCATCCTTGAAAAACTTGGAAAATGAGGGAGGCAATAGCGTTCAGGGTAAGAGACATGTAATGAAAAACCATCTCTCAGGAATCACATACGTTTACCCACCAAGACATCGCAGTCACACAGTACAAATGTTCCATGGTTTCCTCCTCCTCTCCACACGCTCGGCAACCGGGATCTAGAGTGAGCTTTATCGTGCCTGTTGCGTAGTGCCCGGTGAGGGCTCCAACGATGGCACGAGCTTTGCTCCTGCTGTTGTTCAGTATGAACTGTGGGATTCGTGGTGTTATATTGCTGTTATACTCTGACACCAGGGCTTTGCCCACATGATAATAAGAAGATTGCTGATGAATTTCCTGCAGTGTTGCAGACCCGAGAGGCCAGAGCATTCTAGCCTGTGACTTTTATTAGCCCATTCCTTAATCGCCATTCTAATGTTACATGCCAGGATTCCTAGACTTGGTTCGGACCATGACCTTCATGACCTTAGACGAGACATAAGACAAAATTACATGTCCACGCAGACGAAGTCGCGGGCAAAAGCTAGTACTATTATAAAACTGTAACAGGAAGTTTGTCTGTACATTGAAGATATTAACAAAAAAAAAGTTACGATATGGTTTTTAGATGTCCCTGATTCCATTTCACCAATTTTTGGTTTTTTTGTCGGTCTGTTTGTTTGTGTGTTTGTTTGGGTGTTTGTTTTTTTGTTTGTTTGAACGAGTATCACGCAAAAACTACTAAACCGATTTTGATGAAACTTTTTTTGTTTGATAGCTTATGATCTGACTTAAAATCTGGTATACAATTTGTGCGGACGAAGTCGCGAGTTAACGCTCGTAATATATAAAATAAATAAGTAAAAGAATCTATAGGTAAAGCTTTATTTTAATTACCATCTGAACTGCGCTTCCACAGTACCTAGGTAACAAATGGATTCTAGTGTAAACAACGCAACATAAACAATACAATTGTCCACCAATTGACAATGAATAAGAGGTAAATTATCAGCAGTGAACAAAATTCTAAATATTTACAAACATACAAGACTGAAATGTAAGTGACAAACTGGCTACTCGCTGAGTTATGAAGACACCGAAAAGCTCTTGGTCATAGATCATAATCGACTGAGGCAATTTAGTAACACACACATACCCCCCTACACACACACACTCCCCCCCCCCCCCCCCCCCACACACACACACCCACACGTACACACCCGCACACGTATACAAACACACAAACATCGCACTTCTAGCTTAATAATATAAATTTCTAATACCTACTATAGTTGGGGGCCTTTTTCAGTCACCAGGGTCATTAATCACTGTATGAACCTATACAGGTTACTAATTATACAATTAGAATGTTTGCTTGTATGTTTGTGGTGAAAATAAATGATTTTATTATTTTATTATATAAGGAAAAATAGTTTAGATAATATAGAGGCCGCGTCACAATTAACATTTGCAATTTATAATATAATTACGAAGATATAAATCTTTTAAAATTTTGTATGAAAAATTTCAAAGCTTTATATCTTTTTAATTATTTTATAAATTGCAAATGTAATTTGTGACGCGGCATCAAGATTTTCTAAACTATTTTTCCATATATACAAAGTTACTTACATTAATACCGTTTACGCGTATTGTGAGTCAAAGTTTTGTATAAAATGTACTCCTCTGCAACCACCTTAAGAACCTGTGAATGGTTCGGTATGAACTCTACCTCACTATTCAGGGCAGCAGTCTCCAGGGTCTGAATAACCCTAATGATAGCCAACCTCCGACAGGAGATGGCACTAGAAGAAGAAGAATATTCCACAGGCGATGTCACAGGCAGAAGCTATTTACATAGTTACCTAGCAGTAATTTGACATGTCATGCCCTGGAGACCAATTGCGCTAAGTATTCGGTGACCAAACCATTATTGGACGGAGATTGATGCTTAGCTTTTGACCAAATTTGTATTGCGGTAATCGCGGTGCTGCTCATGACGGCCGGCCGTTAGAGCCGTTTTGACAGATGGCTCAAACGTTTCGGGCTGTCAAATGAACGTTTGTAAAGCAATCAATACAAAGGAATTTATTGTTTTTTTAATAATATATTTAACGACTCTGAATGCACATCCTTTTGAGCCAGTCGCTACAGTGCTGCCAATCGCCATTTATCGCCATTTAGAGTACATCAGTAGCCGTGGTACGTCAACCCGCGATAGCCGTGATACGGCTATATCACGTCTTTTATCTCTCATCTCGAACTTTCATACCGTGTTTTGCGAATCCGTTCTCCATTCATCCACGACATTAATTACAGTGCATTGCACTTTGTGACCGCTATGTTATAATGATTAATTGATTCTGTATCATTATACCCATTTGGCAGTGAATGCCGTGATTTTATTCGTTCTACTTTTGCTTTGTGTAATCAAATATATAATCGTCGATGTTTTTTTTAGGAACATTTTGAAGACATTTTAATGATCACTGAATTGTTGAGTACCGGTGTGTTGAGTAGGTATTATAAAATGTATGTAGGTACTTACATTTACATTACCTATTTAGTAATATTAAGGTAAGTAACTTTAAAAGTTTGGTATTTTACATACCAAATTCCGAACAAAACGAAAAATAACCTACTATACGCAAATGAAATTTTTTACGTTAGAATAATGACTGCCACCTTTGTTATAATCTATACTATTATAAAACTGTAACAGGAAGTTTGTCTGTACATTGAAGATATTAACAAAAAAAAAGTTACGATATGGTTTTTAGGTGTCCCTGATTCCATTTCACCAATTTTTGGATTTTTTGTCTGTCTGTTTGTTTGTGTGTTTGTTTGTTTGTTTGAACGAGTATCACGCAAAAACTACTGAACCGATTTTGATGAAACTTTTTTGTTTGATAGCTTATGATCTGACTTAAAATCTGGTATATAATTTGTGCGGACGAAGTCGCGGGTTAACGCTCGTAACTAATAAAAGTTAATTCCAAAAACATAAATCGGTTGCATATAGTTTTTATGAATAAGTACATTTATTAATTTTGTTCAGTTGCTATGAGGACTTTGCTAAAGCTATAGCAGTCTCCATACAAACAGCGAGATAGAACGTTTAAAAAAAATAGTTACTTTTACGTCCCACTAAAACTTCGCACATACCTTCACGGCATACACCCTCCATGGGGGTAGCCATGTGCCCTGCAGTGGGACGTAATAGGCTGATAATGAGGATGAGGAAAACTGAGCAGAAATCTAAGGTTTTGGTTCAATTTAATTCAGTACACAAACAATTTTTTACTATAGACTAAGAGATAAGTGTACTTTTTGCAACCATCAGCTGCAAGGCTGATTCAGTGTTTATGAGGTGTAGAGCATCTCTGTGATGGGGATGGACCAGGTCTGCCTGCATAACTCCACTCAGTTTAGAAGTTACTGATGTTTAAAGGTCAGTAATAAATTTACGATTAGCTGCAAGGCTGATGGGAGGCGGATAGCTGCAATGGTTCATGTCAGTTTTTGTACTGTTTACATAGCTACAGTGCACACTACAATAATATCATACGATCAGCCTTGCAGCTGATCGTAAATTTTTTACTGACCTTTTAACATCAGTAACTTCTTAACCAACTGGAGTTATGCAGGCAGACCTGGTCCATCCCCATCACAGAGATGCTCTACACCCCATAAACACTGAATTAGCCTTGCTGCTGATGGTTGCAAAAAGTACACTTTCTCTTAGTCTACTAGTTTTGTGGGATCTAAGCAAAAGCATATGCGTATCTGGTCCACCCTGTACATACCTTCCTTAATTTGTCTTTAATAAAAAACTAATCAAGCAAAACAACGCATAATATAAACAGCTTGTTAGTACACCTAGATGTACTTCAGCGTTAGTGTGGGTTGGACTGTGATTGATGAGATTATCTCCGTTTATCATCAGTTACTCGGACAATCATCTTTATTAGATCAGCGTGCACTAACAAACTTTTCTGCCACTTCTTGCGAACTCCGCAAATCCGCGACTTTGGATTTTATTCCATTAATTTAAATTATAATTTTGATCGTTAAAAATAATCTAGTGAGAACCCCAAACGAGACTATTTTGAAGTTATGGTGATAAGGTATAAAATTGGTTATGGTCAACGATATCAATTGGACATGTAACTTGGCAGCCGGATGCTAACACAAGGTTGGTCCCTACTCCCTTAGTTATATCGTCTAAGGATCAGATCATAGAGATCTAGAGAGATGCCAACCAACGCGTTGAGTACGAAACCTAGTGTCGCATCACCACCAGTACCACGCGATAGAAAGTATTTTGTTAGCTTGAATTGTAAATTACAGTGATGTATTTACACATAATATCTCGACTGGCTTTCAGCCTCATAATATATTGAATCCTTACTGTCGCGAGCAATGTGTTCCGTATTTGCGCATATTGCTGCGACACTGGCCCCGCCCCCTTTTCACATCTCCCTTTAGTTTTTGTGATCTGTGGATCAGATAGATACCGGTCTAATCTTCACTTCGGACTTTGGCACCTTTGAAATAATATCATCAAGAAGTTGTGGTAAAGTATGTCGCGTTTTAGGGGGCAGCAGCCGTATGTCGATCACAGCCTGGCTCAGATTAGCACCTAATTACCTATGAGTGCATATTTATGAACAGGTGCGATTTGCAGCCGCCTTTTCGAACCAGATGAAACCTACATGCTCCACTTTCAAGGCGTGTGGTCGGTTCGGCACACTAGCAAATAGCAATTAACATTTTGGGCACTCACTAATAGTGAAATGAGGATGCTCTGAATATACATATCTATAATGTAGAATACCTCTGACTGCCATTTTGTAGTGTGATATAATAATACATAAGTAGGAGTGCGAATTTTGAATCTCATTCACTGAGCTCAGCAGTTGAAAATTTGATTTGACTTTCTAAAATCATACTCCAGGAGTGCGATTTTTGAAAGTCAAATCAGCAGTAGAAAGATGTGTATCTCCATACATTTTCAACTGCTGAGTTCAAGGTATGAGATTAAAACATCGCACTTCAGGTGCTCCTGGTACAAAATAAATATTAACCGTTTACTCTGAAAAAACTGTTACGTAATATGACACTTATATCGGTAAACTTGTAACCAGTTAATGTTAAACGAACTATATTGGGAATAAAACACTTAGTTAACTTTTTAGACATCACAATAACTGGATTAGGACGTGAGAAGCATGACATAAGGCACACTATTATTAAGGAATTCTTCGGAATCGTACAATAGGTACAATACCAATAGCGGTGTGTCCTATTTTTAACCGACTTCAAAAAAGGAGGAGGTTTGTCAATTCTACAATTTTATTGCGGGTTATTTGACTGACGTTTTGCGTGTTTCAAAATATCTCTGACTCCCCTTGGGCAATATAGCCGTGAGCATATGCTATGCTTATTTAAAAAAATATATTATTATAAAAATAAAAATTCATTGGGTACCTATTGCAATGTAATAGTTTCTGGAATTTTAATCTTTTTGTTTGTGCACTCATTACTTAAAAACTATTGAACCAACATAGCATAAAACATAGTTTCGTTTAACGTTTAGCTTTTAATTCATCGCAATCGGTTCACTCAATCAAAAGTTATGAGTCGTTAAAGTTTTGATCTACGTAAGCGTACGAAGTGGCTGGGTGCCGGGTGGGTTTCGGATTATTTTTTTTTATTTTTATTTTTTTTTATAACCCATTAGCAACATAAAGGAAGAGTTAGATAAGTAGGGTATTATGTAAGATCTTAATGACTATTTAATAACTTGTCCTTAAGGCGTGCAGGGCGATATGATGATATCCGCAAATACCAATTAGCAGCATTGGAAAATTTTGTATAAGTAAGTAGGTACATGGTAGGTACGTAATACCTACCTACTTTTGACTAGACACCCAAAATTGGGTACTCGAGTTGCCCATTGTCTTATTCGGGGTAGACAAGGCAGAATATTTGGTACAATAAAACCAACCAATTGCAAAATGTATGCAAGGATCAATTTATGATTTCAGGATCATTAATTGATTCGGGTTTTGTCGAGAAATTAACAATTCTGAAATATCAAAAGGTAAGTTAAGCAGGCGTAGCTAAAAAATATGGGAAAATAAATTAAGAATAAAATAATGCATTTTAAGAAGAACCTAAAGGACCTAGGTACTTACGGTAATAAAAAAAAAGATTTGCTCAGTACCGTAGAGTGGCTTGGAATTTCACAACTCCAACTTAGTTTTTTTTTAAATCAACTTGCAAGTCGAGGACTGCAGATATACCTAGGCGTGATTTCTTAGGTGGTTGTAGTATTGTTGTAGCATATTTTCTGCCCTCGCTGAATACTGTACAGTCGTGAGCTTCTATAAATTTACGTGCAGAATATTTGTACGATGTTTTGGACTACAGTTCATTGCTGCGTAAAAAATTATGCGGCATCGATTTCGTCGTATTTATTTGGGTTAAAACTTCTAACTCCGTCAGTCTTACTTTAACTTACAAGTGGCGCGGTTTTCCCGCGCTGTCATTTCATTTGTGACATTTTGTTTGGCGAGAACGTGACCATAGACTAATTTACTTTCTTTTTTGCAAATGGTGCTGCACACGTTTGAATTTATTACTTAAGTACCTAACTTTTTTCGAGTTACAGTGTATGTATCCAGTGATAAGTGATAAACAAAAGATAACTAATAAAAAAAACGGTTATTTTCAAAATGGAAGATAACGTGAAACTTTCGATTGGACTAAAAAGTGGTAATGAGAAGTGTTGTTACGATAATTCTGGATTTGTTTATACAGATAATTCCTACTGGATTCCAAAAAAGGTGCGTACTTAATACCTACTGTAGAAAATAATCATGAAATTATCTAACTCAAAACATTCATAAAAAGATTAATAAAAAAAGTTCTTATTCTCTTCTATTTGATTTATGTCCTTTTCATACGAGGGTAGGGCAGTGAGGGCAGGACAGTACTGCCCCCGTGTGAACGGACGCGCCGGGGCAAGACAGTACTGCCATGTCAGTAACCAGAGCAGGGCAGTGAATAGACGGCCGGTCTATTTTTGGGCAGTGCAGTGCAGCAAGATATTTTATAATTTGTGGTTATCCTGATTAGTTTTTTTAGTAACAAAATGCATCCCTTCGAATTGAGAATGGTTTACAGCTTAACATAAAACTAACTAACTTAGGACGTTGCAGGCTGAATCACCTGATTGTCTGAAAAGAAAAATGATTCCGTGCTTCGGATGGCACGTTAAGCCGTTGGACCAGGCTACTACTATCTCTGGTGGTAGTAAGTCGTTACATAAAAACCAAGTCAGAGGCCGTAAGGCGGTCTGAAAAAAATCTGACACCAGGGCTCTGCCCACACGATAAGAAGAAGAATAAAAGTAATAAAGGTTTAAAACGAAAATGAGTTTTAGTATAAAACTAAAATTATTGAATACAAATATATACTTTCAGATTTAGAGGAAAACTAAATAGGAATACCGACTATTACTGTGAAAGTTATCAAAATGAAACTCAAATTATATCTATTTAGCTCGTAGACTGAGCGGTCCCGTCTACTTCTAACTGCCTTAGTGTGAACGCCAAATGCCTCTCCAACTGCCCTGCCCCAATGTCTTGCCCTCACTGCCCTACCCCTCGTGTGAAAGGGGCATTAGCACGGAATATACAGGGTGAAATTGATATCATTAGCATCCTTTTAAACTAAGAGTCTACCCATCAAACTGAACAACTTTTACTATGGGAGCAAACCGATGGGAGCAAAAAAAAAATCTGCTGTTGCATACATTAGAGTCTAGAAGCATTGCAGTTTAGTATGGAACAGCTGATTTTTTTTGTGCTCCGATCGGTTTGCTCCCATAGTAAAAGTTGTTCGGTTTGATGTGTAGACTCTTAGTTTAAAAGGATACTAATTATATAAATTTCACCCTGTATAAGAGAAAGCATTAGGTAGCATCGAGCAAAATCAACCTAGAACCAATACAGCAAAGATGGATAAAAAATACATCAACAAACACTTAGTGCTAAAAAGATCTTATATGACCAAGTTTAGTCAATATTTCGATTATGCTCCTGTTATGCATATTTTACAAAGAACTTGATCAGCGAATGAAAAAACTTAAAATATTTAATAATAAACAGGCTGGCTCAGCCTTGTAACTCACCGTGTTTCCCGATGCATGACTGATTGTATAAATACAATCGTAGGTATGCATAGCGCTGAAATGTAGACATATTCATGACTCTTCTATCAATACTTTAATTCCAACCATTTTACCTATATTTTTATTCGAATTAAAATATACACCGTGTTCCCGAGGTCCTACAATAAAAAATGACAGATGAAATTGTCTGAATAACATGCCAAAGTTAATGCATATCCCCAGGAACACCGTGTATACTTTTTTTTTAAATTAAAAATGGGTTTGCTCTTGACCTCAATCCAGTCCTTAGGACGCCTTATCAATTAATCCTTAAGAAGCCTTAGATAGATTTTAAACTTATACGTTCATGCAGTTCATCATTGATACCTATTTTTTCAGTCTAATATTTTGCCAAGGTAGTGCAAATGTTGTACTTTGTTCTAGTAGGACACAAGCTCTACAGTGGCTGTATACTATATTATATATACTAGGCTGTATATTATAAGAAGTACTAAAGAGTTGTGAATATAAATGAATAATACCATCGACTCTACTAGATGGAAGAAAGACTGCCTTATGAACTCTATGATTCATTTATTATTTACCTCTATCTAATCTGGAAAGAAGTCTTGTAAGATGTGATGTGAAGCGTAACAAATTAGAAAATAATATTACATTCATACAGACCTACGTATCGAAATGATAACCTCCTTTTTTTGAAGTCGTGATTTTATGCTTGAATGAAAAGAAAATGCTTATTCGATAAAAGAAACCGGTGTTAAATGGAAATAATACTTATTTATAGATAGCTATTCTCTAAATGTAGATAAAATGGTAAAGGATTAATTGGTAATGTAATGCACGATGTGTAACTGAATGAATAATGCATTGTCGAGGGAAACTTAATCATCCACCGGCACGTCACAGAGTTAATCTTTTTACGATATATGTGAGAGATGAAATGAAACGCAATGAGGCGTTTTCATTCAACAAAAAATAGTTCAGTGACACTGGGTAGATTGCGTTCTATTCCTTAAAAAATCGCTGTCAGATCTATAGTTCGGTGTATTTCTCCATTTCCTAATGTTAGGAAAACATTTGTTAAGGTGGTTGCAGAGGGGTCAATTTATACAAAACTTTGACGCACAATACGCGTAGACGGTATTAATATAAGTAACTTTGTATATATGGAAAAATAGTTTAGAAAATCTAGATGCCGCGTCACAAATAACATTTGCAATTTTTAAAATAATTACTTAGATATAAAGCTTTGAAATTTTTCATACAAAATTTTAAAAGCTTTATATCTTCTGAACTATTTTTCCATATATAAAATATTACTTTTATTTATTCCGTCCACGCGTATTGTGCGTCAATCTTTTGTATGGACTGAAACCACCTTAATTCTTTAAATAACAACATTTAATTATTTTTTTCATTTCATTTTTTTTTTTCTTTTCTATTGTCTGTATCAATGTGTCTGTGTGTACAAGTGTTATAAATTAGATTTTTATGGTCACAATGTGAAAAACGTACTAAAACTTTGAAATTATCTATTCGTTCTATACATTCGTTTGAGTATAACATACCAATATTTTCGGTATTATTACTGTATTTAGTTTATCAATTGGCAACACCACAAATGTTCTGTCATGTTTTGTAATATTGTTTATTGGTAGAAAGTAGAAACCCTCTGTGGGCGAGTCAGTCTTGCACTTTTTTATTAATATTCATATTGACTGGTTTCTGAGTCAAATTTACTAAAACTTATTATTTTTACTGCACTTGGAAAACACCTACTGACCGTTAGACTAAACAACTTTCTCTATGGCACTAAGCCACTAACATCGAAATCGCGTAAAAAAATCAGTTGTTCCATATAAAACTGCAAACCTACTCGAGCCAAATGTACATGACAGTAGTTTTTTTGGCGATATCGATGTCTCACCCCTTAAGTATTACTAAGGTATTTTGTTACGCCCTGTAGATACATAGATACAGTCAGCGGCAATAAGTTATATACACTTTAGTACTACGAACAAAAGTGTATACAACTTATTACTGCTGACTGTACATACTGCGCGACTTCTGTCTACGCGATGGTTACTATATTTTTGAAAACGTGAGTAGAACATGGACAATATTTTCGAAAATTCCAGTGTAATTTGTCTGATAGATTTTTAAAGACATTTTAAATTAATGGAAGGTAAACAAATAATAAATTAATGTTAATCTGTATTTAAACGATCAATTGAAAAATGTTCCAGCACAAACCGACGGAAAATTTTGCATGTTTCTCCATATTGGTTAAATTAGGTTATTATCTAGGTACAGCCTAATACTTAGTAGGTACAGCGAATACCAAAATATATCTAGAGTAGGTATAATTTAGTTCAAAGTAGTACTTTATTAAGAGGATATGTGAAAAAAATAGGATTCTTCAAAGCGTCGTATATCATGAAGTACTAACAGTAGGAGTATTATTTGCGGATATGTGTAAATTGAACATATAATTGATGTTTTGATTAGAGCCAAAACACGATTAAGACACATTTTCTCGATAGAAAAATAAGCCAAAGTAGCTTCCGTCTGTACCGATAAACGATTGGAACTGCTAAACGGTGAATAATTGAAACACGAGACTTGATTTGAAAATAAAAAGGGATTGATATTTTACAAATTTTGATTAGAGCAGAATTGAACTTACATAAATAGTACATTCACAATTAATATAAACCTTCCAGATTCCGAAAACATGCCAGGCTTTATTTGCAATCTTTTTTGTACTACCACAGACATTGTATTTTTATCCCCCCCCCCCCCCCCCCGAAAATTAAATGCCCCCCCCCCCCCCCGCAACTAATCTGGATACGTGCTTGGTAGGTACGGTATATATACGGTAGAGATAGATCCTGAATCTAATCTAAAATCTGGGATCTGGGAAAAACAGGGAACAAAATAGATAATATCATACCTAATTAGATGTCTGACATGTTAACATCCTAGTCGATAACAGGTAAGCTAAAAATATAATTTTAAGAGCTAAGTGGAAATGGAAATGTGTTTATTGCGAAAATATTTTATTTGGTAACCAGTTTTTCTGCAGTATTATGTTTTGCTGTTGGTTCCGATAATTAATTACTTTTCTTAGAATCACAATCACAATTCAAGATTTGAATTTGTAATAAGCAGCGTTGCGTGCTAAACGATTGCAATGTTGGTTTTAATCAGTTTTTTACTCTGATAATCAAACTTTAATTGACTATTTAGTAACTTTGCAATGTAGACCACGGCCATAGATTAAATATTTATGGATTTGACTAGGTGGCTCCGTGACAAAACTGCCTCCGTGGTCTAATGGTTAAGAGCATTGGCTCTCGACACGGAGGTCGTGGGTTTGATTCCCATGGGGGGCACCTAGTGACATATCACTTTGTGCTTTTTTCCCCAGTTGGTTAGGACATTGCAGGCTGAATCACCTGATTGTCTGAAAAGAAAGATGATCCCGTGCTTCGGATGGCACGTTAAGCCGTTGGTCCCGGCTACTAACTCTGGTGGAAGTAGTCGTTAATTAAAAACCACGTCAGAGGCCGTAAAGCGGTCTAAAAAAACTCTGACACCAGGGCTCTGCCCACACGATAAGAAGAAGAAGAAGAACTAGGTATATCTTAGGATTTGAACCCGAAACCTGCCAATCCCTGACTGTCACCATCATCATCATCTCGGCCGATAGACGTTAACTGCTGGATATAAGCCAAGGACTGCCACGATCGGTCCTGCGCTGTTCTCATCCAATCCTATCTTTCCTTCTAATTATTCCATCCCATCTTTCACTTTCCGTGTAACAGAGCGAAAGAAACCGCGCAGAATAACGTTGTGGCAAGCATCATGCTAGTCCCTTACCATGAGTAGACCTGTTATTACGAGAGATAAGCGTACTTTTGGTAACCATCAGTTGCAAGACTGATTCAGTATTCTTAGGGTGTAGATCATCTATGTGGTGGGGATGGATCAGGTCTGCCTGCATAACTCCAGTCGGTTTAGGAGTTACTGATGTTTAAAGGTCAGTAAAAAATTAACGATCAGCTACAAGGCTGATAGTATGACACTATTGTAGTATGATTATTGATTATTGTAACTGACATGAACTACCAGATGGTTAAGGAGATACAGCCGTTCCAAGGTCAGACCTTTGAACGGCTGTATTTCCTAAACCGACTGATGGACTTAAGCAGGCAGACATCACAGAGATAATTCCACCCTATGAACACTGAATCAGCCTTGCAGTTGATGGTTACCAAAAGCACAGTAAAAGAAAGAGTATCTGTTACTAGATACAGTACCGGCACTCCCTGCCTCCCACCAACTTTATACTCCGGTTACCCGGCAGCTACCTAAGATCTCATTGATCCCCGCTACCCAATCCGCCGCATCGCATACCCAATCAGCAAGAGCCGAGGTCGTATCCCTCTGGGTGCCCCTAGGTCGGTTGCTTAAGTTCATTCATTTGGCTTGGTAGAGCCTTCGTGGTCCCTCCAATAGTCCGCAATAAAAAGCAGTAAGTAGTTGCTCCCTGAGCAGAGCTGTAATAGTCATATAAAAAAAAAAGTTACCTAAGAAGAAGACTATTTCTTTGGTTTCGCATTTGCTGACGTCAATGTCTATTACAATTTTTTGTATGCAGTGTCCGGGCATTGCCAAAAGTATGCTTATCTCTTATACTATGTGATGCATAGAGAAACACGCAGGGCGTTGACACGAGTTACGTGTTTCTCTATGATGTGATGTGTTGTGCTCATAAACAATATTAAGTTTATGGTTGTGCTTGTGTCCCAATCCCAACTCCAGTAGTGGGGACGATAAAAGTTGTTGTTGATGATGTTATGTGGCTACCATTGAATTTGTACAATGTATATAATGTATTTTTTTCTCAGGTTATTTAGGTAGGTAATTATGTTCTTTTCGTGCAAAAGGGAAGATATTTAATAAACTAGGTTATTTATCCAACCGATTCCAACTGTATATTGCTTACAATGTCTGCGATTTACTATTTTCATTTTCCTAACGAAAAAAGTTTTGTCATCTTCATCATATCGTATGGCATATTTATCTTTAAATAAATTTGATCAAAGTTAGTGTTCTTTTTTTCATCGGGCATAGGCCCACCACACATTCCCACCGCTGTAACTCCTGTAAGCCAGGATCAACAGCGGCGACCATTCACAACACTGGACAATGAAGTCCAGCGAGCCCGGGGGATGACTCTAATCTGTCTTGGAACCCGCAATGAATTAATCAAAGAAGATAGGAGGAGTAGGAAAACGAAATATCCGACTTCCCTCCATTGCAAACGGGAAACAGCAATAAGAAGGAAAAAACATGGCTATTAGAGAGCCAATTCAAGAGATCATTTATGGCAGTGTTGAAGACACGACCTCAAAAGCACCAAAAATACAAAATAAAACAATAGGAACCTAACATTGTACTGAAACTATGACCTATTTTGCTTCCAGTAATAAGTATGGCAAAAACATCTGAACGCACGGAAGTTATCCCTAGTCGCAACAAGATCCATGTAGTAAGGGACACCAGAAAACGATTTTATTGAGTCAAGCATGGTCTGGCGCTCGGCGTACCAGAGCTCACACTCCCAAAGAATATGATGAGCGGTCTGTTCGAACTCGTTACTGTCAACAGAACATTCACATAAAGGTGACGCAACCAATTTAAAATAAAATAGCTTTCCCTTAAAGTTACCATGTCCAGTAAGAAATTGGGCTACGCAGTGATCTACCTCTAGCCACGCTTTGTCAAGACGATCGCGAACAGATGGAAAAAATTGGTATAGATGTCGACCCTTTGTAGACCCTTGCCACCGTAGTTCCCAGTCTAATAAAAGTTCATCAAAGATGTTAGAAAGTTAGTGTTCGTCAATAAACCTATAGCAAGTTTTGATTGTTATTATTATTAAATAAATAAATAAATAATGCTCACAGGCACATACATTGTAATGGTCCCAAGCAAGCACTATAGGCTATTTATTATGGAAACCATACAACAACGGCACAAACATATAAACATCCATGACCGAACCGGGATTCGAACCCAGGACCCTGGTTTGGCAGTCCGGCGTGGTAACCATTACACCAACCGGGTCGTCCGTAACTAACTGCTAAGTGTATATTTTATTCAAAACCTTACTTAAATGTACGTTATAAATTCAAGTGTTAGAATAAATTATAATAAAGTGGAAGAACGGCATTGGCGCATTGGACCAGTTGCCTAGTTTTGTACGGATCGGTGCTTGGGTCAATGCCCCCGAGATCGATTAAAAATCATCGATTGCAATTTTGATTCAATGTTAGTTTTTTTATTGTATAGAGCACACTATCGACTAATAGCTGGTAATACAGTAAACACTACTATACACAGCAAAGTACAGATACACTGTACCTACACCAACAGTATTCCTACTATACTTTTTTTTTAAATTTATTTACTGGCCCGGTTACAAGACTTTAAGGCCAAATCTTCTTGTAAAACAAAATCTTCATTTTCTAGGCATCACTTTAGGCCGATTATATAATAAAGTAACTTAACACGTTCCGGGACAGTGACCGCCTATAGCCGTGATAACAATAAAAGTTCTATTGTGTCTCGTTCACTGTCCCGGAACGTGTTAACTAGTGTTGCCAACCGTAATAGGTACGTTACGTTATTTTAAGTCGATGTACTTTATACTTTTTAATAATAATAAAGTACGCAACAATACTTTATTTCAGTCCTAAAATACTAACTCTCAGTTTTAGGTTTGATAAACCAAAGAAATAAAATATATTAATATTTCTAAATAACTCTAAATACGATCGCAAACGTATACATTCCAGGATACTAAACAACTTTCCTTAAGAAACCTATAGGAAATTCGCAAAATATTTTTTGAATACTAAATGCAATCAGCTGATCGAACGTTTAAGTAAGAAAAATTGTTGTTGTTCAGTATTATGGGTATAATTATTGCCCTTTAAAATAATGCAACTGTCTACCCTTACACCCTGTTCTATGCTGGAAACATTGATTAGTGATACCTATACCTACTAGTACTAGTAGGTAAATATAACTCTGGTAGATGTAGATGCGTAAAATGGTAATTAGTAGGTCAGTGTGTTACAAATTTTCTAGTCGCTCCATCTAAGCATTTTCAATGCACACCTGCGTTTAATTTGATTAATTAATCAGATTAGCACAGCCACAAATAGGATTACATCTCACAACTGCGTTTTGCCGATGACATCGTCGTCATGGCGGAATCGCTGCAGGACCTCAGTGGCATGCTTAGCGACCTTAATACCGCTTCCCGACGGGTCGGTCTCGGCATGAACTTAGACAAGACGAAAGTCATGCTTAATTCTCATGTCGAGCCAGAGGCGGTTTACGTCGGTGAGGCGGCGCTAGAAGTTGTGCAAGACTATGTCTACCTTGGACAGACTATAAGACTAGGTAGAAACAACTTCGACAAGGAGGCCGCTAGGCGCATCCAACTAGGATGGGCTGCTTTCGGGAAACTTCGCCATATATTTTCCTCGGCTCTACCACAATGCCTCAAAACGAAGGTGTTCGATCAGTGCGTCCTGCCAGTAATGACCTATGGTGCGGAAACATGGACCCTGACGATAGGACTAGTTCATAAATTCAAGGTCGCGCAGCGAGCTATGGAGAGAGCTATGCTCGGTGTTTCTCTGAGAGATCACATCAGAAATGAAGTGATACGTCAGAGAACGAAAGTGGTTGACATAGCTCAGAAAATTAGCAAGCTGAAGTGGCAATGGGCTGGTCATATCTGCCGAAGAACAGACAACCGGTGGGGTGTCAGGGTTCTGGAGTGGAGACCGCGAACTGGTAGACGTAGTGTGGGACGTCCTGTTGCCCGCTGGACAGACGACCTAAAAAAGGTAGCGGGGAGTGACTGGATGAGGAAGGCCGAGGACAGAGTTTTGTGGCGCACCTTGGGAGAGGCCTATGTTCAGCAGTGGACGATGATAGGCTGATGATGATGATGATGATGATGATGAAATAGGATTACCAACAGTCCCGGATTACCTGGGACATGCCGCTTCTATGCTGATATATCAGGATGAAATTGTTATCTAATGATAGGATGATGATTAGGATGCTAATGCATCCTTTTAAACTAAGAGTCTACCCATCGAATTGAACAACTTTTACTATGGCAGCAAACCGATCGAAGCAACAAAAAAAAATCAGCTGTTGCATACATTTGATGATTTGAGTCGCGAACTCGCGCGACTACATTACAGTTTAGTATGGAACAGCTGATTTAATTTTTGCTCCGATCGGTTTGCTCCCATAGTAAAAGTTGTACACAGAAAGTATGATTCACCCTATTTCGTAATGATATATACCTAATTCAATTTAAATTTTATTATGTTACTTTTGTCTTGTTTTTGTTAATTGCTTTCATTATGTATAATTAATTATGTATCCTCGAACGTTTAATGTTAAATCATCTATTATTGTGGCTTGAACGAAGAGGCCAGTACCTAGTAGCACAGGGTTCTTCCCTGCTGATAGTTGCTGGCAGCTCCCCCAGTTCGAAATCGGTCAGCCAATATAATATAAGATTTGTAAAAAATTGTAAACAGTAGCATTATCTAGTGATATTGTACTAGGCCGTTTTTGTGTTAAAATAAACATTCATTCATTCATTCATTCACCTTTCAGCGATAGTTCACACAAAATAATCATACAAATCCAAGTTTGTAAACAATATTTGTATTGTAGAATAAAAAATGCGGGTTGAAATTTGACTTTAAGCATTTATTTAACTTAGAGCAGTTTTTACATTTGATATGGACAAAATGCGCAGATAGAAGCCAAAATTGGGTTGTCAGCACACAAAAATGCAATTTAGTGTGACAACTTTATTAACTGAAACTACCACAATATTTCCTGTTTAATATTTCTTAAGGCGGTTGCAGAGGGGTCAATTTTATACAAAACTTTGACGCACAATACGCGTAGACGGTATTAATATAAGTAACTTTGTATATATAGAAAAATAGTTTAGAAAATCTAGATGACATTTGCGATTTATAAAATAATTACGAAGATATATAGCTTTGAAACTTTTCATACAAAATTTTAAAAGCTTTATATCTTCGTAATTATATTATAAATTGCAAATTAATGTTATTTGTTACGCGGCAACTAAATTTTCTAAACTATTTTTCCATATATAAAATATTACTTTTATTAATTCCGTCTACGCGTATTATGCGTCAAACTTTTGTATGGACTGAAACCACCTTAAACAATATTATTTTTTATTTTTGTGACTCTATCACGCGTTCTTTTGCGTATCGTGAAACAAATCCTACGTATCGTGAATTCTTTACATTTAATTTTATTAATGAGCCAAGCCTCTAGACGAGAATATAAACAAAAACGTAGCTATATCGATACAGTCAATGTAAATTGACAAGGAAAACTTCAATAAATATTATTTCAACATCAAACACTGTCATGTTTGCACATTAATAATTGTGTTGTTTATCAGTCAGATCAAGTTGTCTGGACTCTGGATACATTGTACCTACTTGGTACTTGATGAGAATTTATTAAATGACGTAAGATGTCCGTGAACGCCTATACAGGTTCCAACTTAATATGCTGACCGTTTTTTAAGAGGATGATCAGGCCATCAAACTGAACAACTTTCTAACATTGCCAACATCTAAATCGCAAAAAGTAGTCTGCTGTCCAATACATTTGGCTCGAGTAGTTTTGCAGCTTTGTATGGAACAGATGTTTTATTCACGATTTCGATGTTGGTCCCATAGAAAAAGTTGTTCATTTCGACGGTCTGATCATCCCCTTAAAAAAGTGTCAGCATATTAAGAAGGACCCTGTATACAACAAGATATATCTGTTTGATACGGGAAAAATTACGCCATTATGTTAATACTTTTCGTTTCCCAAAATCTATGGTTCCCAATAGAAGTTTAAATGCAGAATTTAAACTCTTATCAGCTGATGGGACAGTCCTTTTTTTCCTGTTTGGCCAGGTGAACAAATATGTCAAATATTATACTTAGGTAGGTATGACTGTGCTTGTGCCACAGTTATTTTCGCCTTTATATTCGTTATCCACAAGGAAAAGATCGTACAACGTAAGGCGTACGTACTATTCTATGCTATTTTTAAAAATATGGCTGCCATCATATTTGTGATGATTTTGCCAATGTCTAGTTTAAGTAGCAAGCATAGAGGTAGGCTGGGTAGGCGTAACTCGTGTCAGTACGGTAGTTTATGTATTTTGGTGACTTCAAGGATTGTTTTTCGAAAAGAACACTATCTTGAGGTTCTGTGATCTTGAGCCACCACTGGAGCTTCGTTGTAGGCCCGGGAGGGGGCAACCAATAATCGACGAGAGACGTGACTACCCAATAGCAGACCTACAACGCAACTCCGTACAACGTTAATATTTACTTATATTATGTAAGTACTTATACTTATTTTTGAAAGTTTTACTTACTAGTTGTAAAATATATGGCACGCTTTTCATTTTATAGAATAGAATAGAAACTTTATTTTCGACCAACTGAGATCGCAATTTTGTTAGTAACACATATTGTCTATTGTCTTGTTTGTGTTGTGATTGCGTTGTGTTTGTTTCTTGTTTATGCCATTTCCATACGACTGTTACGATATAGGGTTATCAATTACATCTAAACTACTACATATGTTTACACATATTGTGTACGTGTAAATTATAATTATGCTTATAGGTTTGTTTACATCTTACCGCTACCGTGCCGTTGGAATAGAATTAAGTAGTAGTCAGAACATGATTTACTCTTGATTTATGTACAGAACGTGACAAAATAAACTACTGTATTATTGTTTAATGTTTTATTATGAGGATATAACCGTTACTCCATACAAACGAAGTTAAATTATATTTTGGATATTTGAACCAATGTCAATGAAATTTTTTAAACACTGTCTAGCCTAGTAATAAATACTCTTTCTTATACTGTGGTCTAGATGCAAATCTCTGCGACTATGGTTTATCCATTAACTTAATATCATCATCATCATCATATCAGCCATTAAACGTCCACTGCTGGACATAAGCCTCCCCCAAAATGGGGGGATTTGCCATAATCGCCACGCTTGGCAGGCGGATTGGCGATCGCAGTTGGATCGAATCAATGTGTGTACTCAGAGGATGCTGCTGCCCATCCTTCAGTAGATCCCTTAGTCGCCTTTTACGACACCCACGGGAGGAAATGGGATGGTGCTATTCTTACCCGACACCACACGGACTTAATATACTTTCGTAATATTAAGTTTATGGGTTTATCAGACTTTCATTCAAATGAAATACATTTGAATAGCTACAGTGGCTCAATAATTCCTAGCATTTAAACTGTATTTTAATGGAAATTTGACAACTCCGATATTATATTAGCATCTAGATCGTGTTTAAGAGGATGTAATTCGGAGCGCGTATCATACAAACGAAGTCTGGTTATATTTTCAATACTAACCAAGTAAAGGAACCACTATGCCTGCCTCACTTAATATGCTCTCTCTCTTTCGCGGGTTGCTGGATGAAATCTCTTTAGAGATAAGCTCGCCCTTTGTAATTGTCTATTATGCTGTTTTTTTTATATTTCCGTGTGTACAATAAAGTGTTAAAATAAAAATAAAGTCAATGAAATTTTTCAGAAACAATCTAGAAACTAATTTCTACGCTTTGTATTATGTTAGATTTTCGTTAAAATATACAATTTCAATGCTAGGATTAATTTATGATTTGTATGGAAATCTTTGAGGCACTGCAACTTTAATAGTTTAACATTTACCTACCTTTTAACGAAAATCTGACACAATATAAGCATAGAGATTAGTTTCTAGACTATTTCCGAAAAAAATCATATTCTCCCCTCCGGGCGAAAAGCGTCAACTTTCGTCCTGGTGCGCTCATCGAAGTTGCCGCTTTCCGCCTCAGTCGGGGAGAAAAATTGTGCACTAACCTCGGGCAGTAAATAAGAAAGACTTAGATCACATGTTTGTTGAAACAATTACATGAGATCTGAGACTTTTCTTACTTTCCTGCCCTCGCTCGGTGTGTAATCTACTATTGTACTATTGAAAATATAGGTAACTAGACTTTGTTTGTGTAGAGAGAACTCCGAATTCATCCGGAATCTTAACACATCAAGATGTCATCAAGTCAAACCCAATTTGAAGAGTTGTCGAGTGGTCGCCGATGTTGATCCTGGTTTAAGAGGCTATGTGAAAAAAATAGGATTCT
Organism: Agonopterix arenella; assembly: GCA_927399405.1. Lineage (NCBI taxonomy): Eukaryota > Metazoa > Arthropoda > Insecta > Lepidoptera > Depressariidae > Agonopterix > Agonopterix arenella. The sequence goes on from OV656701.1 coordinate 16,437,730, forward strand.
TCAAAGCGTCATATATCATGAAGTACTAACAGTAGGAGTATGATTAGCGGATATGTGTAAATTGAACATATAATTGAAGTTTTGATTACAGCCAAAACACGATTAAGACACATTTTCTCGATAGAAAAACAAGCCAAAGTAGCCTCCGTCTTTATCGATAAACGCTTGGAACTGCTAAACAGTGAATAATAGAAACACGAGACTTGATTTAAACAAAAGAGATTGATATTTTACAAATTTTGATTAGAGCAGAATTGACATAAATAGTACAATCACAATTAAACAACGTTTTTTTTACGCTTGCGTTGCTTCAGGCGCGCGCGCCGCCCCATATCTTTCTCTCGCATCAGGCAGTAATATAAGCTATCACACGCCCATTTCGCTTCAATTATTTTTCGACATAGGCCCTTGTAGTGGGTATTATTAATTTTGTGGTGGAAATCGTATGATGTAATAATTGCACTAAATAACGACAAACTATCCACATCTTAGTTTTACGAATACCTACTTACTTCTTACTTTATTACTTACTGCATACAAACGTCTAGTATAACGTAACGAATTTGTATACCCACTGTTTATTATTACGATAGTTACTGTACTTACGTAACGTAATAACAATTTATGCTCATTGTATTCTGAGATTTTCCTGTTATGATTACAAAATTGGCAGTTTGGGAAAGTCCACCGCTAGCCCAATTCAACCAATTGTGTTCAATTGATTTTTCCCGAATCAATGTTCATTAATCAGGTATTATTAAAAATTATATTGGCACCAACGACATTATTGAAGCTATGACCGCGACCTTGTACAGTCGGCAACGGATTGTTCCACGTGGTCGTTTTTTTTTTTTTTTTTTTTTTTTGAAAGTGACTATTACAGCTTTGCTCCGGGAGCAACTACTGCTTTTTACTGCGGGCTATTGGGGGGACCACGAAGGGTCACCGAGCCAATTGAATGAACTTAAGCAACCGACCTAGGGGCACCCAGCGGGGTACGGACCTCGGCCAAGGACGTTGCTGGGGCTACGCGGCGGATTGTGTAGCTGGGATAGGTGAGAAGCGGCCTGGGATTGGCCTATAGCGTCTGTAGGCGCCTGAATTGAAGGGAGTGTGCAGTGGTCGCGGCTGTCTCCGCCGGCGGGGACGTCGATTACTGTGTCGGCGTGTTGTTGTCGTGTGTTGTGAATTTGCGATTGTTAGTCGTGTCTGTTGGGCCGCCTGTACGGCAACCGTGATCTCATCGTCTGGATCGACCAGTACATTGCGGGGTCGACGTCTATTCGTCCTAGTAGTATCACAAGGATAGATGGCGTTTGCCCTAATTAGAGGGTTGGAGTGGCGGGGGGTGGTGGCGAAATAGTCCGCCACCATGCATTTGAGTAGTTGCTTGATGGTAGGCAACTCTAAGTCGAGATTAAGGTCCACGTGGTCGTACTTTGTTCTAAAGTGTATAAGAATATCTTTTCGTTGCTGTCTGTACTCGCAGATTTCTGAAATACATGCCGATAATTTAGCATATTTAAAAAAAAATTTAATTCGCTTCTGGATTGAGCCCTATTTTCATTAGAAAACTTCTTTTTTTTTTATTTGTTATCCTTCATCTGCCTTTTGTGCAAATTATCGTGTTTACGTACAAACAAGATTTTATTACCTACCTAATTCGTATTACTTTTTACCTATACTATTTTTAAGATTGTTTTGTCTATCTATACTATTATAAAACTGTAACAGGAAGTTTGTCTGTACATTGAAGATATTAACAAAAAAAAAGTAACGATATGGTTTTTAGGTGTCCCTGATTCGATTTCACCAATTTTTGGATTTTTTGTCTGTCTGTTTGTTTGTGTGTTTGTTTGGGTGTTTGTTTGTTTGTTTGAACGAGTATCACGCAAAAACTACTGAACCGATTTTGATGAAACTTTTTTGTTTGATAGCTTATGATCTGACTTAAAAACTGGTAGGTATATAATTTGTGCGGACGAAGTCGCGGGTTAACGCTCGTAAGTATATAAAGTACTTAGGTACCTTTTATTCTTACGATTCTATTTTTGTATATACTTAACTATTGTGGCTTATAGGTAAATACACACGGCGACACATCAAGCTACTAAGCTAGCCGCGCGTAAGTTGCGAAATCGCCTACGCTCAAAAACCGCTTGTGTGATAATGGTTTATGCCATTTTGTATGCAGATTATGTCTAATGTTAAAACTATCGATAGTCTAGATATATAAGGTCTAACAAAATTAGCTGAAACTATTTTAAGGGGATGATCAGACCATCAAACTGAACAACTTTCTCTATGGGACCAATATTGAAATCGCGAAAAAAAATCTGCTGTCCCATACATTTAGGTCGAGTAGGTTTGTATGGAACAGCTGATTTTTTTTCGCGATTTCTATATTGGTCCCATAGAGAAAGTTGTTCAGTTTGATGGTCTAATCATCCCCTTAAAATAGTTTCACCTAATTTTGTTAGACCTTATATAGTTGCATTATATACTTGATATTATATAGTTGCATTAGTTGCATCTGAATCTGAATCTTAATATTGGAATACAATTTACAAACCATCATCGTAACATTCGTAACGTCATGACCTCATCACATGATAGTAAAGAAATTGTTTGTTTTGTTTTAATAAGTACCTGAAAATGCTATTATTGTCATTCATTTGGCGTTTCAAACATTTTTATTTTAGGCATTTTTTAAACAGCACTCTAGTATCTTTTCTAACCATAGTTGACAACACTGAATCCTGAATCTGGATTCCGGATCGCAATTCCGTCTGTGTGTGGCGGACCTAATAAACGTCGCGCGGCTAGCTTTTGTGTAGCTTGATGTGTAGCCGTGTGTAATTAACTTACATGAGATGAGGTACGTGCTTCGTTTTTTTGTCTTGTTTTCTTTTCGTTACTATGATAAATTGGTATTGATGGTTAATCTTTTCTAAACATACAATATATAATTTTGTATAACCGGTAGAACAGGATGCACGAGTTTGTTTTAATTTTATTATGGTCTCGACGAAATAAGAGGACATACAAGCTTTTGTACTATAAAATATTACAAATATTATTGATTTTTAAACATGTTATATCCATGTTGTGCTATTTTGAATCAAATTAAAGATTGAAAAATTTGTCTGGGGCGGGGCTTGAACCCGCACTCTTCCAAACCGGGGAACTGCGTTATCCAATTTCGCCACCGAGCCCACTACCCAGAGACCGAAATTTTCAATCTGTTGCGTCTTAAGGGGACGTGTTAACTAACCAACCCGCAAGTCCAGCATTACTACTGGAATTCATACGATATAGATGACACACCCTGTTCCAATTTCAAATATTATTGATTTCACCGTCCTTCATCTCCGTCCCCGGTTTGGAAGAGTGCGGGTTCAACTCCTGCCCGAGACAAATTTTTCAATCTTTTATTTGTTATAAAATATTAATTCAAATCAAAATCAATAGTATTTTTTAAAATGACCTAGCACAACTTGAACAATTTTCCATTTCGTATACAATATATACTTAGTAATGCAAATTGTCATGGCAAAGATTGCACGGTATTGCTAACAAAATTCTTGTTACTAATGATTTCATTAAATATTTGTGTAAAATGGATCTAACTAATAATGTTTTATTTACACATGAAACGGACGTAGTTCACGTACTTACATGAATTAAAATTACTGGTTTAAAGAACACCATTGCTGGTGTAAATACTATAATGGTTTATACGATGTGATCACGGTACCTCAAGCTTTACGTAGGTAGTAGGCAGTTAGGCAGTTCTCTTTTTTTTTTTTTTTTTTTTTACGGTTTGGTTTGCTCTTGACCTGAATCCAGTCCTCAGGACGAAGATGTAGCGAGCTTATCCAGAAGAAGCTCGGAAATACTGACCATAGATTTTTATGTATATTATATTGGTTATAGATAGGTAAGTCGCCTTGAATTTTAGGTCGTCCTAATTATAAGCCTTGTCGCTTATTAGCACCAGGGGGAGCCACATTATGAAATAAAATTGAAAAACTATCGGCCGATACGAGGATCGAACCACATCCACCCGGATCGTAAGCCGGTTGTTTAGACCGCTAGACCAACAAAACAGTGATTGATATGGGCGAAATCTCTCACTACTACAGCGCAACGGTGAGATGTAGCGCGCTGTCGCTCCGATATGAACCCTAGTTCAACACATAGTACTTCGAAACATAACCGATAGATGGCGGAAGCTGTCTATGGAAAATCAGCGTTCCACCTAATTTGTACTAAGATAACATAGCATGATACTGACGCAGGCAGGGCATTCCCCACCTTGACTGTGCGCATTATAAAAGATTCTGAAAGACGCTTATGGTAACGTAATAAGGGGGCAAAGTCGAAAGTGTTTAGTTATAACAGCCATTGCCCCATAAGAGGGAATATTCCGGATAAAGAGAATTTAGAATATGGGCCTTAAAGCCACGTTATATTAAAGTTTAAAACATCGCGAGGAAACCTGCAAACGCTGAAGAAGAAAAACGCATTAGGCACGCGTGGTGGACTAACGCCCATACACCCTCCCTAAGGGTAGGCCTGTACCCTGCAGTGGGACGTTTATAGGCTGATGATGATAATTAAGTTTGTACCGTTGCCTGAAATAAATTAATAAATAAAAAAATGAAAAAGAAAATAAAGCGCTCCTTAAAAAACGCACTTACGTCCTAGTTTGGAGATTTAGGAATTTTTAAAATCAGAAAAAAAATCGTTAACACAATCAAACCAATGTCAGGGAAATTTTTTAGTCATCATTTCTCAAAATTAAATAACCAACGGATACGTTTTTTTTTAAATGAAGATCTTATTCATTAAAACCGCTTTTAATATCTAGATAAAAATGTTATTTTATTTTTATTGTAGTTTTGTTATCAATAATCTAAAACGTTGTTTTCGCCATGTTTTAGCCAAATTTAAACCGGTTGTATGACCGTCATGCGACTTATTTACTGGTTTTCCGTTTTTATTTTATTTTGGGGATCCGCTGCCACTACTTCATTAAAAATCTGATTTAGATTATGGGTGGGTAGCTACTTATACAGGTTGAAATCAATCCCATCTAACTGAACCACTTTTACAAGTATACAGGGTGAAATTGATATCGTTAGCATCCTTTTAAATTAAGAGTCTACCCATCAAACTGAACAACTTTTACCATGGGAGCAAACCGATCGGAGCAAAAAAAAATTCTGCTCTTCCATACTAAACTACAACGTCTACCAGACTCAAATGTATGCAACAGCTCCCATAGTAAAAGTTGCTCAGTTTGATGGGTAGACTCTTAGTTTAAAAGAATGCTAATGATATCTATTTCACCCTGAATAGCAGTAAAACGTCATTAAAAAATTTCATTCATCATCAGCCCGGTAAACCCCACTGCTGGGTATAGGCTGGATTATGATTTTTTTTAAATTGTCAAAACTTTGATCCCCTGTTCCACTTTCCAAGAGCTCGTTTCCTAGGTTCCAGAGTTATGCATTCATCATTGTATCAGATTGCATTGTGAAAAAACCAGTTTAACGTTGCAATTGCAACACAAAATACCTACCTTGCGAGTTGCAATGTCTATGTCAAGGACGTGGTTGGCTATGCGTTGCGACGTAGTGTACGGTTGGCAACAAGATGAGTTATAAACTTTATCCTATATATTATTTGTGTGCCTTACATAGAAATGTATGGAGATGCTACAAAACGATATCTAAACTGTTATAAAACTGTAACAGGAAGTTTGTCTGTACATTGAAGATAAACACAAAAAAAAAGTTACGATATGGTTTTTAGGTATCCCTGATTTCATATCAGCAATTTTTTGATTTTTTGTCTGTCTGTTTGTTTGTTTGTTTGAACGAGCATCACGCAAAAACTACTGAACCGATTTTAATGAAACTTTTTTTGTTTGATAGCTAATGATCTGACTTAAAATCTGGTATATAATTTGTGCGGACAAAGTCGCGGGTTAACGCTCGTTTTACATAATATTAAAACAACATACCTAAGTACCTACTCGATGTTGACGTTAAAATGCATCTTTGCGAAAAGGCTCTATACAGGGTGTAAGTGACAGCATAGCAAATACTGAAAACGCGAAAAAAATTAGCTGTCTCATACAAAACTGCGGTACCTTACCTACCTACCCGATTAAAATGTATGGGACAGCTGATTTTTTTTCGCGCTTCCTGAGGTTGGCTCCATAGTGAAAGTTGTTCAGTTTGATGGTCTGAGTTCACCGTTTCAGTATTTACTAGGCTGTCACTTACACCTTGTATAGCCGCGAATGCTCTGTCTTTCACGCTGCTCATACTAATGTGTAATGACAGTGACAGCATCATATTTAAAGTTACGGTATCTATCTATACTATTATAAAACTGTAACAGGAAGTTTGTCTGTACATTGAAGATATTAACAAAAAAAAAGTTACAATATGGTTTTTAGGTGTCCTTGATTCCATTTCACCAATTTTTGGATTTTTTGTCTGTCTGTTTGTTTGTGTGTTTGTTTGTTTGTTTGAACGAGCATCACGCAAAAACTACTGAACCGATTTTGATGAAACTTTTTTTGTTTGATAGCTTATGATCTGACTTAAAATCTGGTATATAATTTGTGCGGACGAAGTCGCGGGTTAACGCTCGTCTATACTATTATAAAACTGTAACAGGAAGTTTGTCTGTACTACATTGAAGATATTAACAAAAAAAAAGTTACGATATGGTTTTTAGGTGTCCCTGATTCCATTTCACCAATTTTTGGATTTTTTGTCTGTCTGTTTGTTTGTGTGTTTGTTTGTTTGTTTGAACGAGTATCACGCAAAAACTACTGAACCGATTTTGATGAAACTTTTTTTGTTTGATAGCTTATGATCTGACTTAAAATCTGTTATATAATTTGTGCGGACGAAGTCGCGGGTTAACGCTCGTCTATTCTATTATAAAACTGTAACAGGAAGTTTGTCTGTACATTGAAGATGTTAACAAAAAAAAGTTACGATATGGTTTTTAGGTGTCCCTGATTCCATTTCACCAATTTTTGGATTTTTTGTCTGTCTGTTTGTTTGTGTGTTTGTTTGTTTGTTTGTTTGAACGAGTATCACGCAAAAACTACTGAACCGATTTTGATGAAACTTTTTTTGTTTGATCACTTATGATCTGACTTAAAATCTGGTATATAATTTGTGCGGACGAAGTCGCGGGTTAACGCTCGTTAACATATAAAATCATTGTTTAAAACATAGAAATATCAATTTACTACGATGATATAAAAATGTTTACTAGCTAGGACCTCTTTATGTGTAGTAAACATAACAATATAAGTAGGTAGGTACGTAAAGTATTAAATACTTAGGTATTATAAGTATTTCTGTTTCCTACATAATTTCATTCTTTTCATACTTAGAAGTCATGTCCATTTTCGCATCATAGCTTCATGCATGCAGTCTTCTGCGGATAGTTCTTCAAAAAGGCAATAAATAAATAATAATTATAACATTTGAAATATAACATAAGAACATCGAACTGATTTATTATACTGCCAGCAAATAAAATATTAAAGAAAAAAAGTACTACCCACCCATATACTACTTGACCAATTTTTTAAAAATGTTTAACCCCCCCCCCCCCCCCCCCCCCCTCCTCCTCGGTGACCACCCGTAGTATATATATGCGATATATAAGTGATAGTATAGTTCGTTCAACGGTGCGAAGCTGGTTGACCACAAATTACAGCTCTAAAAAGCACGAGATTTCCCTAGAGGATATTGAGTGATATTGACTACGTGACGATCGAAAATCGGATGTTCCATCATCATCATCATACCAGCCGATAGACGTCCACTGCTGGACATAGGCCACCCCCAAAATGAGGAGATTTGCCATAATCGATGCGTTTGCGATGTTCCATACTAAACTACAGATCTACTCGAGCTAAATGTATGGGACAAAAGATTTTTTCTCGCGATTTCGATGTTGGTCCCATAGTGAAAGTTGTTCAATTTGTTGGTCTAAGTTTTCAATTTTTATTTCTACTTCTGTAACACCCTGTATATCGTTGTCTTGTCATAATACAAGTCCGGGCTAGATTCTGGAACTTTCAATGGGACTATTATATAAAATAAAATAAATTCACTCGATATATTTACTGGAAATTGTATGGTGCTATCCCTTTTACCCTCTTATGTTGTACCCGACTCTTTTTGTTTTAGGTGTGGTAGGTTATAATAGTTTAGAAGTCCGGAGAAAACTAGGACTTGCGTTATACTTTTTTAAAATATTAAGAGGCAAACTTAATAATCCGAAAATATTAAAAGCAATTAGCTTGCAGGTCCCGAACACACGGTTGCGGAGGGGGCCCAGGCCCCAATTGCTTGCATTGCCCTCCTGTAGGACTAACGTTTTGTCGCACGCCCCGACTACAGCAGCACTACGTATATTAAATGACGTTTCCAAAGACGTCGACTTATTTCATTGTACACTGGCCAAGTTCACAGAATTGACGATTAAACATTTATGTGTACCTAAATAAATAACAAAAATGTTGTTGTCAATGTCATCGAATTAGGAAAAAACCTGTAATAATGATATTGTGTATTGTAAACATAGAATAAATAAATAAATTATAGATAATCTGTGTGATAATTGATAATGCCCAAAATATTTATTTTTACTTATGTATTCTTTTACTTTTATAGAAAGTATTGTTCAAGTACTTCACAATACTACTATGTACCTTGAAATCATAATACTTCATTCAACTGATAGTTAGGTATTATCAAAGAATTGACAAATAATAACCCAAGGTAATAGAAGATTGACATGTTTTTTCATACTATCAAGTTATAATTCACTTGGAATTAACAAAGGCACAGATTTGGTTTTTAAATCGGTCACAGTTTTCACCTAAATCCTCAAGGCTGATCTGTAATAATCTATCTATCTGATAGACTCGACCGGGGATCCAAGGGCTGGCGCTTTCCTCGCTCAACGGATCAGTTTAGCCGTTCAGCGAGGAAACGCTGCCAGCATCTTGGCTACCCTCCCGCGCGATCCAAACCTGCACCATATTTTAGGTTAAGTTAGTTTTATTTTCTCAATATTTTAATGTATTTCTTCTTCTTTCTTCTTCTTCCTTTATTTGTCTTTAATAAAATTATTATATCTATCTGAATACTAGTAGATATAAAACTGTAAATGTTTGTTTTGTTTGTTTGTAACAGCATCACGCAAAAATTACTGAACTGATTTTAATATAATTTTTTTATTTGATAGCTATGACTTGATTTAAAATCAGCCTATAATTTGTGCGGACGACGTCGCGAGTAAACTGTAGGTAAATATTTCTGACACAAATACCTACTTGGTTTAAATGTGTTACACATACTTAAAGGAGTGCTTCAAACCATCAAATTAAACAACTTTCATTATGGGATCAACATCAAAATCGAAAGAAAAAAACTTCTTTTCCATAGAAAACGTCAATGGCTAGTATGACCACAGATTATTTAATAGTTACTAAACAAATCGGGCATAGGCCCCCACACATTCCCACCGCTGTAACTCTTGTAAGCCAGGATCAACAGCGGCGAAGATTCACAACACTAGACAATGAAGTCCAGCGAGCCCGGGGGTTGACTCTAATCTGTCTCGGAATCCGCAATGAATTAATCAAAGAAGATAGGAGGAGTAAGAAAAAGAAATATCCGACTTCCCTCCATTGCAAACGGGAGCCAACAATAAGAAAGAAAAAACATGTCTATTAGAGAGCCAATTCCAGAGATCATTTATGGCAATGTTGAAGACACTACCGCAAAAGCACCAAAAATAAAAATAAAACAATAGGAACCTAACATTGTACTGAAACTATGAATTACGAGCAGTTGGTACAATTTCTCAGTTTGTACTAATACTCGATTCGTTACAATTTTGATGATAATATTTAGCAATTTGTACAGTCTGTCAATAATACAGTCAGTGTAATTTCTCGGTTTGTACAAATGCTCAATTCGTTATAATTTCGATGATAAGATTTAGCAATTTGTACAATATGTCATGATGATGATGCTTCATGGCCATGTTCGACCAAAGCGACTGATTATGGCTGTTGACTTTTAAGAGCTCCGTTGATGTGCTCTTAGGTGACTGATGTAGCCTACCTTGGTTTTAAAAGCGCGTCCACATAGGCTACAAGTAAATTTCCCATCAAGATATTTGATGACCTATTTTGCTTCCAGTAATAAGTATGGCAAAAACATCTGAACGCACGGAAGTTTCCTTAGTTGCAACAAGATCCATGAAGTAAGGGATCGTCCTAGAGTAAGCTAGAACGTATTATCTGTGGCTAGAACGAAGTAAGGGACACTAGAAAACGATTTTATTGAGTCAAGCATGGTTTATTAGTTACTATCTTGTATGGCAGCAGATTTCTTTATCGCGAGTCCCATCCCATACTTTAAGTTCTTTTTTTATTTATTGTTCAATATACACACATTTTTGCAAAATTTTTACATACCTACCTAATTATATTCCCGAGCAGGAAACCGTGCAACGGTTTATGAGTTTGGAATGAATCGTTACACTCAATCGCTAGTTGCTATGTTAGTTTAGGTACTTATCTTACGCATATCGCGATAACAGGTTGCGTGTCGGACGTCGCACATTGGTCATCTCTTAACCAGGTTTTCAGATATTTATTAAGGATTGATTTGACTGGAAGTATGTAACGCATTTAAGGTTGCATCCTGTTCTTCTTCTTATCGTGTGGGCTAGCCCGAGGGGCAAGCCCCGGTGTCTGAGTTTTTTCAGACCGCCTTACGGCCTCTGACGTGGTTTTTATGTAACGACTACTACCATCAGAGATAGTAGCCGAGACCAACGGCTTAACGTGCCATCCGAAGCACGGAATCATCTTTCTTTTTCAGACAATCAGGTTATTCAGCTTGCAATGTCCTAACCAACTGGGGAAAAACGCACAAAGTGACATATCACTAGGTGTCCCCCGTGGGAATCGAACCCACGACCTCAGTGTCGAGAGCCCAATACTCTTAACCATTAGACCACGGAAGCGGGTGTGTATAAGCATATCCTGTATAAGCATTCCTATTATAGACAGAAATACAGAATATGACAGAATTCGAAGCAGTTGGTCCGCGATTTTTATTTACAAGTGGAGTAAAGAAAAGACGTTATTTATGGAAAAAATCCTGTGATCAGAATTTTTAATGTATCATCCGTTGTATTTCCCTTTTTGAATGGAGGAAAATAATAGTGAAGTCATAGCACGTCTTTAAACAATGGTTAAGCTTTTAAATGACAGATGCATTGTGGTGAACTCATGTGGGTTACGTATGACGTCATTAAGTGAGTAAGTATCCTTCCGTTTCCTTGTTACAGTATTTTCATTAACTTACTTACTGTCAATAAGATGAAAACGTTCAAAGAATTTTTAGACGTTTCGTACAAACTTGAAAACCGACGCATTCGAATTGTATTTTTGCAAATTAAAAAGAACGACCTCATCATCACAGGCATTCAGTAAAATATGGATGTATATTACTAATAATATATTTATTTTCGCTGTGTCATGTGAAATTTTTGCAAAAAATGAGTTTTTCTGATACCTATTTGAAAAGCGACTTTGAATAGCTTAGCTGCCGTTTGCAAAACTCAGAATTGTTTATTCATAATAATATCATCATGGAGAAAAGAAAGGAATATCATAAAAATAGCTTTCTGACGTCATTTTTTTTATTCTACCACCGCGTCGGAAGGTGTTTCGTTGTAGAGAAGATGCGGTCAGATACTCTTTATTATTTCATGGATTGAGATCTCATTTTTTTTGTTTAAATATCGGAAGCCTATTTTTTTCGTTATTCTCTAAAAGTTTGTAATTTTTACAAGTAGGAAATTTAAAGTTTGCAACTACGAAATCATCATCATCTTATTTAAGAGCTACGCTCTTGTCGGTGGAGTTTTCGCCAATCCTGTCTCTTTTCCGCTAGTCTCTTGAGTTCTTGATACGACACGACATCAACCTTTTCCTTCACTTGGGCCAGATAACTCTGTCTAGGTCTTCCTCTGCCTCTCTTCCCCTCTATCTTCCCTTCCAGTATGGTTTTAAAGAAATTGTCGTTTCGTATCAAGCGTCCGATCATTTTTCCCCTCCGGTTTTCGATTGTTTTTAAAATGGTACGAAATAGGTACGGATAAAATAACAAAATAAAAATTAAGTTTTATCAGGCAGCTTATACTGTTTGTTACCTGACCACTACGAATGTCTAAAAGGAACAGGTTCGTGAGTTTACCTATGTAGGTACCTACATTAGCTACATTATCTTTATTATTTATAGTATACTTGCTTATGCAGGGTACTTAAGTTAGGTTATCTTAGCTTATGGATACTTACGCCATACATAACATAAGGAAAACGATGGGTATTCCCTTAAATAGCCTGTAGGTACGTTGCATAATATAGAAAGGCCTATAAAAAACCTGCCTATACCGGGTGTAACAAAATACCCTACTAGTAGTATTTAAAACGGTGGTTTAGTTTAGATCATAACTTAACAACTTTCATTATAGAGCCAGGATTTAAAAAAAAATCCGTTGTTTCATGCAAAACATGCAGAGTTACATGCATAGCCTAAACCACTCCTTTAAATATTACTAGGGTGTTTTTTTACACCCTGTATAAAGTCTTGCTTCTAGTACGTATCCAGACTTTTGTTTCGGGAGGGGGGGGAATATTCACAGAAAAACTATGAAAAATAAAGCGCTGTAATCACTTTTCCATAGGTACAAAAATTCGGATTTTGGCGGGGGGGGGGGGGGGGGGGGGGGATCCCACCTATGATAGTGGATACGTGCTCAGTGTTCAGTTTGATGGTCTTTTCATCCCCTTAAAAACTGTCAATATATTTAAAAAGACCTTTTGTATGTAGGAGCACTCGTACTAATCATTTTTTTTAATTGGTTGGTAAATAAAAGTTTAAATCTATAAATATACTGCACGACGGAATCTACAACATTGTGTGGTCTACTGTATAGAGCACTAAAAACTGGATTCCTGTTCAAAAACTCCAAAAGATCCTAAGACGCTGGGTTTTTCGAAAATGATACATAGAGGTACTTTATTATCCTTGTAAAACCACCTATTCAAGGAAAACGGCGCGAAAATATTAGCGGATATAAGATGTTAAAATGTGGCGTATTCGTTATTTGAATCGCGCTAGCCTTGCGAGAAGGAAAGTCATTGCCTTTTTAAAAAAAGAAAAAAGTTTTTTTTTTATTCAAGTGAAGTGAGTTTTTTTTTGTGGACAATAACTATGGATGGAGCCGTGCTTGTGTCTATGAAATATTACCCGTATATTTTTGAGAATGACAATAAGGTATGGATAGATTTTAAGATTTAATTGGTACCAATCGTATCTACCTACTTACTGCGAACCTACGCTAATTCCTTAAAACAAGCCTAGGTATGTCTAGCATGAGCCTCACCGTATAAATAAACAAAAGTGCCAACTTTCTTAGGTTGGTGTGCGTGAGGCGTCATACAAATTATGTCTTTGTGCGTGTATAGAGACCAGTACTGGTTGCAATTTTTTTCTGAGCGTTCGTAGCTTCGATCTTGAGAATCTTGACATATATAACTTATCAAAGTATCTATAATGTATGTATATAATGTCTAACGGTCTCTGACAAAAATGCCTGTGACTGACGGATGGACGGACTGACACCGAGGTGATTCCATAAGTGACTTTGTTTGTAATTTCTGGCCCGGAATAGCACGAAAAACACTTTTAAAATGCTCCTTTCACAAAACGGTATTTTTTTAATTCTATCAGTTCCAAACTTCTGAATCTTTAATGTCATTAACGCTGCATGCATACCTACTGCAAGTTAATAATTATTTATTTAATTTTTGGTCTCCATAAATTCCATATTATGACTACATAACCTACCTATTATTATTACCTAGGTAATTAATAAATTTAATAAAATTTATACAGGTTGAAATTGATATCATTAGCATCCTTTTAAGTCTACCCATCAAACTGAACAACTTTTACTATGGGAGCAAATCAATCGGAGCAAAAAAAAAAAAATCTGCTGTTGCATACATTTGAGTCGAGTAGGCACTGCAGTTTAGTATGGAACAGCAGATTTTTTGCTCCGATCGGTTTGCTCCCATAGAAAAAGTTGTTCAGTTTAATGGGTAGACTCTTAGTTTAAAAGGATGCTAATGATATCAATTTCACCCTATATAGGTACCTATCACCTAAATATCCGTTATCCGTATCCTAAGTATGCCGTGTTGGTGTCGGGTAAGAATAGTACCATCCCATTTCCTCACGTGGGTGTCGTAAAAGGCGACTAAGGGATCTACTGAAGGATGGGCAGCAGCATCCTCTGAGTACACACATTGATTCGATCCAACTGCGATCGCCAACCCGCCTGCCAAGCGTGGCGATTATGGCGAATCCATTTTGGGGGAGGCTTATGTCCAGCAGTGGACGTTCAATGGCTGATATGATGATGATGATGATGACCTAAGTATCCAATCAGAGACGTGTTTATTTCTATCCAAGTACCTACGTGACCAGTTGTTTTGTTTACACCATTATCGAATGTTATAGTACAATTATTTATAGTAATGTATTGTAAATAAGAACCGATTGTTATAATATACATATACCGAACATGTTTATTAATGGCATATATACTAATAAACTGGTCCGATGCGACGATAGATAAATCATTTTCATGTTACTTTCAATTCGATTGTTATATGGATTCGAACCTGGAGTGCGATTTTTGAAAGTCAAATCAGCAGTAAAAAGATACATATCTCCATAGTAAATTTGACATTTTCAACTGCTGAGCTCAGCGAATGAGAATCGAACTCCTGGACCTCAAGATTGAGTTTCCATAGCTCTCCGCAACGCGCCGTTACCGAAACACATAAGTATCGTTTACTTTCATTAATTATCAAAAAGAAAGTACTTCAAAAAAGTCTCACTGTGACTGTAGTAGGTAGGTATTGTCAGAAGTAGATATTTTTCATAGCCGGTCAAAACAAAATATACAGAGTGTAAGTGACAGCCTAGCAAATACTGAAATAGTGAACTCAGACCATCAAACTGAACAACTTTCACTATGGAGCCTAAATCAACTCAGGAAACGCGAAACAAAATCAGCTGTCCCATACATTTTAGTCGGGTAGGTACAGCAGTTTTGCATGAGAGCTGTTTTTTTTTCGCGTTTCTGAGTTGATTTAGGCTCCATAGTGAAAGTTGTTCAGTTTGATGGTCTGAGTTCACCGTTTCAATATTTATTTGCTAGGATGTCACTTACACCCTGTATAAGTAAAGTAATCAATGGGGGGGAATTCGGGGAAAAATATTTAAGTACCTTACCTATACAAGTTTTTTGTATTATTAAATGAACAGGATTATAATATTTCAACCCAAAATCGAAAATCCTATATTACGTTTGTGATGGTGATGGTGATGAATCAATAATCTTAAAACATCATTCATAATTAGTTCTCAGCTTTTATCCTCATTAGAACTTAAAAGGGTTAATCCAACATTAATTTAGGAAAACCCGCATTTTAAAGGGAAGAAAAGTCCAGAAGTTGGGTGAATTGGTTGAGTTGGTTTAAGCCACCAGGATCCCCTAGCCTGATCCCCCTGGGGATCCTGGTGAACCGCATCAGTTCACCAGCATCCCCTTTAGGTAAAAGTGAGTAAGGGCGCTATCACAAAGGCGTACTAACAACCTGCCTAGCTAGCATGCCACCCACGACAAAGCGTTTAAACGAGAAAAACGTCATGCGCGCTCTTTCTGGCCTACGTAAAATAATAAAGATGGAGGCACATCTCGATTTTTGTCGTTTTCTCGGGGGTGGCATGCTAGCTAGGCTGGCATAAATATTCAAAATAATAATACTACAAATTCGGAATAAACACATTTCACTAGCAGTGTATTTGTATGTGCGCGTGTGTTGTGTAAGTATGTGTGCGTGTTTGTATAGTTGGTATGGGACAGAATGTTCACACTTCTTTTCTCTCTCTATAACATAACAAAACAACAAACAACTATAACAACAAAAAACCCCAAGTAATAATTGAAGGGGTAGTTTAGAAGTCGAAAAAAAATCTGCTGTTTGAACAACTTTTACAAAACTGCAGTAGCCTGGGACAACGGTGTACGTAGTGGGTACTTCTTATCTCTATGGGGACAATAGATTTTTTAACGTTTTGTCTACGTAGTGAAAGTTGTTCAGTTTGATCAACCACTCCTTTAAATACTAGGTTGTTTTGTTACCTTGTATGAGTACCTAAGTATATCGATTTATTTAGTTAGATTTAAATACATAGGTACACCGGGAATCGAACCAATATACCTAAAATTAAAAAAAAAAGCTTTTTCATTTTTTTATCGATATAGTTGGTAGTAGATAAGGATCCAATCTCTAGTATCTAAACATTACATATTAAAATTGAAAGAATGCCATAAAATGTAATGTAAAACAAAGTAAGTGACAGAAGAGCTGGGTGATTCACTTATATTTACTTAGATATTTACATTACAACTAAGCAAGCTTTATCGTGATTCAGATATATGAGTAAACTTTGTTTATCTGACTATTTTGTGACACCTACAAAATTGCAATCAATTGCGTCAATTGCAGAAACGCTCATTAAAGTTAATTCTCCATTAAATCTCTTGCTTAGCTTCTACGTCAACAATACAAAAAGTGACAGCAAGAGATTTAATGGAGGATTAACTTTCATGAGCGTTTCTGCAACTGAGCGCTTGTCAAATAATGTACCTAAATAATATAAAGTAAAAGTAAGGTAAAGTAATCTTTATTTGCTATTGATTAGGGTACACAAAAATTACAGGTGGTCAGTACAGTAGGGCATCTCCTAAACCAGCTATTACAAAAGCACGCAAATATTAAACACGAGCGTTAACCCGCGACTTCGTCCGCACAAATTATATACCAATTTAAGTCAGATCATAAGCTATCAAACAAAAAAAGGTTCATCAATATCGGTTCAGTAGTTTTTGCGTGATACTCGTTCAAACAAACAAACACCCAAACAAACACACAAACAAACACACAAACAAACAGACAGACAAAAAATCCAAAAATTGGTGAAATGGAATCAGGGACACCTAAAAATAATAATAATAAATAATAAAAGACGTTTATTCAACCACACTTACAGTTACAAAAGTAGGTACAATATTTCAAAAAAAAAAAACTAAAAGTTACACATTTTTGCAAGTGCAGTAGAACAGGATAGAGTCTCAGCATTACTGCTATTTTTCAGTCTCTTCCTTACGACTCAACTGCCCGAAATTGCCCGAACGGACTACTTAATAACTAACATATTAAAAATTAAAAATGTTTATACAATACAAATCGTAGGTAGTGTAGTATTTTTTATACTAATATAACTATAACTATATCTAAAAACCATATCGTAACTTTTTTTTTGTTAATATCTTCAATGTACAGACAAACTTCCTGTTACAGTTTTATAATAGTATAGATTCGACAAACATCTACATTCATAATTACAATAAAATTACAATTGATAACACATCAGTACAAATAATATAAAATTTTAAATGTAATATTAAGTTAAATACAATAGTCTTATAAGAATATTATGTCAAACTCGTTAAACTCTTTGACGGAATAAAACATGTTCTGGAGAAGCCAGTTGAATAGAACAGTCTTAAATTGATTGAGTGTCAGTTCCTTCATATGCTGCGGTAGTTTATTATAAATTGTTTTGCACATGCAGTAACAGTTTTTTAGGAAACGTGTGGTGTTTGGTACTTCATGGACTAGGTCATTAGGGTACCTAGTGTTAGGACGGATATCTACGTTGCGTAAGAAAAACCTCTGCTGGTATTGTTTGACAAACTTCACCATCTCAAAAATATACAAACACGAGAAGTGGGAGTATTCTTAGGTGCCAAATACAAACAAATACTTTTTGAACGTCTGTACTGTTGCCCCACATTTTGAGTCCATATCTGAGAACCGACCCAACATAGGCATGGTAGGCTGTAATTGCTGTGTCTTTTTTTGCAACCCTTGTCAGTTTGTAGAGTGCATAAACAAACCTATTTATCTTGCAACACACTTTATCTATTTGATCTTTCCAGTTTAGATTTACGTCAATAATCATGCCAAGGAATGTTACTCTGTATAAGAGTCAAACTGTAAATAAAAGAACAATTCTATGACTTTACGAAGGTATTCACCTACTTATAATTTAAGAAATAATAAAAATGCATACAAAAGCCTAAATGTGAATATTTTTATTGCGTGCGTTTACCTACTGATCGTATGGAAAGACATTTCATATTTCCATACCAAAGAATAAAATCTAATAATAATAACATACCTACCTACCTACCGACAAAGATAGGCAAAATGCTATTTTTGAATTCGAAATCATGAGCAAGAATACACAAACTTCATACTTTTCTACTGCTGATTTCAACGTATGACTTTTAAAAATCACACTCCTGTATTGTAAATACTACTAGTTAGTGACCTTGTTATTTGTTGATACTATGTAAAAAAAATCAATTAGAGAGGATTGGAGAGTAAAAGGGGAGGCCTTTGCCCAATGAACAGGCTACATAAAAAAAATCTTTTTTACAGCACCCTCTACTTATGGTTGGAGATTACAATGGAATAGGATAACAAAATACCTATTGTAATGTCAATAAAGATAAACACATTTTGTAATCTTAATCTATGTTATCTACAACATTCACTCAGTCTACTCTACAGCTATGGCATAACTGTAAAAACATAAACCTCCTTATGGGGCAGTCGGGTAAGAAGAGTCAACGCTAAAGATTGCTAATATTGATATATATCCAACAAACAAATAAATGTAAAATCTGAAAATGGATTAGCATTTAGAACAATGATTTATTTTTTATGTTGTTGGTCTACGTTTTTCACTCTCTGGGGTACGATTTTTGAATCTCATACGTTAAACTCAGCAGTTGAAATACGCATCTTTCTACTGCTGATTTAACTTTCAAAAATCGCACTCCTGGAGTATGATTTTCGAGTGTCAAATCAGCAGTAGAAAAATGCATATCTCCATAGTAATATTGACATTTTCAACTGCTGAGTTCAAAGAATGAGTTTCTATAATCGCATTCCAGAAGTATGTAACGCATTCATGGTCACACCTTGAATTTTTTTTCTTGGGATGAACCCACTGCTGGGCAAATGCATTCCCTTTAATTTTAGGTTTTCATTACCTAAGTACCCAGTTATTATGTATGGTGTAGTTCCTTTAAAATAGAATTCGTTTACCCTCTAAAAACGAAATACCTAATCAGTAATGACAAAGTGATTAAAATAGTGTATAAAGCTAATAAGTACAATAATTTATTATCTTTACAATCTCACATCCATGCGAAATATACCTACCTAGGTACAATAATTAAGATAAACCTACTAAAGTTGTAGTATATTTGATGTGGAGTAGGTACGATCGTACCAAATAAGTAGGGTACCTAGAGTGCGATTTTTGAAACTCATAGGTACGTTGAACTCAGCAGTTGAAAATGTCAATATTACGATGGATTTATATGCATCTTTCTACTGCTGATTTGACTTTCAAAAATCGCACTCCGGGAGTATTATTTTTGAATGTCAAATCAGCAGTAGAAAGATGCATATAAATCCATCGTAATATTGACATTTTCAACTGCTGAGTTCAAAGAATGAGTTTCAAAAATCGCACTCCGGGAGTATTATTTTTGAATGTCAAATCAGCAGTAGATAGAATATAATTATATAAGGTTTAACAACATTAGCTGAAACTATTTTAAGGGGATGATCAGACCATCAAACTGAACAACTTTCTCTATGGGACCAATATCAAAATCGCGAAAAAAAATCAGCTGTTCCATACAAACCTACTCGACCTAAATGTATGGGACAGTAGATTTTTTTTTCGCGATTTCGATATTGGTCCCATAAGGAAAGTTGTCCAGTTTGATGGTCTGATCATACCCTTAAAATAGTTTCACCTGATTTTGTTAGACGTTATATATCCATCGTAATATTGACATTTTCAACTGCGGAGTTCAAAGAATGAGGTTCAAAATCGCACTCCTAGTACCTACATATTGTAGAATAGAGCATGTGTTTTAATTTATGTCTGTGCCTATGTAGGTGTGTGGGTGCAAAAATTATAACCAATTAGTACACAAATTAGTACGATAACGGACTCCACATCTTGAGTCCTTCTGCAAAAACACTTGGTTAACTAACGCTACATGTTGTTGTTCTTGAGGTTCTAGCATGCGTTGCAAAGCCCTTTTATCCCCGACACACACTTCCTCGTTTTTTTCATAGCTTATATCATCATCACGGATAATTGTAGCATTCTAATGGTGAAAGAATTATTTAGATCGCTCCAGAAGATTCAATACAAACGAACAAACAAAACATCAAATCTTTCTTCTTTATTCGACTTTTTTTATCGGTTTATTTATTGATTATCAGATAGATAATCGAGAATATAAAAATATAAACTACGAGCGTTAACCCGCGACTTCGTCCGCACAAATTATATACCAGATTTTAAGTCAGATCATAAGCTATCAAACAAAAAAAGTTTCATCAAAATCGGTTCAGTAGTTTTTGCGTGATACTCGTTCAAACAAACAAACAAACAAACAAATAAACACACAAACAAACACACAAACAAACAGACAAACAAAAAATCCAAAAATTGGTGAAATGGAATCAGGGACACCTAAAAACCATATCGTAACTTTTTTTTTGTTAATATCTTCAATGTACAGACAAACTTCCTGTTACAGTTTTATAATAGTATATAGATATAGAAGTATGTAGGTAACTAAAAATAATCAACATGAAAAATTACTTTACCAAAATAGTCAAGTTTTTGTAAATCTTCGTCGGCAATATAATTTAATGTTCACTTGTTGAAAACGTAATGTAGGTAGGTACATTAGGTGCATTTCTCATGGTTTCCATATGCCTAGCATGTCGTTAAATATATATATTAATCTATGCATGTCGTCGGCCCCGAGAAAGCGAGAAAGATCGAGATGTGTTCCTTTCTTTAGTCAAAGCAAAGGTCAAAGTAAGCGCGTATGTGGGTTTTCTCGTTTCGTCGCTTTGTCGTGCCTGGCATGTTAACCTTGCTGTCTAGTATCGCCCTAAACCGAAGTCTGTAATGCGGTGCATGGTAAAATCTCTACATCAATAACTTATTAAATTAAAGAGACCATACAAATCGAAGTGTGGCTATATCAATACTAACCAATTAAATTCAATAATTTTTTTCAGAAACAATCTAGAAACCAATTTTTGTGCTTGTTATGTAGTCAGATTTTCGTTAAAATATACAGTTTCAATGCGAGGATTAATTTTAGATTTGTATGGAAATCTTTGAGGCACTGGAGTGCGATTTTTGAATCTCATTCGCCGAGCTCAGCAGTTGAAAATGTCTAAATTACTATGGAGATATGCATCGTTCTACTGCTGAGTTGACTTTCAAAAATCATACTCCAGGAGTGCAATTTTTGAAAGTCAAATCAGCAGTAAAAAGATGCTTATCTCCATACATTTTCAACTGCTGAGTTCAACGTATGAGATTCAAAAATCGCACTCCTGTAACTTTAAAACTAAGTATAACATTTTATACAAAATCTGAAAACATACAAGCATAAAGATTAGTTTCAAGATTGTATCAAAAATCAATCGAAAAATTTCATTGACTTTAGTATTGAAAATATAACCAGACTATCCTCTTAAGGAGCTAAATTAGCAAAGACACGCAAAGAGCAAGGTTTTTGTGATCTGTGGCAAGAACATCACTCTATTCATTATCAAATTCGCCTATCACCATTTAAAACTTTAGATTGTGTACGTATACTATGCACGTTCATTTGTTTCATATTCATACATCATACATGTCTTATCTAGTTTTTTGCACTTTTACAGATAAATGTGTATTGAGATAGGAAATGTACTGGACTGTGAACTGCGGCGACCTTAGGAAATGCGTCAAAGAGCGCACTGTAGGTACCATGTAGGCGAAATAAACTCGGGCAAACATTTCCTTCTTAAGCTGAAAATTTTTCAAGGGGATGATCAGTAAGGAAGCATCCGAGCTACTTCCCTTCCCACGTACCAGCGACATAGACAGACGCTCCAAGACAAGACAAAACAATAACATACTCCTCCCCACCACCTCGCGTCTTTCCATGTATCAAAACGGACCGCAATATATGGCTATGAAAATTTATAACCACTTGCCAAACACACTAAAAAGCCTCCAGGGTTTTGTTAATTGTCTAAAAAAATACTACTTGACAAAAGTTACTAAAATGTGAAAGAAAGTTAGATTAAAAAATTATTAATGGATGTACCCTATCCTAACAAAAACAGTCTTTAAAATTTTAAACTATATTAATTATTATTACCACACTGTTAATACTTCTAATTAAATTTCGTTTGACATTGTAAAATAAATATAATAAAAATTATATGACATTGAATGCCTTGAAGAGACAGATTGCTGTACCGCAAATTAATTATACCATCTTATGTAACGTGTGCAATCAACAATGAATAAATGAATTATGAATTATAAAAGTTTCAAGCTTGCTGGTTACTATTCAAACCATCCAGAAAAGAATGATGTTAACTAATAGTAAAGATCCTGAGTGAGCCGCTAACTCATTAACTTAGTTAGGTATTATTCAGTTTCTCTTCTCGTTTAACTAACTGCGGTCTTGCTTGTGCAAAACAAATCAAAGTTAAGGTCAACCGAGATACTATTGAAGCTATTAGCGCTGCGCATTCAGAATGCATTTTGTCCATGGTTCGTTTTTGCAAGAGGAACATAACAAGATACGTTTAGCTATGACGACGATATATTTTTCAGAACAGTGCTATTTTTGAACACCACAAGTTGTAATCAGCAGTAGAAAGATGCATAATCTCCATAGTAATTTTGACATTTTCTACTGCTGAAATCAACGTGTGACGTTCAAAAATTGCACTCCAGATCGGAGCTGTCAATGGATCCATCAAGTAGCAAATGTCGCTAAATATAATATAATAATTATTACGTCGGTGTTCAAGGGGAAGAAAGTATGGTAGCGCTTGCAGCGATGTTGATAATACTACTGGTTATGTAGATAGGTACCTAGTTCCTTAAAAGGAAAAAGATGGCTACCAATACCAATCACCACTTATGTAGAAATCCAGAGACTTCTTTTGAGCGTGAGTTTACCTAATACCTAGTCTAAGTAGAGTCGAAAATGTAAGTATTGGGTTTTGTCCTACGGGAGTTCTAACTCAAATTAGTTCTACATGCTAAAACTTAAAAATTATAAGTAGGTACTCTAAATCTTAGATGCTTGGACACGCTCATTTCACTCCGAAAATCAAAACATGCTACAAAGGAAGCCTTGCTACAATTTGCCCGCATAAAAAAAATTTGGGAGTGGCAGTCTTGTAGCAAGGTTTTCACTCCGAATCCGAAAGGTTTTTTTTGTACGTAGGTAAGTACCTACCCTTTTAATTTCCTACAGCCGAAAAAAGGTCGTCCCTATCTCTCCAATACAATACAATCTTTGTGATTCCTCATTGTTTTCCTAGTTCATCCATTATTTATGAGTATTTTGCTAAATTTGTGAATTTTTCAATAAATTAAAGGTACAAAATCAGGTTCTTTTTTGGAAACAAGTGTCGCAGAAGAACCAGCCTCGGGTGATAAAGGCGAGCGAAACTGGTTTTGAGGAACCAATTATTTTCAACATTTCGTCATTACAAGACGCAACCGTTATCAAAAACATGCAAGCGAATCCGACGGACGAGCCATCACGTAGCACGCGACATGCGTCACTATCGTATGTCACATACATACAGCACACATGTTATTGCAGTTTTACCTTATTTGCCTACTGTACCTCATGTGGAATTAAAGTAGAGGTGTGTGCCCGCAAGCCGGTCAGTTCCGACGCGTTGTTCAGGAAAATAGGCTGTCCATAAGGAAAGCCTTTGCCTTTACGCGAGCGTAAAAAAAATCGAAAATTATCTTAGGAATTAAGTTCGATTTTTGAATTTAAAATTTTACGCACGAAGGGATTTTCAGTGATATCGTGTTGTTTTTTTTTCTGGCCGTAAACTAGTGTTTGCGTTGCGGAAAATAGTTCGATATAAATTCGACTTCATATTTTCTTCCTTGAAGATTTTTATTAGGTAAGTTGCTCGTAAGTTGACAAGGAAAACATGAAAAGTAAATTATTACATTTTATCAAGATCAAAGCTCTTGTTTTTATTAAACCTATAAAATTATGATTGACATAAAAAAATACTTTTGTCTCAAGTAGGGTCAGGTGGTCGACTATGAACCACGTAAATTGGCGGCTGTGGTTCTTCTCCTATTGGCTCAAATCGAACAATTCAATTCAATTCAAATAATTTATTTCAGACAAGATGTCCATATAGTGTTAGTATACATAATGTTTTACTAATAGATTATACGCAGTTAAGTATTTAATAACGTGATGATTTCACTTAAGTAAATAATAAAAATACTTTATAATTCCTGATTATAATAGGTAAGTATTATAGTTACACTTGAACAAACAACATTTTATATTTTCTATTGAAAAACATTCCAGACCAGACGTTAATATTTTTTTTTTCGTAAAATAATAATTGGTCGTCATGGCCAGAGGTTGCCCTAAACAGGAACGAGTGGAAGAGCAGGGGAGAGGCCCAGCAGTGGGATGAAAAAGGCTAATAAAAAAAGAAAAATGCCAACTTCTTAGAAACTAACAAAATAACTTCTTAGAAATTATTATTCTAAATTTGTTCAGCTCTCCGAAAATAGAAAGAATGAAACATGTGACAAACTGCCAACATATCAGGTATAATAAGTATAATTTATATGTAGAGACCTAAAGCTTATTATCCATTGTTTGATTATATTTTACTGTCGGAAAAAAACATCTTCAAAACACGTCTGTTTATGGTCACGTTAATTTAAGGTCCAATAATTACAAAAAAGGCGTGTACCATGTACCTAGAGTATTATCATAGATTTACTTATTATTGAATAAATGTGTCACACATACACACGGAGAAAAAATATCTATCTAGTAGTATCTATACTAATAGATACTAGTAGATAGATGTTTTTTTTAATCTGCTATATTAAATAGTTGTTACTAAACAACTATTTAAATATAATTTAACACGTTCCGGGACAGTGACCGCCTATAGCCGTGATAACAATAAAAGTTCTATTGTGTCTTTATTAAAGCTTTAATATCTTCGTAATTATATTATAAATTGCAAATGTTATTTGTGACGCGGCAACTAGATTTTCTAAACTATTTTTCCATATATAAAATATTACTTTTATCCATATATAAGGTCTAACAAAATTAGGTGAAACTATTTTGAGGGGATGATCAGACCATCAAACTGAACAACTTTCTCTATGGGACCAATATTGAAATCGCGAAAAAAAAATCAGCTGTTCCATACAAACCTACTCGACCTAAATGTATGGGACAGCAGAATTTCTTTTCGCGAATTCAATATTGGTCCCATAGAGAAAGTTGTTCAGTTTGATAGTCTGATCATCCCCTTAAAATAGTTTCACCTAATTTTGTTAGACCTTATATACAAAGTAACTTATATTAATACCGACTACGCGTATTGTGCGTCAAAGTTTTGCATAAAATTGACCCCTCTGCAACCACCTTAAGACCTTTTCAGGGACATCATAAAACTACGTAGATAAAAGAAATGAAACATACACTTACTACTTATATGTTCTTTAGTGAAATGATTCCGCCTCATTTGTGAAGATAAACTATATTAGAGCATATAAATTAATAAATGTTAATTAGGTAGGTACATTGTTGTCCTAACATCAATCAAGTAAATTTTTTTGCACGTTTGCAAAACTGCGTATTATATAAGGTCTAACAAAATTAGCTGAAACTATTTTAAGGAGATGCCCAGACCATCAAACTGAACAACTTTCTCTATGAGACCACTATCGAAATCGCGAAAAAAAAACCTGCTGTCCCATACATTACAATCAAGTTATGTTTGCAGTTTTGTATGGGACAGTGAATTTTTTTTGCGATTTCGATATTGGTCCCAAAGAGAAAGTTGTTCAGTTTGATGGCCTGATGATCCCCTTAAAATAGTTTCAGCTAATTTTGTGAGACCTTATATACATACTGTGTCCCTTTGGGGTAGGCAGAGGCAATTGCTCGCCATCGGCTACGATCCTGACACCTCTTGTGCCTCTTCAAATGTCATAAGTCGTATCTATTTAATGTTTTAGTCGTGGAAAGTAGCAAAAAGTTCTGAAAAATCTATCACACGGTCGGTGTACCTACCCATAGATTAATTTATGTATATAAGGTCTAAAAAAATTAGGTGAAACTATTTTAAGGGGATGATCAGACCATCAAACTGAACAAATTTCTCTATGGGACCAATATCGAAATCGCGAAAAAAAGTTCTGCTGTCCCATACATTTAGGTCAAGTAGGTTTGTATGGAACAGCAGATTTTTTTTTCGGTGTTTTCGATATTGGTCTCATGGAGAAAGTTGTTCAGTTGGATGGTCCGATCATCCCCTTAAAATAGTTTCACCTAATTTTGTTAGACCTTATATAAGGTCTAACAAAATTAGCTGAAACCTTTCTGATATTACCTTATATAAGACCTTATATAAGGTCTAACAAAATTAGCTGAAACCTTTTTAAGGGGATGATCAGACCATCAAACTGAACAACTTTCTCTATGGGACCAATATCGAAACCGCGAAAAAAAAATCTGCTGTCCCATACATTTAGGTCGAGTAGGTTTGTATGGAACAGCTGATTTTTTTTCGCGATTTCAATATCGTTCCCATAGAGAAAGTTGTTCAGTTTGATGGTCTGATCATCCCCTTAAAATAGTTTCACCTAATTTTGTTAGACCTTATATAGCGATACAGGATTTAAACTTACCTATATTATGTGTTATATTTTTAGGTCGTGCTTTACGTTGTTGAAATCGCGAATAAAAATCTAGTGTTAAATTTTTGTCGAATCTATTTATAGCCATTGTCATTTTCTATGAAACAACTTCGCTATTTCGATGTTGGCTCCATGAAAGCTGTTCAGTTTGATGGTCTGTAGAACCCCACTGGAATACCTAATATTACGTTTTTTTTTAAAAAGCCCGTTTAAAAATGTTGCTGCCGAATACTACCTTTTGAACGAAGTGTAAACTACCTTTACCTAAAGTAATCAACATAGTTACAGCAAATATTATAGATAGGTAGGGTGCATGATTAAACACACGCAACTTGTTTCATAAGCATTCTTGAAAACAGCTACGACTGCAATGCTTTCGAGGTGGTCAGTGAATTTAAACAAACCAACAACGATGTTTTACATCGGTAAAATGTTTATTTCTAGATTAGATAGGTACAGTTGTTATAAAATTCACTTTTAGCATGCTTTTACCTAACTTAAAGGTTCGAAATTCAAATGTTAATTTATTTGCTCTTCTTTTATGTTAGCAATAGAACAACTAAAAATAAGTACCTATCTAAAATATTATGTCGCGGTGATGTCGCGTGATAATAAAAAACCTTTTTTTTTTTCTTTTTTTTCGTCTAACCTAGTCTAGGCAAAGGATTGCGTGTGAACAACCATAATAACATTTATCCGGCTGTAGATTTGGGCTAAATCTAGTTAAATTCATATTAGGTTTTAAAGGTCTAGTAACATACAAAGATAACGTTTTGTATTAGGTTATATTATACAGGGTGTAAGTGACGGCCTAGTAAATACTGAAACGGTGAACTCAGACTGTCAAACTGAATAACTTTCTTTATGAAGCCTATCTCAGGTGGCGCGAAAAAAAATCAGCTGTCCCATACAAAACTGCAGTACCTACCCGATTCAAATGTATGGGACAGCTGATTTTTTTTCGCGTCTCCTGAGATAGGCTCCATAGTGAAAGTTATTCAGTTTGATGGTCTGAATTCACCGTTTCGGTATTTGCTAGCCTGTCACTTACACCCTGTATTACCTACCAACGCAACAAGGAGCAAATCGATAGGAGCATAAAAACATTTGCTGTTCCATACTAAACTGTAATGCCTACGCGACCCAAATGTATGGAACAGCTGTTTTTTTTCGTTATTTCGATGTTGGCTCCATAGTAGAAGTTAGTTTGATGGTCTGAAGTCAATATGTAGGTAACGCATTATAATTGTACACCCTATATTCTGTGCCAAATTATTACATATCTATCTGCCTATACTGACATCCACAGCTCAGTATCTATAGCCACTACTGCTGGGTAGGTATAAAATAGAACCAACAGTAGATGGAAACTGAAAGATGATGTACGAATTACACTGTCCAAAAAAAACGCATAAAAAGTTGACAAGAAAATTACGGTGATCGTAAAAAAACAAAATTGTCGTATATAATTGTAATGTATGTTCAAAATCGGTTTTAATGATTTTCTCGAAAAACGCGAGACGTTACTTCACCGATGTCCACCAGTTTTTTGGTTTTTAATTTTTGTTGCATCCATAATTTGAAAATCTGGTTTTAAACTTTTTTTAAAGGTAAGTAAATGTACGAGTATACAACAGGTAAAACTTTCTTTTAAATTCAGGTTTACCTTTAAGTGCATTGAGGTCGAGAAACTCGTAAAAAGTTTATATAGAAGGGAAATACCAAAGTGCTAACATTTTATCCTTGTTTAACATTAACCTGTGAAATAAAATTACCTGCTCATAACTTATTAAAGCTATATACTTACATACCTACTTATATTGCGTTCCAATAGGATAGTCTTATGATGTACTTCTGGTAGGACGAAACATCTTGGCATCTTTTAATTTTTCATTTTTCGACTAGATTTATACAATTTATCGAAACCAAAGTAATACCTCAGTATTCTTGGATAGTTTATGTAGTGAAATCATCAATTGAATACACGATTGGAATTACTTCACTCGATAGAAAATCGTCACAAAGATGACGTATTTCATTGTATTTAAAAAAAAAAATCTCGTTTTAAAAAAACTTAAAACAGCTTCCGATTTATGGTATTTATACTCACATGTTCACCATTAGTTTATCTAGTGAAATCATAAAAGAAATCTATAAAAAGTACTTTTGTTAATTCTTTTTAATTGAAAATACGGCACACGCACGCAATTTTTGGGAGGGCTGGGCAATCGCGTTTCTCATAGAAAATATTCGTCTGAACCTATGGCCCCTTAAGTAGATAAAAAAACCAGATATTACCTACTTACCACTTAACCCACTACGTAATAACGTAGCTAGGTATTTAAAAAAAGCAGAAAGGCCCACCACAGTAGGTTTAATAATATGTAGATACAAGCCAGCCTACCTAAGCAGAATAATAGTAGATAACTAGATACCTGAACAGAGACTAAATACCATAAACTTAAGACAATTTTATCTAAAGATTATCTCAATCTCTATCAACTGCATCGAAATGCAGTTTATGCACTAATCGAAATTTTTATCTTTGCCAATCAATAGATATGCAAAAAATTTGAAAAAATTGAGAAAAAATTGGAAATAGTGCAACAGAGCAACAGATGTGTCTTTGCAGTATATCCAAATTTTTCTTTAATAATATTTTCAGTTTTTTACGTATGGTTAGTTTTAAGTCAGTCTTATTGCAATAGAGTATAAATATATGCAATACTGTTTTAATAGTTAAATAGGCAGGTATTTAATAGTACGTAATTAGCATTAGTTAGCATAAATAGATAATAGTGTATCAATTACCCTCTATTTACTTTACCTGCTTGCTATACGGATGTGGTTTTTCGCTGACATCCGCACGGAAAAGGATGTCGGAAGAGGTTGTCTAAGTACCTATGTTGTTATAAAGATTCCCGTCTATAAAATGCAAAGTTAATAAGGAGTTTTCTGACAGCTAGTCAAACGAAGTTCAACAAACCGGCGATAGATGGCGTTGACCAGAGAGGGGTCCGAAGACGAAAATTTTAGGCTAAAAAGTAAATAAAAATGCATGCCACTGAGTCAGACGCATCCGTTGACGAAATATATGTTCATATTTCGCTGTTTACTTAAAAACACAAATTCTTAATATTTTAGTAGTATTTTACTATCTGCAAGGTCACTCACCCCTGTCTCTTCAACGCCATCTATCGAACCATTAGGAACTACTTTTTCATTTTAATGGCTGCTAGAACTACCAACATGGGAGTAGGGGAGGGGGGGGGGGGGACATATGATCATACAGATCTAACTTACCACGTAAATGCTTACTTAAATAGGTATAGGCTACAGATATAACCTGAGAATCATAGTTTGAAAACTGATAAATTTTACTTCAGATTACAGAGTTTATGACTATCAACATTTTGGTGATAAAACGAGATAGAAATACCACATACAAGGTGTTAAAAAAAACCTGGATACGTGTACGGATATATATATATAAAGTCTGGGACACGTGCTTGCTGGGCTCGAAACATAATCTATCTTCGATTACGTGGCGTGTCGAACAAATGGGTTTCGACAGTCTTTCGGTGAGAAGTCGTGCACGTATCCAGACTTTAATTTCGGGGGGGGGGGTCGGTTTCGGGGGGGATATTCATAGAAAAACAATGAAAAAGTAAGTGCAAATCACTTCTCCATACAAATATTCTGATTTAGGGGGGGGGGGGGATAGGTGGGTTTTACCCCCCCCCCCCCCCAAGTAATAGACGGCGAAATATCGTACTGTATAATTTATGATGTTATTTATAAAGCGAGATATTATGTTTTATCTGGTTGGTACCTAATATCTTTAAGATTACTTCCAAGATGTTTTGAAATCTCACTTGAAAGAAAATGTGTCAAGATTAAGCAATAAAAGTATTTACTTTCAATTATTTTCTTTTTCTTACTATGTTCGGTTCGGGGTTTGGTAGTAATCTGTTGACGGCAGTTAGTTTTCCAATCTTGGGACCTCAGTTGGTAGTGGCTGGTGCGGTGACTTCTGGAATTTGCAGATCTCTCCCAAATAGGGATCCATTTTTGATATCTCCCATACCGGTGGCAGTGAAGGTGACTATTTTATTTGATAAGCACTTCAATTTACTTAAATATTTGACAGAAATATCAACCGAAGTACAGAAGTGCGATTTTTGAATCTCATTCGCTGAGCTCAGCAGTTGAAAATGTCAAAATTACTATGGAGATATGCATCTTTCTACTGGTGATTTGACTTTCAAAGATCATACTCCAAGAGTGCGATTTTTGAAACTCATACTTTGAACTCAGCAGTTGAAAATGTCAAAATTACATAGTAAAAGTTGTTCAGTTTGATGGGTAGACTCTTAATTTTAAAAGGATGCTAATGATTTATTTATTTCACCCTGTATTGCATGTCATCATAATTAGCGTCACTTCAGTTAAGCAGTGAATGTCCCCAGACATGTTTTCAAAACATTCATTGTTAAGAAAATATTATGGTAACAAACATGTAGACTTTATTGTTTTAAAGTGAAACGAAAATGAAAGCGCATTCACTGAATTGTTTTGTGAAAAGTTAACGTAGATGTGCAGGTACCTATTTTACGAATGCGTCTAAGAATTCCTTTGGAATTCAATTCATCCTTAAGTGCTATTTATATCGTGTTCGAATGATGTATAATCTTCATATAAATGCGATTTAAAAGTGTGACCTTCTAAAATCGCACTCCGTTTCCCAGTCAATTCTATTAAAATTATTGGTAGAATACATTATTGTATTGATTGATTAGAAAAATGCAGCTCATTGGTCTATTCTTGAATACTTACGTGACTTGACAATGACAAAGATTATAATCGATAGCCAATTATCTCTATTATCTTTACAACATCACTAATCCATGTGTAAAACTATTGATTTCATTATTGGGGGGAATGACAGTTATTGCTAATAATAATCGTTAAAGATTAGATTAATTTATAGATTAAATGCCGCTTCGGTGTTGGTAATAAAGTTCGATTTGTGACGTTCGTTAGAGCTATAATAAAAGTTGACTAAGTATACATTATGAGTAACTAGAGTTTACCCGCGACTTCGTCCGCAAAAATTATAAATCAGATTTTAAATCAGATCTTGAGCTATTAAACGAAAAAAAAGTTAAATCAAAATCGGTTCAGTAGTTTTTGCGTGATGCTCGAACAAACACACAAACAAACAGACCGACAAAATATCCAAAAATAGGTGATTTGGAATCAGGGACACCTAAAAACCATATTAGTAAAGTAGAAGCACGGAATTTACAGTGTGTAAAAGTGACAGCCTAGCAAATACTGAAACGGTGAGAACAGACAATCAAACTGAACAACTTTCACTATGGAGCCTACCTCAGAAAAGGCGAAAATCGAGTCCCATACATTTTAGGCGGGTAGGTACA
Source organism: Agonopterix arenella (assembly GCA_927399405.1). Classification (NCBI taxonomy): domain Eukaryota; kingdom Metazoa; phylum Arthropoda; class Insecta; order Lepidoptera; family Depressariidae; genus Agonopterix; species Agonopterix arenella. Next base: position 16,470,293 of record OV656701.1, read on the forward strand.
GCAGTTTTGTATGGGACACCTGATATTTTTTCGCGTTTCCTGAGGTAAGCTCCATGGTGAAAGTTGTTCAGTTTGATGGCCTGAGTTCGCCGTTTCAGTATTTGCTAGGCTGTCACTTACACCTGTATATTCCGTGCTACTACCTGCTTACCTAGGTGTATTAATATGGATGATGAAAGGTGATGAGGATCACACAACACATTGTCTCTACAATAAGGTCTCATCTTAGGAAAAAATCATTACTAACGAGTAAAATGACTAAATCCCAGTTTATGACTCGCTTTTGTTGCGAATGGATGTGGAATGTGTGGATGGGTGGTGTGGTGTAGTGTAAGTAGGTAGAGGATGTGTAGAATTCAAAAATAATCCTGCCCCAGATACCTACTAAGTATATTTTATTTATTATCTAGTCCTACAACTATTTAATAGTGCACTGAATTGTACAACGGAATATAAACGTGTAAAGATGAGATAAATTGTCTAAATTACTCTCTGACAATGAACAATGCTCTCGTTAAATTATTAAAATTGTCCGTCTAAATACAGAAGTTACACTATTATTCGCATGTCATATAATAAACAGACAATTCTAATCGGTCGGTTATTCTAATATTGTCAAGTCAAGGGCACGCTCAGCAATATAGAGGCAATGTCAAGTTCGTTTATTTACCTGCGTAGGAATATAATATTAATATGTCTAGTGGAAAACGATAACTTTTATGGGAAACTGCAGGTTGACGACTTTACACCTTTCGATAACGGTGCACTTTTAATCGATCGATTAGGTACCGACCTAATCCATACCTATATAATAAAAAGAAAGGTCTCCTTCTGTAAGAACTAGGTATTGTGTGATTCATGTTTTATTCAAAAGACGTATTTATATCTCCATTCCCTGAAGACATAGCCTCGTGAGGTTTTGGATGCCCTAGGGCACTTGAGCACTATTTTTGAGTGTAAAATCGTTGCATGCATTAGCAAGCCGTTTTAGCTACAGAAAATGTGTACGCTACCTTGACGTCAGGCTAGCGTACCAGGTAAAATAAATCGATATCTTGTAAAGTACATAGGCACTATTTGACCTAGGTACTAATTAGGCACTATTTAGGCAATATTTATTGGCACTAATCCCAACCAGATCCCTTTCATGTGTACGCTAGCTATACCTACGGACACAGACAAAGTACTTTAGATTAGCGTTAACGACAGTAAAAAACATAAAAAAATTTACTTATGGACTTGACAGGACGTGACCTATGGTGACGAAAGGAAACGTCAAAATGTTTCGATCGCCAATGTTAAATTAGTAATATTAAGTTTGGAGTCACTTTGCAGGTTCTGACCCGAGCACTCGTCTCGCGTGGATTTCGCGCGTCGCGTTTTTACCTGCCACGAGGCTCCACAATCCTCAATCCCTTCTTGTTCTTGACCAAAAACAATCCATGAGATTGGGATAGATTCTCCCATTAGACACTTGACACTGGCGGAAATGCAGTGCTAACGTGTGCGTGCACAAGCAAGAGTGCATTAAATATAAATAAAAAAAAAATAAGTTTATGGTTAAATCCGTGTTAAATCCATACATTCTGTTACGCCTATGGTCTACGTCAATAGACATAGTTTACGTCGTCATCGTCAATACGAAGTTAGCAACTTTAGCACCTCTGTTCTTACTAATAACAGTTGCATATAAATATATTTGTACCTATCGTCTTTTATGAAAAAAAACAGAAGACATAGGTATTAGATACCTAATACAGCTTCTATTAACTCAGACAGAAATATGAGCGTAAGAAAACTAATTCAGATGTAAATCTTTTCAGTACCAAAATCGCATAGGAAATTCGACATATCCACTAGGTACTAATCACGTTGACACGCTTCTTATTCTACAACATTTATGTAAAGTAACTATTTTTAAAGACAACAACTTAGCTCAATTATGTTATGTAAAATAGTCGTTGATTGTGCTATAGTGACTGCCACACCTCGCAAACTCGCATTTTAAAATGTTTATGACGTGCGAAAGCTATTATGTTACAAGTAGAGTACTGCATGATGCATGCCTAATCTAATCACTTAAGACTTGTGAAAACAATGTAAACGATATTAGAATATGGAATGGCTCATGAAATGATTAATTACCATGTCGAATGAGGAGTTTTCTGACAGCTAGTCAAGTATAGTTCAAAATATCGGCGATAGATGGCGTTGACCAGAGAGGGCAGGGGTCCGAAGACGAAAATTTTAGGCAAAAAAGTAAACAAAAATGCATGTCACTGAGTCAGACGCATCCGTTGACGAAATATATGTTCATATTTTGCTGTTTACTTAAAAACACAAATTCTTACTATTTTATTTGTATTTTATTATCTGCAAGGTCACTCATCCCTGTCTCGTCAACGCCATCTATCGAGCCATTAGGAACTACTTTTTCTTTTTTAATGACTTTTGGAAAATCGCTCATTAGTTTTTCAGGAGTTAATCAATATTTCAAAGTTAGCTCCATGTTAGCTCCTTTGGAAAATATTAACGAAGGTCAAGTGCGTTGTCTACCTACCGTTTGCGGTAAAGTTTTAAGCAGGCGCTTTTTGACTAGGCATTTTATCAAAATTCAAAAATTAAATTAATGTTTGAAATCGAAACTACATATAGTGTTTATTAAGGGAATAAAATAGTAAAAGCACAAATAAAACTTACCCTAAACTTTAAATTTTACTAATTCTGCTTAGTCGTGGGGACCCGATGCAAAACAGCTTATAAAAGAGATTTCAGCACGCCTTATAGAGACCACTGGTGATAAGAGGGCTGGCAGTTACCTTCGTCAGCGCATAGGCTTGGCGATACAGAGGGGGAATGCTGCCAGCGTTCTTGGAACCGTCCCCCTGGGAGAGGCTTTGGAGGAGGTTTATAGGTTGTAGGTCCCCCCTGACGAAGCTTGTTGCAGATATTCAGGATGTATTTATTGACGAAACGAGTTGTGGATCTGAGTGATGTACTTTCTTTGACGAAGGCTGTTGTGGATATGAGTGATGTATTTTGATAAATAAATAAATATATTACTTAGTCGAAAAGCCCGCCCCAGGTCATACCAGCCTAGCTAGCATGCCACCCCCGAGAAAACGACAAAAATCGAGATGTACCTCCATCTTTATTATTTTACGTAGGCCAGAAAGAGCGCGCATGACGTTTTTCTCTTTTAAACGCTTTGTCGTGGGTGGCATGCTAGCTAGGCTGGCCCGAATCGAAATTTATATCAAATCCCTTCTATTGTATATAAATAGTACTTAAATGTATCATAATTTATTCTGATTTCTCTTTTAATTTAAAAATCTCTTTGTTACGTCACATAGTGACTAACAACTCTAGCTTATTAAGCAGTTTTGCCATTTTGCATTGAGCGCTCGCCCGGAAACTTTAGTTGTCTCCTGTCGCGCGCCCAGCCTAGTACTCTACCAAGTCTTGTGTAATTTGTATACCTACAGAACTAAATATATAACTTACGTTAAATAAAGTGACTTTTTAATAATCAGAATTCCAACTGAGAACATTATCCTTTTGATGACAATATTAGTGAACAGTGATTAAATTAACAGACTAACTAGAAAGCAGTAAAACCTTACAGTAAAATCTTTACAGTGGTGACCCAGACACAGTTGTAGAATTCGAACTTTAGTGCATCGATTTTAAACGTAATTTCGGAGACAACTCACGGACGGGGAACGGCGGCGCCTCAGATTATTCTGAGTAACGGTTAACATAAAGGGCAAACAAACTTTAGTTTTTTTATTGTGAAAATGGCAGAAGAAGGACCATCACGGCAGCCCCCGCCCGACATGGCTGCAATATCAGTGGCAGCACGCCTTCCAGATTTTTGGAAAGACCAGCCTCGCCTGTGGTTCATCCAGGTGGAAGCGGTTCTACAACCTCAACACATCAGTGACGAAGTTAAATACAATTTAATAGTGGCCAAGCTCAATAAAGAAATCATTCAACAAGTCACGGATATCCTTGTAAGTCCACCAGCAACCAATAAATATGCAGCATTAAAAACGAGACTTCTTTCAGTATATGAAGAAACAGAAAACAGAAAAATACAGAAACTAATTAGTGAGATGGATTTGGGAGACCAGAGTCCCTCCCAATTACTGCGTAAAATGCGAGATCTGGCGGGAGATAAGATAAAGGATGAAACTTTGATGGTGCTATGGCAAAACCATTTGCCCACTGCCGTCAGAGCTGTTTTAGCAGTGGCTGATAAAAGTAATTTAGACGTTTTGGCATCGATAGCTGACACCATCATAGAGTCAACGAGAAATAACAGTGGATTGGCAGCAGTTAACCAAACTCCGTCTACTTCATCGGATGCAGCGTGGATCGCAGAGATTGGCAAGTTAACTAACAGGTTGAATAACTTAGAACGTTCACGTAATGCTCATCGTTTTCACCGCGGCAACAGACGGCAGAGATCACGTAGCAACAGCCGCCATCGTGGACGCACGCCAGCACGCACACCAGAGAGCCCGGATTGGCTATGCTTTTATCATTTTAAGTATCAGGACAAAGCAGCTAAATGTATCGCACCCTGCAACTGGAATAAGGAAAATAATAATCAGGGAAACTAGATGAGATGCAGTCGATGGCGGGATCCTGCATCGGAGGAGAGAACCACCGCCTCTGTGTTACTGACCTGCAAAGTGGTACACGGTTTTTGGTGGATACGGGCGCAAATATTTCCGTACTACCGCATACCAAAAAAGTGTTAGTGGGTGAGTGTGAACAACAGGACTATAAACTGTTTGCTGCTAATGGCACCGAGATCAAAACGTACGGTGTAAAGACTATGGTGTTAAATTTAAACTTAAGAAGAGCTTTTCGATGGTCATTTGTAATAGCAGATGTCCAACAACCGATATTGGGCGCGGATTTTTTGTCATACTACGGTATCGTTGTTGATGTCAAAGCACGTAAGTTGATTGATAGATTAACGCAATTGAATGTTGTAGCTTCTATTGTTAAATGCACAAACCAATCAGTCAAAACTGTAGATGATGCCCACCCATTTGTTGACATTTTAAGTAAATTTCCCGAGATTTTAAGGCCAGTTTCTTTCAAGGAAACACCACAGCATTCGATACGCCATCACATTGAAACAACTTGTCCGTCGGTATACGCGCGTTCAAGGCCGTTACCGCCGGATCGTCTTAACAAGGTGAGAGAGGAATTTAGGACAATGCAAGAGATGGGTATCTGTCGCCCCTCAAAAAGCGCGTGGGCGAGCCCGTTGCACGTCGTCCCGAAGAAGGATGGCCAGCTGCGACCCTGTGGCGATTATCGGCGGTTGAACGCGATTACCAAGCCGGACAGATATCCAGTCCCCCGCCTTCAGGATTTTACCAACGTGACGGCAGGTAAGAAAATTTTTAGTCGTTTAGATATTAATAGAGCCTATCATTGCATCCCGGTCGCCGAGGAAGACATCGAGAAGACAGCAATCATAACCCCTTTCGGTCTTTTTGAATTCCCACGGATGTCGTTTGGGTTGCGAAACGCGGCCCAAACTTTCCAACGCTTCATGGACCATAGCGTTTTACCAGGTTTGGATTATTTATTTGCGTATATCGACGATGTAATTATAGCGAGCGATAATTTAGAGCAACACAAAATGCACCTGGAGGAGGTATTTAACAGGTTTAATGATTTTGGAATCACTATTAACATTTCTAAGTGTTGTTTTGGGAAGGATAAACTAGATTTTTTAGGCTACGAGGTCTCGAGAGAAGGAATACGACCCCTGGACATCAAGGTCAGAGCTATCACCGATTTCCCTAAACCGGAAACGGTAGAACAAATGCGTAGATTTTTAGGAATGATTAATTTTTATAGGACACATTTGCCGCACGCCGCAAAGAATCAGTCTATTTTAAATCAATACCTTCATAATTCTAAACGTAGAGATAAAACTCCTATACATTGGACGGAAAGTGCAGATAAAGCCTTCGAACAATGTAAGGAGAGTTTAAAAAACGCCGTATTATTGTCACATCCATTGCCGGACGCCCCACTCGCTTTATACACAGACTCTTCAGACAGTTGTGTGGGCGGAGTACTTAATCAGAAGGAAGGTAAAGGTTGGAAACCACTTGGGTATTTCTCTAAAAAGTTATCCGATACCCAAAAGAAATATAGTACGTACGATAGAGAGCTTTTAGGAATTTATATGTCAGTATGTCATTTTCGCAATATGATCGAGGGACGCCAGTTAACAATTCATACGGATCATAAACCCCTCACATACGTTTTCAGTAAAATGGGTAGTGATAAAGAGACACCCCGTAGAACTAGACAGTTAATGTTTATAAGCGAATTTACAACCGATATTCAACATGTAAAAGGAAACGACAATATAGTTGCAGACTCGCTATCACGTGTCGAGGAAATTTCCTGTCCCACTGCGCTCGCGTACGACGAACTTGCTGACGCGCAGAAACGTGATGACTACATTGCTTCCAAGAAATATGAGGACGCCAACGATACGGTACGTATTCAACAATTATTTTTACCGAGTTGCAACAACCATATTTATTGCGAAACTTCGACGAAAAATGCCCGACCTTATCTCACAGAACATTTTCGGCGAATAGCATTCGACGCTATCCACAATCTCAGTCATCCAGGCATTCGTACGACCCGTAAAATGGTAACTAGTAAATTTTTTTGGCCAAACATGAATAAAGACATTGGACTTTGGGCAAAGACCTGCATTCAGTGCCAGAAGGCTAAAGTTAATAGACATACTTTTGCAGAAATACAGCAATTTCCCGTAGCTGAAAGGCTAAAACATATTCATGTTGACATAATTGGCCCACTTCCTACCTCGCCTGAAGGGTTTAAATACTGTATAACTATTATCGATAGGTGCACGCACTGGCCTGAAGCTTTCCCAGTGCAAGATATTACAGCTGAAACAACAGCAAGGATTATCTATGAAGGTTGGATAGCGCGATACGGTTGTCCTGTCAAATTGACGAGCGACCAAGGCCGTCAATTTGAAAGCAATCTATTCGCACAATTAATGAAGTTTTTAGGTATTCATAAGTTGAGAACCACGCCATACCACCCCCAGAGCAACGGAAAGGTTGAACGTTGGCACCGTTCACTCAAGTCAGCATTATCAGCGAGAATTAACGGTAGGTCGTGGGTGGCAGAGTTACCCACTGTTTTGTTTGGACTTCGCGCAGCTCTGAGAAGCGATAGTAGCGTCAGCGCAGCGGAAATGATCTTGGGACAGGCGATACGGCTCCCGAGCGATTTTTATGATGTAAACAGCAGAGAAGAATGCGACGCGCATACGTTGGTAGAGCAAGTACGTAATACTATAGATAGTTACAAACCTAGAAGGGTGAATAAAGGTAATTCCAGATCATTTTTCGTGCATCCAGATTTGCAAACATGTAGCCACGTTTTTATAAGAGACGACACGGTCCGCAGACCGTTAAAACCTCCTTATGATGGCCCCTACCGCGTCGTAAGTAGGAAATCGAAGGTTTACGTTGTGCAGCTACCAAGTCGACAGGTAAGTATATCAGTTGACAGGTTAAAACCGGCGTACTTATTAAACGAGTCCGACGACAGTACCGCCGGTGAGACTGAAGACAACAGGATTCCAGAAAATATCGTCCAGGGCAATAACGTAAGTAACCCTACTATTTTTAGGACCAGGAGTGGTCGCGTAGTAAAACAACCCACTCGTTTTGCTCTTTAGATTCTTATTTCATAGCAAAGATATTATTTTTTGCTCCGTGTAATGTTGTAGTTACCTACTGTATTACTTACTCTGTGTCACAAGTTTAAAACTAAACACACAGTGTGCTTAAGTAGGCCAATAATATTTTCGAGTTAGAAATGATTTTTCATGCAATGTAAAATTAAGCAAGTAAGCAAAGATGATTAGGTATAATTTATGATTTCAGGTTATTGCACATACGCAATAATTATATATATTTTTCAATCAGTCAGTTTCGTAATTTAGTTTTTCATTTTACACTTCAAAGTCTTACAGTCAAGTAGTCATTTTGGTAATCATGGGATCCAGTTATTCAGGACAGACCCAAGATAATATTGCAATTGCTCAGGCTAAAGCTGTGTCCAGCCAAGGACAAGTAGAATCCAAGATCGAGATATTTGGAGCAATATTGATAGCGATATTAATTCTATTGGCAATCGTACTATGCTATGGTATACGTCTACGTTGTCAAAATAGAGTCAGGAGTTGGTTAAGGCGAGAAATTGTCACGACATTACCACCCATTTATAAAATACAGGCTCCCCAGCAACAACAAACGCCACCAAACATCGTAATTTCATAAAGTTCTGACTGGTTGTGATTGTGATTACGTGTATTGTGCATTGTGCTATATACCCATAGTGTAATTACAAGTAAGTGTGTTAATTAGTTAAGTAGTGTACCTACCTACCAACCTACATAGTTTCAAAATATGTAAGATACTTAATAAAAAACATCATGTAACACAGAATAAATAATTTTAAAACAAATTTTTCTAGTAAAGTGTTTGTACATACATACATGCTCACACCGTTATCCCGTAGGGGTAGGCAGAAACAAAATCAATTATATCTAATAAATGTCAGTTAACAGTAATGTAAAGAAAACAATGTATTTCATAAATCGAGTTTTATTTTGCAAATTTATAATACATAGTAATTACCGCATCAAGCCCCAAAAGAGAGGCAAATGTATTTTTAGACATAAGTACAAATAAGTACATTATTATAATACCATACCTTTGTAACATTTCTATTGTAACATAATATCATTGCCTACAATAATGAATCAAAGATTGTTTGTTTAAATTATAACGAGCATACCAACGGCGATGCAAACTCAGCAACTCCGGTTTCGAGCGAGCGATAACGTTTGAGCACTCGTTGTCTTATTATAACTATGTTTCGAATTTAGAAGTTTTAAATTGTATACAGGGTGTTGTAAAGTTAAAATTTTTTTTTCAATAACTAATTTTCAAAATTTTTTTGTAAAGGGGGGAATATTGTTACGTCACATAGTGACTAACAACTCTAGCTTATTAAGCAGTTTTGCCATTTTGCATTGAGCGCTCGCCCGGAAACTTTAGTTGTCTCCTGTCGCGCGCCCAGCCTAGTACTCTACCAAGTCTTGTGTAATTTGTATACCTACAGAACTAAATATATAACTTACGTTAAATAAAGTGACTTTTTAATAATCAGAATTCCAACTGAGAACATTATCCTTTTGATGACAATATTAGTGAACAGTGATTAAATTAACAGACTAACTAGAAAGCAGTAAAACCTTACAGTAAAATCTTTACATCTTCAAAAACGAATCGGTATTTAGAGAAAAATACCGGTTATCGCGCAAGACGCGCAACTCTTAAAATGACAGTGACAGTAACAATGACAATGACATTTCGCTGACGTCAAAACCAGCTGAATTTGTTATGCTCGATTATTGCGTAAACAAAAAACAAAGTGAAACTAGTCTTTATTCAAGTGAATAATGTTATAGTCGTGTTTAGTGTTCAACGAAGTCAAATATCCGTCCAAAATGAGATCTTCTTTGTTTCGTCGTCACCACACGGGTTCGGAGACAGAACCTTTGCTTCCCGCCATCCCCGGTCCCAGTATTTACCCTAGGATTAATATTGAAGATGAGGTACAATTTAATTAAAATAATTACATCCATTGTTGAGATTATGGAGGGCTATTAAATGTTCGAATAATTACTACCAGTAATGATCGTGGCTGATTGTAAATAGAAAAAATTTTATTGGTTGAAATTGGAATGCTTAGGTAGGTACTTTTTTTATGAAGGCTGATGACAAGGCAATGTATCTATATACTATTATAAAACTGTAACAGGAAGTTTGTCTGTACATTGAAGAAATTAACAAAAAAAAAGTTATGATATGGTTTTTAGGTGTCCCTGATTCCATTTCACCAATTTTTGGATTTTTTGTCTGTCTGTTTGTATGTGTGTTTGAACAAACAAACACACAAACAAACACCCAGTTTGTTTGTGTGTTTGTTTGTTTGAACGAGTTTCACGCAAAAACTACTGAACCGATTTTGATGAAACTTTTTTGTTTGATAGCTTATGATCAGACTTAAAATCTGGTATATAATTTGTGCGGACGAAGTCGCGGGTTAACGCTCGTAAAAAGTAAAAATGAATTTTTTGTACCTATTCACAGAATAACAATGCCGTTATACTCAAGTTAAAAATGTATCGTCCTTCTACCCTTTCACTATTATTTATTTGGGTTAATAAATACAATCTTTAAAAATAAAAATGGTAATAAATACAATCTTTAAACTTGGTGTAATTATAGTGCATAGCCAGTTAAGTGTGTGCTTGCACTAAGGATCCCAGAAAAAACAAAATCATTTTGTAATATTGTATAAATAAAATAAATAAAAATAACTTTATTTGCATCTTTATAGTACAATTTGAAAAACAGTGCCTAGCTCCCAAACTAGGATTCACTGTCCTATGGGTAGCTAGGTCTTTCATCCTTAGATACTATGAAACAATGCTAAGTAGGTGCTTATTATATCTATTTATGTGTTTGAAGATATATATGTATACGGAATGGAACCCTTTGTGCGTGTCTGACTCGCACTTGGCCAGTTTTATTTAAAACGAGCGTTAACCCGCGACTTCGTCCGCACAAATTATATACCAGATTTTAAGTCAGATCATAAGCTATCAAACAAAAAAAGTTTCATCAAAATCGGTTCAGTAGTTTTTGCGTGATACTCGTTCAAACAAACAAACACACAAACAAACAGACAGACAAAAAATCCAAAAATTGGTGAAATGGAATCAGGGACACCTAAAAACCATATCGTAACTTTTTTTTTGTTAATATCTTCAATGTACAGACACACTTCTGTTACAGCTTTATAATAGTATAGATAGATAGATATGTCATTATTTGTACCATCAAACTTGATTTAAATATATAGTTTTGCTGTTATTGAGAGTTTGTAATTATCTCGGTCATCTGGGCTCTGCACCGGTCATTAATACTTGTTTGGAAAAATGAATTAAAAACAATATGATTCTAATCTTTTTTTTTTACTAGCTTCTTTTTTTAGTATGTATACCTGTTTTGGTCAAAACTTGTATGAAACTTTTGACAGTTTAAGGCTGGTTTCACATCTGTCCTAGAGACCCGTACGGGGGAGACCGCGGCACGTGTGACAGCGGGTCACGTACGGACCAGTCCGCATCTCTGTGAAACGATGTTCTAGCGCCACACATAGGTATGTCTGAGGCCCGTATGGGTCCCCGGACAACAGCAAGACCGGCCTAAACAGTTCCAATTGACTGAAAGGCACACATTATATAAACCCAACAAAATATAACAATACAATATTGCTAATGATAGAGGTGGATGGAAGTCACAGTTAGAGTAGTTCCCATAGAGTCGCATAGACCCACCAAGTTCGGGCTTGTTTGATTGGTCTTGATGAGTCGGGGTTTGCATAGTAGTGATAAGGTCTGTTGAAGTCAGATGATCAGTAGTGGTTCTACCACCGAGTTTAGGGCTTGTTAGATTATAAATAATAAATAAATAACTCTTACAAGCACATACATTTTAATGATCCCAAGTAAGCTATAATGGCCGACGAACATCTTGAGCAAGACCTTGAATGCGCACAATAAAATGTGTAGGCAAAAGCTAATTTTTCATGTTGTTTGCCGGGTACTAGTATAGACTTTTTGTTATGGAAACTATACAAGAACAGCACAAACATAACATCCATGACCAAACCCGGAATCGAACCCAGGACCCTGGTTTGGCAGTAAGGCATGGTAAGAATTATACAAACCAACTGGGTCGTCAAAGATTGACAGACATTATCAGGGTCTGATGATCCCTTCATTGCAATAGCAAATCAAACTCATCTTAGAGACATGGCACTCAATAGAAGAAGAATATTCAATGTAGAAAATTATTTTTATAAGCATTATGCAGTCACTCAAAGCTGATAATTACAAGGCAGCAACTTGTTACAATGAATAACATTGGTTATTTTCTTTGTTTCCAGCGGGCAGAAGGCGCAAACGGCAGGATGGGTGAGATCGGAGTGTCGCAGTCCCACCTGGTTGAGCCTCGTGGGGATACCGGGCGCAAGCTGCCGCAGTATATCGCTGCTTTATCAGGTAAGATTACAATAGCAGCATAAATTGGATTTTTTAGATTTTCATCACTAAATAACTGTTTTAAAATTGGTTTATTTTTCTTTGGCACATAAACTACTAATCGGCTTTGGGCACACGTGGTGGACTAACGCCTATATACCTTTCTTTAAGGAAGGCCTATGCCCTGCAGTGGGACTTGTCTTTAATTATCTCAAAAAATATTGATATCATTAAATTATCAGAGTTAGGAATATGATAATTCATCAAAATAATATTTTTTTTCTAATTTCAGCTACCCTCGGAGCGCTCGCTGCGGGTTCTATGCTCGGCTGGTCGTCCCCCGTCATGTACAAGATAAGCTTACCAAACAGCACCGAGTACGACTTCCCTATTACCGATAGCTCAAAAGACTGGATATCCTCCTTGATCAACCTCGGAGCCGCCGCTGTTTGCTTCCCAATCGGTCTTGTAATGGACATTTTGGGCCGCAAAAAAACAATGTTGCTCCTTGTGATACCTTTCACAATAGGCTGGATACTAATAGCCTTCGCTACAAACGTCGGTATGCTGCTAGCTGGGAGGTTTATCACTGGAGTCGCCGGAGGAGCTTTCTGCGTCACAGCCCCAGCCTACACCAGTGAAATCGCCCAAGATTCTATCAGGGGAAAACTCGGAACCTACTTCCAATTGATGATCACAGTTGGAATCTTATTCTCCTACGTCGTTGGAAGTTATACGTCAGTGTTTGTCTTCAATATTCTCTGTTTATGTATTCCTCTTGTTTTCGGTCTGGTGTTCTTCTTTATGCCAGAAAGTCCCAGTTACTTAGTTGTTAAAGGAAGGAACGATGAAGCTAGGAGTGCGTTGGTAAGGCTACGTGGAAACAGTTATGATGTAGATTCCGAATTGAACAATTTGAAATTCAAGGCAGAACAATCTCAGACTGAGAGAGTATCTTTCTGGGCTAGCATTACGAAAAAGACTGCTCTAAAGGCCATTCTTATTTGCTACGCTCTCATGCTGTTCCAGCAACTATCAGGTATCAACGCAGTTCTTTTCAACACTTCGACCATATTCAGCAGTGCCGGAGCTGCGATTCCCGCTGAAATAGCAACTATTATTATCGGTGTCATCCAAGTTATTGCTACATTCATTTCTAGTATGATTGTAGATAAATTGGGCAGGCGTATTCTTCTGCTGTTCTCCGCCTTGTTAATGTGCCTGTGCACTACTGCTCTTGGCGTATTCTTCTTTTTACAAGACAATCGCGAACAAAATGCTTCCATCTTGGATGCTATTTCTTGGCTCCCTCTTTTGTCTCTCTCGTTATTCATAATAGCTTTCTCGTTCGGTTTTGGACCTATTCCGTGGATGATGGCAGGAGAATTGTGCTTGATTGATATAAAGGCTTTCGTTGCTTCAACGGCTGGTACGTTCAACTGGCTGCTGAGTTTTACGGTTACCAGTACATTCTCCATGTTAAATACCAGCATCGGTTCAGGTCAGGTGTTTTGGCTATTCGCTGGAATCATGCTCGTAGGTTTTGTCTTCATTTTCTTCGTTGTACCAGAAACGAAAGGAAAGAGCGTGGATGAAATTCAAGTGATGTTAGGAGGCGCACCGCAGCAACAGAGAAATGATGACAGCGAAAAGAAATAAATAGATTAACCAGACTGACGGGATCGAATAGTATTTTTATACTGAGACTGACGGTTTTCGTCGTTTTCTTTGGTAATAAATGTGCTCTGTAAGCGATCAAGGGTGGATCCAGAAATATATTTTGGGGAGGGACCACAAAATAAGCAGTGGCTAATGCAGATTCTATTTCAATAATATTTAGACTCAGATCACACTCAGATGTATAAAAAAATCTACTGAACTCAAAACTATTTTTTTTAAAGTAATTAGAGTAATAAGATCTAGAGAAAATCACAAAAATTGAGTTCAGTTTTCCAATTGAGATTTATTGCACTAAAATTTAAATTCTGTATCAGGTTTAAAATTTAAAAAAAATAACTGTAGGCTATCAACACCTCTGGGTCCGACGTTGAGAGCAATTTTTTCATAAACCAAAGATTAAAGTTGTCCATTCCATTTTACATATGAAATGTATCACGTAGAGTTAAGCATGTGTGAATTAGTACCTAGTTTTAATTCTTATTTATTTACTGAATTATACAATTGTTACTTATTTTGACAATTGAAAGTCGTGGCAGTTATTTCTTATCTTTACCTACTAATATTATGGAGAACAGCTTTAGTATGTGTTATTAAGATTTAGGTAATATTATGATGAATATAAAAACAGTATCATAACATGAAGCGTAAATATGTCATGGGTTAGTTATCATAATCACAAACTGTCATAAAACATTTCGCAAATGTTTAGGATCATATCGAATGTAATGGCCATAATGGTTGAAAGTCATTGTAGTTTTTATAAACATATTTATGTACCCTATTTAAAATAACCTTTAATATGATATTAAAAAATGATTGTTATAAATGTCTAATAATGATTGTTGTTTATAAAAAGATATAAGCTAGTATATAAAATTGTAAGAAAATTATGTCATTAGAAATATTTGATGTGGAGTCAATTGCAGTTTTTCAAAAAGGAAATGACATGCTGCCATATTGCCACAAGCTGTACCTATACATACTATGTCTTAATAACTGATGTCTACTTAATATATACATTTTAAAAACTGTGTTTACTAAGTGTAGGTTGTATACATTTTAAAAACTGTGTTTACTGTGTGTACCTACACACACCTAACGAAAATACGCCGTAATAAGCGACGTAATTTCTATGGTTTCTTGAAGAAATACGCTGACTGTTTTGTCGTAGGTAGGTAGCTTTTATAGATGAATGAAAGCATTACTCGCGTTATTTCGTCAGGCGTTTTTCCACACTTCAGTAGCTACATAATATATAAATATTATACCAATTGTTGGGCCTTGTCATCCTTTTTTATTTTAAAAATGTCTTAATTGCTGGCTCAAGATAATATAAAATCAAATGTAAATACAAATAACATAGTTACTCAAGAAAAAAATATCAAGGCACGCGACAAGGTTATTTCGCGCATATTATCTCGCATGTACAGTGAGGTAAGGTGCGACAGCTATGTAGCAAGGCCATGGCTATACTATCAGGAATCAGGATATTTAGTAAATCAGCCTGCATATTTTTACGTTACCGACGCGACGATATTATTGAGATAACTTGCCAATATAAAATGAAATTGCCATTGAATGTACGCCACTTATCACATTCATACTTTTACATCTTGTTTTATAATAAAATATCTAGGTATATTTGCTGTGGTATTGACACAAAATATCACAAGAATAATTTTAATGTTCCTATAAGGCGTTTATATAGTGTCACCGCATAAATATTTTGGTTGTAATAAATATTTGTTATGAGTAGTTAGTTACTTCTAAGTTTTGTTAGTTTTAAATAAATGTAAAAATGTATTTACGAACTTTGTTTTATCTTATTCCTTCTCTAAGCCCCTAATACTAAGTCTAACGGTCAGCCAGCGCACATCAGTTTTCATTAATAAATTGATAATGAACTCAATAGCAATTGAAATAGTGTTGAAAATAGCATGCAAGAGAAGTATATCCACGTGTTTTCAAGTTATCTCTTGCACACTATTTTGAAATCTATTTCAAGTCATTGAGTTAATTATTAATTAAACATTATCGGTTTGATTTGCATTAAGGCGGTTGTAGAGGGGTCAATTTTACACAAAACTTTGACGCACAATACGCGTAGACGGTATTAATGTAAGTAACTTTGTATATATGGAAAAATAGTTTAAAAAATATATATGCCGCGTAACAAATAGCATTTGCAATTTATAAAATAATTACGAAGATATAAAGCTTTGGAATTTTTCATACAAAATTTTAAAAGCTTTATATCTTCGTAATTACATTCATCATCATCATCTCAGCCGATGGACGTCCACTGCTGGACATTATGGCGATCCTTGGGGGAGGCCTATGTCCAGTAATTATATTATAAAATGCTAATGTTATTTGTTACGCGGCAACTAGATTTTCTAAACTATTTTTCCATATATAAAATATTACTTTTATTAATTCCGTCTACGCATATTGTTCGTCAAACTTTTGTATGGACTGAAACCACCTTACCTGACAAGCACTGCCTGTTTCAAAATTTGTATGAAGTTAAATTTTTAAAAGATGGCGGCAGTGACAACTTGACAAGTTATAAAAAATTCGTGCGCGACAGTAAGCAGTGGTGTAAGGGGTGAACCGATGACGTTCACATGGTGGCAGCAAGGGAATCGCATTTTTAACGCTCCATCCTTTTGTCACTCAGGAATTTCATTTGCTAGAGCGAGAAAGATAGTGGGAATGCGACATTACGCAGAAGCACCGGCGGTGCTGCGACCTTTCGCTCTAGCCAATGACGTTCCTGAGCGACTGAAAAGGATAGACCGTGTAAAAAATGCGATTCCACGCTGCCAGATAAGGCTCAACCCTAATCCTCTCTCGAACCAATTTGTATGAAGTTTCAAGGTTGTGCCTTGTGCGTGCATGCATATCTTCTTCTTATCGTGTGGGCAGACCCCTGGCGTAAGAGTTTTTTCAGACCGCCTTACGGCCTCTGACGTGGTTTTTATGTAACGACTACTACCACCAGAGATAGTAGCCGGGACCAACGGCTTAACGTGCCATCCGAAGCACGGAATCATCTTTCTTATTGATTGGTGGTTTAGTTATGAGATAAAACAAATAAAGTAAAGAAAATAAAATCATCTGAGTTTTTGAAACATCTATATTCAAATAGGTACATGTTGTATGATGAATAACATAAAAAAATATTCAAATGAATAACTTGTACAATGAATCACATGAAATGAATAACATCTGCATTCTGCATTAATAATTAATTGCATGCACTATCGTAATATGAGCTATAAAATAGGTGTACCTACATACAGGGTGGACTTTTAGTTGAAATAACAGAAAACCAACATGTTACGGCGTAGCGTATTCGAGGATTTACAACGAAAAATACACATTTAGCATTAGTGATTGTCATGCGAAAGAACCAATCAGTGAATAATAATAAATTATCCAACCTGTTTATAAGATAATATAACAAACAGTATACAATAATGTGTATTAGTATTAAACATCAATCTATAACACATTTATATTAAAGTACATCAATGCCTATACATATCGCGGGCTTCAAGCCATAAGGGCGTATAAAAGTAGGCGTTTGGCGAATACGCCTCTATGGCTTGAAGCCCGCGATATAAAACACTTATCGCTAATACAGAGAATTACGTTACAATAACACAGGGAGTATATAGTTCATATGACAACGGCCTTGGGTTCAATATCGAATGGCACATAGCACACTGATTGCGGTGAAATATGATAAAATAGAACACTGCATAATTACATGTTTGTTTACATGTTTACTACCAAAATAAGTTACTTAATAAATTGTTTCATATTTTACAAGCAATATATTTAGGGCAAGAAAAATTCACATAAGAGAATTTTAGATTGTTTGCTATTTGAGCAATAAGTTTAGACTTTGGTAAAATTATTACCTATGTTTTGGAGTAAATAGGTAATGAGTAGATCAAACCTCAAGGGTACTTAGTTTGCGACATTTACTGATAAAATTATAATTTACACATACTTATGATAAGATTAGGTTTACTATACACAACTTATTAGGGCATCTACATGATTTAAAACCATTTAAACACTGCAGAGCTTATAACAAATGGTCGCGGGAGCTGCCTCCACCACCTATTTTTGAATATGCACTTCTATAAAAATTACAACAGAATAATGAATTCATTAAAGCATTCAGAGAAGTTGAGCTGTGAGTTCTATACAATCCCGAAGAAACCTCTTCGATGCATGTTTCACCAATAAATTGATGCAAATCACTCTTCGGGAAGCCTTCTTTATAATATTGCTTAATAGTATCATAAGCATCCATGATTACAGATATAAATAAACTGAGTACGACATAAATGTATAAACTGATGAAAGAATATAAGTAAACTCGACTGAACCACCAAAGCATTGGTGACTTTTTGGACATTATAGAAAAGGTAGCGAACATGTCATCTCCGTTGATGAGTGAAAAAAGACATTCTGATGTTGTAGCTAAAGACCGGAACTTCATGTGGTATGGCCCTAATATCAACCAGCCACAAAACATGAATCCTGCATAAATAAGTAAAGCACAGATTGAAAATCTGAATATTTTAGGAGCGGCTTTCTTTAAGGTAAGTATAACAACATTGTAAGTCTTAAAGAAACCTAAATACCTTAGCACACCGAACCAAACCAAAAGATTTCCTGTACCCAAGAACAAAGAGCACAAATTCCATTGATCATTTGTGAACTGGTTTCGTTCAATTTGCTCCTTTATTGCTGAACCCATAATGATCAGTATATCATTGACAATAATCATAATATACCAGATATTCAGAAATTCCAACCGCCCTTCCAAACTAAGGTCTCTATTGTATGTTCTTTGGAAAAATTGTACCGTTAATTCCTTCAATAGCTGTGCTCTATAAATAGCTCTACTGCATAAAACAAGAGAAGCCGTACAAATTAAAATGACTAGAATATTTAATATACTTCGAAGAACTTGGTCTATTTTGTTATCGGTAACATAAGCAGTATCTCCTTTACAAGCAAGTTTAAAAGGTTCAGCTTCAAGCGACAGTGACATTTGTCCGTCATGGTCTTCGTTGTCGAATACAATCATCACATCAAATCTGTAGCAGTCGGGAGGTGTTATCGGTCCGGCAGCCCTAAAATTTATAGTTTTAATAGCGAATTTCAGTTCCGCTCTCACTAACGATGCAAAACTGATATCCAAACCAGAATCCTTCAAAAACTGCTGCGATTGGAACCCTTGTTCTCCTGAATGAGTGAAATTAATACATGTTTCTATAATTTCCGAGTTAAATTCGTAGCTTTCATTGAAACCATGAATAATGCCTTCTTTGTAATTGTATTGGCAGAATACAGGATTCGCTTTCTTGTTGTTTTCATCATCGTAGGAATACGGGCCTATAGCGTTCGACAAATTTGAGTATCCAGTGTAAGCGTAGTCCAGGGTGTTGTAGAATTCATCTAGCTTGTAGACCGCGAGAGGGCCTGCGCCGGGCGGGTAAGCGGATATCTCTCTCGTAGAATCCCAGCCAAGTAAAAACAGATGCGAAAAGCTGATACGATTGTCCCAAGTGTAATTAACGTGATTGTACCTGTTGTGTGCAAATAGACAGAGTTGAAACGTAACAAGGACAATCTTGATTACTTGTACAACGAATTTGTACGGAAACTTCCGCTTAGCCTTCCACTTCTCGATCGGGTTCATGAAGAAAAACTGCAGTTTCCTTCTCATTTTCTCTTCCAGTTGATTGAGCGCGCCAAAAGAAGTAGGTTGCTGTGTTGGAAATCCTTGATGGTTCTCGTAATTACCTGGGTGGTTGATTTGGTTTTTTCTTTCTTCTTCTCCTTCTGAACAGGTATGTTCCTCCCCTGAAGACGATATTGCCTCCATCGCAATAATTTCCGTAAGAATTTCGTAAACAAAAACCAGATGGTCGCAAAAAAGGAATTGTGAATAATTCCTGATCCCTTTTCTTCCTCGGAGCACCTTCAGGAAGTCGCTTAATACATTTGAAAAGCTTGTATTCAAATTTTTCTTTGTTCCTGATTTTTGGTATTTTTCTGGGTACAAAAATCTCTTCTTGACAAATATTGACACTTGCTTGTCAGAGCAATAATGACAGACATGAATGAATGAATCCGTAGCATGAATCCAATCGAAACAGAATATTGAAAATCTCAGAACTGGCAACATTTTGTGGATTGCCCACGTGATTTCCAAAACCGGTAAAGAATCGGAAAAATTGGCTAACTCTAACTTGACTTGTTTTTGACTGCAAAGAAAAGAAAAAGAAAAAAGGTAAAATAAAATAAAAAATTGTTTATGGTCTGTATTGTGCACACAATCAGGATTTTGAAGAAAAATTTCGAAATTTTTATTATTTTACACGTTTACCAAGCAAAAACAAAGTGTCAACACAATTTTAGATGCAAGGAGAGCGATGGCTCTTACAGTGGATAAATTAATCAACGACGACAGGTAAAATTTCACTAAAATAAATCTCCTACGTGTTTGTAGTTTATCAAGGGAAAGTTTGCATCACAACTGTTTTAGTGCTGTTTTTTGCATAATTTAGTTCATAATCTAGCTCGTGACCGAAGATTTTTTGTTGAAATGTTGCAGGTTTTGTGGAGAAAATGTGTTACAGTTTCTCCTATATTTGCCCTTTGGCCTTGTACTCCTGGTGTTCAGGACACTATTGGCTCTGATCCTGTGGGTAGCTTCCATCATTTTGCCAAACAAATCGGCAGTTAGGCAGATGCTGTCTACGTTAGCCTGCTGGACTTTTGGTGAGTAGAAAATGTATAAAAATTTTCAGTACAAAGTAAACACTGTCATGCTTATCAAGACTGCAGTAAGTATTTTTTGTCAGAACTGACCACATATATTTTCGGAATCCTTGTGACGAGCTCTATAAGGATTGACGATGCTTACTTCACTCTTGTTTACTATTTCTATCTCTTCTGAATGAGATATTACAGTCAGGATCAAAGTTTCATATTAGAGCTCGTCACAAAGATTCTGTAAACATAAACAACTCAACCCCGTCAAAAAAAATACTGTAGTCTTGATAAGTACTGCAGAATTATGGTCTGTATCAGGACACATGCCACTGAACAAGTTTGGGTACCTAATGAAAAAGACAAACTCACCAAACTGCTGACTGCTGAGTGTGATGTGTACCACTTGTTGGTGGAATGTGTCCGGTACGAGCAGACTCGGGAGGCACTGATGGGAAAACTAGAGTTGAACAGAATCGTTGTTGGAACGTTCCAGTCAATTTTGGCATCACCGGAGTCGGAGGCTGCAAGGAGCCTGTTCACCTTTGTTAACATGTACAATAAGTACAAAAATCCCTAAATAAAATTTAGAATAAAAAAATAATATTAATAATTATGGTCTGTAGAATCCCTAGGCAGGGCAAAAACCTCTTACTAAAGTGTATTTAAGAAGATATGATCCATGTTTATAAAATTTATATCAAAAGATACAATAAGAATTTGTATTCCAATTTGATTAATACCTGTCAAACACGAGCTTGTCCTGGGGTTGTGGGTTCAAGTCCCGGCTGAGACTTAATTTTTCAATCTTTGATTAGATTTGAAACAGCACAACGTGGCTGTATAATAATTTTATAATATAATGTTTTAAATTCCAATTAGATTATTTTACTTGACTCCAAATTCTTACCGTGTCACTTTTACTTTATACTGTTACACAAAAATTTCCAGGTGTTTATGTAAAAGTGAAGGGTAGCAGAGATCCTCGGTGCAGCGTCATGGTGGCCAATTATGTGTCGTGTTTAGACTCTCTTGCGGCGTCCCATGTCCTTGGTACAATTAGTGTGAGTATCAAAAATATTTCAGGTTTTTAAAACTACAGAGAAATGGTTAAAACAAAAGTGAAAAAACACATCAAAATCTACACATACACATTAGAATTTCCTCTTCAGAGTATGCAGGTTTCCTCTAGATGGTTTCCTTTCACTAATATTAAGGAGGAAGACAATAAAAAGGAGACCTATGCCCAGCAGGATGTGGGCTGTTCTAGATTTAGTTTTAGACAATACAGGCCCTAAGAAGGTAAATATAAATTTATTAATCAATAAATTGATTCTTGTCTGTGATGACTTTCTACTGATAACAACTCATAAAATAATCTATCTCAGACTTAGATAACATTAATAATTATTAATTTATTAGACACAAATGAAACATGCTCAAAACATAAGCATGGAGGTCATTCATTATCAAAGAATCCATAAACAATGACAGAGTATTTGTCACTGTCAATATGTATAAATTCTGTTGCAAAATCTAAAAACTAGATTAAAATTTAATGCAGGATTGTCTTTAAAATGATTGGTTCAGGTAAGCGGAAATGGGGGCGGGCCGTATCGGAGTGGGCCGCAGCGCAGAAATCCACCCAAAACGCTTCAATAAAATTTATATGAACTACGCCGGGGCGGAGCGGGCGGGCGCATTTCCGTCCGTGCGATAAAGTCCGCTCCAGGAGTCACTTTGCAGGTTCTGACCCGAGCACTTGTCTCGCGTGGTTTTCGCGCGTCGTGTTTTTGCCTGCCACGAGGCTCCGCAATCCTCAATCTCTTCTTGATTGGGATAGATTCGCCCATAAACTACTTGACACTGGCGGAAATGCAGTGCTAACGCACAAGCAAGAGTCAATTAATTATAAATTATAAAAAAAAAAACCACTCCACTCAGATGCTGCACGTCTTAGTGTAGGTACTATACCAAGCGGAAGTTCCGTTAAGTTCTTAACGGAACTTTTTACGTCTACCAGTATTACGCCAAACTAAAATCGTCAGTACGACCCGGCCCGCTCTAGAGTGCAAAGTACGCATTTTCTGCTGATATGTGGCCTGCTCTGCCCCGATGCGGTTTTTCTAATATGCGCTTTAAATATTATTTTGCAGCTTAGGAAATGGAAGGTGCCACCATTCTTTGCATCAACTTTGGGCATAAGGAACGCTGCTCAGTTCATCAGAAAGTAAGTGATGAAAATTCTTGAATAAATAACACTTGACAAGAGTTTCTGTTGATTCTTACCATTGTTTTGAAGGTATGAATAAAAAGAATTCATGATATTATGCTCTTATCAAACAATAGATGGATGTTTCAATAAATGTTTTTAGTAACATCTGTTTCAATAACAGTTCCTCGAAAGACAAACTACATTGTGTATATGACTTTCTACCTCTAAAAGGGGGAGGAGGGTACCTCTTATATTTTTATTTATTGTATTTTGGACGAGTAGGTACTATGTAGTTTCCCGAACGCTGCCCAGCCGAGTAGGATTCGATGGTTGACCTCTTTCTCGAAGTTGGACTAACTGGATTGTTTGTCCCAAGTAAACATAATCGTCAATAACTTTGAGCGCAGAACTTACAGCAATGAACATACATAATCAATTCTTTATCTACCTGTTTTATTTATTTTAAATAAATTTTATTAAGCCAAATCTTTATTATTTTTCAGACAACACTTTGCTGAAAGTCCAAGCAAGCCGGTGCTATTACAACCAGAGGGCGGGCCCACTAATGGGAAAGGGGTTCTCAAATTCACTGATTGGCCATTCCAGATCGGCAACAGAGTACAACCCGTTGCCATAAGTAAGTGACCAGTATTATATTTAACTAGATATTGTAAGAATAATATGTTCAAGACTATCTTTTGTTCTTATGCAGTGTTTTTGGGAGTGAAAGGCTAGCCACTCTTATTATGTCATCCTGAAACCATAAATATGCTAAAATATTACTACTCCATGCCCAAAGGAAGTAGAGTTGAACAAATTTTTTTCTAGTTTAGTTCCAATTGATGTACCAGAATCTAAGTCCAGGCATGTATTTCTATGATTTTACAATGATATTGAATTGAAACATCCACGATTTGGGTACCAACATTTATATTCAACATACCTGCACCATACCCACGTCCCTTGGCTTAGCTGGCAGGTTCACTACTAAATAGTTATGTAAATTACTCTACTGTTGAGTCGAAGACATTCTGCCATCGTGTTGAATAGATTTGTCAATCAGCATCAGAAGTCTTTTATTACTAAGGTAATGTTATTATTATTGTATCTTGGAACGCATTTCACGGGCCGTAGTCCGGACCTTTGGATGACTTGCGTGTGGATACAGTAGTGGGATTTTGAACATGACCCTTTTATAGTTCCCTATTAATCCCCACTGCAGTCAGGAGTCACAGTAGTTTCTAATCAGAAGGGTGTACATAGTTGTTTAATGTTACCATCACCGACTAGGCTAGCACTTTATTTAAGGCTTTCAGTCATCCGAGTTAAGCCAGCTTTCTCTCTCCACACACCCGTAGATGGATTTCACTAACGTTACAAGTTCCCGTGGACACGCTGTGGTTTCTGTGGTATTGTTTGTGGGAAGAGGTGTGATCAATGTTCCCCTCTACAGCCGTAGAGCGTCTCTTCACGAACGTGACGGTGCACCGGCCGGGGGACGCGCGGCACAAGTTCCCGTGGTCAGACACGCTGTGGTTCCTGTGGACGCCGGTCACAGTGTTCAGTGTTCGGCTCCTGCCCTGCCTCGAGCGGCACGACGATACTGACACAGTGTTCGCGCAGAGGCTCAGGGAGACCGTCGCGCAGGCTTTAGAGGTACATTTATTTTTATTAAAATTACATGTAAAAATAAATAAATATCTTGGACATTGTCATACTGTTCTGAAAACAGACACTTCCATAAAGCGACAACACGTTCCGACAAGGTAGTAGCTTCAAAAAAAGATTTGACTATTATAGTGCGTCAAAGATAGCTTCGTGATTTTGACGGGCGGTTTTAGATATTTTATTTTACTTTTAAAAAATGTTTGACCTTTCAAAACTTTATAATACACTAAAAGTATTCAAGATTAATTAACATTTATTATAAAATTAATGTGTTTATTGCTCAAACATTTCAGAAAGTAAAATAAACGATCGATCAAAATCACGAAGCTATCTTGGACGCACTATATGTGGGTTTCAAGTTCAGTTTCGCCAACTAATTTAAAATAACCTTTTATAGCGTGAAAATTGTGCTGAAAGACAATTGGGATTTTCATAGCAAAGCATGGGTAAACCATCTACTCTATACTATTATAAAACTGTAACAGAAGATTGTCTGTACATTGAAGATATTAACAAAAAAAAAATTACGATATGGTTTTTAGGTGTCCCTTATTCCATATCACCAATTTTTGGATTTTTTTTCTGTCTGTTTGTTTGTGTATTTGTTTGAACGAGCATCACGCAAAAACTACTGCACCGATTTTGATGAAACTTTTTTTGTTTGATAGCTAATGATCTGACTTAAAATCTGGTATATAATTTGTGCGGACAAACTCTTGGGTTAACGCTCGTTATTTATACGATTCAACTCTCTATAGGTGGAGATGTGCGAGTTCGCGTGGGAGGAGCTGAACGCGGGCCCCCGCGCGCCGCGCCGCTCGCCCCCGCAGGAGCTCGTGCGGCTCGCGCGACAGGTCAAGGAGGTGCTGCCGCGCGTGCCCATGCGCGACATCATGCGAGACCTCTGTACGTTATGTTACACTCTACACTCTACAGGGTGTAAGGATAAGTATCACTAACGTTTATACCACATACTCTACTCTAACCATCAAACTAAACAACTATTACTATGGGAGCAAACCTGTCAGAACAACAAAAAATGCAGCTGTTCCATACTTAACTGTAATACCTACTTGACTCAAACGTATGGAACAGCAGATTTTGTTTTTGTTCTGACAGTTTTGCTCCGATAGTAAAAGTTGTACAGTTTGATGGGTAGAGATAAGATAAGATAAAGGTAAAAGGTATGTGGTTTAAAGGTTAATGATACTTTTCCTTACACCCTGTATAGTTCACCTGTGTGTCATATCAAGGTTTAGTGTAATATCAATATTCTTCACTCCACGTAGAGTTCAATATAGCCATATGCATTTAATATTTCAGGTATGTTTTGCAACTTGGACACAAATGTTGTGCGTATGAATTGAAGAGCCACATTTGCTATGGAAAAATGGATTACTCAGACCAGATTGGCTCCTCAGACCAGATGCATCTGATTTGAGGAGCCACCTTTAAGTTCATGTAACTTCTCCATGCTATTGCTACAAATTTCCTACTAAGTCTACAAATTTCCTACTAAATGGGCATATAATCCATTTTTCCATAGCAAATGTGGCTCCTCAATCCATACGCACATCACAAATTACTACATACATCACTTCCTTAGAAAAAGATAAATTCCCACGCTTTAATTACCTACTGCCAGACGGTACGCGCGAAAATCTATCTAATGAAGCTTGACTCTGCGTTGTTATTACTTTGTACAGCGTGTGACGTATGCGACGTTGCCGTCTGGAGCGAGTGTCAGAAATTAAGCAAGCGCATCGCGTAAGACGCGGTACCTACGGCTGAGTAACGAAGGCCTGACTTAGATCGAGCGTTCTTAGATAGTAAGCCAAAGAGTAATATAAGTATACTAGAAAAGAGAACCCACTCGTGGCAACATTATGCATCCACCTTATGTCAAATTGAAGGCTAGCTAGCGCCATCTATGTTTCATCGACAATAATTCAACCTATTCCATACATACATACTTATATCTACTCATACCGATGGATATTATTGTTTTGAATGCTAGTTTTCCTTCAATCCCGCACCGATCGAGTGAAATTCCAGTATCCTTACTATTCCTGTAATCTAAACATTGGAAAGAGAACAACAGAAACTCCCGAACATCACTAAATCGGCACGAAATTGAACGAAAACTACAAACAACCCGCACATTACGCAAGATAGGTAGCCATTTTGTGAATTTGTCAATTTGACATTGATATAGACAATAAAATCTTTTTTTTTCATAGTTCTGCGAAATATTTAATAGATGGCAGCACATTCAATGCAAACTGAATCGGAAAAAGCCACCAAAAGGCGAATGTCCTCCGCCTGTAGTAAGCCTTCTGTTGTACTTTTATTCTGTGCCGTAAATTAGAACTAGTCTAATGTGTTTGCAGCGATAACGCGTAGCGTGGATGTGACTATCACAAACTTCTTGGAGGGCGTGACGCAGTACACGGCGGAGCCCGAGCCGCTGTCTGAACCCGCACCCACCACCTCGCAGCCAGCCCTGCCCAGGTAACACCCGAGACTAATAAATACTGGGGTGGAAACTGATTCCGTGGCCAAAAATACAGATTTTACTTACTAAAACCCTCTAACATAACTGACCTTTTACTGACCAAATCTCCATCTTATCTTATCAAATTTTACCTGTGACTACAAAATTGGACAATGTTTTGCTTCCGCTGCTTTATATTTTTTATGAATTGAATTAATCACCGAAACAATAAAGACCAATAACGAACAATAAGAACTGTGATATTATACAAATTCTTAATTAAATGTATGTTTAGGAACCTACCAAAAAGATATGTTAAGAGATTTTCAAGGGACTCCCACTCCTAAACGGCATTTTTTTTCACCTCAGTCTACTGGAACCAGACCACTTTTGTGGGAACGTAGCTCCTGATCCTCAAAATACATAATGACTTTACTGACCATTTTTCGAAAAAACTGACTTTTACTGACCTTAGCCAAAAAAACTGACTTTACTGACCATTTTCCACCCTTGCACATATTACATGTTATATCAGGTCACATCTACTGGACGAGCATGACAAGAAAACATTTAAACTGTACGAATAAAAGCTCTCGCGCATAGTGCTTCGATACATTTTGTAATTATAGCAGCCCTAAGTTTTAGGATCGCGCCATCCGTCGTTGAAGGACGTCCGGGCGGCGCTTTCATAAATGTTGATGTTTAGTGAAGTAAAACAAAAATAACAAACGATTTTAAGTCTATTTTTAACTTAAGCTTTACGTATGCAGTAGATAATATGCATACATTGACTGGTAATGGAAATAAAACAAGAACGTGAATTAAAGAATTAAATAATCTCTCAACAGGTACATAACTCCAACACCCACAGGAGTGTTCCCTAAAAGTGCTAAAGAGCGACAACTCAGCTTCCAAGAGAAGAAAGCGCAGATGATCGCCGAAGCGAGGAAACGCTACATCGACAAACACGGTCTCAATGTCGCGCTCAATAACTGCTAAAACATATATGACTAAAACCTTTGAGTAAGTGCCACTTAAATTGTAAGACGATTACATTCGATGTTGTAGGTACTCGATTCGGTGAAATTAGTTGCTAATAATTGTAAAAAATGGTGATAGTAATCGAAAACGTGCTTAGATGTATGCACGAGTTTGTGTTCATTTTTTTTGACGTCTACGAAACTGTGGATAAGGGTTTTTTGTCTAAGGATCGGATAAAAATAACAAAATGTTTACGGTCCATTGATAAACTAATCTACTCGCGATTGGGTTTTGAACACGGGCCGTAGATTCTAAACCATTGGCGACTGTTTGTGACTAAAATTATATTATTGATCTTTTTTCATACAATCTCCGATATGTAATTTTGAATACTTTTTTGCTGTTCTCATCCGATACTTTTGATGTATAGGGAATTAGTGCTTCATACGAAGTTAATCATACATAGTTTGTCCGCGTTACTTTTCTAGCAAATTATCTTTTCTACATGCTAGAAAGGGATATACAATGGATCATTTTCTTTGTCAGGGGCACTCCCTAAAATTCCTTGAACATCATCAATCATCATACATCTCTATTTTAAGATGTTGCAGGTTTAAAATTATAATTCTATAAATATGGACACTTCAAAATCATGTTGATGACCAATCACATTCTCTACCAAAAAATCATTTGGACTTCTTGTTCGTAAAGTAAGATTTGTTTCTATAATATTTTATGTTTGTACTACTACTTGTGAATGTGTAGATTAAACAATAACCGGCCAAGTGCGTGTCGGACACGCTTTAATTTAAGATCCTAAATGATAAATTGAACAATGAACACCACATTTGACTTATATTCCCAGTGTTAGAATATCGGTCCTATTTCTGTCTTGTAACATTTTGTAAGACATGAAAACTTAAAATGTGTTGATATCATTATTTTTTCCCCCTTATTTCTTTCATTTATGACCTTTCACATTCGACGAAAGCGAGCTCGCTACGTTATTGCGCCGTCGCTGAGAAATTGGTAATGTGTAAGGGCTAAGATTTGAATATGACCAACCATTTGAATGGTTGATACAGAAGTTGCGTCTGTGATATTGATTAAAATCTATTTTATTATATTAAACCTTGCTTGGTTACATATTGTCACAGATCTATTGACAAATTTCTAACTATACCTTTTGCCTTTCACGCTTACAAATCTGTACAGATTTGAATAAAATTTTAGACATGGCGCCGACATCACAATATCGGTCTTATACTTTTACGCAAATGTTCCAAAGCAAATCACCGACTACAAGTGAATCGTTAGCATAATTTTGTTTTTAGCCTACATACATCGTTACACTGCTGTTCAACTTCTCAACCTCCCCTTTACTATAACCATTCCTAAAATCCCTGGAAGAGATGTATACTATTTCGGAGTTGGTCCCATAGTGAAAGTTGTTCAGTTTGATGGTCTAATCCACCCTCTAATAGTCTGACCATACTTCCAATCAGCTTGTATACTATAGGCTTGCTTGCAAAACATAATATCAACAATAACTGATCACTTCACCATCCCTCTCGCTTCATTATGAGTTTGTATACATTTTTGGAGCATCTTCGATTCGGTTTAGGTTCTATCAGAAGCACATGGGTCATAATCATAATAAAATTACTTGAAACGTCAGCCTATATCCACTTATTTAATCTCGGTTGTTTTTAGATTCGCCAAATGAAATTTTATTTTACATTGTGCCGTCTACCAGGATAAGTCAGAGTTTAGTCTAATGAGCAATAATTTTCGGTTTAGTCTAAGTAGGGATTTTCATTCGGGTGTCAAACTTAAAAATCGTCTCTGAATCTCGGCCATAGAGCATAACCTCTTGATGACCAAGCTCAAATAAAGATAGTCGTTTACAATAGGCATGACCCCTTTCAAGTATGTTATGGCCTAGCCACACGAGCTGGAAGCTGGACGAGGTTACTGACTGCGTCATTGTACATACCAAAAATCACGAGATTGCGGCACCGAAAAAACAAAAAAAGCAGTTTGGATGTCCACAATATGTAATTACCTAGTTTGTTAAATAAATGGACATGGGCGGATGTACTAACCTGTCCCATGTATTTCTAATAGGCTTAAATATAACACGTTTTGCTTTCGTCGATTTGATATAATTATAATTGTTAAATATGTTACGAAACATATATTTTAATATGATATACATAATTATGTATTTAGTGTTTTATACAGTCTATTTTTAATATAGCCTAAAAATGATTCGTGAATTGGGATTTCGAAGATCGAAAATTATTTCTAAGTCAGGGTTACGCAATCGTGATAAAGCGAGAAAACATATGCACATGTCTATCTTTCTCGCCTACGCAGGCAACGTGCTTAGCCTGCAGAGATTGTATTTTTAATTGGTGTCAGTCGAAAATTTTCAAATGGTTTAACAAAGATTTTATTTTTGGTCTATAAAAAATCTTTGTGGTTTAATGGTTAACCTGTGGTTTAACTAATAAAAAAAGGGTAGTTATTAGGTAGTCATTATTTTGTTGTTCACAAAAAATGTTAGTCGTATATTAATGTTTGTAACTAACTACAATATGTAAAATGTTTTAAGTCAATATTATGCAAACTAGTCCAGGCAACAGAGGCTAATTTTAACACATTTATGTTTTGGGTAAAAGTCATCTGGGGCAATTTCAACTAGGGGACATTTTCAACTACAGGGTAAATACATTTTAAATTCTTCGTTTACCAAACACTTTATTGTATCCTACTACATACAAATACATAAACTCACGACCGCAATCTTCTTCGGGCTGTTCAGAATTCAGAAACATTGCTACAACTACCAACTTTTAAAGAATATTGTTGTAGCAATGCTTACATTTAGCATTTTAAGTTTCACGATGGAATGAAATCAAGTGGTCTTCGGTGATATTCTGAAAATATGCGTTTGTCAGGTGTTCCTAAAGATAGCTTTTTGGGCACGATTAACATTGTTGATGGATTGTCCCCAGTTTGAAATTGCCCCAGGTGACCCTATTAGTAAATTTTCTATCGAATTTTGTGACTGGCACCGTGGAATGTTTGAAACATTACAAAAAAAGAAATAAAAACGTAAACAATTACTTTCATAGATATAAAATATGAAGATGAAAGATTAGTACCCTTTATAAGAATTAGTGATATGTCTTAGAATATCATAAAATGTTCGTATTTAGATCTCATTGTATCATCAATCATCTTGCATTGCTGTTCACGTAAATATGTAATAAATTGTAAATAAGGCAATGTATATGCTACTTGACTATCGTAATTAAATGTAGTAGACTTGATGACAATTTATAATGTAGGTGATACTACCGCTACTCAAAATTGTTATCACTTTTTTTCTATTTTTGTGACTTTAAGTTACTTCTGCAAATGTGAAGACTATTTTTAAAATCTTGACAGCTTCTTGAAGGCATTTTGCTGGCTAAAGTTAAATTTACTCGAAAGCTATTTGATCACATAGTTTTTAATATTTGTTTCAGAGGTTGCTAAAAACGAGGTTGTTTTTTGAATGACAACTTTATGGAACAACATAAAAAATTATAAGTAAGTAGCGTTAAAATAAATATAAGTTTCCTGATATTGACACAAATTGCGCACTTGGAAAAAGCCAATTGTTTTGGATCCTCAATGGCGCGCGGAATCTGTTTACAAAGCACGTCTATCCATTATTTAAAATTCTGAGGCAATCACGATCTACTACATTTGTTAT
The DNA here is from genome assembly GCA_927399405.1 of Agonopterix arenella. Classification (NCBI taxonomy): domain Eukaryota; kingdom Metazoa; phylum Arthropoda; class Insecta; order Lepidoptera; family Depressariidae; genus Agonopterix; species Agonopterix arenella. Next base: position 16,502,109 of record OV656701.1, read on the forward strand.
ATTAGTCTATGGTTAATAAATTATAGAGCTACAGGCTTCACCATAGATCAGACTATTAAGTTTGTAATTATTTGATGACGATAAATAAAAGTTTTGTTTCAAAAATCTATTTTTGATTTATTAAAATTCCATAGTGGTAAAATATTTACAATTTATCCTAATACATTTTATAATGCTTACATACACAAGTACAACATGTAGAACTGTTTCAACAGGGGTAGGTTCTACCCCTTTGATTGATAAATTTAGACAAGGTTAAAATATAAAAGCAAGACCTGAAAACCGCTATGTGCAAGCAAAACACACCTGTAGGCCTCGCATGCCACCCCCGAGAAAACGATAAAAATCGAGATGTGCCTCCATCTTTATTATTTTACGCATGTCAAAAAGAGCGCGCATGACGTTTTTCTCGTTTAAACGCTTTGTCGTGGGTGGCATGCTAGCCGTGTTGTGTTGTAAGGTGTTACGGATTACATTTCTATTCTCTTCTATGTTCTTTGTCTAACAGGGAATCAAAATTGCTGATAGTGCTGATCAGTTTTAAACATTAATTTTAGGGTATCTTCGTAATCTTAGGGCTTTGCAATATGTTGTTAGTCTTTTCAGTCCCTCTAGTATAGTTATTCTACTTGTGCTCGCGATGTAACTTCGCTGTATAGACAATGCCGCGACATTTCGTATGAAAAAAATCGAGTCGCGCGCAAGACGAGACTATTATTCGAATCTGTAATTCTGTATTAACTGGTTTTCAGGTTTTGCTTTCATAAACACGTATCTTTAACGATAATTATGTCTGTTGACATTAATGTTCACAATGTGATTTGTTAGCACGAACACGAACGGACTGCATTTCGACTGCAAAGTTGCAGTTTGAATGCGGTTGTTGTGCAGTTCACTTTATCGCAGCTGCAGACCGACTGGAAGCGGACTGCATTCATTCTAAAAGTCCGTCTGTGTACTCTCTTAGAGAGTAGGCAAACGAGCTGCATTTTAACTGCAAATAGTCGAAATACAGTTTAGATGAAGTCGGTACGACTGAAATCGGACTGTAAACCAACTGAATTTTTTAGTCTGCAGTTTTGCAGTTTGACAGACTGCATTCTCAAGCTGCATTATTACTGCTTTTAAACTGCAGTGTGGCGCGTTGACAACTAGTCCAGGACCCCGATGTGCTAATTTATAACAACGATGTTCAATCCATATTCAATTGCAGTTCTAATCACATCAATCCATTTCAACTGTGTTTAGGCTAAACTCTCGAGAAGTAGGATCTCTTTATGCTAAACTTGACTTATTTACTATGTGATTGACAGCTGAAACGTCTGAACAATCTGTCAAACGGCTGTCAAATGATTAGCGCGGTACCGAATGTGTAAAAAGTTGAGCTTCGCACGAGGTCCAGTCACGGTTACGTGAAGATATATTTAGCGCATTCGGGGCCCAGTGCGGCCAGGAGACGTTCTTTTAGAGCGATCGAGAACGGTGACGTTTCGGCTGAGACATTTTTTAAGTCTTCATTCTAACTCCCATATGTTAAAATCCAATTTCGACCCTCCAACTAAGCTTGAAGCTTGACTCAATCATGAGGCGGCGCCGGCGGTTCGATTCCTGGCCTGTACCACTAAGTTCTATGGAATTTATGTACCCTAGTATTTATCATTATCATTAGCTTGGCGGTGAAGGAACACATCGTGATTAAACCTGCATACCGGAGAATGGGAAAAGAATATAGTTCAGATGTAAGCGTAAAATATGGATGAGCTTGGGGCGAACATAATAGTCCAGCAATAGTAGCAGTGCTACATAACGAGCCTTGCTTGCAATAGCCCAGTCAACAATAATAATAGACTAAGCTTATGCTTAAAAAACGTAACTGATATCAGCCATTCACGGTCAGATTTGACATACATCGTGTCATATTGGATATTGGAGTCATATCGGACCTTGAATGTGACCCATATAAAACGTGACTTTCTCGATTTTTTAAAAAGAACGTCGGCTGGCCTTACTGGACTGGTTGCCAATGTTTACACTCTGTATAAGATCGTATTTTGACAGTTCTCTGCGATTGGTTCTTAAAATTAGGTTGACAATTTTAGACGATGGAGTCATCTCCATGATTGAGAAAATAAAATATACGCGACAAAACGCGATTTTTTACTAGAAAGAAAAATGTCGAATTCATTTCTTTGCGATTGTCTTAAAAACAATAAATATACAGCTAAGCCTATAACCCTATTCCCCATCGGGGATGGCTACAAACTTTCTACATCTACCAATTACCTTTTAAGCGTGCAGTTAAAAAAAACAGATTTCATAATAATTTATAAATACTTTCGACAGTAATCACTAATCACAATAGTTTTATTGTTTCGTAAATTTTATCGAATGCGATGGGACATACCAGATTATTTTGTGATTTTAATGTAGTGTTAGTGGCCATTTTTACCTTTTAAAGATGGTTGTGGTCCAGTTGGGTACATCTGGTTTAAATGTTGAATGGAAGAAATGGATTTTAGTGATAAGACAGACTTTTGAAGTAAGTAGTAGTACGCTTTGACCATATCCAGCAAATAAACGATTTCTTTTCTTGTTATAAATTGTATTTGTCTATTCTTAGTGTGCAAATAATTAAAATTTATAACACTGTGGGACTTAAGTCACACTTTTCCATCACACGAGCTATAAAATAGTATACGATACTCGTGACATAAGTCTTTTAGCTCCCTCGCTGCGCTTGGGCGCTAACTTCACGCCGTGCAATAATGGACTACTTAAGTCACAGGTATCGTAATGTACTATTATGTTATGTTTAAGCAATCACTATGCTTGGTCAACTACATACTGGACATATTATTTTTTCATCTCGAAATAAAAACATATTCCATACGGACAAAGTTACTGGCAGTGGCAACAGTTAGTTAATAGTTGATATATTTAAATAGTTAATTGTACTTATTAAACCTTAATAAAGATTGAATAGTTTAGTGACGGGGCATGCTTTATAATTATAACATAGAATTCATGTTTAAGGATGTAGATTAGTTGACAAGTCATTCGGGCGAGAGTTACAACCATTGACATTGTCCGAATCACTAAATTTTACAATCTTTTTTCCAGGCATTTCCCGTGGTACACCCAATTTGGTTCACCATGGGCGACATTTTTCCACCCAGGTGGGTACTACAGGTAGTATTTTCTACCCGTGGTTCACCGTCAAAAGGGGAACTATAGGAAGTATTTTCTACCCTTAGTCCACCATGGACCAAGGTGCACTATAGGTAGTGTTGGTTAAAAAAAAAATAGAAAAAAATGAATGAAAATAACATAAAAAAAAAATAACTTTGGAACATTATTTTTGAAGCTCTCGTACCAGGATAACAGAAGTGTACAAGAGGTCATTCGTAATATATAACCTTTTGTACTCTTCTGCTCTCCTGGTGATTCTCAATGTTTATTAGCCTTTTATCCTCTATTCTTGGTCGATGCTTTAAAAAAGTTTGCATTAAAATTGTTTTTTTCATCAGGCGGACAACGGGTAAAAATGTCTGCCCATAGTCCACCAGGTGAACCAACCACCAGGTGTGCCTACTTTTTTCTTAGACCATATAACTATGGATGTGTTACGCATGTAATCTACTAACAAACTTTTCTGACACTACTGACACTACTAACAAACTTTGCGTGGGACTAGGTAGCATGAAATCAGCAACTTTGGATTTTATTCCATTACTTTAGGATCTTTACCTGATTCACCTGATTGTCTGAAAAGAAACATGACTCCGTGCTTCGGATGGCACGCTAAGCCGTTGGACCCGTCTACTATCTCTGGCGGTAGGAGACGTTACATAAAAATAATGTCAGAGGCTGTAAGGCGGTCTGAATAAACTCTGACAACAGGGATTGCTGCTCACACGATATGAAGAAGAATCTTTAGATTATAATTTTTATTGTTAAAAATAGTTTCGTGTGCACCCCAAACGAGACTATTTTGAAGTCCTTGCATCCGCAATTATAGGATGTCTTGTTTAGTGATTAGCTATAAAATTGGTCATGGTCAATTGGCTATGTAACTTGGCAGAGAGGAATGCAAACGCAAGTCTGGTCCCTAGTTATATGGCCGAAGTCTTTTTCATCTTAACGGACGTCTTTATTGCTAATTATGGAAGCAAAAAGCTAATACACAATCTATTAACAAATCTACAAGCCAAGTCTATGCGGAGTCCTCCTGGGTGTGCTCAGGCCGGGCGTCGCGATTTCCTGCTTCACCGGGACGTCCTGGTCTCTCTTCTTCTTATCTTCTGCCATCTTCTCTTCCGCTTGCTTCATCTCTTCTTCCATCCGTTGGAGATGGACTGCTGCCTCTTTGCGTTTGTCGCGGTTTGATCTGAAAATACGGTTTGCAAATGAAATTACTTGGGTCATGATGGTAGATCTTTGACTACTTATATAGGGACTAGTTACGCGTGTAATTCTACTAAAAAACATTTCTGACACTTTTTGCGGGGGGCGAGGTAACATGAAATCTGCAACTTTGGATTTTATTCCCCATAACTTTAGATTCTAATTTTGAACGTTAAAAATCATGAAAAGAAGTCTCGTGTGAAACTGTGAACCCTAAACGTTCTAAGTTCGAAATTATTGTTTCGCAATTATAGGCTGTCTCGTTTAGTGATAAGGTATAAAATTGAATTTAAATGCACATGATTAATAAATCTTATCCGTGGCAGAGGGGAAATGCTACCGCAAGGCTAGTCCTTAATAAATAGTCAAAGTGGTAGATGGACAAAGTAGTGACAAGAATTGCCGTCGTGGAAGGGGAAACGGTCTATGGGCAGACTAGCATCACATGAATAAATATCCGTACAGAACGGAAGCTTCATACAAGCAGCCGCTGTTGGCGCACTTATACATAGCGCGAGTTAGAGGTCGTACGAACGTGCACCTGTTCGAACGACCTCGTAACACAATTCGGTACGTAAAGTTTTTTTTTGTATTTTTTTTATATTTTTTACGAATAGTAGACGTAATTTTAAATTTAATAAAATTAAATCATTTTTTAATCAGATAACTCAGATCCATATAATGTTAGTAATATTTTAAGAAACTGCTTTAATTTTTCTCGAATTTCATAGATTTGATCAATATACATTGAATATACAGATTTATTTAATTTTCAAATTATTTAGATCTGTAATCCTAATCTCTAAATGCAATATTGATTACAAGAAAATAATTCGAACTCCACGGAGAAAATAAATTAAGAAAATCACCTCCTAACAATCGACACACACCACAATCTCTTTCTAAGGCGCGGTTTATATAGAAGTGACATGGTGCGGGCGGGGTGCGGCAATATTTTTATTTTATTTATTAGACACACAAAACAGGAAACAATCAGTGAAATAATAACACATAAGAAACATAAACAAACCACATAACATTAATAAAAACATAAACATTAATATAAACCTAATAGTACGTAGCATAGCGTCGCTTGGAGAATTACGATTTTCCTTTACGACAAAAACGACGCTATGCTACGTACTGTAAGGTTTATATTGGTGTTACTTGGACAATCCGCTACCGCCACACGTCTCTTCTGTATAAGCACCTAACTCTATGCCGGAAACAGAAACGAAATATTTATGTCAAATTCTGGCCTTTTATTTCAAATTGATCTAACATATATAACATTGTTGTACAGACAATTGTTTCGTAATGGATTTTGATTTAATCCTAAAACGATACTACAAATTGTGGAATACTTTGCCCAGGAGCGGGATACAGAACTAAATAAAAACTACATTCACTCACTTGCCAGTCTCCTTAACAGAGAAGAACATAGGTCCTAACTCAGCCAGCCACCTGCCGTCGACCGCGGTGACGCAGTGCATATACTCCTTAGTGGTCATCATCAGCTCGTGGTAGACCACGTAGTCGGGCGAGTTGCCCAGCCCGAACAGGGCCGAGGTCGGGTGTAAGTGGCAGGGCATGCCTGTACGACTGTTCACGTATTCACCTATCCCTTTGAGGCGCGCTGCTTGCTGGAAGTACGCTGGGGAGATTATTCATCGGTTAATACACACATCTTAACTATTATAAAACTGTAATAGAAGTGTGTCTGTACATTGAAGATATTAACAAAAAAAGTTACGATATGGTTTTTATGTGTCCCTGATTCCATATCACCAATTTTTTGTCTGTCTGTTTGTTTGTTTGGTCGAGCATCACGCAAAAACTACTGAACCGATTTTGATGAAACTTTTTTTGTTTGATAGCTTATGATCTGACTTAAAATCTGGTTTATAATTTGAGCGGACGAAGTCGCGGTTTAACTCTAGTAGGTAAATATATAAATTTACGACCATAATCTTTTTAGGGTGGGCTGAAACATTGCTGCAACTTTCTATGAGTTGTACCAATGCTCATATTTAGCAATTTAGGTAATTTAAAAGGTGTTTATTCCTAGGTTTTTGGGTTTGAGTCATCGTCAATGGTTAATATCTTGGACGGCTATCTTTGGGGGAGGCATATGTCCAGCAGTGGAATCCCATCGGCTAAGATGATGATGAATATCTTGGGCATTGTCACGCAAATTATTTAGTCACATTTAAAGTGTCAGAATCTGGCCCGAACTTGTATTATGATGACTAGGCAACAGGTATACAGGGTGTAAAATTAAATGGGACACTTAAAGGGGTGCTTCAGACCATCAAACTGAACAACTTTTGATATGCGACCAACACTGAAATCGCGAAAAAAAAATCCGCTGTCGGAATACAAAACTGCAAACATAACTCGACTGAAATGTATGGGAGAGCTGATTTTTTTTCGTCATTTCGATATTGGTCCCATTGAGATAGTTGTTCAGATTGATGGTCTGAAACATTCCTTAAAGTAAATGTCCCATTTAATTTTACACCCTGTATAAATACAGACATCCGTGAGTCGGGTACAAATATACACAATCGTCATCATACAAAAATGTGTCCCTTACGGGATTCAAAACCGCGACCCTCGGCACAGCAGGCTGGTTTTCACTACCGATACCCCTTCAGGGATTTGTCCACGCGGACGAAGTCGCGGGCAAAATCTAGTCAATAAATAAACCACAAGACAATCTCACCGGAACAAATACACTTCCTGACAGTGTCCCAGTCGGTCCCGCACGACACTAGAGGCAGCCGCTGCTGTTGCATGATGTCGCGCAACTGTTGCCTCACTTCGCGCACTTTACGCATCGCCTTCCCGTGGACAAAGTGTTCAGTACACCACGCGCTTGAGTAACTGGAATGAAGTAAATATGGTGGTTTAAATGACAAAGGCATACAAGAGACTGCCGCTCTTACTATGAGCTAGAGCTGGATTGATCTGGAAAGGACTGCGCAGGATTGGCATAAATAGAAATGCAAACCCAAAACAAAATGATCAAATGCGTATCTAATACTTAAAGAGGTTTTTCAGATCATCAAACTGAACAACTTTCACTACGGAACCAACGTTGAAATAGTGAAAAAAAAACTCGGGCGTTTCATAAATTTTGGTTGATATTATCCATGAAAAACATGATTTTTATCGCGATTTGAATGTTGGTCTCATCGTAAAACTTGTTCAGTTTGATGGTCGGAATCACCTTCTAAATTATGTAACGCTTATGCCGTTTACACAATGTATTTTTTAGACTACATGCGATCGCCCAGTTTGTATGAAAATTTTCGCTGATTTCTTTAGGGAAAGTTGTTCAGTATCATGAGTGATTGAACCCTTCAAAGTATTGTTGGTGCCTTAATTTACACCCATATACAGGATGAAATAGATATCATTAGCATCCTTTTAAAATAAGAGTCTACCCATTAAACTGAACAACTTTTATTATGGGAGCAAACCGATCGGAGCAAAAAAAATCCGCTGTTGCATACATTTGAGTCGAGTAGGCGTTGTAGTTTAGTAATTTTTTTTTGCTCCGATCCGACTACAGTATCTACACTGTAGACATCACATATTTCCACCCTCTAGACAGGGTGGAAATATGAGATGGGGCAGTGATGTTTTTGACACTATAAACTATGCATTATAATATTGATCTATTTAATTCCAGCGTCGAGTCGACAAGGAGGTTGTTAAGTCGTGATTTCTTTGCTGATGAAGTGTAGAGGTTATTGTTAGACTAAGGTCTTTTCGTTTCTTTTATTTTGTTTATTGTTTTTGCAATGCTTTTTTACATTTACCTTTAGGCTGACATGTGTGCTGACTCATGTGCGTTTTTAAGATTGTTAACAATTTGTTTTTTCTCAACTATTCCTGTATCTACCAGTGAAAACCTGTTATTGGCTTTCTGCTTTATACTCATGTAACTACTGTATTATATTGCTGTTGGTTTTCCAATAAATAAAAATAAAAAAAATAAAATAAAAAATAAACAGTATATCCTAAAATGAAAGTATTCCGCCCTACTCCAACTTACTTGTTAGACTTCCACTGGTTGTAAAGATGTAGTAGGGTAAGGTGATCAGACTCGGGCACTTGGAACTTCTCCTTGACGGAGTCTGCCTCCTCCTCGCGACCCTGCGGCCGGTAGAAAACCGACGGCACCGATAACATCGACACTGGAAACATAAAGCACTGTTGTGGCATACCTGGGACATTTCTGACAAACGGGCTCACATTGCCGAGAGGTTGGCACGTGCGATACTAAGTGCGAGTGAGAGAGGAATCACCATTGCCTAACGTAATCTTTCACGAGGGGGTGAGGTCAAAATTGGTGGAGGACAGGTAGTGTCCGTACTGTAAGTTGTATCGTACTATTTCTTATAGGTACTGTGGGTTTGGCTTGCTTGAAAAATAGTCAACCCTTGAAAGAATTATGAAGCTAGTAAGTACAGTCAGCAGCAATAAGTTGTAACACTTTAGTACTACGACGTAGAACAATTACATACGCACATAAAAATTTCCAAACCAACACATGTGTTGAGAATAGGAAGATCTTTTAGATTTGCTATCATCATCAGCCTATATATCAGTCCAACTGCAGGGCCTACCCTCAGGGAAGGTGTATGGGCGTTAGTCCACCACGGGTACCCGATGCGGACTGGTAGACTTCACACACGCAGTCGGTATTTGTAAATAAGCCAAGAAAACTCAGTGTATGGCATGTGACATTCAAAATAATTTATTCAAAATAGGAACTTCAATCCCATTTATTGAATGTATTTTTATTTAAGGCTACCACCGCGTCTTGTCGTGTTGTCGCTATAGAGAAAGATGCCAGAAAGTCATACACTAACTTACAGCCATCCGTGCGGATTCGAACCCGGGCCACCATGAGTGTCCGTCCGATAAGTTACGTATACCTCTCCACAACACGTCATCAACGATTTAGATTTGCCGTAAACATACGTACCAATAATGAGTACTTCAGCACTGCACCCCATCTCGGCCGACACGATTAGCATGTGACACTGCGGCGGGTCTAGCGGGAACTCAGCCATCTGTCGACCTAGTGAAGTAAGTGCTCCGGTGCCATCCAGTGCACCCAGGATCCAGAGCTGGTACATCGAGTTGAGGATCGTGTCCTGCGGGGGGCAATAGTTAGATATTAAGTTTCAATACCCTGTGGGGACTTGCCACAGATGTCAACAACCGCAAGTTAACCTACTACAAGTAAGGTTCACAATCAAATGCGAGATACAAATCGCGCAAGAGAAATAATCAAAGAGATTCGATATATATACAAGGTCCAAGTGGTCAAACTAAGAACTGTTGGACCACGACCGGTCCCCAGGTTTTACAAATAGCCTGGCTGAAGATCTTCCCCATTTCAGTTGAGGGTTATTCCAAGTAGCATGCCTACCACTCAATACTAAATATTTTATGATGGTAAAATTAAAAGTTAAGAGATCATTTATGGACTCGTATTGTAGGGCACTGCAAACAAGTAGAAGAAAGCCTCCCCGTTTCTTTGCTTTGATGTCAAAAAGTAATTCCGAATTCGTGATTTGTTTTTGATTTGTGAATTACCGCAAAATTAATACTGAACTGACTCGATAGTTACGGCAATCTCCATACTCCATTTCAAATAGCAACGTAATTTTAAGGATATTTTGAATTACAGAAACACAGATTTGGAACACGTCCTCTCACTTGTTCTTAGAACAGATCTTTGTGATAAAAAAATTATATTTGCAAATCAGAATTGGCCAGAAAGCTATATAGGAATCAGAAAATCTTGTCGTCCTTATTTGAAATGAAGTATAGGTAAATGTGGATATTTTAGATAACTACCCCCTCGGGGAGTATAGTCTTGAGCATAACAGTTTATGCTTTATTTATGCTTATATTCCAAAAAGGCGTAGTTTTTCGACTTATTATCAGTTACTATTTCAAATATTATTGATTTTTAAACATGTTAAGCCATGTTGTGCTATTTCGAATCAAATTAAAGATTGAAAAAAGGTAGCGAAATTGGATAACGCAGTTCCCCGGTTTGGAAAAGTGCGGGTTCAAGTCCCGCCCGAGACAAATTTTTCAATCTTTATTTTGATTCGAAAAAGCACAACATGGCTGTAACATGTTTAAAAATCAATAATATTTGAAATAGGAACAGGGTGTGTCATCTATAACGTATGAATTCCAGTTGTAATGCTGGACTTGCGGGTTGGTTAGTTTGTAATAACTACCAGTAGATGGCGCTCACGTCCCCTTACGACGCAACAGATTGAAAATTTCGTTCACTGGGTAGTGGGCTCGGTGGCGAAATTGGATAAAGCAGTTCCCCGGTTTGGAAAAGTGCGGGTTCAAGTCCCGCCCGAGACAAATTTTTCAATCTTTAATTTTATTATCAGTTATTTTTCTAATGAGAGTAATGACATATTTTGCGGTAATTCTCCAATAAGAACAAAATTCGAACTGTTACGAAGCTTTAACTTCGAAGGACAGTTGGTATTTCAACTAATTTTAATACAGCAATTACAGTATAGTAGACAAATACAAAGACGAGCTTTTCTCTGAAGAGTTTTCGAAGTGAGGCAGGCATATCATAATTTAATTATTCTAACTGGAGAAAAATGAGCATTTGAATATGCATAAGGAGAATTTACATACATACCCGGTCTAAATGTATCAAATGGTTCCGTATGGGGTTGCATAAAATTCAAAGTCATATTTTAAACTTGCGTAATTGATATTGCCATACTCATAATTTAGCATAACGTTAGTAAAGAATAATTTATTCTACATAATGTTTCTTTCTCTAATGAAGCAATTATACAAGTAAGCGTGCAAGAAAACATGAAATTTGTATCTATGTGGGCTTCTCGCGCCGAAGTCCCCTCACTACACTCGGGTTACTGGCGCACACTTTCGATCGCTAATAAAAAACCAGATACACAACCAATGCTCCAAAAACGGCAGAACCAAAATTGCTCTGTGTGAACTAAGGTATTAGTCCCTACGGGAAGTACGGTAGAATCGCGCTAATTAGCTGACAACAAACATACAAATTCGGACGAAAAAAAATCTGATCTTACAGGAGATTGTGCATCTAGTTTTTTTTGATCGGCGGTGTAATACCTACTTATTTCGTTCTCGGCTTCCATCGCGACCTTCATCATCATTCTTGGGGTGAACAGTCGGGTTGGCCTGTAGCTCTTTGATCTGTTTATGTGCCTAATAAATTAAATAAACTCGTGCGTGTTTCGTATTCCGTTATATGTATGTGCTCTAACTCTAACATACCTGCGGGGGCGGGTCCATGAAATGAAACGCGAGCAGATCCTCAACGCCTAAACTCTTGAGAAGCAGCACGGTGTTGGCGAGGTTAGTGCGCTGTATCTCGGGCACGGTCGATGCCAGTAGCTCGTGCGTGTACTGGCGCTGCGTGTAGAGACAGAACGCTTTCCCGGGCCCTGTACGACCGGCTCGGCCGGCTCGCTGGCGAGCATTCGCTTGACTTACTGGATAGATCTGGAATACGAATGGGTTAAATTACAATGTGACTAAAATATAGAAGTGTTGGTGGTCGCCGTTCTAACGAAGGATGTGAGATAGTGTTATCATATCAAGGTGGTTTTCAATTAGTTTTTCCTGACCAACCACTTGAAGACAGAGCTTAAACTCGCGTACATGTATCCCAAATTATAAATGAACAATTAAATGAGTTTGACAAAAAGAGTAACGTGAAAATTATATGGGGCAAACTATGCAAAAAAACACGCATCCAGTGATAAGTCTGATTTATCCCCCCCACCCCACCAAAAGTCATTACAGCTACAGCGATTTCTTTTCCATTGTTTTGTTTTTTCAATGATTATCCACCATCCTGAACCAAAACTCTGGATACGTGCTTGTGGGTCAGTTTCTCTTTGCACAACTCAGAAAAAGCTGGTTGGTAGGTACCTTAGTCAACTGCTCGGATAGTTCAAGCAACTCCAAGTACCACTGATTGGGAACCACTTTAACTAGCCAATAAATAATTATATCAAATCTAACCTGCAGGGCATCCATACCGATCCTCGGGTTGTAAACTTTCAGCTTGCAGTATCCACAGTCGATAACATACATGATACCGTCGACTGTCAGTGATGTCTCTGAAAATTAAAGATAATTTATTAGGTACATGATCAACGAGAGAAAGCATAATTCGTAACCTAACATCGAATTCGAATTCACAGGCACATTACATTGTAATGATCCGAAGTAGGCACTATAGGCTTTTTAAAATGGAAATCATACAACAACGGCACGAACATATAACATTCATGACCGAACTGGGATTCGAACCCAGGACCCTGGTTTGGCAGTCCGGCGCTCGTAGAGCGCGCGTATGTGACGTTGCCGTCCGGGGCAAGTGGCAGAAATCTAGCAAACGCATCGCATACGATGCGCCCAAGTGTAGGTTCTAATCATGGTTCCAACGGCCGAGTGAAGGAGGCATGTTACAATGCCTCAGTAAATCGTTTACCTGCAATATTAGTAGCAACGATACACTTCCTCAGGCCAGGTGGCGCGCGCTGGAATATCTTTGCTTGCAGGTCGGCAGGCAGTTGCGAGTAGATCGGCAGGACGGTGAGAGGCGGCGCGCTGTCCAGATCGGTCAGTCGCTCTGTTAGCACCTGCGTATTTTCATCAAACTTTACATTACTTGGCTTGTAAATGGTTTATTACTTGGCTTGTTTTTGCCCCACAAGACGGCATATCTGACTGACTATCAAATTAGCCCAGCTTGACAGTAACCTAACTGGTCTACCTTGAGCTAACTGACTCTCTATTCCTCATTATCATCACGCTGCAATGTAAAAATGTCATGTGTACTATATTTTATTTTAGAGATATAAGTATTTATGGCTTTTTGTTACCTATATTTTTGTTGACGTCAAGGGAATTATTTCAGTTATTTCGTGTGAACACAACAAGGAAATTATTATGTTTCCTTTTCATTTTAGGGTTTCTAATCTTTTTGGCCGTATCATAAAGCGAAGGCTAATTTTTTTTTTATTTTGTCCCCCATAGCACTATAGGATTAAATATTTTTTTTTTAGATTCTATTTTGTTTTTTGCGTTCATTTGTAAAAGTTTTGACCGGTTTTGTCAAACATGCTCTGGAAAATTCTTCGGAACTACCATTAGTTATTCCTCAATACCTACTAAAAGAAAGAAACAAGAACATACCTCACAAGTAACTTCAATATCTTCCTGACCGGGCATGAATATCAAGATGTCACCCTCATCTGGTTGTAGATGTATTTGCAGCGCCTGGAACCAACAAAATAAGGAATTATGTAACCGCGAACTCTCAGGCAAATTACCAACTAAATTGTATTTAAATGGAATTTGGTAGTTGTCGAATCAGTTTTGGACCAATTCGAAAGAGTCGTGATTGTTTGTTCCGGCCGTACCAATTTCAATGGGATACGAAATTACAAACACAACTTGGACACCTAGCGGTCATTCCATACAAATAGGAAAAATAATTTTTTTTTACAGAAATACGTCATTGCCTACATTTTACGCCACGCTTCCATCCAGAGAAAGCGAGGTTAAAATTAGTGGGAGGCAGGTAGTTTCCGTACTATATGTAGTACTAGCTACTCTTTCTTATCATCATCTCAGCCGATGGACGTCCACTGCAGGACATAGGCCTCCCCCAAGGATCGCCATAACGACCGGTCCTGCGCTGCCCTTTCAACAGCCCGGTCTTACTTATACTGTGATACAGACGTGAATTAACGTATTGGCTAAGTGCAAAGTGCGTGGTGAAAGCGAAAACAGTCAAAGCTGTTGTCAAAAGACCATGCGGGTTTTGTATGGAAGGTTGGCGCCTTAATTTTCAACGTTGTTTTTGGCGCGGACATGAGCCAAAATTGAATATTTTAGTTCAGAATAAAGTAACAAACAGAACTTTTTTATTACATGTATATCTTTAAACTCAGTCCGAACGCAGATATAAAGGCCTGAAGTTGAAAATATATTCACGACGATTACTTCAAACCTTTATATCTCCGTTCGGACTGAGCTTAGATAAATACATGTTATAACAAGTTTTGTATGTAACTTTATTCTAAAGAATAATAATTCAAGTTTGAATGATGGCGGCGCTAAAAAAATTGGCGAAAAGAAAAAAGGCGCAATTTTTAGTCATTGGCTTTTGCTTGAATCTATTAAGAAGCAAGTTTTGTCCAAGCAGTCAATGAAGTAGAAATCGAAAATAATTATCATACTGTAAAGTTTATAATTATGTAGACACTAAAGTAAACAGACAAAACATTTGTCAACCGTCGCATTACAAAAAGCTCTTAACATATTAACTACGTAACCTAACACCAAGGTACTAAAACAGTCATAAGAGTCATAACATCTTATAGCTTGTTTGCTCATTGCATTAAGTCATTAAGGTAGGTACTAAATGTACCTAGTATTGACGTCAGAGCCTTTGGTTACACACTAATGGAGTAATGCTTGTCTGCATTATTCTATTTTTAACCCCCGACGCAAAAAGAGGGGTGTTATAATAATACAGGATGTTAGGGTGGACAACTATTATAGACGCATTACTTTAATGAGTAGTGATTGCACTCATGATAATTAACAACGCGTTCCTAAAGGAAGTACGAAAAAAAAATTTCAACTTTTCAAACAAACGTTCGATCAGCTGACTGGATTTAGTATGGAAAGTCGATTTTTTTTTGCTAATTTTCTATATGGTTCAGTCTTTATCATCACCCCATAACACCCTGTATAATTATTGTATAAAACAAACCTCAAGGCTAAAGTTTCGCATGTGTTTTGAGTAACACACACACACACACACACACACACACACACACACACACACACACACACACGCGCGCGCGCGCGCGCCTGTTAACGTGCAAATTGTGTATTTCTTAAACAACCAATAAAAGACTCTTCTTCTGAACAAAGTTCTTGTGAACAAAGTGTGCTTTTAAGTCGGAAGTTAAAGGTCCGTAGGAGTAAAGTACTTGATGGAAGCTAGGCTACATAGCTAGGCTATGCTATATTATATAACAGCAGTCGCTGATAAAAGTTAGGAATAAATTAGAAAACCCCTTGGAGTAAACTTGAGGCTTGTTGAGTATATTGTTATGCAGCAAGACATAAATTCACATTACGAGATAGAGCAACAACCTATAGGCTAAATTCAAAGATATACAGGGTTACAGTTGCATTACTTTAAGGGGCGATTGTACCCATGATACGGAACAACTCTCCCTAAGAAACCTTAGGAAATTCGCAAAAAAAATGTCGACTTCTCATACAAAAGTCCGTTTAGCTAATTGTAATTAGCATAGCAAAGTCCAAATTCTTTTTTCGAATTTCCTATAGGTTCTTAGGGAATGTTGTTCAGTGTCATGAGTTCAATCACCCCTTAATGTAATGCAACTGTTTACCCTAACACCCTGGATAAGCTCTAGCTTATATCATTGGATTTAGCCTCTACATTCTCAAATGTTTTGTGTCTCCCAATAGGACATCATATCAGGATAGACATTCACACTACGAGATGAGATTAAAATAAACTCAAACATTGATGAATAGGAAATGCAGCCTCATAGTTCAAGGGTAAAAGCAAGAAATAATTTAAAAGGTCTGCTGCAAATATCCTTTAAAGAACACTTTGATAAAAGGTCACGTGAAAAGGGAATTTGGTGTAAATCTATACAATGTGAGCCTCCTCGCATTCCGTGGTTCAATAACACGAAGTTAAATAGAAATAGTATTGTTTTAGCACACAGCCTAAGGACCGGTCACATTCCACTGAACAAGTATGGATTTCTAATGAGAAAAGTCAACTCACCTAATGGCGATACATATGGTATAATAGAAGATGCCCATCACTTGCTGGTGGAGTGTGAGCGGAAACGTAGTCAAAGAGAGGCATTGCTTACGGCTGCCAACCTCAGTAGATATGATGTAGGAGTATTTTTAAGTATCCTGTCTGATCCGACGTCCGAGTTGGCGAAGAAAGTTTATAGGATGGCTAACCGTGATTAATACCTACTCCACCATAGTTTGTAAGGTTATGATGATTGTATCGTCATAGTTTGTTATATTATTAGGTACTTATAATGATAAGGTACGACAGGACCGGTATATACAAAATGTATTAAGGCGGTTGCAGAGGGGTCAATTTTATACAAAACGCACGCACGCACGCACAATACGCGTAGATGGTAAAATAAAGAAAAATAGTTTAGGAAATGTAGATGCCGCGTAACAAATAATATTTGCAATTTATTACGCTGCAACAAGATTTTCTAAACTATTTTTCCATATATAAAATATTACTTTTATTAATTCCGTCTACTCGTATTGTGCGTCAAACTTTTGTATGGACTGAAACCACCTTAAGGCTCTAAAAAAAATAAATTAAAAAAAAAATTATCCTTGAAGTCATTTTGTATCTTCTTGTATCAAAGATAGGAGGCCAATCAGGCTACTAAAAAGCCGGCTTAAAAAGGTCTTCATAGATACAGTATACAAGGCTGAGTTTAAGAATAAAAGACAAAAATATTTTAAGGTGCCCACTTCAAAGGTCTTTGAAAACATTTTGGAACCTTCTACCTCAGGACAGGAAGCCAATCAGGCTACTAAACTTAAAAGGATTTACTTTTATTTACTCAGTCTCACACAGTGTAGAAGGCTGAGAAGAATAAAACCTAGGCACTTTAAAATAGTGCCTAATTCGAATGTCTTTGCAGTCATTTTGTAACTTTGTATCTAGTTTCTGCTTCAAGACAAGAGGCTATACATGCTACGAGAAGCTTTATAAACTGACGACTAAAGCCAATGATAAAGCTAGATGTACATAAATAAAGGTCTAAGTGCATGCTACGATATGTCCTAAGGGTTACCTTGGAACTTGTGGTGGTCTGCGGGACTTCAATAAAGAGTTCAGTCACATTACGAGGTTCAAAACAACTGGAAAACATCTGTCACTGTCTGATTTCAATTTGTTATTAAAATTGTTTTTTTTTACCAGCAGAGGTACTTTACTCTTTATTTATATTTATGATAAGGGCACGTTTATAAATTACGTAATATGTTTTTATTTAATTTGGACTCCCGTCTGACCCCCTTGGTGAGATGTGGTGGGAGCCCACCTCCCTCTCACGTGAGATTTATCCCATAATTTTTCAATATCAAAAGTATATTATCTTGCCTATGTATATATTATCTGTTATATATAATCTTATAATTTACAATTTAATAATGCACACTATCAGATTCAGAATTAGAGATTGACATTCACTGAGTACATGACACACCTGATCTCAAAATGTACACTATTATAAAACTGTAAATGTATGTGTTTGTTCAAGCATCACGCAAAAACGACTGGACCGATTTTGATGAAACTTTTACTGTGTGATAGCTTATTAGACTTGAAACTAGGGACCGAAACCGGTATCGATAATACCGGTATTTACTAAGTTCAATGCTTCAGTAGAAGCCATTTACCTCGGTAAGCTTAAAACAGACAGCTCGCCTCAAGGTAAAAAACACAGCCTTCTAAGAGAAATGACCTCGAATCTTAGGTCTTGTACTCACTATACTGAAGACAGCTGCGATATAAAGGGGTAACTGGAAATTTAAATTATGATAAATGCCTATTAGTCTAGGAAAAATACGGTTTGAGATTGCATTAAATACACTTTAGTAAAATTGTGTTTGAACTAATAAGTTAGTTAGTTTATAACACTTTTGTCGAGATTTGGTGGTTATATAGGCTGAGGACACTGAGAAATTCCTTAAAATCTATATAACTGTACAAAGGGCAAGCTTATTTCTAAAGATATTTCTTCCACCATACCAGCAAAAGAGACAGTTAATTAACCCCATACGAATTTATTGTGTACAAACAAACAGTAAATAATTAAGTTTTGAGGTTATAATTTTTAAATACTTACAAAATATTAAATATCTACTCAAATTTACGATACCCAGTTAATATCGTAAATTTGATTATTATTGTTATAAGTAAAACTTATTGAAAGAAGCCGTCCTGTAAAAAATCACTAGTTTTCAATTTTTGGTTCATACCTAAATTTAATGATTTGTAAATGTCTTAATTATTCCATGATACATAATATAAAAAATCGGAGATTATTGAGAATTTATGTTTTTCAGGTATATATCTACTAATATTTCAAACTATCACCTAAAGTGCAATTAATGCAATCTACTCAAAACAAAAATCCGTAGATTTCCCCGACTACATAGAAGAAAGCAAGAATAGGTAACTATACCTACAGCGGGGCTAGTAAGCCAACCCGTCATAGCGACATTTAACACATCCATCTGTCAAATTTAGTATTTTATCTCGTTCGTTCGCGTGCAAATAGAAAGAGAGCGGAAGCGTGACAGCGCTATATCACGCTATAGCGGGTTGGCGTACTAGCCCCGCTGGGTGTAAACCTTAATGCGGTACATACTTTATGGGGTACTTCTGACCATCAAACTGAACAACTTTTATCATGGGACAAACTAGGAAATCGCAAAAAATCGTCATCTCTGTTTCATACATTTTGGTCGAGTAGCCATTGACGTTTTCTATAGTACAGAAGATTTTTTTTTTCTATTTCGTTATTGTCTCCTTAGTCAAAGGTGTTCAGTTTGATGGCCTGTAGTACCCCCTTGGATATGTAAAGTATTTAATTTTACACCATGTATAGTACGAAAATATAGGTTTGATTAAGCAAGTAGCGGAACCTGTACCTTGTTTGGACGAAGGATAATATTGCGAATTATTCACTGTATACTTCGGAAATGGGTAACTAATGTAACTAAACAAAGTACCTATTTGATTTGATTTGATTAATCAAATCAAATCAAATCAAATATAGGTACTTTATTTATTTGATTTGATTAATCAAATCAAATAAACATTTATTTAAGACCACAGATCCATAATAGCGTTAGGAAGGGCTTATAAATATAATAAGGAGTTATATTATATTTTACATTTAAATTTTAACAGCCCCGATAGCCAGACCCACCCAGTGACGCTGAATAGGACAATCATAATGACCTGCTATTGCTTTCAGGATGCTGTTGTTGCTGTTTCGGATTAGATGTAAAAGAGACCCGATTGTTTTGCGCCTAATGGCATGAATACCATCTGCTCGCGCCTCAGCAAACATGCCCGATGCACTGCAGTAGCGTGGCAACCCTAACAGCATCCTGAAAGCGTTGTTATATTGTACACGTAGGACATTGATGGCCCGTTGCGTATACCATACCCACAGTCCGCTCTGTTCTGTATCTAATGGTCAATTTATAATTTCTTAGACTGCTTTTATTATTGTTAATGGCAGTTACGTTATTTCATTTTAAAAGAATTCAGTAAAACCTTTCAGCGTTAAATAGCGTGTGTGCTAAGTCTAAATGCACTCTAAACTCTTGACGTCAGAGCTTCTTATCGTCGTAATGTCCTTGGATTAACCTCAGCTATGAACTTTACAGGCTTCGATATTGGAGCTGGGTTTTTGCTAATCTTACTAGGTTTTAATGGAATTTGTTATTTGAAGAGAAATGGACGTATAGTTGATAAATACTTTTTTTAAGAGATATTACTTATTGCGCTAAATTATTACGGACGAAATAACACTTATTTTTCACGGAGGTATTTTTCGTTCATCGCATGCAGATTTCTATTGCTAAACTAATTTAGTACCTATCTGTAAGTCTATCTGAATACAATTTAATTTCATTTTTATATCTATGAAATTATACATAACTCATAAGCTAGTTAGGTACTTTGTTAGGTGTTTTGTTCTGTAAATCTTTTAGTAAACAGTTGGTCCTTTGATTTTTTTCGATTTTATAATTTTGTTTCTGTTTCGATGTTTGCCGTAGTGAAAGTTGTTCAGTTTGATGTTCTGAACCACCCTCTAAAATATGTAGGTAACGCATTCAAGTTAACACTCTGTATAAATCAAATACATTATGTATTTGACTAGGTACGCTCACTATTATACAGGGTGTAAGGGATAGCTCTCCATAAACTGAAACGGTGAACTTGGACGTTTCCCGTGGTAGGCTCCATAGTGAAAGTTGTTCAGTTTGATGGTCTGAGTTCACCGTTACAGTCTGCGGAGGGCTGTCCCTTACACCCTGGATTGTTATATAAAGTCAGTAGTTAAGTTATGAATGGACAAGAGTAGAATTTTCATTTCTCTGTCCATTGTGACACGTGAGTCCGTCGCCATAATACATGCTTCAAAATTGAAGAATGTAGGACGTAGGCGAAGTGTGTCGATTTCCTCACCATTATCACGAATTAAATATGGACAATGAAGAAAAATATATACTAAAAAATAGTACATTTGTACTGTTGTTTTAATTACCTAGTTACTAAGCAATAAAACAAATGTCATGTGAATTAGAATGAAGCGAACACAAATAAAACGTGTTTCTTTCCGCGGCCTGAATTATAAACTTTGACGAAGCATTGTGATATTGCTTGGCAACAAGGAGAAAGTATTTAAATTACATACAAGACTTTGAAGTACATATAAAACGTAAATCATTCTGTTGTTCAACCAGTAGTTCAATTAAGTTTGAAAAGAAACGAAAGTTTGTGTCATTCAAAAAGATAATCAGCCTATACGCTTAGATCAAAATAAAATTAATGGATGGGCCTTACGCGAACATTTCAAACCAGAAAAATGAGGCAAAACAATTGACAGATATACTTCAAATATGTACCGAGTACCGAGTGTACTAGTTGTGTGCTTCAATTTAACGCGCTTTGGGCCTATCCATTAATTTTACTTTGATCTAAGCCTATACGTCCCACTACCCTGGCCTACTCATAGAGGGTGGGTGTTAGTCCACCACGCGTGCCCAAAGCGGATTGGTAGACATCACATACGCATCAGAATTTCTTCTTCAGCTTATGCAGGTTTCGTTACGAGTTAAAAAAACTGATATTAACATCTTTTTCTTATCGTGTGGGCAGAGCCCTGAAGTCAGAGTTTATTCATTAGCGGCGCCCACGACTTCGTATTCACTGAATTTAAATACTCATAAATTTTGATAGAATGAACAGATAGCGATGAAATAAATCCTAAATGTTAATCTAGACTAAGCTCTACGCTTTTGTGAAAGCCCTATTCAAATCGGTTCAGTTGTTTATAAGTGTCGCTGGCACAGAGAAACAGACGAAACAGATAAACAGAAAAAAGTTCTACAAATAATCTCAATGCATTCCATAACGTACCTATCCTAAACCAATCAATATTTTTCCAAATATATGCAATGTATATACAGGGTGAAATTGATATCCTTAGCATCCTTTTAAACTAAGAGTCTAACCATCAAACTGAACAACTTTTACTATGGGTGCAAACCAATCGGAGCAAAAAAAAAATCTGCTGTTGCATACATTTGAATCGAGTAGGCAGCGGCGGCGGGTGCAGTTTAGTATGGAACGAAGTTTGCTCCCATAGTAAAAGTTGTTCAGTTTGATGGGTAGACACTTAGTTTAAAAGGATGCTAATGATATCAACTTCACCCTGTATGTAGGTATATGGTTTATCGTAAGGAAAACATCGGGAGGAAACCAACATGCATGAATTTCGAGGTATCTATTTGTGTCCACTATCTATTGAAAGTGTCGACGGGCTTACTCCCTGTCACTCTGGATAGCACTGCTAGTGAAATGTGGATGTTTTGAATACGCTATTATTTAGAAATAGAGTAAGCTAGTATTCTATAATACAGGGTGTAATATATTACACCCTGTATTATAGAATACAGCCTGGCAAATACTGTAACGGGCTCAAACCATCAAACTGAATAACTTTCTCTATACGGAACCGGCACAGAAATCGTAAAAAAAATCTGTTGTCCCATACAAAACTGAAAACCTACTCCATAGACAAATATGTATCTATACTATTATAAAACTGTAACAGGAAGTGTGTCTGTACATTAAAGATATTAACAAAAAAAAAGTTACGATATGGTTTTTAGGTGTCCCTGATTCCATTTCACCAATTTTTGGATTTTTTGTCTGTCTGTTTGTGTGTTTGTTTGTTTGTTTGTTTGTTTGAACGAGTATCACGCAAAAACTACTGAACCGATTTTGATGAAACTTTTTTGTTTGATAGCTTATGATCTGACTTAAAATCTGGTATATAATTTGTGCGGACGAAGTCGCGGGTTAGCGCTCGTATTGGATATAGATAATTAACTCGCCTTGAATTCTAGGACGTCCTAATTGCGTTGCCGCTTATTAGCACTAGGGGGCGCCACATTATGAAATAAATTGAAAAAGACCGATCGGCCGACACGAGGATCGAACCCTAGCTACCCGGATCGTAAGCCGGTTGTCTAGACCGCTAGACCAACAAGACAGTGATTGATATGGGCGAAATCTCTCACTTATACAGCGCAGGGCGTGAGGTGTAGTGCGCTGTTACTCCGATATAAACCCTAGTTCAACACATAGTGCTTCGAAACATAACCGATAGATGGCGGAAGCTGTCTATGGAAAATTAGCGTTCCACTTAGTTTGTACTAAAATAACATAGCATGACCTACTCAACCCGAATGTAAGGTATAGGGCTGAAGATTTTTTTTTCGCGATTTATATTTTGGTACCGTATAGAGAAAATTATTCAGTTTGACCGTTAGCAAATTAAGGACCGTTGTAATCTATTCATCATTATAGTACCGACCATGTACCTGCGTATACCAATCCATTAACAGGCGTTAAACTATCATAAAAATTAATACACCTTTGTAATCGACTAATGGAAGATAAAATTGCCTAAACAGCGTTAGTGAAACCTTTTAACCTTCAGGCAGTCACGAAAAGGTCTTTTTGTTTATTTGATCTCGAAAAGTGGCCTTTTATTTTTAATTGACACGAAAAGGGCTTAATTAGGTGAAAGGCAGAAAAGGAAGTATTTTGGGACAACGGTTCTAAAGATTTTATACAAAAAACAAAACAACGCATTTTAGATTATGAACTCACACACACACCTTTTAATTTAAGAATGTAGATTTCACTATTGAGATGTATGTATGTTCAATATATGCTCCTGACCGATTTCGGGCACGGCAACTGCTTCAACTCCGTTGTTAGCGTTGATAACCTCTCATGTGGCTAACAAAGCAACATCCTCGCACATGGCCGCCAAATCTTCCTACAATAATTATGGGCTCGATGCCACAACTTTTCATATGGCGCTTTTGCAAATCTTTATACCTGAGGAGTTGCCCGCCATGTTTACGCTTGCTCTCTTTTCAACTCAAAGTAGAAGATGCGCTTCGCCACTCGTATCATCCCTGACTCGTGACATGATTGAGATGTAAGGGCGCATTAACCACAAAGTCATGACATTTCGTCCAAGAACGTTGCTCTATCGCGTATGTGGCACGAAACACAAAGAAAACACATAATTCAATGCGACGAAAAAGTAAACAGTGCAATACAAAGTTCATCGTACGAAAAGGCCGCAAATTGTTCGAATTCAATTAGCGCTGAAATCGATAGGTTTAGCCTGCAAACAGACACACCTCTATTGGGCCGGTCGAACAAGTACTATAGCTTTGTACTTGGATTGCTAAAGATTTTGGAGTAGGTAATCTCGTGGAGAAACAGAAACTTGTGAACAATATGGGTCTTTATGAGTTTTATTTTCGAATGAAAAAATACAGCATTTCTAAGGGAGCACCTACTGCACATTACTGCAGACAATGGAGGGACCACATCAGGGATAACTTAGCACCCCGGTAGGACACCCAAAAAGAGAAGGACCGCGGGTGTTGCTGTGATTATCGGTCGGTTCGGATCGATAAGAATTGGGTCGCAGGGATCGGTGTTCATAATGAGACAAACAGTCACAAAACGCAGGCCCAATGAGGATTGGTGGTGGCAAGTCAAATTCCATGACATGCTATCGACTAGAAAAAAGGTGAAGGTAAGTTTGTAGTTAATTTGCTTTCAAGGTATTTTCTCGCCTTTAATATTAAAGCCAAGATAGGCTATATCAGCCATCTAAGAGCACATCAACGAAGCTCTCTAAGCCATAATCAGCCGCTGTGGTGGAAAACTGGCATGAAGCATCATAATTATTGATAATTAACATGTTACAGCCATGTTCTGCTTTTTATTTTATTTTGTAGATAGCGCGATGTCCCTTCTCAGACAGAATGGGTTGAAGAATTATGTTCTCTGACGTACATAATTGTACGAAAGCAAATCCCCAGTACGCCAGGTTGTGGGTTTTAGTACCCTTCGAGACTGAATTTTTCAATCTTTATTTAGATTAAAGATTACATTTTGATAATTCATTTACATGGTATTTAATTATATTGAATTAAATTGAGAAAAAAGCCCTCAAATGCGATACGTCTAACTGTAAAACGAATTTGCTTGCACAAATCGTGTCGGTTTCGTGCATCGAGACGAGAGATCGAATAATACCGGTCGCGGCAGTTCATTGACCCGAGTTGCAACTGTAGCGCAATCACTGTTCACATTCGAGCCGTTTTGTTGATTAGATTTCAGTGACTAATCAACAAGGATTATGTGCAGAGGAATGAAGCGAAGTCGAGAGGACCTGGAGGAGAGGAGAGGAGACTGGGCACATGTCTTGTAGGGATTATTATTATTTTTTTTTTTTTTGAGATGACTATTACAGCTCTGCTCCGGGAGCTTACTGCGGGCTATTGGAGGGACCACGAAAGGTCACCGAGCCAATTGAATGAACTTAAGCAACCGACCTGGGGGCACCCAGAGGGGTACGGACCTCGGCCTAGGACGTTGCTGGGGCTACGCGGCGGATTGTGTAGCTGGGATAGGTGAGAAGCGGCCTGGGATTGGCCTATAGCGTCTGTAGGCGCCAGAATTTAAGGGAGTGTGCAGTGGTCGCGGCTGTCTCCGCCGGCGGGGACGTCGATTAATGTGTCGGCGTGTTGTTGTCGTGTGTTGTGAGTTTGCGATTGTTAGTCGTGTCTGTTGGGCCGCCTGTACGGCAACCGTGATCTCATCTTCTGGATCGACCAGTACATTACGGGGTCGACGTCTATTCGTCCTAGTAGTATCACAAGGATAGATGGCGTTTGCCCTAATTAGAGGGTTGGAGTGGCGGGGGGTGATGGCGAAATAATCCGCCACCATGCATTTGAGTAGTTGCTTGATGGTAGGCAACTCTAGATCGAGATTAAGGTTTTTGTTGCGTACGAACCATGGCGCACCAGTGGCCGTACACATCTTGAAGGGATTATTATTATTATCATCATCGTTGAGCCTATAATATACGTCCCATTGCAGAGCATAGACTTACCATGCACCCTTGCATGGTCGTTAGTCCCCCACTCGAGCCCAATGCGGATTGGTAGATTTTACATACACATCAGAATTTTTTCTTCGGCGTATGCGCAGGTTTCCTCACGATATTTTCGTCCACCATTTGAACGCAGTTCCGTGAGTATTATTAGGGTGTTACACCCTGTATAATTTACGCACGTGTCGAAGACGTGACGGTGGAGTAAATACTTATCCTGTATTTTTTCTGAAAGCAATTCCTTTCTTTTATATCTTCTTAATAGACAATGAAGAAAAAATCCTTTGGTCGAATCAAGTAATTTTATGAAACAGGTACAATTTGTTCTACGAATTCAAAGCTTTTTTCATAGAATGTTGTTCAATTTATTTGATGGATGGAATTGATGAAGATCAATAAACTGAAAAGGGGTGGTTCACCTGAACTTTCAGTAGTTTATGTTGATCTTTTATTTGCTGACATTAATATATTTTATAGCTGGATAAAATTCCTACCATTTATTTAGCTTCTACTGACATCAAACATCGCCCATAAATATAATATATTTGACATGACAATGCGAATTTTATGTTTCAACATTCATAATTCATAGCCCTCAAAAATCTAGAGTAAACATTTCGTGACAAGTTAGCGAAACAATCATTGACTGTTTTTTACCAACGTTCTTTTACGAAGAAGGAATAATGGGAGGTCTCTATCAAGTATTGGGATGAAAGGCAATTATAAATACATTTAACGGAGTTATTAATTCCGTCTACGCGTATTATGCGTCAAAGTTTTGTATAAAATTGGCCCCTCTGCAACCGCCTTAAGCAACCGACCTAGGGGCACCCAGAATGGGTAAGGACTTCGGAAGACGTTGCTGGGGGGCTACGCGGCATATTGGGTAGTGGGGATCGGGGATATTCTTGGCCATCTCTCTGATGCTGCCTTGATCCACCGGTTTGATTCAGTTTGATTAATTTTTACGATTTCGAATTTCGTAATCACTCAGCCACTACTTAGTCTTTTTTGCCAACGCTGTGAGAGGGAAAAGGAAATTGTATTTTTCCTTCGATTACGATTTTATTTACGATACAATCGTCAATTAGTGCTAATTAGGTTTAAGTTGGAAACTGGTTGAAAATCGTGTTTATAATGTGACATAACCGGTGTATAAAAGAGTGGAGGTGTAAAAACTTCGGAAGTTACGTGTGCTCTTATGTGATTAATCACATATGTTGATGTATCAGTGCTTATTTATTACATACATACATATTCTCACGCCTGTTTCCCACTGGGGTAGGCAGAGACAACGGAACGCCACCTGCTACGATCCTGACATACCTCTCTAGCGTCCTCCACATTCATAAGTCCTTTCATGCATGCTCGTCGGTTTCGGGTAGATCTGAGCTGGCCCTTTTTAAGCACGTCGCCAATTTGGTTCGTATATGTACGTCTAGGCCGGCCCCTTCCAAAATTTCCACTTACGCTTGCCCTATAGATTGCCCTCGTCCATCACAGTCACACCACACATACTTCTCAATGAGCGCTTATTTATTTGCTGTTAATTATTCATGTTTTCATGTTCACTGTAACAACAAGACGTTATATGTAAAAGTTTTTTGAACAGTATAAAGGCGCTAACTGTATTAACAATAGCGCTTCTCCGAATTATCATTAATTTCTTTACGTTGGCACGTTACCGAAGAACGTTGCGAACTTACTCGAGTCCATCGTTGCTGACGTCACTATTATTTCCAAGTATAAGTAACTGACCTGTTTAACAGCACCATCGACGTAGTCTTCGCAGACGTTCTTAGAGAAGAACGTCTCGACGGGGAACGTGCGGCCGGGGATCGTGAACGTCGGCACGTTACCGAAGAACGTTGCGAACTTGCTCGAGTCCATCGTTGCTGACGTAACTATTAGCTTGAGGTCCGAGCGACGCGCTACCACCTGGGGAAGAGGAGAAACTGGAAGTTAGAGTAATATTAAAGTGGTTATGCTAGGCGAACTTTATGGGCTAAAATACGTAGGTATATACAGCGTGTAAGTGACAGCCTAGTAAATACTGAAACGGTGAACTTAGACCATCAAACTGAACAACTTTCACTTGGAGCCTACCTCAGGAAACTGCAGGTACAGCAGTTTTGTATGGGACAGCTGATTTTTTTCGCGTTTCCTGAGGTAGGCTCCATAGTCAAAGTTGTTTAGTTTGATGGTCTGAGTTCACCGTTTCAGTATTTGCTAGGCTTTCCACTTACACCCTGTATAAGGTCTAACAAAATTACCTGAAACTATTACCATTGGGTATGCTCAGACCATCGAACTGAACAACTTTCTCTACGGGACCAATAGTGAAATCTCGAAAAAAATCTGCTGCCCCATACATTTGAGTCAAGTTGTGTTTGCAGTTTCGTATGGGACATCAAATTTTTTTTTCGCGATTTCTATATTGGTCCCATAGAGAAAGTTTTTCAGTTTGATGTTCTGAGCATACCTATACCCTTAAAATAGTTTCAGCTAATTTTGTTAGAGTTATATCTGTTAAAGGGTCATAATAAAAGTATCTAATCGTTACTTTTGAACATCTATAAATCTGCTGCCCCATACACTTGAGTGTATGTTACCTGAGTTTTATATGAAACAGATGCTTTTTTTTCGTGAAAGTTGTTCGGCTTGATAATCCGAACCCCCAAAATACCCAATATTACTGGGATGTTTTTTCACAACCTGTAGAGTAAAATAATTCATACGATGGGAGTGAAATTCCGTAAACTTTTTTTTTATGATACTTATATTATGGTATGGCAATGTCTGACAAACTATGAAAAAGCTTTGCTGTCTGACATATTTTTAGCCAATGACAGTTTGAATATCAAGAGAGAGAAACCCAAAGAAAACAGCCAGGAATTCTTCCCGTAAACCAAGAAAGTTAATCGTGCGTGATTTAATAAAGCAAAAACAAACTTCATAACATAACTTTGTAGAGGCCGTCTACCTTTGCGAACTTGGATAAAACAAGCATTGACTTTAGCAAAGCTTGGCAGTAATAAATAAGAACCACAAAACCGTTAAAAGAAAAGTTTTTATGAAAACTCAAATAGTCACGAGTCGCTGATTATCAAACTCGGCGAGGACGAGCTGAAGCAGGTTGATAAGTTCCGATACTTAGGGAGCACTTTGACATCTAAGTGCGACCTTAACGCAGAAATCAACAGCAGGATTGGCGCGGCTGCTGCAGCGTTCGGCAAGCTGGATTCCAAGGTCTTCTCGTCACACGACTTGAAAATGGCTACGAAAATCTCGGTTTATATGGCAGTAGTGCTGCCTAACATATTATACTCCGCCGAATCGTGGACTGTTTATCGCCGCCACATACGCATGTTGGACCGGTTCCACCTCAGATGCCTACGTAAGATCATAAAAATCCAATGGTCCGATCGCGTGAGGAACACTGAAGTGCTGCGTAGAGCCAATGTAGGTGGCATTGAGTCATACCTTATGCGGCGTCAGCTTCGGTGGTGGCCAAAGATGAGCCTTGCAGTAGCATTTCCCCTCTGTCACGGTATAAGATCAATTAATCATGTGCATTTACATTCAATTTTTATACCTTATCACTAAACGAGGCAGCCTGTAATTGCGAAACAATAATTTTGAACGTAGAACGTTTGGGGTTCACGCGAGACTACTTTCATGATTTTTAACGTTCAAAATTAGAATCTAAAGTTATGGGAATAAAATCCAAAGTTGCGGATTTCATGTTACCTCGCCCCCCGCACAAAGTGGCAGAAATGTTTGTTAGTAGAATTACACGCGTAACTAGTCCCTATATAAGTAGTCAAAGAATCACATCGATCAATGGCAAAATAGGTTCATGTTACTTGAAGACTTATGTAAATTCTTTCAACAATTCTATAAATACAGAAAAGATTTTGAAATATAAGTGTAGTCCGTGTTTTTTCTAAATAGAATTGATCTTATTATTCTTAGTCATGAATACAGGATGTAAGGAAAAGTATCATTAACCTATGAACCACATACCTACTCTACTTATCAAACTGAACAACTTTTACAATGGGAGCAAACCTGTCAGAACAAAACAAAAATCAACCGTCCCATACGCTTGAATCGAGTAGGTATTGCAGTTTAGTATGGTACAGCAGATTTTTTTCTGTTCTTACAAATAGTAGTAAAAGTTGTTCAGTTTGATGGGTAGAGTATGTGGTTTAAAGGTTAATGATACTTTTCCTTACACCCTGCATATCTGACTTTCAATCCAGATTAAGAAGCAATGACTAAAATTATTTATAACTATAGGGTGAAATTGATATCATTAGCATCCTTTTAAACTAAGAGTCTACCCATAGAACTGAACAACTTTTACTATGGGAGCTAACCGATGGGAGCAAAAAAAAATCTGCTGTTGCATACATCTGAGTCGCGATCTCGCGCGTCGAGATTGCAGTTTAGTATGAAACAGCAGATTTTTTATTTGCACCGATCTGTTGGCTCCCATAGTAAAAGTTTTTCAGTTTGATGAGTAGACTCTTAGTTTAAAAGGATGCTTATGATATCAATTTCAACCTGTATAAGAATATGCTGAAACAATGTCATGTAAATAACTAAAGTAGGTAGCGTTTATCCAAACAATTTTACGGTCGACTAGTTCAATGGTATTTGTGCAGTTAAAATATACATAAAATGCTAAAAGTTATTTGCGGACATTTCAACAATGGAACAGTAATAAAAACATCTATAGAATAGAAATGAGCGTTAAAATCATTATGCTATTGTAGTTTTTTCAAGGAATCTATTTTTAGAGAATGACAATATCGAAAAAAAGAACCCTGAAAATGGTCCTCGTGTATTTCATTAATAGTCGGGTAAATCTACGGATTTTTGTATGGAGTAAGTTGTATTAATTGCACTTACACCTGAAAAACATAAATTCTCAATAATCCGCGATATTGTATTGTGTATTATTTAATAATTAAGACATTGACAAAACGTTAAATTTAGGTGTGATCAAAAAATAGAAAACGGGTGATTTTCTACAGGACGGCTTCGTTCAATACGTTTTACTTGTAACAATAATAATTCCCGGTTAATATTGCAAATTTGAGTAGATATTTAATATTTTGTAAGTATTTAAAAATTATAACCTCAAAACAGAATCAGAATTTAGTTTTGAGGTTATAATTTTTAAATACTTACAAAATATTAAAATTCTTTACTGTTTATTTGTACACATTAAATTTGCCTTGTGATAACAAACATTTATTTTTGCTAGTATGCCGGAAGAAATATCTTTAGAAATAAGCTTGCCCTTTGTCTATTTATATCGATTTTAAGGTATTTCTCAGGGTCCTGAGCCTATATAACCACGAAATCTCGACAAAAGTGTTATAAAATAATAGTTATAGTAGTTCAAACACAAAGTGTCTTTAATGCAATCTCAAACCGTATTTTTCCTAGACTATAAGAGCTAAGTCACGATACAGTGTGTTGCGGCGCTGCCACTGAAATATTCTACCAGAAAAAAACCTTCATTGGTTTGGTTGACCCACCACGTCACTTCGACGTCCTGATGTCTTCTTCACATTGCCAACATAAAGAAGCGATAGCTGCTTCGTGAGAAATGCTGAATTAAATTCGCCATTTTATTTATTCAAAAAAGATTCTATAGAAATTTGCTATTTGTAAGTCATCATCATCATCAGCCTATATACGTCCCATGGGCGCGTCCACCACGCGTACCCAATGCGGATTGGTTGACTTTGCATACGTATCGGAATTTCTTCTTCATCGTATGCAGGTTTCCTTACGTTGTTTTCCTTCACCGTTTTAGAATTCGGTATTAGGTAGTACATAAGTTAGAAAAACTCATTGGTACATGGCATTTCATTCGTGCGGATTCGAACCCGGACCTCAAGATTGAGTTTCCATACCTCTCCGCAACGCGCCACTGACGTTTGTAAAAGTAAGATTTTTCAATTTTGATATGTCATTGTTACACGAACATTATTTCAGGTACTTTCTTCCTATTACATCTTAAATCGATAAACTTTTCCGAAACGAATTGGATAGTAACTCGTAATTACGATTTCGCATGACTCGGAGACATATCGGTAGTTAGTTTATTTTTGTCTTGACTGAGCAAAGTAGTTCCCTTATAGTACCTAATTGTTGCTATTCAGCAACATTATATCTACTTTGAGTATAGAACAAAGAAATTGATATTACACTGTTGAACCTATGACTTTTGTAAGTAGGCGAGTTGTGGTGGCGCATTGCGGAAAGGCGCGTGACGACAAACCACCCATTCCGCATTGGGCACGCGGCACTCCTGGAGGGCGATTGAGCTAATTTAGAACATCCAAGTTCAATCCTCATCCAATTTCAGACCTAATCACATTGCAATCTAATTACTATTCAACTGTGCTGAATTCCGCATTGCGCTGAACTCTATGTAACTAACAGCCTTTAACGTCTGAGCGATCTAAACGGCTCTAACGGCTGTCAAATGAATAGCTTAATACCGAACGTGTTAAAAATTGTGGTTTGCACGCGGTCCAATCATGGTTCAATTGAGATTTATTTAGCGCGATTGCTCTCCTGGTTACCATCAAGTAGGTCTACCGTATCCACTACTAGAGCACAAACCGACATGATGGATGGAAGCCTCTAGGGCTTATAATGAAATATGAAACAATTTTATTCTTAGCAGAGCGCGTCTCAAGAGTGTTAACCTACTCAAAGCCCATAAGACCAAAAACATACATATTTTACGTCTAAGCGATCTATCAGAACGGTTCTAACGGCTGTCAAATGAATAGCTTAATACCGAACGTGTTAAAAATGGTGGTTTGCACGCGGTCCAATCATGGTTCAATTGAGATTTATTTAGCGCGATTGCTCTCCTGGTTACCATCAAGTAAGTCTACCGTATCCACTACTAGAGCACAAGAGTTGATGGATGGAAGCCTCTAGACTTATAATGAAATTTATGAAACAATTTTATTCTTAGCAGAGCGCGTCACAAGATTGTTATCCTAGTCAAAGCCCATAAGACCAAAAACATACATATTTTACTATCTACGATAGCATAAAGACACACAAAGCCTATTAGCAATTTTACTATACAACGAACGTAAATAATAAAATGACACAGCATCACACGCGAGAATGCACAAGCCAATACTATCACCTATCTCTCCCTCGCCACTCCACTGTTTTACGGTAGATTTCACGTCATTGTAATTTGAACTCAATCACACAGAAAATTGGTTCTGAGTTACCCCACCATGCTTGACTTAGGTTCGCCACATACGTACGGAAAAAACCTGATTCGGAATTGGTTCCGGATGGAGTGTTGCCGCTTTCAAAGACTTTTCACTAGATTTAGTGATTTTTTTATGTCTTAGGTGGTATTTTTTAAAGATTTACAGCCATATCACACAAGTGATTTTTGAGCGAAGGCGTTGATGGAACGATACCGTATCATGATGGTGCAGTTGCGACGTCGTTGCGGTATAGTTGCGAAATCGACTACGCTCAAAAATAGCTTGTGTGATAATGGTTCATGTCATTTTGTATGCAGATTATGTCTAATGTTAAAACTATCGATAGCCTTTTGATATAGTTGCATAATATTGAAATACAATTTACAAATCATCATTGTAACGTCATGACCTCATCAAATGATAGAAATTATCATGTATAGAAATTGTTGATTTCGTCTTAATAAATACTTAAAAATGCCATTGTTATTCTTTTGACATTTCATACATTTTTGTTTTAGGCATTTTTTAAACAGCACTAGTGTTTTTTATAACCATAGTTGACAACACTCAATCCTAAATCAGGATTCCGGATCGCAATTCCTTCCGTGTGTGGCGGACCTTAGACTTTATTTCCAAACCCTTGATATACCTCTTATGTATATTCCGTAAGCATGTTAATGCCTTGATCCATGAGACTTTATAAGGTAAGAGCGTGGTTCTTTAAGAGTAATTTATTACGATGATGTGCATTAATGTAAAATGACTCATTATTGACTTAAGTAATGACTGAAATTAGTGGCTGCTGGCACACATTTGCTGATATAAAATCTCTATACTGTAAGATCAAAGTACACTCTCACTATAGGGTTAAATAAATTTTATAAATGAAAGGAGTGATACGGGACATATTCTATCGATCCAATCTTCTTCTTTCGTGTCACCATGAGCTATATAGCCCAGTCATTTTACGGTTTGAGCCGGAACAATTCAATAATTGATATTAATAAATGTACTAAAATTTAAAAAAAAAATCTCGTCAGCAACATTTCCAAATTTAAAATTTGGCTATTATCTCGTTACAAAAAACCTGATAATTTTTTTTTGCTCATATTTAAGACATTACCATTAAACATACTTCAAACATGGTGTAAATATTATCGTCTACTTAGGTTTTGAAAAATACATTCGTATTTTCTAATAAAAACCTATTTTTTAAATTTCCATGCCTATTTTATTGCTCAAAAATAATGTATATAGTTAAATCTTATTCAAATAAGTGCATTGGTATTAATATTATTAATTTAAAAGCCTTCTGGGACTCACAATTTTGATTTCTATGTTGCGTAGTGAATTTATTTTTAATACGTTTTCAGATAGTCTTTTTGTCACTAAATGGTGCCGATTACAGTTTAAAAGTCCAAATAATAATTACTTCCCACCTCTCCTAACAAAACTTCGTAAAATTACTGGGCTAATAGTGCTGACTGGCAAGTCAGCAATAGTCGTATCAAGGCTGGGTGTCCAGGGTGCCCAAGATAAACCCAGGTTTCGTCTTTCCGGTAGGCTCTTTCCTGGGTACAAGATCAATCGATCCCATGCGAGCGGAAGAATCTGTAGAGGATATTCCAAGAGAAATTACAATGATCAAAATACATGTTAGATTTTATGTTCATCAATTACAAAATTGCATTGGTAAAAGGTCGCGAGTACTTAATCGAATCTAAATCCGCGAGATAATGCCTTGAGCTATCAATATTTTAAGTTCTTAACCTTAGGCGAAATTGAGAGCAAACACTAAATAAATCGAGACATCTGAGTGTGAACCCTAGCAGAGATAATTCATCACAAGTCAGTCACAAATGGCGCACGCGTCACGTTCCAATTGCTTACATGCGCTGGCGCTTATGGAAATCTGCGTGATTACAAAACCTTATTTATTTTATCCTCCTATACTGCTCTGAAATGCTATGGCTTTCGTTGGTATTGTAGTTTGCTCGTCAACTCCGTGGAGGTCCAGTAGTTATGGCCGTACAACTTCTTGGGTCAATAACATGCATGAATGGTTCGGGATGGAAATTATTGACCCTATGCCAGGGTTTCTACACTTTATCCCTGTTCAATATCTGGCAGATGACACAGCCCATATTGGAAGCTATGAACATGGTAATCATTACCAACATGTTACGAGTAAGATATTGCGAAACACCTTGGACAGCCAACCTCGGATAACGGTCGCCGGTAATTGGTGCGGCTTGAAGATCCTCTAGAGTCTAGACACATTGAACATGAATACAATAACACGCACAGGGTCATTGGACTGTAGATTGCCTCTAGCGTACTATTTTCACTCATGGAGTGGTAAAAGTACGCCGAGGTTTTTGAAATATGATATCTAACCGCAGACTGACTATCGCATATAACCCTGTGAGTCGAACACTCCGAGAACTAATAATTGGTTATGAACTAAACTACAAAAACCAGTACGACTCAGCTCATTTGCAGACAGAATTCAAAAGTGATCTGTAATCACGCACGTAAAAACTTTGACATTGACCGTTTTACGTGTGAATTGTATAAATATTATAATCATTACGTGCTTTTATATCAGGAGATAACTAATTAATGAGAGAGATAGTTCATGTTGTCGTTTACGTACAACTTTATATAGTAAAAATATACCCTAAAGTAGCTATTTTCGTGTTTCCAACAAATAAAAGCTCTCGTTCCAGTTCCTAACCATATAATTTATTCTGATACCCTTATTTTTTTATCTCTGATAAAGTAACATATTGAGGACGTTTTTATACGTGTTTTTCTAGGTCAATCCTTATTGAACTAGAAAATATGGAAGCGTGACAAAAAGACGGAAATTATTTACGATATCATTACTTTATTTAGGCCACTGTATTATTATTTGTGGTTGGGCTATTGCAAGCAAGGGTCGTTATGTAACACTGCGACCATCGCTGATCTATTGTGTTCGCCCCAAGCTCACCCATATTTTACGCATACCTCCGAACTTATGGTATTTTCTTTTCATTCTCGGGAATGCAGGTTTCCTCACGATGTTTTCCTTCACCGCCGAGCTAGTAAATGATAAATACAACCGTACATAAATTCCGAAGAACTTAGTGGTACAGGCCAGGAATCGAACCGCGTCCTCGTGATTGAGGCGCTAGCGCTCTTCCGTATGGGCTATCATCGCTCTTAGGCCACTGTAGGTTAAAGCTGAATAAAGCGTGATGTGCACAAATATTAATATTAACATGGGATAATCATCATGCATGAAATTGTAATCCAATGTAATTGTTCTTTACGTCTGAATTATATCTCGCGTACGCGTAACACATCTTCCCGACCATATTACCAGAGGGTAGTCAGAGATATTCTAAACTAGCGACCCGCCCCGGCTTCGCACGGGTGCAATGCTACTGCAATTATATACATATAAACCTTCCTCTTGAATCACTCTATCTATTAAAACCGTATAAAAATCCGTTGCGAAGTTTTAAAGATCTAAGCATACATAGGAACAGACAGCGGGAAGCTACTTTGTTATCTTTCAGAAAAAATCTAGAAACTAATCTCGATGCTAGTATGTTAGTCAGATTTTCGTTAAAATATACAGTTTCAATGCTAGGATTAATTTAAGATTTGTATAAGGCACTGTAACTTAACGAAATCTGACACAATACAAGCTTGTTTCTGATTTTTTCTGAGGAATTTCATTGACTTTAATTGGTTAGTATCGAAAATATAACCAAACTTCGTTTGTATGGAGCGCGCAGCAAAAACAAATAAAGCAGCCTTTTGTACAGTTGATATTCAAAAATCTATTCCTACTATGCTAATATTATAATAGCGAAATTTTCTCCGTATGTTTGTGTTACGATTTCACGGCTAAACCGCTGAACCGATTTTGATGAAAATTGGTATAGAGACAGCTTGAACCCTGAAAAGGACATACGCATATAAACCACGGAGACAAAGTCGCGGGCAACAGCTAGTGTAATATACCTGATCGTTATAGTTGAACCAGGA
This sequence comes from Agonopterix arenella, assembly GCA_927399405.1. NCBI lineage: Eukaryota > Metazoa > Arthropoda > Insecta > Lepidoptera > Depressariidae > Agonopterix > Agonopterix arenella. Next base: position 16,539,238 of record OV656701.1, read on the forward strand.
TCCAAACAGAGAACTTAGGTTCTGCCTTAGATTACCTCTCTAGTCTAGACAAAAGATCGAATCTTATCATAGCGAAAGAGTCGTCAGATTGTCACAGTAAAAATTTTCAGACATATCTATCTATTATCTTTGTCTAGACTAGCCAGGCAAACTGTGTCGACTAGACAATTGCTATTATTCGCTTTGTAACATGGTTGGAATTGCTGATATGGATATTTTACTTTTACGGTTACAAAGCTGTCAAAGTTTGTAGAACAAATATACGTTTCCACTTTCAGACAATATTATCGCTTATAAAATTATTAGATTACGAGCGTTAACCCGCGACTTCGTCCGCACAGATTATATACCAGATTTTAAGTCAGATTATAGGCTATCAAACAAAAAAAGTTTCATCAAAATCGGTTCAGTAGTTTTTGCGTGATACTCGTTCAAACAAACACCCAAACAAACACACAAACAAACAGACAGACAAAAAATCCAAAAATTGGTGAAATGGACTCAGGGACACCTAAAAACCATATCATAACTTTTTTTTTGTTAATATCTTCAATGTACAGACAAACTTCCTGTTACAGTTTTATAATAGTATAGATAAGGTCGATTTGTACTATATTTTTGACTATATTTCGTGCCATTTTCGTATTGGCTCTTGATAAAACTTTGAGTCAGATGAGTTGCACCCTTATAGGCTTAATGTCAGATGTACTTAAGATAAAGCTATTGTGCGTATGAGTGCGTATGTGAAAGGAATTTCGATAATGGGCGCTCTAGATGTATGAAAGTGAATGAGGCATAAAGTGTGTGTAAAGATCGTAGTAAATATGACTGGTCTCTACTGGGAAAGAGGAGACGTTATAGAATACAGATATATCCTAATGGGCATTATTTCATCTAAGTAGATGTTTCAAAATGTCTGTTTGGATAAGACACCTAAGTTCGTGGCTGTATAAGGCAATAGTGTATTTGACAGGTTTTTAAAAACTGTAATAAATGTATATTTTAGGTTTCATTACATATATAAGGTGTAACAAAATTAGCTGAAACTATTTTAAGGGGATGATCAGACCATCAAACTGAACAGCTTTCTCTATGTCTAATAATATAAAAAATCTGTTGTCTCATACATTCGAGTAGAGTTATGATTTGCAGTTTTGGATGGGACAGCTGATATTTTTTCGCGATTTAGATATTGGTCCCATAGAGAAACTTGTTCAGTTTGATGGTCTGATCATATCCTTAAAATAGTTTCAGCTAATTTTGTTAGACCTTATAGAGCAAGAAAAAACGATAACAAAAAATATTATTTATATATCCCACGAAAACGCTTTTCTTGACAATATAAGTGGCTACATGCAAGTGACGTCATCGTGACGTCGCCTGCTTGTGACCCTCATACTCTGCACGCAATTGTTTACATGCAGTTGAAGTCATCAACCATTCGGCCAATCACAGTTGTTTACGATCACGTGACGAAAGTAGACAAAAAAATATTTCGTTTGTCGATTTTCTCTTAAAATACCCAGAATTTTTCTTAACTGTTTTAAATAGTTGGTTTCCAAAATTCATATTCAATAGGGATGCCATCAATAGATCATATATTTTACATGCTGTCAAATACCCTATTCGGAAGCGACAAGGCCAATAGATTGCTGCCCCTATAATCTTAACACCCTGTACACTAATTACATACCTCAGTCGGAATTCTTACCTACCTTGTCACATACAAGCCCCACAACATTACCTCTATCATTTATTCATACGTGAACCAGATATACAAGTTTTACTTTATATCTCTCTAAGTTTATATCGGAACGACCTATTTCTTTGACATTTCTTATTTATAGCTTATCGATGTTCTTTCTAAGTTATACTCGTATCGTATGTAGTATGGACGCACGAATGAGCGCATTATTTACGTAAATCTTTAATTTTATGACGCCACCAGTCACGAGTTAGAGCGTGGTGAGGTAGTTAGCTGTCGTGTTTAATTTTTCTTTGAGATTTTTGAGATAGTAACTTTTTCGAGTTGTTGGACAGAGTTTTTTAAAGGTTTTCATATATCTATCTTCTATATACTATTATAAAACTGTAACAGGAAGTTTGTCTGTACATTGAAGATATTAACAAAAAAAAAGTTACGATATGGTTTTTAGGTGTCCCTGATTCCATTTCACTAATTTTTGGATTTTTTGTCTGTCTGTTTGTTTGTGTGTTTGTTTGTTTGTTTGTTTGAACGAGCATCACGCAAAAACTACTGAACCGATTTTGATGAAACTTTTTTTGTTTGATAGCTTATGATCTGACTTAAAATCTGGTATATAATTTGTGCGGGCGAAGTCGCGGGTTAACGCTCGTACTATTATAAAACTGTAACAGGAAGTTTGTCTGTACATTGAAGATATTAACAAAAAAAAAGTTACGATATGGTTTTTAGGTGTCCCTGATTCCATTTCACTAATTTATGGATTTTTTGTCTGTCTGTTTGTTTGTGTGTTTGTTTGTTTGTTTGTTTGAACGAGCATCACGCAAAAACTACTGAACCGATTTTGATGAAACTTTTTTTGTTTGATAGCTTATGATCTGACTTAAAATCTGGTATATAATTTGTGCGGGCGAAGTCGCGGGTTAACGCTCGTACTATTATAAAACTGTAACAGGAAGTTTGTCTGTACATTGAAGATATTAACAAAAAAAAAGTTACGATATGGTTTTTAGGTGTCCCTGATTCCATTTCACCAATTTTTGGATTTTTTGTCTGTCGTTTGTTTGTGTGTTTGTTTGGGTGTTTGTTTGTTTGAACGAGTATCACGCAAAAACTACTGAACCGATTTTGATGAAACTTTTTTTGTTTGATAGCTTAAAATCTGGTATAATTTGTGCGGACGAAGTCGCGGGTTAACGCTCGTATTAAATAAAGTTTTCCTCCATCACATTTCAATTGTTGACAATCAAGAACTTCTTAGAAATAGAAATCATTTATTGCACTCATGTTGTTACATTTGATGTTATGATAGGTTAGTAGGTATCAAACATGAACCCTGTTACCAACATTAAGATAAATTAAATATAAGGTCTAACAAAATTAGGTGAAACTATTTTAAGAGGATGATCAGACCATCAAACCGAACAACTTTCTCTATGGGACCAATATCGAAATCGCGAAAAAAAAAATCTGCTGTCCCATACATTTAGGTCGAGTACGTTTCTATGGAACAGCAGATTTTTTTTTTTCACGATTTCGATATTGGTCCCATAGAGAAAGTTGTTCAGTTTGATGGTCTGGGCATCTCCTTAAAATAGTTTCAGCTAGTTTTGTTAGACCTTATATATATGTTAATTTTGTGATTTTTTAAACACTTTCCTAATTTTCTGGAGTGGTGCAGACCATCAAATTAACGGCTGTTTTTAAAAATAAACGATTTTAGTTAATAATTGGTAAATAACTATCAACGTAGCTCATAAGATTTAAAAACAAAATATGTATGCAGTTTGTATCTAGTTGATTAGATAGAAGTGACAATAACTACTACGACATTATATTATTGCAATACATTGTAACACCTAGTCTCCGTAAAAAATCTTAATTCTCAGTAAAGAATTATTATTCTATCTACACTGGCCTGCAAAACTAAGTATCACACTTTTAAAATTGCAATAACTTTTTCAGTACGCAAAATATACTTTCGAAATAAAAAGGTCTCGAAAAAGAGTTTAATTTACAAAGAATAGTTACAAAGAGCGGCATAGTCGCTTTGCGACAAAGCTCTTTTCAATAAAGATGTAAACAAAAAATAATAATTCCAAAGAAAGCTGATAACATTTGCTATAAAACGCTTTTTATTTTACATCTCTAATTTCTATAGTTCAGAAAAAATTTAAATATTAAAAGTGTAGTAACTTAGTTTTGCAGGTCAGTGTAGTTGGGATGCAGTATGATGGATGATCGATGTTCTTGATTAGTATGATTTTAGATTTCACACATTCTAAATATGAGAAAAGCTCATAAACTCAATGATGTAAAGTCTTTTAATTTCTTTGAAATGAGGTTCTAGTGGTTTGCCCCATTAAAATTTTATTTAAATTTAACATTGCCATCGGAAAAAGTAAAAGAGACAGTGCAATAGATGTATATATGCTTATGTGATTATAAGCTAGTAGAGCCGACTGCCAAACCATTTTCGACTTTGCTGGCGTTGAAATAACATCTAAATATATTACCACAACTACTTACACTCAGTTGCAGAAACGCTCATTAGAGTTAATCCTCCATTAAATCTCTTGCTAGCTTTTACTACGTCAACAAGACAAAAAGTGACAGCAAGAGGTTTAATGGAGGATTAACTTTAATGAGCGTTTCTCCAACTGAGTCTATGTCCCCAAGAGTATCCAATCGACTTGTGTTATTTAATTCTCGATGTCATGTCATTTCGATGTGATAACGGTATCGCCATGTTAGCGCGCCGACCCGTAATGAAAGGAAATCTATAATTTTTAATGAAAAACAAATCATAATATCATGGTAATTTAAAATCAGAATATATATTCTTATTAACATACCACACGCCGTCCCGCCCACAAATGTTCTTGACAGTGGCTTTATATCAATCCCGGTTAAAAATAGCATATATTTAGCTCAACTTTCACTGCCGCATTCCTAACTGGAATATATCACGATTATGGTAATGCTATGTGTAAAACGAGCCGTGTTTTTGTAAAACAATCAATTTTATTTGCTAGCTATTAAGGTATAGTTTTGCTTCATGAATATGAAAGTGGTACTGTCGAATGTCAATAGTGTTTTTACGAGGAGATAATGTTTTAATTATTAGGTGTCATGAATTACAAACAGTGCTTGAATGCAAGATTTGTAATGACAAGAACAATTTTGATTAAATTGCATATTTCAGTTTATTACACTACTGTTCATAAAATTAATATTACTTAAGTTTATGGCACTGTTCATTCCTATCTTTCAAGTCATGGTTGATAAAACTTCAGAATCCAAATTCTAAACGTCATATATGTAGTCCATACTCTTATTCTCTTCAATAAAACATTTTTGTGTTTATCTAAATTGTTTGTTCATATCGTATTCACAAACAAGAATAAAATAAAAAAATACATAAGTATAATCTCACTGCAGGGCAAAATGTTAATGAAACAAAATATTTTACGCGAACTAGGCAATAATGTTTGGAATTTTTTGAATTTTTTCTCAATATGTCCTAAAAATTCAAGACTAGAGGGTGAAATTGACATCATTAACATCCTTTTAAACTAAGAGTCTACCCATCAAACTGAACAACTTTTATCATGGGGGCCAACCGACCGGAGCAAAAAAAAAAATCCGCTGTTCCATACTAAACTGCAGTGCCTAGTCGACTCAAATGTATGCGACGCGATATTTTTTTTGATCCGATTTGTTTGCTCCCATAGTAAAAGTTGTTCAGTTTGATGGGCAGACTCTTAGTTTAAAAGGATTCTAATGATATCAATTTCACCCTATATATCTTTATATATACTGTCAATATATCACAACTGCATTCAATTTTAATGAATAGGTAACAATTTTAAGGTTTTAAGTGTAGCAATTTTCATTTTCATATAGTACTAAAACATAGAACTATGAAAATTCAAAATTCAACAATTTTTTATTCAAAATAATATCACATAGATAGCTTTTTGACGTCATTTTTTGACTCTACCACCGCGTCGGAAGGTGTTTCGTTGAGAGAAGATGCGGCCAGAAACACTACAACACACATCTTTTAAACAATACAAAATATACAAAGTACAATTAAAATACAATATTCCATTACATAGAGTAAAATTGTCAAGACCAGACATTTTGGTCATTCAAATAGTCATCGAGTTTATAGTAGCCTTTTTTACAGAGGACTTGTTTAACATGGGACTTAAACTTTTTGTCTGGCAAGTTTAGAATATCCCCTTGTATCTTATTATAATAGCGTATACAGTGCCCCATGAAAGACCTTACTGAGTCGAAAATGTGGGAATACTAATTTATTTAATCCACTTCCACCCAACGAGTTCATCTTCAATTTATTACCCTCTATTGTTAGTCCTACACTCATTGACGCATACCATACCACTGTAGTGACGTCACTGAACTACGTGCCTGACAGTTGGTAGAACATTAAATTCAAAATAACACCAAGCTCGAGCCGTGCCCCCAATCACGTAACGTTATTTTAAATTTAAAAGAACGCGTTCGAAAAAAAAAACAAAGACCTGCTCCCTGTTGGTGGATTTTAAATTTAGAATTAGTGGATGGTAGTGTTGTCTAGAAGAAAGATTGTCGATGCACATAATGGTTATCGACTACAGAAATAAAAGTATATTGGCTACATATAATATACATACACAATAAACTCACAATCGTGTAGGTAATCTATCGGGGTGTTTATAAACATTGCATGTACACACGGCGATACATCAAGCTATACAAAACCAACATAAGCTGGCCGCGTGACGACGGTACGTTACTCGACCTACGCGCGCCCAGCTTATGTTGGTTTTGTATAGCTTGATGTGTCATCGTGCGTACATGCACGACCATATTCCTCGAGGGGGTGTTAGAGTTATTCTGAAAACTCAGAACATCCACGTTTTACTAGAAGTACCGAAACTCTGTCCAGTGTGACGGGTGGTGAGCTCGTTGCGATTTATAAGGGACAGTGGGTACAATATGAAACACATTCTTATTTAAGACTGCAGCACCAACACAACTCGCTTCGGAGATGGAAAATAATTGTGAGAAAACCTACATGCTTCAATTTCGAGGTGTCCACATACAAAATTGCAATGCCAACTCGACTGAAATATATGCAACAGCATACTTTTTTTGTGCTCTGATCGGTTTGCTCTTATAGTAAAAGTTGTTTAGTTTGATGGGTATACTCTTAGTTTAAAAGGATTCTAATTATATCAATTTCACCCTGCAGATCTAATCTCTCTGAAGTCTGAATACTACCTATAAAATGTAGTCGTTAGCATTTGCTATAATATCGATATTCTTTAGATGGAAAATATATTTTCTGACAACACTAGAGAATTGTACGGAGGACAATTTGGCGGGTATTTAATGGTTAGAGGACATTTATTGTTAGATTAAGGTGTTGGCGGCAAAGTAATTTATTGATGAGCTTGTGTGCAATGAAAGCGTTGTAATTAATCTAGTACCTAGGAAGAATTGCTGCGTACGTCCATTAATTAGCGTTTGGATTTGTTTATTTGAAATCTGTTTTTCTAACTGTAATTTTTCTTAAAAAAAAAGACGCAAAAGTAGTTTAATTAAAAATTGCGTATGTACTTTGAATTTATGTTATCTGAAATGTTTTAAAATAGTTCTATCCAAGAAAACAACTGTGTGTTCCTAGACAATAATTTTAAATTACCTTTAAATTACTTGTTACGAATTATACCCACACCAAATAAATAAAAACTTTGCGAAGTAGATGCCAACTTTTTCCTCGTAAGTAAGCGCTATAAGGTCCGCCACATACATACGGAATAAACCTGATTCGGAATTAGATTCCGGATAGAGTGTTGCCGTTTTCAGAGACTTTTTCACTAGATCTAGTGATTTTTTGATGTCTTAGGTGGCATTTTTTAAACATTTACAGTCATATCAAACAAGTGATTTTTGAGCGTAGAAGTTAATGGAACGATACCGTATCGCGATGGTGCAGTTGCGACGTCGTTTTGGTATAGTTGCGAAATCGTCTAAGCTCAAAAATCGCTTGTGTGATAATGGTTTATATCATTTTGTATGCAGATTATGCCTCATGTTAAAACTATCGATAGTCTTTTGATATAGTTGCATAATATTGAAATACAATTTATACAAATCATCATCGTAACGTCATGACATCATCACATGATAGTAATAATCATGTATAGAAATTGTTTGTTTCGTTTTAATAAATACCTGAAAATACAATTGTCATTCATTTGGCATTTCATCCACTTTGATTTTAGACATTTTTTAAACAGCACTCTAAGTAATTTTTGTAACCATAGTTGACAACACTGAATCCTGAATCAGGATTCCGAATCGCAATTCCGTATGTATGTGGCGGACCTTACGACGGGTCGCATATCGGGACGGAGCGGGCGCATCGCGGCGGAAAATGCGGAAAATTGCACACTAGAGCGCACAGAGTCGCAAGGGATATATGTTTTGACTTGATATTGCAGACGTTGTAAAGTTCCGTTTGGTAGTGTACCTACTAGACTACGACTGACGGGTCGCATCGGGGCGGAGCGGGTCGCACGGACGAAAATCCGCCGCGCAATAATGCGACTCGCTCCGGCCCGGCATAGTTTGCGATATTGTATTATTTAGTGTAATATTGTCAATATTCACTTTTCGGCGACGGTTTGTACACATTCAAATATTATTTAATCCAGAGTAATAACAATTTCACACCAGCAATATGAACAGCAACTGAATTTAAGAGCAACAGATGTTCATGACCCACACACACTCCTCGTAACCGAAGATATTTATGGATCTATCATAATATTAGATAACGACCGATTTCAACTACATCGCCTACTTATTTACAAAAACAGTTAGTTAAGGTGGTTGCAGAGGGGTCAATTTTATATACAAAACGTTTGACGCACAATACGCATAGACGGAATTAATAAAAGTACTTAATATTTGGTATATGGAAAAATAGTTTAGAAAATCTAGTTGCCGCGTCAATAAGTGCAAAAAAAATTAACATCAGGTTTTTATAACGGGATAATAGCTAAATTTTAAATTTGGAACTGTTGCTGACGGGTTTTTTTTTAATTTTGGTGCATTTCTAAGCTCTATTTGGCTCTTAAATACTATACCGAAAAAAATATCAATTATTAATTAGTCCCGGCTCAAACCGTAAAATGACTGGGCTAGAGGTGTAGGTATCACATAGAACAGAATACAAAGGGAATGCTACAAATGTCATTCTAAAGAATATTCTATTTATAAAACAAACGCGTTTACTCATCCTGCCATTGATGAATAAAGCATAGACTTAGGTATAAATATTGTATAATTCTTTACGAATGATCTCACTACATGTTGATGAACCAGTATTGTAGTGAACACGAGGTTAAAAGCGTGAAAAAAATCTCCCATCGAAACCCGAAACCGTATTTCCAGAATTAACTACTGGACAACATGTTACATGAAACCAATTAAAGTCCGAAAAAAGAATTCATATAATTTATTGGCCGTCGAGAGCGTTGGTAGCGCGTTGCGTTGAGGTATGGACACCCAATTATGGGGGTCCGGGTTCGAATTCGCACGGACAAATTGCCATGTACCTATGAGTTTTTCTAACTTATGTACGTAATACCGACTGCATGCTCTCAAACAGTGAAGGAAAAACATCGTAAGGAAACCTGCATGCACTGATGAAGAAATTCTGATGTGTATGTGAAGTCTACCAATCCGCATTGGGCACGCGTGGTGGACTAACGCCCATACACCCTCCCTGAGGGTAGGCCTGTGCCCTGCAGTGGGACATTTATAGGCTGATGATGATGATGATAATTTATTGACCAAATATGAAAATAGCACCAAATCATTTGTTAAAACGACGAGTACTTTCCCAGGGGCCCACTGAAGCGCATAAGAGTCCTCTAAGTCTGAAGTTGAAAAAGAACTAGTTATTCCTGGAGTATGGAGCAATCACTAGATTAAAGGCGGACCCTGAATGAAACTATATTATCAACATCAGAAAAGGATTATCTCCCAGAGGAGTTAACAGGGACGAACATATACATAAGTCAAGGATTTCCATTTGCTGCGGTCTTGACACACTTGCCACTTTCACAGAAGGCCAGCCGATAAATCTGATAAGATCTAGTTACGATAAACAAAGTGGAATTATTCGCAAGTAGGCTTAGATTGACAACAATTCTATACATGCCCAAATGAATCCATAATATAGATAGCACATTATGAGGATTGAATCTGTGTCAATTGCTGATAGTGATCACTTATCTAAACTATTATAAAACTGTAGCAGAAAGTTTGTCTGTACGTTGAAGATATTAACAAAAAAAAAAGTTACGATTTAGGTGTTCCTGATTCCATAACACCAATTTTTGGATTTTTTGTCCGTCTGTTTGTTTGTTTGTGTGTTTGTTGGTTTGTTTGAACGAGTATCACGCAAAAACTACTCAACCGATTTTGATGAAACTTTTTTGTTTGATAGCTAATGATCTGACTTAAAATCTGGTATATAATTTGTGCGGACAAAGTCGCGGGTTAACTCTATATATTTTAATATTATAATTGAACTCATATAACTTTTCTCTGCTACTGTTTCTTCCTGTCTGTTTTTGTAAATCTAATGTGTACATTATTATGACAAAGTTTTTGTAATCCTTGTTTATTGTGAAACAATAAATTTATTTTATTATTATTTATTTATTATTTACTTGCTCGCTTCGTTCTGCAACCAAGGTCTACTCTAAGCCACGAACCACAAGGCAACCAGGTACCTACAGATTGAATCTTAAATCGTATGAAAAACTTTCTACTCATCCACGAAGATGATTACTAAAACAAATCGACACTTGCACTGAAGAAAGAAAAAAAAAATGATTTCCTGGGTTAAACATAATTGTTATTATCTACAGTAATAGTTAAACCACCTCTAATAGTTTGTCCAATGCTTTTTATTGCATAAGCATAATCACACGACTATATTCCCCCAGGGGGTAGTCAAAGATATTCTGAAAACTCAGAACATCCACGTTTCACTAATAGGTAGTACCGAACCACCGCCGTAGGTAGTGCCGTTTTTTATTTCACCCTGTATAATTTTAGCAAAGTACGTTCCATTTTTTCAAGTCTTAAACATTCGTAAACATTATTTTACCATAAAGAGCACTAGAGGAGCAGTAAAACAGAATTCATAAGCACAAATTATAGTTGGTGTCCTGTCTATCGTAACAAATTTATGCATTCGTAATTGTATGGAATGATATTCTGCGGACAACGTGCTATGGATGCCAGTATCTTTTAGTATGCAAACGCCCACTGAATGAAAATGTTTGGTCTAAGTGATGAACGGTCACGAGCTACTCTTTTACTACTCCTGGAGCCCGATTGTGCTAAGTTAAAACATCGAAGTTAAGATATGTAGCTGACAGCCAATAACGTCTGAGCGATCTGTCAAAACTGCTCTAACGGCTGTCAAGAGCAGGACCGCGATTAGCGCAATACCAAATGTGTCAAAAGTTATGGTTCGTACGTAGTCCAATAACAGGGCTGCAATCGCGGTAAATATTTGGTGATTGAACCGCTATGGGACTACGTACGAACCATAACTTTTGACACATTTGGTATTGCGCTAATCGCGGTACAGCCGTTAGAGCCGTTTTGACAGATCGCTCAGACGTTATTGGCTGTCAGTTACATAGAGTTTAGCGCGATGCGGAATCCAGCACAGCTGAATAGTAATTGGATTGCAATGTGATTAGAACTGAAATTAGATAAGAATAGAACTTCGATGTTTTTACTTAGCGCAATCGGGCACCAGTTCAATCACCGAATATTTACCGCGATCGCAGCCCTGACTGTCGCCGAATTTGCAGCAGCACGCATTTGTATCAATGCACCTGCCAGATAGAGCTTACGATAAAAATGTCAAAATTCAAGAGCCATGTACCTCAGTGACTCTTCATCGGTAGAGATTAGTAGTCTCTTACGACACCCGTTTGGTTTGGCTATTTATAGTTATAAAGACAAAGAGTATAATAATCTTAACTATTATAAAACTGTAACAGAAGTGTGTCTGTACATTCAAGATATTAACAAAAGATACGATATGGTTTTTAGGTGTCCGATTCCAAATCACAAATTTTTGGGATTTTTTGTCCAACTGTTTGTTTGTGTGTTTGTTTGTTTGATCGAGCGTCACGCTAAAACTACTGAACCGATTTTGATGAATCTTTTCCGTTTGATAGCTTATTATCTGACTTAAACTCTGGTACCTACCTATATAATTTGTGCGGACGAAGTCGCAGGTTAACTCTAGTCAATCATAAAATTACATAAAGGATAGTCTCTCACATATTCATTCCAGAATCTTTTCCCTCTTCAATACTTATTTAGAGTTGAGTTTATTGTGTCCCTTTTGGTCCCAAGAGTAGCAAAATAAACTACTATTCGCTATAATAATCACTAATCGCTAAATAAATAAAACTAAAACCGCTAATCGTTTGTGACTTGAATATATTCCCCTTTAGTTAGTTATAGATCTGGCTGACAGTCAACACGCTGGGTGCAGAGGAAACCTAGTTATACTCGTACTACGCATTGCTCCAGCCAGCCTGTTGTTATAGTAACTAGAAACTAGACTAAAGGCTTTCACGAACACATGTCTATCTATCTAACATTTACAGAAGGTAGGTTTTCCCTCTATTTTGAGGAGGCAACCCAGCAAACAATTTGGTCGTATTTATATGACTATTTTGACTTATAAAAGTTATATTACGGTAATTTCGTCATATACTGGTGCTTTATGCGTCTGATGTTCGACTATACGACACCTATACGACCAAATTGTTAGTTGGGGAATGCCTGGTAGGACTTGCTGTTTTAGGAACCTGTATGAATGGTTCGATATGAACACACCACCTCCTTGTTCAGGGTTGCAGTCTACGGGGTCCGAATAGTCCTAATGGTAGCCAAATTCCTTACGGATATGGCACTACAAGAAGAAGTGGGGTAGGCACAGACTAAGGCGCAATATTTACTACAATTTTTTCATACCTCTGTCGCATCATTCACATCCATACATCTGAACACCTACACATGTTTCAAAGATTATATTTTAATTAACATATATATAATTAATGAGAGGAACGTAATTCACGCAGCAACTAGGGATCTCCGGCTCCTTATGCTATTTTCGAGATAAATGGTGGATTATTGATCACGATCTTTCTGTAAAAGGGAATAAATAAAAAAAAGGCTGAACTTCTCCCATATTAGTTCAATTTTTGACGGTTATCCCTACCCAGTAATCAATAAAGTGAAAACATTTGCATACAAAATTGTTTGGAATTGAGAGCAGATGCTATATTGAGAGATAAACGAGAAATTTAATTCAGCATAAAGTTCCGAATAAAGGCTTTAACTAAGCGAAATAATGAAGGACTGAAGAGCTAAATATCGTTGAAGCTTGAAGCGAGAGAGATACGTCTGAGAGCATCTGGAAGTCTTTTGTTCCAGGCTAACGTTGCGAGAACAAGAATAACCTTTTATTTTACAAGTTGACAAGGCTACTTAGAAACGGCCGTATCACACTTTTGAGCGTATTCGTTGACTGAACGATATATCGACGCGTTATTTCTGAAATCAATCAGTGTCGCTGCGGAATCGTTGCGGTGCAGACGCGACATCGCCTACGTTCAAAAATAGCTCGTGTGATAGATAGAAATGACCACGGACAATTCGAAACATTAAAATCAATAATTGATATGACACGATAATTTCTATGCAACTATCGGAAAATATAGGAAAAGAGAGGCAGGGGGAGTCTTAAGGTGCAAACAAACTGGGCTTACGTACGTGATGCCACGTCCATCAGAAGACATCAGTTTTCATAGTAAATATATGAAAAATCATTATTTAGAAACACATTCATCTTACGTGACGTCGCTGAACTATATCAGTTTTTATAACGTGGCGTGGCATCACATAAGCCCAGTATGTTTTCACCTTTAGACTTTATCTAGCACAAATGTGAGACAAGGTTGATGTCCTGTCGAATCAGAAACTCGGGCAGTTGCAGAAAAGAGATAGGATTGGCGAACACTCCACTTCATTCACCGACAAGAGCGAAGTCGAATACATACATAAGATTTAAGAATCGTTTACCGTTTTTCCTTTCGTTCCTTTTTTTCCTTTTTATTTTTTTTTATTTTTCCTTCCTTTCCTTTTTTTATTTTTTTTTATTTATTATATTAAGCAGGCTCTTAAAACAAACTGAATACTAAATGGGCATATTCATATCTGCTTTTATCAAAATTCCGTAGGGATCATTGACAGACACGTCATCAGACATGTGTGAAGCATGCGCACTGAGTACCATTCAAAACTGGCGTGGATCATGCGTCAACGGATGTGACGCCTCGTCACCTAATTGGGTTACTCAACTCACTCCTTCAAAAGTTGCCTTGATTATCCCTGTTATTATTTTAAAGAAAAACAATGGTGCGCAAGAGGACAATACTCTCATTAAACTAAACAAAAAAGGACAGAATCGGCCAGTTTACCAAATATAATGAACGTGATGTTGTTTGTGGTGCAATTTAAAAAAAAAATCCGTGCAAGGATATTACAATCTTAAAAATGTTGCTGTCAGATCTATCGATGTTTTTTTTTATTCTCTAATTGAAGGTAGCAATTTGTTAATTTCATAATACGATTTTGATCGTTACATTATGAAAGACGTATTGATACTTTGAATTCATCGCCTTCTTATGCAGTTCATGCTCGTTTATGTACAACAGACTAACATTTTCGATGTTTTTGCGTATTTATTGGTAATGAGAAGTTCATCTACTGGCCACACCTTAAAAATGTCAAGGTCAGACAAAAAAGAAACCATACACCTTTTAACCTTAATGTTGATAATATGTTTTGTCAAATTAACAACGCCATCTATAGATTTTTAATTTTAATGCCCTTGGAAGACGTCTCATTGTATCAAAAAATTTGTTCAAAAATTCATTGTAGCATACAATGGATGGAAATGAAGAGGTGTAATATTATTTAAGGAATAAGGAGAGAGAGAATAAGCCACAAGACCTAAGCCACTAGCATTCATTGTACTATAAGTTATACCAATTGAAAGACATCGAAGTTCATAATCTTCGCAAATAGGTAATTTCCCGATTAAGAATTTTACCCATCCATGAAATTGACTTTCCATTTCTTTATTGGAGAATATCGCAAAAGAATATTCAAATAAAACAAATATGCTTTAATAAATCGAATTGATGTGATGAGTTGTGAATGGCGCCATTGATGTATTGAATGATGAATATTTTAAATCAATCAACATAACTAAGTCAATGACCGATCTGATTTGCATTTATTTTGAGTCAATGAATTTAAATTGGCTTCAGGATTTTAATTTCAAGTTTTTAAGGATTGGTTTCATTCTATCTGAATGACAAATTTTGTTTTCGACACTTTGGCACCCTCTTTAAGCGTGCATAGGTCTGTGCCCTGCAGAGGGAGACGTTTTTAGGATGATGATGAAAAAAATTACAAGATACAAAAAAGCTTTTAGCTCTCAGATATAGGTGGCACAAAACTGCTCCAACTTTAGTTTCCTTTCCCGCATTGATTTTAAGTAAGCATTTCTTAAGAAGATTAACCTAAAATAAATACAAACATGCAAAGATAAAAAATAAGGTAAACCATAATAGCGGAAATAAGTTTATACTCACCACGTGAGCTGTTACGTTAACTTGAGATTCACGTAACGTGTCATACATAAAACATGCGGAAGAAGGAACAAAATCTACGTGTTTCTTTAGGTCAAGGTCAAACAATACCAACAGACAAAAATAAACTTCTTTACAACTTTTATATTTATTACAATACAGATCAGAATTGCGTAACGACTATTGTTTATACAAGTAAACAAATGGTTGATGTATCGCCAACTGTGATATCTTTCCTTTGAAGATCAGAGCAATGGGAACAGCTATTGTATTACTAGTTGTTATGATTTATCTCTGACGATCCTATATTTGAAATCTAGAGTAATGAAGTCCACTACATTGTTGTTTGAGTTATGGCTTCTATTTAACTCTCGACGCCAAGATAGGTGTTACATTTTTAAATGTCTGTGCCCACCGACATAGGCGGGTCGATGCGTTTTCGATCGAAAGACAGTATATGCGTGATGTTTTGCTGGACTTTATCGGTAGGATGATTCGTGAAAATGTTCCTCTTTTCGAAACATGTTCTTCTTCGAGATTGTATCGTACGTACGTAGGTAATCCATGCGTATTTAGGCAAATGTTCGAAACATTCTTAGTGTCCCAGTAGAAAGATCTATCTGTGTATGACGATTCTATTAAAATTACATCTTTCTATAACGATACGCCTTATATCAAGCAGTGGAATAGCTTCAGCTACTTACTCATCATTTAATAGAATAGAATAGAATAGTTTATTTTCAGGAATATGGTCGTTTCAGAAATTATCAATTTCTGAAACGAAGTCAAGAATGTTTGAATATATTCGACATTTTCATTTTCAGATACCAACCTTGTGAAGTTACAACATTGCCCTGTATTGAATTTGCCAATCCCTTTGAGATTCTACATCGAGATCCGACATTGTACTCGGAACTGAATCCCGGAAAATGTCAGACCCGTAATCTCATGAATAACAACAGTGTTTGGTTTGAGTTGGTTGACTTTATAACTACGATATTGTATTCCAAGAGGTAAAGTTCTAAAAGGTTATGGATTACATTTTTGATTAATAAATGGGCCGGCATTTGTTCTAAGGCAAAAGCATTCACTGGGAACGACGACGGATTGTGGACCACTTTTGCCTCCAGTTCCGGAGTTCTAAAGGCATATTAAGGGTTTTAAGAGTTTACGTATGCTTTTCTACGTGTGTTTATCAGAATGACCTTTTCGCCGAAAGACGGTTAAGCTGGTCGACATTAAAGCAGAATGAGCAAGTGGGAAAACATCAGGAATTGCATTCCCGCGGTTTTCGTTCGTGGGAAGTAGTTTCAGTTTCAGTATTTTTGTGAACGAAAAGCTACACAAAGCGAACTGCCACCACTTGACACATCATACCATTCAGTAAAAAGAAAAGCTAAAGGTGAGTCTTGCAACTACAAGCTCAAAAATATAGTAGGTAATTGAAGAAAAGCTTATGTATGAACGTAACTAAGGCTTGAAGAAACATACATATATCTGTGTATATCACAAGTATATTTACTGTATCAATTTCCGTTCTGCTATCCGCACATAGGTTACACTAGTATTGCCAGTTCTACATTAATCTTGATTTCTAAACCCACTCCCTATTATTCAGGAAAATGTCAAACCAATAATAAACAGCAACTTAACGTCACAGATAAATCTACGTTTCCTGGGGAATAATAAATTTACATAATAGTAAACCGTATCGCGGAAGCAATAAGTCATAATCAAAGTGTTCTCAATAGAAACATTACAGATTTGATGTATAACCGCTAAGCGTTTAATTTTATTAGTCGCTTTCTAGAGTTTCTAGTACAATTTGTTATCGAATCAGATTGTGGACGGTTGTGAATGCGATGAATATCTTTGTCAACAGTATTATAGTGCAATGACTTCTAATAGTGAGGCAACGTCGCCTTTTTTTAAGGCCTCCCCCTATTTACTCGTTCCTGTTTTTGGCATCCTCTGGCCTTTGATCGTCAAATTTATCCAGGTCATCCTGCCATTTCATCCTGGTTCGACCCGGATGCTGGCGACCGTTTTCGGGGATCCAGGGCATGATGCTTTTTTCCCAACTTTCAGGATATATTCGACAGACATGACCGGCCCACTCCCATTTAAGTTTGGCATTTTTCTCTCCGACGTCGGCTATTTGAGTTTTGGAGCGTAACGTGGTGTTTCCGACCCGATCGGTTCTTTTAACACCTAGAAAGCTGCGCTCCATTGATCTATATTATAAAAGCCTAAATGTTTGCTAGTAACTACAAAATGTGTGACTACGTCAGAGACATATGTCATAATAATATACTTATTAAAACCGAACGCAAATAGATTGAACATTATTAGTTATTTCCACATATATTGTGTAATGTGTTTTTAATATGTTTACTAGATTTGGACTCCGTTAATCATTTGAACTTGAGAAATTATGACTCATCAGTTTCCGCATTCAAAGTTTGAAAAAGATTTTATGTGTAACTACCGGTACCTTAAGACCTCTACGTGAGACTTCGTACTTACTGAAATGCGTAATGAATGAGGCAGTATTTTTTTAAAATCTTAATTTCTAGAGATAGCTGAATGCGAAATAAAAACTAATGTTAGACAAGGTTAAATTATGTTTTTTTTCGAAACATTATCCGAATCGGATTAGCATAGTAGCGTAGCATAACATCACGAAGCATAGCATAGTATAATTATGCTCACAAGTATATTCCCCGAGGGGGTAGTTAAAGATATTCTAAAATCTCCGAATATTCACGGGTTTCAGTTTACTCCCTGTATACTTATAGACTAAGAGACAAGTGTACTTTTTGCAACCATCAGCTGCAAGGCTGATTCAGTGTTTATGAGGTGTAGAACATCTCTGTGATGGGGATGGACCAGGTCTGCCTGCATAGCTCCAGTCGGTTTAGAAGTTACTGATGTTATGAAGGTCAGTAAAAAATTAACGATCAGCCTTGAGGCTGATCGTATCATATTATTGTAGTATTAACTGTAGCTATGTGAACAGTACTAAAACTGACATGGTTCATCAGTCGGTTTAGGAGATACAGTCGTTCAAAGGTCTGATCTTTAAACGGCTGTATCTCCTAAACCGACTGGCAGTTCATGTCAGTTTTTGTACTTTTTACAAAGCTACAGTGCACACTACAATAATATTATACGATCAGCCTTGCAGTTGATCGTTAATTTTTTACTGACCTTTAATATATCTGTAACTCCTAAACCGACTGAAGTTATGCAGGCAAACCTAGTTCATCCCCATCACAGAGAAGCTCTACACCCCATAAACACTGAATCAGCCTTGCTGCTGATAGTTGCAAAAAGTACACTTATCTCTTAGTCTATTACGTAAAACTGTGAACTGTCTTAAACCCCTTATCTTAAAAGTATTTTCCTCTTAAAAAGATTTACTTTTAGGGGTCATAACCCGAAAAATTCAATTACGATAATGTTTAAGCACCGGTAAAGGCCAAGGGATTCGTATATTGAAATTGAGATAGGCTTTCTCAAAGGAAAGTTTACGAATAAAGAATCATTTAATATCTCCGACCGATCTCCGACCCTCATACAATCTTTTAAATATCCCGATGCATATTATATATCACAGAAACATTTTTGTAGATATTTTGTAAAAGGTTGTATTGAAAAAAAATAAAATTTATTCAGCCTTGAGCCCAAAAGAACGATTTATAGTTTTGATTAGAGTATAGTTTTGATTAGAGTAGAAAAATCTGCTCGTCCATACAAAACTGAAAACCTACTCGAGCCAAATGTATGGGACAGCAGATTTTTTTTTCGTGATTTCGATGTTGGTCTCATAGAGAAAGTTTTAAAATAGTTTCAGCTAAGGTTTTTAGACCTTATATAGAGTTCCAGGGGTAAACAGAAACGTTACAATTATTATAATTATCACGTAATAAGGGTGCAATTATAAGCAAGGTTTTTTTAACTCTTTTTTTTCTCCAATAGAAACATTATTCCTTAGTCGCCTCATGAGACACCCATGGAAAGACACAGTGTTTTATTCTATGCCAGGATTCACACGACAAGGAAGTTTCCTCCATTGTTTAGAAGGGTACTAGGTGTACACAGGGTCCAACTTAATATGCTGATAGTTTTTTTTAAGAGGATGATCAGACCATCAAACTGAACAGCTTTCTCTATGGAGCCATCACTGAAACTGCGAAAACGAAATCTGCTGTCCCATACATTTGGGTCGAGTTGGGTTGCAGTTTTGTATGACACAGTTGATTTTTTTCCTCGCGATTTAGACATTGATCCAATAGAGAAACTTGTTTAGTTTGATGGTTTGATCGTCTACTTAAAATCCATCAGCATACTAAGAGTACCCTACAAAATAATAAAAAAAAAAAAAATGTAAAAAATTGTATTATCTATAAAGGTGTAACAAATCACCCTAGTACCAAATTGTATCTATACTATTATAAAACTGTAACAGAAAGTTTGTCTGTACATTGAAGATATTAACAAAAAAAAAGATACGATATGGTTTTTAGGTGTCCCTGATTCCATTTCAACAATTTTGGATTTTTTTGTCTGTCTGTTTGTTTGTGTGTTTGTTTGTGTGTTTGTTTGGGTGTTTGTTTGTGTGTTTGTTTGTTTGAACGAGTATCACGCAAAAACTACTGAACCGATTTTGATGAAACTTTTTTTGTTTCATAGCTTATGATCTGACTTAAAATCTGGTATATAATTTGTGCGGACGAAGTCGCGGGTTAACGGTCGTTATCTATAAAGGTGTAACAAATCACCCTAGTACCTAATACTTAAGTACCCCCTTAAGTAGTATTAGACCTTCGAACTGAACAACTTTCACTATGGAGCCAACATCAAGAAAATAAATCTGCTGTCCCATCCCATACATTTTAGTCGAGTCGGTACTGCAGTTTTGTATGGACAGCAGATGTTTTTTAATTTTTTCTCGATGTGAAATCTCAATAGTGAAAGTTGTACAGTTTGATGGCCTGTAGCACCCCCTTAAGATGGTTGCAGAGGGGTCAATTTTATACAAAACTTTGACGCACAATACGCGTAGACGGTATTAATATAAGTAACTTTGTATATATGGAAAAATTGTTCAGAAAATCTAGATGCCGCGTCACAAATAACATTTACAATTTATAAAATAATTACGAAGATATAAAGCTTTGAAATTTTTCATACAAAATTTAAAAAGCTTGATATCTTCGTAATTATAATATAAATTGCAAATGTTATTTGTGACGCGGCAACTAGATTTTCTAAACTATTTTTCCATATATAAAATATTACTTTTATTAATTCCGTCTACGCGTATCGTGCGTCAAACGTTTGTATGGACTGAAACCACCTTAAGTATTACTAGGGTGTTTTGTTACACCCTGTATAATTAAGAGTAAAAGGTATCCTCAACAAGTGGTAAAGAAGAAGCAAAATTGAGACATTTAAAAAATCATCTTGTTTTTGAGTCCACAATCATATAAACAGATTTATATCATAATCTCTACACAGCCTCGTTCCGCAAGGTCGTGTCCTGGTTCCACGAGACATATTGTATTACTTTTTATGGCATCGTCTACACGTTTGATTAGTGTGATGTCATTGCGTGTCTACCGTTGAACGATTTATTGGTTAAATGTAGGTATGAGATTGTGATATAAATTATACGGTGTGCACTTTTTGAATTCCCATTACTTAAAGTCTTTAACACTTATATAGGGACTAGTTACGCGTGTATTTCTAATAACAAATATTTCTGCCACTTTTTGCGGGGGGCGAGGTAACATGAAATCCGCAACTTTGGATTTATACCCCATAACTTTAGATTCTAATTTTAATTGTTAAAAATCATGAAAGGTAGTCGTATGAACCCCAAACGTTCTAAGTTCGAAATTATTATTTCGCAATTATAGGCTGTCTCGTTTTGTGATAAGGTATAAAATTGAGTGTAAATGCACATGATCAATTGTTCTTATACCGTGGCAGACGGGAAATGCTACCGCATGGCTAGTCCTTATAATAAATACCTAGTCAAAGCTTAGGTTGTATATTTTTTAGCTGGAAGAAGAATTATTGTCTTAGAAACATATGCCCTTAAATGCAAGGATTCGGAGAAAACTGTTTTTTTAAATGTAATTTAATGTGTGATGTTGTCAAATTTTACGTAAAGTCTTGTAACACTGGCAATTACACCCTGAGGTATGTATTTGTATGATATTTTCCAAATTAATGATTCCATCTTTTATATGCATTAGCAGCCTTCTATAGGATTCCATAGTCAACTTTCGATAGTCAAGAAAATACATAACCGTAAATTATTTTATTTCTAAGACCTTTTTCTACCACGCATCTAACATAACCTACCATTAAGGTAATTGAATAGATTAAGATACATAAAGAAGACATAAAATTTAACATGCGTCACGTTGCAAGGCGCCAGTGTTTGTGGTCATTATAGAATGGACAGAGTGCATAATAGTGTTGAAGCATCTAATAGACAAGAAAAAATATTTATTGCGAATATACATTTTCATAATAAAATACGAGAAAGCAGAAAGCAGACTTCGCGAATTACAATTAGGCAATACAATACAGGGTCCTTCTTAATATGCTGACACTTTTTTAAGGGGATAATCAGACCATAAAACTGAACAACTTTCTTTATGGGAGCAACATCGGAATCGCGAAAAAAAATCAGTTGTCCCATACATTTGGCTCGAGTAGGTGTATAAAGTTTTGTATGGAGTTTTTTTTTTCGTGATTTCTATGTTGGTGCCATAGAGAAGTTGTTCAGATTCACGGTCTGATCATCCCCTTAAAAAAGCGTCAACATTTTAAGAAGGACCCTGTACTCATACTGACAATAGACATAAGGTCTGATTGTAAAGCGCTATTGTTCAGACCACCCTGACTCTGGTTATATGTTGGGTTAGAGTTTAGTCAGCTGGGAGTCTACTTTAATATCATCTTGTAGATGTTCGTCCGTGTCTGTGCGTTTGTGAATGAGTGTGCGTGTGTTATGTGCATGTGTGGTTATGATGTGTGTGAGTAAATTTATCTGAATGCGTCAGATTTTAATTAATAAGCATTATACCTAGCTCGCCTACGACTTCTCTGTGTGGTGTGGTTGTGAATGAGCGCTGCGCTTGTATGCGTGCGGTATGATGCGCTTGTTAGAAGCTTCCACACTCTCGTGCACTCTGGTATAGATACCAAGAAAAAAAAAACTCCTACACGTGCGGTGAAGCATACGTCTGACGATTTTAATTGAATTCTTGTTAATATTTGTTTTATTACATGCAATTACCAATTTAAAACCGACTTAAGGTTGCAACGAACTTTTCTTTCTTACCTCCATTTATTATACGGCATCAGTAATTTGTAGTAAAAATTGTAAGCACCCTCAGGGTGTTAGGGTAAACAGTTGCATTACTTTTAGGGGTGATTGTGCCCATGATACTGATCAACTTTCCCTGAGAAACATATAAAATTCTCAAAAAAAAAAAACAATTGCACTTTCGATACTAAATGCAATCAGCTGATCTAACGTAAGTATGAAAAGTAGATTATTTTTTTGCGAATTTCCTACAGGTTTCGCAGGGAAAGTTGATCAGTATCGTAGGTACAATCACCCCTTAAAGTAATACAACTGCTTACCCTAACACCCTGTATATAAATTTTAGTGTACCTATCGTTTATTATTACCCCGATTCATAGCCATCCAACCACGCGACAAGTTTTCCTCAATGTTTTCCTCAACACAAATATTTCCCGAAAACATTTTCTCCAGCTGACGTCAACTTCATACTTGTCCAGCAATAATTAGAGCAAGCCATTTTGAACTTTATTACCAACTGAATATGACCTCCTTAGCTCAATTTATAAGGGCAAGTGTCAAGTTGCGAATGTCACATTGATTATAATTAGGTTGGTGCGAATTGAAGCACTGGATATTTGCATTGGAGTCCTCATAGACATTAATCTGCGAGGCCGTTATTATTAATATTCATACATATGATTCTGTAGCTGTAGCATAACAACAGCAACCCGGTAAAATGTTTTTTTTTTTTACATTTGTTTTGACTCACCATCTATCATAAATATCATCATCTCGCTTGCACACGGTGCGAGTAAGGTAATAATCAAAGATCCACAAACAATTTGCAAGCTGCCTTCTCACGAATTTTATTTGTATGTAAAAGTTCCGCCTTGATGAATGTAAGTATCATAAAGTATATTTCTTAAATTAATTGGCTCGGGGGAATGAGCATAGCCGTTCAGCGAGGAAATGCCACCAGCTTTTGGGTACCCTTCCCACAAGGACCGAACCTGTACCACATCCCAGGTTAGTTTAGTTCTAAGTTCCTTTATTTGTAATTTTATGTCACTATATATTTTATTGTCAAACCAAGACCAAGACTAACTTAACTTAAGGTATCCAAGTCCATGCCTATGTTACTGGGTAATAGGCATGACGTGATGGACATGAAATTGGAAGACACCAACTTTTCTCAACAAAAAACCTTAAGTATTTAAACCTGATATTAAACTAAAGCATATAGCTCACGATATCGAATGACACGCAATCGATCTGTGGTAACTACACTGGCGCCCACGATGCTCACCACGTGCGAGACCACATGTATGTGATCTGAAGTGTCTGTATGTATACTTACTGATATTCAGACATACATAAATGTAACTATCTGTACGGGGTCCACTAAAATAGATTTAAATCTGAGTAGTATTGCCGTTCTCTAAATGGACGATGACGTATTTCCGTCAAAGCGTGTCCACGTCACGGCACAATGTTGAGGAGGGTCTTGCAGTCGGTAGATACGATAATGATGATAATAGTGATGATGTGCACGTAATTGGTTGAGCACCCACCAGAAGAAATACTGCAAGAAACTCTAGAATAACATACATTTTGAAACAATTTATTAACTCGACTGACTCGACATCAGGTATTTCTGTAATTCAAATAAGAGTCTAATTTAAAACAATGATTTGCATTATGTAGGCTATTTTCTCTGTCACATACGTTGTAATGAAATAAGCAGCAAATTGTGATGATGATGATGAACAAACGGTACCAGTGGGCAATTATTGGCGAGAGGCTGACTTGTCATGAAAGCGTCGGCAGAGGGCGCCCTCGTAGGACGTATGCTGATCAAATCAGTTACGTCCTACAAAAAGGGGAGGTGCGGAGTACTCGAAACCGACGGGCATGTATGAAGAGATGTATGGATGAGCATGAGGCAAAAGAAGTATGTAAGGATCGTAGTAAGTGGCGCACCCTGGTCTCTGCCTACCCCACTGGGGAAGAGGCGTGACGTTATAGATAGATAGATAGATAGATCTATATTTTAATTGATATTTTACCCAATTTTTTGCCTTTTTTGTAATGTATCGCGGTAAAGTTACTCGAGGATGCGATTAAAAATGAACATTCATGTTGTCTTTTGACACTTACAGCAGGATGGCGCATACATTATTATTCATGTGCGAGAGAAATGGCAATAGAATAAATGTTTCATCGAATAGTGTACAATATTATCTCAAATTCACAAACACTCAAATTGTATTGAATTTGAGCCAACCGACGACTAATTCGTGAAAGAAGTTTTTAATATGAGATAATCTTTCTATAAAAATTTTACCATTGAATTTAATTGTATGAAAACAAATTTTCCATGTGATTATTATTTAAAAAAACTTATTTTAAAAATCGTTCTATAATTTTTGCCAAATACTATCCTTTTTATTATTTCCATAGACTATTATTTTTCGATAGCCCGAATGCAACACTGCTTGTCACAATAATACAAAGGATAGTCAAGACAACATTTACAGCAAAGATGTTATTTGGTGCTGAAATAACCGCTAAGAAAGATGCATGGAAGATGACATATTGCGCCGACCCCAAATAATGGGATGAGGGCAAGAGAATAACGATGAAGTTACATAGCAGATTATGTAACTATAGGATCACAGTCGCAATAACCGAGGTACGTGGGTTGAAATGTGGACCTAGGTAATACACACTTCATTGGTTCTTATGTAAACAATAACATTTGTAAATTATAACATAACGAACCATGCGTATATACCTATGTAAACAAAATTCTCATTACAAGAACTGTAGGTTTCTCTAATGTTGGTAAACTCGGCGGTGACGACAGGTCTATGAACGTTTTTTTTTAAATTTACTACGCTCCAATCTCAACAGATGGCATGTTAGTCACTCCATAGAAAGTAGAAAGATTTTTTCGTCTATGCCATAGAAGAATATCGCACATATCTGTCAATGCGGAATAAAACTATGGGCAAAGGGATCTAACCCACACAGCCTTGTCACACGTTAATAGTTTTTGATTCGTAAATAAATAAATATTACATTAAAATATTTGTTTTTTTGATCATCTTTTCCCTATTTTAAACCAACTTAAAAACCAAAGGTTCTGAATTCGTTTTTGTTAAATTTAAAATATGTGTTACACGATGCGGTACGGCATTTCTTGACCGATTTGGATGATTCTCTATTTATGATTTTTATAGACCAATGCGGATAGATAGACTTCACATACACAACAGATAAACCAAGAAACAAATACGAGGAAAAAATTTATAAAAATATTTGTTGTTTTCTATTCGCACCATAAATGACACATGACGTGAACACATGAAAGTAATTGAGAAAACTATGACGAGAAGCAATAAACGGACGGGGAGAGGTAAACACATGGCTGGTTCAGACTTTAAGGAAACTACTAACAAATGGTCGAAACTTTATAGCTTTTACTCGCCAAGAATATTGTGAGGAACATGTTGAAGAGGAAATCCTAGATAGTAGAAACTATGCGGCTATGATGAATCCATATCCACAAAGATATAGTTTTTTGTCCCTAAACAAAGTCGAATTGTGCAGTCATAGTCAAACATATCTGACGCAAAAGTACTGCAAATTAAAAGTTATTCATGACAAGAATTTATTACTTTGTTAGTTCTTTAATCGTTTAAAAGTATGCCGTCTGTGCCGAGAGTCGCGGGTTCGAATCCCGTAAGGGACAAATATTTATATGATGAATATGAATATTTGTACCCGAGTCATGGTTGTATGTATCTATATATGTATTCTATATCGTTGTCTAGTCATCACAATACAAGTCCAGGTACTTTAAATGTGACTAGAAAATTTGTGTGACAATATCCAAGATATTTATTTATTTTATTTTTATTGAATGGTATTGATGTATAAATGGTGAAAAACGTAATAAAATGCTCCTACGATACTTTTTCCCTCTCATTTACTTAAAAAATCTACAAAACAAACAAATCAAGTGACATTTAGTGCAAAAAACGAAACAAAGACGAGCTAATTATAAAACATCCGACAAAAAACAAATAAATTAAAAGTGGATTAAACTAATTAAATATAAATACTGAAAGCAAAAAGATCTTTGTTCTATATTTAAACGAAAGCACAAATATTCGACAATACAACAACAAATTATACAAATACACAACTTTTTTTTTGGTAATTTTGCGGTACTGCTAGTGAAATGTGGATAATATTTTGAATACACTATGCTATTTTAAATTGTGAAAAAAATTGAGAAATATAGTCTTTACAATACTTATCATGATGCACCAACGCAACGTTTTGTAAAACTACAAACTTTCCGGTAATTGAAGTCTCAACGTAAGTAATCAACAATCATGCATACGCAAAAAAAAAGAATACTGAAGTGTGTGTGAAGTTCGCCAATCCGTATTGGGCAGACGTGGTGGACTAACGCCCATCCAGTTTCACCATGAGGGTCTGTCTATAACCTGTCATATAACAAGCTGATGATGATGAGATCTTTAAGGGCATAGTTCTGATACACAATTAAGGTCAAGTAAAAATCATATTATGCGATTAATGAAACTAAGCTTGCCTAAATTTACTGAAGATGCTACTAATCAACTAACATTAACTTGCACACCTCGATGAGGTAGATTGATGAAAACTACATTAAGATAAGAACTCACTGTACACAATCAAGCAAGGAATAAATGATTACGATTCATCATCTTTGAAAGATGATTTAAGCAGCGTCTTGGCGGCACTTACGCTCGTGACTATAAAGCCCGATACGATAGCGACAGGTGCGGCCGCATGTACGGCAAGTGAAATTTGAGTTTGCTGTGTCAGTTGGGTTTGCTAGCCGATCATGCCTCTTTTCTCGCTTTTCAGCCAACAGAAGCCCCCAGAAGATGCTACTAATCAACTAACATTAACTTGCACACCTCGACGAGGCAGATTGATGAAACCTACATTAAGATAAGAGCTCACTGTACACAATCAAGCAAGGAATAAATGATTACGATTAAGATATTAAAAATAACACAGATTAATAATAAGTAATATTTGAGACGACCGGGCAGCATCCTTCCAAACATCCCACATACCCTTGTTAGACTTCGTTACTCTCCTAGACATCACAGTGACTATACTACATATAGTGCATTATAAATTCATTTATGCAATGTGCATTGTCGACTCGGATAGGACTAAAATAGAATACAGTGCGAGTACGCATTGCAAATAGCTGTACGTGTTTACGAAAGAGGAAAATAAGCGGATATGCGATATTGTTTGTTAGTAATGTTACTTTTATACATACACCTTAGTCAATAGTACCAAAATATTATAAAATAAGGAATAATTCACATTTATTCCTGCACCTAATCGGAAAACTTTCATAATGATATGACATAGCAGTTTTAGTCAATGTTAAACTAGAAAGTAAAAGGGAAGAGAGATGAAGAAAAACAAATCTGTAAAGCCCAATTATAGTATTGCTCCGAGAGCAGTTATAACTGCGGACTAAGGGGGGGCAACACCAGTGACGACGAAACCACACGAAACGTCCTGGTAATTCAACCGAACCAGTGAAAGAACATAAGCAACCTGTCCAAATATAGGTACCCAGAAGGGGTACGAACCTTTTTTTTTATAACTGATTTGTTTGCTCTTGACCTCAATCCAGTCCTCAGGACAAGGATGGGGTCGAAGATGTAGCGAGCTTACCCAGAAGCCTATTCACTCGTACTTTAAAGGAATTCGGGTTGTTAGCGCTCGGAAATACTGACGCAGGCAGGGCACTCCACTCCTTGGCTGTGCGCATTATAAAAGATTCAGAAAGGCACTTGGTGTGGATATGTGTGATGTCAACCAAGAAGGGGTGATATCCCACGGTGCGTCTGGAAGTCCAATAGTAGAAACATTGAGGACCTCGGCGTTGCTGGGACTACGCGGCGGATTTGGTAGCGGGGACCAATCGATGAGATTAATTACCCAAGTATTGGAAAAACATTGCCGTGTCGGAGATAACAATATAGCAGAAAAGAATGGCGATTCTTCAACGGGTAAGAGGACTCTCTCGTGATTATGAAACTCAATCAATCAATCAATCAATCAAATATACTTTATTTTACACCAAAAACATAAACAGTAAAATACAGAAATAAAATACAAGAGGCACAAAATAAGGCGGTCTTATCGCTAAGAAGCGATTTCTTCCAGACAACCTTAGGGTAGAGGAAACGGTGAAAAGAAGAAAGGTAGGCGGTGTTTCCAGAAAAAAAATATCAAAAATCAGCAGTTATTAGTAAAAACAAAAAGTAAATATACAAAATAAACCTATTATAAATACATATATAATATACATACACATATATAATATACATACTCATATAAATATATATACAATTCAATTCAATTTGATTTTATTTGAGGTAAATAAATATAAAACAAACAAATATTTGTTATCGGTTTCATTTTCATTTCAAGACTTGTTAAAAATGTAATTTAGTATATTAGGAATTGGACTCTAAAATGATCACGTTATGTAATAAAATAAAAAAGAACAAAAATTTATATACCTTTTGTTGTATGCATGCTGAGTTAGCCTATTAGTATGACATGTATAAAAAATATTCTGTGTACCACTGTGAATTTAAAATTATGTGTCTGGCATCCGAATAAAGAAAATAAACATAAAATAAGACTGGAAGTAGGATATGAATTTGATCTTAAAAAAAATAAAAGATCAAATTGATTCAAATCCATATACGCCACACAAAAAAAATCAGCGATAAAAATACGAATTGACAATATCATTACAAATCGATATTTAATTATTTCATCATCGACGAGACAGTATGAAGCTATAAATAATGACTTTTCTACATAACAATTACTAAGTGATTGATGAGTAGAAATATTATTAAAACACGTTTATGATCACGTGAAAGATTTGATACTAAACCATTCAAATCTTCCTTGACTCTGATCCAGGTAATCATATTATACCTATATGAATTTACGCCCTATTCTAATACTCAATTTACTGTCTATGAAACTATCAACCTATTTATTTTACATGATTATATACCTAAACGAATACCACTTAAGGTACGTTTTAATGTTAAAACACAGCAGAGCTAAGATGGGCATTAAATGAGGGTGTTAATGTGTTTAAAAGCAAGTGCCAATTGTTTGCTCTTTGGATTCGTGCCAAAGAGATATTAAATTCCATACTATTTTGTAACGTGGCGTGGTTTGCGTTCGACGGGAAAGGAAACAGGAATGCTTAAAATAAATAGTTTTGTCCGTATATTTCTTTTTATTTTCAGGTGACTTTGTGTCTTAGAATAAATATGTTTGTCACAGGTTACGAATTAAGATGATATCAACATCTTTTAGTATTGTCTTTATTTGAGTAGGTATAGGTATTTACAACATTATGTACAACTTATGGCTAAATATGGCTATAATTAAAAATAAAAACAAATACAAATAAGAAATGAGCCACTACATCGAGCACGACTTCCGTTCGACTTACACTAAACAGAAGACGTGCTCGAGGCCACCGTCCTGCGGGAAGTCGTGCTGTCACTGGCTGCGTTACCTCGTTGGATGGCAATGGATATTCACCATCGACACCAGACACCTCGATCAAGCGCGACGACAACTCTTTGCAGAGCTGTCGGACGTCCGGACCCCACGGCCCCAGGTTCTCTGTACCGAATGGCGCAAGAATGTAGCCGTCAACCAGGGTGGCATATGTGCGCCGCTTGAGACCGTCTGCAGCAGCCGCCGCTGCGCCCACTCTTAGAGAAGTGGCAGGGAGGTGTGAGGGCGCCACAGTGTCGACACACGTAGCATCCCACACCAGGGGTCTGCCATTCCTCCAAGGAATGACGGTCATACCGTCTTCGTCTCGTGCAAGGCCCCTTGGCTTAAGTATGACCGGCACGTTGGCGCTGACCAGAGCCCGGCGGATGATGTCATTCAGGTTGGCGTGGCGTGGGAGACGGCCAGCACTGTGCCGACAGGAGAGGCCATGGTGGCCGAGGTCGTTAACGTTCGTTAATCTTTTAGTATGTAATTTTCTTTCGATTGCGAGAGTAAAAGTACCTTATACTTTTACGATAGTACATCAATGAAATCATAGAAAATTCAATAGGCACGTAAGTCAACAGACTTTTATCGCGATTTCAGTGTAATCTATTTTCTAATCTTATATTGATCAGGGGCCTTAGACAAAGTGACATTCTATTGGCGTCGAGACGCTAGTAGAAACGGACAAAATGTATGGATTTGACATGGGCGACCGAAACATTTCGACGTTTGCTTTCGTCACCATACGTCAAGTCCATAAATTTGTTATGTTTTCTACTGTCGTTAACGCTAATCGAAAGTACTTTGTCTAGGAGCCCAGAGAACTAATAGAACAGAATAGAAAACTTTATTTTCGCCTAACTGAGATCACAATTTTGTTAGTAATTCACTTAGGCCCGCTTGCGCCTAGCAGGGTTATCGTTATTAACTCGGAACTAGACGCTAATTTGGAATTAAATTAGAATTATGTCTTGCACGATCCTGTTTTAGGGGCTAAACCTGTGTTATATTTAAACCTCTGATGTCGTAGGTTTAAGTCACTAAACTACGTGCTAAATGTCAAAATTGAGGCAACAGCTGTTTTTACAGTTTTGTTTTAGGCTCGCTCAACACTCTAACAAACAAAATTTATATGAAACGTGCCCCGCGCCATTTAATTCCTTTGAACGGTTGCACACGTTTCATATATTCTGGATAATCGGTCACGACCAGTTTTCAGTATGGAAGTCCCGACTCATAACGTAGTGTGTTACATGCTCTTTGATAAATTGAATGAACGATGAAAACGAAATGTCTTTGTTAAAATAAAACAAATGAGACTGACAAATCCAAAGAGATGCAGTGTGAAAGAGACGTGCATATATTATGTTCATTCATCATTCACTTTTCGTATTTTGTCGGATTACATAAACTCTATGGTCATTTAGGATGTTGCCAGCGGAACTGTCAGGTTAGTTAACTATGAACTAGTTTTCATTGGCGCAAGACAATCTTCGATAACACTTTAGGTCGGTGCTACTAAAAACGGGGTTACGCAATTTAACCCAGCATTTGGTGCAAGTGGGCCTTAGCCTATTGTTAGTTTATGCACACAACATACTACTTCATTATAATTGTTTGTTTGTCAGCACGTGAACCATACAACAATGGTTCACGTACTGACAATCAAATCTACTAGCAAACAAAAATGGTCAAGATGCTGTTGGCGCTGGCGCTTATCATACGCACGAGGGATGTATACCTTTTACGCAGAGTAGTGTAAAAAGAATCTACTCGCTCATCGGCGAACATCCCCGATGCACTACAGAATCGCAGCAGCCCCACCAGCACCCTGAACGCGTTATTAAACTGGACGCGCAAGGCGTTGTACTGTTTCTTCGAATAGTTCAGCCACAGGCTGCTCGTGTAAAATGCTCTATGCAGTATGCTTTAAACAGAGTTATCTTGACTGGAGGGGAGCGACGAGCAAACCTGCGGGCTATCATATTGGCTCGTACAGACAACGCCCTGCGCTCCCTCTCAATGTCTTCATTATCTTTCGGGTCAGAGGTCAACCAATGTCCGAGGTATTTAAATTTTTCCACTAGGTTCAATAGACTTCCATTTATCTTGATAGGTGGAACATTGGATGGACTACTAATGTAATCCACATATTAGCTCCAAGAAGAACCTAGCTGAAGTGGCAATGTGTCGGTCATATCAACCGGAGATTTGAAAAGCTATGTGGAGTACGTGTTCTTGCAGACCACGAACTGTCAGGCGTAGTGTGGGACGCCCTGTGGCACTGGACCGAGGAAGATCGAGGATACGTTTATGAACATGAAGATTTCTAATTTTCACGATATATAAGTCTGTATGGAAAACGAAACGTGGCTTATCAGACTTTAACAACTGTTTTAGATAAGCAGTTTATCAAACATTAATCTAGAATGCCAAGACTCATAAATAGTATATTTCTACGATAAGAATTATTGCAGTTAATGATATTTTCGCACGCAGGAAATGCACAAAAACGTTATCTTTCCGACATGAATATAATTGGACTTCCACTTCCCGAGTTAAAATAACTCGAAAATTAGGAGGAATACAACGATATTATAAGAAGTATTGTATATACTTCAAATGTATGGGACAGCTGTTTTTTTTTCGCGATTTCGACATTGTTATCAGTTTTGCTATGCTGTTTTTATTTTTTATTGCCTTTTGTTATGCTGACGGTTTTTGAACTGGATGATCAGACCATTTAACTGAACAACTTTCTCTATGGAACTAATGTCAAAACAGCGGGAAAAAAATCTGCTGCTCTATACAAAATTGATTAGAATGTATGGGACACTACTGTTTTTTTCCGCGATTAAATTGTTGGTTCCATAGAGAAAGTTCTGTTTTATAGTCTGATTATCCCCAGAAAATAGTGGGAGTTGCCGCTTTGTATGTCGAACTATATTCTACTAGCCTTTACCCGGGACTGTTTTTTTTTTGCTATGTCGATGTCAGTCGCTTCGTCTCGACTACAGAAAAACTACACGCTCCTCTAGGGTCTTGCTCGACTGAACAAATATATTGTGTGAATATGACCTCAAGAAGGCACCATCACGACTTACTGTAATTTTTTTCATAATTATTTTTTTGTACAATAAAGAATCTATGAAGAAGTTACACGATTACTAACGGACGGGACGCATTACCGATTATAATATAATAAAGATTATCCATTCTGTGGTCCATCAGAAATGAACTGATACGTCAGAGAACGAAAGTGGTTGACATAGCTCAGAAAATTAGCAAGCTGAAGTGGCAATGGGCTGGTCATATCTGCCGAAGAACTGACAACCGGTGGGGTGTCAGGGTTCTGGAGTGGAGACCGCGAACTGGTAGACGTAGTGTGGGACGTCCTGCTGCTCGCTGGACAGACGACCAAAAAAAAGTAGCGGGGAGCGACTGGATGAGGAAGGCCGACGACAGAGTTTTGTGGCGCGCCTTGGCCTATGTTCAGCTGTGATGATAGGCTGATGATGATGATGATTCTGTGGTCTCGTAGCGCGTCTTGGGAAAGGCATATGTTCAGAACTGGGCAACATAAATCATGTTGTTAATGATGAACATAAGAAGTTGATAATTAGAGACCCCAATTGATTGAATGACTGGCGAAGGCTCTATTGTATTCTTTGATCAATTGTCAGACCTTGCAACTTCCTGTCATGTTAAACACGTAGGAACAGCGATAAATAAATCAGAATCGCTTAGAATGGAAGCTTCCTACGCGCATCCGCATTGTGAACACAACACATGTAGACGCCCAAAGTATAATAACAAGCCTAAATAATGTGTATATCGATGTTTATTCTCATGTTTACAATTAATCTACATAAAACGGATTATTCCCGAAACACCCATCAGTTTTTCCCCACTATTTAAATAAAGACTTCGTTTCGAAAGAGCATGGGAGTTTCGGGAAAAACCATCTTGTATTTTGTTCCTTTTCTATTTATTGGTCAACATAAATAATCGTATAATAACCAAATAGCTTTTGCCTGCGACTTCGTTCGTGTAAAATTGATCAGACCATCATACTGAACCACTTTCTCTAGGGGACCAATGTCGAAATCGCGAAAAAAATATCATCTGTTCCATAGAATCTGTTTTTCGCGATTTCGAATGGTCCCGTAGTAACAGAAAGCTGTTCAGTTTGATGGTCTGATGTGAGCATCCCCTTAAAAAACTGTCAGTATATTAAGAAGGACCCTGTATAATAAAATAATCATGTTTCTATCTTCAGCGGTTTAGGCTGTGCGTTGACTGTCAGTCAACCAGTTAGTCACAGAACTGTTTTATAAGTATAGAAGATAATAATCTACACTCGACAGCAATGAAAACGGGTCACCACGGGTCACCAACAATATAAACCTTAATATCTCGGAAACTAAGAATGATAGCTTATTCAAATAAAAAGTATTTTATAGAAAATTTAATACTACTACTAAAATTAATAAAATATCTGGTTGCTATAAAGTAATTTCAATAAAAAAGGCTAAAACCTAAATTAATGATTTATTGAAAATACAATTTTTCGTATTCAACATTTATTATTAATGTGGTAACTTTATCACTCACATACACTAAAATATAGGGAAATGTTATATCTGTGTCAAAAAATTGTTAATTTCATTTTTTGATCTGCGATAGAATTGACGCATTTGTATTTATGCATTTTAATTAAGTCAAACAAATGAAAACTAAAAATGTTATCAATCAATTTAAGAAGTATTAAACAGTTTATGAAATACTTTTTATTTGAATAAGCTATCATTCTTACTTTCCGAGATATTAAGGTATGTTGGTGACCCGTTTTCATTGGTCTCGAGTGTACATTGATTGATTCTGCACTATGTAAAAACCGTTGGACTGAACAAGTTCTGGAAAGGACACTGTATTTTGTCCATTGCATTTATAGAACAGAGAAATAATAAATACAGGTCATCGCACCAAGTAGTTTCCATGAATAAAAAACATTTTTCCTTAATTGTTGAAACGATTCGAATTAAAACTCAATCATCATTCGTAAAAATGACTAATTCGATAGGTACTAACGGTTAATGGGCACACTTACGTGCTCGAAGCTGCGTACGCAGCCGCGCCGATAAATTGGCTAAAAGCCATTGTTTTCGTAGTATTGACGGGTAAATAGAGTCTTGAGAAGTTGATATTATGTGGTACATTAGTCATAAATGGTCATATTGGAAGTATGAGCGAAAGTAGATTGAAGCATGGAAATAAAGCAAGTGTGAATGTAATACTGAATGTCACCTTAGGCCCTAGTCGTACGTACGCTGATCAAATCAGATAGGAAGATGGGTACGTACTGAGTAAGTAAAATAAAATGTACCGGTAATCGACGAGCATGTATGGAGTGGAGACACTCTTGGATGTTAAACACTCGAGACATGAGTCAGAATCGAAGCAAGTGGAGAACAATTGCCATTTGCATTTTTTATTTATTGCAAAAATGTGCTAGATTTTTAATTCCTATTATCGCTTAAGTGCTAAATTTTTCTTATTTGCAGGTAGTTCCTTCATGTTACACGATTTTAGCATTTATTGTTTCAATTTAGTAGTTCTCTACCGAAAGGAAAGTGTTTTATGTTAAAATTCCAACTATAGTCCACGACCTTATCGAGATATAACCGGCTTGACTTCACGTAAGCCTACTAATACGAGTACGTAACTACATTCCACTGGATGCTTACTTTCTGAGAATTATTTATAAACTGTTTCCTTTTACCCTTGGATTAGCTAGCGTATAATGGAGTTGTTTGGATAAAAAAATAGGGTAGGCTAGTATCAGGGACGCAGCCGCAGTGGAGTACGTGAAACGTCTTGTACCGAGTAATAGTTTCAATCCGCAAAGAACCATAATGTTTATTTATCACCAATAAACACGCAGAGGCATATCATGATGTATACTATTACATATCACTTGTTAAAGTAAGACAAGTGTTTATTCCAATTAACACTGACTAGTAGCTCGTCTAGAAAATTCTGCCCTGACGCATCTAATCGAGTTTTGCTACCTACAAGCAAAGATATATTATATAGATACAAGCTAGCGCATATTATTTATATGAATTAGGTATAGTTTCGTGAGTCATTGTATTAGAGATGGAAATTACGTTGGAAAATTAAATTATACGTGTTAGCCTATTCTTAGATTATAAATATCGTGAATACAGGTCGCTGTGCATTTATAAGTACAGTCTATTATTGCAGAAACAAATAAAAACATGATTGTGGATATTTCTTAGGCTGCTTTTCCACTAGAGATGTGCCAGGTAGCGAGGCGGTGAGCGAGATAAAATCGGCCCATGAGAGTGCTTGAACACCGCCTCGCTGCCTCGCACATCTCTGGTGGAAAAGCAGCCTTATTGAAGTAGGTAAATTGTCTTATCATTATCAAACAGCTATGTTTCTAATCGATTTGACATGCGATTGTTTAAAGTGCCTCAATGCGAAAAGTACC
The DNA here is from genome assembly GCA_927399405.1 of Agonopterix arenella. Taxonomy (NCBI): domain Eukaryota; kingdom Metazoa; phylum Arthropoda; class Insecta; order Lepidoptera; family Depressariidae; genus Agonopterix; species Agonopterix arenella. The sequence goes on from OV656701.1 coordinate 16,576,212, forward strand.
TGCATAGAAACCTAAAGCACAGCCCGGACACAAAAAATTTAAATTGACAAGATGACGTCAGCACATGCGAAACCAAAGAACTTGAACCTTAAGTCTTCTTCTTAGGTAACTGCCGGGTAACTGGAGGGCGACAGAGGGGTGTCCGTACTGTAATAAGTAATAAATACTCTTTCTTATACTGTGCCTGAAGTTTGCCTGAAGTGCTATTTTTGTATGTCGCAAATCCAAAGTGACATAAATTGCATGGAATTTATTTATGTTTCGTATACGAATCAGGATATTCAAAAATATCACTCCTGGCGGAAATCGAAACATCAGTTGAAGAATTGTAAAGTACTTGATACGATTACTCATATGGGTACTTTCAATATTACCTGCTAGTTTAGGAAAATCTCCCAAAACATTACAGAAAATTTACGATATGTATTGGTACCTAAAAGACAGCTCATTGAAACAATCAAATCTTGAAGTACCTAATTTATTCTGAAATATTCAGACGCCGAGAATTAAACGCAAATGTCAACGACCCTAGTCTTAACCCCTCGCTGTGATACTGCCAGCGAAATGCCAGACTAAGCAACAAAAATACGTCGCCGTTGCGTAGACGTGACGGCACTTTGAATTATTTCTAAATACTTGATGACTGACTTGCCCTTTACCGAGCCCTTCATATTTACGACTCCTTGGCGTTTCAGGTACATTGTTAGTTACGCACTTATCAATCATCCTTGATCATCAACATCAGTCTACTTATAGAACCACAAAACAAATAATAGCCCAGTCATTTTACGGTTTGAGCCGGGACTAATTAGTAATTAACATTTTTTATTCGGTATAATATTGAAGAGCCAATTTTAGCCTAGAAATGTACCAAAATTAAAAAAAAATCATATCAGCAACAGTTCCAATTTCTCGTTCTAAAAAACCTGATGGTAAATTCTTTTTGCACATATTTAAGACTTTATCATTATACATACTACAAAAATGGTGTAAATATTTTTGTCGACTTAGAAGGTTTTGAAAAATACATTCGTATTTTATAATAATAACCTCATTTTTTAAATTTCCATGCTTATTTTATTGCTCAAAAACAAATGAGTGCATTGGTATTAATATTATTAATTTAAAAGCCTCCTGGGACACACAATTTCGATTTCTATATTGCGTAGCAATTTTTTTTTTAATATGCTTTCAGATTGTCTTATTGTCACTAAATGGTGCCGGTTACAGTTTAAATGTCCAATTAATAATTACTCCCTACCCCACCTAACAAAACTCCGTAAAATGACTGGGCTATAATAGCAATCTGGCTACAAGTGCAGATATAACCTCCTTTATAAAGAGGGGATTTGCCATAATCTTCACGCATTAATAATCGCAGTAAGAAAAACTCTCTGACAATTATCTGATATGTATGGACCTGATACGATGTCATAGACCTCATTCATTACCATCTTCTCATCTCTAGCCAACATCGCTTTAGTTGGAGTCGGCGCAATACGGCTAGCAACCTGCTTGTTGCCAACCCTGTTTGGGAATGCTATTGTTGTGGTTTCCTTGATACTGCACATGTGAACAAGGATACAAGTTAGTAAGTAGGTAAGCCATAGTCCTTGTTCTCGATTAATTTTAAGATTCTACCAACTCAGGTTTTTAGCGATCCTCTTCGGAAACACTGCCAAGTCTTGTATTGAGTGACCTATATTCGTTGGAAGTACTCCAGTATAAATAATTTGCATTGTTTACTTTCTACCATACAATACAATATTTTTTACGGTTCGAATCTGTAAATTGAAGATTTGATAACAGAATTTGATCAAATACCAGGTCCAGGATAGTTTATAAGCTGCAGCAAGTGAAAACAATTCTTCTTTTCTCTCTACCCCTGCAATTCTTCCTATATAACGCATATTCGGGTCAACTCTTCAAGAGTCTCTTGGGTCTGCTTTGACATTGACTACCATCTTGTGGAACCCTTTCTGCAACTATCTTGGCCATCTCTATACCTACATGTATGTAAGCAATACAATCCATGTGACTTCGAGGTAGAGGAGGAGGACGCATGCAGCTACGCTACGTGATTGACCGATGTGAAGGAAGTTACCGAGACAACACTACAATCCAGCATACACCGGGCCCAATATCGAGCGCCCTGGAGAGCTGTGGTTGCACAAGTTACCCACGAGGTTACGACTAAGAAGAAGAATGTGATTTCAGCGGAGCAGTTTAACAGTTTTAATGCGCAGAACTAGAAGCAATGAAATGCAATCGTTAATTTATGTCGCTTGATGTGTGAAGCTATTTAGTCCATTTATAGATGTGCAGTCATAAAGTCTTTGAGTTGTATGGTCTGTGTCCTTATGCGAACAGGCTTAGGTTCTGTGCTTTAAATAGCTTTAAACGTAGTCTTTTTTTTTATGCGTGCAGAATCTATCTTGATTCTGGTGGCCTGCAATGCTTTGGTTATACTAGTAATCTTTTTATCTTCGATCTGATATGATTTGTGCCTCTTAGGATTTTAGAAAATTATTAGCTATATTTAAAGTTTTTAAAAATTATTGAACTGGCAATAATGTTAAGTTTCTCGTATAAATATAGCAACTTAAATTTAATACATCAATTCTTGATAAACAACAATATTGACCTCGTTTGCTATCATCATCATCATCATCAGCCTATATGCGTCCCACTGCAGGGGACAGGCCTACCCCCATATAAGGTTGTCAGTCTACAACGCGTGTCTAATGCTGATTGATGGACTACACATAGGCATCAGAATTTCTTCATCAACGTTTGCAACATGCAGGTTTCCTCTCGATTTTGGCAATGCCTTTAAATAAAACATTTCAGTCTCTCTATTAGTCAGTCGGTGGAAATAGTAACTCAATAATGAACGTAGGTCCTTTGAATCAAGTTCCTGATATAGATACTTAATGAACGTATATATCTGAAGTGTTTACAAATGCATTGTTCAATTCGGTTGGCAGACGCGACAAAAACAGTGCCGTTAAAATATAAAGAGTTCCTTACACTGTGCTTGTAAATTTATGATATCGTCTGCTCTTTTGATCAAGTTGTTTATTTTGTACACAGGTTTTCATATGACAGCAAATTGAAATATATCTCCAAATATATATCCAACATTTTAAATTACAGAAATATGGCAAAAACATGAGAATTCACATTTTATAATTTATTAGCGACCCACCCGCCCCAGCATAGTTGGGGTGAGATCTATAATATTATAAGTAATATATTATACACAAACCTTCCGGAACAAATTCACAAAACGACAGTGAAAACCGTATCAAAATCCTTTGCGTGTTTGCGTAGTTTAGAAGTGGAAAAACAGAAATGATGAGGCCGGACGTGGACGCGGATAGCTACTTTTTATACTATTTAGAGATAGGGACTAATGTATGATCTTCGAATAATGGCGAACTGCAAAAACACGAGAAGCGCCCGCGCATCTAAAATCCACAATAGAGCCAATGAATTTATATAAGACGATGTCCAAGTCCTAGTCCTATGGATTTACAGACGTTTATCGAATGCCAAGTGGGTACCTATCACTGTACAATACCCTTTATTGTTATTTCTGCGCGTAGCCCGACCAGGGATAAGCTTCGACGACTGATGGCATAATGCCAGTTGAAGCTTTAAGCTTCTGCCATTATTTAAATCATGAGTGGTGTTTGTTTAAGTTGCTACAAATCAATTCCGACACATTGTAAGGATTTTTAGGATTTCGCAGACCGCAGAGTTAAAAAAATACAAACATACACAAATCGTCCTAATAAAATAGGCGATTTGTGGGTGAAAAGTCTGTAGCTACTTCACACGAATCTTCTTCTTCTTCAGGTTCCTCTCCATTAATGGAGGTTGGAAGTCAGCTCTGCGTGTGTTCTCTTGCCAACCGAAACAGCTCTTCGACGCTGGCGATACCTCTGGCCACTCTTTCAGGTTCGCGAGCCACGACGTTTGTGGTCACCGACACTTCTTTTGCCCTAACATCTCGAAATCCAGGTCTTGATTGCTTTGTAAGTTGAAAAATAAATAAAGTTTCCTAAACTACTCCAAATAGCCCTGATGGTAACCAACCTCAAGTAGGATATGGCACCACAAGAAGAAGAAACTACTTATTTGTATTTAAACTTAAAAGCGTTCCACTGATTTTAACGCAGACTTTTTCACTCTTTTGTTTCAATCAAATATGTTTAATTTCTTAAACTGTACAACCCTAGCCAATAGGCGCATTTGCACGACCTTGAGCAGTTCATTCAGTGTAATGTGATCTTTCTTCGATGCGCCAAAGATTTAAATTAGCTCGCACTCAATGACACGAAGTTTCTCGGTCTCTAGTAGTCAATGAGACTTTACAATTACGAGGTATTTATTGATCATACTTTATTACTGTCAAACTAGATCAATAAACGATTTTCTAGAAGAAAGTTGTTGTTGATATTGACAATAGAGGTTGTTGCATTCGTTTATTAGGTATCGCACGTTCCACCGAAGGGCTGGACTTATATGGGTGAGAGGAAGCGAACCATACTAAACAACGCAGGCCCAGTGTGCAATTTATGTAAGGCATTGACTTCCCAACTACTGAACGTCTCAGATCCACCCTCAAAAGTGTCCGAACCAAAAGAATAACAAACGCATAAAGAGTAACAATTATTCCCCAGTCTTCATTTGATCGACCAACTACGCGCAGGTCTATAATGCCCATGCCGTGCAGCTGTGATGTAAGAATTTGTAACTACGCACGCAAAAGGAAAAAAAAATTTCAACTCTTTCAATATGTAGGTTTGTCTGGGACACTATTTTCAAGTATTTTATTAGACCCGGCGTCTGTTTGTTAGCAAGTCATGGTGGAGGATAGTTAATCTACTTGATATCAGATTAATTTCAAATCGCTCCTCAGGCGTTCTTGGTTTGGTCACCTTCGGTTCCAGACATCCGAAACTTTTGGCAACAATGCCGGCGGCATATTTTGACATAAAAGTTTCAAAGTTAAAGCTCATCGATTTATTTCCAACCATTTCTCATCCAGAGATAACTGAATAATTATTACTGTCAAACAACTGTGATTGCAGCAATCACCTTGAGCAATAAATCCCTCTTTAGATCATAACCCTGCGTTTTCTTAACAATCCATTATAAAACACACAATAAACGTAAAGGTACTTTACGATCTATAATTGCATCATAAAGAGAACGACTATAACAGTCACATGAGTGACCTTTTAAAGTGCATGTGTTTACACTTTTAAACCTTAGGAATAGAGAAGATAATCGTTTGAATGGAGTGTTACAAATTTTATGAATGCTATCGTTATCGAAGTACAATTATAAATAGCGACCCCTCAGTTAAATTATAAATAGACTTTGATAGATAACACGACTTTGTTCTTGGAATTTATAACGATATTTTAAATAGAGTAACTAAATTAAACTTAGGAGGAGAAAACCTGCATGCTTCAATTTCGAGGCATGTATTGTACCCCACTGTCCATTACAAGTGGCGACGGGCCCACTTCCTGTCACACTGGACAGAGTTACGGTACTAGTGAAACGTGGGTATACCGAGGTTTCAGGTTTTAATGCTCTTATTGCTAAAACAAAGCATTTCTAAACCAACATTAAACGATAAAGCCATTAAAGTGGTGACTAGTCTAAACTGAAGCCGTGCAATAATTCACGTAGACCAAACTCCAATACACAAAGTACCATTCAAGCGGCATTACTGGACATAAAATACAGCGCGTAAAAATGTTTATTCGAACAAGGAAGGAATACAGTACTGTTTATTACAGCCCATACCACAGATTAATAATAAGTTACTACGTAACCCGAACTTCAGAATCGTTCGGGTTTTGTTGTTATCCGATAATTTCAATAATTTCACTTTTTTTTTTTGCAAAATTCATACATAAACTCACGACGATAATCCCTTTCAACCTACCCGGCACACTAAGAAATAGTATCCTCATCAATACGTTCCACTGCAAGGTCTACCCTCAAGGAACCCTCCCCTAATCTACAGGGTTTTAGAGTAAACAGTAGCATTACTTTAAGAGATGACTGTACCAATGATACCAAAAATTACTGAACAACTTACCCTGAGAAACTTATATTATCATTTAGCATCAGGGAAATGAGCAAAATTATTTAGGACTTTCCGTACTAAATGCAATCAGCTGATCGAACGGTTGACTTGGTATGAATAGATGTATTTTTTTGCGAATTTTCCCCTTAGGGTATGTTGTTCGTGAGTACAATCATTCATTAAAGTAATGCAACTGTCAACCCTAACACACTGTATATTTAGAATATCTCTGACTACCCCTTCAGGGAATTTAGTCGAGAGCAAGTCTTTGTGATACAAAGTAAGGCCAATACAAAGTATTTAGATGATCAATATTACATTCTCGATCCGGAAGTACTCATGTCATGTCATGAGCAGCCAAGACTCATGACATAGTACAGACCTCATGATCTTAAACAAACAAACACGCAAAATAGATCATGTGCGTAAAAAATTACAAACATTGATAGAATACTACAATCAAAAATACAAAGTAAGAAGTGACATTATTAGCATGAACCCTTCTACTTTACAAGACTCGCGATTGAATTAATTTTCATCCTTAATAACCTCTGTATAACAGCCTTGTTACGGGACTTCAAATGATAAACATACGTTAATGTCAAGGTATAGCTGCCAAATACTCTATCATTAATACGTTACGTAGTGAAGTGATACATACATACATCATAAATGTTGTTTACAAACAGACCGGCTGATTACCTAAATAATAGTTTATATAATATAGTTTCGAGTCCAAAGTATCTTTTGGGAGTGATAAGTGAATTGGTGGGAGGTACACGTTTTTGATAAGAATTTCTGTGGTTAAGCGCCAAAAGGGAATAAGTCAAAAAGCCACACAAGATAATGAGGCGCTTGTGGCATAGAGGTGAATGTGATGAGAGGCGCCTTTGGCCCGAACACAAATAGTGCACGAATGCTGTGCAATATTTATCCTAGAGCGAGCGAAGCAAGCTCCAATTTTTTCTGCATTATGATTCGCCTATAGCCAGAACTGTGGCTTTCAATGGACCTTGCTAAATATTTCTCATGAGTTTGAAGAAACCTGCATAAACCTTTGAGGCGCTCGGATCGCGAGACATTAGGCGGTCGCCCACACCGCCCAAGCCTTATGGCGCTTCTGGACAGATTTGACTGCTGGACTGAACTGGTTTGATTAGTATATAAATAGGTAGTGTAAAAAATGTAATTGCAGAATAAAAATGGTTCACATTCAAAATTAAATTAAACTTCGTTTGTATGGAGCGCGTCTGTATCATCTCTTAATGATACTTTTAAAAGATACGAGCGTTAACCCGCGACTTTGTCCGCACAAATTATATACCAGATTTTAAGTCAGATCATAAGCTATCCAACAAAAAAAGTTTCATCAAAATAGGTTCAGTAGATTTTGCATGATGCTCGTTCAAAAAACCAACGAACACACACACACACAAACAAACAAACAGACAGACAGACAGGTATACCGAAAAACCATATCGTAACTTTTTTTTGTTAATATCTTCAAAGTACAGACAAACATGCTGTTACAGTTTTATAATAGTTTAGATTAGATGATATTGTGTTGTATAGTTTCTGGATACAGTCTTTACAGTCATAATAGATTACTTTATGGAGAGCGGTGGTAGATTCACAAATAATTACAAAAAGTGATGGTTCGGAACAAAATGCACTAAGAGTTCCCATAAACCGCCAATAGACAGATACTTTTTAGTCGATTAGCAGGAATTTATATCCAAACGCGATAATTCTTAAGAATTGCCGACATTGATAAAAGTATTACCAATATATCTTGTTTGAGATAAGTAACTTTCCTTTGTGCTACGAGCTGATAACATTAATAAATAACTTAAGGAAAACGTTAATACAGAAATTTCCAAGTTCGATAAAACGTGTAAATATTTACTGATTCCGTGACGGATGACCTCTTGAGTTCGTATTTATTTAAAATAAAGTAAACAGGACTTCTAGATAATATTTAAATTTACATAGAAAAAAACAAAACAATCTAGAATGCAGGTACAAATTCTTTGAAAGACATATCTGACGCCTCTTAAAGTGTACATATATCGAAGTTTTACCCGCGACTTCGGTCACACAAATTATATATCAGATTTTAAGTCAAATCATAAGCTTTCAAACAAAAAAAGTATCATCTAGATCGGTTTAGTAGTTTTTGCGTTATGCTCGAACAAAGAAACAAACAGACAAACATGCGTGCTACCCCTTTTAAAATGTTAATTTCAGTCAATAAACAAACCATAGAATCAACCTTTTTAAAGTTTTTAATCTTCAAATTAACAGAATTAGGACATGGATAATTGGACAGGACTTCTAACGCCAAATCGGCAGATTTTTACCTTTACTGCCCTCGGAAAACGCTTCATTGTGCTGACCATTATTCCAGGGGATGAAAACTGGTTTAGATTCAAACATTTCTAAGTAATTCACCTTTCATAATATCTGAATCTGAATCGTCCCCAATAACCTTCAGAATAAAATAATTTCCACACAATACAAGTGGCCTAAACTAAAGGAAGTCCATATAGTAAGACAACACCTGACTCATTAAATGCAACAACGCAGCTATTGTTGATGCCAAATGTATCCTTGGCTTTCTTACGTGGACTAAAATAGACGTACATTATCACTGTATATCATTTATCAAGGTTGCCTTGATTGGAAATAATAGAATATTAAAATAAAAAAAAAAATGTCTGAAATAAATAATTTGAAATTGAAATTTTAGTCCTTCTACAGTTCTGTGGTGCCGTCGTCACAATATTAAAGATTTACTCCAATAAACTACAATAGCCTGAAGGTGGTTGTGGTTGCCGAAGAACTGAGTCTAGAGTTGAGACCAGGAATTGGAGGGCGTTGTGTGGGACGCCCTGTGGTCCGCTGGACCGAGGTCCTGGTGGCGGTGAGCGACTGGGATGAAGAAAGCCGAGGACATAATTTTATAGCGCACGTTTGGAGAAACCTACGTGTGTGTAGTGGACTATGATGATAGGCGGATTATGCTATGATGATAACCTCTTGGCTGTGACCTATACCGGCTCCCGGCATATGACATTTGTAACATATCTGTGGTCACACCGGCAGCCGGTGTAGATCGCGGTATTCGTTTCCCGCTACCTCCCAGTATATGACATTTATTCCTTGTCTGTGGCCACACCGGCAGCCGGTGGAGATCGCGGTTCTAGTTTCCAAAAACAATGGAAAAAATCTCATATCTGTGGCTATACCGTGTTCACAGATAGGCTAAGGTGGGTGAAATGGCCGCTCACTGATAAGAGGTTAATCTTGTATTGAAATTTTGATAAACATATTTTGCTAAAATATTTCCTAGTTTATAACAAAAGTCAGTCTTAAATATCGAGCTTTCTTACTAACCACTCCATGCTTTAGGATTGTTCACCGGCACCGCAATAACAGAAAGCCGGGAAAGTGGGAAAATAACCACATAACTAACAAAAACAAGAGAAACACTTTGACACATTTGTCGACTTTCTGAAGCTACCGAGAAAGTATTCATCACAATTTCCACTTGAGTGAAAACTCTTAGTTTTAGGTACCATCGATGCTATAAATTTAAATACCTTAAAAATGTTCCTTTCTTAGCAAATTATTTATTTATTAAACAATTATACAGCTTCACAGAGGAACTCCAATACGCCATGCAAGTAATATACAAATCAAACAAGAATATAAAATTTTTCTGCAACTTAACTTAATACTAAGATTTAAACATTCCCATAAAAGGTCAGGCATTCTCGTAAACAATCAGACCAGCGGTCAGCAAAAACGACAACTGTGGTGAGTGTTGCAGTAGCGTGGTGAGACGCCTGAGGAAGGATGAAGGAAGGAAGGAGGAATGAAGCATATTATAACATCTAGATTCTAAAGACAGAATAAATTTTATTTTTGTGGACGTAAAAAGTGATGTCAAGTCCCCTTTTTACGGAGGTCCCTTGTCAAACGATAGCGTAGGAGATAGAATGTTATTCATTGACCACGGAAACGTTTCAGTTTCATTGTTTTTCCTCAATCACTGTATTTGTATGCGAAAGACTAGCCACTTGAAACGTCATTTCATTCAAAGTGAGCCTTGTTAGCTTGCTACATAGTTTGTAGTTGTGACAAATTTTTTAACCGGGATTATGTAGTAATAGCAGACAATAAATACTAGGTAATAGATACTTTTTCTAATTCTGTGATAATACTGCATAGTCTCTTTTGGAAGAGCGTTTTATAGAGGTATTTATTATTATTTGGTTATAAGGGCTTGGTCGATGACCAAAAGCTACTGCGACCTGGATAGATCTATTGTAGCTGTCACCCTAGACCTAAAGGTCATTTCCTAGGCCCACGGACTTCATGAACCGAGGTATGTATAAACACTCAATCATGAGGGTCTGGCAAGGATTTTATAAGCATAGAAACCAGAAAATTGGCCATGGCAGTCGGTAATCTTTGACCTTCTTTCGTACGTCCCCATCGTCGATATTTCCAATGTTTTTGTGTCCCTTTCTATTCAATAACGTAACTTCATGACAGGAGCTACAATTTTTGAAGTCTACCAGTCCGAATTGGGCACGCGTGGTGGACTCTGCACCCTCCTTGAGGGTAGACCTTGCAGTGGAACGTATATAGCCTGACGATGATGATGATACTATTCCTTATACTGTGCCGAAGTTGTGAAAAGGGATATTATTAAGCATATATATATATATATATATATATCTTTGACATTGTCACACAAATTATCTAGTCACATTTAAAGTACCTGGAGCATAGCATATGCTCACGACTGTAATCCTCGAGGGGGTAGTCAGAGATATTCTGAAACGTCAGAACATCCAATATTATTAAGAATTTTGCAAAAAAAATGTTTCCAGCAATAAACAGTACAGTATCTACATTAAGTTAAACTCTACGTCACAAATATCTATCGATTGACGTCGAGGGGTGTGCTGCTGTGCTGACAAGGTGACAGTAATGTCATGGACGTCAGATGCATCGTAAACGAAGCGCAGTGTGCATGCCGATGTTTGGTTTATGTTAGTGGAAGAATTAACGAGAATAACCAGCGAAGTGTATGTAAACTAGAATGTTTTATCGGTCTCACCCTTGTTTGTGAGGCATGTACGAAAATCGATGAGATAGTATTTCTTTTTGATGCCCTCAAGGTTCAACTTATTTCGAGCCTTATGAATATTTGAACCTGGAGTGATATTAAAAACTTATCGGTTATTAGTTATTACGATACATATTGTAAGTGAATTGTATTCTTTTAAGAAATAAATATCTTAAACTAAATTGTCGATAAGGTGGAGTCTTGTAATTGTAACTATCTGGTAATTGCAACTATGGAGCAATTGCACTTATAAGAATCACGATTCAGTTCTTCTCTCAATAGACTTATGTCTAGTCATCGAGAAGACAGGTGTTGGTATAAAGAGAAGGACTGAATTGTGATTCTTATAAGTGCAATTCCTTCATTTGCAATTACCAGATAGTTGAAATTACAAGACTCCACCTTAATCGATATTCATATTATGTGCTCTTGTTACGAATTAAGGCACTGGAAATTGAAGAAATAGCTCGCTTTTATACAGGGTGCAAAATAAAATACGTTACGTATAAAACAGGGTGCTTCAGACCATCAAAATGAGAAACTTTCACTACGAGGCCAACATTAAAATCGCGAAAATTGTTTTTGTACATATGGGATCCTTCTTAATATGGTAATGGTTTTTTAAGGGGACGATCTGACCATCAAACTGAACGACTTTCTTTCTGGGACAAACAACGAAATCGCCAAAAAAATCAGCTGTTCCATACAAAACTGCAATCCTACTCGATCCAAATGTAAGTTGGACCCCGTATAAAGAGTCAATTGGCTTCTCGACCCAACTGTATGGAACAGCAGATTTTTTCGCGATGTTGGCTCCATAGTCAAAGTTGTTCAGTTTGATGGTCTGAAGCACCTCTTCAGTATGTCACGCATATAATTTTACACCCTGTATACATAGTTAACATAACGCTCACTTCAGTAAGCTGGAATGCGCAAGCCTCAAGCCCAATCGATAATACGCTATATTTATGAAGCTATTATAAGATAAACACAACAAAGTAATTATATTGTACTAGCAATATTTATAGGAGATAGTGTCTATTTAAATTAGACGCATTAATTATGTTTTATCACTACGTATTTAGGGTATGGAAAATTAATTAAACGGACAATGTAGAGATCATTTTGGTTCACTGACACTAAATATTCCATTGTAGAATCTTAGTTAGTTTTAGTAGGTCTTTCTAAAGAGGGTAAGATGGGAGTGACCAATTCTTTACACACTTTAATTAGTTTTTTTTTGGAGATGACTATTACTCCTCTGCTCAGGGAGCAACTACCGCTTTTTACTGTGGACTATTGGAGGGAAGGGTCTACCGAGCCAAATGAATGAACCTATGAAGGGGTACGGACCTAGGCAAAGGACGTTGCTGGGGCTACGCGGCGGATTGGGTAGCGGGGATCGATGACATCTTTCCACGCTGATAAAAGCGGCTGAATGAAAGACGCTGTGAAAGATAGCCAAACATATTGGCTCTTCAGTGGAATATTTGAAACTATGCATGTTCAAGTTGTTTTAGTACTCTTTTATGTATGATATGTATTTGTAGGTATGAATATGTATTTGTTATAGGTAGGTATATTTATATTATATATATATATATATATATATTTTTATATTACAGTATGTTTGTATTTGTATAACATTATTTGTGTATGTTATCTATATTGTGTTATTATGATCTACACCGCCTACCAATCTTCTTTCACTATTTCCTCTGCCCTAAGGTTGTCTGGAAGAAATCGCTTTTTTGTGCCTTTTCTATTTCCTGATTTTTTGCTCTCTGTGTACTCTGTTTTTTTTTGGTGTCAAATAAAGTATAATTGATTGATTGATTCAAGAATACTGGGTCAGAACAGAAAATCGTATTTATGAGACTAAGAATATGGATTTTGAAACCCAAAATATGCTAAATCAAGTTAGATCTATTGCGCAGCACCCTCAACCGATATGAAGTGCATGAAAAGAGGAATGGATGAAAGAATCGTAGAGTGTGGCCAGCCGTAGTGTCTGTCTCCTACCAAGTAATTTACGACCCAGTTGGTGTGATGGTAACCTCGCCGGAATGCCAAACCAGGGTTCTGGGTTCGAATCCCGGTTCGGTCATGGATGTCGTATCTTTGTGCCGTTGTTGTAATGGTTCCCATAACAAAAAGCCTAAGGCTTACTTGGGAACTTGGGATCGTTAGCGTTACAATAGTGATGTGTATAAGTAACTTTGTATATATGGAAAAATTTTGAAAATCTAGATGACGCGTCACAAATAACATTTGCAATTTATATAATAATTACGAAGATATAAAGTTTTGAAATTTTTCATATTACAATATTTTAAAAGCTTTATACCTTCGTAATTATATTATAAATTGCAAATGTTATATGTGACGCGGCAACTAGATTTCCTAAACTATTTTTCCATATGTAAAATATTACTTTCATTAATTCCGTCTACGCGTATTGTGCGTCAAGCTTTTGTATGGACTGAAACCACCAAGTATGGTCGAAGTGAAATTTATTACAATTTAAGATTTTAAAAATAAGGTAGTGGTAGCAAACTTCAACTTCCTAATCGGGGTTCACAAAATAATACCGACAATAAAGTTGAAGTATGTAGATAGAGCCAGAATAACTATTTTATACAAACGTACACACGTAAGAGTGTAAACAAAACGCGTAGGCTATCACGTAACTTTGCATCCGTCATAGCAATGCTCAAGCTGTAGCTAGTGTAGACATAGATAGCATGAAGAATATGATGCCAAAAAAAATTGTTTAGTTTGGTTCATTCAATTTAGCTCTATGTAGGCTTAGGAGAGGAAGATACAAGTGTTCGAAAATTTTGGATGCCCGTTACACAGATTTTGTGACGCCACCCACGACAAAACGAGAAACATAATTATTATAACTATTGATAACCATGTACTTAGCAATACGTTTTTTTACTTAATGTACGTTATATCTATAATCATCATCATACATCTTGTATAAATACTAGAGTATACAGGGTAAAATTGATATCATTAGGATCCTTTTCAACTAAGAGTCTACCATCAAACTGGACTACTTTTGCTATGGAAGCAAACCGATTGGAGCAACAAAAAAATCAGCTGTTCCATACTAAGCTGCAGCGCCTACTCGACTCAAATGTATGCAACAGCTGATTTTTTTTGCTTCGATTGTATTGCTCCCATAGTAAAAGTTGTTCAGTTCGATGGGTAGACGCTTAGTTCAAAAGGATGCTAATGATATCAATTTCACCCTGTAGATTGGATGACGAGTAACTCGAGGGAGACCAAAAAACTAAATGTGAAAATAAATCGAATTTGTTTTGTTCACAGCTGACTTGAATCTAAAATAAACTACGCCCTTTCTCTTCCATATTACCAATACGTTAGTGCATATTAAACCTACGAGTATAAATTTCTTCATGTTAAACTCACATATCCCGAGGTTAGCTTTCTACACCATTAATCGATAAACAACAATAACTAGATAGAAGCGCAATTAGAGAACAATAGGTAGTGCAATCAATTTCTAGCACTTCTAGACTTCCGTGATGTAATCTTATTGATGTACCTAACTACAATTTATTAGTTTTACAGCATCGATATTAAAAGAGTCGGCAATGTACTTCAAATGGCACGCTTTCGGGGTATAGTATTGAACGGGTCGTAACAAGACGGGGGATAATAAGAATATATGCTAAGACGGACCCAAAATTACTATTATTAAGACCCAGAATCCACCACATTTACTGTATACTTGGAATACCTTTTCGACGTCATCCTTATTATCCCCCGTCTTGTTACGACCCGTTCTTACTTTACCCCAATGGGGATAATAAGAATGGGGTATGCTAAGACGGACCTAAAATTACTGTTATTAAGACCCAGAATCCACCACATTTTCTGTATACTTGGAATACCTTTTCGACGTCATCCTTATTATCCCCCGTCTTGTTACGACCCATTCTTACTTTACCCCAATGGGGATAATAAGAATGGGGTATGCTAAGACGGACCTAAAATTACTGTTATTAAGACCCAGAATCCACCGCATTTTCTGTATACTCGGAATACTTTTTCAAAGTCATTGTCAGGTACATTCAACCTATAGTTATTTGCATAAAAATCATCACGCCATAATATACAATCTACAAAGAAAAATAAACATTTACGACTGCTTGAAATACATATTATGATAGTTTGCAACTTGAAAGAGCAATAAACATGTTTGCGAATAGTGTCAAAACACTCAAAGTCAAAGTCACAAAATGTCTTTTGAGATTTTGTAATACTTACTAGGTACATATCGATAAAAAATAATACTGGTTACGGTGTTACTGCTTAGTGTTAAAATATAAAAAAATACACCTCGTTTTGTGCTATTTTGTTACATTATTGTTCGTCAGCTGATCTTAAGCTAAAATGATTGCACTTAACGTTCTTTCATGGGTTTTCAATTATTTTTATTTTCATTTATATCTTCTCAAAGTTTAGTATCAAGTATAAATGGAATCAGATTAAGAGAAACTCAAATATCAAGTCTAGAATCAAAAGGAAACCTAACCCAACATAACTTATATTTCTTATCCCAGGTCTTAGTCTAAATATGGCACGCTCTATAACTTCCGAATATTTCCGATCCTATATAGGGTCCCTCTTAATATGCTGACACTTTTTTAAGGGGATGATCAGACCATCAAACTGAACAACTTTCTCTATGAGACCTACATCGAAATCGCAAAAAAAAAATCTTCTGTGTCATACTTCTGTCTCAAGTAGGTTTGCAGTTTTGTGTGGAACAGCAGATATTTTTTTCCCGATTCCGATGCTGGTGCCATAGAGAAAGTTGTTCAGTTTGACAGTCTGATCATCCCCTAAAAAATTATCAACATATTAAGAAGGACCCTTTATATCTAATTAGAGCAGACAGCAGCAGCTTTTCTTTTTGCTACATTTCTTCAGCAGAATGCTAAGTGCACTGAAGTCGTGAACTAAATGAAGTAATCGGATCTAAATTGTGGCGTGTAACACGTCTGAATAGAAGAAAAATATTGGAATAAGAAAATAAAATCAGAAAATGTCAGAATATTTTATCTGTGTATGGACTGGTATGGTTCGTTAGCGACACTTAGTCAATAGTCGAATCTTATTACATGTTTGTAGATAATAATATGAACATTTTAACTTTTACAAAAAATGTTGTCAAAAAGTAAAATCTAAACCAATCCTAGTAATTAGTTTGCTGAATCAAATGAGATCAAAACCATCGATTTCTGCCAGGTTATAGTGGGGTGAAAACGTTTTAGCTTTTTGTATAGAGACACGATCCTCTGAGTAACATGTATATTTAAGCTGTCCTAGGGCTTTAGATAACAATCAAAGGACATATTGCAGATATATTTGGTGCAATATAACGTAATGATACGACAAAGATAGCGTAAACACCAAACTAAACATTTACACAAAGTTACGCAGGTATTTATTTGTATTTACATAAGATTCAATTTAAAGGTTCCTTGAGAAAGGTCAGGACGGAAAGACAAACTGATATCAAAGATAGTTTGATCCATTTAATAATGGTGCTCTTTACTTCTGTTGAAAGGATTATTATAAATAGAATGGGCTTTATGACAATTTTTAATCACTACATTTTTTTAAACTCTATCAACTTTTCAAGGAACAAAAAACATTTCGGAGTAATTTCGTCGACAAAACGATATCGATAGTGATGTATTTTGAACACAAATAACTTTCGATCGTAAAGTATAAGTGATCCAAAACCAAAGTTAGAAGTCAACGTAATATTTTAGGCTGAGTTATGCTGATAATTGCATGAGTCATCAATGATGACCCCATGCGAGGATATTATCATGAGATATTCAATGAAATCACATTATAGGTGTAACAAACTTCGAAATCATCACTTTTAATTCGCACCAAATCGTCAAAACTTGCGAGACGATGAAGTAGTAGGTAACCTACAGTCAATTTTATTCGATTTCTCGCTCAATTATCGATTTTTAACGAGAGTAATCGATTTTCATCATAATCACCGATTTGTGAGAGTTTCTCTCGTATCACCACCGATGGTAGAAAGTTTCAAATGTGAAACCAACGAGATTAATATCATTGTGTGAAACAGTTAAGTTGAGTTTTGATTAGTAACTTATTGGACAATTTTTATTTTATTTCTTTCCTTTTTGAGAACTTAAAGCTAAATAACAATTTGATTTATACAGGGTGTTAGGGTAAACGTTGCATTACTTTAAGGGCTAATTGTACTCATGATAATGAACAACTTTCCCTAAGAAACATTAGGAAATTCGCAAACAAATTGTAGACTTTCCATACTAAGTGCCACCAGCTGATCGAACGTTTGTATGAAAAGTCGTAGATACGCCCCCGGGTATCCATTGCCATTGATCCAATTTATACGTTCACGACATTGTGTTGTGGAGATAAATTTTGAGGAGATTTTTGATATTACTGTATTTATATAAAGGACATACAAATACAAACTACAGAGTTCTACAGGATGTGAGTGTAGATAGATAACTGAACAACTTTCCCTAAGGAACCTATTAGAAATGAGCAATGAAAAATTTGGGCTGTTGTTTTGAAATGTTTCTGACTATCCCGCAAGGGATTACTGTCATGTAATGAGTTTATGTGTGTATGCAAAAATTTTGACTTCTAAATGCAATTAGCTGCTCAAATGTTTCTAAGAAAACATAAATTTGTTTCTAAGAATACAATCAGCCTTTATAGTATTGCAACTGTCTACACCTATAGGTACACCCTGTATACTTATTTTTATAATAACGTAGTACGAAATATCATCTCGATTCGAATGCAGAATGAAATGAATTACCACTAAAAAGTGCATACAGAATTCTACTCTATTTTTAACCATTGTAGTAAAATTGAGCCTTTATAAACATCATAGGTGCGTTCTATTGTTAAAATCAAATCGACGGCACAATACGTAGTTAGTAAACCACTACGCAGTTCTAATCCCCTAGTAAGTACACGATGACCCAATTTTTCATAATATAAGCGAAACAAGGTCACTGACGAGTCTGTATTTAAGTTACTATATAGATGGTTGAACAGGCTGTGTAAAGACAAAGGTATCTAGTCTACATACCCGACACGCCGACAAGCCGCCGACACAGATGTATCCCATATAATATAACTTATATCTTCGGGCTATTCGAGGCTTGTCGTCGGATTCGGTGTATTCATTTGATTGTATTAGGGAAACATACATCGTTACGAGTAACAATTACACTTGGATCGCAAAAGTTGATTAACGAAACCATAAACCCTATTAACATCAACCATCAGTCAATTCGTTTATTTCCCATATTGCCTGAAATTCAAATGGCCTAGTCCAAATTGAATCGAAAAAGACTGAAATCCGAAACTTTTCATTCTGTAACTAAGACATTTTAACACTTTCGCTTCTATGCTCAAAACAATGATCTTCGCGCAGTGCTAACACTGTGGAATGCAATTCTGACTCACGGGTCGAGTCGTTCGCACTGTGGCCCATTTGTTGCTGACCTACGTCGTAGGTCGTCAGGTAGTTAAAGTGTTAAATGCTGCTGAACCAATGTTCGATTATTGTTTCGACAATTCAAAACCTTTTGCATCATAGTACTCTGTGATCAAAGGAAGACGCAAAAAAAGCAGCAAATATTATGACCACTACAAAACCAACCAAATTCCAAACCCACACAGATCATTTTCGCCCATCGTATCAAAAAGGGCCTCCAAAAATCAATGACGAAAACAAAAACAACCATAACCATGAACAATTACAGATCATTTTCGTATGGTATTTGAAAAAGTATAGCGAGCTTATAGGCTTACGTGACCAAAGGCACGGCACTACGTTTTACGTCCGTTACTCTTAAATGCGTAGTTACATTGTCAAATGTTTGCTTTTGATTTTAAACCCTAATTTAATGGATTAAGAGATATATCATCCATTATCTTTGCTTACTATACAGTTACCATCCCCAAATTTTGAATACCAGGATTTGAAGATGGACACTTGTGTTTAAAACAGGACGCAGTCAAGACAATTGTTCTGAGACAGACTTGCTTTTTAGGACTCAGTACCCAAATGGTGCTAACGGTACCCAATTCATACGTTGTCCATCCGTCCGTCTGTCTATCCTACCTGAATCTATTGAACCATAATAGGTACAGGGTTAAAATCTCCACAGAATATGCGTTAAATAATAAAAAAAAAAAACAAAATTAAGAGGGAGATGGTTAAAAAAGTTTTTTTTGTAAGTCTCCGTTATAAGATTTAGATTAGATTTGTCCGCTTTTTAAACAATAAAACATGTTCGAAATCTTATCAATCACTGCAACTTTGACATCATTAGCGTCCTTTTAAACTACTTTACTTTGTCTATTCATCAAACTGAACAACTTTTTAGAGCCTTTTGAAACTGAATCCATAATTTTTGTTGGTTTGATGTGTCCTTTTTCGCTGATCCCTGGTGATAAGACCGCAACTGTACTGAACTTTGCCTTGTTATTATAATTTACGAACGTTAACCCGCGACTTCGTCCGCACAAATTATATACCAGATTTTAAGTCAGATCATAAGCTATCAAACAAAAAAAGTTTCATCAAAATCGGTTCAGTAGTTTTTGCGTGATACTCGTTCAAACAAACAAACAAACAGACAGACAAAAAATCCAAAAATTGGTGAAATGGAATCAGGGACACCTAAAAACCATATCGTAACTTTTTTTTTGTTAATATCTTCAATGTACAGACAAACTTCCTGTTACAGTTTTATAATAGTATAGATAGATATGTATAGTTTAGTATAGTAATAAAGATACATTTTATTTTGTAAGTCTACTTTAAAATGTATCTTATTGTTTATTATTTTATGTGTTTCGAAACACTTCCGTCACAATTTATGTCACTTTGTCACAAACAGATCTAAACTTCAGTCTCGCTCTTGTAAAACCCATAAAGTCTTTGTAACACAAAGTTACCATCTTCCTTATTATCAAAGTATTACTTTCATTCCGGAGAAAATCCATTCATTCCATTTTTTTTTTAAATATGTTTTAAAACGCCATTTACAGGATGTTAGGGTAAACAGTTGCATTACTAAATGCAATTAGCTGATCGAACGTTTGTATAAAAAGTTGAATTTGATTTTTGCGAATTTCCCTTACGTTCTTTGGGAAAGTTATTCAGTATCATGGGTACAATCAACTATTTGGTTACCCTAACACCCTGTACACTGAGATAGCAGCAGGCTGCATCCTCGAAAGGCGCCGAGTAAAGCTCGATTGCCCAGGTAGGTACCTACTAAATACATTTTAATTATCGATTGTCATTCGTTTAGCATCTATTGCATATTACCACTTCCAGACGTCGACGGAACCATAAAAGACCTATAGACGCTATTGTAGTTCTGGAAATGTAAATCGTGCTTTAGGTACCTAGTTGATAATTACCAGAAAGGGATTATGATCATGAGCATAATGAATGTTGGGTTTATAATACATGTACCTACAGAGTAACTAAATGATACAGAATATTTTGATTGACGTCAATGTTTTATCTCAACTAAACGTGACATATCTCTAGCATTATCTCCGATAAAAATTAGCTACATTCATCATATCCACTAAGGAAGAAAAAGAATCAATCAATCAATTACAAAGTTATTTTACATTTCGGATTATAATCAATAACATTGTAGACTAAGAGCGGGCCGTAGGCAACTCTGCCTCATCCAGTCCAATGTCGCACATTGGAAAAGTGCATACTTGTTACTCGATGAGGTAATTTACCCAAAAAGAAAATGACTAAATTTTTTGCCCACTGTAAAAAACCCCCTAGTATGATTTCTCTACATACGTGCGACGCGCCTTTGCTACATAGGAAATGACCTCTTTCCGCGCTTTTCGGGGAGCGAAAGCCGCGCTTGCCGCGACATGTAGTATGGAATAAAGTAGAGTCAAAAGAAGAGAAATCTTACTAGACGTGCAGGTCAAGCGCAGGCAACCCTGTACTTTTAGACGTACCTTTCCAATGTGCGACATCCTAGAAAGGACACATCTCATTGTCCTATGAGCCAGGTATTGTTTCCAACGGCCTGCTCTTAGTCTATTAACACATTATCGATATTTTTTGAGGCGTGTATTCACTTCGTGTTTTTTGTGTTTCGGTACTACTTGTGAAACGTGAATGTTCTTAGGTTTCAGAATATCTCTGCCTACCTCGGGGAATATAGTCGTGAGCATATGCTATGCTATGCTATGTGTTCAATTTCCACTTGTTTCGTGTCCACTTTCCACAAAAAGCGGCAACACAGGCTCATTATCTGTGACACTGGACTAACTGAGGGGCACGGCTAATGAAATGTGGATATACTATTTATAATCTCTACCCACTCGGAAAATAAAGTCGTGAACATATACATACATACATACTTTAAGCACTTATGTAAATACACGATGCAGTATATTTTTATTTACGTCAATGTTTTATCTAAAACAAAACCGATAAAAATTACATTCATCATATGCACTAAAAAGAAGAATCAATCAATCAATCAATTATACTCATTATCTATTCCGGATTATAATCAATTACTTTATCGATTAGGAATAATCGTAACAGAGGATAACCGATTAAACGTGGCGTCAAAAAGTTTAAACGTAATCTTACTGATAAACGAAGGTTAAATATTTTTGGGAATTTTTAATTCTAAAAGATTATTTAGGTAAGGTGTGATTGACGATACACGTGCCAAGTTAATACAAAACCCAGTTGAATGGTTTTTCCGAAGCAAGTGAAGGACATCAACGTTAAGGGGGCACCGAGCCAACAATGTATTGCTGCCGTCAATCGTATTTTTTTAATTTCCAAAAAACAAGATTATCACATTGTAGTCATTACAGATTTTAAATTTATCGGGTCATTACGTATTAGCATCTTTAAAACCGCCTAAAGTGGACACTTTTGCGGTTTTAACAATAAACTATAAACAAGTTTTAACTAGAAACATAAAACATATAGTCATCCGTATTGTTTCGATAAATTTAAAAACAATAACTACAATGCGACATTCATGTTTTTTGAAAATGATATTGAATTTTACAAAATTGCTTTAAAATATAAGAAAAATACTATTGAGGAGGTTCGGCACCCTCTTAAAGCACATTGTAGCAACAAATGCGTCTTGTCCTTAACAATCTTCATTGTTTGAATAACAATAAATCGGATAAAAATATACAAAATGCATAATGCACTAACATGACTCAATAATGTATGAGAAATTGAATCATTTACAATCAGGATTATGACAATATTCAGAAATTTAAAACGCTATTTATTTATCAATATGGCAAAGTTCCGAGTGCCCTTAGGCTTGCAATAACTAAACATCATACACATTAATCATCAATAATCAAATACGTATCAACTCACAGTCTCTATGAAGTTGTATGAAGGAATCTTGAGTTCAATACTGCCTGCGGGTTGAAATGGACATGAACTAGGGTAATCTCACAAAATGGGGAATCATTCTCAGAAACAGTTCAGCTTTATGCAAATGTGGACCACGCAAACCATCCTGCACCTACTCTGTCTGTACAAGCAGACCACATTGTGGAGAGGAGGACCTAATGAGCGCATCAGCCAGCGGGACAGAGGTGGCAAGATATTGGAAAAGGACGATCTGAGAGAGAAGCACACGAAAAGAAGAATACGGCTTAACCAACAGAACGCCGAATTATCAGTAAAGTTGGCTTCTACGGCCTCACAAAGTGCTCAAATAGCCACCAACAGAACAAGATCATAATTAAGTCAAGTTGTTCATGAAACCCTGCTAAATTCTAGGCCATCAGAAGGCAGAGGCGACATCACACGCTTCAAGATCGTAGGGCGAAATAAAAGAAGCGAATACGGGGTAAACTTCAGAAGGCATTATATATTTACGCAGAATAGGACGGGATAGAAATCATATTGCAAATATTCTTAGCAGTGGGGGAACGACGGACAATATTTGACTGCAATCTCCGTGATCTATTATCACTTTTATCACCGAACACTCGACGTGAGAAATTCTGATGACGTAAACTGCAGGTAGATTTGGCATCAGTGTAATTTTTCACTGTTGATAGAAATCTCTTCTCAGAATCATGTTTAGAATCTTGATTGAACCACAATGACGTATATTATCATCATCTCGAAACATCGCTGCAGACAAGCAGATCTTTAAAAAAATACATATAGAAACTGTTATTTGGATATCGATTCTGTAATGATTTTTCAATTTTTCGTTCACTATGTGAACGATTATCAACGAAAGTTCTGATCCTTATTCTCATAGAAATAAAGCTGAGAAATGTTCTTCGACTTTCGTTACCGACTGTACGAGAAAGAAAAACGTAGAACTAGAATAAATCAGCAACTTATCGTCCCGAGGAAGTCGTAAAAGTCGACCGAGGGAATGGGCAAGTGTTTCAAATTACAGGCGACATGTTGACAATTTGTCACTTCTTCTGTCGAGTTGATGGCATATCATTGAAGTTCACTTTCTATAGTAGTGAAGATTTGATGAGCCTTTTGTATGTTAGAGACTAGCCGATTGCGCCGCCGCCGGCTTTATCGTGCTACGATAAGGGCAAGTCAATTTGCTAGGACATGCCAATATTGTCAAAAGGGGCTTTGGTGTACACCCTAGCCTCTGCTACAGTCTAAGAAACTGTCATCATCATCATCATGGTAGACTACACACACGCATCAGATTCTTCTTGAGCGTATGCAGGTTTCCTAACGATGTTTTCCTTTACCGTTTGAGAGCAGTCGGTATTACGTACATTAATAATAAATAATTAAGTACGTACAGTACGGACGGACACTACCCCCCCATCAAAGTTGACCCGTCTTACCCCCTCTTCGGTGGTACGATAGGTGGAGACAGTAAGCTGTGTATTCATTTCTCTCTCGCACTCACTCAACGTACATGTTGTAGCCTCTTCTTGACAGTGTGAGCGCATAATAATGTATGAAGAGGCCAGAGTGTGCTTTTGCTTTCCCCGTTTGGAGTTACTAATGAGCGTGAGTACATGTATGAACAATTAACCTTGTAATTTGCGACAAAACACCTTATGTCATTTCAATCAAAACATATGTTTTTCTACAGTTTAATAAGTTACCCGATATCAAAACCAAAAGATAATAACTGTTTATCTGTCACTTTTATCTTAGAAGACGGATTGACTCTGCAATGTTCCGCTGTAGCTTTCCTACGATGATTTCGTGAAATTTGGATTAGGGAAGGATTTGCTTGTCAGTTTGTCTAATCGTGCATGAACTACTGTCATTGTTCTTACACGAGGATCATCATCAGTGTCTATATTATTTATCACCAGTTGGGGTATAGGCCTGCCTACCCTCACGTAACCAATACACGTACCTAAAGTGTAATGGTGGGCATCACATACATACACATTACATTTCGTCAGTTCCTCACTGTATTTCACTACGTGTGTGACAAACTCCGTCTATATCCCGCCAAGCCAAGCTTGCCTGTTTCAGTATATGGCAAAGAAATGTTGATGCAAGCATTACAGTAGCATTACCATACACCCTCACCGTAAATGTAGGCCTGTGCTCCAGTGGTGGGAGCAATAGAGGCTGATGATCATGAGTATACAAGTGAATGCTGCTGGCCTGCCTATACCTTGATAAACTTTCAGGGCCCTCGTTAACGAGTCGTTTTATTCCGGGTCTTCAGACGACTGTTAACCGGGCTTACGTCAGTGCAGATTGTGCAAAGAGGAGATGAAGACTCCTCTGCACCTTATATGTCACTGTGGCCCCTGATGTACAAACGTAGTACTCATCTAGGCAGACAAGTATTGACACCAGAAGCCGTAGCTAGCTACACGTGATACGGCTGTATCACGTCTTTTATCTTCGTTCGTGCGCAAATAGAAAAAGAGCGAAGGTGTGATAGCGCTGTATCACGGTGACATGCAACCCATGCAGATGAGATTCTTGACTGCACTAGAGATTAGTAGGGAACTGTAAAAAGGTCGTTCACAAAAGACCAGCGATGGTCGAAGTGGCTAAACCGGCACAGGTGCAAGCCTATCAATGCCCCCAACCCCAATTAATACGTACGCCAAAACTGACTGGTGCCGGTGTTAGCGCCGCCGGCTCGTGAACATGAATAATCTCCACAGTCGATCCTACATACATAACCGACGAGCTGAAGAATGGACATTTCGTGACAACGAAAAGACATTGTAATTAAATCTAATTGTCAAATCAAATGAAAACGCAACCAAACGTGAGGTGATAATTGATACGGCATGTCTTGAATTACTGAAGACAATACTTCAATGGAATTAACAGCAGATCGTTAATCAGACTAAAAACAGTGTAAAATGTCACGAGGTGTTCGAGAGTATTTTTTATACTGTAAAATAAAGCCTTGTTTTTTACAAGTGTTTTGATGTAATTCAAGAACTTGGAATAATCGAATTATAGGTAGGTTATGACGTCATTTAAATGAACTAAGTGTAAATTAATGTGCATTCTTGCTCATGCTTGTGTTAGTGGGGCGGGAGCGGGACAAAAAAGATCATATTTTCGCGTTTTATTTGGCATCAAAATCCAGAGCATATAACTAACAAGATTATCTTAATTCAATCAATCAATACATAGTCGAGGAATCAATACGCCGAGGAAAGTGAAGATGGAGAGAGAATTTGAATACCTTCCTGAACGGTTGGCCCGAGTTCGTGTTGCATAGGGAAATTGGAGGAGAATGGGGTCTTTGCCCAGGAGTAGGACGCTATAGGCTAAATAAAAAAAAATGCATTATACTTTATACCAAAACATACTGAATACAAAAAGATAATAAATGTCATCATGCGTCAATATGAACAATACGTTACCAAAGAATACAAATACAAATCATTTATTTGCTAATAAATAGGGTGAGTACAGTAAATGTTAGATGTTAATATAATATAATTATTAAGAACTCCTATTTAGCCATACTACTACCTATTTACCTATTTAGAATACTAACGAGACAAGTGCCGTAGTATTTCTGGCTTGGTATAGTCACAAAAAGTTACACAATAACATAATGAAATCGAAAATTTGAATGAAAAATGATATTTGAGTGACATATTGTGTTGTTCAGTTATCGATTTTGAAGAAAAGCATTTTAGGTTTTGTGTTCTTTTGTTACAATATCTTGAAATATACGGAGTAAAGTACATTACGTATTTAAAAACCGACAACACAAAATGTCTATTTAATTTAAGTACCAAAAATGTGTTTTCTCCGGGATCCGTAGCGCGAGTTCGACTCACACTTGGCCGGTTTTTATTATTTTTTGTTACACAAACGTTTGCAAAACTATAATCACACCAAGTTTGACGCTTGTATAATATCACCGTCTTTAAATTGAAAAAAAAAAAAATTTGAACAAAAATAAAAAACGTTGAAAAATACTAGTTTCTTGTTATAACGCCGCTTAATTTTTTTCATTTTTTTTTTGCAAATCCGCCTTTACTATGCACATTACGTAAAAATATCAACGGGCTACCTATTACGGTTCAAAATATACAGCCTTTTTAAGGTAGGACAGACAGACGAACGGAAGGATGGACAAAGGGATGCCTGCCGGTGCGTAGAGCGGAGCGGAGCGTAGGCTTAGTTAGAGGGTCTCATTGACACCCTATGGTTGAGGAACCCTAAAAAAAGAATGTAAACCGAGAATTCGACAAGCAAAATTTGTGGAATTTAAAGAATGTATTAATACATAGTCGATTACGGTTGGCCTTTTAATTGATTTCACACATAAATCCACGCATGATTGCTTAGTTATTGCATGCCAAATTCTAACTTAGCCATCTCGTTAAATAATAACAGGCAATTAGTAAAGCTCTAATTAGCATGTAAATATATAAAAACTAAAATGGCGGTCATTGCACTGTTACATAGCTTTTAACACCGTTTCGGTAGAGGCCGGGCGGGAGGGGTGCGAGGCTATACCAGTATAGTAAGCAATTGTTTCTACAACGTAAGGAAAATGCCCTTACCTTTGTTATTATTCAGTCGAACAATAAAAAGAAACCTGTTTCCTCTGGATTATATATTATTAGGTATAATAAAACTTGTATGTCTGTACATTGAATGTTAATTGACATACAAGTAATTGTGTGTTTGTTTTTGCACGGATCACGTAAACATTGGGCTTAACTTGAAATAACATTTAGTTTTCATTTCATAGCAATCGGTTCACTGAATCAAAACTTATGACACCACCACCACACCATAGCACCATAGTGCGGAAACGTGGATCCTGAAGATAAGACAAGTTTATTCATTCAAAGTCGCCCAGCGAGGTATGAACAGAGCTATGCTCGGTGATTCTATGAGAGATCACATCAGATCAAACTTAAACGTAACATCTGTCTTTAAGTATTATTATTATTTCTATTTGTTTTTCTAACTTGATCTACTATTCGTATTAGTTATAGAAGAGCGGAATATCCCCACACAAGCAATTTTTTTTGCTAAAAAGGAGATTCCATCACCTGATTTGTATCGTAGATTAAGTTACTGAAATAAAAACTTTTTTTTTTTTTTATTATTGTCAGGAATGAAGTAATAAATCAGAGAACAAAAGCGGTTGACATAGCTCAGTAAATTAGCAAGCTGAAGTGGCAATGAGTTGGTCATATCTGCCGAAGAACTACCAATTGATGGGGAGTCAGAGTTGAAACCACGAAATGGCAGGCGTAGTGTAGGACGATCTGAGGCCTGCTGGGCAGCCGATCTAAAAAAGGTAGCGCGGAGCGACTGGATGAGGAAGGCCGAGGATAGAGTTTTGTGGCACGCCTTAGGAGACGCCTATGTTCAGCAGTGAACCTTGATAGGCTAATGATGATGATTCAAAAGTTATGCCAATTTAATTTCAGTGTTCGGGCTCAGTTCATATTCAGAGAAGTTTATTCCTAGAGCGCTGATGCGCGCAGCATACACTTTGGTCGTAGTTTCAATATTAACCAATTAAAGTCAATAATTTTGTTCAGTAATGCTTATAATGAGTCAGATTTTTTGTTAAGTTATACCGTTTCAATGCTAATCTTCGAGGCACTATAGCATGAAAACTGTACATTTTAACGAAAATCTGACTCATTATAAGCATAGAGATTAGTTTCTAGATTGTTTCTGAAAAAAAAAAAATCATAGATTTTTTCTGGGTTTTACTGAAAATATAACCAGATTTCGTTTGTATGGAATGCGCGCCGAATTATATCCCCTAAAATAAAATATTCAACTAACGTCTCATAAAATACAGTATAACTTGGGTTATTGGGCAATCAATGAAATGCACAGTCGAATCCAAAGTTCAAGAACGGTCGTACTATGAAATATACAAATATACTTTCAAGTTACGAAATACTTGCTTGTCTTTATAATTAATGAAGCTTTATTTTATTATTTTAATGTTACTTTTGACCTGAATAAGATCATCATCATCACGATAAGGCCTAATCGTCTATTGCAGATGATTTAAGAGGATAATCCTTGCATACACCCGAATTAGTTTAAAGGACGAGTGAATAGGCTTCTTCTGGGTAAGCTCGCTACATCTTCGACCCTATCTTTGTCCTGAGGACTGGATTGAGGTCAAGAGCAAACCCATTTGAATGGAAACAAAAAAGTTAGATCCTATTTTCAATACTATTATACAATTAAAGAAATCTCTGTGCCCGTGATTTGACAGATTTCCGTAAAAATATATAGCATCAAAATTACAGAGGCTCAAATATTTCCACACAAATCTCAAATTCATTCTAGCATTGTAACTGTATATTTTAAAGGAAATGTGACAAATCATATGCACAGAGACTTGTTTCGAGAGCGAGTTTAAAAAAATTCACTGACGGAAATACTTAAACTTCGTTTGTATAGAGCGTGTTAGAGGGCATATTCTCTTAAGCAGTGTTATATAATTTTTCTCATGGCTGTACAGACAGTCAAATAAAATATGTGGTCTGAAATAATAAAATAAATTATGCTTAATTTAATTTTTCTGTATACGAGAGCGGTACACACGTCCGCAGCCTCGACAATAGAAACAGGGGTCGATTTTTGAATCTCATACGTTGAACTCAGCAGTTGAAAATGTATGGAGATACGCATCTTTCTACTGCTGATTTGACTTTCAAAAATCGCACTCCTGAAGTATGATTTTTGAAAGTTAAATCAGCAGTAGACAGATGCATATCTCCATAGTAATTTTGACATTTTCAACTGCTGAGCTCAGCGAATGAGATTCAAAAATCGCACTCCAGAACTATACCCCGGTGGATGTCGGCGGGATTGTGGCAGCATTATCCCTTCTGTCATATTTCTCTGCCAGATGTCCGTACCAGGCTTCGTCATAACTAGTGCGACCGTCTCTTATTTTCTTTCTCCACTTTCCTCTATTTTCTGAATATGATCAATAAATACTGGATTTATTTGTTTTGGTTGCATTTTTGCCTATTTCACTCCTTTACTGGGCGTCGAAAACCGACAAGACACCGTGAAACGCGTATTCGTCATGTGTGATATGATATTTGTCAATTACATGTGAAGTGCCCATAGAACACATATTACAGATCCCTGGCTCATGTCCTTAGCATACATCTCTCGCAAGATTTGTAAGTATATTAAAAAACTTGCTTAGCTAATCCCTCCTCCACCAGAACTGCGCTAAGCTTTGAAAATGGAGTGTAATTTATTTTTCAACACACTTGCTCATAAAATGGCCCTTATTTCACCGCAATTAGGCACATAATGACACCTATAATCAAACTGTGACTTTTTCATTACTATTATTCACAAGTGAGTTATAGTTTTTTTTTTAGATAGATTATTTACTATATAAAATGATTTTTTATTATTATTTTCTTCACAAGTGTGTTGAAAAACGTCATATGATACACGTGTGTATTGATGATTACCGTTCTCGGCTCTCTTAAGACCCTCGCCTACGGCTCGGGTCTCAATGGCGCCTCAGCGGTAATCACCAACATTACACACTTGTACCATAATGTACTATTGCTAATATGCTTTTTTCAATGCACAGTCACGTTAAGTTTTATCTCGTTGATTTGTTATTATTACTCACTCGTAAAACATTAATATTACTCCTATCAAAGTGAGTTAAAGACCATACGTTCGCAGACAAGGTCGGAACAGAGGTCGTCCACTCAACTTCCTACGGAAAGGAAGAATGATTGTATACAGACATTCGGAACAAGTATATATATGGCTTATGTAGATTACCGTGAAAAGTTCGATGCACTTTAGATTGTGACTATAAATAGGCATAGTCATTAAATGAATAATTTTATTTAAAGAGTGGACACTACAAAAAAGTTTTTTAAAGAAAAAAAACCGGCCAAATGCGGGTCGGACGCGCACGGAGGGGTCCGTTCCCCAAATAACCTCACAAAAAAAATGTTTTCGCCGGGAATTTTTTAAATTATTGTTAGCAAATATGCCATAATAACGCATAAAGATACAGCCCTTGTTTGTAGGAAAGACCATCAAACTAATCCAATTTCACTATTACCAACATGGAGAATATAAAACAGCAATTTGATACAAAACTGCACCTACCTAAACTACCTACTCGACTCAAATGTATGGGAGAGTAATTTTTTTCGTCGATGTCTCCAAGTGAAAGTTGTTCAGTTTGATGGTCAAATCTATACTACCCCTTTAAATATTACTAGGGAGTTTTGTTACACCTTGTATATCGGAATAGTTTTCGGAGTCGGAGCTTAGTAAGAATAGAGTTTACTTTTGAAACAAAAAGTTCACCATTCGGTAATCGAACCTCCGAGCAGACCCCCAGAGCTCAGAGAATGCATAGACAAAAAACGTATTCTTTCTTATCGTGTGAGTAGAGAATCATTTTTCTTTTCAGACAATCAGGTGATTCAGCCTGCAATGTCCTAAGCAACTGGGGAAAAACGCACAAAAAGACATATCACTGTCTAGGTGTCCCCCGTGGGAATCGGACCCACACCTCCGTGTCGAGAGCTAACGTATTGATTTCGACAAACAATCCATGAATAGAAATACTACGCGTTAGCAAATACATTTGAGTATAAAGTCCATTCATCCATCCTCCCCTGATCCCCTCCGTTCCCCATCCTATTATTTGTGATCCATCCTATTCCATTCATCTCTAATAGACGCCATTTTAATACGGACTTACAATAATGTACTACCAGTTCAAAATAAGATTGTGTAACCTTGAAATGCCACTGGCTAATTTCACTTTAGGTAGGTATTGCCATTTGAATAATAAATTATTCTATGGTATTAGAATAACTAATAAACTATTATTCTTATGGCTCACGCTCCATACAAACAAAGATTATATTTTGAGTATTAACGGTTACTATACATTATCTTTGGTTAATATTGAAAATATGAATAATAATTAACCAATTAAATTCAAAGAATTTTTTTAATGTATGAGCCTACAGGAAGCAAGAGAGGTGTGTCAGAACCGCCTTAAGTGGAGATCCTTAGTCTCTGCCTACCCTTAGTCAAAAATGGCATGAGTTTATATATTATGTATGTACGATCTAGGAACTGTCTGTGGTTTGTTAGATTTCTGTTAAATTATACAGTTTCAAAATTACACTTGTTTAAAGACTTCCATACAAATCTTTAATTGGTCGTACGTAACGTAACTCTGAAACTATCTACCTACCTAGGTATTCATTTTATCGGAAATCGGACAAACCGCAGCCAGGCACGGATATTTAGTCTCTAAATCGAGTTTAAAAACAACAACACAAAATAGGGTCAAATTTAGTTTAATTGTATGCAGGAATAACCTCTTAAAAAGATAGTGTGGTTGTTGTAAGGCTTATGGCCATCCACAAAGGAATTTTTTGTACTTGTAATGCTTTAAACTGATTATAATAATGTAATCTGAAATCTATATCCATACATAACAATAGTTAGATGTACACGCTCATTACATAAGAAGCAACATAACTCATAACTTCAAAAGTATAACATAACATTATAGTAAATATTATTCAAATTAAACCTAAAACATCGGAAACAAAAATCTAACATTTTTTATTCATGACAAAAACTTACAATAAAAATAAATAAGAGAAAAAATTTACCTGCGCCGGTTGGCGCCGGCATGTCGCAGGGGATCGAAGCGGGGGGGTTCAGGGGGGCTAGAGGCGATGTGACAGCCCGAGGGGAGGGGGTCCGGACCCGCTGCATCGGAACGCAAAGTGTTGTTTATCGATTATCGATGATGTCTTATCTACACACGATGATATTTATAGTGTTATGATGATTAATGCACGAAAAGGTGTAGTTGGCATTGACAGTATTGCATACGATTGTGCAATTTAATACGTACATACTGCATCGTGGACTTTAATACGTCTATACAGGGTGTTACAGAAGTAAGAATAAAAAATGAAAACTTTTAAGGGGGTGGTTTAGACCAACAAACTGAACAACTTTCACTATGGGACCAACATCGAAATCGCGAAAAAAAAAAAATCTCCTCATTTTCGGGGAGGCCTATGTCCAGCAGTGGACGTCTATCGGCTGATATGATGATGATGATGGAACATCCGATTTTTTTTTCGCGATTTCGATAGTGGTCCCATAGTGAAAGTTGTTCAGTTTGATGGTCTTAACCACCCCCTTAAATGTTTATTTGTATTTTTGTAACACCCTGTGTAAGCTTACGACCATGATACCTTTCAGGGGGTAAGAGACATTGATAGAACTATCTTAACTATCTTTATAAGTAAAAAATGGCAGTAAAGCCTTATCTTTAGCATAATAAAAGTATCGAGATGGGATTTCATTATGACTATTACTTAAGTAGAGTTAATTTGTTTTCATTTTAGGATTATTTTCCTTGAATGATTAGTTAAGTTTAAGAAATAATAAATGGAGTAAGTACTCAGTATTGTCCCTATGTATCAGAAACCTAAGTGTATACAGGGAGTTCAAATTGTACACAATGTTCAGTTGCAAAGTTGTGTTCAGACTGAGTTATTTTACGTTTCCTTGTTAAAGAACATAGGTACACATAACGATCTATACAATGACGATACATTCAATGACACACCCGACCTAAGGAGGTTAAATTCAAACCATTCAATCACAAAGTAACTGTGTAACCGCTGATATCTTCTACCGTATCTAAATATAATTTATCGTGCACGTCCCAACACTAGAGAGGTCAGACAAGAGCGGCGGGGCCCCCCTCTCCTCACAATACCCCCCTCACCGCTATATAACAGTTCCCCCACGCGCGCGCCGCGTCTTATTTCACAAGCCGCCGTGTCGCTCTGTGCTCCAAGTACCGATAAACCACGCGCTCTACAATTGTGAAAGTGTTTTATACAAAACGAGATTTCTCGACAGTGAGATCGTTCTCTTCTAACTTAAGTATAAGTGTTGGTAGTGAATTGCTTGATAAATAATAAACGAAAGGGTTCAATGGAAGCGAGGTTCGTTACTTGTCGGAGTTTCCAGCAAATAAAGCCGCCGGAGAAGAGCCTGACAGCGCCGCCGACGGTGAAGGGACTCCTGTCCAGGTTCGGGAGTCAGGCACAAGCTTTATTCGCGCCAAAGAAGCCCCGATTCGGCTCCTCAGTGGCCATCCACAAGCTCCGCGAGACCAAGTGGTTCAAGCACGATGAACAGAACATCTTGTGCGCTGTGCTGGAGTCAGGATTCGTCCTCGAAGTCAGGGCTGAAGACCCTCTGCCACCAGACTCTATCCTGTCACCAGACTACCATATGTACGCCGTCGCCATGTGGAAGAAGGGTAAAGGTAAGACCGACTTCTTAGTAGGTAATTCAATCAAAACAGTAGCAACACGAACAACGTTGCGAAATCGTGATTTTTATCGTGAAAAATGAGGACAAAGCGATAACGTTCGCGACGAGTGAGGCACGAAGCCGCACTGAACGTTGAAAAGCCGTTTAGCCAGGGCCGCCGTGCTAAACTTGTACACAATGCGATTTGTAAATAATTCATGTTGGCATACAAGCCAGGCCGGTTTAATGAGATCGCCGAGTGAATTAAAACGCATTGAACGTTTTGCAGTGCATACTATTAACCATTTTATTGATCAAACTTCGAAAAGTTGACGACCTTCAAACAACATACCACCTAAATTTGACCTGTTTCCCGACCGGTATTATTAAAAGTCAACGGTAATAAAAATGATTTTCGTCAACAGAAAAAACAAAGAACCCGGAACAGATAGAGGTGTACACCGTGCAACAGAAAGGTGTGCGCAAACGTGTCGTGAGGACAACCCTAGGGGCCTTCTGGAAGAAAGACTCCGTTATACGTATCAACAACGTTGACGACAAACAAGAAAGTCCCAACAGCGAAAAGGACATAAGGGCCAAGGTACTTTAAACTCCAAAACAACCAGGTTCCAATTCTTAATAATCGCGAAACTAATCCTTGATAAAATGCAAATCAAACATTGCATTAATTGATTACGATAACTCCTGATTAAACAAGTTTCTATAGATCCGATAGTGACATAACGGAACGGCCTTCGATGACGATGCACAATAAAACACGTCACGAGATAGAATAGCTTACATACTAATTTTATTAACGTAACCCTGCCAAGAACAGACAATAAACACGTACATAATTGTGACATTAAAGTAGAGTTAACCCAAATTAAAGTCCTTGATATACAGCAAAAATGTCTTTTAACAAATTTATTAAATACCTAATTAAATTCAGACGCGGAACAATTCTGATTGTAACTCATCCGGTTCAGACACTTCGCTATAGAAAATTCTTTTTTACATTTCGATTTTGAACTTGCATGCTCCCCTTTTTCGACAAACGTAGGCTTGCGTTAGAATTGGAAACCTCTCATTTCAGATATCGAAACCCTCGTGGATTTCGTTCTGAAACTGTGGACAGTATGGACACAGTCACACAATCAGGACGGCTACTAAGGAGCTTCTACTGATTCCAGCTGGAGATGGCCACTAAGTCAAGGTTCGAGAGGAACTGGCATAACACCCTGCATTTCGTCCACTGGTGCCGTTACGGTGAGACACCACAAGAGGCTCGAATGAGACAGGTAAATATTAATAGATGCAGTTAGTTTTTAAAGCCAATTCTAGAACCCTCAATAACGGTTTATTGAAATCAAAGTGTTTACGTTCGCACTACTACGTGCACTTCGCGTAAGTCTCCAGTGTTTACAAGAATCTTTCACCAGTGTATTTTTGGTTCTAGAATTTGTTTTACGTTGCATGTTTTCCGAGTCAAAAAGCCTTTGCAATTTCCTCGCGATATTGTTTGTTGTTTTAAAACCATCACTTACATTAATTTCGATTCATTTTTGCTTATTGTGATCGTTGAACTATACTGTACGATTTTGAATGTAGCGCTTTTTTCATTTCTAATTGGGAAAAAAAATTGAAGACATTGAAAACTGGGATCATAAATTCGCGATCGTCACCAATGCATGGGGCACACATATTGGGAAAGACGAATGAAAAAAAAACAGAGATCGCACAACGTAGCAATTTTGTTACAGATAAGCCTTACGACGTCGAAAACACCCATGATTATCATCTTTTGATGGTAATCGTTGAGGCGCTTTGGACACTTACTGCTGGCAACATTAACATAACCGGTGAGGCTTTGATTTTTACCGACTGGTATTAAAAGTTGTACCGGAATTCAATGTGCCCCTTTATGTATAATTTATTTTGTGTTGTTTCTTACGATTTTTTACACGTGAACTAATGTAAATTATAAGTGACATAAACCTCATAAAGATAACAGTAAACACTATTCTCGATAAATATGAGATTAAAGATGGAATGTTAATTTCTGAAACGATAATAGCACATTCCAAATAGAAATCAATATTACGATAGAATAAAACTAATATTTATCATTATCACATAATACAGCGATATATATTATACTCAGTCACGATTCCATGCAAATTGCTGACGTTAAATAGTTTAATTACAATTTCAACTAGGTACTCAATACACATCTTTTATTGGACAGCTGCTAAAACAATAGCCACAAACACACTTTGTTAAACATTGGACGGCCGTTGTAGAAAATTATCTTATAAGAATAAGACAGAGTACCTACAACATTCAGCGAGGTTTTTCTTTAATTAGTATCATTCTTTATTCATCCATTTATGTAGCTTGTTAAAGCAATCGCTGAAATATTTGTATTTGTTTGTTTGTAGTCTAGACTTCTCGTTACTGTTTTATGTTTTTGGTTCTAATAGCAGATATTTTTGAAGTAATTTAATTGATTTTACTTTTTGTAGTAGTCATGTAGATTGATAATTATCATAGATTGGTACAATACAATAACAATCAATACTGTCGTTAATAATCTTCTTTTTTGTAGTGGTTCCGTGTCAATAATCTAAAAACTTTATAGTTTCATATTATTTTTATTTTAAAACTATTTAAATTGTCAGTGCTGAAAGTTAGTTCAAAGTATTTAATATTTTAATAGTCCAAGACACCTTTTTAAACAATGATATCATTACAATTATTTCTCTCTATCAATTCAACTCAGCAACAATAGAAATGTTTATACAATTCGCTGACGTATTTCAATTGACGTTGGACAAAAGAATTTAATATTTACTTATCTATACAGCAATATTAAAGTAATATGTAACAGTATTTGACCTTTCGGATAAGCAAATATTTGGACTATAAATTCTGTAACTATGCGGACAACATTTATTGAATTTTAGATAAATTTAGGCCTGCTGAATAATTTATTTTAAACGTCTAAAAGTTCGCTGTTATTAATGTTGGCGCCAGAATCATTGAGCCAATCTTCAGAATTTTATACCGTCTGCAGCAGAATTTTGAGATTAATTTCGTTTTTCCTTTCGAGTAGGTACAAGTAAGATTTGTTATTCGATATTATATAAATATGTATTCACATTTCACTAGCAGTGTCAAAATTCTGTCTGGTATAGATAGTGAGCTCGTCGCAGCTTTTAATGAACAGTGATAGAGAAAGTAAAAGTTATTTTCTATTCAAATGGGTCGAAGAGCGATAACAGTCATGTCAACTCCTGACCATGATACATGTGATTAAAATTAATGAATTGAAAAGGAAGCGTGTGACCCACTTTCCTATAGTGATGCGTGTCTATAGTTTGACCCCATTCAGTTAGCCATTAGCTGATTAGTAAGATTTTTCATAAAATGCTATTTTATGTCTTAAATGCAAATAAGGTTGATAATTAGTGTAGCTACACTATAGTTGCTATAGTTTTACTCTTCGTTGTATCAGTAAATTTACCTATAGCTCTATATTAATAATAAGTGACGAGAATGACTGCCTTTTTTATACAAAGTCAAATCTATTGGAACATGATGCATTACATTTTTATTTAATTAGCCTTTTACGATGTTGACCCTCGCTATTAAGTGTATCTCTTTCAAAGCATGTTAGGTTTTAGAAACTAAAACGAAATAAAATTGAAAAAAAAA
The DNA here is from genome assembly GCA_927399405.1 of Agonopterix arenella. NCBI lineage: Eukaryota > Metazoa > Arthropoda > Insecta > Lepidoptera > Depressariidae > Agonopterix > Agonopterix arenella. Next base: position 16,614,093 of record OV656701.1, read on the forward strand.
AACGTTTTGATTTAAAGAACTAGAGACTAGTTTTACCGGGTAGTACTAGTATTTATTCTGTGGTTTTACACTACAGAAAATAATAGTAGGTAGGTAAAAAGAGGAAAATAAGATGGGTTGAATAAATTAAAAATATTACTATCATTCCGCAAAAAACCTAGTACAATATACTTTCAAATGTAATAAATACTTACACTTATTTATCATATTTCTGTGTATAAAAGTTCAAAAACTTCCATTCATTAATATTTTATTTATTTGATTGACAACAGCAATGAATATCTTTTAAATTAATTCATAAAAGCTCTTATCAGTACGAGCAGTTAAAAATAAATCATTGTTATCATACAAACAAAGTAACAACAAATACAATATGATAGATGACATTTAGACAATATCGCGTAGTTGTGTAATTCAGAATATTATTGTATTTGTTGTGGTAGGCAGATTTTTTTTAACGTATGTAATGTTTTTAAGAAAAAAAATATAATAATTGATACACGATTAGAATTGAAAACATTGAGAAATATTTTAACAACATAAAAAAGTTATTGCACATAATATTTATTTACTGTTTACTGACGATAATAATTATGTAGGAATTAATTTTTTATCACATATTATATTTATATTTATAGCCCTATAAAACTATATATTGTGTACATATGTAAATTTATCGTGATAACTTTCTATGTGCCAATGACTCTCCTTGGAATTGTTACCTATTTTATCATGCACACGCCTAATAATGTAATAATTATCTTAACTATCAAAGAACAAAAAGCCGTGTCAATTGAATCTCTTTTCGTTTAAAAAACAAAACGCTAACTTTTTAATTTCCTTGTTGCAGATAAGCGAGTCGCTCAAGTGGGGCAACATCGGCATGAATATGGGCGTAATGTTGGTCAATCAGAACCAGGACCACGCAAGAGCTAAAGCGAAGTCAGTCTGAGTGTCACAACCCAGTGGTTCTACCACTGGCAACTCCTGCTACGCTTGTTTCTGGCTGCCAAAAGCCACGGAAATAGACAACGTATAAAAATTCAAATTATTGGAATTTCAGTTCTTACGGAAAGGTCGGTAGATTCCTTTTAGGACGCAGCTCTCAATTTGATCCATTGAAATTTGAATCGAACAGTATTTTATTTTTCGTTGTCTATTCAACAGTATTCTCATTTTAGCGCTAGATATGTTTATCTCAATGAATCTTAAGTCGTGAGGCATAAAGGTTAAATTAAATGTCATCGGCAAGTATGATAAACATCGGTGCTCTTCAGACATATACATCGACTGCATCGGTCCATTATGAACTATGTCTTGGACATGTATTCCCTTCTCTTTATACCTATAGCTATAACAGTCGTGTATCTCTGTCTATCTTTACATCTATGCCTATCTTCTGTCTCTCTTAAAAAGGTCCACTTCGTGAATCTAAGTATTCTATGACTCCACTTATGGTATTGCAAAATTATTTTTAAGACAAAAATTAAGTTGGAAGCTTTAATTTTTCGTAGTGAAAGCAAATTGACAACTAATTGAAAACATTCCTGTTAATAAGACCCATAGCTTCTACGTTAATGCTCTTTGTAACTGATATTACAGTTTATATCGTATCATATCTTAACTTGACGTAATGTTAGACGATATTTTTATAAGATATATCTTATTTTGATGGTCTGAGAGTGATACCCTAGTCTTACGTGTATTTCATCACCTTTTCAGAATTTCTTATTGAAAAGACTGTTTAAATTTTTAATGAAAATTGTTTCTAGTGAAAATGTTGAAAACCCCGATTGCGATAAAAAATACACATTTATAATTTGACAGAAATATGGAAAGAAACATTCCATTTTATTTATGTTAAAAAGTAGCAAAAAATTCAAAGATTTTACAACTAATTTTCGCAATCGGTAAAAAAAGTTAGTATTGAAACATTTTATGAAGTATTGCTATTTATGAAAAATACAAAATGAATGACCTAATTTAAAGTTGATTGTGACAAATATGTTGATCGTTGTGAGAGTATTGTACTCGTTTTAAGTTAATTCTATTTATAATGAAGCATTTTTATAAAATAAATTATGACTTAATTATAATGACTTTGATTTATTTCTTAATCCCTTTATTTAAAACAATTTTTTGTTTTATTTTGTATTTTTGGTGCTTTTGCGGTCGTGTCTTCAACACTGCCATAAATGATCTCTTGAATTGGCTCTCTAATAGCCATGTTTTTTTTCCTTCTTATTGCTGTCTCCCGTTTGCAATGGAGGGAAGTCGGATATTTCGTTTTCCTACTCCTCCTATCTTCTTTGATTAATTCATTGCGGGTTCCAAGACAGATTAGAGTCATCCCCCGGGCTCGCTGGACTTCATTGTCCAGTGTTGTGAATGGTCGCCGCTGTTGATCCTGGCTTACAGGAGTTACAGCGGTGGGAATGTGTGGTGGGCCTATGCCCGTTTTTTTAATCCCTTTATTTCACAAATTTTTTTAGTAAAATGCACTAAGTATTTAGTCCAAACAAAGTTTAAAAATATGATTGTGAAGCGTAACTTACGCGTTGAAATATAGGGGACTATAGTTCATGGTTTAAGGGTTGTAATAGTACATGGTTAGTCATGGTTTGGTTACATGGTAACACAAATAATGTAGTTCCAACCGCATCAGAATCTAGTCTATATTTGTATTATGATACTTATTTAAGAGTTGTCTCTTGTCGGTTGATAATTCACCAATCTAAAGGAATTAACGAATCCATGATTCGGCGGGTATAAATATTAATATGATCATCCCATAAGTATCTGAACCTTTGACTACTTATATAGGGACTAGTTACGCGTGTGATTCTACGAACAAACATTTCTGCCACTTTTTGCCGGGGGCGATGTAACACGAAATCCGCAACTTTGGATTTTATTCCCCATAAATTTAGATTCTAATTTTGAACGTTAAAAATCATTTAAAGAAGTCTCGTGTGAACCCTAAACGTTTTAAGTTCGAAATTATTGTTTCGCAATTATAGGCTGTCTCGTTTAGTGATAAGGTATAAAATTGAATGTTTAATGATTAATTAATCTTATACCGTGGCAGAGGGGAAATGCTACCGCAAGACTAGTCCTTATAATAAATAGTCAAAGATCTGAACCGATCTTGCAGGCAAGCTTATTACCATCGCTATCTATGCGGTCGTCAATGGCAATGAAAGTTGCATCAAAATCTGATTTATTATTAAAAAATACATGTCGCGTTACTGTTACATTACATGTATTTTTTTGTCATACATGTCACGTTAAAGGTAGCGTTGTTATTGTAACATAACATGTATATTTTTAGGGAATAGAAAATAGTGTTTCAAATTACAAGCTACCATAGATGAAAAAAGAATTTTTTTTTTAGATTGTGCCTTACTCTATGGAAAACTTAACGCTTTTTATTTTTCATTCTGCTATTGATATTGAGTTGCAGTTTTGGTTGTAGTAGCATTTACGTTTACATAAGTATTTTTTCCCTACCCAAATGATGTTACTATCGCTATGAAAGCTTAGTCATTAGTAATTAGTAACGTCATTTTGTAGTTCTTTCAAAAGTATACATTTCTCATCTGAAAACCGAAAAATACCTACAAGTCCCACTTGCATCAACCTGGGTTAGCAATAAATTCCAGGTCAAATTGGTAACCAATGATTTTTGTATAGAAAAACAATTGAGAGAGCTATTTTACCCGGAGTTACTTTCTAACCCAGCATAGCTAGCATGCCACCCACGACAAAGCGTTTAAACGAGAAAATCGTCATGCGCGCTCTTTCTGGCCTACGTAAAATAATAAAGATGGAGGCACATCTCGATTTTTGTCGTTATCTCGGGGGTGGCATGCTAGCTAGGCTGGTCAGTAGGTACCGAGGTAAGCACCTAATCTTTACAGCATCGTTAGCGATGCGCTTGCTTGATTTCTGCCACTCGATCCAGACGGCAACGTCGCATACGTCGCGCGCTATACGAAGTAATAACAACACTGTGGCAAGCTTCACTAAGGTACATTTTTGCGCGTACCGTATAACTAGAGAGAATAGAAAGGAGAAGAAGAAAGATAATTTATTTATTTATTAGTTTTCTAAGTGATTATTCTCTTACAAAGTAACTTTTGCCCAGGTTGAGTGGGGTTAAGCGTGAAAAGGATATATGTTATGCGGTGTTTATGTTAGTCATTGTTTCGAGGTACAGACACTCCAAATTAACAGTTATGTTAATAGATTACAAATAATCTCAATCATGATAGAACAAAATAGTCTAAACACTACTTGTAACTATAATCAGTTGAATAACAATTAAATAAAGCTAAATAGAACGAGATAAGCTGATTAGAATATGATTGTCACGATAGATTAAAATAAATGCGTAATAAATAAGAGACTAAGAATGAAAATTACGTTCCTAACCAGAAGCTTAGGTAAAAAGCACTGGCTTGCTCCCTGGCTTTTCCGCCTGTTTTTAAAAGAGATTACTTCATCTTTTTTCAAATAAAAGCTGGTTGCTTATACTTTGCACTTCAATTCTGCCAATGTCAAGTATTGTGTTGTGATAGTATTGTAATCTCAAGGAGTTTTACAAAAAAACACATTTGAGCATACTACAAAATGGCAGAGCCTCGTGGCAAGCCATAGAGTACCCGATACGCGATGGTTAAAGTTTCTTTACTGACTAAAAATAAAAACGTATCCTGTAGAAAAGTAGATAAGTTCAAGAAGCTCAAAAGTTAATTAGTTTATGCTAGCACTCACCTCTCTCAGCAGACCGAACAGCATGTCAGTGGATAGGGACCGCTCGTGCGCCTCGTCCATGATGATGGCGCAGTAGTGGTCCAAGTCGGGTTCGCGCAGACCCTCGCGCAGCAGGATGCCGTCCGTCATGTACTTTATCACCGTGTTCGGGGACGTGCAGTCTTCGAAACGGATCGCGTACCCCACTTCGTCTCCTGTGAAGCGGGAGAGTTATTTAACTGGGAGAGTGACAGCCGCGCGATGATTTAATTAAGAGGATATGTGATAAAAATAGGATTCTTCAAAGCGTCATATATCATGAAGTACTCACAGTAGCAGTATGATTAGCGGATATGTGTAAATTGAACATATAATTGAAGTTTTGATTAGAGCCAAAACACGATTAAGACCCATTTTCTCGATAGAAAAACAAGCCAAAATAGCCTCCGTCTTTATCGATAAACGATTGGAACTGATAAACGGTGAATAATAGAAACACGAGACTTGATTTAAAAAAAAAGAGAATGATGGCAGAGAAACGTGACAAAAGGAATAATGCTGTCACAACCCCGTCGTCATCCAACGGCGTACAGCTCTGTTGTATAGGCAGTGGACGTGTATGCGGCTCTCGTATAGGACTGTTCAGCCATGAGAAAGAGTGCTTCTTCGAAAACACTGCTTAAATCATTTGCAACAGATGTAAAGGCCTATGATGATGATGAAAGTTTGTTTTACGCTTGTATCGTTTCGCGCGCGCGCCGCCCCATCTCTTTCTCTCGCATCAGGCAGTAATATAAGCTATCACACGCCCATTTCACCTTTATTATTTTTCGACATAGGCCCTTAACTACGTGGGCTTTTAATCATGAAGGTCCGGGTTCGAATCTGCAACACGACACATGTCATGCACTAATGACTTTTTCTAACTTATGTACGTATACAATAGTAGCGCCTGATTAAGTTTAGTTGCTATAAAAAAGCATGAGCCCAGAAATATTCCTTCTTTCTTTCTAATACAGGCTTCGAATTGGCTTAAGGATTCGACAACGCCATCCAGTTCTTAAAGGATCGTGTCACGAAGAGAGAAGCATTCTTGAAAACGATGTTGCCACACAGAACAAGCTGTTCGAGCTCGAAATTTAAGGGATCTTCAAACTTAATTACAAATAATTAAGCTGGAGAATCTCATAGATTATTAACTCTTGAAACGATTTAAAATATAGTAAACTGAAAATTTATAGCAAGCGTCAAGCCAGACAAGCTAGCTATGAACATGTAAAGAATATTTATGTTATGTTATGTCTCTGTGCACCGGATAATATCGAGCTGACCGGTCCCTCGTGGCGATGATGACGTGTCAACTCACCCAGCTTAGTGTTCATCTCATCGGAGACCCTCTTAGCCACAGACATGGCGGCGACGCGACGCGGCTGTGTGCACCCGATCATGCCGAGGCGACTGAATCCCTCTTCGTGCAGGTACTGAGTTAGTTGAGTTGTTTTACCGCTACCAGTCTCACCTGAGAACATAATTAGAGTTATAAAGTAGATAGATGTATTACTTATCACATTTACAGCACACTAGCGACCTGCCCCGGCTTCGCGCCGGTGTAATGCTAATGTATTATATACACATAAACCTTCCTCTTCTTCTACATATAACCTCCTCCATCTTAAAAAAAAAAAACATCAAAATCCGTTGCGTAGTTTTAAAGATCTAAGCATACATCGGGACAGACAGCGGGAAGCTACTTTGTTTTATACATTTACCCGCGACTTCGTCCGCACGGGTTCCCGTCATCGTGTGCATCTTAAATTGAATGAGACACATAACAACATTTATTTTATTGTTATGCCACTTGCCCACCAAATGATTGAAATGAACATAAAGCTACCTAAAAACTATAATTTCGTCTGTTACCATACCATACCGTACCAGTAAACAAAAAAGTAAGCACCTATTAAAAAGATATTTATAGTCTGTAAAAAAAACAGGGTGTTAGGGAAAACAGTTGCATTACTTTATGGGGTGATTGTACCCATGATACTGAACAACTTCCCCTGAGAAACCTATAGGAAATTCGCAAAAATAAATTTCGTCTTTCCATACTAAATGCCATCAGCTGACCAAACGTTTGACTTTCGCGAATTTTCCTTTGTTCCTTTGGGAAAGTTGTTCAGTATCATGGGTACAATCACCCCTTAAAGTAATGCAACTGTTTACCATAACACCCTGTTTTATAATATATTCAGAATAACGACTACTGCTACCAAGATATTATGAAAACTATGATAAATGAAACTTACCAACAATAATAATGACGTTGTTTTCCCTGATGACTTGCATGAGCTCCTCTTTCACAGCGAACACTGGTAGGTACCTCCTTTGTTCCCCTATTGTCTTCTTCTTTACGAAGTCAGACTTGGACTCCGGCTCTTTGCCTTCTGGAAAATACATTTTGACAAATTTACAAGCTGTGAGCAAAGTAATAATAAAAAGTTTGAGATCCGCAACATGCTTCTATTCTATTCTAATTTTAAAAAAATGGCTGCCATCTTGGTTGTGATGATTTTGCCAATGTCTAGTTTATTTAGCAAGAGTGCTTCACGTTGTACGGTAGTACCTACTACCGTACAACGTCAAGCACTCACTTCAAGGATTGTTTTTCGAAAAGAACACTATCTTGAACCACCACTGGAGCTTCGTTTTAGGCCCGGGAGGGGGCAACCATCAATTGACGAGCGACACGTGACTACCCAATAGCAGACCTACAACGCGACTCACAACATGCTTCGTCAACTTACCAAACTAAAATCCACCTCACGTAATAAAACAAAAACCAACTTAAACGCCCTCAACACCACGGAACACACCCGCCTTTTTTTTCATCACACTAGCAGCATTCGCGTTGAATGGCTAGAGAAATCCTTTGGACCAGATATGAACCCGAGCGGGGATCGTTCCCGCTCTCAACAAGCCCCTGCCCAGTGCATCTGTGTTTAGCACGTACACTATTGTATTGTATATCATTTATTTCAGATTTCTTTTTTGTCCATATGTGTTAGTAACAAAAAATCACTTACAACTATGTTAGGTTTGGTCATGTGGAAAGAATGGATGAGGGCAATCTATAAGGCAAGCGTAAGTGGAAATGTTGGAAGGGGACGGCCTAGACGTACATATATGAACCAAATTGGGCCAGGTCAGGTCTACCACAAACCGACGAGCATGCAGGAAAGGTTTTATGAATGTGGAGGAAGTTAGAGAGGTATGTCAGGAACGTAGCAGGTGGCGTTCCGTTGTCTCTGCCTACCCCAGTGGGAGATAGGCGTGAGAATATGTATGTATGTATGTACTATGTTAGTAGGCAGGACTTTAAAGCACAACTTATGTACTTTAAAGTATCCTACGTACCTGACTGCTTTTCTGATTCGATTCGATTCATAAAGATTAGAAGTCACCGAAGTCTAAATCGACCAGGAAAGAAACATCATTAAAAAAACATATTTTAGTACTAACCTTGATCTAGATGTTCAGCGTATTTGTAGGCATCTTTAGTAGGACCATCCTCCTCCTCTTCTTCCTTTTTCTGGATACCCATGATGTTACCTGAAATTTACAATCATTTGTTAGTCCCGTATCAGCATTGGAAACAAGAAATATTTATGTTTTCACACTGGTGCGCGGTGGGGCCATGTCCTTCCATATTTCGTAGCCTTTGTTCCTCAGTCAATGAAGACAACATTATCGGCGATATACAATTTTGACGTTTGATATTGCTGCACCATATACCAAATATAATTACACAATTTAAATCACCAAATATTACCTGTATTTGTTAGACCTAAAAACCTTTTGCAGTATGAATTTAAAAGTAAAGCACTTTTAAGGGTAATTAAATTACTCCATAACCCTTTTTAAGAGGTACCCGGCTATTATTTAAACTAAAACTATACACGTTTACATAATATCGCTGCAAGAGTCAGTTAAAAGTCATTTTATTTTACTACATTACCTATCTTAGTCCCCTCTAGTTTCCAGTGTTTCTTTTGAGCCTTCCTTCGCTCTTTCTGTTCTCTGAAAGCTTTCACTAAAGCTGATCCTTTTCGGGCATTTATTGCCATGTCAGAAGTAGGGTCTTTTACCTGAAAAAGTTATTGTTCAGAATAATCAGTTACATAAATTTTGATTGACAGATTAATTGATGCATGTTCCTGATTTTTTCATTTGGGATTGGGCTGGCATCCCGAATCATAAACGATCTCTGGACCAAATCACTAATTGCAACTGGCGAAGCAGTGCTCCGTCACTCGCGTTTGACAGCTGAGATAAGTGCCTACGGTTCTGCGTATCGTACACGATACAGGCCGTCGTGCATTGACATAAGGTGGATTTTAGTTCGTCGTTCGTCGCAGTTGGTGGTAAAAGCGCGCGAAATAGCGAGAGTGCAGTATCTGTTACGTTAGTAACTATTAAATATTCAAATAAATGTCAGTGTATTCTCTAGCCACCACTATTAGCAATCTGCCCCGTCTTTTTAAGGACGTAGTGCTGTCTGCATTGATGTAACATCTCAACGGATTCGTGCACAGATGCGTGTGAGGGAGCATTTGTCGCACAAGGCACAATAGTATGCGCGCTGTATTTATCTATGAACGTGAATGTTTGCGTTAGCGTGTGTTCACAGAAACAACTTACCGGTATGACAGGTTCTGGCTGCTTAGTAAAAACGATCCTTCCGTCGAGGAACGGTGGCACAATATTGTGCACCAGGAGATGCACTCTGTCCACACTTTCCTGAAATAATAATCATTATTTACTTAACTACAAATGGTACAAACATTGTTACATGAAGCTTGAATCTTTTCGCATATCGGCTATAAGCCTATACAGCATGTAAGTGACAGCCTAGCAAATACTGAAACGGTGAACTCAAACCATCAAACTGAACAACTTTGACTATGGAGCCTACCTCAGGGTAGGTGCAGCAGTTTTGTACCTATGGGACAGCAGATTTTTTTTCGCACTTCCTGAGGTAGGCTCCATAGTGAAAGTTGTTCAGTTTGATAGTCTGAGTTCACCGTTTCAGTATTTGCTATGCTGTCACTTACACCCTGTATAATATAGAATTAGAATAGATTAGTTTCCATTTTCTGGATAAAAACAGTCTGTTCTTTCTCAAACTACTAGTACAGGCTACCCTTTGCCTTCAAGCTACAATAGATCTATCTAGGTCGCAGTAGCTATTTGGTCATTGACCAAGCCCTTATAACCAAATAATAATACCCTTTGCCTTTCTTTGAAAACTGTTTATTAAGAAGTGAAGATTCAATATACAGGCTGGCAAACACATCTTTCGATTTACAATATAAGAGTGATATAGGATTAGTATCAGCTTACAGATATCATAGAGCAGCAAAATCAAGTTGAATCTTTACAACTGCCTGCTGATCCGAGGCACAGTATTCCGAGGGTCACGGGTTCGAATCCCGCAAGGGCCAAATATTTGTATGGTGACTATGAATATTTGTCTAGCCTTCGCAATTAAAGTCCGGCCTAGATTCTGGTACTTTAAATGGAACTTGAAAGTCTGTGTGCCAATGTCCTACATTTATTCACCAGTTTGCTCCGTTGAAATTAGGAATAACACTCTAGTTGAATATGAAAAACAGTAGATGTTAGATAATTTTTACAACAAACCAAACCGACATACCTCATCCAAGTCGTTGTTAACATTGATAGAATGAACGACACCGCTCGTCAACATCCTATTCCGCTCCCAAAGCTCGTTGTCCTTGTCTATCTGCTGCCTCTGTGCCGACACTTTACGGTTCCGTCTCTTTTCTATTTGCTCCTCTTTGCGAGCTATGTACTCGGAGCTGGTGCCAGCGAATGGATCTGATTCGTCGGCTTCACCTGTTGGAATTTGGAGCTTAAGTGTTGAAAGAGATGGAAACTGCAACCTGCAACTGTCTTCTAGGCTGTTTGCGCAAGTTTTAACAAAGTCAATATCCTTACACCATTCCCTTTAGTATGAATTTTCTACACGCGCGCGACGCGCCTTCGCTGGATACAAAATGACCTTCCGCGTTTTTCAGAGAGCGAACGTCGCGGTTGCTGCGACAAGTAGTATGAAAAAAGAAGCCGAGTCGCGCGCAGTTAGAGAAATCATGCTAGAGGGCCAGGTCAAGGGAAATTGGTTCTATAACATTATAGCCTGCTCTTACAGCTAGATTGCTTAATGATGGCCAGGCAGAGCTTCTGGTTTCGAATAAAACTACGCCATTTACATAATTGATATCATTAGCATCCTTTTAAACTAAGTCTACCCATCAAACTGAACAACTTTTACTATGGGAGCAAACCAATCGGAGCACAAAAAAATCTGCTGTTGCATACATTTGATTCGAGTCGGCACGGCACGGCACTGTAGTTTAGTATGGAACATCTTTTTTTTTTTTTTGCTTCGATCGATTTGCTCCCATAGTAAATGTTGTTCAATTTGATGGGTAGACTCTTAGTTTAAAAGGATGCTAATGATATCAATTTCACTCTGTAAAAGAATTAACTTCTATGGTTCAAAACTAGATATCAACTCTCAAATTTATTTTCGATTGATTTTGCGAATATATCCATCTACCTATATTAATTTTATTTGTTATTAAAATGAACTTCATCACCAAGAGTTAAGGTATCTTACCTTCACCCATGTTGTACCAGGCCCTGTCAAGTTTCTTCTCAGCCTCTTGCCATTCAGGATCGTCCACGTCCAAACCTCGCCTCGAACTCGCAAATCTAAAATAAATATGATACAGTACATGACGATATTTTTATCTAAAATCTACATTTGTTTTGTCATTCTCGATTATTCATGAAGATTTATTTATACCTAAAAATATATATTTTTTTAAATTTCTCAAAATATCAATGGAGTCGCGTTGCAAGTCTGTTACTGGATAGACGCCTGCTCTCTAGCTTGCCACGTTATTCCGCCATTTCTGGTGGCTCTAGTGTGTGTTTTTATGCATAGAACAATCCTTGAAGTCATTAAGTCGACAACGTCAAGCCCTTTTGCTATTTAAACTAGATATTAGCAAAATTATCAAAACTAGGATGGAGCCACAATTTTATAAGATACTAGCGTTAACCCGCGAGTTTGTCCGCACAAATTATATACCAGATTTTAATTCAGATCATTAGCTATCAAACAAAAAAGTGTCATCAAAATCGGTTTAGTAATTTTTGCGGGATGCTCGTTCAAACAAACACACAAACAATATGGAATCAGGGACACCTAAAAGCCATATCGTAACTTTCCTTTTTGTTAATATCTTCAATGTACAGACACACGTCTGTTACAGTTTTATAATAGTATATAGAAGAAAATATCAATAGAAGCCCGGTGCAAACAAACAATGAAAAATTTCAAGTTTCTAAGTTCACTTGTCCATTCATTTTTTGTGGGTATTTATAATGAATTTTATTATTAACACGTTCCGGGGCAGTGAACGAGACACAATAGAACTTTTATTGTTATCACGTCTATAGCCGGTCACTGTCCCGGAACGTGTTAATTAACTCTGAGGATGGACTGGATCTGGAGGAGGAACAATTAAGATATAGTTTACAGAAAAACATACGGATGAAGTTGAGACTAGCATTCAGTTTTCAATTTATCTAAAAATAATTATGCCAATTTAAAGTTTTCCAAAATATGATATATGTATGTATTCAAAGTCATGGAAATAACAGAGCTAGTCTAAAATAAGGTGAGATGTAACAAGTACAAATAACTTACTTATGAGGTGAAGCTCTAGCAGTATTATCATAAAGCCGTCCCTTGTAGTCTCTCAAAGGTTTCCCGCTCCTATCGCTGCGCTGGGATCGTTCTGAAGTACCAGCGTCGCGGGGCAGAGGGGTCGGGAAGTCCCAGCTTGACTTGCGGGCTGTCGACTTGGGGTCATCATCTTCATCGTCCCAGGGGGTCTTGTCTGTTGGCTTTAGGACTTTTAGGCTGTAAAGAGATAACATAGTAAATTTATAATGCTTAAAGGCATATACATCGATCTGATCTCAAAATGAAGACTACAATGAGATAAACAGGTAATGTCTAGAATAGTCACCATAAGATCAATTAGCTCATGAATAAATATATAGTAGATAGATGTAGTAGTGAGTACAGAATAGGTCCAGTGTAGTCTTTACTCTAAGGGCACATAGGGCAGGAATACAGCGTCCCAGCCTTGTTTTTTGAGTCCTTGACCAGGCCAGCTGCAGGTCATGTCATGCACTCGAAAAAGCACATGTACTGTAGTGTTTCTTCTAAAGGAGAATGGTCATCACTGATGACTCATCAGTGACCCAGGCCCAACAACCCCAGTTTTTTTGTTATAGTTAGATGATTTTTATGAGCCAAAACTCGATCGGAATACTAGTAGCCACCCAAGAGTTCCACTAGCCACCTTCCAGCTCTATCATCAGATCAGCTGGATAATACCATATTATTGTATTGTCATCATAATCACATGCAACTGCAGCGTCCTTATTATATATATTTGCTAGAAGGTGTGTGAAAAGTATTGTTCTAGTATTGGGCCTGGAGAAATCCACAAGGCAATATTTAGGTGTTAGCCACAAAAATAAAAAAAAAAAATTTATTTATTTTAGTCATATTAAATATAACAAAAAAACTGGGATAGGTCACTATGTTGTTGAACCTGGGTAAATTTTGTATGGGCTGTGACCATTCTTTGCGTTGTCACTTTTTCTAAAGCATGAAACTGTTTTTAGGCGAAACGCTAACCTACCCGTCTCTTGGAGTTTGTCTGCTGTGAATTTCTGTCAAAGGACATTTAAAAGTATCTTCTCTAGTTAGTCATCTGTGAAATTAGTAGATTCATTTTCGTACAGTGCTGTAAAGTTCTTAAGAATCAGGTATACAAATAATACAAATTCATTTGTACCTAGTACAGTTCGTTATAATTTATTTAATACATACTTGGGTGTTTTAGGTTCATCCTTGAACCTAGGTTCATAGTAGCTCCTCCTTGAGCTATCTCGTTCACTTCCACGGTCCCGTCTATCTCTGTCATCTTTCCGCTCCGAATCTCTGCTGTCTCTATCATCTCTCCTTCTATCCCTCCCACGATCCCTATCTCCGTCCCTTTCCTTCTTCTCATCATCCTTTCTATGTCTATCACGGTCTTTGTCTCCGTCTTTGTCTTTCTTGTAGTCATCATTGCGTCGTCTGTCATTATCACGATCTCTTCTACCGTATTGATGACGGAAAAAGAGATCATCATCATCATCTTTGGATCGTGATCTCTTTTCTTCTGCTGTGGAGTTATGCACGCCTTTCTCTTTTGTTTCTTTTTCTCTCCTGCAAGGATACAAAATATAACATTACAATAATTCTTCTCTATAAAATAATGGTCAGGTGCTTATGCTTTCTACATTGGCGTTTTGAATGATGGCTTTAGTGATTTCGCTGCAGTCTTGCCGCACCAAACCACTTAGAAAAGTGCCAATCCAAATGCCAACGCGGAAGGTTTCTTATGTTCAGTAGTTGATATGCCAATGATTATTCCGTTAAAAGTTTTTAGCCTGTATATCTATAAAAGAATAAGATAATGCTGCAAATAATGTCTATAGGCTGCTGACCTGGCTTAACAAATACATACAACCATCTAACAGCCACCAACTAATTAACTTGCTTTGCATATTATCCAAAATCAAATAGTACCTAATTACTTAGGGACTTGATATAGAAAGCAGACAGGGCGCACAACCAGAGCTTTCCTATAACAAACTGTCCGACGGGCGACAGCACTTGATGTAACGGTTGCTATTCACAAAGTTTTAGCTAGCCTTATTTCAGAGGAAGCTATAAAGTTGTTTACCTTTGTGACTTCATCAGTGAATCAATGATGTAAATATCTTCTCATTGGTTGATGTAATAAAGTTTAGGGTAAGATGGGACTGAAATGTACACACTGCGACACACCAAGCTATACAAAACCAAAATTAGCTGGCCACGCGAAGGTTGAGTAACGTATAATGTCGCGCGGCCAGCTTATGTTGGTTTTGTATAGCTTGATGTGTCGCCGTGTGTACATGTGTATAAAAGTCCATATTAACGATAACATTAAAATTAGGGATGCAATGATTCGGCCATTGCAATTACGATATTAATCGTCATTTATTACGATAACCGATGCATTACGATAAATTAAAAAAAAAATGTCGAGATTATCCTTACAACTCCAATGAAAGTAAAATAAAAAAAAAGATTTAGGAAAATTACATGGTCTTTGTTGCTTTTTCTACTAATTTGTGGTCGAAGTCAAAGGCCCACTTGGTCAGGATTAATATTTTTCACATATTCAAAATATAAACGAGATATTATGGAAATGAGAGTCTTAATCAACCAAAAAAAAAAATTCAGATTTAGCTCCAAACGAGCTAAAGTGGCAGCAACGGATCAGAATTTTTTAAATTTGTTTTTTGGCTCTGTAATCTAGTATTCAGGTCTGGTATTTGTCAACAAGTGCAATCCAATTGACATTTTTAATTTGATGTAATAATCGTACGATCCTTACTTACTAGGGTGCATTGCATCGTTATTAACTGTTATTATTACGATTACAGATGCAAAACGATGCACCACTTCGTGATTGTTGCATCCCTAATTAAAATTTAAAAAAAGGTACCTACTCAGAATAAAATTTTTGCTCCATAGCAAAAGTTATTCAGTTTGATGGGTCGAATTGGTTTAAAGGTCAACGATACTTTTCCTTACACCCTGTATAAATTTATACAATTTTGCAGAAGTCCCTCGGGTTCGCCCTGTCTGCCTTCCATATTAAACAAGTCAGATTAATAGTCACCCATCCAAAGACCAACCAGACTGTTGTTTGACTTTTTGTTTTCCATACTAAAGCTCCATAACGCCAATAAACAAATATCTTGGACATTGAAACCAAACCAATGCCTTCAAACTTCAAAGGCAGCATGTGTGACTTTGGACGATCGAGGTCTACACACAAACCGCTAACAAGCCCGCATCTGCCGTATCATACAGTTTGCATCTTCAGGCTGTGCCGCGAGGTCGGTGTATAGACACTATGTGATAGTAAAAAATCTAAAGCGTTTAAAAGTTACTTATTTACTTCTTGTTAATGCTGAAATTACCTCTGTAACCTCTCCAGCATCCTCTCCCGCGCTTGTTCAGATATCCCTCCGGTGTAAGTAGGTGTTTCTTCATTATGCTTCCGATATTTTCGCTCTTTCACAGTCGAAGATTCACTGGGTTCGTCATCTTCATCCCCGAACGAAATCAGACGGTTCTGTTTGCGTTTGGAAGCCGCTAGCTTGTCTAAACCAAGTAAGGAAGGCCTCGCGAATTGGAATTCTCCAGGATTCTCCTTCTTTCTTATGATGAGTCCCCCTGGCGCGTCGTCCGAGGTTCCCTCCAAACGATGGAGGTTTTCATCGTCGGACATTGTTGCAAGTGTGTAAAAATACTTGAGTTTGATAAATTGATGGCATTAAATATCGAACAAGAGTTGTTTTAAGTGAGAACAATTTAATTACAAAACAAATAGCGCCAACTCGAAAATACAAGCTTTTGTTTGCATTTATGACGTTTGCTGTCAATATGACAGAAAAAGTGGTGTTGCCAGCTATAAAAAAAATTGTACACGTTTTTTTTTTATCAATTCAAGGTAAAGGGTTTTATATCCCATGCAACCGATGTCTTCAATAAAGTTCTCTTTTATAGAAATTAACGTTTTGCCGTGCTACAAATGACGGAACACTTTACCTATACACCACCATATTTCAGTGAACCGTATATTGTTCACTTTCACGACACTTTGTTACGCAAAACAACACCAATCTTACGAACCAAAACTCATTATAAACAATAAAAATTCAATAAAATAATATATGTGGACACCAAACGTAGCTGACGAATTCCCGCCAAAAACCCCTGTATACGTTTTTCGATTTTAGTTTTTTATGGATGGCAAGGTATCATTTTTCTTTTTAGACAATCAGGTGATTCAGCCTCCTTGTCGGGAGCCAATGTCCTTAACCATTAGACCACGGAGGCAGTTGATCCCCATAATAACGTTGCCTCAAATTCTGCGAACTATGTTTCTCCGCATGCGAATATGCATGTCCGTTATGGAGTCGTTCCGCACACACAAAATTCGTGGATACAGTAGGAACTTATTATTATTCTGTTCTGTGGATACAACATTTTAAGAAACCTGCAGGGTAATTAAAGGCTGCCTCAAACCGGCACTGGCTGGAATGCGCCACCAGAAGTCCGTGGGGGCGTTACAAGCTCAATTGATAGAGCAAAACTAGAGGTTGATTTATGGCATACTATGTTCAGATAGGTACTCCACAGTACCCCAAAGGATCAAGAGCTGCAAAACTTGTATCAATGACGCTCCGACTCCTCGAGCAAGATGTGACTTATAGCGGGAAAAGAGCACACTATATACCCGACCCGCCGGCGCCGTTTGTCCCCCCTAGGACAGCCTTCCCCCAGGACATGAACTGCCCAAGCCGATTTGGAAGTCTATTTGGAAGTCAAACCCAAGTCGGCCGGAGTAGGGAGAACCTGTCCAAAGGGGGGTTTTATCGATGTATCAGACCTTAAGGGTGAATGTGGTGCTGCCCCTCAGACTATGGCCCATTTCATATCTTGCCCTTCCTGCGGGGCTAGTACTCCAACCTGTGATAGCGACATTTAACACATCTATCTGTCAAATTTTGTCATTTATCTCATTTGTTCGCGCGCAAATAGAAAGAGCGGAAGCGTGATAGCGCTATATCACGCTATCGCGGGTTGGCCGCTGCCCACAAACTTTTACGCGAATGGAGAATATGATCTCAGTATATATAATGTACGCACGGCGACACATCAAGCTATACAAAACAAAAATAAGCTGGCCGGGCGTAGGTCGAGTAACGTATACGTCTCGCGGCCGGCTTATGTTGGTTTTGTATAGCTTGATGTGTTGCCGTGTGTACTGATACTCTTTGATATGAACGCAGCCGGTATAGTGCTATCCGTGTGGCAAAATAGGGGCTGGAAAAATTAAAATGGTATAATTATGCCATCGACTCGATAGACGAAGATCAAAATATATTGTTAGATGATTTTTCTAAAAGTATTGAGACACCGACAAACTTGTAACTAAGTATTAATATTTTGAAATATTATTTGGAATATTTCTAGAAATAACATTAATATAAATTATTGTGATACATATCTACACATCAAGTAGGTACCTACCTACATCTTATTTTAATTTTATTTAATGAAAGTCATATATCCATTGGTCAACCTACAAAAAGTTTCAGGATTTGACATTCTATAGCGGAACTCTACGAATAAACCTCAGATCAATTAATACAAGAATAAACACTACTCTCAAAACACTAATCTATTTTTATCAGAGTGTAATTGTGTAATTATGTAGGTAATTTTTGAACATACTAAAATGTATAAAGTACTAAAGACAAAACGAGAAAACCGTCAAAAGACTCAAGACTCGAAGAGTTTTCTCGAGGGTGGCATGCTAAGGCCACAAGTTGTAAACAATCGATGTACACACGGCGACACATCAACCTATACAAAACCAAAATCAGCTGGCCGCGCGTAGGTCGAGTAACGTATAACTTCCCGCATCCTGCTTATGTTGGTATTGTATAGCTTGATTTTTCGCCGTGTGTACAATACGTCTATACTTAGGTATACTTTAAGGCACTTACTTACTAAGCCCAAGCTTGCATGTGATTTTTATTACTTCCAATTTAGAACTTAATACTTCACATAGCTTGCTCAGTAATTTCAGCCCTGCATTCGCAGCGATAAAATATTTCATACACCCAATGTACGGACTGAATTCTATACCATTAGAAATGTTTTAAAATGTAAACAAATCGCTGACTTCAAAACAGGTGTACAAGTGTGTAGGTATCAAAAATAAAATAATTTGTCAGCATCCAACGTGGTACCTATGATATTTTATTATGTGTCTTGATATTTTTATACATAGGTAGTTAGGGCTAGAGTTGCTACGAGTATACATAGCTATAGGTATAGGATAATAGCTACAAGCATAAAACCAAATAATGCGTAATGTTTCGATCTTTCTATAAATTGAAAGCTAATCAGGACTACAATGTTGACATTCTTGTTTTTTGGAAATATTGTTTAATGGTCAAGAAATTAAAAAAATACGATTAGGGGCAGCACGATAGCCTCGGTGGTGCAGCCCTAATGAGCTTTTTTCTTTTGTTTTTTTTTAACTTTAGTTCCTAAAAAACTCGACAGATGACATGCTTATCGCTCCATAGAAACGTACGCGACATAAACAGTTTCATATTTTCGATTAAAATTATACGCAAATAATGAAATATTCAATCAAAAGATGCGTTGGCATCTTTTTCACCATCTTCTCCGTCTTTATTATTTTAATAAAACACTTTTTGAAATGTTGATCATTATTCGCACAGACCGTAACGCCATCTATCGATCCCCTAGAAAACCAAAAGAACAACACTCATTGCTTCGAAATAAAAAAATACGATTGGGGGCAGCACAATGGCTGCCGCCTTTATTGGAATGTGGCGCGTTAAAGTCCCGTCAGAGACTTAATTTTAATTTTTCAATCTTCAATTTGAAATAGCAAAGCATGCTGGCTGCATATTCATTTGTGAAGAAATAAAATTGTTGAGGTTAAGTATAAGTACCTACGTTCTTGTTTACTCTCTAAGATATATCCGATGGTAAAGATTATACGGACTGAACGACGATTTACGAGGTTAATTTCAAAACGTGTTGTTAATGCATGGCTCTACCTTGCTTTGCTCGTATTAACTGTGCATGAGAGAGAAATGCGGTAGAAAGGCGTTTTGTTGGTGTAAGGGGGCGTCTTCATTGTGGAACCTTCGACACTATTTTCTCTTCTTCTTTCGTGTCAGCATGAGCTAGGTAGTGGTACCACTACAGGGTGAAATTGATATCATTAGCATCCTTTTAAACTAAGAGTCTACCCATCAAACTGAACAACTTTTACTATGGGAGCAAACCGATCGGAGCAAATAAAAAATCAGCTGTTCCATACTAAACTGCAATCTCGACGCGCGAGTTCGCGACTCAAATGTATGCAGTAGCAGATTTTTTTTTGCTCCGATCGGTTTGCTCCCTTAGTAAACGTTGTTTAGTTCGATGGGTAGACTCTTAGTTTAAAAGGATGCTAATGATATCAATTTCATTCTGTATATCGCATGAAAATCAGTCACGCTGTAGGTAGTGTAAAGATTGGCCAGACTTGACCTGACGGGTCCCGATCGGGTTAATTTAAAACATAGAAGTTCAATCCCAATCCAATTTCAGTTTTAATCACATTGACATCCACTTACTATTCAACTGTGCTGAATTCCGTATCGCGTTTATCTTGACGTTTAACGTCAGAGCGATCTGTCAAAACGGCTCTAACGGCTGTCAAATCATTAGCGCGATACCGAATGTGTTAACAGTTATGGTTCACACACGGTCCAATCACTGTTCACTGGCAATTTATTTAGCGCGATTGGTCTCCTGACCTTCGAAACTATCAAACGAATATATAGGGTCCTTCTTAATATGCTGACACTTTTTTAAGGGGCTGATCAGACCATCAAACTGAACAACTTTCTCTATGATACAGGTAAAAATCAGCTGTCCTATACAAAACTACAAACCTACTTGAGCCAAATGTATGGAACAGCTAATTTTTTTTTCGCGATTTCGATCTTGGTCCCATAGAGAAAGTTGTTCAGTTTGATGGTCTAATCATCCCCTTAAAAAGTGTCAGCATATTAAGAAGGACCCTGTATTGGAGCGACTTTTAGCTGAGCTCGCTATATAAATGCTAAATCTATCTATCTATCTATACTATTATAAAACTGTAGCGGGAAGTTTGTCTGTACATTGAAGATATTAACAAAAAAAAAGTTACGATATGGTTTTTAGGTGTCCCTGATTCCATTTCACCAATTTTTGGATTTTTTGTCTGTCTGTTTGTTTGTGTGTTTGTTTGTTTGTTTATTTGTTTGTTTGTTTGTTTGTTTGAACGAGTATCACGCAAAAACTACTGAACCGATTTTGATGAAACTTTTTTTGTTTGATTGCTTATGATCTGACTTAAAATCTGGTATATAATTTATCTCGCTACATTGACGGGAGCCGGAGATATAAACATATAACCGCAAGTGCAACCAATGTACGGTGCCATTTCAATTTCAAGTAAGTAACACTAATTAAAATTAAAAGACTTGTAATAAAGTAAGCTAATTTTGAAGACTGTTTCATTTATAAATAACGAAAATAACAACAAATTACAAAATAAATACCAATAATTATAAATTTTATCATTGTCCAGTGCTGATGACTGCACCGGTTGTTAGAGTAACATTGTTTTTCTTTTTGGCGATAAAATCTTTCAAACTCCATGGGGAAAACCTTTGCATAACAAAAAAACCTTAGGACTGGCCACAAGAAAAAAAGATTCGAACTACAAATTTCTTGACATTTTGTAGAATTAAAGTGCAACCAAAGCAGGAGTAATTATTTAAAAAAAATCTATCTATCTATCTATATCTATCCATATCTATCTATACTATTATAAAACTGTAGCGGGAAGTTTGTCTGTACATTGAAGATATTAACAAAAAAAAAGTTACGATATGGTTTTTAGGTGTCCCTGATTCCATTTCACCAATTTTTGGATTTTTTGTCTGTCTGTTTGTTTGTGTGTTTGTTTGTTTGTTTATTTGTTTGTTTGTTTGTTTGTTTGAACGAGTATCACGCAAAAACTACTGAACCGATTTTGATGAAACTTTTTTTGTTTGATTGCTTATGATCTGACTTAAAATCTGGTATATAATTTATCTCGCTACATTGACGGGAGCCGGAGATATAAACATATAACCGCAAGTGCAACCAATGTACGGTGCCATTTCAATTTCAAGTAAGTAACACTAATTAAAATTAAAAGACTTGTAATAAAGTAAGCTAATTTTGAAGACTGTTTCATTTATAAATAACGAAAATAACAACAAATTACAAAATAAATACCAATAATTATAAATTTTATCATTGTCCAGTGCTGATGACTGCACCGGTTGTTAGAGTAACATTGTTTTTCTTTTTGGCGATAAAATCTTTCAAACTCCATGGAGAAAACCTTTGCATAACAAAAAAAACCTTAGGACTGGCCACAAGAAAAAAAGATTCGAACTACAAATTTCTTGACATTTTGTAGAATTAAAGTGCAACCAAAGCAGGAGTAATTATTTAAAAAAAAACTGCACGCCAATTTCAAACAAAGAGAATATAATCATGATTTCAAATCAGCAGCCGAAAGATGTCTAAAACTCGATTTTTAATTCGGAATGTTTTTATTTACGGTGTAATCACACAGTGTGATGTAATACACATTTTAAGCAAGACTGGATAATAGTTAATATTTTAAAGCAATTATAAGACAGGTAAGAAACTATTTTGAAATACCTTAAATTATTACTAAAATACAAACGAACGAACTCTAACAAATTATTAAGGGTCGGTTTTTATGCCGCCGATGCGATGTGCCGCCGTGCATTTTGCGCCCGATTCGATTAAGGGGATAATATATTTTTCTACGGCGCTTCATCAAAACGAAGCTTAGTTTAAACATTTAGTAATTAAAGTAAAAAATGAATGGTTTTAAAACAATCTAGAAGCCAATATCTGTGATTTCCTTTTAAATGTTTAGTTCTAAAGTTATCTTGACTCAAAGTTTGTAGTCCGTGCTGCGGTCCGTCCGTGTCGTATGTCGTCCACCATTTGGGCTCTCTCTGAGGAACCTGCCACAGCCCTACGGACTGTCGCTTGATATGAGCTTTACATAAATTAATGTAACATTCGGCAATAGCCGACTGCGTTCTTCCGGACGAAATTATTCGCTGGAATCCAGACGCATACGTGTTGCCGTTGTTTCAAATGCACGCAAATTGACAGCGAGTGCTGACCAGGCCATGTACCCGGACTTTAGATTTTCGATATAACGCGACCGTTTCGGTTCCGGTCCGAACTTCATTGTAATAGAGTTGACATTGGAACGATAACTTTCATGCAATTGCGACGTTCGAATGTCCGGGTCAAGAACAAAGAACATTGTATATAGTATTCGTCCGTCCCTGCTGTCAAACGTCAAACGGTGACGTTGCAGTAAAATGCGGCCGGCACCGATTTCGCGCGCATCTGACCGAATTGCAAGATGTATATGGTCCTTCTTATATGCAGACAGTTTTTTAAGGGGATGATCAGACCATCATACTGAACAACTTTCTGTATGGGACCAAAGTCGAAATCACGAAAAAAAATCAACTGTTCCATACAAAACTGCAATCCTACTCTACAAAAATGTATGGGGCAGAAGATTTTTTTTCGCGATTTCGATGTTAGTCCCATAGAAAAAGCTGTTTGATGGTCTGATCATCCTCTTAAAAAAGTGTCAGCATATTAAGTTAAATAAATAAAAAATAAAGTAATATAATATATATAATGCACCCCGACGCGTTCCGTTCAGTGATAAAAATACTTAAAAAATAATTTTGTATCTGCCAGTACACTTGATTGTTTTCAGTAATGAAAAATGTCATCACGAAGAAGAACTAATAATCTCACTAATATTATAAACGTGAACGTTTGTGACGATGTTTGTAAGGTTGTAATGTTGTATGTTTGTGGCGCAATCACGCATAAACGTTATCGTGTCGACTACAAATTCTGAAGTCGCTAAATAGTAGCTTGCCAGAATCGGGCAACCTATACTGCACCGTCGCTAGCGGTCATGAGCTCCTCCTGCGTGCAGATGTAAGGGCACGCAGGGCACGATGTGAGATGGGCCATCGTTTGTGGAGTTCCACACAAGCAAGTCACATTTTGCGCATCCGAGTATCCCCACCTGACCATGTTGTCCTTACTGCGACCGACCTGGGTTCGAAGTCGGTTTAAAGACTTCCAGGTCGCCCAAGGCAAGTCATGTCTAGGCGGGACACAAACGGCTCTCAGACGGCGACACAAATGGAGTTAGGAGGGACACTTTTTGTCGCCATAGAGTACACCTTGCTTGCGCTGGGCCAGTATTCAGGGGGTCGACACACTTCATAAAGCTGCGTCGGCTTGGCAGCCTTTGCGGCGCAGGAATAAAGCCATGCATGGGATGTCGTGTGTCGTCCACCATTTGGGCTCTCTCTGAGGAACCTGCCACAGCCCTACTTACATCTGGGGGCGCTATGCTAGCCAGTGGCTAAAGCAACTGTACCGGAGTCGGTTTCAAGCAACCAGTTATAATCCGACACGTTTCGTTTAGTGCCGGTATCCACCAGCTTGGCGTGGGCAGATCGGCCCCACACCGGGCACGCGTATTCTCCAGCGGAGAACGCGAGAAAAATAATTAAACAAATAAATAAATAACGCTCACAGGCACAAACATTATTTTAAGTATCCCAAACAAGCAATAAAGGCTTTTTATTGTGGAAACCATACAACAACGGCATAAACATATAACATCCAAGACCGAACCGGGACTCGAACCCAGGACTCTGGTTTGGCAGTCCGGCGTGGTAACCATTACACCAACCTGGTCGGCAAGTACTAAAAATCCTCTTTCTTTTAACCTTTTCTAAAGTTAGTGTTCATAATTTTATCGTAGTATTGTTTTCATATTAATAGATGGCGTTGGGTGTTTTTTTGAAGCAAGTACCATACATAATTCACGCTCAAGACATCTCAGATATTCGGTCTTACAGATTTGATTGTATAGTTACTTACCGGCTGAATTCGAAAAATAATTAAATAAATAAATAACGCTTACAGGAACATTGTTATGATTCCAAGCAAGCACTATAGGTTTTTTATTATAGAAACCATACAACAACGGCACAAACATTTATAACATCCATGACCGAACCGGGTTTCGAACCCAGGACCCTGGTTTGGCAGTCCGGCGAGGTAACCATTACACCAACCGGGTCGTCAACTATCAAAAATCAAGTTTTCAAAAATTTTATCGTAGTAATTTAATCGTAGTATTGTTTTCATCTTAATAGATGGCGTTGGGAGTTTTTTAAAGCAAGTATGCTACAATTATTAATTCAAAAACTTAGCTATAGCAGGAGCTTACAAATTTAGTTGATTATATAAGGTCTAAAAAAATTAGGTGAAACTGTTTTAGGGGATGCTCATACCATTAAACTGAACAACTTTCTCTACGGGACCAATATCGAAATCGAAAGTGCTGATGACTGCACCGGTTGTTAGAGTAACATTGTTTTTCTTTTTGGCGATAAAATCTTTCAAACTCCATGGAGAAAACCTTTGCATAACAAAAAAAACCTTAGGACTGGCCACAAGAAAAAAAGATTCGAACTACAAATTTCTTGACATTTTGTAGAATTAAAGTGCAACCAAAGCAGGAGTAATTATTTAAAAAAAAACTGCACGCCAATTTCAAACAAAGAGAATATAATCATGATTTCAAATCAGCAGCCGAAAGATGTCTAAAACTCGATTTTTAATTCGGAATGTTTTTATTTACGGTGTAATCACACAGTGTGATGTAATACACATTTTAAGCAAGACTGGATAATAGTTAATATTTTAAAGCAATTATAAGACAGGTAAGAAACTATTTTGAAATACCTTAAATTATTACTAAAATACAAACGAACGAACTCTAACAAATTATTAAGGGTCGGTTTTTATGCCGCCGATGCGATGTGCCGCCGTGCATTTTGCGCCCGATTCGATTAAGGGGATAATATATTTTTCTACGGCGCTTCATCAAAACGAAGCTTAGTTTAAACATTTAGTAATTAAAGTAAAAAATGAATGGTTTTAAAACAATCTAGAAGCCAATATCTGTGATTTCCTTTTAAATGTTTAGTTCTAAAGTTATCTTGACTCAAAGTTTGTAGTCCGTGCTGCGGTCCGTCCGTGTCGTATGTCGTCCACCATTTGGGCTCTCTCTGAGGAACCTGCCACAGCCCTACGGACTGTCGCTTGATATGAGCTTTACATAAATTAATGTAACATTCGGCAATAGCCGACTGCGTTCTTCCGGACGAAATTATTCGCTGGAATCCAGACGCATACGTGTTGCCGTTGTTTCAAATGCACGCAAATTGACAGCGAGTGCTGACCAGGCCATGTACCCGGACTTTAGATTTTCGATATAACGCGACCGTTTCGGTTCCGGTCCGAACTTCATTGTAATAGAGTTGACATTGGAACGATAACTTTCATGCAATTGCGACGTTCGAATGTCCGGGTCAAGAACAAAGAACATTGTATATAGTATTCGTCCGTCCCTGCTGTCAAACGTCAAACGGTGACGTTGCAGTAAAATGCGGCCGGCACCGATTTCGCGCGCATCTGACCGAATTGCAAGATGTATATGGTCCTTCTTATATGCAGACAGTTTTTTAAGGGGATGATCAGACCATCATACTGAACAACTTTCTGTATGGGACCAAAGTCGAAATCACGAAAAAAAATCAACTGTTCCATACAAAACTGCAATCCTACTCTACAAAAATGTATGGGGCAGAAGATTTTTTTTCGCGATTTCGATGTTAGTCCCATAGAAAAAGCTGTTTGATGGTCTGATCATCCTCTTAAAAAAGTGTCAGCATATTAAGTTAAATAAATAAAAAATAAAGTAATATAATATATATAATGCACCCCGACGCGTTCCGTTCAGTGATAAAAATACTTAAAAAATAATTTTGTATCTGCCAGTACACTTGATTGTTTTCAGTAATGAAAAATGTCATCACGAAGAAGAACTAATAATCTCACTAATATTATAAACGTGAACGTTTGTGACGATGTTTGTAAGGTTGTAATGTTGTATGTTTGTGGCGCAATCACGCATAAACGTTATCGTGTCGACTACAAATTCTGAAGTCGCTAAATAGTAGCTTGCCAGAATCGGGCAACCTATACTGCACCGTCGCTAGCGGTCATGAGCTCCTCCTGCGTGCAGATGTAAGGGCACGCAGGGCACGATGTGAGATGGGCCATCGTTTGTGGAGTTCCACACAAGCAAGTCACATTTTGCGCATCCGAGTATCCCCACCTGACCATGTTGTCCTTACTGCGACCGACCTGGGTTCGAAGTCGGTTTAAAGACTTCCAGGTCGCCCAAGGCAAGTCATGTCTAGGCGGGACACAAACGGCTCTCAGACGGCGACACAAATGGAGTTAGGAGGGACACTTTTTGTCGCCATAGAGTACACCTTGCTTGCGCTGGGCCAGTATTCAGGGGGTCGACACACTTCATAAAGCTGCGTCGGCTTGGCAGCCTTTGCGGCGCAGGAATAAAGCCATGCATGGGATGTCGTGTGTCGTCCACCATTTGGGCTCTCTCTGAGGAACCTGCCACAGCCCTACTTACATCTGGGGGCGCTATGCTAGCCAGTGGCTAAAGCAACTGTACCGGAGTCGGTTTCAAGCAACCAGTTATAATCCGACACGTTTCGTTTAGTGCCGGTATCCACCAGCTTGGCGTGGGCAGATCGGCCCCACACCGGGCACGCGTATTCTCCAGCGGAGAACGCGAGAAAAATAATTAAACAAATAAATAAATAACGCTCACAGGCACAAACATTATTTTAAGTATCCCAAACAAGCAATAAAGGCTTTTTATTGTGGAAACCATACAACAACGGCATAAACATATAACATCCAAGACCGAACCGGGACTCGAACCCAGGACTCTGGTTTGGCAGTCCGGCGTGGTAACCATTACACCAACCTGGTCGGCAAGTACTAAAAATCCTCTTTCTTTTAACCTTTTCTAAAGTTAGTGTTCATAATTTTATCGTAGTATTGTTTTCATATTAATAGATGGCGTTGGGTGTTTTTTTGAAGCAAGTACCATACATAATTCACGCTCAAGACATCTCAGATATTCGGTCTTACAGATTTGATTGTATAGTTA
Organism: Agonopterix arenella; assembly: GCA_927399405.1. NCBI lineage: Eukaryota > Metazoa > Arthropoda > Insecta > Lepidoptera > Depressariidae > Agonopterix > Agonopterix arenella. The sequence goes on from OV656701.1 coordinate 16,641,902, forward strand.
CTTACCGGCTGAATTCGAAAAATAATTAAATAAATAAATAACGCTTACAGGAACATTGTTATGATTCCAAGCAAGCACTATAGGTTTTTTATTATAGAAACCATACAACAACGGCACAAACATTTATAACATCCATGACCGAACCGGGTTTCGAACCCAGGACCCTGGTTTGGCAGTCCGGCGAGGTAACCATTACACCAACCGGGTCGTCAACTATCAAAAATCAAGTTTTCAAAAATTTTATCGTAGTAATTTAATCGTAGTATTGTTTTCATCTTAATAGATGGCGTTGGGAGTTTTTTAAAGCAAGTATGCTACAATTATTAATTCAAAAACTTAGCTATAGCAGGAGCTTACAAATTTAGTTGATTATATAAGGTCTAAAAAAATTAGGTGAAACTGTTTTAGGGGATGCTCATACCATTAAACTGAACAACTTTCTCTACGGGACCAATATCGAAATCTCGAAAAAAAATCTTCTGCCCCATACATTTGTGTTTGCAGTTTTGTATTGGACATCAATTTTTTTTTCGCGATTTCCATATTAGTCCCATAGAGAAAGTTGTTCAGTTTGATGGTCTGAGCATACCCTTAAAATAGTTTCAGCTAATTTTGTTAGACCTTATATTATCGTTGTAAGTATATTGATTGTTTGAGTCCAATCTGAGCCAATGCTACGGAATGATAACCTTATTTTACAGAAAGGATGAATTTTGTTGCAGTAAGTCTTGCCAAATTTTTGTTTTGTTTGATTTTCGGTCTCAATTATGATTTTTTGAGGGTTTGTGCTACTTAACTATAGAACATCATTCTACCACAACGTATAAAAAGGTACCTACGTATCTAAAAGGTCCTTCTTATACTATAACACCACAGGTCGGTAATGTAGCTACTTACATAATTGAAAATCTTTTTTAGCAAATTGACCATTAGCTTGCTAGAATATTATTATTTTAGCTCTTGCCTTCACCATTTTACAGTAGCCCGCGTGGTAGAGTATCCTCTAACGTTGTGGAGGTCTGTGACCCGCAGTGGGTCGTAAGATGATTATTATGCTGCTCGACATAAATGAAAAACTAATAAACGACGAACAGTAGAAAAATTAAAGTGATGGATCCAGTGAATGACTTTTAAATCTGATACCTACAGAATTACTTGGGGTACTTTCTGATTTTGATTTAGCTTAAGTTCATGACTTTCTTATCTTATTATGGGAAATGGCAAGCCAGCAACACTTCGACCCAATGGTATCTTTTGTATTGACCCCTACATATTATTTTCTTCATCCTTGAAAAACTTGGAAAATGAGGGAGGCAATAGCGTTCAGGGTAAGAGACATGTAATGAATAACCATCTCTCAGGAATCACATACGTTTACCCACCAAGACATCGCAGTCACACAGTACAAATGTTCCATGGTTTCCTCCTCCTCTCCACACGCTCGGCAACCGGGATCTAGAGTGAGCTTTATCGTGCCTGTTGCGTAGTGCCCGGTGAGGGCTCCAACGATGGCACGAGCTTTGCTCCTGCTGTTGTTCAGTATGAACTGTGGGATTCGTGGTGTTATATTGCTGTTATACTCTGACACCAGGGCTTTGCCCACATGATAATAAGAAGATTGCTGATGAATTTCCTGCAGTGTTGCAGACCCGAGAGGCCAGAGCATTCTAGCCTGTGACTTTTATTAGCCCATTCCTTAATCGCCATTCTAATGTTACATGCCAGGATTCCTAGACTTGGTTCGGACCATGACCTTCATGACCTTAGACGAGACATAAGACAAAATTACATGTCCACGCAGACGAAGTCGCGGGCAAAAGCTAGTACTATTATAAAACTGTTACACGCAGTTTGTCTGTACATTGAAGATATTAACAAAAAAAAAGTTACGATATGGTTTTTATGTGTACCTGATTCCATATCACCAATTTTTGGATTTTTTGTCTGTCTGTTTGTTTGTGTGTTTGTTTGTTTGAACGAGTATCACGCAAAAACTACTGAACCGATTTTGATGAAACTTATTTTGTTTGATAGCTTATGATCTGACTTAAAATCTGGTATATAATTTGTGCGGACGAAGTCGCGGGTTAACGCTCGTAATGAATATTTTGAAACCTATAGCTATTTATTAAAACATTATTATTTCCACTGGGTAACTAGGGTATTTAGTATTTACCCTGGATGATTAGAAAGAATGGGTCATATTTATACAGGGTGTAAGTGTATAGGCACAACTTAAAAGGGTGATTGCACTCAAGATACTGACCAACTTTCTCCAAGGCCTATAGGTACTTAGAAAATTAGTAAAAAAATGTTGAACCTGATTTATGAAGCTTTTTTTTTGTGAATCATGAATATGATCACTGTCTACATTTACACCCTGTATACTCCACCGAAGTCTGACTAAGGTATTGGGATCTTGCTTATCACAGAATTGCAGGTGTCCTCACTATATCTTCCTTCATTGTTTGAGAACATACATGCATGGAAGTAAGTAAGTACGTAAGTAAACCGCAATAATAACCGCGTAACTCTCAAAAACTACGTAAAACTACGTAAAGTACGTAAGAACTTACCAGCCCAGCAAAAGAAAATTATTGCAAGCAAAACAATTAATTCTGAAATAGCTTTTAACCAAAATGTCGTTGCTAGGTCCCTTTCTTTATTTATAGAAACTGAAACCAATAAAATTACCATAGAAATGTGCCTGGCCCCCTTACAGGAATTAGTTACAGACACCGTTAAAAACCCAGTGGCACGGAAACATCGCGTCACATCATTTCGACCCGACTCCACCTATGAAAAAAAAAACAAATTAGTGCCGAGCAATTAAGCGCTAAAACATAAACAATATATACCACCAAATTGCACATGCGAAATAAATCTTTTTTCGTTTGCGTTGTGGCCTATCAACTAAAAATACTAAAATAGAACAGTTTGTGACTAGCTTCTGTAGTACAAAGACGCGCGCGTGTATGCAGAGCTTTATTTTTAAATTCTCGCATTGGCGCGAAACGTTGCCGCCATTTTCGACTCAACTTTTTTAAAGGTTTTTTATTGTGTACAGATTCTTTAGATCAATTTTGTCAGTGTTTCCGACAGAAAATCTAATATAATGTAGCCTTTGACGTTTTAAAATTAGTCTGTGTTTTATGAGAAGCTATGCGTGACAAGGTCGATTTAGGAACAATTTATAGCTGGTGACAATTATAAGTTTTTAGATACCTATAGTTTGATTTTGTGTGTTAAAGTTCTGTTTCTGTGTTTTGTGTGGTGTTTAAACCTTAGCCGTTAATATGTCTGAAACTGACAAGCCACCGGAAAAAGACCCAGGTACCTACGTATTTCTTTAATAATATGTATTCAGAGTACATAATGTATTCAGAGATAGACCACGCTTGGTGCATCCCCTCACATTTAGATAAAAGTGTCTCACAGGGGCCTCTACGTTGGACTTGTGTCCCCACGCAAGCCTTCCAAAGGTCCGGGCTACGGCCCGTGAAATATCTTACAGAGATAAATAATAATAATAAATAACGCTCATAGGCACATACATTGTAATGATCCCCCGTAAGCTCCAACAGGTTTTTTGTTGTGGAAACCATACAGCAACGGCACAAACATATAACATCAGGACCCTGGTTCGGCAGCCCGGCGTGGTAACCATTAGACCAACTGGGTCGTCGTCTGCAATAATTACCAGACTGCACCAGAAGGAGGGTTATGTTTTTATTGCGAAGTCTTCTTTATTAACTGGTAGGCCCGAATTTAATACTAATCTATCTTTATAGAAAAATCTATCGATATCGATCTTATTAGTAAGCGGCGATTTCGTTCACATTGTGTACCTAGTACCTACTTATATACAATACAATAATTAATAAGTGTGATAGGATAGGTTCATACCTACCTAAGCTAAAGGCCAATATTTCTTTTCGGGGTAGTCATGTAGGTATAGTACCTACATGACTACCCTATTTGCGTTATGCCTTTGTTTTTCCAAATATTACTATGGTTATAATATTAATTGGTCAGATTCAGACCTAAATATACCTAGTATAATACATATTGTACCTACCTACATACTACTTATTGAGTCTAGTTGCGTAGTGTATATTTTCTTTGGTCTAGAGCCTACGCTTGCTGTGCAGAAGGCAATAAATCTTAATTGTCTCCAATCTCCGTACCTAATCGCAAGAACGAGAAGTTCTTTTCATTCGATTAGAAGTAGGTAGGTATTTTATAGCTAACCAATTATTATTGGCAAATAAATAGAGATAGACAAACTTTTTTATTACCTACTAAAATATTTCGTGAATACTGTCCGATAAGGACGAAAAAAATACTTAGAATTGCCATGCCAGGTTTTAAAAAAAATTTAGTTTTTTTAATGTTTTATGGCGTTTGCATTTTTTTACGATTATCGGCCTGGTACTTCTAATAAACCATTCGATTAGAAACTCCTTTGTCGTAAAAATTACTTAATATTTTGTAGCAAAGATTCTTACTCAGAAAAGGATATGAAAAATGTAACCCGAGAAACGAAAAATATGGTACCTTTACAAGAACATCGATGACAAAAACAAACAATTTGTTTTAGTTTTCCGTAAAATGAATGAATGAATGAAATATACTTTATTTAAACCAAAACAAAATACAATGCACAATAGGAAACATAAACATGCTAGATATTTAAAAACCCCTTTATGGAATAATTACCAGAATATTTTAAATAAAATAATTTCTTACTTAGTTGTAAACAAGTAGCATAGTTTCTGACCACACCCCAACAATAGATAATTATAATTTCCAATATCCGTTCGGGAAGTTGGTGCTGCATCCCGCTATTTTATTCAAAAGCACAGATTCGCGCTTCAAGTAGTTTTGTGGTGAATTATTTATTATTATTTTGGGCTTAGCCCCTTAGAACGATTGTTCATTAATTATGTAATTTTACTGGGCCATGAAATGTTGATTTTGCAATGATTTTCCTTGCCTTGCTTTAATTTATGACATTAGATTTACAAAATTAATTTTGATTGTTGTTCTGTTACTTTTTAGCAATATATTTTAAGCATTGGCCAAGTGGAGTTACGAAATATGTAATTTATTAAAAAAAAAATAGGGGTTTAAATTTTTTAAATGTTGTTCATTGGAAACAATCGCAGAAGTTAAACAACACCAGCTCCGGCCAGTCTTTGGATGGGTAACCGTTTTAGTGGTATCAGCAATCATTGTCACTAGGTGCTGTTATAATGCAGTGCCGCGTCACACAGAACACAATCGTTATTGTATGAAATGCCCTAGATTGGGCTCCAAAGATTTAATACCCTAGTTTCATACTATTTTGGATTTCGAAGCTAGTTAGGCAGTGCAGACTCTTAAAACGTAGTGATTCCATTCTCTTAGGTTATAATGTAAGTATATAAAAACTCTCGTGGAATTGGGGTGGTTTTTAAAGTTTAGAACCACGGATATATGCTTGGTTATATTTAGAAAATAGTGGAAAAAATCATTGTTCTTTTTCTGGGGCAGTCTGATAAAAATCGTGAAATTTACCTCTCAGAGTGTTTTTGCGTTTCCACTATAGTAATACTTTAGGACAACGCTTAAACCCTTTTCGCCTCAAAACTGGTAAAAATAAATTTGAATTTTATAAGAAACTAGAGTTAATCCGCGGCTCAGTCCACACAAATTATACACCAGATTTTAAATCAGATCATTAGCTATCAAACAAAAAATATTCATCAATATTCATCAAAATCCGTTCAGTAGTTTTTGCGTGATACTCGTTCAAACAAACAAATAAACAAACAGACAGACAAAAAATCCAAAAATTGGTAATATGGAATCAGAGACACCTAAAAACCATATCGTAACTTTTTTTTTTAATATCTTCAATGTACAGACAAACTTTCTGCTACAGTTTTATAATTCGCGTCAGGGATGTTCGCGGCGGCAAGTGTGACTTCCTTTCACGCCATAATACGCAGTAGAGTCGCCTCCCTGATGCGTCGCGTCCAAAGTAGCACCAACAGTCTCCTGAACACCATTTCAAACCGGCCACACTGTCCCTTCTGGAGGCACTGGACGGAACTACACCTCTCCGCTGCCTTAGTATATACTTAAAAACTATGTTAGTACAGTATAATACATAACAGACATATAATTTAAAATAGCCTATTTTCTGATCCCTCTATCCCTCTATCTATGGACTGTGTCTGAAATAAAATTATTTTGAATTTTGAATATAATAGTTTAGATTTTCTATTGTAGCAATAGAAAAAGGATAATTTCCATTTTCTTGGGAAGTATGATATTCCTCCTATTTTTGAGTATAATTTTAGCTATTATACTATTTGTTATGTGGTCTTTGATCATACTCATTTGTTAGTTGTGAAACGATTTGAAACGAATTCATTTCGTAACGTGGGCAATGTCTTTTATTAAAAAAAAAAGACTCAAGATTTTATTTTTTTTAATTTAAAAAGGATCAAATAAAACAATGAGTAAATGGGTATAATAACAAACGTATACCTAATAATAAACAATGGGTATAATAAAAAATTTAACTTTCAACAGCCAGACAAGTTCCATTATAATTTTTACAATAAATGCCACTTCAAAGATCGGATAATTATTTGAAAATTAAGGCTTCTTGAATTTTTGAACAATGTGCATATTGTTCCTTTTTTCCATTCTTTCTCTTTTCATTTCTGAATTTTACTTTTCCTTTGCCCTTGCCCTTAGCTTAAAATTCGTATCAAAATGGCAATTGTAGTTTATTATTAAACCAATAGGGCTATGTTTTAGTACATTTCGCAAAAACATAAGGTACTGTACAGTTCAATTTCTTAAAAGTTTTATGTCACCTTTTTGGGAGCTAGGTACAATGCAATGGTAGGTGTTGAATACAACAAACTTTGGCGATGTATCCGATTCACTTGATATATTTTAATTGCGGCAACACTGTGTCCTCTCTCTTGCCGTTCGACCTCTAACCGTGTCGTGTCCATTGTCACCGATTAAATTCGATTTACTTAAAAACAAAGCATTTTTTACTCTCAAGACCAATCCCATTTCGCTCAGTAGGTAGGTATATTATGGCGTCCGTGTGTATTGTATCAACAGTCCATTCTTCTTTCTAGTGTGAAGGTGATCACGCTTTGACTTTCCAATACTTACTTGGCCACCTCTATTCCTCGAGAGGAGGCCCCTATTAGGTCCTGGAGCCCTGGAGGTGCAAAACACAGGGCACAGGCTATACTGCGATAGATCTCGAGTGGTTTGTACCCGACCACATCCACACTCCACAGACGCGTCAGCCGGCAATATCTCTCTTTGCAGAATATCCTTTGATCAACTCCCATTCGCAATCTGTTAAGTACCTTCCATGTCGCCTAATCTTCACGATTTCCAGCAGATATCTTTACAGACGGTGTAATATGGTCCATTAAAACTGAAAAGATTTTGGGCACTGCTAGTTAAAAAAAAATATATTTCGGAGTACCTATATGCTATTTAATTTTAATATCTCAGACTATCCCCTTAGGCAATTTGGCCTTCAGCATAATATTCTAACTTTGTAAGTAGCAACAGCACAGGTCTGGGCCTTTTTGTACCTGGGCCTGTACTGGGTCTTTACTTTATGTTGACCAATGGCGATGCAATTTTGAGCGAATCTATTAAAATAACTGCAAATAAATACTGAACAGACTTAGGGCGTCTAGAGGACTTCCTTCAATGACTAGGGTTGCTACATGAGAAAGAAAAGAGAAAGGGGGACGCCGGATTTAGGCCCAGAGCAGTGTACAGTGTACATCAAAGTAAGATTTGATAAAACTGCTAAAAAAACAACAGTTCTAACCCCAAACAAGTTGTACGGTAGGACTAGTGAAAATTATTTACTATACTGATGTAAGGAAAAGCATAATTAAAACCTTTAATTGATTTAAAAAAACTTGGGTCAGTGGATTGTATTCAATGTGGTTTTAAAGTTAATGATACTTTTTCTTACACCCAGTATAATTATGGTTATTGCAACACCAGAGCCAGCCAAAGAAAATATCACGCGGTAACCCTGTGACCGATTCATCATTCACTTAACTCTGTCGGCCAAGTCAGGGTCCGAGTCCGACTAAATCTAAGGATATGACAAGACAATTGTGGACGTTTGACCTTTGTCACCTTGGGCCAGGTCTTCCTCCTTTTATTTATATGTCTATTGATGTTATTTGTATCGTTGATAACATTCTGGATGTAGGCGCATACAAGGTGTACATAAATGCGTAATACAGGGTGTTAGGGTAAACAGTTGCATTACTTTAAGGGGTGATTGTACCCACGATACGGAACTTTCCCTAAGAAACCTATAAGAAATTCGTAAAAAAATTGTTGAATTTCCCGTACTAAATGCAATCAGCTGATTGATATTTTGTATGAAAGGTCAAAAAAAATTCTTACACAGGGTGTAAGTGACAGCCTAGCAAATACTGAAACGTTGAACTTAGACCATCAACAACAACTTTCACTATGAAGCATAACTCAGGAAACGGGAAAAAAATCAGCTGTCCCATAAATTTTTGTCGGGTAGTTACAGCAGTTTTGTATGGGACAGCTGATTTTTTTTCCCGTTTCCTGAGGTATGCTTCTTAGTCAAAGTTATTCAGTTTGATGGTCTGAATACACCGTTTCAGTATTTGCTAGGCTGTCACTTACACCCTGTATGTTTCTTAGGGAAAGTTGTTCAGTATCATGGGTACAATCACCCCTTAAAATAATGCAACTATTTACCCCAACAACAACCTACTCGACCCAAATGTATGGGACAGCTGTTTTTTGCCATTTCGATTTTGGTCCCATAGAGAAAGTTGTTCAGTTAGATAGTCTGATCAGCCCCTTAAAAATTGTCATCATATTAAGAAGGATCCTGTAAAGGGTTGTAAAGTTAATTGTAGTACTCTTACTCTGTGTTCATACCAACCAACAAACTGAACTTTCACCATGGAGCTATAAGCGCATTAGAACTGTATGTTTAAAAAAACATACGTACCTATGTTTCGTTTTGAAGTCGGAACTTCAGACATCAAATTGAACAACTTTTAATACTACGGGACCAACTACGAAATCGCGAAAAACAAAATCAGCTGTATAATTCGCGTTTTTGGAGAAAAGCTTAAGCTGAATTTTTTTCGATTTCGATGTTTGCTCTGTAGTGAAATATAAATAAATAACGCTCACAGGCACATACATTGTAATGATCCCAAGCTGGCACTATATGCACTATATAAGCTGTTTATTATGGAAACCATACAACAACTGCACAAACATATAAACATCCATGACCGAACCGGGATTTGAACCCAGAACTCTGGTTTGGCAGTCCGCCGTGGTAACCATTACACCAACCGGGTCGTCAACGTTGTTGGGTCGTGAAGGTTGTCTCTATAGTAATGTTGAAAAGTCAGTTTGATGGTCTGACACTCAGTTGCTTTCAGTCAGAAACGCTCATTAGAGTTAATCCTCCATTAAATCTCTTGCTAGCTTTTTCCTCGTCAACAAGACAAAAAGTGACAGCAAGAGATTTAATGGAGGATTACCTTTAATGAGCGTTTCTGCAACTGACGGTGAATCACCCTATTCCGGTATCAAAACGACTAGACTCCGATTCCACGGGTTTAGGTATAATAATCGAACAGCTCATAAAAAGGCTGAAAGTCACCCAAAGGGCAATGGAGAGGGCTATCGTCGGAGTTTCCCTGCGAGATCGAATCAGAAATGAAGAGATCCGCAGAAGAACCAGAGTAACTGACGTAGCCCAAAGAATTGCTAAACTGAAGTGGCAGTGGGCGGGGCACTTTGCTCGCAGAACCGATGGCCGATGGGGCCGAAAAGTTCTCGAGTGGGGACCGCGTACCGCAAAGCGCAGCGTGGGTAGGCCCTCCACAAGGTGGACCGACGACCTGGTAAAGGCGGCGGGAACCCGTTGGATGAGGGCAGCGCAGGACCGGTCGTTATGGCGATCCTTGGGGGAGGCCTATGTCCAGCAGTGGACGTCCATCGGCTGATATGATGAATCTAACAAATCATTTATTTTCTTCAGTCTCAATATCAATCAAATGAGGGTGGCTTGCCCTATAGGTATAGTCAACGATTTTTTCGGTCTATAGACCAAAGTCTCAGAGCACAAGGCCGAAGAAGAGATGGCTGGATTGTGTGAAGGATAATATGTAAGAAAGGAGTAGGTACCTAAGTGCTGAAAGTTAATCTTGTTTTTTTTTTTTAAATGTGTTTGCTCTTGACCTCAATCCAATCAATAGGACAATGATGGGGTTGAGGATGTAGCGAGCTAACCTAGAAGAAGCCTATTCACTCGTACTTTAAAGTGATTCGGGTTGTAAGCGCTCGGAAATACAGACGCAGGCAGGGCATTCTACTCCTTGGCTGTGCGCATTATAAAAGAATCAGAAAGGCGCTTAGTGCGGATATGTGGGATATCAACCAAGAAGGGGTGGTGCGTCTGGAAGTCCGATAGTACAATGGGGAAGGTATCCCACTTTCCCACTTACAGCTCATGCAGCTCTTGGGCACATTCACCGAAGTACAATCTGTAGAAGACCGACTAGCAGGCTACAATGCGGCGGTGGGCAAGGCTATGAAGCTCGGTCTCCACCAGCTTACTTCTAGATTTTCTTTCACTTTCAGATCAGTTTGAATAAAACACTTCAACATAAAATAAACAATTTTCCGCTATTGATAACAATGACTACACAAATGCGTCATTCTAAAGGAAGCTAGCTAATTTACAAAATCCTAAACAAATAAAAAATAATGGACTACATCAAAAGTGTCGCAGCCATGTTTCAAATCAACCGACATTTGGGCAATAGGCCAGAATTAAATAATGCGACGAAATTCACAAGAGCCTAGCTATTATAATAAAAACCGGCCAAGTCGAGCTACTTGCGCACCGAGGGTTCCGTAGTTCTGCACCACATAATACAAAAAAAAATATTATTTATATTTAGCTTACCAAAAAATATTTTTTTCTGGCGCCCTTAGCGCGAGGCATAGTCGCACTTATTTTTATTATTTGTTGTTATAATAAACTTTGCTCTATAATCAATCACACCAAATTTGACGCTTGTATGTATTACCGTTTTCACGATAGATCGAGAAGAAAAAACTTTGATAAAAACTAGTTTCTTGTATACCCCTTATAGTCTAGGAAAAATACGGTTTGAGATTGCATTAAAGACACTTTAGTAAATTGTGTTTGAACTAATTTTACTGTTAGTTTATCACACTTTTGTCGAGATTTGGTGGTTATATAGGCTGAGGACCCCGATAAATACCTTAAAATCGATATAAAGCTTATTTCTAAAGATATTTCTTCCAGCATACCAGCAAAAGAGACAGTTAATTATCACAAAGCAAATTTATTGTGTACAAACAAAAAGTAAATAATTAGGTTTTTAAGGTTATATTTTTTTAATACTTACAAAATATTGAATATCTACTCTAATTTATGATATTAACCGGGGATTATTATAGCTATAAGTAAAATGTATTGAACGAAGCCGTCCTGTACAAAATCACCAGTTTTCCACTTTTTGTTCATATCTAAATTTAATGTTTTGTAAATGTCTTAATTATTCCATAATACACAATAAAAAAATCAAGGATTATTGAGAATTTATGTTTTTCTAGTATGTATCTACTAATATTTCTAACTATCACCTAAAGTGCAATTAATGCAACCTACTCCATACAAAAATCCGTAGATTTCCCCGACTATTAATTTTATTTGTAATCAAATCCCAATAGAATGATACATAGGTATTCTAAACTAGCTACACGATAGGTCACGCTAGGTTCACAAGATGCCGGTCTCTGAACCCTAAAAACCGTATTATTTAAAAAGCATTGAGAATACAGCGGAATTTGTGAGGTAATAAAATAATATCGTAGTAAATGTTTTAAATAGAATAAAGTCATATATTAGTTTAGACGCTGTCATCCACTGGCAGCTAAACAAAGATTATCATTTTACGAGCGTTAACCCGCGACTTCGTCCGCACAAATTATATACCAGATTTTAAGTCCGATCATAAGCTATCAAACAAAAAAAATGTCATCAAAATCGGTTCAGTAGTTTTTGCGTGATACCCGTTCAAACAAACAAACAAACAAACAAACACACAAACAAACAGGCAGACAAAAAATCCAAAAATTGGTGAAATGGAATCAGGGACACCTAAAAACCATATCGTAACTTTTTTTTGTTACTATCTTCAATGTACAGACAAACTTTTTGCTACAGTTTTATAATAGTTTAGATTGCTATTATTATTATGAGTTGAGGACCGTAACAGACATACGTGCCTGTGGCACTGCGACCATCACTGATCTTCTGTAAACGCTCCTTTTATAGTTCCCTACTGTTTTTTAAGGCTAATCATAAGCTTTTAAATACAAAAACTTTCATCAAAATCAGTCAAGTTATTTTCGCGTGATGCTTGAACAAACAAACAGAAAAAAAACTCAAAATTTGTGTTTTGTTGTAGTCAGGGACACCTAAAAACCATACAGTATTTTTTTTTATATCGTCAATGTACACACTTCTGGTACAGTTTTATAATAGTAGAAGATAACTACAAGCATACAAATACATACATACATATTCTCGCGCCTGTCTCCTACCAGGGTAGGCAGAGACAACGGAACGCCACCTGACAAACTTCTTAGCTTCAATCTAGAATTTAACATTTTAACTAATTCTTGTTTTTGGAAATGTGTTGTTTAGAAATAATAATTAAAAAAAAAACAATTGACGGCAGCACTGGAGGCTCGGTACCGGTTTAAAGAATGTTATAAGGCTTGGCCGTTTCACGGAAGGATGACAAATATAATAATGCACAACAATCTGAAATTATCGATAGATAACAAACAATGAAGAAAAGTGCCATGTTCAACGCCATCTATCGAGGCATGTTAAAAAAATTTTCCTAAATGGAAGCTAAGCTAAGATAGCTACTGGCAGTGGAAAACCATCTTTAAAGTAGAAAATAGATTTTGTAACAGGTGTCTGACCCAAGTTTTTATCGACGGCAGATATTTCTATGAGGACAGCGGATGTTCTGCTCGGATTGTGACGAAACTTCGCGTTTCCTTTAAATTTTCATATTGAATTCAGCTATTCTAGGACGGAATCTCTCGCTACCGGAAAAGCTGAATTCGACTGTCTAGGTCTTTGGTCTAGCTAGACTGTAATATGGAGTAATATTAAAATCGTTACATACTTTATGTGTTCAGTGCTTCATAGACCATCAAACTGAACAACTTTAACTATAGGACCAACATTGAAATCGCCAAGAAAAATCTGCAGTTCCCTACATTCGCGCCATTGATGTTCTCTATCAGATTTTTCCGCAATTTCAATGTTGATTCCATAGTAAAAGTTGCTCAGTTTGATAGTCTGAAGCACTGCCTGAAGTATGTTTGCACCCTGTATTAATGATCGTATATCTTTATCGATAACCTACATAAGTATTTTTCTACCTGTGACTCTACTCTCTGTGTTCTACATGTGACTAGATACTTTGTGTGACAATGTCCAAGATATTTCATTTATTTTTTATTTATTTACCTTAACCTAGAAATAGAGCTTGGCTATGGAAAAATCTGTAATTTGCCTTTATTTCTTTAATATTTTATAGAACATTTAGGGACACGGTATCGAATTGAAAGTATCGATACTGTACTCATGAGTAGTATCGAAAAAAAAGAATCGTACTCACAAAAGTATCGAGACAAAAGTATCGATACTTCAAGTATCGAGTACTTTTCTTAGGGCTTAGGGCCTAATGCGCATACGGTAGGGTAGGGTCGGCAGGCAGGACGTCAATGCCAGTCAGAAGGTAAGTAACGTCAGATTAGCAACTTAAAAAAACAAATGGTACATACATTTAATACAATATTAAAAAAATAAATTCACAAATTAAAAAGTTTTAAAAAATATTAAATTATTTGATTATTTATTTTATTACTTTAGGCACACATTAAAGTTCCCAGTCCTCCTCCGTACCACAGAATAAATACTAGTCCGTACCAATAGTGGACCAATCACTCACTCGTTCGGAACGAACGATTTCGATTCGAACTTCATGTAGAATAGGTAGGTAATGTTTTTGAAGTTTCAGCACGATTGAACTACATGGCGTTGCCATAAACATGAGCCGTAACCGTAAGGCCAAGTTTTAAGTCGGTAATTTTTAAGATTTATTCAATACGATTCCTGTCGAAAAGTACTCATTGAGTAAAAGTATCAAATAAAAAGTATCGAGTACAAAAGTATCGGTATCGAACGGAAACGTACTCGATACCACAAAGTATCGATACTTTTTTCGTGTCCCTAAGAACATTACTTATTTTTGTTAGGCCACCTACTACACTTCATGGGTGTATTGTAATCACAATGTAACCCATAAAAGGAGTGTGAAGGTAGGTGGTAGCCTAATCTTTTAGCTTTTCAAGGTTACAGGTTGGAATGAGACAATCATCATCAATTGGGTGGCTAGCTATTCGTAAAAAATTAAAGATAAGCTAGATCTTACAGGCATCTCTCCAGGGGAGGGATAGGTGTGATTTATCCCCCCCCCCCGTGATTATAGCGCTTTATTTTTAATAGTTTTTCAGTGAATATCACCCCCCCCCCGGAATTTAATGTCCCCCCCCAAAATAAAAGTCTGGTGAGTCTGGTCAGTCAAGAACGTGTTTAAGATCTTAAATTATCATGTAGTCACAGCCGATGATCAATAAATCTCAACCGACAAGACTCTTAAAGAAGTTGATGAATATCTCTATATTTTTAAACACAAAACAGAATAACTTTCACTTGCGTCCAATCCAAAACATTTTAATGTCGATTCGTGACATTTTTCGTACACAAAACGGAGTAATGTTATAAGAATAACACGTTCAAGTTCAGATCGTGGTGACACTTGGCAGTAGGCCAGCTCGCTGCCAGGGTTGCCTCTTGCCTGACTAAACATTAATGCTCGTACCAATCTTCTATTCGATTTTTTTTAAATGGCTGCCATCTTGGTTATGATGATTTTGCCAATGTCTGGTTTATGTAGCAAGATTGAGGGTAGTTTCGGTAGTTTAAGTTTATGTAATTTTGGTGACGTCAAGGATTGATTTTCGAAAAGAACACTATCTTGAGCCACCTCTGGAGCTTCGTTGTAGGCGCGGGAGGGGGCAACCAACAATCGACGAGCGACGCGACTACCATATAGCAGACCTGACTTTCAAAAATCATACTTCAGGAGTGCGATTTTTGAAAGTCAAATCAGCAGTAGAAAGATTTCATCTCCATAGTAATTTTGACATTTTCAACTGCAGAGCTCAGCGAATGAGTTTCAAAAATCGCACTCCTGATGTCTTGAGACTTCTTATCCTAAAATTCATAATGCGTTCACGTCATACATGAGTAGGAATAAATTCGCGTACATTTCCCAGATTCGCACGTGTGGCAACCCTGCGCGCTACGGTAACATGCTGCCATTTGATAAACATTGGATTAAAAGATTGCATGCTCCTTCGAAAGTGAACTTTATTACAAGACAATAGTGGATATAACAAGTATTATTGTATGTTGCATTGCAATTGAGACACAACAAACTGAGTCCTGTTTTTTGTTGTTTTATCGAAGTTTACAAATTGCAGAGAGCTTTACATCCAATGTTTTGATTTTGAGCTTTCTGTTTGTACTTTAGTTTGATATTGTTATAGGAAAGCGAGAATTGAAATTCTTTCTTTGAAAAGGAAATATCTTCCACAAGAGAACGAACATTTCTCCATCAACAGTTATTGGACGGAAATTCACGAAGAAAGATGGCTAGTTTGTGACAACTACAATATTCAATTCAATTCAATTATACTTTATTGTACACCAAAACAAAACAAACATTTGAATAAAGATGAAGAATATTATGCTAGATTTTAGTTAAATCTACCAGAATTAGACTTATCTTATAACAACAAGCTTGTAGAGCCTGCTTGCTATATATTTGTCAAATTTGTTACATTTGCTGCTATATATTTTTACTCCGTATTAAAATGGTATTCATCATCATCATCAGCCTAAAAACGTCCCACTGAAGGGCACAGGCCTACCCTCAGGGAGGGAGAATGGGCATTAGTCCACCACGCGTGCCCAATGCGGATTGGTCGACTTCACATACACATCACAATTTCTTCTTCAGCATATGCAGGTTTCCTCACGATGTTTTCCTTCACCGTCTGAGAGCAGTCGGTATTATGTTCATAAGTTAGAAAATGGCATATGGTCTTTGCGGATTCGAACCTTGACCCCCATAATTGGGTACTCAATACGTACGACGGAAAATGGTATTACATGAACTTAAAGAGAAAAACTTTGTAAGCATGTAACATGATTTAGTGATTTGGTGGAATTTTTAGGTATTTATTTGCTATTGTACTAGCTACTGGAAATTATTTCCACCGTAGATGACAATAATAAGCTATTTTAAAAGCTACGACACACCAAAATTTCATGGCGATTCGTGGATTGAGATGTGACAATGCAACAATCACTTTTCAGTCTGTTTTGACGACATGCTATTCAGTGTAGTCTTTTAACATCATTAGCCTTTATTGGTCCCACTGCAGGCCACATGCTTACCGTCAGAGGCGTTTGTCCACCTCGCGTGCCCAATACGGATTGGCAGACTTCATAATAGACATACAAACCTAACATTGCAATAACTTGTAACAATAATTATAACACGTAAACAAGTTGACATTGCAGCACAGTAACAAGCCGATATAATTGTAAATAAACAGATGCACATATTTAATCTGATTCTTGGCAGCATCCACCAGCACCTCTCATTTAACCCGCCACTAGTCTCATAATTTCTACTATAAAGTATGCCAAAACCGTACTATAATATACATAGGTATCAATTAGTGTATAGAAATCTGCATCTCGTCCTCTGTAGTAGAACAAAATCACAGATTTCGTGCCTCACATTGGAAATGAATCTACGGAATTCGAAAAAAAATTGTCTCAAAAAGGTAAGGCTACAGGCAAACGCTTATCCTGATCGTCTTTGTTTGAGGCTCAAATTGTAGCTGACTAAATTTTCCAGAGGAGTTTTTGCTCAAATTTTTGATATCATTCTTCGTTTCCAAAATATCGAGCGCCAAAATCAAAAATTTTGAAAAAAATGTTTTTTTTTCACTATTTCCGCCATAACTTTTTTCGTTTTAGATTTTCTCGAATAATTCTTTTTGCACCTTACAGCTCAGGTAAATTCGCGTTTTTTGAGCTTTTTTTGAATATCATATCTTCACAACTCTCTGAGATATAAGGGGATCGCACTTTTTCGTGAAATCGGGGCCTATACTGGAGCGAATGAAAAGACATTTCCAATGTCAAAACGAAAAGATACATGGAGCGAGAAAGTGATTTGATTTGTAACACGGTTCTTCTTCTACTGTCGAGTCGATGACAATGTCATTGTGTTTGATTTTCCATCGTGGTAAAGTAATTTGCCAACCAGCATTAGATTCTTCCTTACCCTCCTTGACAATAGGCCTGCGCCTTCCAGTGTGACGTATACGTCCTTCTCAATGCAGATACTTTTTAAGGTCTGACCGTCAAACTGAACAGCTTTCTCTATGGCCCCAACATAGAAATCGCAAAAAAAAATCAGCTCTTCCATACAAAACTGCAAACCTACTCCAGCCAAATGTATGGGACAGCTGATTTTTTTACCAATAAAGGACTTTGTGGATAACCTTTTTGTATTTAAATATGCCCTTGTTTAGCTATTGTAGCTCTAATTAAAAAGTCTCGGGATTACAGTGACATGTTATTTAGAACAAGGAGATTTTAATTAATGCTAATACACGCACGCTATTATTTCATACATAAGAACTGAGTATGTAAATCATTGCATAAGCATATTATGCTCACGACTATATATTCCCCGAGGGGGTAGTCAGTATTTAAGGCTTTACCATTATACATACTACAAACATGGTGTGAATATTTTTGTCTACTTAAAAGGTTTTGAAAAATACATTCGTATTTTCAAATAAATACCTCATTTTTTAAATTTAATTGCCTATTTTATTGCTCAAAAATAATTTATATTGTTAAATCTAAGTCAAATGAGTGCATTGGTATTAATATTTATAATTTAAAATCTTTCTGGGACACACAATTTTGATCTCTATGTTGCGTAGCGATTTTTTTTAATATGCTTTAAGATAGTCCTTTTGTCACTTAATGGTTCCGGTTACAGTTTAAAAGTCCAATTAGTAATTAGTCCCTACCTCGCCTAACAAAAATTCCGTAAAATGACTGGGCTATACTTCCAGCTGTGGAATTTTCAGTTGAATGACGATTACAGAAGAACTGCCATAGCAAACACAATTACATAATACTTTATGTATTACGTGCACTCCCACGGTTCTACAAGCGAAGCAATTGACCTCTACGTCCTCGGGTGTACTTAGTGTTGTAGCGAACTTGATTCCTCGTGTCTTAATATTGTAGACAAGTGTAGACGTAAATAAATTAAATATGCAAGTCTAAGCTCAGACCCTATTGGACACAACTCAACTCTCCCTCAACTCAAGGGTCCAAAAATAACTTAAGGATTTAAGAAACCACCATCACGTTGATCCAATGACACTGTGAAGGCAACGGGTTCCCATTGGATCATATTAGCATAGGACCGTAAGGAATGGCGCAATAAAAGCATACCTATGCCCAACAGTGGGTTGATATGGGCTGATTTGAATGATTAATTGAATTTGTTGTTGGCATTTACTACTCGAAATTAGGTACAAAACTACAATGCAATAGATTTTTAAATGTTTGGCCGGACGTTATTACCCCCTTTTCTATAACGTCACGCCTCTTTCCCAGTGGGGTAGGCAGATACCAGGGCGCGCCACTTACTACGATCCTTACATACTTCTTTTGCCTCATGCACATCCATACATCTCTTCATACATGCCCGTCGGTTTCGAGTACTCCGCACCTCCCCTTTTTGTAAGACGCAACTGATTTGATCAGCATACGTCCTACGAGGGCGCCCTCTGCCGACGCTTTCACTCACATTAGCAACATATATCTCTTTCGTACATCCTCTTCTGGAAGAATAAAGTTGTGAGCACATTATTGCTATGCCTTTGCTTCGACTCAACGTATAGCAAACAAAGATCCGGAATTTTATAACAAGTAGTCATAAAACACATGGATTTCAAGATACCAATACAACAAGATACAATCATGCCGTTCTTTCAAGCTTAAATACCAAATAGCGAGCAAAAATAATAAATAAATATCTTGGACATTGTCACACAAATTATCTAGTCACATTTTAAAGTACCTGGACTTGTATTATGATGACTAGACAACGATATAGAATACATATATAGATACAAACATCCATGACTCGGGTAGAAATGTTCATATTTATCATATAAATATTTGTCCCTTACGGGATTCGAACCCGCGACCCTCGCCACAGCAGGCAGGATTACTACAGACTGTGCTACCGGGCCGTCAGAAAATGACTCTCTTCCGTGCTCGCTATGCTTAAGTCTATTAATGTCTACTAAGTGAGTCTTGTAGGTAATTTATTTTCCAAGTCCTATTAAATTGGAGTCCTAAGACTCGAGTTCACAGCACTAGGTTTACCATCGACCAGCGATGTAAGTAGATTCCGCTCATACCATTCATTGCGGGTCTTGCCCCCGTTTACGACTTTACAACAAACGCTGATTGGAGTTGACGAGTTTCTTAACCTAAGGAAACTTACTGTTTTAATATGGAATGGATACATACCTACTGGTTTGAAAATAGCAAAGTTGACCATGATAGCTAGCTAGATTAATTTAAGCCTTGACTCAATCACAGTAAGAATAAGTAGTAAACGAAGAATAAGAAGTTTACTAATGCGCTATGGGCACGCATGGTGGACAGACGCCCTGCGCATCATCATCATCTATCAGCCATTTAAACGTCCACTGCTGGACATAAGCCTCCCCCAAAATGGGGGGATTTGCCATAATCGCCACGCTTGGCAGGCGGGTTGGCGATCGCAGTTGGATCGAATCAATGTGTGTACTCAGAGGATGCTGCTGCCCATCAGTAGATCCCTTAGTCGCCTTTTACACCACACGGACGCATACTGCTCTGCATTGCAATTTCAATGTTAGTCCCATAGTGAAAGTTGTTTAGTATGATGGTCTGAAGTGCTCTTTTAAGTAATGCAACGCATTTAAGTTTTACTTATACCCTATTTAGGCTGTTATGATTATACACTTGGGAGCGTAATTTATCAGTGATTATAACGCATTCGATACGACTACGTCGCGACGACTAAACACTCAAGAGCAGTAAAATGTTCGTTAATCCGCGGGCGGTATAACAAGTCAATTTGATTAATGTTTTACTTTAACGATATAGCTCTCATAGTCGTAAATATTTGTTAGCAACAGGTGGGCTTCGCTTGTTCTGTAACACTGTGTAACGTTAACAAAAACAACACGCTTTGTTAAGACTTGTTTTTAGGAAATAGCTGAAAGTATTCCCTGACTTTAGATATATTTGAAACATAGCTTATCCAAGTCACGTCATGAGGAAACCTGCATTGCATACGCTGAAGAATTATAAAAGTCTACCAATCGGCATTGGGCATGCGTTGTGGACTAACGACCATCACATAACATAACATAAATATTCTTTATTTGCACACCAAAATATACAGTAACAAAAACGAATAAAAAGAACGAAGGGTACAAATGGCGGTCTCGCCATACACCTCAGTCTTAGAAAAGTTTTTACTTACCAAAACCAACCTGTTACCTGGTTAACTATCTGATACAAAAAAAAGAAAATAACTTACCGAAACTGAATAGAAGTCCGAGGAGTGAGGACATGGTGACTGGAATAGCGGAATACCAGTCCAATCCAGAAACCAGTCTCCACACAACCTACATTTTTGCCTGTGTAATTAATTATAAGTTCTTTATTTATATAAATATCCTAAATACCATAATGAAGATAATGTAATGTGATATAGTATAACTTAAGGTCAAAGTTGTGTAGTGCCTACTTACCCTGTACCCTCGATGGCTGTATGCTGATATAAGAGCAGGTTGGGACTGCAAATCAGTGCTTAGCAGCAGATCTTATTAGGTCCTGCCAGCGGACACTGAGTCCTAACCCATTGCCACAATGTGTTTTTATATATATTTGATTTTTCTGTTTGATGAATCTGTGTATTGGTTCTGTACCTTTTTGTATTTTGTGTGGCAATAAAGTGCATTTTATTTTTATTTTTTATTTTATAGTATGTAACAAAATGTACTTGTGGAGAAAATAAATAGATTTTCGAAACTAATACATTTATTTAATACAATACAAAGTGCGTATCCACGACAGGCTTCGTCAAAGGTAAAAGTTTTTTATTTATTATTATTTATTTACCTTGAGATTAATTTCAAGGACTGGGGCTAGTGTTACAGTCGAGGCTATTAGACATTATAGCCCAGTCATTTTACGGAGTTTTGTAGAGTTAGTTTTGGGAGTAATTATTAATTGGAATTTTTAACTGTAACCGGCATAATTTATTGTCAAAAAGACTATCTTAAAACATATTTAAAAAAAAATCGCTACGCAACATATAAATGAAAATTGTGTTTCTCAGAATGCTTTTTGATTAATAATATTAATACCAATGCACTCATTTGACTTATATAAGGTCTAACAAAATTAGGTGAAACTATTTTAAGGGGATGATCAGACCATCAAACTGAACAACTTTCTCTATGGGACCAATAGTGAAAACGCGAAAAAAAAATCTGCTGTCCCATACATTTAGGTCGAGTAGGTTTGTATGGAACAGCTGATTTTTTTTCGCGATTTCGATATTGGTCCCTTATAGAAAGTTGTTCAGGTTCATGGTCTAATCATCCTCTTAAAATAGTTTCACCTAATTTTGTTAGACCTTATAAATAACAATATAAATTATTTTTAAGCAATAAAATAGGCATTGAAATTTAAAAAAAATGAGGTATTTATTAGAAAATACGAATGGATTTTTCAAAACTTTCTAAGTAGCCAAAAATATTTACACCGTGTTTGAAGTATGTAATAATGTAAAGTCTTAAATATGTGAAAAAAAAATACCATCAGTTTTTAAGAACGAGATAGTAGCTAAATTTTAAAATTGGAACTGGTGCTGACGTGATTTTTTTTAAATTTTGGTACATTTCTAGGCTTAAATTGGCTCTTCAATATTATACCAAAAAAACAATTCAATTATTAATTAGTCCCGGCTCAAACCGTAAAATTACTGGGCTAACTAGACCACTACAACTAAGCTTTGTATAATTGTATGGCATTGGACATGAATTATAAATTCATGACCATTTACCATTTTACGTAATCTTATGATCCTGTGTCATATTATATGACCAATATGAGTAGACACAACTATTCTGAACACTAATGGATCCAAAGCTATAATGACAAACATTGGGTTAGGGATAGATAATAATAATAATCATAAGACCGTTTGCAGAATCCCGGGATCACGGGACTGCGAAAATCTGAATTATAATTAATTTCAAAATGACTTATTGAACAAAGAAAATCTTTGTTCTTTGATTATAGTTATTATGATTAGTCGTATTTTATGATATTGAGAAGATCAAATTAAAATCTGTCAATATCAGACATCGCAAAATAAAAAGATAAGACCGAAATTAGAAATTAAATTCCTAAGATATAAGATATAATCTTAAAAGATTGCTAATTAGTTTTATGTCATTTTAATAAAGTAGGAGGTAGGTACCATAGAGAAATTACACGCCTAAGGTACCTTTATTTTTCGGGTACCTTCTTTTCTTTTAAAACATTAGAAGGGCGGAGGATCTATTATAACGTCAATGTGTACTACAAAGTAGCACAAAACTATACTAACATTTTCCAAAGAGTGTAGACCCTGAGACCCGGGACCCTGCTACTAAGCCTACGCTGTCCGTCTGTCGGTCTGAACTTTATGGGTGTATCTTTTGAACCGTATGGTACCGATTGAACTGTTCACAGAATATTAATTTTGAAATTAATTGTTTTTGCAATATCATCTTAAAAACGACAACACAAAGCATAAAACTTGTTTTAATTATAGCATACTGTAAACTAAAGTAGGTAATAAATCGGCCAAGTGTGTGTCGGTCCCGTGCTAAGCATACCGGACATTTATTTTTTGTAATTAATAAGCGTAAGTATAAGCATATGCTCACGACTATATTCCCCGAAGTGGTAGTCAGAGATATTCTGAAACTTCAGAACATCCACGTTTCACTAGTAGTACCGAAACTCTGTCCAGTGCGTCGGTTTTTGTAATTTATTTGGTACGGAATCCTCGGTGCGCGAGTCCGAGATGCACTTGGCCATTTTTTAAATTAAAACGTCTTATTAACTAATATTAATATTAACTAATCACGAAAATCCCGAGATTCATCGGTTGAAATTGAGGGATTTTCTGGATTATTAATGTGAGTAGATCCCGGGATCCGGGATCGTATTTCCATGAATAGACATTTTGTGCTGACATTACTATGAATAATGTTATTTAAGTTTATTAGCATAGTAAAGTGGCTTCCATAATTGGTTGTAGTTTGTCTGGTTTTGGGATATTCCACTGTCAACATGTGAAATAGTAAATAATATGGAACTTATACAGAGTGAAATTGATATCATTAGCATCCTTTTATACTAAGAGTCTACCCATCAAACTGAAAAACTTTTATTATAGCAGGAAACCGATCGAAAAGTGTTGTTGCATATATTTGAGTCGCGAACTCGCACGTCGACATTGCAGTTTAGAATGGAACAGCAGATTTTTTTTTTGCTCCGATCGGTTTGCTCTCATAGTAAAAGTTGTTCAGTTTTATGGGTAGACTCTTAGTTTAAAAGGATGCTAATGATATCTATTTCACCCTGTATATAAGGTCTAACAAAATTAGGTGAAACTATTTTAAGGGGATAATCAGACCATCAAACTGAACAACTTTCTCTATGGGATCAATATCGAAATCGCGAAAAAAAAATCTGCTGTCCCATATATTTAGGTCGAGTATGTTTGTACGGAACAGCAGATTTTTTTTTCGCGATTTCGATATTGATCCCATAGAGAAAGTTGTTCAGTTTGATGGTCTGATTATCCCCTTAAAATAGTTTCACCTAATTTTGTTAGACCTTATATACGGCATTCTGTCTGTATTGTACTGTACTGTCATAATTTGTTATGTGTACAAAGGACTTATTCATATAATTATATATGTGTACATAAATGATATATTCTAACTATTAGGTATTGCGTTTTTGAAGTAAAACTTTTTTAGGCGCGACTTAAACTTTTAGGAGTAAATGCCCTCCAAATCATAAACGCAGTGGGGCATTTTTTTTCTCAAAAATGAGTTTAATATATATTTTGAATCAGCGCGGGAAGATCTACCAGGGAATAAAACCCGTTATTAGCTACCTTTTTTTTTTAATTTTTTCTTTATTGTAAGAAAAATGACAAAGATTTGGACAATTGAACTTCCAAAAACCATCGGAGGTTTATCCGGAAGTGCAACATAAACAGTACAGTTACATCAATCAGAGGACAATTTTGTGGGTACTACTTATACATGCAATACAAAGATTTACTTCGTTAGGTAGATACTTAAAAAAGTAATTTGTCAAAATACAAACAGAATTTAATCTGATATATAAATATTCAAAGGTACAGTCAGCAGCAACAACCTGCATTAACCTTAGCACTACTGCGTATAACAAAAGCGTACTCAATCCATTGCTGCCGACTGTACATTACTACCCAGTGATATACATAACAAATAATTACTAAACAAGTCTCCACAATAATCAGAAGCTATTATGTAGGGTTAGTTTGATCAAAGTTATTCACATCCACCCACAGTTACTCAGTACATTTTTATTGTTGTTAGAGTTTTAATATACAGTGTGCTACATTAGAAATAAGAAAAATAAAAATCATCAACACAGTGGGTCCACCCTAGACAACGATCTTACTAAGAATGTGTGGAGTAAGTAATCTTACGTATAAATACTCAGAAATATTTAGAAAAACAAGGACTCGATTGAACAGCACAGACTACATCGACTGACAGCAACAAAATGACGTTTTCAAAAGTAGTTCCGCTTTTGGCCCTTCCACAGATAAGTTGGTGGCACTGTAACTCAGTTTTTTTTTGACGGAAGTAACGCTCAGTTTCCGCTATTCAAAAATACAAAACGTCAAACGTCAAAGAAGTTTTACTTTAATCGCGCGTAAAGATTATACGGGAGTCACGTTCACAAACTAATTAGAAGAACTACCGTTATCACGTTGCAGGTTCTGACCCGAGCACACGTCTCGTGTGGTTTTCGCGCGTCGCGTTTTTCCCTGCCACGAGGCTCCGCAATCCTCAATCTCTTCTTGTTCTTGACCAAAAGAATCGTCTGGTTGATCGGGATAGATTCTCCCATAAACTGTGCTAACGCACAAGCAAGATTCCATTAATTATAAACAATAAAAAAAAAAAGTTGCAAGTCTGTTATCGGGCAGATGACTACTCTCCGGCTTGCCAAGGGATTCCGCCTTAAACGGTGGCTCAAGCGTATTTTTGTAAAAACTCAAATATGACAATCCTTTTTTTTTAGTACACTTTACAAGAAAATTTATTGTTATAATAAGTAGATTTTAGTCAAATCTTCCAGAATTCGATTTAATATAACAACTTTCTAGTAAAATCTACGAAATAAAAGGGTTGTGACTGGTATTTTTTTCCGTGTTATCCAGCAGTGGTCGTCATTTCACTGAAATTATGATCTTAAGTCTCCTGAACACCATTTCAAACCGGCCACACTGTCCCTTCTGGAGGCACTGGGCGGAACTACATCTCTCCGCTGCCCCCTCTATCAGAAAATAGGCTATGTTCAAATTATAGGACTGTTATGTATTATACTGTACTATAATAACATAGTTTTTAAGTATATACTAACAATCTATGGACTGTGTTTGAATTAAAATTATTTTGATTTGATTTTGATTTTGATAAGTCACTGCAAAAGTGACAACTTCAAGCTTTCTGCTAACTGTACAATTCCAATAAAGAGCAAACTGATTATTTTCGTTGCATTTTTACAACTTTTTATAACGGTTCAGTTAAAATAGAATGCGCAAGGTTAGGGTTACGCGAAGTTCGCTCACCCAGTTACACAGTTGTATGATTCAGTTGGTAACTATTCCTGTATCATATCTACTATGCATATAAGAAAACTGTAAGCTTTGCGTGTCTGTACATTGAAAATATTTGCACAAAACATTAATTGGAGGGACAAAGGATGTAAAAATAATGACTAACCTTATTTTTCACCCCGGCGGGTCCCTGAGGGAGGGTCCTTGAGGGTAGGCCCGTACCCTGTAGTGGGACGTATATAGGCTGATGATGATGATGATGATGAATGAATGAGGGACAGAGTTTCGGTACTAGTGAAACTGGTGGATGTTCTGAGGTTTTAAAATATCTCTGACAACCCCATTTTTTTTTTTTTATGTTTGATAGGTAAGCATTTGACCCCGATCTCACCTGATGTTAAGTGACGATGAGGCCGAAGATGTAGCATGCTTACCTAGAAATGTGCCTATTCACTCTCGCCTTGAAGAGGCCCAAGTTGTATTGCTCAGGGAACATGTCCGCAGTCCCCTCGGTCCCCTCGAGGAATATAGTCGTGAGCATATGCTATGCTATGCTATGATGATGATAAAATTTTTATTTCGGGTCAACAATATTTCCATTTGTATTAGTAGATCTTATCAACTACTGTTAACTGTTTAGTAATTTTTTTTTTCATGATGCGTATTATTTATTAATATAAATTAACATTAAACTCAATTAATTTGATACAGTTTTAGGAATTTTTGTCTGTGTGTTTGTACGTCGTATCACGTATAAACTATTAAGTACAAGATTTTCAATTGGTTGTAGAAAATAAAAAACAGAGAATTCTGATTTATTTTTGCAGTTTCATATCAGGGTGTATACAGGGTGTTACAAAAATACAAATAAACATTTTTTTCGCCATTTCGATGTTGGTCCCATAGTTAAAGTTGTTCAGTTTGATGGTCTCAACGACCTCTTTAAAAGTTTTAATTGTTTATTTTTACTTTTTTAACAGCCTGTATATAAAATATATTTCAAGAACCATTCAAACAACGCATTGATTAAGATAAATAAATACAGTTTTTATTTCATCGCAATCAGAAGTTTGTACGGTTTTCAAAAAATTAAGTACGCAATTGGTTACGTATTCAATAATATGCATTCGCGTACGAAGTCACAGGCGCAGCTAGTCGTAACTAATAATAGACATTGTTTGAAGACGGTCCGTTTATTTTTACTTTGAGGCTGGCACCAAACGAGGTGAACTATTGCGGTCGAAACCACAGAACATTATAAATAATCGATAGAATGTTCTAATGCACTGCTAAATATGTAAACCAGTCACTTTGAATTCTTACAAAAACAAGACTTGGATATTAATTTAATTAATGGTAGCGGCATTGACTGGATTAGTAAGGCCGAGGACAGAGTTTTGTGGCGCTCTTAGAAGAGGCCTATGTTCATCAGTGGGCTATGACAAGGTTATGATGTGATTATTAACGAATCGACTACCTGTAATATATCTATTTCTTAGCAGCTCATTTTTGCGCGCATTGAATTGAATAACATTATAATCAAATTAAAGATTGAATAATTTGTCTCGGGCTGACTTGAACCCGCAATTTGATTCGAAATAGCACAACATGGCTGTAACATGTTTAAAAATCAATAATATTTGAAACATTTACAATGTTTTGGAATAAAAACTATGCAAAATTGACGCGCTCGCGTGAGGGATATGGAGATTATACACTGAGCGAGTCAGTTTTTCCACGCCTTTTACTACTATTTAATGGAGAGTGGATGATTTTAAATAATAACGAGCGTTAACCCGCGACTTCGTCCGCACAAATTATATACCAGATTTTAAGTCATATCATAAACTATCAAACAAAAAAAGTTTCATCAAAATCGGTTCAGTAGTTTTTGCGTGATACTCGTTCAAACAAACAAACAAACAAACAAACAAACACACAAACAAACAGACAGACAAAAAATCCAAAAATTGGTGAAATGGAATCAGGGACACCTAAAAACCATATCGTAACTTTTTTTTGTTAATATCTTCAATGTACAGACAAACTTCCTGTTACAGTTTTATAATAGTATAGATAACACTGTTAGCCTAGTCATTTTACGGAGTTTTGTTGGGAGGGGTGGGAAGTAATTATTAATTGGATTTTTAAACTGTAACCGGCACTATTTAGTGACATAAAGACTATCTGGAAACATATTAAAAAAAAATTTGCTGCGCTACATAGAAATAAAAATTGTGAGTCCCAGGCTTTTAGATTAATAATATTAATACCAAGGGCAATGGAGAGGGCTATGCTCCGAGTTTCCCTGCAAGATCGAATCAGAAATGAAGAGATTCGCAGAAGAACCAGAGTAACTGACATAGCCCAAAAAATTGCTAGACTAAAGTGGCAGTGGGCGGGGCATACTGCTCGCAGAACCGATGGCCGATGGGGCCGAAAAGTTCTCGAGTGGCGACTGCGTACCGGAAAGCGCAGCGTGGGTAGGCCTCTCACACTGTGGACCGACGACCTGGTGAAGGCGGTGGGAACCCGTTGGATGAGGGCAGCGCAGGACCGGTCGTTATGGCGATCCTTGGGGGCCTATGTCTAGCAGTGGACGTCCATCGGCTGAGATGATGATGATGAATACCAATGCACTCATTGGAATTAGATTTAACAATATATTATTATTATAACACTTTATTGTACACACGGACATAATAATACACAAAGTTGAGAAAACATGTACAAAGGGCGAGCTTATCTCTGAAGAGATTTCTTCCAGCAGACCCGTAGAAGAGACAGTTAACAATTACAAGGCAAACTTATTGTGTACAAACAAACAGTATAAATAAATAAATAAATGTAATATATACCTACAACATACAATATATATTAACATATGTATATAATTATATATAAGGTCTAACAAAACTAGCTGAAACTATTTTAAGGGGATGATCAGACCATCAAACTAAACAACTTTCTCTATGGAACCAATATCGAAATCGCGAAAAAGCCAGCTGTTCCATACAAACCTACTCGACCTAAATGTATGGGACAGCAGATTTTTTTTTCGCGATTTCAATATTGGTCCCATAGAGAAAGTTGTTCAGTTTGATGGTCTGATCATCCCCTTAAAATAGTTTCACCTAATTTTGTTAGATCTTATATATCACTTAAGATAGAGAAAGGTAGTGCTCTTTCGTTTTCTTTTTAAATACAGCTATAGTCTTGGAGTAGCGAATGTCGGCGGGGAGTGAGTTCCACAACCGAGCAGCAATATAAATTGTTTTGAGCAATAAAAAAGACAATGAAAATTAAAAAAATCTGGTTTTTATTAGAAAATACGAATGTATTTTTCAAAACCTTCTAAGTAGACAAAAATATTAACACCATGTTTGAAGTATGAATAATGGTAATGCCTTAAATATGTGCAAAAATATTATCATCAGGTTTTTATAGCGAGATAATAGCTAAATTTTAAATTTTGAACTCTTGCTGACGACATTTTTTTTAATTTTAGTATATTTCTGAGCTCAAATTGGCTCTTAAATACTATACCGAAAAAAAAAAATTGTTACTTATTAGTCCCGGCTCAAACCGTAAAATGACTGGACTATGTAGTCTCTTCCATAACCTAATTACCTAGTCCACTAGCACTCCCAACCAGATAGACCAGTTATCTTTCTTTCTATTCCCTGCAATTAGCCCTACACTGACTGGTACTGTCATTGGATGCACTTCTCTAGTGTATTCAGGGATAGCCACCGGTAGGTGTCACATCACCTTTTAGAGCAAATTGTCTAAAGGGCCTCTACTTGTTGGCTTCGGCCCCACGCACGCCTTCCAAAGGTCCAGAACTCCTGATGTCCCATGATAAGGAAAAATAACACCAATACAATTTATGAAGAGACTTATGGATGTTGAAGAGGCGAGAGGTGTGTGTTAAAATCGTAAAATTTGGCAATCTATTATCTCTGTCCACCCTAGTAAAACATAGGCGTGAGCAAATGTATGTATGGACGCTATACAAACGACATTGAAGCTTTCAAGTTTCCTCACTATGTTTTCCTTCACTGAAAAGCCAGCCGCATTTAATTTTTAAAAGGGAAAAGATATATAAAAGTTCGTAGATAAGAGCCTGGTTTATTTTCTACCTTAAAAACTTTCAATTACATTTTAACTGTTTCCGTTTTTTTCATTGACATCAAGACATCGTTAAGTTTGTTCATCATAAGAAACCATCTAAAATGACTCTTATATTCTTCACGTTGGTATCAAAATGGCTTGATTTGCGTGACTTTGTACAAAGAGCGAATCATTCTATTCATTCATTACGAAGGTCTACGGAGGTCCGTAGCTATTCTTTTTACTATACTACGGCGTAGACAAAGGACTTGTTTTTGGCTACGCCGTAGTCATATTAATCTTGAAGGTAGCAACTAAATTTAAATTGAATTATTATTAATTGACTGTTTATATTAATACGTAAGAAGTTCATCTCCGTTCTTCTGTTGGATTTCGTAAGAGGGAACTAAGAGATAAAGTTCCTTTTGCTGTTTTCTGGCGAAAAGTTTAGTGAAATCACAAAAATGCTATAGGCTAATCCTGTAGGTATTTTGATACGGTTTTCACTAATAGATAGACTGATAGAATGACTCACGAGGCAGGTTTTTTTGGTTCCATAGATATAATATACTAAATTTCTTTTTTAAATTGTTTCAAATGTTAAATCTCATAATCATTTTAACTTCGCTCGTTCTGTCCTAAAATTAGTAATTTCAAATCGTAGAGGATTCGCGAGATTCTCGCTTGCCGCATGCGGAGTCCATTGTATCATGTGTACTGAATTTCTCTTGTGTTAATAAAGATATATATTAACCCTCGGTTGGTCGCGCATTGATAATAACGTAGTTGGTCGCGTGGGGTTTTTAAAAACCCCAATTTTCAAAAGCATACAAAACACACAATATTTATCATTTTTTAATTTATTTTATCATATTATTATTCACCTATTTTAGATAAATGAAAAAAAACTAATTTTTTTAAAGAAATATTTATTTGTTATCCCTCAAAACTTAAAACTACCAAATAGGAACTTAAATTTCAGTCTTCAACACATCCTAGTAAACAAAATGAAATAATTGGTAACAATATCTCACGGCGTCGGCGCGCACACTGAAGTTAGCAGCGATCTACGCCAACTATAGTCAAACTTAGGAAGCTACCTAACGTTTCGCGTTGCTATGCCGGTTTTTTAAAGTAGGAAATTTGCAAATTAAGAACATCTACGCTTTTAAAGACCCCACGCGACCAACCGAGGGTTAAGAGTATTTGCATTGTATTGTACTTGTTGCTACCCGTGCGAAGCCGGAGTAGGTCGCGCTCATAGGGATCTAGAGAAATGCCAACCAACGCGCTTAGTACGAAAAGTTGTACCACGCGTTAGAAAGTATTTTATTAGCTTGAATGTGCTCATTATCCATTGCGGTATCAGAACTCAACGTTCGAATAATCTTTATTACTTCGCAAGCATTGCAAACTATTTACACATAATATCTCGACCGGCTTTCAGCCTCATAATATATTGAATCCTTACTGTCGCGAGCAATGTGTTCCGTTTTTGCGCATATTGCTGCGACACTGGCCCCGCCCTCTTGTCCCTTTAGTTTTTGTGATCTGTGGTCGCGCTACTTACAAAAGAGATGTTACTCATGCGGTAATATCCGATATCCGATATTCGATACATCGATACGATGGTAAACGTAATATATGTAGTTTTCCCTGTTGATTCACACGTCAAAACAAAGTATCAGATCAGTAGATCGTTGTATACATGATCGAAGCTCGTAAAGATTTGTTTATTATCATAAAAATCATGATTATATTTATAAACGGCGTACATACGTAATATCTTAGAACACTTATCTCCTATATCACCTATCTTACTATATACGTTATTATACAGGGTGTAAATCTAAATAGTGTGCATCAGACCATCAAACTCAACAGACCTCGGCCACTCTGGGCAACCTCCAGACAATACCAAGATAAGTCTAAATGCATGCTCAGTTCCAAGTAAAAGGTGTAATAATATTGTTCTTTTTTTGTGATAAATAAATAAAATAAAAAAAACTAAACAGCTTTCACTATGGGACCAAGATTGAAATAGCGAAATTAAAATCAGCTGTTTCATAGAAAATGGCAACGGCTACTCGACTCATGCGTATGGAACAGCAGAATTTTTTCCGTGATTTAAATTTTGGTCCTATTGTGAAAGTTCTTCACTTCAAAAAGTTTACACCCTGTATAACGTTTATAAATATAATTACATACTTTACATTCTTTAGGGGGTGCTTCAGACCAACAAACTGAACAACTTTCACTACGGGAACAATATATTGAATTCGTTTAAAAATCTGCGGTTCCATACATTTACTTACATTACATTATATATATTTATTTTACCAATTAATTATCTGAATTTGTTTTCGTGATTTAATAATAAGTCCTATAATGAAACTTGTTCAGTTTGATAGATTTCAGAAATAGTACTCCAGAACGGATTAATGTGTAAAGTGGTGAATTCTATAGTATACGTCAATTACGGTCCAACTCGACCCAAATAAAAAAAAAAAAATGTATGAAACAACAGTTTTTTTCTCTAATGTCTTAAAAATATCATTTACCTTAAACAAGCCAAGCCAAGTAATAATAAAATAAAATATTTAAAAATATGTTTATTTCACTCACTTACCCTCCTTCCCTGAGCCCTGGTGTCGGAGTTTTTTCAGACCGCCTTAAGGCCTCTGACGTGGTTGTTAAGCCGTTGGTCCCGGCTACTATCTCTGGTGGTAGTAATCGTTACATAAAAACCACTTAGGCTTTCATACATATTATGATGCTTAAAATGTTAGGTATTTTTAGAAGAATGCTGTGACACTAATTAGGGGGGAACTCTGACTGAAGGAAAATCTGATCTATGAAAGGAGATCAGATTATCTTTGTTTGAGAGTCAGGGTTCCCCTAATTAGTAAAAGCCAAGTAATTGTTTACTATTGATATTATGATGTATCTTTTTTTTAATGGAGCGAGATGCAAGTACCTACTGTCTTCTTAATTAACTTTTATTCTGCACAAAACACACTTCCCAGCAAACAATTTGGTCGTATCAGGTTAAGTTATATTACGGTAATTTCGTCATATACTGGTGCTTTATGCGTCTGACGTTCGACTATACGACACCTATACGATCAAATTGTTAGTTTGGTTATCTATCACAATGCTATCACATGCTTAACACGTTCCGGGACAGTGAACGAGACACAATAGAACTTTTATTGTTATCACGTCTATAGCCGGTCACTGTCCCGGAACGTGTTAATAATGCATTAACACCAACTTTCAAGACACATTCTCTGACTACAAATTCAAAAGCTCTCGACTTTGAAGAGCTTTGCCAGTCCCAGGACAATTCGGACACAAAGGTTGCAACATTTTCCCTAAGGCTTGGATGCAATACAAAGATGGATCTTCCTTTTATCTATGTTGAATTGGGGTCGTTTTTTTAGCCGAAAGGAGGTGATATATCATCAGTGGTAGAATAATTACGATGATAAATTTTTACAAAATCCTTGTACAAAAGTTTTTCGCGATTTTAACGGGCGTTTTCACAATGCGACGTTAACGACCCCGACACGATACTCATATATCGTCACCCGATACAACGAGACCGATAATCAACAACGACGGACAATGATATCGTCCGCCGATATCGGAACGATATCGGTATGTGACACGATATTATCCCGATGATTGTATGTCGCGCGATCCTGCTTCACTCCGCACTGTGTCGTCACCCGATATCGGCACGACAATCTGTCGGCGACGATAACGTTGACAACGACACAGAAAACATTTAGTAGTGATTAGTATCCAACTACCAGTCCGGCGATATCGAGTCGGTATCGTCTAAAGTATCCAGTTTAAATGAAACACATGTTACTTTACACCGTGTATATGTTTAACATTTTCGCGGACACTGAACGAGACACAATAGAACTTTTATTGTTATCACTGCCATAGCCGGTCACTGTCCGCGAACGTGTTAAAACGATTTTCATTGATCATAAATAAATCGGTTATTCAGAAATATCTGTCTTATTCATTCTTTATATTCGTTGCTCTCGAGCTTCATAAATATTTAATCTAGGTATTAGACTACATAGTATATTTCAAGAGCATCTAAAAATTATTTGATAAGCTTAATCTAAAAGTAGAATTGACGATGAAAACCGCATGATTTATTAATGTTTTTAGTAACGATGTTAGTCTGATGGAAACATTCATGATTTCTTCCCACCACATCCGGTTGTTAGTCATTAAATTTTCCGACGTACCTATACATTATATCTACGTGATCGACTGGAAGTCAAAGAAAAACATAATAACGAGTCAGCTTCTTCTGTGCGCAAGTTGTACAAGTCAACTTGCTGTGCTTTGGGTGGCACGTTAAGCCGTTGGTCACGGCTACTATCTCTGGTCAAAGTTATATATACTTTGCTCTGGTGGTAGTAGTCATTACATAAATACCACGTCAGAGGCCGTAAGGTGGTCTGAAAAAACTCAGACACCAGGGCTCTGCCCACACGATAAGAAGAAGAAGAAGCCTATACCACGCGTGCCCAATGCGGATTGGTATAGACTACAAATACGCATCAGTATTTCTGTTTTCTTTTTCTTTCTTTTTATTTTTATTTTTGACGTGAATGGGTTCAAGATGGGAAAAGTGTTCAAAATTTGGATATTTCAGCACTTTTGGCTCAAGAGAATTTTGTCAAAAGTACCTACGCTTTGGGTCGTCTGTCCAGCGGGCAGCAGGGCGTCCCACACTACCTCTACCAGTTCGCAGTACCAGGTAGGTAGGCAGGTAGTAGTATAGAAACGTGGACTCTGACTAAGGATGCAGTGCACAAAGTCAAAGTCACACAAAGAGCAATGGAAGGAGCTATGTTAGGAATCACACTTCTGGACCGAATCCCGTTCAGACGCTGAACAAAGGTGGTTGATATCAACAAGCGAATTTCGACTATGAAGTGGAGGTGGGCGGGGCCAGGCGGAATGATGGCAGATGGACGAAGGCAGTGGCAGCAGGAACGGTCAGTGGGCAGACCAGCATCCAGGTTGTCGGATAACATTTGTTATTCATAGTAGCCGGTAAACAGTGGATAAGACTAGCGTGGGACCTTGGGACCTGGTTGGCGTGAAAATGAAGAGACCTATACCACGATGATTATGATGATTGAAACCATAAAAACGTTTAAAGTCTTGCTACAGTTGTGATACAATATCTAATAGGTATGTACAGCAGGGTGTTAGGGTAAACAGTTGCGTTACTTTAATGGTTGATTGTACCTATGATATTGAACAACTTTCCAAAAGGAACAAATGGAAATTCGCAAAAAAACAAATTTTTAACAAAACGTTCGGTCAGCTGATGGCATTTAGTATGGAAAGTACAAACATATTTTTGCGAATTTCATGTATATTTCTAAGGGAAAGTTATTCAGTATCATGAATACAATCATCCCTTAAAATAATGTTATTTTTTCGGCGGTTAAAAACAAATTTCAAAACAACAGGAAAGTAAATTATTTTGATGGGTAGATGAGGCCAATACGGGAGAGGTATAGGGAATACTCGTGCCACATTAATCTGCACCCAAATCACTGTCAATAACGACTCAATCGATCACGCACCGAACCACGTGGAATCCAATCCGTTACAGAAGATGACAAATGAACCAAATACCCTTCGATCAGGAATATTACACATGCAATCAATGCTCCAAAAATAGCAGATTCGAAAGTGCGCCCACGAAAATATATATATACGAGCGTCAACCCGCGGCTTTGCCAAATTATATACCAGATTTTAAGTCAGATCATAAGCTATCAAACAAAAAAAGTTTCATCAAAATCGGTTCAGTAGTTTTAAAACGTGATGCTTGTTCAAACAAACACAGAAACAGACAGACAAAAAATAAAAAAATTGGTGATATGGAATCAGGGACACCTAAAAACCATATCGTAACTTTTTTTTTGTTAATATCTTCAATGTACAGACAAACTTCCTGTTACAGTTTTATAATAGTATAGATAGATATGTATAGTTTAGTATAGTAATAAAGATACATTTTACAACAAACACACAAACAAACAGACAGACAAAAAATAAAAAAATTGGTGATATGGAATCAGGGACACCTAAAAACCATATCGTAACTTTTTTTTTATTAATATCTTTAATGTACAGACAAACTTTCTGCTACAGTTTTATAATACACTGGCCTGCATAACTAAGTATCACACTTTTAAAATTGCAATAACATTTAATTACATAATTAAGTACATAAAATATACTTTCGAAATAAAAAGGACTCGAAAAAGAGTTTAATTTAAAAATAATAGTTACAAAGAAAGCTGATAAATTTGCTATAAAATACGTTTTTTTATTTTAAATTTCTATAGTTTAGAAAAAATTTAAATATTAAAAGTAGTTAGTTTTGCAGGTCAGTGTAGTTTAGATATATAAAAGGTGCCCTTTCGTCGAAATATTGCTCCCTTTTCGCTAATAATAGTAACCATTTCAATTCGGTGCTAATATTTTACATGAAACTGTACACGCGGCTTTTATAGATACTCTTACTTATACTTTGGCATAAAGGTGCCTTTCCACCAGAGCTTAAGGAGGCGTCCATTATGATCTGTGCTTGATTGCGTTGGATTTATAAAAAAAACAACTATTGCCTAATTTTTGGTATACCTACTTACTACCATTTGAATTTAAAGAACATGTTTTCTTGCAATTTTGCACAGAGTTTTTAAAATTACGAGGTATTTGCTGAGACTCCCCTCTCCCCATCGTGAGATTGGGTGAGATTCGGTTCTACCCCTCCCCCCCTAAACGCCTCACGTAATTAATGGACACCCCCTAAGTAGTACCTACATGTTGTTCAGTAATCGATCCTCTACGAACGATTTTCTGCTTTTGCACTTATTTGTACCTTGTATATTTTGTGTCGATCAAATCTATTTCGGCCAGCACCGGTAAGTGTCAATCTTCACCTTAAATTATTATAGTGAAGTCACTGACGAATACCAGGCATATGTTTGCATTTTGAAGTTCTAGGTACATTTACTAATTTACGTCTTTAGTTCAAAGCAAAGTTAAAGCGTAAACTAAAATATACTTATGTAGGTACACATTATAAGATCGTTAATAATATTTTCGAGTTAAAGTAAGGAGCTAGGCACACGTTCTATTTATTGCGTCTAGGCATAGTATAAGAAACAGTTGTGGTACTACATATAGTTTCAGAGATAAGAGGAATTTTGTTAGCCATTAGCTGCAAGGCTGATTCAGTATTCATAGGGTGTGGAGCATCTCTGTGATGTGGATGGATCAGGTCTGCCTAATATTTTCGAGTCAAAATAAGGAGCTAGACACACGTTCTATTTATTGCGTCTAGGCATAGTATAAGAAAGAGTTGCGGTACTACATATAGTTTTAGAGATAAGAGGAATTTTGGTAGCCATCAGCTGCAAGGCTGATTCAGTATTCATAGGGTGTAGAGCATCTCTGTGATGGGGATGGACCAGGTCTGCCTGCATAACTCCAGTCGGTTTAGGAGTTACAGTCGCTCAAAGGTCTGTAACAACATAGAAATCCCGAATAAAAGATTAAAAATTAGAAAAATATATTTTTAGACTCGCATTTTCATAAGCTTTCAATTGATTTCCTATACGATATATTTTTTGTTTGTCTTTTCTACCTCCCAAAATTGCTCCCCAATATAAACATTAAGTTTTTTTGACTTCATTTATGATATTGGATCATTGATTGCTTATCTATCCCAAGTTTGAGCTTCCAATGTCTCTGAGAAGAATGCATGTGACAGACGGACGGACGTATGGACGGACAGACACAGAGCTGATTCCATAAGTGCTCCGTTTTGCCAATTTTGGTACGGAACTCTAAAAATCGCGTATATGTCGGGAACCATAGGGACTATAACATTTTTACAATCATTTTTATATCAGCCTAAATCATCCCACTGTTGGGCATATAACTGCCTCCGTGGTCTAATAGTTAAGAGCATTGGCTCTCGACACGGAGGTCGTGAGTTCGATTCATACGGGGGACACCTAGTGACATGTCACTTTGTGCGTTTTTCCCCAGTTGGTTAGGACATTGCAGGATGAATCACATGATTGTCTGAAAAGAAAAATGATTCCGTTCTTCGGATGGCACGTTAAGCCGTTGGTCCCGGCTATTATCTCTGGTGGTAGTAGTCGTTACATAAAAACATCGTCAGAGGCCGTAAGGCGGTTTGAAAAAACCCTGACACCAGGGCTCTGCCCACACGATAAGAAGAAGAAAAAGACTGTTGGGCTCTCTTCCACTAGTTCCTGTTTTGGGCAACCTCTGGTCACTGGTTGTAAAATTAATCTTACCACTTCTTTGAGGATATTATTAACATGGAATATGAACATTACATTACATTACGGATGAATATCGAGGAAGCGAAACCGATATGTCAGGATCGTAGATGGTATCGTTCTGTTGTCTCTGCCTACCCCAATGGGAGACGAACGTAAATATATTACGATATTAAATAATAGCCCAGTCATTTTAGAGTTTGAGCCGGAACTAATTAGTAATTGATATTTTTTCCGGTATAGTATTTAAGAGCCAATTTGAGCTTAGAAATATACCAAAATTCAAGAAAATATCACGTCAGCAACAGCCCCAAATTTTAAATTTAGCACTTATCTCGTTCTAAAAATATATCTATAATGGTAAATTTTTTTTGAACATTTTTTGGCTTTACAGTTATACAAACTTCAAACATGGTGTTAGTATTTTTATCTACTTAGAAGGCTTTGAAAATACATAACATAACATAACATAAATATTCTTTATTTGCACACCAAAATATACAGTAACAAAAACGAATAAAAAGAACGTAAGGGTACAAATGGCGGTCTTATCACTAAAAGCGATTTCTTCCAGACAGTCATGGGATGGACGAACTCTTAAGTAAAAAAACTTGCTATGGCGGTGTAATAAGATATAAAATATATATCAAATATTATTGATTTTTAAACATGTTACAGCCATGTTGTGCTATTTCGAATCAAATTAAAGATTGAAAAAGAAAGTGCGGGTTCAAGTCCCGCCCGAGACAAATTTTTCAATCTTTAATTTGATAAAATATATAGCTTACAATACGTACAATATATTAGTATTTTCTAATAAATATCTCATTCTTTAAATTTTTATGCCTATTTTATTGCTCAAAAATAATGTATATTGTTAAATCTAATTAAAATAAGTGCATTGGTATTAATATTATTAATTTAAAAGCCTTCTGGGAGATACAATTTTGATTTTTATGTTGCGTAGCGATTTTTTAAATATGTTTTCAGATAGTCTTTTTTTAGTGACACTAAATGGTCTTCAATTTAAAAGTCCAATTCATAATTACTCCCCACCCCTCCTAACAAAACTGCGTAAAATGACTGGGCTATAAAAAGAAAGTTCCTACCGGAAATAATCGATTTCACATCTTTCTCAAACAATTCAAATAATGTAACTCAAAGGCACTGTAAGGTATAACAAACATTTTATAGCTTCGTCTCAAAGGCAAGTTGTGTATTTGCATAGAGATCAAAGGCAGTAGTAATTTTAGGTTTACAACCACTGGCAGACGTAATAGTGCAACAGTGATATTCATTTTCAGTTTGTTTGTTTTATAATTGTTCCAATTGCGCGGGAAATTGTTTTTAGGGTTCCGTTGCTAAAGGGTGCTAACGGGATTCTATTACTATACAGGGTGTAAAATTAAATGGGACACTTACTTAAAGGGGTGCTTCAGACCATCAAACTGAACAACTTTCTCTATGGCACCAATATCGAAATCGCGAGAAAAAAAAATCAGCTGTCCTATACAATTTCAGTCGAGTTATGTTTCCAGTTTTGTGTGGGTCAGCGGAATTTTTTTCGCGATTTACGTGTTGGTTCCATATTATAAAAGTTGTTCAGTTTGATGGTCTGAAGCACTCCATTAAGTAAGTGTCCCATTTAATTCAATACCCTGTATATAATAAAGACTGAAATTTTGGTGGTTGAAATTTTCACAAAATACAAAAAAGGAAGGAAAAATTATAAAAGAAAATATTGTTTTTTCAACGTTTTCTTGTTTTTGCTGTATCGTAATAAACAATAATCTTACATACAAGCGTCAAACTTGGTGTTGTTATAGTGCAAACTCTATAGTAAAACCATAAATAATAAAAACTGTCCAAGTGTCAGTCGTGCTCGTGCTCGTGTGAGAAAACACACTTTTTTAGGAAAATATATTGTAAAGTGGTACAGAACCCTTCTCGGTACGTGAGTCCGACTTGCACTTTGCCGGTTTTTATAATACACGCACATACGTAAAGAACTTTTAGTAAATCTAGTTTTTTTTAATAAGATTGACTTGTGTTTTGTTTATTTCTTAAAATAAAAGCAAGCTTTTAAAACGTCTGGTTTTTATGAACGTTCAAATTGGAAAAAACTGTTGGAAAGCTTAACGTTGTGTTAAAAAGTAGTTAAAAATAAATTAAAAATAAGACACCCATAATTTTTTTACTTTTTAAAAATTATTTGTTAGCAAATTATATTTATTCTGTGAAAATTTCAACTCGCTATTTTGGGTCAAAAGAGACGGCACTTTCAGAGTTAGGATAAACGGATGAACTATTTATGGCTTAGGGACGGTAATAGGGTCCCGTTGGCACCCTTTGGGTACCGAAACCTAAAAAGTTAAATTTAGTCGTGTGAAAAAAGAACCACTTCAAACGCGCTTTTGTACCGTTAATCACACAGTCATAATCGCACACTTCTGGCATTTGTACCATTTGAAATCGCTCATGGTTAATCGCAAAAGTGAGCAACATTATTACCACGATTTTTTATCTACTCAGATCTCTATGAAAGAAGACTTACGAATGAAATTTATCAAGCAAAGGTGAGCAGAAGTGTTGGGAGAGGCCGTCCGAGGAAAACATACCATGATCAAATCAATGATTTTTTCCAAAAAGGACAAGTGCGTAGCACCCTCAATCGACGGAAGTGCATGAAAAGATTTATGAATGTCAATGAGGCTAAAGACCTAAAGAGGTGTGTCAGAGTCGTAGCCTGTGGCGGTCCGTCGTCTCTGCCTACCCCCATGGGACAATGGCGTGAGCTTATGTATGTATGTATGTCGTATCTCTATTATTATAAAACTGTAAATTTAAAAAAATAAAATTTGTTTTTTTTTCCTTGCTCTGATCGAGCATCACGCGAAAACTACTGAACTGATTTTGATGAAACTTTTTTTGTTTGATATTATAATTTGTGCGGTCGAAGTCGCGGGTTAATTATATTTATTAACAGTACTATTATAAAACAGAAAATTAAAAAAAAGTTTGTTTGTTTGATCGAGCATCACGCGAAAACTACTGAACCGATTTTGATGAAAGTTTGTTTGATAGCCTATGATCTGACTTAAAATCTGGTATATATTTTTTGCGGACGAAGTCGCAGGTTAACGCTAGTTGTTGATATTTATATGTATACAGGGTATAAACTTTAATACGTTACATACTTTAAGGGATGGTACAGACCATCACACCGAACAACTTTTATTATGGGACCAACCATGAATCCGCGAAAAAAAAATCTGCTGTTTCATACATTTTCTCTCACCGATCCCCGCTACCCAATCCGCCGCGTAGCCCCAGCAACGTCATATGCCGAGGTCCGTACCCCTATGGGTGCCCCTAGGTCGGTTGCTTAAGTTCATTGATTTGGCTCGGTAGACACTTCGTGGTCCCTCCAATAGTCCGCAGTAAAAAGCAGATGCTCAAAAAAAAATATCCCAATCCCGATATATTATCATAAATAATAATATATCTATATTGGGCGATTGCAGGATACTGCAATGCAATTCTCTATCTAAAATGCTCAAAGCGCAAACATCATCACAACCTTAAATTCATCGTTGAAACATCGGCCAGCTGACAATTCAGTATTCGCTATGGTTATGTCATGTGTCAAACTCATAATAAAAACATCGACGTACTGAAGGATGCAAGAAGGATGTTACATTTGTGAGGGGAGTCGCGCTGCAAGTCTGGGGGAGGTCAGACGCGTGCGTATTGGCATCTGTTAGGCTTGCACGTGGCTCCGCCATTTTGTAAACTCTTTTGTGTTTTAACTATAAAACGTTAACTTGAGATTATAATAAACTACTTGACATTGGCAGAAATGCTACTTATCATTTTCCTACGTGTACTCTCCACATAACGGGACATTGGCAAAATTGTGATAACGCATCGGACGCCATTAAATAAAAATAGAATAGAATACATTTGTGAGCTCGTCGATGTTTTTGACAGGGATGTGACGTTTAAGCAGGCACTTCACTCTCGCGAGATCTTCTCGGCGAGAACTTTCAAGGAAAATTACTATGGCTTATGACGCCACGAGAACAATGAAGGGCATCCACCCTCTCGCTCTGTCCTCGGCGAGAATGTAGTGCCCGCATTAGAATTGCACTCCAGCTCTTTCGTACTACGCAATCACGCACGTCGTCTTAACCCACGAGAATATTCTCGCTTATCAGTTATCACAAATCATGTATAGATGACTATAAAATTGTTACGAAAACATTTTATTGCGGCATCATTCTTACAGGAGAAAGACATCAAAACATTACATGAACGGAATAAATAATTTTACTATAAAATTTTCCCGCTTTTCGCGAGCCATTCATTCAGTCTGCCCTTAGCTTCCATAGGGGGTGGTCGCGCGTCAATATTCTCCCGAAGTTCGTATTTTATCGAAGTTTTCTCGTATAATTGTTTTCGTTTATAATTTTTTTCGGCTACGTGACTGTGTTAAGAATGATTTTGTTTTTTTATGGATTAAAGAGATTTGTGTTTTGAAAATGGCTGAATTTAAGGAAGAGAGTTTCGATTTTGAAGGTAATGTAATTGTTTTGAATTAATAACTTTGTTGTTTAAATTATTACTGGAATGGATAATTTTATAAATTGTAATTGCGGCAGTTTTCAAATACCGAAACACGATATTTAAATCAGTCTGTTTTGTAAGCAACGTAATTATACAGGGTGAAATTGATATTATTAGCATCCTTTTAAACTAAGAGTCAACCCATCAAACTGATCACCTTTCACTATGGGTGCGAACCGATCAACGGAACAACAAAAAAAACAGCTGTTGCATACATTTGAGTCGAGTAGGCATTGCATTTAAGTATGAAACAGCGGATTTTTTTGTTGCTCCGATCTTTTTCCTCCCATGGTAAAAGTTGTTCAGTTTGATGGGTAGACTTTTAGTTTAAAAGGATGCTAATGATACCAATTTCACCGTGTATATGCCCTAGCAAGACTAATTAAGAAATTAATTTACAAACCTACAAGTTTTTTGCAAAAATAATTATGTCAGTCTGCTTAATGAAGTTATAGGATAGTGATTGTTGTTGAAATAGTTCCTTCAATATATTTTATGTAATACC
This sequence comes from Agonopterix arenella, assembly GCA_927399405.1. Lineage (NCBI taxonomy): Eukaryota > Metazoa > Arthropoda > Insecta > Lepidoptera > Depressariidae > Agonopterix > Agonopterix arenella. Next base: position 16,685,842 of record OV656701.1, read on the forward strand.
AACATACCAACTAAAAAAAAAACAATAGTGTCTTTTTTCAAACTTTTCGTTGCGATTGGTGTAGGCATCGCATGCCACCTCCTAGAAAACGATAAAAATTGAGATGTGCCTTCATTTTTGTTATTTTACGTATGCCAAACGTTTTTCTAGTTTCGTCGCTTTGTCGTGGGTGGCATGCTAGCCGTGTAGAGTTGGCGCTTACCTCGGGAAACGCACCAACATCGGCTTTCAGCGAGATAACACCGAGAGCGTGTAATGTAGACTAAATGATGCATGGATCCCGTGGGGTATTTTGCATCAACCCCTTTCTTCCCACATCCACCCATAGGCACCATAGATTCTACTCAACGGGAAAGGAACCTATATTAAGGCTGCACCGAGTCTAATGTGCTGCCCCCAATCGTATTTTTTCTTATTTCTTAACAATAAAACAATATTTGCAAAAAACAAGAATGTATATGACATTGCTGATTTTCAATTTATTGGGTCACTGTGGATTTCTTTTTATAATGTTTGCAGTTATTATCTTTAAAACATAATAATCCGTAATGTTTCGATAAATTGAAAGCCCAATCAGGGCTACAATGTGACATTCTTGTTTTTTGGAAATGTTGTTTAATTGTTTAGAAATAAAAAAATACGATTGGGGGCAACACAATAGGCTCGGTAGGCTCTTAATCTGAATAAGGCCAGAAGTATTTCATTTACTACCGATGGGTCACATTATCATCACTTTTTATTAGAGGCTAGCTTTCTCCAGCTATTTCGTACGTTGGGAATGACGGAAGTCTTCAATACCCCGTTGCACTGTTTAGGGATGGTTTTCCGAAAAATCTACTAAAAATCTGATAATTTTCCCGCCATCTACACCTTATTTCTAAAGTACACACATACACAACATAAGCTGGCTGCGCGACGTTAAACGTTATTCGACCTACGCGCGGCCAGCTTATTTTGGTTTTGTATAGCTTGATGTGTCGCCGTGCGTACATGATTTTTTTCAGATTTGACAGGGCTCTAGTTTTTGAAATATCGGTGGGGGAACAACAGTTTCTCTAAGTTAATTAAAAATTCAAAGAAAATAAAAAAAAATAGACTCGTATTTTTATAAACTTGCATTAATCAAAAAAAAATTATCTCTTTTTGCCCTCAAAAACTGCCCCTCATAATAAAAATTAAGCTTTTTAACTTCATTTATGTAATTGGATGGACCATTACTTGCTAAAACTGTACCAAGTTTCAGTTTCCTGTGTTTCACGTTCTCCGAGAAAAATGCCTGTGACAGACGACGGATGGACGGACGGACGGACACCAAGGTGATTCCATAAGCGTTCTGTTTTGCCAATTTTGGTACGGAACTCTAAAAATCGGTTTGCAATGTCCGTGAATACTATCTATACTTATATAGAGTTCTGTGACTGACTGACTCACAACGCACAGCCTAAACCCCCTTTGCCCTTTGTACAATAATGTAATTTTATGTAATATTGTAATTTTATTAATGAATGAATTTATTTGTGAACTAACATAGTTATAAGACAATTGTTACTAACTGATGAATAATCTGAAATAAATTATTTTTAATTTAATTTAATTTAATTTAATTTAATTTAATTTAATTTAATTTAATTTAATTTAATTTAAACCACTGAAGATAGAAACATGAATTTTGGAATATATATTCTACAGAGGATGTAGGGGTGCACTAAGAAATATTTTTTTCTAAAATCGACCCCTAAAGGGGTAATTCACGCGGACGAAGTCGAGGGTCGAAAGCTCGTTTACGATAAACCTAACAAAATTTTTATGAAATTAATCGTGCATGCACTAACTTACAAAATTAAACTGAAATACAAGTTCAATTGCAACAGGTATTTAGTAAGTTTTCTGTCATGGGAATAACAGGTGCTTTTGTAATAAAAAAAATACAGTATTTTATTTTCCTTTTTTCTCAGTGTAATTATTCTGAATATGCTAATTATCTACTATGCATTTTTAAAACCTGTATTTTTAAAATGAACCACATGATCCAAACATCCGATCAGAGACGATTTCCGCTATCAAAATGCACTACGATTAACACTCAATTATCGATCTTAATCCCTTACAATAAACACTTAATCAACCTCCAGATGTGTTCATACTTGGTGATCTGCCAAAGCAATGCCAAGGCTAATGACCGAGCTATATTTTGTACAATAAGATGTCTCATAAATCAAGTTAATTTCAGTCTACCGTGGCAGACATAAGAATTATATCAGGGGACTTAAGTTGAATGGCCTGTATAGTTTGGATGTTTAACTATTTCTACCTTGGGGGACAATTTGTAATGTCAAAGTTAATAATCAAGACTTCGTGATCATGAGTCATGCATCAAGACACTTGTTGAATCTTTGACATATACTTACAAAGAAAGAAAGAAAGAAATATTATTTATTTGCATCTCCATCCGACACACATACAATCTTTCACATACTATAGAAACATAATCTCAGATATTGATATTATGTTTCTATAGTATATTATAGATCTCGATGGATGTCCACTGCTGGACATATGCCTCTCCCAAGGATCGCCACAATGACCGGTCCTGCGCTGCCCTCATCCAACGGGTTCCCGCCACTAGCCCAGTCATTTTACGGAGTTTTGTTAGGCGGGGTAGGGAGTAATTATTAATTGGACTTTTAAACTGTAACCGGCACCATTTAGTGACAAAAAGACTATCTTAAAACATATTTAAAAAAAAATCGCTACTCAACATAGAAATCAAAATTGTGTGTCCAAGAAGGCCTTTAAATTAATAATATTAATACCAATGCACTCATTTGACTTAGATTTAACAATATAAATTATTTTTGAGCAATAACATAGGCATTGAAATTTAAAAAATGAGGTATTTATTAGAAAATACATTCGTATTTTTCCAAACCTTCTAAGAAGACAAAAATATTTACACCATGTTTTAAGTATGTATAATGGTAAAGCCTTAAATATGTGCAATAAAAATTTACCGTCAGTTTTTTTAGAACGAGATAATAGCTAAATTTTAAATTTGGAACTGTTGCTGACGTGATTTTGTTTTAATTTTTGTACATTTCTAGGCTCAAATTGGTTCTTCAATATTATACCGAAAAAAATATCAATTATTAATTAGTCCCGGCTTAAACCGTAAAATGACTGGGCTACACCGTTGTACCGTCTGTGTGGTGTCTGCTAAGAATAGGGTCGTCCCATTTCTTCTTGTGGGTGTCGTAAAAGGCGACCACCAGAGCATGTGCAGCAGCATCCTCTGCTTTCAATTCAACTGCGATCGCCAACCCGCCTGCCGAGCGTGGCGATTGTGGCAAATCCACGACAGAAACATTTTTGTAAAAAGCCTTTACTATTCATTTGGATGGATCTTGCTAAAAATATTGTTGCTAAAAGTCTACCCCGATTCTTCCCGTGGGTGTCGTATGAAGCGACTGAGGGGTAAAATCTTTTTAAGCAGTGTTCAAGTGGAAGAAAGGCTAGCGAACTCTCACCACTTGACACGTCATTCTATCCTGAATCTTTGAATTGCTAAGCATTATTGCTAGAACTACATTCTTAAACAGAAATGTTTCTGACCAACCGAAAAGGGTTTACGGTCGTACCACAATATTATATAACAAAATTAGCTGAAACTATTTTAAGGGTATGCTCAGACCATCAAACTGAACAACTTTTTCTATGGGACCAATACCGAAAACGCGAAAAAAAAAGTTGATGTCCCATACAAAACTGCAAACAATATTGGTTCCATGGAGAAAGTTGTTCAGTTTGATGGTCTGAGCATACCCTTAAAATAGTTTCAGCTAATTTTGCTAGACCTTATATAGTTTAATATGTTTTTCCGTGTTATCGATGAATAAAAACTTCTAGTTACTAGTTGTATAACAGTTTTTGGCCACCCGTAAAAGGAAATACAATGATGAAAATAAAAGGGTTTCCAAAACCGTCTCCAGCAATAAAAAATATAAATAATAATATTTATGACCTTCCATAAGGTTCTAATTTTAATGAGCATTTAGTACATAACGTTCTAACAATGACGCGCAAAAGGAGTGCCCATGCCTAATGTAAGTGAGTGTAATAAAACAGCCGTTTTGTTTGATATGAGTTTCTTGCCATTTACGACGTGTAGGTATGTCACGTCGTTGGTATTGTTTGTACCTAGCTGTAATGTGGCAGTGATGTGGAATGAAAAAGTGTCGTGAATATAGACTGAGATGAAAGGAAATAATTTTTATGCAAATATTAGGTTCACCCTTTGTAAAAATCGGTCAAGTGACGAAATTACTCACCGGGGGTTCAGTACCACCATATTTATAAAAAAAAACTTTTAACTGGGATCGATAGCACGAGCCCAACACACTTGACCGGTTTTTGCTATATGTTGTTTCAGTTTAGAGTATGCTTGTATGTTTGCATGTTTTTACGATAGAGCAAAAATGTAGTAGTATGGAGGTATTAAATGTTTTTTTTCATCGCCATCTGTAGATTTTTATTTTTATTGCATTCGGAAAACGCCTGATTAGAAAATATTTTTTTTAATTCTTATTCGAAGCGGCACGTCACATCACTATTCAACAAATAGACCACACAATTGATAGTAGTTCTATAGATATTGATTGGTAGAAGTAATTATAGGCTTTGTAGTTTTACTATATAATTACGGTTTAAAAAGTATAGCTTGGGAATGGAAAAATGTTTGAAATTATAGTATTAATTTATTTAACCGCGTTACGTTTTCCACCTTCATACTCATACATAGCACATTCTGCTGATTTCAAGCGTTTATTAAACTGAACTACCTACTTTTATTATAGAAAAATAGAATAAGCGTTTATTTGTCACAAAACACTGACCAACACCATTGGCGGTGACCACCAATAACTACTAAAAAACGAATTTAATAGTGAGATACCTAATTAAATTATATAATTATTTTATTAATTTAATAGTTTAACATTTTATTAAATATTTAGCTTTTCATTTTGATAGACTCAATGTTTGTTTTGTTGTTGTTTCTAAATGAATCTCGAAACCAGACCATGACATAAAACTGAACAACTTTCTCTATGGGACCAACATAGAAATCGCGAAAAAAAATCTGCTTTCCCATGTGTCATCAGGGAGGAAACCGGGGAATACGTTTGTATGGAAAAAACGGTACCTACTAGAACGCGCTGCATACAAACATAATATAGTATTTTATTCTATGACGATGTTAAATCGATGATACAAACGTAGGTACTTCCGTCTTATTTTAATTATTGACCAATTAAAGTCAGTGACATTTTTTAATCACGATTTAGAAAACAAATTATATTTATCAGATTTGAATGAAATGAATGAATGAAATATACTTTAAACAAAATACAATAGGAAACAAAACCGGTCCGATTTGCGTTAAAAAAAACACTCGTAAGGTGGAGTCTTGTAATTGCAACTATGGAGCAATTGCACTTATAAGTATCACAATTCAGTTCTTCTCTCAATAGACTTATGTCTAGTCTTCTAGAAGACAGGTGTTGGTACAAAGAGAAGGACTGAATTGTGATTCTTATAAGTGCAATTGCTCCATAGTTGCAATTACCAGATAGTTGCAATTGCAATTACAAGACTCCACCTTATAGTTAGTTTCTATGCTAGGATTAATTTAAGATTTGTATGGAAAACTTTGAGCAACGATAACTTCATAACTGTATATTATAATGGAAATCTGACGAATGTTGAGCACAGATAATGGTTTCTATAATGTATTAAAACCATCTTTTTACTTTACTAAATGTTCAAACTAAGACGGAACTACGATTTGTATGGAGCGCCGTACGAATTATTTCCTCTTAGTTACCTACAATGAACAGTTGTCTTGAACATTAAAAGCGATGCCTACCAGTCAACAATTCAACCACTCTCTACGATTACCAGAAGCTTGCAACGACGTTTTCAAACTCAACAATTTATGTCTTCATTACCTTTATTGCGAAGTTAAACCTCCTGTTACTGGAGTATGCCGTAACAAATGGTTTGAGTTTTGGTTTGTTTTGCAGTAACAGTAACAATGCTGTTTAAAACATCTAACTTCTGTTTTAACTTATTACCTACAATGCCACGCCTTGACAACATCATCATCATCATCATCTCAGCCGATGGACGTCCACTGCTAGACATAGGCCTCCCCCAAGGATCGCCATAACGACCGGTCCTGCGCTGCCCTCATCCAACGGGTTCCCAACGCCTTCACCAGCTCGTCGGTCCACCGTGTGGGGGGCCTACCCACGCTGCGCTTTCTGGTACGCGGTCGCCCCTTGAGAACTTTTCGGCCCCATCGGCCATCGGTTCTGCGAGCAATGTGCCGCGCCCACTGCCCCTTTAGTTTAGCAATTCTTTGGGCTATGTCAGTTACTCTGGTTCTTCTGCGGATCTCTTCATTTCTGATTCGATTTCGCAGGGAAACTCCGAGCATAGCCCTCTCCATGGCCAGGCCTCCATGTCTAGGCCTTGACAAAAGTACATATATTATTTTTATTATTATGTGAGTGGGTGGGGGCCTTGACAGACCTGCACCTGTGCCTCCACTGCGACCATCCCCGATCTTTTGTGATCGCCCCTTCTACAGTTTCCTATTTATCCCTTTGCAGCAGTAGGTTTTTAACGGGGAGGTTTTGTATCTCATATGGAGACTGTCTGACAAGTTGACTACTTCGTTGGTAGATTGGTGGACCACATTCACAAAGAATATGCAGGAGTAGTATTTCTGAAAAACTTACGTTGAAATCAGCAGGAAAAAATTTCAAAATTACTATCGAGCTTATGCATCTTTCTTCTGCTGATTTGAACGTGAGACTTTCAGAAATCGTACTCCAGGGGAGTTTACATTTCCCCTCTGGTGGTCTGCAGCATGTTGAAAAGTATTTTAAGGTGTTGTACATAAATTATTATCTTTATTAAGAGCGAGGTGGCTGTTCGTATGTTTACGATAATAATACTCTTTAATAAGTGTTTTAGAAAGTACATTTTAAAAGTATCTAAAAATAACTGAAGATCGCCATTATTAGCAAAGTTCAAACATTGGGTCGGCAGTGTCTTTGGAATCCTGAGAATATTGCCTTTTTTATGATTCTTTGGTAACACCAGCATTACTCTCGACTGTGTTGCCATAGGGGTCTTATATTCCATTATCTCACGCCATTTTATTCAGAATATTAATACAATTTCATAAGCAGTACTAAACTTTGTCCGTTTCCAGGTCGCCAAAATTAGTTTTACTGGAGGCGGTGTCCAGCCTAAACATAATACCAAGTAGCGGAATTATTTTCCTGGTCATCAGACAAAACCAAAATAAGCTGGCCGCGCGTAGGTTAAGTAACGTATAACGTCGCGCTTCCAGCTTATGTTGGTTTTGTATAGCTTGATGGATCGCCGTGTGTACATAAAGTCCCTTTCTGAAATAGTGCACAAATATTTTAAGGGAGTAATCAAACCATCAAACAAAACAATTTTCTCTACGGGACTAACGTCGAAATCGCAAAAAAGGCATAGATTTTTGCATGGAACAGCAATTTATTTTTGCGATTTTAGAAGAACACTATATTTGTGACCATTTTCAAAAGCATTTCCATGTCGTAGGCAACGTAGGAATCTAATGTATCTAATAATTGTGACAGTTTTAATGTGAGAGAGCTTGCTTCGCAATCGTGAAGACGTGGGTTCAATCCCGAGTTAGTACATAACTGCATTTTTGATACGAATTTGTCACTACCTCGGCACTGATGGAAAGGAAGACCACACTTCCATTTCCAGTGTGTGCAGTGCAATACATGATGGAAATTGTTTGTAAATTGGAATTGAAATGTCAGACAGTTTGATATGAGGTTATACCTATTGAATATTGTGCATAACACATTTTATATTATGCACAATATTATATAACAACCCATTGCCTCGGGAAATATAGTCGAGAAATTTTATCTTTTGCATTATGATTATAAATTGAATTGAAAAGAATTTCACAGTTCCATGAAATGACTGGGAGAAAGAATAGCAAAAGTTTCGTAATTTAATTTATCAATGGAACTACCTGAGACACGTGTTTTTGCTTGTGTCTGAGGAATGAATTTCTGTCAAAATGTCAAGTGAGTTTTGTAAGTCTCGTCATAATCTCAAGTATTTTTATTTTCTTTGAATATTTTGTTTTCAATGAATAAAATTTGAGCTAGATATAAAAAGTGCGATTTCATCTCTGGAAATATTCGTTTTCAGCGAACAGAGCTCGATCGCCCGGGTTCTTTAAAATTTAACACTGTAACAGCACAGTATAAGAAAGAGTAGGCACTCTAGGACTAATTAGTAACAGCACAGTGTACTATAATTGGTAACAATGTCAGTGACAAAAGTACAGTATACAAAAAGATGCGATATGGTGTTTAATGTCCTTGACTCCAAACAATACAAATTTTAATTTTTGTTTGTCTGTTTGTTCCAGCATCACGTAGAAACTACTGGATCGATTTTGATTATCTTTCTGTATTTAGTTTGTTAGTGTGTATATTTTTTCTCGTTACGCCGTAGCAGACGTCCTTGACTCCAAACAATACAAATTTTAATTTTTGTTTGTCTGTTTGTTTGTTCCAGCATCACGTAAAAACTACTGGATCGATTTTGATTATCTTTCTGTGTTTAGTTTGTTAGTTTGTATATTTTATTTCGTTACGCCGTTGCCGACGAAGCCGAGGGAAAAATCCAAGTACATAGTTCATTGTGTTCATGTCAACGTAAACATCTTAAAACGTCAGTGTCAAGTAGCGTTTTCTTGCTTCATGTACCGTACAAAGACCGTTGCAGAAATGTTAAATTGAGCGATCAAAACTAAAAGAAGCAATTCATCCATCAGCTGATATTTCCACGCCAGCTGGATTCTTATTTTGTACCGTTATTAGGTATTCTGTGCCGCTGCCTGATTCGGTGAGCTGAAAAATTATCATCGCCTCATTTTTTCCCTAGGTTTTTTATTTCTCTTGGAAAATAAAGTATGTTGAGTCTGATTTATACAAGGGCTAGACTTATTTTAGCCATTGTTTTAGCCTTGTCACTACAACGGTCTGGTAGCTCAGTTGGTAGTGCCTGCTGATCCGCGGATCACTCGTTAGAATCCTGGGTGGGGAAAATATTTGTATGATGATGAATATTCGTACCCGAGTCAAAGATGGTTTATTATACAACGTGTTAATAAATTAGCGCAAAACCTCATACACCCCAACTTATAACAAAATAATTAGATTGAAACAATAATTTCATTATTTTTAATAGTTAAAATTTAAAGTTATTCGCATTTTAAGTTTTGGGGCAAACATGATTTGTTATTATTTCAGCAATGAATTAAAGCGCTATCGTACTCATGGATACATTTTAATAATCTTGTTTTGGTAGTAAGTAGGGTGAGTGTGTCCGTGCAGTGGTTTGACTTCGGGTTCAGTAAATTTTAAATTTTACAAACAAAATATGTTACCCACGTTGAAACCATGATAATTCGATTCAGCTGTCGATTCTAAACAAACTACTTTCTAGTTTTGCGTTAATTCATTAACACGTTGTATATACTTATTATCTATCGATGCTTCAAGGATCATCGGTAATCAAACTGAACACCTCTCGCTATGAGGACAAGAATCAAATCGTGATAAAAAATCTGCTGTTCCATAGATTTGGATAGAGTAGCCATTGACATTTTCTATGGAACAACTAAATTTTTTTTGCGATTTCGATATTGATCCCTTTGCAAAAGTTGTTCAGTTTGTTGGTCTGAAGTATGTAGAACTATATACTATTATTACATATTCTGTGACTGAAGCAACCTTTTCGATATGTAATGCATTTAATTTTACACACTGTAGGTAAATAGGTGCACTATGGTCGTTAAGGTGGTTTCAGTCCGTACAAAAGTTTGACGCACAATACGCGTAGACGGAATTAATAAAAGTAATATTTTATATATGGAAAAATAGTTTAGAAAATCTAGTTGCCGCGTCACAAATAACATTTGCAATTTATAATAAAATTACGAAGATATAAAGCTTTTAAAATATTGTAATATGAAAAATTTCAAAGCTCTATATCTCCGTAATTATTTTTTAAATTGCAAATGTTATTTGTGACGCGGCATCTAGATTTTCTAAACTATTTTTCCATGTATATAAACTTACTTATATTAATACCGTCTTCGCGTATTGTGTGTCAAAGTTTTGTATAAAATGGACCCCTCTGCAACCACCTTAAATAAAATAGATCAATATTGCAGCTTTGAAATTTCGAAATCGAAATCCTAAAATAATTCCCTCTATTCCCTTACGTAAATCAGAACATTGTATTACCCTACTTCGATAAAGAAAAAGAAAGACCCTACTTTGCCCGCATAAATTAAGTTACACTTCCAAAAATAACTGAGGATCGACATTATTAGCAAAGTTCAAACATTGGGTCAGCAGTGTCTTTGGAATCCTGAAAATATTGCCGTTTTTATGATTCTTTGGTAAAAGTTTGTTGCCAGAGGGGTCTTTTTTTTAGCCTATTTCATCCCACTGCTGGGCAAAGGCCTCCCCTTTTATCCTCCATGCAACCCTGTCCAGAGCCAGTTTCATCCACTCTTCGTCGAATGTATCCAGGTCGTCTCTCCATCTCTTTCTGGGTCGACCCTGACGGCGACGCCCATTCTCCGGGATCCAAGGTGTTAAGACTTTGGCTCATCTTTCCGGGTGTAATCCCTCTTCCCTCTTCTCTGCACCCGGAAGAGGGGTCTAATATTCCATTATCTCAGGCCATTTATTCAGAATATTCACTAAATTTCATAAGCATAATTCCACAACAGAATTCTGGAGATGATAGCAGGCAGGTTTGACTGGCCCATCCTTACATACTGCGTGCAAGTTAGGATATAATACACCTATGCCTACGTACCTTACTGTTTCATGTACTAAACTCTGTCCGTTTCCAGGTCGCCAAAATTACAGCATGTCAGAAAACATCATTATAAAAGGAGTCAATTTACTGTAGGCCCACAAACTATAACTTACTACGATCCTTACATACTTCTTTTGCCTCATGCACATCCATACATCTCTTCATACATGCCCGTCGGTTTCGAGTACTCCGCACCTCCCCTTTTTGTAGGACGCAACTGATTTGATCAGCATACGTCTTACGAGGCGCCCTCTGACGACGCTTCCACTCACATTAGCAAACATTATCTCTTTCGTACATCTGCTATCACTCATCCTCTCCGCATGACCAAACCAACGAAGCATACCTTTCTCTATTCTTGTCACTACATCTTCTTTTAATTTACATCTATCTTTTATTATACTTAGGCCCAATAACGGTTACGTTTATTGATGGTATTACACTCTAAAAACATAATTTAATTTACTATAGTAATCGGACGAAAGATTAGGAAAAAATGCAAACGGAATTATGAAATAAATATAAAAAATGCACCGTTTTGACTTTTTTTGCTATGATTCTTTTTTCCTATTAAAACGGCGGCACATGTATAGCAATGCGTGTGTAGGAACATCTTAGATGTTAATACGAAAATAAAAATAAAAAAATCAACATATCTTACCAAGACAAGATGTGCGCCAACTGCGATTACGCGAACCTCGTTTAGATGAGGTATAGCTAATATTACCGCTATAATCTAGAGATTATGAGAAACAAATCGACATTAGTTCCATAACTATACGTCAACTATACGCTAACATTTTTATTTTAGCCTATTTCCCATACTAAGATTGAGGATCTCTTTTATTTTATTGGAGTCGGTGTTAAGCCTAAACAAATAAAATGACGCTCACATGCACATACATTGTAATGATCCCAAGCAAGCACTATATGCTGTTTATTATGGAAACCATACAACAACGGCACAAACATATAAACATCCATGACCGAACCGGGATTCGAACCCAGGACTCTGGTTTGGCACTCCGGCGTGGTAACCATTACACCAACCGGGTCGTCATTATCAAATTACACCAAATACTATCGCGGATAGGCTATTTGACTAACTAAATACCCATTTTGTCGTAAAGGCGACTAAAGGATCTACTGAAGGATGGGCAGCAGCATCCTCTGAGTACACACATTGATTCGATCCAACTGCGATCGCCAACCCGCCTGCCAAGCGTGGCGATTATGGCCAATCACCCCCATTTTGGGGGAGGCTTATGTCCAGGATGAAATACCCATTTGTGACGTCAACTACGTTTTATTACTTTTGCAGTTTATCCCGGTAATAAAAATAGTATTCAAGCTATGAAATTAATTTACCGAAAATGCGAGTTTAGCGTTATTTTCAAACGTTCTATTTAGTCAAATACCCTTGGGGGAGGCCTATGTCCAGCAGTGGACGTCTGTCAGCTGATATGATGATGATGATGAAGAAATACCCTATTATGATAGACTGACAGCTATTTTCAAATCGTTAGGTGAAAAGACATTGGACCTAATAGTTCTTAGATGCTTTAACAAAGAATGTTTCATTATACCTATTACATATCCTAAATACTTTGCTTTCTAATATGAATTTGAATCTTACATACTTGTCTTGTAGGTATACGAGTATAAGTACTTTCGCAATTGTTTCGTTTGCCGAAAAGTTATAAATTAGTGTTAAAACAAGATAATTCTAATAACGATTAATTTGCTCAATACGCAAGTTTGTTGTTGTTTGTTTGTTTAATAAAGTTACGATGTTGTAATATTATTAATATAGATCTTTAATACTTAACTAATACCTTGGATTGGATAGTTAGATATCTTGCTAGAAGCTTCTAAGTCTACGTCTAATCTGAGTAAAACTAAGCTAGAAGTAACAATTATGATTAAAGCATGCAGTATGTTGCAATGTTCATATTAAGCATATAGGTATTATCATGGATCACAAAAACTAAAGGGAGATGTGAAAAGGGGGCCGGGCCAGTGTCGCTGCAATATGCGCAAAAACGGAACACATTGCTCGCGACAGTAATGATTCAATACATTATGAGGCTGAAAGCCAGTCGAGATATTATGTGTAAATAGTTTACAATGCTTGCGTAGTACTAAAGATTATTCGAACGTTGAGTTCTGATACCGCAATGGATATTGAGCATATCCAAGCTAACAAAATACTTTCTATCACGTGTTACTGGTGGTGATGCGACACTAGGTTTCGTACTCAGCGCGTTGGTTCGCATCTCTCTAGATCTCATGGGTATTATATTAGCATTAGGTTTGACGCTGGAAAGATGGCGATACAATCATACAAATATGCTTTTAGATCGATAGTGTTCCGGGTTATAAATCCTTCCAAACCAGGTTTGCTCCCATTGAAAAAAGTTGTTCAGTTTGATGAGTAGAGTATGTGGTTTAAAGGTTAATTATACTTTTCTTTACATCCTGTATAATTTGTGCGGACGTAGTAGCAGGTTAACTCTAGTTGCTTATATTATTGGTAGTGACCAGTTAATGCCAGGGCAATACCACCCACGTCAAAGTGATGATGATAAAATCACTTGATGTGGTTGCAATTCCAATACATACTATCTATTTATGAACATGATACAAAATATCTAAGTAAGTATCTATTATTTTTTTATCAAAGGTTTTAGATATGCTTACATTTGGTAGCTTGTTGACAACTTTTGACACAACAGAAATAGGTTGGAGATAATCCCATACAGGTTACTTTCATAACTATCTATAGACAATACCTATGCCAGCTTCCGGCTATCGATAGTGCCATAAACATTATTGCGTTGTCATGTTATATAATCTGTTGATAAAACATATTATCCTAAGCACATAGCAACTATAGGTGTTATGTTATTTATTACGAGCGTTAACCCGTGACTTCGTCCGCACAAATTATATACCAGATTTTAAGTCAGATCATAAGCTATCAAACAAAAAAAATTTCATCAAAATCGGTTCAGTAGTTTTTGCGTGATACTCGTTCAAACAAACAAACAAACACACAAACAAACAGACAGAAAAAAAATCCAAAAATTGGTGAAATGGAATCAGGGACACCTAAAAACCATATCGTAACTTTTTTTTTTGTTAATATCTTCAATGTACAGACAAACTTCCTGTTACAGTTTTATAATAGTATAGATAGATTACTTAAGTCAAATACGTATATATGTTCTGACTTCTCCCTCTTCGGATACAGTCGGTGTATCACAGTGTGTTGATTAAGGGTATCAAATTGTAAACGTATTGAGTGGCATCTTCTGTAACGAAAAAGCTTCAATAAAAAAAAACATAAACAATTTAAGTTATAGTACAGGGTGAAATCGAAATCATTCATAAAACTAAATAAATATTTAGTAGTAAATACTCTTTCTTATATAAGGTCTAACAAAATTAGGTGAAACTATTTTAAGGGGATGATCAGACCATCAAACTGAACAACTTTCTCTATGGGACCAATAGTGAAATCACGAAAAAAAAATCTGCTGTCCCATACATTTAGGTCGAGTAGGTTTGTATGGAACAGCTGATTTTTTTTTCGCGATTTCAATATTGGTCCCATTGAGAAAGTTGTTCAGGTTGATGGTCTGATCATCCCCTTAAAATAGTTTCACCTAATTTTGTTAGACCTTATATACTGTTAGTATTTTCCATGTCATCTATAGTATTTTCTGAACATCTTCATAAATAAAGATTTTGTTTAGTCAACATTACCAGAAAGTCGAATATTCCATAGCATCCTCATCGATATTGTCGCAACTACATTTTATTATATTCCCGCAGGAATCATTCCATTCATTTCGTTTGTGCTGAAAGCATTTTTTCTTACAATAGTATTGCGTATTGGTTAGGAGATGGCGGGAATTTTTTCGATAGCATTTAAGGTCCTATTACATTGACTGGACTGGACGATAGATGTTGTGGTTATTTTTTAATTAATTAATCGTGGCCAACGTTTTTATTATTTATTTAATAATATCGAGCTTAATTATATAACTAGATTAGCTGTGTCCGCGACTTCGTACTCGTAGACCACTGAAAGAAACGACCAAGTAAAGAGAAAGAAAAAAGAATATGAAATATATAGAAAGAATAATGAAAAAGAATTCGCATAATATTGCCATCGAATTAAAACAAAGTAGAATCTATCTTTACATTTCGTAAAACTACACTACTTATTTTTTACATCTATATTGCTTGAGAAGTACTTACAAATACTAATTTAAAGTCCGAACATAGATAGTCATGTCTTACATTTTACGTAGGCAGTTTACACCTACAGCATCAGGACTAAGTAATAGGAACCCGGAATGGCAAAGTTTCTTCTTAACCCAACAAATTAACAATTATTAGAAATCTGTAGATTCTCAAAGCACACACACACACACACCTACACTGATATCCATCATCATCTCAGGCGATGAACGTCTACTGCTGGACATCTAGCAAATACTTCTAAATTGAATTCGCAGTTCTAACTCCTCGGTTCTTATGCTGGAGTGGTACTAACTACCTTAACCGTAAGTCTTGATGATTTTTTGACTATGAATTAGTATAGTGTTGGCATCATCAAGCAAAGACCAAGTCGTTTTTGTACGCATTGTTACTACATTTTTTTAAACAGAATGTTGGTACTTAGTTGAAGACATGTTTCTGACCACCCCGAAAGGGGTGATCGTTTATGCAAACTTTTTATTATTTACGGACCTACATTAGTTTTTCAACTTCCTTTCTACGTCTTCTTTCATTTAATTCATTGCAGATTTCACGATAGTTGATACCTATTCGCCCGCCTGTCTATTTGTCTATCTATATTTAGTCGCAGTTTTCCTCAGTAGGAAGCCACCCCGTCCTCAAATCGCCGGAGGCCCTTCGATTGATCGCTTTACCGTCTCTGCACAATATCTCTTTATCTTTGTCTAGAAGAAAGGGTTACATTCTGTTACAGTTCATCAGATTTCCGTTTTGAAATTAAGATTGAGTTCCTTTGTCCGTATGGTACTGGAATGGACCATTCTATTTCTTTCTGTCGTTAATATACGGAACATTTTGTATATACAGGGTGGAAAAAAAAGGCCGTGGTTGGAGGGAAAGTACCCTTAATATTTATGATGGCAAATTTTACTGAAAGGAAACATTCCTTTATTTTCAAATTTAATTAAAACTGCATTTAAAGATTTTTGAAAAATCATCTGCTTGAGCCGGGAATCGAACCGGTGAAACGTGAAAAAAAAACCTTTATTTTATGATACCAACCGAAAGAGTCATTCATAAGGATCAATTTCTTTTAAACAACATAGTATCTTAAATTAAAGAAAGACCATGAAAAAATATTTTTTTATTGTTAAACTTACTATCTAAAGAAAAACTTATACTCATACTTTAAAGTATTTTCTTTAGATAGTTTAACAATGAAAAAAAATTTTTTCTTGGTCTTTCTTTAATTTAAGATACTATGTTCTTTAAAAGAAATTGATCCTTATGAATGACTCTTTCGGTTGGTATCATAAAATACAGGATGTTTTTTTCACATTTCACCGGTTCGATTCCCGGCTCAAGCAGATGATTTTTCAAAAATCTTTAAATGCAGTTTTAATTATTTTTGAAAATAAAGGAATGTTTCCTTTCAGTAAAATTTGCCATCATAAATATTAAGGGTACTTTCCCTCTAACCACGGCCTTTTTTTTCCACCCTGTATATTGTATGGCTGATTTTATTCCGGAAATAATCAATAGACTATTTTTAACTTTATTGTTTTATAATTATTTTTATTTTGACATTGCTAATTTTATTTTATTATACAATTTGACGATCATGTTATGAATGGACATTTTATGTAAGAATGTGACATGTTATAGTATGAAATAAACGAATCTAATCTATTAAAAATGTACAAAATAGACATAAATGTACAAAGCTACCCAAAGACGTTCTAAATATAGCATACTAGAAACTATGCCCAGCGTATTGTGTCTGTATACGTTATAGTCTAATAATCCAACACTTTAACCTGTTGATCGCCACAAAAGTGATTTTTGAGAAAAATATACAGAGATTCCGAAAAAAGAAACCATAAAAAAAACAAATAATCTTTATACAGGGTGAAATTGATGTCATTAGCATCCTTTTAAATTAAGAGTCTACTCATCGAACTGAACAACTTTTACTATGGCAGCAAACGGATCGGTGCAAAAAATAATCAGCTGTTGCATACATTTGAGTCGCGAACTCGTCGACATTGCAGTTTGGTATGGAACAGCTGATTTCTTATTTGCTCCGATCGGTTTGCTCCCATAGTAAAAGCTGTTCAGTTTGATGGGTAATAGACTTAGTTTAAAAGGGTGCTAATGATATCAATTTCACCCTGTATAATATAACTATTCCAGAAAATAAACATAAATCACAAATCATTTTATATGTAATAGCATAATATATTTTCATTTAATGGGACTGAAAAAACATAATATAAAAACACAATGTTAATTCATTTTACAAAATACATACATAAAATCACGACCGAATCCCATTTGGGATGGTCAGAAACACTGCTACAACTACCAACTTTCTTTTCAAGAATGCAGTTGTAAAAATGTAGAAACGCTCACATTTTAGCAATGATGGAATGACAACGTGTCAAGTGGCTCGATTAAATTATTTTAAGTACCTAATCCCCTAATCCTATATGTATACCTACGTAATTCCGACTGCTCTGAAACAGTGAAGGAAAATATTGTTATGAAGCCTGAATATCTCGAACAGCTCCATCAATTCGAATTATGACGAGTAGTGGATTAGCAACCAAACACCACCAATAAAATCAGATAACTGTAATATTGATACGCCGACGATAAAGATCGGTGGTGGTGTCAGCAAAATGACGTCGCTGTCGCTCACCAGGTTAACAGATTTGGAGGTAGGTCTGAATCGATTATGTTCACCTTGAGTAAGGATTAGACGTGTGAAACATCACACTGTATGTGTTTAGTGAGCTTACAAGGTGTTAAGATCTCCAACCTTATGGTTTGGCAGAAACGAGGACAGAATGGATAGCTTTGGAGACACGAAATTGAAATCTCTTTTGGTTTAAAACTATCAAACATTAAAAAAAGAAATAGTGTTTGAACTAATTTGAATATCAGAACTGTCCAGACAAAAAAAAACATTTTTTCTAAGAAGAAAGCTGTAAAATTCATGCATAAAACATAAAAGTATGCAGAGCATTTAAAATACTACGTGCTATGTTACGAAAGTACATACATTATAATTAATATGTAAATTGTACACAATCTTATCACAAATTTACATGAAAATAATACACATAATGTAACTGTTTTGCTTTACATTAGAAGTCATTGCAAAAGAATTGATTACAGGGATGAAGAATTGAAATGTAAAATTAAGATATTTATAAATATGTTTTGGGGCTGGTATAGCCTCTAGACTAAAACTCCATAAAAGTAAAGAAAACAACATGTTTTTTTATCTGTTTGCGTTTGCATTTTTTATCATTTTGTATTTGAGTAAAAACTGACCCAGTTCGAATGAAGTTTTCAAATATTTGGCTCAACTTGATACGGAAAAAATGTTTTATTTCATCGCAAGCATCTCATATTCCAGCGTCTCAGTAGATCGGTTTTTAGTTCGGTGCCAAACTAAGACTTTTTTGTTTCAGTATTTCGGTCTTACCGAACTGCTACCGAACTATACTGAGATGATTTAAATAAATATAAGTTCATTTATTTATATTAAAGCACTACGTACATAACCATTAAACTAAAGAAAAAACAAAAAAAAAAAAAAAAAAACTAATACTACTTACAAATAAAAAATGTCCTCGAAATTTCCGCCGCTTGGCGGCAAGGTGCCCAGGAGGCTGGCAGCCTTACCTCTTTGTATGGCCAGGCTGATGCGCTGACCGAGGTAGCTGCCAGCCCTCTGCTCACCGGAGACCTCGAATAGGCGCGCCGATAATTCTTCAAATAATCGGCGCGCCTCTGGCCCCCACGACCCAATGTCTCGACCCCAAACGGTGCAAATATGTAAGCCTCGCCGAGGTTTACATATAAGCGCCGTTTGAGGTATTCCGCGGTAGCCGCCGTCGCACCCGCATTGGATGAGGTCGCATGGACGTGGGACGGTGCCAGTGTATCTACACAGGTAGCGTCCCAGACCAGCGACCTCCCCAATTTCCATGGAACGAGCGTTATTCCGTCGGGCCTCTTCCCATCGCTCCGTATTAGACCTCTAGGTTCTAAGATCGCGGGTACATTGGCAGTAACAAGGGCCCGACGGATAACGTCGTTCAATGTTGCGTGGCGTGACCAGCGGCCAGCGCTCCGGGAGCAGGAGAGTCCGTGGTGGCCGAGTTCGTTGATATAAATAGAACACTTTTTTTTAGAGGGAATTAGAAAGCTTTTTTTTTTAAATAAAAGATAGGTTTGCTCTTGACATCAATCTAGTCCTCAGTACAAAGATGGGGGTCGAAGATGTAGCGAACTTACCTAGAAGAAGCCTATTCACTCGCACTTTAAAGGAATAAAGATTGCTTCAAAACTGACAAGCAAGTTTTGTTAAGAGTGCGGAGTTCATATAAACAGATTCTGGATTCTGGATGAAATAAACATTAAAGAAAATTGTAAGAGTACTTCATACATTAGCTCAAACGGAAAAGTTAATGTCGTTCCAGGTTCGGGAGTACATTTTCTACTTTGTGCTTGATAAAACTTAAATTAGTTCACTTTGAATCCCAAATGGATTCGAAAGATTGGGTTCAATTAATTGGATTTATTTAGAAAGGTCTGTCAAAGGTTGAAGTTAAAAGTGTCTGATATTTTACAAGGTTTTTATTTTAACTAGAACATCCCTCAACTAAAACTAAAACATGGGACATATTTTAGCAGTTTGAGCTACTTCTAAGTCGTGCTAATTTTATAAATGTGTAAAAGTTTCAATGTTTGTGAATCAATCATTCATAAATTGGTTGGAATTTAGCATTCATATTCTTCAGGATTAACACATGTATACTTTTTCCAAGGCAGACGAACTCACGAATCTATACTATTATAAAACTGTAACAGGAAGTTTGTCTGTACATTGAAGATATTAACAAAAAAAAAGTTACGATATGGTTTTTAGGTGTCCCTGATTCCATTTCACCAATTTTTGGATTTTTTGTCTGTCTGTTTGTTTGTTTGTTTGTTTGTTTGTTTGAACGAGTATCACGCAAAAACTACTGAACCGATTTTGATGAAACTTTTTTTGTTTGATAGCTTATGATCTAACTTAAAATCTGGTAATTTGTGCGGACGAAGTCGCGGGTTAACGTTCGTATCTTACTAATATTATAAAAGCCAACGTTTGGAATTTTGATGTTTAGATGTCTCTCAATGACGAAAAAACGGCTGAACGGATGTGGATGATTGGCATGCAGATAGAATATGTTCTCGATTAACACATAGGATGCTTTATTAAGGTCTACGCAGACGGAGTCGCGGGCAACAATTAGTAAATAATAATTGCATGGTCGTGTCACATTTCTAGACTAGGTGTCTAGGAGACGCAAAGGCGACAAAAATATTTATGTAACAATATTTTTTATATAGGTATCAGAAAAATGTTAAGGGTGTATTTAGATAATGAAAGTAAACAAGTTTCCCTTTGTTGTCGAAAAAACCTATACACTATACAGGGTGTTAGGGTAAAGAGTTGCATTACTTTAAGCGTTGATTGTACCCATGATACTGAACAACTTTCCCAAAGAAGGCTATAGAAAATACGAAAAAAAAAATCGACTTTTGATACAAAAGTTCGACTAGCTGATTGCATTTAGTATGGGACGTCCATAAATTTTTTTACGTATTTCCTATACGTTTCTTAGGGAAAGTTGTTCAGTATTATGGGTATAATCACCCCTTAAAGTAAGACAACTGTTTACCCTAACACCCTGTACCTATTCTAAAGTGCCGATCTGCTGATCGATTTTCAATGGGAGGTTCAGAATGAAAGAAAAGAGTAAATATGTACTTCAAAAAGTTTGATCCAAACCTGAAACTGTTTTATAAAAAGTTCCTTTTTTCAATGTACGAATGATGTACGTACAAAGTTAAAGTTTTTCTTATTCTCATAGCATTATCATGTTTAAAATATCCCTTCCATGGAAATGCATGAACGTAATAATAACTTCACTAACTTCTTACCCCTTAATTCCAATTAAATATAATTATTTTATAACCCTTTCAGTCTTCACTCACGATGGGTGGGTTTTCATTTTCAGTTTTCACACGCAGTTATTTCGAGAGTGGTTTATTTCTAGTCGTTTACGTAGGTATACAGGGATGAGAGTAATAAATAATCTTATTTCCATTTTTGGACAAAAGAAATGTTCTTATTCTTATCGTGTGGGCAGAGCCCTGTTGTCAGAGTTTTCTCAGACCGCCTTACGGCCTCTGACGTGGTTTTTATGTAACGACTACTACCACCAGTGATAGTAGCCGGGACCAACGGCTTACCGTGCCATCCGAAGCATGAATCATTTTTCTTTTCAGACAATCAGGTGATTCAGGCCTGCAATGTCCTAACCAACTAGGGAAAAACGCACAAAGTGACATATCACTAGGTATCGAACCCACGACCTCCGTGTCGAGAGCCAATGCTCTTAACCATTAGACCACGGAGGCAGTCTGAAAAAGTCAAAGTCTGTCAAAAGAACTGTTTTCCTATAAGGAAATCATTTGAGAATGACTAGAAAAATAATTTTATGTTTTTGTGACCCATATATTAGCTTCCATATAAACTTCTGTATTCCTAGTGTTCCTAGAGGACTTATGTTTAGCTTCAGAACATCTAGATTCACTCACTCACTCATTCACTTACAACCTGTACAGTGGGACACACAGGTAGTGAGCCTAAGTAATGATAATAAAGTGGTTACTTTAAATGTGAATAAACAAAAGTTTGTGTATAAGAAAAAATCGGACGGCTTGAGCACAGTTGGTAGTGAACCTGCCTGTTGATCCAAGGATGGCGGGTTCGAATCCCACGAGGGGCAAATATTTGTATGATTGATATGAATAATTGTGCCTGAGTCATGGATCTTTGTATCTGTATGAATAATGTATTATACAGGATGTTAGGGTAAACAGTTGTGATTGTATCCAACTGAACAACTTTCCCTAAGAAACCTATAGGAAATTCTTAAAAAACTTTCTGGACTTCTTATACTAAATGCAATCAGCTGATCGAACGTTTGTATGAAAAGTCAACATTTTATTTTGCGAATTTCCTATAGTTTTCTTTGGAAAAGTTGTTCAGTATCATGGGTACAACCACTGCTTAAAATAATGCAACTGTTTACCCTAACACCCTATATATTGTGTTCTAGTCATCATAACATACAAGTAGGTACGGGCTTGATTCTGGTACTTTAAATGGGACTAGATAATGTCCATGACATATATTTAATTAATTATAGATTAGACCACGAGAGAAAAGTTCTCGAGTGGCGATCACGTACCGGAAAGCGCAGCGTGGGTAGGCCTCTCACACGGTGGACCGACGACCTGGTGAAGGCGGCGGCGGGGACCGTTATAGCGATCCTTGGGGAAGGTCTATGCCCAGCAGTGGACTTCCATCGGCTGAGATAATGATTTTGACGGCCCGGTAGCACAGTCTGTAGAGAACCTGCCTGCTGTGCCGAGGGTCGAGGGTTCGAATCCCGTAAGGGGCAAATATTTATATGATGAATATTTGTACCCGAGTCATGGGTTTTTGTATCTATATTATGTATTCTATATCGTTGTCTAGCCATCATAATACAAGTCCAGGTACTTTAAATGTAACTAGATAATTTGTGTAACAATGTTCAAGATTTTTTTTTAAACTGATGATGACGAGATTGGACCTAATCTAAAATTTTAAAAAAAATTTAAGATTAGGTCTACTCTCGTCACTTTGGTAAGACGAAAGTGGTTGTGTTACTTTTGTGTTTTAGATAGTATTATTCAGATGTCTTTTAGGTTTATTTGACTCTGACATCAGTACATGGACCACAAAAAAAATATTGAGTGCAAAGTGAGATTCCATTTTAATTGACATACGGACGGCACTTTTTGTGGCGCTGTCATCACCGCCAGTGTGAGCGTAATTGAACGGAATTTACATAGCGAACTTTTAATTGCTCTACTGCATCAGAAATCCGACGAAAATCCTGTCGAAAGTAGAACAACGCATACCTCCTATACAGGGTGTAAAATTAAAAGGGACACTTACTTAAAGGGGTCCTTCAGACCATCAAACTGAACTATTTTCTCTATGGGACCAATATCGGAATTGCGTAAAAAGATGGCTGTCCCATACATTTCAGTCGAGTTATGTTTGCAGTTTTGTATGGGACAGCGCATATTTTTTTTCGCGATTTCCGTGTTGGTCCCATAATAATAGTTTTTCAGTTTGATGGTCTGAAGCAACCCATTAAGTAACTGACCCATTTTGCAACCTGGATTAAAATTTTTTGGCTTACCTACTCACTTATTCGTTGAATTGTCTTTTGTAGCAACCCTATTTGTTCAAGCGACCAATTTACTCGCAAAGTAATTTCGTCATCTACCTAATTGTTTCGAAGCTATCTAAGATCGAGGCCTGATGAACAAAAGTAACTAGCAAGGCTTCATTATACTTAAATATTTGTTACCATGGAACCTATTATAGGAGTTTAATAATGCCCGCCAAGGGTCTTATTGTTTACTACCCGATTATATCGGTATCAAATCGAAATGGTGTTTTTTGGCTATTTTGCCGTAGATCAAAGTAAAATTAATGGATAGGCCCAAAGTGCGTTAAGTCCAAGCACACATATAGCCAAGAACTAGTACACTTGGTCCATACAAACTAGCACACTTGTCTGACATCTCACATCTCGGTACATATTTGATGTATATCTATCGCATTTGTTTTGCCGTTTAGCATTTGGTTTAAAGGCCCATCCCTTAATTTTTACTTTGTTGTAATGGTTACAACGCCGGACTGCCAAACCAGGGTCCAGGTTTCGAATCCCGGTTCGGTGATGGATGTTATAATGTTCGTGCCGTTGTTGTATGGTTTCCATAATATAAAAGCCTATAGTGCTTACTTGGGATCATTACAACGTATTTGCCTGTCAGCCTTATTTATTTATTTATTATATTTATTTATCTAAGTATTCTGCTCCATAATCTTTAATTAACCAGTTTCAGACAATTAATATGATGGTCAGAGAAACGCGATATAATTTAAAAATTTTATAGTACGTACAGTCATGTCCGTGTGGCGTCGGCTAAGAATAGCACCATCCTATTTCCTCCCGTGGGTATCGTAAAAGGCTACTAAGGGATCTACTGAAGGATGGGTAGCAGCATCCTCCGAGTACACACATTGATTCGATCCAACTGCGATCGCCAACAAGCGTGGCGATTATGGCAAATCCCCCCATTTTGGGGGAGGCTTATGTCCAGCGGTGGACGTTTAATGGCTGATATGATGATGATGATGAAGTACAGTCATAAATTCGAGGAGTTTACTAGAAGCCATTGAAAAGTCTTTCCACTTTCTGACTCCATCAACAGAACAGCTTGATAGTACCAAATTATTGTAATGAAAAATAGATTAAATTGGATTTTCTTAGATTTGTTAGGTCCGTGGTTTGAGGTACAGAAGTACTGTTTAAACCCAATTTAAGTTTTTTTTATCTGTAGGTTGGAACTCTGTAAGCGCAAACTCCACTGCAAAAGCTAACATAGCTTATCTTAGCTCAGATAACGCCTGTTTTTTCATACCTTAACAAAGACAGGAGCTTTGATAAGTTATATGTCAAGATTGACAGTCGAAGCTACGAAAGCGTAGCAAATATTACTAGGGTGTTTTGTTACACCCAATGCAAAAAAACATTAAAATGAAATTAAAAATTAAATTAAAAATTATTTATTTCAGATTATTCATCCATATTGTGTTAGTAGCAATTGTCTTATAACTATGTAAGTTCACAAATAAATTCATTCATTAATAAGATTAAATAAATTACAATATCACAAAAAAATACATTATTGTACAAAGGGGGATGAGCTGGCATGCAATAGCATCCACCTCTGCAGCATGGGGGAGTCCCACCGCTCACGAAATGGTTTTTCACCAAAAATTTTTCTCTTTTGTTCACAGAGGAAGAAGGCACAGAGCTCGAACTGGAAGCGCTATACCGACGGTACTGCGTCAGACTGAAACACGCCTTATTCGTATCAGCATTATGTGTTACTTTGCTGTGCTGCACTGTGCTGCTCTGTGCTGTGTTCATACTGCATTCTAATGTGAGTATACATTTTCTATTCATTTTAAATTAAAAAATGGCACCGCACCTTAGGTACCATTAATCTGAAATAGTGCACAAAAATAAGATGGGATTAATTAATTCCGATAAATTATTTAGGTTCATAGTTTTCTAAAGAATAGCTGATGTCGATTTAAATGTAAAAAAACACCTAGGGCAGAATAATAATCATTTCAATGCATCATGATTATGTTAAATATCTAAGAATTGAGAGAACATTAGAAACATAGCACAGATCTTAACACCTAGAATTAAAAAAACGAATAAACAAAAAGCAGAGTAAAAAAGGAAAAGGCAATTAACGAAATGATGGAAATCTAATCTATAGGTGGAGCACCGATCATAGATTGATCGGACACCACCTACAAATAAAAGTAAGCAGCAAAGAACGTTATTAATACCAACTCACTGTTCAGGGCTGCAGTCTCCAGGGTCCGAATAGCAATAATGATATATATCACCGAACTCCGCTACCCAATCCGTCGCGTCACAACCGTACATAAATTCCATAGAACTTAGTTGTACGGCCAGGAATCGAACCGCCGCCTCATGATTGAGTCGCTAGCTTTCTTCCGTATGGACTATCCATCTATCCTGGGTGCACCTAGGACGGTTGCTTAAGTTCATTCACAGGCTCGATAGAGCAACGGTGTTTTTTTTTCATTTCGAAAAAAAACCTCCGATAGGAGATGGCACCACAAGAAGAAGAACTAAAGTATCTGACATAATAGTAAGTAAACTCGGCTCGGTAAACCCTTCTTATGGTCCTTCAAATTGTCAGCAGTAATAAGCAGTAGCTCCTCCCTGGTCAAAGCTGTATGCTGCTGAGTCATGTACAAGTAACTGGCCAAGTGCGTGTCGGACCACGCGCAGGGTAGGGTTCCGTAGTTGCCCGTCACAATATAATATGGACTTAGGAGGCTTTTTGTTTTATACTACGGTTTAACGGCTAATAAAGTCTAAAAAGAACGTTTTATAAGTTGGACGACTATTACTCGTAAACTTGTAAAGCCTACTTAGCGGTGATAGTTTTCCTTTTAATTTTGTTATACTGCCATGAATTTTGCCAAATTACAATTTTCTAGTACTAAGCGTCTCTGAGCTAAGCCGCGGACGGACGGATATGAACGGACATGGCGAAACTATAGGGTTCCTTGTTGACGTCGGAGCCCTAAAAAAATGTACAACATGCCTTCGTCAGTACAATGAGATTGCATCACAAGAAGAGATACACTTAACTACCTGACATAATAAGAAATTGCATCTCGACATCGTTATTTTAGTTTCCAGACGGCAAACTGATGAGATCCCTGCTTCATACGTTACTTCACAAGATTAACGACATACATGTGTTTAGATCGTTTATAATTTCTCTACCGCAGTGGTTCCTTTTTACTACTATTTGGAATTTCGAGACCACATAGTATATATTTATTTACAACAATATACAATATAATAAACAAACAAAAACACGAACAAACTTAATTAAATAACCCATTCCGTATCGATCAGGTGCAAAGGTGCCCCTAACGGTAGCAGCATGGCCGCGTTGTATTGCTATGGCCATCCGTAGGAAAAGAGTGGGGGTCACATTTTCTCTGCCTAAGTCGAAGTACGATTTCAACAATAATGCTTTTAGCTTCAGCTCCCCACACCCCTGTGGTCTCCACAGCGACGGGAACAAGAGATATTGAAGCAGGCATTTATCCAGGGGAGATTCATGGGTGGGATTTATCCCCCCCCCCCTCCTCCCAAATTCCGAATATTTGTGTAGAAAAGTGATTACAGCGCTTTCTTTTTTCATTGCTTTTTAAGTGAATGTCCTTCCGAAACAAGATTCTGGATACAGTTTATCCACCATATTTTATGGCCACTACACATTTCCACCTCTGTAACTCCTGTAACCATAGGACAAATACGGCAACCACTTACAATAATAGACAATGAAGTCCAGCGAGCCCAAAGGAATTACTCTAATCTAATTAAACTTTAACTCTATGGTTTCTTGTTTGATAACCGAACCCTAAAAATGCATTTTAGACTTTCTCTTATTAATTTATTATTGAGGAGTAGATTAAGTTAATTTTTTTCATGTAAAAATAGTAGTAATACTGTATGACCTATTATTTTTCTTATTATAGGTATACATGGCCTGAGTTCAATTTCTGTATATACTATCTGGGATAGAGCTTTAGTACTTGTTTGTACTGGCTGACCCCGGAGCGTGTATGTAAACTTACAAGCTATCTGATGAGATTCTGTCGCTTCCCGGGCAGCATGGGCTTCCTTGCTTTGTATTACTTGTCCGACACTAACCATATAATAATATCATCATCATCACCCAACTATACAGGGTTTAAACGTAAACGCTTTACATACTTAAGGGTGCACTTCAGACCATCAAACTGAAGATCTACTATTGGACCAACATTGAATCGCGAAAAAAATAACAGCCTTTTCATACATTTCGGTCGCTATTAATATTTTCTATGGAACAGCAGATTTCTTTCGCGATTTCAATGTCTGATGGTCTGACGTATTTAAGTTTACACCCTGTTTATATCATACTACATAGGGCCTACAATATCGCTATGCCACAAGCGTCGGGAAACGAACTAGTTTGCAAAAGTCCAAACAAGCATGTAATTATAAAATAAGTAACAACAAACATAGTTAATCCGTTAACAGCGCTGTAACGAAGTTCAATTAATTGAACGCAGCACGCTCGAGGCAACAGGCTTTCATTAACCGTTGTTTACATCATATAACTCAACCAAGTTAGAACAGTAGCTAGGGCGCTCCTGGTTTAGTGGCACATGAGTAGCCCCTTCAAAGACGAAGCTTCATATAATCACGCTACAATAGGTACACTGCACAAGGCTCGGCAGTGTGACTTCTCTTCCCACCGATCCCTGCTACCCAATCCGCCGCCTTGTTCCAGCAACGCCCAATGCCAAGGTCGGTACCGTACCCATACAATGGGTGCCCTTGGGCTAGTTGCTTAAAGGCATTGACGTAGAATACTATGGACGCCGGGTCTAGTACGAAATTCTCAAAAAAAGTGTCCGAGAGTAAACTACATAAACCTAAGTACGTGTAGTGATTTAAACCAACTAAAAAGATTGAAAATTCTGAAATTATTTTCCATCCCACAGCCCCATCGGGGCAAGACGCGCTCCGTTCGCCCGCGCGTGCGCGTCATCGGCCGATCAAACGAAGACTGTCGCGTAATTGGTTCTCTTTTTACGTTTTGGTGCTCTTTTGGTTCGGACACTTTTGAGCGCGGACCCTACGTCCAGTAGTTGGTAAGTCAATGCTTACTAGGGATATAATTCGGAGTGCACTGCATACAAACGGAGTCTGGTTATATCTTCAATACTAACTAATTAAAGTCAATGAAAATTTTCAGAATCTAGAAATCAATCTAGAAACTAATATCTATGCTTGTATGTCGTCTTTTCAGTGCCTCAAAGATTTTTATTCAAATCTTAAATTAACCCTAGCATTGAAACAATATAATTTCAACGAAAATCTGACTGAATACAAGCATAGAGATAAGTTCTTTCACTGGTCCCGTTGGCAAATCAGGGCACTTCGTCGTCAGTAGTGTGGTCCCGCCATAGCCCGCAGTAATAAGCAGTAGATGCTCCCTGAATAATGCTGGATAAAAGGTGTGATATAGGTAGTTTTATACCGCACGTGTCATGCTACGGCCTCTGGTGTATTTACAAGCTACTAATTCAGAAATCTAAGGATATACCTAATTTATTTATCTCTATTTTATGGAAGTTTAAAATTTGATTTTTTAACAGCGTAACATAGTAAGAACAACTCGTCATGTTAATGATCAACAAATAATACTTAGAAGTAAGCAAAAATTGCAAAATCAGTATTCATAACCAATTTGCAAACGGTAGAACACCACGCAAAGTTGTGTCCCTCCAAATATCAAAACTTGTATAGTTAGCTGACTCGATTTAATTAAACCGTTAGTGTGGTCAGGAACTATAGTTGTTATAACAATTGTTTGTTACAAGTTAACTTCGTAATATAAAGTGAATTTACACTCTCATTCAAAAGTTTTAACGATATGCACGTACGTTTGTTACTGATGTGGTATGTTTTATATCCCACTAAAAACGTTAATGTGAAAAAAGAGAAGAGGATAAAAATAGACCCTTTATCTTGTTGCACTAAACTTCAGAGGTGTGGTTGGCTGGGTTTACGTAAGCCGATTGCAATTATTTTTGACTTAATCCACGCCTCTTCATGACGGCTGGCCATGTGGTGTCGTCGGCTAAGAATAGCACGACCCCATTTCCTCCCGTGGGTGTCGTAAAAGGCGACTAAGGGATCTACCGGAGCATGGGCAGCAGCATCCTCTGAGTACATTCAATCTAACTGCGATCGCCAACCCGCCTGCCAAGCGTGGCGATTATGGCAAATCCCCCCATTTTGGGGGAGGCCTATGTCCAACAGTGGACGTCTACCGGCTGATATGATGATCATCCACGCCTCTTAGCCTGTTCTCTGTTTTTAACTTTATTAACTTCGATTCTGGATGCATGCCTCTTCGTATTCTTTGATTTTGGGCGCGCCATGGCTATTAGCAAAACTTCAACGACTCATGTTTCCAAAATTCCTTCCAAAACACCAAAAACTAAAACAAGTTTCAGTATGGAGACGTCGAAAAAAAAATTAACAATCAGCTGATGTAGTCTCTTGGTACTGTAGATTTGTATGAAACACCTGTTTTCTTTTTCTCGAAGTTGGCTCCATAGTGAATGTTGTTTAGTTTGACGATCCGAAGCATCTATTTAAGTCACTAGGGTGTTCTTAACTGCTTCCGTGGTCTAATGGTTAAGAGCATTGACTCTCGACACGGAGGTTGTGGGTTCGATTCCCATGGGGGACACCTAGTGATATGTCACTTTGTGCGTTTTTCCCTAGTTGGTTAGGACATTGCAGGCTGAATCACCTGATTGTCTGAAAAGAAAAATGAATCCGTGCTTCGGATGGCACGTTAAGACGTTGGTCCCGGCTACTATATCTGGTGGTAGTATTCGTTACATAAAAACTACGTCAGAGGCCGTAAGGCGGTCTGAGAAAACTCTGACACCAGGGCTCTGCCCACACGATTAGAAGAACTAGGGTGTTTTGTTATACTCTGTAGTTGTAGTAAACTTTCAAATTGCCTTGCATGGGTAAGTTAATTACCCACTGGCAACAATAGAGTACTTAAAGCTTTACATTTTAAGTGAAAAGTTGTTGGAAATAAATCAGGTAATTTCGATCGTTATTAATTGGAGTCAAAACCATTAAGAAGTAAAAGTTTATGTGAAACAGCTGGATAAACCAATGAATAATGAATTTTTCCATTACTTATTAACTTTAATTACTTTCCAGCTGGAAGTTCAAAGTCGGGGCGAAAACGAATGACCTCATTTTCAAATCCGATTTATAATAAAACTTTATGGTAATTCGTCGTCGTATCTCGTCGTGAGCATATGCGAATAGCATATGCTCACGACTATATTTTGTGTATGGACTATAT
The DNA here is from genome assembly GCA_927399405.1 of Agonopterix arenella. NCBI lineage: Eukaryota > Metazoa > Arthropoda > Insecta > Lepidoptera > Depressariidae > Agonopterix > Agonopterix arenella. The sequence goes on from OV656701.1 coordinate 16,716,787, forward strand.
ATAAGATTGTCTAAAACAAAAGATTTTTATTTTTATTATTTTATTTATTTATATTTCCCCGAGAACCCTCTCGGGGAATATAAATAAATAAAATACTACCCAGTTAGAGATATTCTGAAAACTCTAAATATCCACGTTTCTTTCTTGTACCGAAACTTTGTCCAGTGTGACGGAGAGTGAGCCCGTCGCCACTTCTTCTTTTCGTGTCAATAGTTCTAATACTGTTTCACCACTTATAAACAACGAGCGTTGACCCGCGACTTCGTCCGCACAAATTATATACCAGATTATAAGTCAGATCATATTTATTTATTAAATTGATTTGAATGATTTTAATAAATGATGATCATGATGTTTCAGCATTTGTATGCCTTGTAGAGAATTTTAAGTAAGTAGTGGTTGGACACTAAAACATAACCGGTCAGTACAAAAGCTTCCCATTCTGGCGCCATTTATTATAAATAACTAGAGTTAACCCGCGACTTTGTCCGCACAAATTATATACCAGATTATAAGTCAGATCATAAGCTATCAAACAAAAAAAGTTTCATCAAAATCGGTTCAGTAGTTTTTGCGTGATACTCGTTCAAACAAACAAACAAACACACAAATAAACAGACTGACAAAAAATCCAAAAATTGGTGAAATGGAATCAGGGACACCTAAAAACCATATCATAACTTTTTTTTTGTTAATATCTTAATATGTACAGACAAACTTCCTGTTACAGTTTTATAATAGTATCGATAGATATAGAAGATAGATACCTCGAAATTGAAGCACGCCATCTAATACGCAATATTCGAAGAAACAAATTTTACATTTTGGCTTAAACTATAAAGCCCGTTGTTTGATGACAGCCTGTCGAAAACAAACATGTCCACAATACAAGGCTGTTTGTTTGAACTCGTTCCTACAAACGCTTTCAGAGAAGAGGGTCTTTGTTAAGATGTGACAGATAGCTGATGGCCTTCGTTCTAGTACACTTTTAGATGTGAACGAAATCTAATTTAATTCATTTGTTCAAAAATGTAGGGTATCAGTTCTTTGTATTTGGCGTGGGTGACCAAGGACTGAAGATGATAATGTGGCAGTGATGTTTTATTAATCCACTGTTATTTCAAAAAAAGAAAAGAGTTTTGGTTGGAAACTGAAAACTGAAATTAAGGGCCTATGTCGAAAAATAATTGAAACGAAATGGGCGTGTGATAGCTTATATTACTGCCTGATGCGAGAGAAAGAAATGGGGCGGCGCGCGCGCCTGATACGACGCAAGCGTAAAACAAACTTTATTTAATTGTGATTGTACTATTTATGTAAGCTCAATTCTGCTCTTATCAATATTTGTAAAATATCAATCTCTTTTTTTTTTAAGTCTCGTGTTTCTATTATTCACCGTTTAGCAGTTCCAAGCGTTTATAAATAAAAACGGAGGCTACTTTGGCTTGTTTTTCTATCGAGAAAATGTGTCTTAATCGTGTTTTGGCTCTTGTCAAAACTTCAATTATATGTTCAATTTACACATATCCGCTAATCATACTCCTACTTTTGGTACACACGGCGACACATCAAGCTATACAAAACCAAGATAAGCTGGCCGCGCGTAGGGTGAGTAATGTATAACGTCGCGCGGCCAGCTTATATTGGTTTTGTATAGCTTGATGTGTCGCCGTGTGTACTTCATGATATATGACGCTTTGAAGAATCCAATTTTTTCACATAGCCTCTTAACGTTTTGTGCCATAGAATGTATTTAATGAATGATATAAGATATTGCTGCGCGCTCCATACAAACGAACTTTGGTTACCTATATTTTCTATGAAATTTGTCGGATACAATCTCTACTGTATGTTGTCAGATTTTCGTTAATATGTATAATTTTAAAGTTATTGTGCCTCAAAGATTTCCATACAAATCTTAAATTAATCCTAGCATTGAAACTGTATACTTTAAGGAAAATCTGACAACATACAAGCATAGAGATTAGTTTCTAGAATGTTTCTGAAAAATGTCATTGACTTTAATTGGTTAGTGTGCCTGCCCTACCTGCCTTGACACCTGCACGAGAACGGAGCTTATGGACGCACCCGGCAGTGCTATCCGGGTGGCAAAGTACTGGGCTGGAAAAATTTAGAATGTCTTGCCATCGACTCGATAGAAGAAGAAGAAGATCGGTTAGTATTGAAAATATAATCAAACTTCGTTTGTATAGAGCGCACAGCTAAAACTATTCTCCTATGATTTTGTTTTTATTCTAATCTACTTCTGTCGAGTCGATGTGGCCACGATATCGCTAATCGCCTGCCGACGTGGATGATGATGGATGATAAGCTCAGAATATCAGATATCGTTGTTAAGTTTGCCGCGAAAGACATATTGGATTTATCACAAACCTTTCAAACATTATAAAATCATACAGACGACTTGGTTGTTCATAGAAGTGGCGAGGGGCTCACTACGATTCACACTAGACAGAGTTTGGGCACTGCAAGCGAAATATGGATATTCTAAGTATGCATAAGCATATGCTCACGACTCTTTTCCCCAAGGGTGTAGTCAGAGATATTCTGAGAACTCGGACTATCGCCGTTTCACTAGTACTGCCTCCGTGGTCTAATGGTTAAGAGAATTGGCTCTCGACACGGAGGTCGTGGGTTCGATTCCCACAGAGGACACCTAGTGAAATGTCACTTTGTGCGTCTTTCCCCAGTTGGTAAGGACAGGCTGAATCGCCTGATTGTCTGAAAAGAGAAATGATTCAGTGCTTCGGATGGAACGTTAAGCCGTTGGTCCCAGCTACTATCTCTGGTGGTAGTAGTCGTTACATAAAAACCACGCCAGAGGCCGTAAGGCGGTCTGAAAAAACTCTGATACCAGTGCTCTGCCCACACGATAAGAAAGAAAGAACTAATAGTACCAACACTCGGTCCAGTGTGACGCGGAAATTGAAGCACGCTGGTTTCCTCACGATGTTTTCCTTCACCGAAAAGCCAGTAGTGTTACAAATCGTGCATAAATACCGAATAACTTCCGAATAGGACCACCACGGCTTACATAAACATGTTTCGGGGAAAATATTCTACGCTATGGTTTTAAGGTTATAACTTTAAATTGAACTGTAATATAATATCAACATCATCGTCCGCCATATTTTACCCGTTTTATAGTGTAAAAATAAAACCCGACTACTGAAAAGCCACGCTCTAAAAAATATGTCGAGCTATCGAACTCTTTTTTCAACGGCTAAAGTTGTGTGCAACCGTTCTGTGTGTGTATTTTTTGCGTCAGTGCCGATACTTTTATGCCGGGTACGTGAATAAGGAGCTACGCTGAAAAACAGCGCCGGTCAGTGTGCTTTATAACATTATAACATTACAAGCAAACGCTGAAGCCGAATCGCTTTCTTCTTCTTGCGGAGCGATCTCCTATCGGAGGTTGTCTTTCATTAGGGCTATTCGGACCCTGGAGACTGCAGCCCTGAACAGTGAGGTGGTGCTCATATCTAACCATTCTCACAGGTTCATAAGCCAGGAAGTCTTTATTTTACCATGCATTCTCTAAAATTTTTCTTTACAGAATATTCTGGCGAAGTTTGTATTTTATCTTTGCTAGTTCCTTTGTCATAATTTTAAAATATTAATATAGATAAAATTATTATTATTATTTATTTATTATTATTATTATTAATTAATTAATTATAATAATTAATTAATAATAAATTAATTTTTAATAATAATTATTATTATTTTTTTTTTTTTATTAATTTTTATTATTAATTATTATTATTATTTTTTATTATTATTTATATTTTTTATTCTGATATTTAGATAAAATTATGTTGTAAAACTTTTGTGCTGTGACAATAAATCTATATTATTTCATTTATATCTCACGAATAAGGGAATGGGTCAGACAGCACGCAAGTAAACAATTTTTTTTTATTAATTTTTATTTATTTTATATTCGGAAGATTTATAGCATTACAATAGTTCCCGATTCCCTTTGTAGAGTGAAAATAAGGGTGAAAATGATTTACTAAGCGGTGATGTCATATCTGGCTACGTGAGCCACATACGAAAGATTTTTGGTGACATATTCGTTTTATAACCACGACACATGCCATTCCAGACCTACTTTTAGTTCAAAGGCTATTGTCCCAGTATACTAAACAAACAGTGAAGTTCGAATAAGGCATTATGCACTTTGACTCATCGTTGTAAACGACTGCTGAGTGCTGAAGTAGTACAAAATTATTGCAGGTGTAATAAACATTTTTTTGTAGGTATATATTTATTATCCCACTGCAAAGGCTTATTCATCGACCCTTTCCTGTTTTGGGCAACCTCTGGCTATCGGTCGTGAAATTTTGCCAGGTTATCTCGCCATCTCTTTCTGGGTCGACCCGACGGCTGCGACGTTTTTTGGGGATCCAGGGCATGATGGTTTATGTCTATCTTTCAGGATACATCCGGTACATAAGGGCTCCCACACATAATTGCGAATTCGCATCGCAAATATCTGCTAGCGCTCGATGACTTTATTACGATGACTTATGTATGATTTTCGCTTGCAGATATTTGCGATGCGATGCGAATTCGCAGTTATGTGTCCGGTGTGCCCTATGTCCGGCCCACATCTATTTAAGTTTGCACTTTTCTTTCCGACTTCGGTTATATAAGTTTTCGAGCAGAACGTGGTGTTTCTGACCCAGTTGGTTCTTTTACCTAGACTATTGTGCTCCATCGCTCTCTGGCAAAAGTTGAGCTTGGAAATTTGGGCCTCAGTAATAGCGACAACGGTTGAGCAAAATAATTTAGGATCGGCAGGATACGTACAAATATTATGTTATGTTACGAGTATGTTACACAAATCGATGAGTCTACGTTTAAGAGAGAGCGGGATTTTCTCCCTTCATCACCTCCTTCATGGACCAGGAGCTCTTCCAGGCGTTGTCGAAGCGTCGTTTGACTAATCTATCTAGGCACTATCGTTGTTCGCGATTTCCAATTTCCTTATAAAAAAGCGGATCTAAATACGAAACACCATATACAGGATGAAATTGATATCATTAGCATAATTTTAAACTAAGAGTCTACCCATCGAACTGAACAACTTTTACTATTGGAGTAAACAAATTGGGGCAAAAAAAACTGCTGTTGCATACATTTGAGTCGCGAACTCGCGTGTGGACATTGCAGTTTAGTATGGAACTGCAGATTTTGTATTTTCCCCGATCGGTTTGCTGCCACAGTACATCTTTTTCAGTTTGATTCGTAGACTCTTAGTTTAAAAGGATGCTAATGATATAAATTTCACCCTGTATATGATGTATCAGACGAAACATATAATTTGAACAAAGATTGTAAGTAAATTAAGAATTACAAGTTAGTACAGATAAGTCTTATTATATCTTAAATGCTTTTTTTCATCAAAGAAAGTAGGTAGGCGGCGCTATCAAAACGCAACATAAGTTTATGTTAGGACACGTATCTCTACACGTTCCCACGTTGTTAATATTATGCAAGGAGCGTCCAGAAATTGTGTTAACCAAGCCCAAGGGCCAAGGTTAACACAATTATTGGTCGCAGGATTAAGAGCAAGTCAGGCTTTAGTGCTTCCGTGGCGATGTACGTGTACAGCACCATAGATCAATACGTATATTGGTAGATCGGTAACTCGCCTTGAATTTTAGGATGTCCTAATTGCGTCCGCTAGACCAGACACCAAGACAGTGATTGTTATGGGTGAAATCTCTCTCTACTACAGCGCAGCGTGTGAGGTGTAGTGCGCTGTTACTCCGATATGTACCCTAGTTCAACACATAGTGCTTCGAAACATAACCGATAGATGGCGGAAGCTGTCTATGGAAAATCAGCTTTCCGCTTAGTTTGTACTAAGATAACATAGCATGTATAGCACTGTCGGGTAATTGTGTAGGTACTTTGCACTGTATTAAAGAACGGGTAAAGATTTTTAGTAAACTGCGTATCATGCTTAAAGTGAAAATGTTTTAAACCCATTTTCTGTAGTTTTGCTCTCATTTGATACAATGCACTCTACAAGTATATTTGCATGGTTTTTGTACGTGGTTTGATTTTAAAAAACTAAAACGTTAACAAATAATATTGCAGCCGATGACTTTTTCGTTCGCATAATGAGAACATTAATTTGTTTTATGCGAACGAAAAAGTCATCGGCTGCAATACTATTTTTTAACTTTTTAGTTTTTTTAAAGGCGGTTTATATTTATTGTTAAAATTTTGTTTATTTTACAATTTTCAGTGGTGAATTCATTAGTTCAATTTAATAGTAGTGCTGTAAATTAACAAACGCACTAGACGATTTTCAATGGTTCCGAATTGAGAAACCTCCTCCTGTTTTGAAGTCGGTTAAAAAAGGGAGTAGCTAAAAGATCTAAACGGAAGCTTCTAAAGATAAAGTATAAGTATACCGATTGTTTAATTAAATTATAGTAGGTCAAAAAAGATAAACTTCAGTTACATATCGTATATCATTGTAGGTAGTCTACTCTCTTAAATAGTCAACACCACAAGGGTGGCTTCAGATAATGAAACAACAACTTTCCTAAAGGAACATGGGTCGAAAAACGAGATTTTTTTTGGACCTTCCTTACTAAAGTACCTACCTACCTATCTGTCGATATAATGGTAGGTTTAGTTTTCTCTTCTTCTCTATTTTGCTCTATCCTTCAGTGAAAGACTTTTGAAAGGATGTTCTTCCTAAAATTAAATAGTGACAACAAAAAGTTGAAAAGTAGGTAGCAAATTTAAGGTTTCAAGATCCAAGGTCTCAGTCATCAAGCGAAGTCACAGGCAGTCCTAGTCTCTGAAACTCTTAATATTGTTCAGTCACGATCTTGTTCAAACGTGTCACTAAAATCTTTTTCCACGCAAGAAGTCCCGCTACTGAAGCAATTTCCGTGCTTATGAACTTGGAATAACGGTCATGAGAGGTGACTTGGATAGCTTGCGGATGAGAGTCTATTACATTCGGGTGATATTGAATTGGAGCCTATACGGAACGTTACTTGACTGACGGTAAAGTGATTACTGGTACATAAGTGACACAGCGTTTTATATTTTTTTCTATTAACGGTACCGTTTTCAATTCTGACATAGATTTCTTGCGATATATGGTGTGATGTTGTTAATATGTTACTTCGAAATGTAGAACGCATTGGATTTCGCCCGCGACTACATACGCATCGGCATACATACCTATACAGGGTGTAAGGAATAGTATCATTAACCTTTTTACTACATACTCTACCCATCAAACTGAACAACTTTTACTATGGGAGCAAACCTGTGAGAACAAAAAAATATCAGCTGTCCAATAATAAACTGCATTATACCTACTCGATTCAAACATATGGGACGGATGATTTTTTTTTGTTCTGACGGGTTTGGTCCTATAGTAAAAGTTGTTCAATTTTATGGGTAGAATATGTTGTTACACCCTGTATTGGGTGCAAGGAAAACCCACCACCACCACCTCCAATTATTAAGTCTAATTATAAGCTTATAATTACAAAAAAAGTCCAAACGTAACCTGTGTGAAAATGACAACGTACAAGACATTGTCATAAATTGTGTGACAAAGATATTTATTTATAAAATATACTGGAATTATGGATAATCCCGGAGGAGCATTGGAATGAACTAACTTTTTATACGAGTACTACGAGTTTTAGCGACGATTGGGGAAAAGATACGTGAAAGGTATTTTTGTGTTCTTTGCAGGAAGTAGAATAAAACATTTGAATTAAGCCATTCCTGCTTTCTTCGAAGTCGGTTAAAAACAAAACACTTAGTACGTAATTATGGTTACCGGTATTATCATCATCATCATCATATCAGCCATTAAACGTCCACTGCTGGATATACGCCTCCCCCAAAATGAGGGGATTTGCCATAATCACTACGCTTGGCAGGCGGGTTGGCGATCGCAGTTGGATCAAATCAATGTGTGTACTCAGAGAATGCTGCTGCCCATCCTTCAGTAGATCCCTTAGTCGCCTTTTACGACACCCACGGGAGGAAATCGGATGGTGCTATTCTTAGCCGACACCACACGGACGTCATCTTCACATTGCACTCGGTCATAATACCTATGACCGAGTGCAATGTGAAGATGACGTCAAGAATAGGGCGATTTGGAGATAACAGACGCGGAAGGGTGGCCTCACCACCGTATAGGATTAACTAGCCGGGATGAAAGAAAGAATTATGGGTTACCAACCACGTACACATGGCGACATGTCAAGCTACGCAAAACCAAAATAAGCTGGCCGCGCTTAGGTAAAGTAATGTATAACGTCACGCGGCCAGCTTATTTTGGTGGCAGTATCAGATCAGATTTTTCGTCAAAGCGACACCGACGCTAGTTAAAATAAACATGTAATATCATTTTTTGATTTGATTTTGAGTTTATTTCTGTGTTTTCATTCAGGGTTTTTCTCTGGGGGTGAAATGGAAAATTAATTGTAAGGATTCCGGGAAATTGCTTTTGAACATAATATTTGACGAATTCTATGTTGAACTTCTTATAAGCACGCAAATCTTTTATCTCTTCAACCCTAAGATAAAACCAACGAGAAGTAGATGCGGTGTATTGTATTCAAAAGATTGAAGGATTTTTGAAGTTGTAATTTTTTTGGCGCGTTATGAAAAACAGATCATAGTGTATTTTCAGCATTTGACAAAAGTTGCGCGCGCCGCGTTACACAACATGTAGTTATTTTTTAGTGTTCTATGCAATGAACATAGGTCCGAATTAAGGGAATATGTTCTATGATTTGAGTACTAAAGTGAATAATAATCAATCATAGACATTTTATATTTGACTCAGTTCTTTTTATTTTATAGACATCTTTTTATTTGTCTTTATTAGTTACCTGAAAAAAGTGATCGAGGCACATGAGAGCAGTGAGTCCACCGGCCACAGTTTTGCGCAGATAGGATAGTGGCAATAAAATACCTCATCTCCTTTTGGTTTTATCTGAGCTATAACCTAAATTCTTTTTTCTTTTTACTTACTTCAGAATTTTGTTATCCTCACAAATCTTTAATATAATAATCCAATAACCAAAGTTATGTGGGATTGATGTTTATTTATTGGATAAGTAGGAAGTTCACTCAAGTGGCCCCTTTTCTGGTAATATATTGAGAAATTCCCAGTGGTCTTTTACTGCATAGGACACGAAAGATATTATTTTAAACGAATAATCGAAATTTGGACCTTAAGATCATATATCTATCAAACACTCATATCAATCAATCAATTGAAATCTTTATATTATGTGACACAGAGGTATTAAAATATTGAAATTTAAAAAAAATGTGACCATAAATCCTCTCCATGCAAAAAAGGGCGTCCTTTATGCAAGGTGATTTCGGTGATTTTTTGACCTCCTCTCTCCCCTTGGAGAGATGTCGTGAGATTTGGCTGAACCTCGTCCCGTACCCCCTGTCCCCTAATCTCACGCGAGATTTTTCCTCCAAATGCGTATTTTTAATATTAATACGTTTATCGGTGTTTGATTGCGTTGGATTTATTAAGAAAAAGAATTATTTTTATTTAGGACTAGTATAGAACATCATCATCATCATATCAGCCGACAGACGTTCACAGCCATAATCGCCACGCTTGGCAGGCGGGTTGGCGATCGCAGTTAGATTGAATGTGTGTACTCAGAGGATACTGCTGCCCATCCTCCGGTAGATCCCTTAGTCGCATTTTACGACACCCACGGGATGAAACGGGATGGTGCTATTCTTAGCCGACACCACACGGCAAGTATAGAACATGTTATACTTAATTTAACCCAGTTTTTTCGCAATTTTATACTGTTTCTTGCGCCCCTCTCCGCCACGTGAGATTAGGTGAGATTCAGCTCAACTACCGTACCGTATTACCGTAACAGATACCGCATTCTCCCGATTTTATGCGCTTTTTGCGCTTCAGGAATGACGAATTAAAATGCTTGTGACAGCCTGTGCCTCATGCGATACAAGGCGCCGTTGTACTAACCGCAGCTGTCAAACGCGAGAGACGGAGCACTGCCAGCCTAGCTAGCATGCCACCCCCTAGAAAACGACAAAAATCGAGATGTGCCTCCATCTTTATTATTTTACGTAGGCCAGAAAGAGCGCGCATGACGTTTTTCTCGTTTAAACGCTTTGTCGTGGGTGGCAGGCTGGTCGTCGCGCGTCGTCAATCGAGAGCTCACAACTCAATCCATGTCCTTTTATATCACAACAGACTTTTTAGGGTGACTTTTACTTATAGTACTCCGTGATTTGAGTTTTGACTCGACTACATCATGATGACCTGGCGTGCAATTTTTGAAAGTCCCTCTCGTCGTTCAAATCATGATTGAATGACACATAATCTCCAAAGTAATTTTGATATTTTCTACTGCAGATTTGAACGTGTGACTTTCAAAAATCTCACTCCTGGTATTATAATATCCATTGATATTTTGCATTATGAATAGCAAAACAATAGTTTCAATTACATCCTGCCCAGTCCAAATAATCTTTGGACATACAAATGACAGTGGCTACGTGCCGATTGTACTAATACCGGAGCCGGACGACTAATTAACAGATCGCAGAATCCGCAACGATACCGGTATTTACGGATTTCCATTTGATTTTGATCGCGATTTTGTTTGCCAATTGCAATAAACGGTAATCAAATCAGTATTCAGAATCTGGCTTGTTACTATTCCATTACTGGTCATTATAATAATTACCCTGTCATGTCGTGTAATTCTACAAACAAACATTTCTGCCACTTTTTGAGGGTTGCGAGGTATCATGAAATCTGCAACTTTGGATTTTATTCCCATAACTTTAGATTATAATTTTAATTGTTAAAAATCATGTTAAGTAGTCTCGTGTGAACCCCGAACGTTCTAAGTTCGAATTTATTGTTTCACATTAATAGGCGGTCTCGTTTAGTGATAAGGTATAAAATTGAATGTAAATGCACATGATCAATTGTTCTTATACCGTGGCAGAGGGGAAATGCTATCGCAAGGCTAGTCCTTATAATAAATAGTCAAAGGTTATTACCAATTATCATCTCTTCAATTGTAGTCTGAGGGCTTCAAAAAAGAAAACGAGTTAAAACAATTGCTCGTCAATAATATTGCCTTTTTTTGAGGAAAAGTCAGATATACTTTCAATACGAGATGGAACAAAGTGCGAGCCGGCACCTAATATGTGTGCTACAAATAACTGTATGGGCTTATCCATTAATTTTACTTTGATTGAAGGTCTTAAGTACTTTTTTTTTATTTTTCTTTGGCTTTGATCGAAGGTAAAAAGCATATTTAAAGCAAAATAAAAATAGGCTACTTCTGGGTAAGCTCGCTACATCCCACTCTGCACTGTAGGTTTAAAACGTTCCTACACAGCCGGAGACCCGGATAAAAACCGGTCAAGAGTGTTTTGGGGTAAGGATTCCGGAAACAATTTATTTGTTGTTAAATACGCTGGTACGAAACCCTCGTTCCGCAAGTCCAACTCGTAAATGACCGGATTTTTATCAACTTTAGTGCGCACTTTCTGGAAGTGAAACTTCTGTACGTATTACTATTATTTATTCTGTGGCATAACAGTCATGATGTCCAATATGAATGCAATGTATTATTAAAGCCAATAATAGAGCTGAATCGAGTTGCAACTGTGTTGTAAATAACAAATCACAATTTGCTACGTATGGGCTCGTGTACTGGAATCTCGATACAATGCTGTCGATTATGTCGATAATTTGTGTCCTTTGGGCTTTGAGCTGAATTTCATATGCTGACTCGATATGCTTGACTTGATTCAGTTCAAAGTTTATATATTAATATTAACTAGGTACGCTGGTACACTGGATAAGATTAGGAATTAGTATATTGGAGGAAGTTTGAAAGTAGCACCTGTGAACACGGCCAGCCACGTGTCCAGGGGGAATAGGTGGGTTTTATCTCCCCCGAAATCTGAATATTTGTATGGAAAAGTGATTACAGCACTTATTTTTTCATTGTTTTTCTATGGATATCACCCAACCCGAAATTTAAATAAAAGGTGTGTGCGCTAAAATGACGGCTAAAAGAGATGAATGGAGTAAGACGACATATTGCGTCTACCCCAAGTAATGGGACAAGGGCAGGAAGATAATGATTAAGTAGGCTAGTTAGGGCATATGAGGGAAGATGGGAGATTGAGAGCATATTGACACAACCATTTTCACGATTCTAGATCGAACTGAAATTGTGAACTTTAAACCTGCAATAAATGCTGGATCAGTTGTGTTTTTAAACCCTTTATGCCTTTGTAAACGTTTTATGTCTCTGTCTCTGGCATCGTAGCTCCCAAACGGTCGAACTGATTGCGATCTGGTTTTTCGCCATCGAAAGCGGATTTTCATGAAAATCGGTTTTGCCGTTTCTAAGATAATTATAATGATGTTCTTGGTGTTATTTTGGCTGAAATCCCTCCAAAGCTCTCAATCAATGCTGATTATTTTGAACTGCTTATTCTATTTTTACGAAACGTAGCTAAAACACTCACACGAAAATTACAATAAAGGATTTAAGGTAACCTACTACCTCCCACTCCATAAAACTCACTCTAACTATCCCAGCCATAGTTTTAGTTATATATCTGCATTTGATTAGACCCTTTTAATTGTTTTCATTGTGGGCCGTAAAAGTCCGGGTTCTGTTTATGTCCGGGTTAATCGTAGATCCGGCAACGGTTGCCCTTCATGACAGCTTGGCATTAGGGCAAAGGGGCAGTACTAAAAATCTGGCAGAATAATGTTCACACTTTAGAGCATCGGTGGCGTTTTGTGGATAGTGAAGGTCCGGGATCGAAGCCGCACGCAAGAAAATCCTTATTTACGGTTGTATACGAAGTACTGACTGTTTTTATTTAACAGTGAAGTAAAACATCGTGAGGAAACCTGCATGTACGTTGAAAAATGTATAGTATACCAAACCGCGTTAGGGTTAGAGCACACCTAGTGGACAACTGTTCGAGCAGTTTGCACGAGTATTTAACTAATGACTATACAGCGACACTCACCCTTTCTTCCTGTTCGACGTCTCCGCAACGTAGAGCATTCGCAGCAGTAGTGTTGTATGGTATAGGTAGGTACGTCATCTTTTCATTTCGAGCCGGTTGTATGGAGAAACTATAAAGGCTATGATGAATCAAGTTATAAAATGTGATATTCTTCTAATCTACAGGGTCATTCTGTACAATGCTGAAGGCTTTAAAAGGGGATGATCAATCAGACCTTCAAACTAAACATATTCTCTAAGGAATATCGAAGGTGCAACAAAACTGCAAACTAAAAACACCAGTTTTTTCCGCAATTTCTATGTCATCCCGTAGATAAAGTTGTTTAGTTTGATCTGTGGTTTGAAGGTCTGACCATCTCCTTAAAAAACCAAAGTAAGTTAAAAGTCAACATATTAATATTTTGAAGGATCTTATATGTGCTAAACCTTGACAAATTGTCACAAATAGCCCATTAGAGCCATAAAAAATTAATTACTCCATCTTGGAAGGCGTGGTCGCCAGATTTATTATCCCATTCTAGACGTTGAGAATACTAAATGACGATATTCTTTTTCATTAGGCCGCTAATTAAATAACTTTGGACATTTTTTGCTGTTCCAATAAGAGCGAAAACGAAATCTGATGATTTGGGTGTATTACTAGGATGTAGAAAACAAATACTTTTATGTTATTGATCATTGCTGCTTGTTAAATCTAAAAAAAGATACTATAGTTTTCTAAACTAATTAACTAATTATAGAAATATAATAAGACTGCAAACATACTTTGAACTTGACTTGCAGTCACATTAGCGTATTGGAAATTGATATCATTAACATCCTTTTAAACTAAGAGTCTACCCATCAAACTGAACAAATTTCTCTATGGGAGCAAACCGATCGGAGCAAAAAAAATATTCAGCTGTTCCATACTAAACTGCATTGCCTACTCGACTCAAATGTATGCAACAGCAGATTATTTTTTTGCTTCGATCTGTTTGCTCCCATAGTGAAAGTTATTCAGTTTGATGGGCTTGACTCTTAGTTTAAAAGGATGCTAATGATATTAATTTCATCCTGTATATCGTGGTTCCGATGTTAAGTTGTTTAGTTTGCTGGTCTAATCATCCCCTTAAAAAAACATTAGAAAATTAAGAAGAAGGAAGCCTGATGATTATTAAAGTTAACTTCAATTACTAAAATCGGACGGATCGGTTTAGCCGTTCAGCGAGGAAGCGCTGCCAGCATCTTGGCTACCCTCCGCGCGGTCTAAATAAAACCTGTACCATATTTTAGGTTTTAAGTTAGTTTTATTTTGTTAATATTTTTATTTATTTTTAATGTGCTTACCTACTTTTATTTGTTTCTAGTAAAGTGTGTTAATTATTAAAATTTATTTTTTCCTTGTTGCAGGAACTAGCCTCCCAAGTCAAGTCGATCTCAGCACTATCAGTCATCACATTCGTCCTGCTATTAGTGCTGGGTTTAGCATTATTACCAGCGGCACCAGAATGGGAAGCTTTCGCACTGACCGGCTCAGTGTTGGTGACCGTCAGTCTTGGTGCTGGCACTTTGTTAGCCTCTCACCATGCTCCGCTGCCTTTGTTTGCACTAATACTGGTAAGTGAAGTGACTAATATAGGTATATCGGCTCTAATATCTGTCTATCTTCTTTTATATATATCTATCTGCACTATTATAAAACTGTAACAGAAGTGTGTCTGTACATTGAAGATATAAACAAAAAAAAGTTACGATATGGTTTTTAGGTGTCCTTGATTCCATATCACCAATTTTTTTATTTTTTGTCTGTCTGTTTGTTTGAGTGTTTGTTTGATCGAGCATCACGCAAAAACTACTGAACCGATTTTGAGGAAACTTTTTTTGTTTGATAGCTTATGATCTGGCTTAAAAACTGGTATATAATTTGTGCGGACAAAGTCGCGGGTTAACTCTAGTTATTTATAATAAATGGCGCCAGAATGGGAAGCTTTTGTACTGACCGGTTATGTTTTAGTGTCCAACCACTACTTACTTAAAATTCTCTACAAGGCATACAAATGCTGAAACATCATGATCATCATTTATTAAAATGGTTATAAAAGTTAAACCAAAGCATTTTATTCTTAAGAGGGACCGAGCCTATTCTGCTACCCCCAATCGTATTTTTTTATTTCTAAACAATTAACAAAATTTCCAAAAAACAAGAATGTCTCATTGTAGTCCTGATTGGCTTTCAATTTATCGGAACATTACGGGTTATTATGTTTTAACGATAATAACCAGGGGCAACACAATAGGCTCGGTGCAGCCTTAAGATTCTATATTAGTAGCAGATGTTTTAGTTAATTTACCCCTTTAAATATTTGATACCCGCCAAAGCCAACATAATTTATATCACCGTTTATTTTCCGAAAAATCCGTGAATTTGGTTTTTGTCAGTTAAGTCTGTAAAAGGGCAGGAAATTAATACCTTTTTTTTTTTTTTTTTTTGGTGTGGGGGGGGGGGCAATCTTCAAAAGATACCCGGCTCCTTAGGGGAAGAGTCGGGTTATGTGGGATTTTTATCCACTAAAACCCCCCCGGTGGTCACCTCAGCGCATGTCGAAGGGCCATGGGGAAGCAATATAGTAGAAACCAGTTATTTATCATGTTGTAGAACCTAGTAAGAAAATAATGATAATAGAAGTTTGTCGATGTCTTTTCTTCGCTTACTCAATTACATAAACCACAAAGTGATCCTGCTATGCTCATACTTTCGAGTTTATGACTAGGTACTTTATTTTTCAAAAAATATATATTCATATACAAGATGTTACGAAAATACAAAATTAAGGGGGTGGTTAAGACCATCAAACTGAACAACTTTCACTATGGGACCAATATCGAAATCACGAAAAAAATCGGATGTTCCATACTAAACTAAATATGCATGTATTGGTTTATATCTACTTAATTTGATTTTTTATTCTATTTTGTCTAGCCTTTGTACCGGTCGCTCTTGGAATTTTTCACCAACGTGAACTGTAGCTAATCCTGATATAGGCCTCGGTCTTTTTGGGTTGTTACTGCAACACCTGCGTAATACCTGAGTCTATTTCAAGGTGTCTTGTATTTTTGTTGTATTACAAATAAATATCTACTCGAGCTATATGTATGGGATAGCTGATTTTTTTCGCGATTTCGGTGTTGGTCCCATAGTGAAAGTTGTTCAGTTTATTAGTCTAAACCACACCCTTAAAAGTTTTAAATGTTTAATTTTACTTTTGTAACCTCTTGTATATGGATATAGTTACGGAAACTCCAATCCCTTACCGTAATAAAATAGTAATAAGCCTTATTGCATCTAAACACGGGTTTCACTCCCAATATGTCGAGTGTGAGCTCGACCTTCGTTATCCCTTAACTGACAGAGGTGCTGTCCAGATCTGATGTCCTTTGCATTAACGACAACATAACTACCTAGAACCTATCAATGAATAAAATATAGGTATGCTTCGTTTACACTAAATGAATGAACCGAATTTAATAGTGTCATAATTAACTCAATTATTTATTTAAAGGAATACATACCCTAAACTTAAACCATTCTAAGCATTCTAAACTACAAATTTTACTAATTCTACTTAGTCGAAAAGCCCGCCCCAGGTCATACCTGGCCCGAAGGTGCCCATAATGCTGGCCGCATTTCCGCGTTGAATCGCTAATGATATGCGATGGGCTAGGTATGACCCGGCACGAGGACCGTTGCCCGCATCCCGTAAACGTTTGCCCAGATCCCTCATAAAAGTTTTTGCTTCATGACCCCATGGGCCCGCCGTCTCTACAGCGAAGGGCACGAATAAGTAGCTCTGCTCCAAAGTTGTGTAACATTGGTGTTTACGTACTGCTGCCCTTTCCGCTGCCGACCCTGCTACTCGGATGGAACCTCTCAAGTAAGATGCAGCGTACGTACAGACGCACGTTGCATCCCATAGAAGACATTTGCCCTTTTGCCACGGCACAAGGGTCAATCCGTTTGGTCTCTTCCCGTCGGTACGGCTCAAACCAGGTGGCTCAGTTGTACAGAGAACATTGGCGGACACCAGCGCTCGACGAATAATATCATTAAGCGCGTGGTGCCGCGGAGACCTTCCTGCGCATTTGACGCAGCTCAGACTATGAAAGCCGTCTGCCTCCACTGCTGCACCGCAAACGCAGGTGTGTGGAACACACACGCCCCAGTCTTAGGGCCGCTGCCACTCTAAGGGAGTCGTTATCCAGATGTGTCCCTAAATGGGGCGAAGGAAGTGCATGTAGCCGTGCGCCAGATTCTACTTGTGATGCGGCTCTTAAGCGTGCTAAATTCGAGCCGGACGAGTTGGAAATCAGTTCTTGAAGGATTATGGTACACCTAATCTCATCCCATTCGTGTGGACGGTGCTTGTATATTGGGGCACAGCCTAGACAAAGCCTCAAAGGCTTCGTCCACGAAAGGAATGACGACGCTGGCACCATCATCTTCGTAATTATTTTATAAATTGCAAATGTTATTTGTGACGCGGCATCTAGATTTTCTAAACTATTTTTCCATATATACAAAGTTACTTATATTAATACCGTTTTCGCATATTGTGCGTCTACGTTTTGTATAAAATTGACCCCTCTGCACCCACCTTAATATGAATTGGAATGGAATAGGCACTCAAGTTACCTTACCTACTGAATATAATGTGAATTTTGATAAAAGCATTCGTTTGTGGTGAAAACATAATATTATTCTCTTGTTTTACAAACGTGGATCCGTGAAAGCCTTCATTTATATTTCGGAATCACTCATCGTAACGAATAAAAGCGCTCAAGTGGTGATTTGAATGGAAATATACCTAATCATTTGCTATTATAAGACTCACTTTTGTTTCACTCAGGGCTATTGTTCATAGAAGCTCTTTCTCATTCATTTCTTTCAATGGAATCAATCAATTATTCTTTACTGTGGGTACAGTCAGCCAAGAAAGTAGTCTATATTATTTTTACAAAATTTATATGTATATATATATATTTTTTGTTGTTTTCATGTATATTTCTGTGTGTATAATAAAGTGATAAAATAAATAATAATAATAGGCATAAATATTCTCTTTACTTTTTATATCATTTCTTGCGACATAATATATAAACTCCCCGAAAATGAATTTCTCCGCATTTAATCCTTAGGGCAAAGAAAAAGGACCAGAAAGTAAAGGCGACCCCAACATTTTATATTTCTTCTGAGAGGATTATGTCACAAATTGAACTTTGTCCAACAAAGGGTGACGAAGTCGTATCTACAAGTACCACATCCTGCTGGTATTGTATGAAACTCTTCTTTTTAAGGTTCCGTAGGCTAATAATGAAACCGTTACACTTGTTTCACTTTATTGAGCATTGAGAGATGATAGGCGTTCAGCAGTTTTCATAAAATATGTGTATAGGGTCCTTCTTAATATGCTGACGGTTTTTAAGAGGATGATCAGAGACCATCAAACTGAACAACTTTTGCTATGGCGCCAATGTTGAAATCGCGAAAAAACAATCAGCTCTGCCAACATTTTAGTCGAGTTGGATTGCAGTTTTGTATAGAACAACTGTTTTTTTTAGTCGCGATATCGACTTTGGTCCCATAGAGAAAATTGTTCGGTATGTTAGTTTGATAATCCCCTTAAGAAACCGAAACCAGCAGCATATTAAGAAGGACCCTGTACGGAAGGTAGATGTACCTTAAAGATATTTGCAAAAATATGAATGTGTTTAGGTTACGTAATGCAATATATTGAGACCATTTTTATCAAAATTGTTGTCTGTTTATTTGTTTGTTAGTGTCCGCATTACTTAAAAACTACTCAACCTATTTGGATGGGGTTTTCACAAAAGCATAGGGGGCTTAAAAATTAGACTTTATTTAATCGCAATCGGTTTATAAAATCAAAAGTTATTTATGAGTATGTCAAGTATGATTTTTTGTTTGTTTGTTGGAATTGAGTATTGCAAGATCTCTATGATTGCAACGCATGCCACGCAACAGCTAGTATACAGGGTGTTCGGCACATCGATGTACAAAATAAAATGATAGATAGAAGACGCCTTTTGCTATCTCGTCAGGCTCGAGAAAAAAATTCCGGCATCATGGATTTTTTAGGTGAATTTTTTAGTGCTTTTCGCAAAAAATTCAGAAAGTCAGCATTTAAGCTTTAATAAAAAAAAAGTTGTAGGTACACACTCAAATTTTTTTTTATATTTGTATGCCGATATTCGATATGCAGGATAAACACTTAAAACACACGCGTAGTAGGTCGAAATTGCATCTCCCTCTTGACTTGAAATAAAAAATAAAATCTTAATAATAAAATTTTTATACTAAAAAAATTACAAATTACAAATCTTGCTCAAAATGTGCTTCCTAATAGCAATGTTAAGCAAGATTTGTAATTTTTTTTGTTTTTTTTTTAAATTTGATTAATCAGATTTAATTTTTTATTTCAAGTCCTAGGTCCGTTAGAACCAAATGTAAGAAAGAGATGGCAATCAGAACTCACTGCGCAAGAGGGAGATGCAATTTCGACCTACTACGCGTGTGTTTATCGTGCATATCGAATATCGGCCGAACGCGCCCCGACACGCAAAATTATTAAATAAACTAAGTTAGAGGACAGTTTTCATGGCATATGGCATATCGTTAGAAAGAAGATAGACTAGAGAAGTTTTCAAAAAATCAGAAGAACTCGAGAACTTTTAGTTTTTTTCTGTAATTCAAAGTTGAGTCGTAAATTTTATTTTTCGTCTTCCAAAAAAACTTAAGGTCAATAAAAAAAACCTAGGAGTCGCATCTATGTAATTTAAATTTCAATAGAACCGTACAACACTGGACATTCAAATATAAAAAAAAAATTGAGTTTGTACCTACAACTTTTTTTTTTTATTAAATCTTAAATGCTGACTTTCTGAATTTTTTGAGAAAAGCACTAAAAAATTAACCTAAAAAAATCCATGATGCCGGAATTTTTTTTTTGAGCCTGGCGAGATAGCAAAAGGCCTCTTCTATCTATCATTTTATTTTGTACATCGATGTGCCGAACACCCTGTATACTAAAAAAATTTCTGAATTAAAAAAAAAACTCGTTTCGGATGTCAAGACTCACTGTGAAAAACATCAGTTACTAGAAGTTTTTTTTTTACTTTTGTACTAGATTTTGGCCCAAGAAACAAAGTAAATATTTTTAACCCTTTTCAACCCTTTTCAGATGTGACTTTCTATGAAAGATGTCTGACATACGTCTGAGCTATAACACTTTATAACTGCAGAACCCGTTTTCAAACTTATTCTGACACCCTCTCAGTTGGTTTATGAGTGGCATCCTTATAGTTGATATATGGAGCTTAAAAGAGAAGTGTTCAATTCAAGTGGCATAGCATATTATAGTAGAATAGCCTCCTGAAAGCATACTCCCCATAAACCTGAGTGCAGACTGGAAATTCCTACAATATCTTATTAGGGGACGAGGGTTGAGCGACAAGCGAATTGTCTTTTAGAATGTTTAAAATAAATATTATTTTGGTTTTTGAAGTGCCAATCCATTACCACATTTCATGGGAGTTTTTGAAAAGTTGCGGCAGTTCCCCTTGAAGTGAAAAAAAGGAAAAACAAATTAATATGCACTTTTGATGCGATAGTCTCCCTGTCTGTTACGTATTCACGGCTAAACCGCTGAACCGATTTTTATGAAAATTAGTATAGTGTTAGCTTGAACCCTGAGAAAGGACCTAAGCATTTAAATTCCAATGTAATAAAATATAGCGGACATTCTCACGCAGATTTTCTAGCATCAATAAAGGCCAGGCCACACAGAGGCGGTTTTGCGGGAAAGCGGGCCGGAGGCGGACCTGCGGGAAGCGAATATCTCCGGACCCGCTCGGTTTTCTGTGTATTTTGTTGTGTATGGTGTGGTGTGGTGGTAATGTTCGAGTTTGTATGTACCCAACCACACATAAATACGCGCGGGTCCGGAGATATTCGCTTCCCGCAGGTCCGCCTCCAGCCCGCTTTCCCGCAAAACTGCCTCTGTGTGGCCTGGCCTTAAAAGTTCCAAAATCTAGTCCAGACTTGCGTTATCTAGACAATTTTAGAGAATGAGGTCTATTTCCAGCAGTGGACGTCTTTCGGCTGAAATGATGATGTAGAAAACATATCCATAGTGATACAAAAAATAAAGATAAAAATGACTTAAGTACAAATTTTTTTGTTTTTTTTATGGGACTTTTAAAGATATTTATGAATTTTAAGACACGAATTATTTGAAAACTAGATAGTTGTTTTCAAATATTTATGTCTTACTTGATTCGAACACATGACTAGCACGGCTAGCATGCCACCCACGACAACAGGCCTACGGTAGGCCTCACGTGCCACCCCCGAGAAAAAGATAAAAATCGAGTTGTGCCTCCATCTTTATTATTTTACGTATGCCAGAAAGAGCGAGCATGACGTTTTTCTGGTTTAAACGCTTTGTCGTGGGTGGCATGCTAGCCGTGGATCGAGTAACTGATTACGATCACTCTTACACATAAAGTCACGACCGTTCCTCTTTAGGTAGTACAAAAGTCTCCAGAACAACTAAGTACCTATAAACCTATTGTAGTTGTTCATGTAAGAATTATCACGGGTTCTCTACGTTTTTTCTTGGACCAACCCTAAAAATAAATAGCTTCGCGGAATAATGGTCGCTTAAATTAGGAAGGAGTGATGACAAAACATAAATTTTGTACTTTCTTAAAGCGAAATGACTTAATCCGATTTCTTTTTGTCATAAAAAGACATTTCTAAGATGCCGCCGGGCCTTAAGAACCTATTCCGTTTGATGACTTCTTTATGGAAAGAAAACAATAGGTTAATTTGAATCGATTTTAATTTGATAGATGAAGGACTCGAATTTTAATCAAGTACGCGTAAAGTTTGCGAAAAGCCTTGAAACAGGGTTGGATTAAACCGTTTACTCATTTAAGGCTAAGCCCAATTCGATGCAGGAATATCAATATTAACTTTCAACCAACAACCATCAGTTGATTATGTAACTAGCTATAATGCCTGCGACTTCATCAGACCTAGCTTATTCCACACTATAGATATAATAAAAACAGCCCAAGTGCGTATCGGACTCGGGCACGGAGGGTTCGGTGCCACCATACAATTATTACCAAAAAGTTTTCTCCGGGATCCTTAGCGTGATCATGACACACACTTGACCAGTGAGTTTGCTCTATAGGATTATAATCACACCAAGTTTGACGCTTGTATTCATTGCCGTTTTTACGATTATTTTAAAGCAGCGAGTCATAGAGTCGATCCAGGTACGTCACAGCTGCCGGTGTCAGATCGTTGAAGTCGTGTTTTTACGATAGAGCAACAACACGAACCTTGGAAAAACACGTTTCTTCTATAGGGGCATTTATTTATTTATTTATTAGGTACTCAAACAAGTCACAATCAATTTTATAACCTATAGTAACATGAATGAAATGTTTTAAATGAGTTGCGCTGCAAGTCTGGGGGAGGACAGTCGCGTGCGTATTGGCATCTGTTAGGCTTGCACGTGGCTCCGCCATTTTGTAAACTCTTTTGTGTTTTAACTATAAAACGTTAACTTGAGATTATAATAAACTACTTGACATTGGCAGAAATGCTACTAATCATTTTCCTACGTGTACTCTCCACATAACGGGACATTGGCACAATTGTGATAACGCATCGGACGCAATTAAATAAAAATAGAATAGAATATAAATGTTTTAAGTCTAGAATGTGACTCAATTAAATGAGTACACAACATGAATATAAAAAGTGAGACATGCTTAAAATTACAAATACAATTTTCAAAAGACCAAATATCTAAAAGTGTGACATTGTAAGGGATCCTTTAATTTATTGTTTCGTTTTTATTATTTGATAGCAAATCCAAAAAAATCAACTTGCTACCGCTACCGCTACCTACTCGCTATTATAGATAAAAAGACTTGAGCGTTGGCAATCAGCCCTTTAAAGTTGGGGTGGACGGATGGACAGTGTAGGCTTAGAAATAAGGTCCCGTTGGCACTCTTTAGGTACGGGACCCTAGAAATGAACCTTTGCGCACCTATACACATTGGGCACGCGTTATTCTAATGCCCCTATATCTTCACTGTATGGGGGTATACCTGTGCCTCAATGGTGAAACAATATATAAGGTCTAACAAAATTAGGTGAAACTATTTTAAGGGTATGCTCAGACCATTAAACTGAACAACTTTCTCTATGGGACCAATATTGAAATCGCGAAAAAAAATCTGCTGTTCCATACAAACCTACTCGACCTAAATGTATGGGACAGCAGATTTTTTTTCGCGATTTCAATATTGGTCCCATAGAGAAAGTTGTTCAGTTTGATGGTCTGATCATTCCCTTAAAATAGTTTCACCTAATTTTGTTAGAATTTATATATAAGAGCCTACCGAGCCCATTGTGCTGCCCTTGATCGTGTTTTTTCTATTTCTAAACAATTAAACACCATTTCCAAAAAACAAGAATGTCACATTGTAGCCCTGATTGGCTTTCAATTTATCGAAACATTACGGATTATTATGTTTTATGCTTGTAGCTATTATCGTTAAAACTCAAACAAATCCGCAGTGACCCGATAAATTGAAAATCAGCAATGACTACAATTCTTGCTTTTTTGGAAATATTGTTTAATTGTTAAGAAATTAAAAAAACACGATTGGGGCCACAAAAGGCTCAGTGCAGCCTTAATGGGCTAATGATTAATCGATCGTACCTTCGAATTCGAACAAAATTATTTAATTGGAATTTGATACGTGTATTGAATTTATACTTGAAATACTTGAGTCGAGATACCTATTACCTACTCATTCAAATTCCACCCTTGTACATTGTTTGAAAAGAATATAACTTCCTTTGAATAAGTTTATATAACTTTGTCACTTCTCGGAAGTCTCTAATTATGTACTTCGTTGTTTTTAGTCTAATTACAATGTGTATCGAAATTATGGGTTAAAGACATTGGCCACGTGACGAAGTGCCTTCGTTTCCGTCGTTTTGCAACAAGCGAATGTGTATAAAAACAAAAGAAAAAAAGAACAAATACAAATCGTATGATAGCTGAAATTATACACCGGATAGGAGGAATATCGTGCTTCCCAAGGAACTGGAATCTTTTTCTATCGTGGCATTTCTTATAAAATTCAAAGTCATATTTACCAGTTTTGGGCGAAACGGGATTCGGCGTTTTCCTTTGATTATACAAGGTTTAAATTTTTACAAAATTAATGCCCTAGTTTTGAATTTGAGCGCATAATATATCTCACGACACAAGCCTTATATCGACTTAGTGTGGACACGTGTTTCGTCTCATTTTACAAAAGCTATTCAACGCCACCTTCGGGGGTCAAAAACAATATTTTTATTGACTACGGAACCCTAAAAATTTATCTTAAGACTTGAATCCATTAATTGTTTAATTTCGTTTCTAGAGTATTTTATTCTAAATGTAATTGTGACGCTTTATCGTTAAAAATATCGTTGACTTTATCCTGCCGGGTTAGCAATTTATTTAAAAGCCATCATGACGTCACGCTCCATGATCAAAACAAAGATGTCCTTCGAAAGGGGTCACACACGGGGGCGGTTTAAATTAAAAATAAACGGCTATTTAAGCACAAGGCTGACCTGCGTTAGCATAATTGCTAATTTGCATATCTTTGCGTTGTGACGTTTTATTAAAATAGGAAGGTGCTTGGGGATCTACCATAAAATACTTAGATTATTGTTCCGACTACGTACGTATACTATTAAAAATACCAACTTTTTTTTTTACAAATATTTCAATGTACAAAACAAGCCAAGGTTAAAAAGGTCACGAAAAAAATGCTGTCCTATAGTCCATTTAAGTTATACTGGTTGCAGTTTTGTAAAAAACAGGATTTTTTAATATTTTTTAACATGTCAAAAGGTCTTTTTTCTTTTGTAAATTAAATTAAATTAAATTAAGAAATAATTTACTGTCTCAATTGGCAATGGCAATACAATTATTGATGGCTCCATTGTAAAAGTTTTTTCTAATCTAAACCACCAATTTAAATGTTACTATGGTGTTTTATTACAACCAGTATGTATAGCTGTTGATATTCATCATCATCGTTATTACGAGCCAACATAAGTTTTACTGCAGGGCACAAGCTTTCTAAATATGCGTGACACCCAAACCATACATTTCTATAAGGTTTAAATGGGATAAAACGTTTTCGCTTTTTGTATAAAAAACTGCTAGCTTAAGGTGGTTTCAGTCCATACAAAAGTTTGACGCACAATACACGTAGACGGAATTAATAAAAGTAATATTTTATATATGGAAAAATAGTTTAGAAAATCTAGTTGCCGCGTCACAAATAACATTTGCAATTTATAATATAATTACGAAGATAATTTATAAAGCTTTTAAAATTTTGTATGAAAAATTTCAAAGCTTAATTATTTTATTAATTGCAAATGTTATTTGTGACGCGGCAACTAGATTTTCCAAACTATTTTTCCATGTATACAAAGTTCTACAAAAGGGGGAGGTGCGGAGTACTCGAAACGGACGGGCATGTATGAAGAGATGTATGGATATGCATGAGGCAAAAGAAGTATGTAAGGATCTTAGTAAGTGGCGCGCCCTGGTCTCTGCCTACCCCACTGGAAGAGGCGTGACGTTATAGATAGATATATATACAAAGTTACTTATATTAATACCGTCTACGCGTATTGTGCGTCAAAGTTTTGTATAAAATTAACCGCTCTGCAACCACCTTAACAGAAAATCCGACCGTTTTATGTAAGATCCTTTTAAATAGAAAGTTTAATGAAGGCCTAAGGGAAATAATTTAGGATTGTAACAGCTCTGGTTAATTACAAAGACAGGTTCAAGAAGAAATCTGTTATTAACTGTGACTCGTCTTCGTTTTCTTTAATAAAAAGTTTTAAGTAATTTTGATAAAGTTACAATCAGTCCATCTTTAGTTTAGACTTGTTTTAAATAAGTTTGAGTTGAATTTACTTACAAATGCGTTGGTATTGGTTCTTTTGGGACTATTACTATATCTTTTGTATATTAACGATCTTCCCAGAGTGACTAACTGTGAAATGGTCCTTTTCGCAGATGATATCTCATTGATCGTACCGAATGAAACTCATTCAATTGATTACGAAAACGCTATAAATGTTGCTATAGGTCACATAACCAACTGGTTGCGAATTAACAATCTGTCGGTTAATATAGAAAAGACAAGTTTCATGCAATTTTCTAACTACCAAACAAATCGAACTACACTTAACATACAATGTAATGGTCAAAACTTAAATGAAGTAAATTACACGAAATTTCTGGGTGTAACATTGGACTGTCATTGCAATTGGAAAAGCCATGTACAAAATGTGTGCAACAGATTAAGTCGCTTCGTATTTGCTCTTTATCATATTAGAAGAAATGTTAACGAAAATGCTGCTCTTCTCGCTTATCACGGCTATGTCGCGTCTGTGTTCCGATATGGTATATTACTGTGGGGTAACTCCACCGATATAAATAATGTTTTCTTAACCCAAAAGAAGTGTGTACGGGCCATTTGTGGAATCGGACCTCTTGAAAGCTGTCGACCATGCTTTAAAAAATTGAAAATACTGACGCTGACATCATTGTATATAATGGAAATTGGTAATTTCGTTAGAAATAATATGCAGTTTTTCTCGCATCCTCCTATAAATGTAAGATTGCGGCCCAGAGATTCATTCAAACTTATGATGCCTAGATATAATAGTAGTTTATACAGTAAAAATTGTCACATAATGTCTATACGTATATATAATAACATACCAATAGAAATAAGACAACTACCAGACAGACTATTTATAATAAAATTAAAAAAATGACTTATTCAGGAATGTTACTATAGTATTAAGGAATATCTTGACATTGTATAGACTTGAAGCGCGACTCTAATTTTCAAAGTATGTTTAAGTTTGACATGTATTAATATCTTTTCTATTCATTATAATTTTTGCATACTGATACGTCAGTGACACACGCCTGTACATAAAACTACTAATCTAAGATCATTGTTACCGTGTTTCATGCGAATAAATATATTTCATTTCATTTCATTTCATTTTGTGTGTCTGTGATTAAATAAAAGTCTCGGTAGATCAAATAGGGGAAGTTACATGTATGACAAGAAATAGAAAATAGAAAAAGAAATAAAATATTCTGTTGCCAGTTACACTTAACTTGACTTTACAACACTTACACTCAGTTGCATAAACGTACATTAGAGTTAATCCTCCATTAAATCTCTTGCCAGCATTTACTACGTCAACAAGACAAAAAGTGACAGCAAGAGATTTAATGGAGGATCAACTTTAATGAGCGTTCCTGCAACTGAGCGAAATACTGCTTAATCTACTAAACAAAGAATTACATTTTAAAAAAAAAAATGAGAAAGCAGAAAATAGACATAAGTACACAGGGTGTTACAAAAATACAAATAAAAATTTAAGGGGGTGTTTAAGACTATCAAACTGAACAACTTTCACTTTGGGACCAATATCTAAATCGCGAAAAAATAATCGGATGTTTAATCATCATATCAGCTGATAGACGGCCACTGCTGGACATAGGCCTCCCCCAAAATGAGGAGATTTGCCATAATCGCCATGATGCGATGCGTTTGCGATGTTTCATACTAAACTACAGATCTACTCGAGATAAATGTATGCGACGAAAGATTTTTCTTTTCGCGATTTCGATGTTTGTCCCATGGTGAAAGTTGTTCAGTTTGTTGGTGTAAACCACCCCCTTATAAGTTTTCAATTTTTATTTTTACTTCTGTAACACCCTGTATTATAACTAAAACTGTGGCTCTCCATATATGCTGACAATAGACCATGCTATGTTATCTTAGTACAAACAAAGTGTAACGCTAATTTTCCATAGACAGCTTCCGCCTTCTATCGGTTATGTTTCGAAGCACTATGTGTTGCACTAGGGTTCATATCGGAGTAACAGCGCACTACACCTCACGCTCTGCGCTGTAATAGTGAGATATTTCACCCATATCAATCACTGTCTTGTTGGTCTAGCGATCTAGACAACCGGCTTACGATCCGGGTAGTTAAGGTTCGATCCTCGTGTCGGCCGATCGTTTTTTTCAATTTATTTTATAATCTGGCGCCCCCTAGTGCTAATAAGCGGCAACGCAATTAGGACGTCCTGAAATTCAAAGCGAGTTACCTATCTATATCCAATATACATATTAATCTATGCAATAGACAGAAAGTCTGATTGTACCTTTTATTAAATTAAAATAGCGGAAGATAGATGACGTTCTTGCATTACGTACTCGAAAAATGGACCTGCTTTTCATTTACTTACGAGTGAAAAGTAATGCCGTAAATTTCGTTTTTTTTCTTTTTGAATGATTTGTACGAGTTTTAAGCACGCGAAGACATTGTGGTACAATACGACCAGGAAAATAATTCCGCTCGTCAATCTTCGTTTGCGCAGAGCAGTGAAAAATCGGGTATTCTCTATCTCGCTCCTCTCGAATAGCAGACTATGGATGATTCGGCGGCGAAAAGGTCGCGAAAACGATAAGCTTGCCATTTATTTGCCGCTATAGGCAATGAGTCTGATCCTGATTGCTCAATATAATTTCGCGCGCTTTTAAAATTTTTAAACTGCGCAGGTATATCGGTAAGACTTATAAACCTGGTACTACTGTACCTTTATCCCGCCTAAAATCAAAAAAGTATCTCAATCACGCAATGCCGCTACTAAGTAAATTAGGCGACGGGGTTCAATTTTTGCGGTCCATGCGCTATAAGCTAGTCAACGATCTTGCTATATTAATTTAATCAATGTTGTACAGCGTTTTTTTTCAGGCCACCCTGACTCTAGTAAGATGTTAGGTTAGAGTAATTCAAATTTACCAGTTTTTAAAGCGAAACGAGATCGGTTTTTGTTTTCTCAAGAATTTCATCATTATCTTCATAGAGTTCAATAACCCTAAACCTAACGAGCAAAGCGCTTCGCTTCACATGCAAACATCAAGTGTAATCAATAAGAGATTCATTCCTTTGAAATTTTAAAGTAATCTATTCTACTGGGGCTCCTTTAAATAAATTTCAACTTTAAAAGTTAAGATTAGAGTTGGTTTTGGAATTCTAGACAAATCAAATTACAGTTTGATCACATTTCGCTCGATAGAAAAACAAAGGAAAGTCAATATTGAAATTTCGTAGTATGTTGCTACGGCGTAGCTCGTAGCGATCTACAGTTTTCAAATTTGTAGTATTAGACATAATTATTTTGTAAATATTTGAACCGGGTTCGACTCGAGGCGGGCTCTTCAATTGAAAATAATTACTTATAGTTTTCTTACCTTGTCATCAATTTACCGTTTTTTATCATACTTAATACAAATATTTTTGTTAAATAAAACATAAATAATTGTAACATTTAATAAATACAATTATTAATGTTAACAGAAAATTGATACTTGCAGCAATGTTTCTGACCACCTGAAAAGGGATTACGGGGATTACGGTCCTGAGTTTATCTATACATTGTTTACAGGGTGTAATCCCTCACACCCTGTATACAATCCTCCGTAGACTGAAATGGGGAACTCAAATCATTTCACTATGGACTATGGAGCCTACCACAGGAAACGCAAAAAAAAAAACAAATCTGCTGTACCGAATCAAATGTATGGGATAACAGATTTTTTTCGCATTTCCTGAGATTGGTTCCATAGTGAAAGTTGTTCAGTTTGATGGTCTAAGTTCACCGTTTAAGTCTGCGGAGGGCTGTCTCTTACACCTTGTATAATTATTATCTATAAACACCGATTTTTTAAAAGTTTTATTTACTATTTATTTATGGAAGAGTAGATTTTTTCGCGATTTCAATATTGGTACGTCCCATAGTAAAAGTCATTTAGATTCATGGTGTGAACCCCCTTTAATATACAGGGTGCTACAAAAGTAAAAATATACATTTTAAACTTTTATGGGGGTTGTTGAGACCATCAAACTGAACAACTTTCCAACCTCCAATCAACCAACATCGAATCGCGAAAAAAAAATGTTTGTGTCCCATACATTTAGCTCGAGTAGATCTGTAGTTTAGTATGGGACATCGCAATCGTATCGCATCATGGCGATAATGGCAAATCTTTTATGTCCAGCAGAGGACGTCTATCGGCTGATATGATGACGATGGCACATCCAATTTTTTTTCGCGATTTCGATATTGGTCCCATAGTAGATGTTCAGTATGATGGTCTTAAATGTTTATTTGTATTTTTGTAACACCTTGTATCTGTAATGCAATTTAGTTTAGTATTTTATATAAGGTCTAACAAAATTAGGTGAAACTGTTTTAAAGGGGTGATCAGACCATCAAACTGAACAACTTTCTCTATGGGACCAATATCGAAATCGCGAAAAAAAAATCTGCTGTCCCATACAAAACTGCAGACATAACTCGACTCAAATGTATGGGACAGCTAATTTTTTTCGCGATTACGATATTCGTCCCATAAAGAAAGTTGTTCAGTTTGATGGTCTGATCATCACCTTAAAATAGTTTCAGCTAATTTTGTTAGACCTTATATGTACCCTGTGTATACGAGTAGTTTATCCGAAAGCAATCACTACATCAGACAGACGACAAATTAAAAAAATCTCGTCAGTAAAACTGAGCTTTTGACAGTTCTATCTAGTTTTAACCCTTTGACGTAGCATTCCATTAACTGTAGAGGTACCTACTGCTATCCGCCTGCCCCCAATAACGCCGCAATGCAATTAATTGAACAAGGCGACGAGAGAAAAAATGAATATTAATCCTATTTGCTGTTGAGCTTTCTGACGTCTATTTTGCTTTTCTTTTTACCCTTCTATGTTTAACCCAAAAAGATTACAGTTCAACCAGAAACATTTAGTCCACTCGTCAATCTTCGTTTTCGCCAATCTTACCACATATGAACATGGTAAGCAAAGGGTGCAAAATCGAGTACTACCACAGATCACAAAAACTAAAGGGAGATGTGAAAAGGGGCCAGTGTCGCAGCAATATGCGCAAAAACGGAACACATTGCTCGCCACAGTAAGGATTCGATATATTATGAGGCTGAAAGCCAGTCGAGATATTATTTGTAAATAGTTTACAATGCTTGCGTAGTACTAAAGATTATTCGAACGTTGAGTTCTGATACCGTAATGGATAATGAGCACATTCAAGCTAACAAAATACTTTCTATCGCGTGGTACTGGTGGTGATGCGAAACTAGGTTTCGTACTCAGCGCTTTGGTTGGCATCTCTCTAGATCTCCATGGGTACTACTAAATCGTTCTCTCTTGCTCTAAGTCAAATAGCAGACTCGATGAATCACAAAAAAAAGTTTATATTTATTTTCTTTCTTATAAAATATAAAATAATGACCAAAAAAACTTGACATACCGAATTGTTCACTATTCAATCTCTGAACCTGGCTGTTTAAATGTAAAATAAAAAATGTAAAACTGCAATTTTATGCATTTTTCTGCGTTCATTTGCATTCTACTGTCGTAAATAAACAAGGGAATGCTAGTTTTATGAATAGCTAATTTTAATGTGGTACTTCGGCATATGAAATAAAGTTTATTTTCCTCGCACGAACGATGATTGCATATTCAACAGAATGTTGAATTTTCTTTGAAATTTGTATCTCGTTTATTGCCGTTTGTGAAGATTGTAACATAAATATTTCATCTATTTTTGACTTAGTTAGAACGGAAACTGTGAAAATTTTTAACATTATGCTGGGAATTTAATCAATATCTTTTAGTTGAAGGTCCAATATCTAGTCTATTGGTAACAACAGGGTGAAATTGATATCATTAGCATCCTTTTAAACTAAGAGTCTACCCATCGAACTGAACTTGTACTAAGGGAGCAAACCGATGGGAGCAAAAAAACAATCTGCTGTTGCATACATTTGAGTCGCGAACTCGCGGGTCGAGATTGCCATTTAGTATGTAACAGCTAGTTTTTTATTTGCTCCAATCGGTTTGCTCCCATAGTAAAAGTTGTTCAGTTCGATGGGTAGACTCTTAGTTTAAAAGGATGCTAATGATATCAATTTCACCTTGTATAACCCTTGTTTTATATGTCACGGTCCTGTGTATCATCCAAACAAAATACCTAATCAAGCTCAATTAATTACGTACATCTCACTCAACGTCATTGTAGTTGTGTATAGAAGAACCACACAAAGGCGACTTGATTGAATTCCTTTGAATCTTCACTCAGTCTTGATAATTAACCGTTTGTGGTTCTATATTATCCAACCAAGCGTTCTATGTTACTGTTATTATACAGGGTGTAAAAAACCCCTGTTGGAGCCTTAAAGGGTTGCTTCAGACCATCAACCTGAACAACTTTCACTATGGAGTCAACATTGAAATCGCGAAAAAAGTCAGCTGTTCCATACAAAACTGCAAATTTAACTCGACCGAAATGTATGGGACAGCTGTTTTTTTTTCGCGATTTGGATATTGGTCCCTTGGAGAAATTGGTTCAGTTTTATAGTCTGAAGCACCCCTTTAAGTAACTGTCCCATTTTATTTTACACCCTGTACACAGTAAAAAAAACCCTGTTGGAGCCTTAAAGGATTGTTTCAGACCATCAACCTGAACAACTTTCATTATGGAGCCAACATTGAAATCGCAAAAAAAAGTCTGCTGTTTCATACAAAACTGCAAACATAACTCGACCGAAATGTATCGGTTAGCTCTTTTTTCGCTATTTTGATATTGATCCCATAGAGAAAGTTGTTCAGGTTGATTGTCTGAAACAACTGTTGAAACAACCTCCTTAAAAGTAAAAAAAATATTTTTACTTTTGTAACACCATGTATAGCATTGCCCAATCAAGCATTCTATGTTACTGTGATATACCAGGGATGTCACAACGTCTAGCTTGCTTCCAAGAATCTCAAGCTTTTATAAGAAGGACGTATAATATAATCGTATATAGGACGATGATGATGATAACATTTGTGAGGAAGATGAAATCTATGGTACCCCACAGCTGGGCAAAGAGCTAGTCTCCTGAATAAGGGTGAGAGGGAGTGGGCCCTCTACTTCGCAGGCCTAATGCGGATTTGGTGTAGGCAAATTAGTAATTACCATCCTATTGGTTGCTGATGTAGTTACGTAGATGCCCCGGCGCACTCCATACAGACGTAGATCCCATTTTTTTCAGTACTAACCAATGATAGTACAACAAGGTACAAGTACAAAGTACAAGGTATTGGTAATGGTCCTCGAGCTAGATGTGACCTCTGGCGAAGAAAGAGCACGCTACCCGACCCGTTTGTCCCCCCCTCGGAAAGCCTTCCCCCAGGACATGAACTACCCAGGCCGATTTGGAGGTCTTTAAACAGGCTCCGAACTCAAGTCAGCCGTAGTAAGGAGAACCTGTCCAAATGGGGTTTTATCGATGGATCAGACCTGAGGTGTGAATATGGTGTTGCCCCTCAGACTATGGCACATTTCATATTTTGCCCTTCCTGCCCGCAAACTTGCACGCGAATGGAGCTTATGGATGCTGCTGGTAGTGCAGCACGACAGCACGTCCGCGTGGCAAAATACTGGGCTGGAAAAATATAACATGACATGCCATCGACTCGATATAAGAAGAATGATAGTGAATGAAATTTTTTAAACACGATCTTGATACTAATTCCTGTAACTATTTTGTCAGATTTCTATTAAAATATACAGTTTCAATGCTAGGATTACTTTAACGTTGAAACTATACATTTTAACGAAAGTGTGTCAAACCACAGGCACAGAGATAATGCTCTAGATAATACTTTAAAAATTCCATTGACTTTAATTTGTTAGTATCCAAAATATTAAACTTCGTTTGTCACTGAACATCCACAGCATGAGCCGAGACGCTGAAAGAGCTGCGTGGGTAAAGGCTGTATGTGAAATAAACTTTATTTCTTGTCAATGACAGAAAAGCTCCCTAGACAATATTACACCCAAAACTTTGGACAGAAACGTGTCATAAGAGACTGCTTAGGTTCTGCCCATGGCTTGTTTAAGAACTTTTTGTTTTGGGAATTGGAAAAACTTTGGTTTGTTTTTCCGCAGGATATTGTGTTATATATTTCTGGAATCTTTTAGCTGCATACCCCACTGTTAAATAGTTATCATCAGCCTATATTATACGTCACACTGCACGGCACAGACCTACCCTCGGGAAGGGTGTATGGGGGTTAGTACACTCCGCGTGCCCAATGCGGATTGGAAGACTTCACATACACATCAGACTTTCTTCTTTAGCGTATGCAGGTTTCCTCACGATGTTTTTTTTACCATTTGAGATAAGTATGCCACGTACGCGGACGCAAATACATTATAATATGTATGGTTTTACCATAAACTTAATATAAGTATATTAAGTTTATGGCTTATACACAATTTCGTTGGATTGTTATGGTTATGTATTGTCCTCAATTCCTCATTATAACGGACTCCGTGTGATTCCAGCTTAGAATGGACTACCCTATTTTTGTTATCGGTGTCTTTTAATGCGACTAAAACTAATCCAACTTTACCAAGTCAAATGTTTGCATCTACAAATGTACATAATTATTATATATTGCTTAGTCAATATAATATATACATCTGCACTTAGATTCTGGGTTTCTGAAGGAAGCTAGATAATCTATGTGACATCGTCTAAAATCAAATTGCAGATTGACAAATTTTATATAGGACGGGACATGAACCAGAATCATATTTGAAAATGTTTTAAGCACAGATCACAAAAACTAAAGGGAGATGTGAAATCGGGGCGGGGCCAGTGTCGCAGCAATATGCGCAAAAACAGAACACATTGCTCGCGACAGTCGAGATATTATATGTAAATAGTTTACAATGCTTGCGTAGTACTAAAGATTATTCGAACTTTGAGTTCTGATACCGCAATGGATAATGAGCACATTCAAGCTAACAAAATACTTTCTATCGCATGGTACTGGTAATGCGACACTAGGTTTCGTACTCAGCGCGTTGGTTGGCATCTCTCTAGATCTCTATGGTTTTAAGATAGAGGAAAAGCGTAAGCGTTCCTGGAACTTGGAACTCAACTTTTACTATTACTAAATAACATAGCTTTGTACGTTTCGATCTCTTACAAGTATAAGTTTATTGACAGTGTAACGGTCAAAGAGATCTCTCTGTAGAACTCAAAGCAACAGTTTTATTGTTTTCCCTCACCGCTTCTACTTTTCTTATCAGTTTTAGCTGCAACAGAATTGCAACAATACCCGTTTATTTTGTTTTAGAGTGCACGTTTTTATAAAGTAGAATTGCAAGAGAATATAAGCTTTTAACTTGAAAGAAAAATACAAATTGTTCGTTTTTAAACGGTTTTATTCAACTACGAAGCTATTTATCTAAATAACATTCAAATATTGTCATCGTCTTTTCACCCACTTCCCGTGGAAAAGGAGCCGTATTGAATGTCTTGATATAAATTAAAGCAAGCCAGACCTTGATTAATCATCAGCTTTTCTCCACACTGCAGGGTATAAGCCTCCTCCTCATTATGCCACTCTTTCCTGTCTCGTGCCAGTCTCATTCAAGTCTTTCCAGCTGCCTTCGCAATATCATCAGCCCACCTGGCTGCTGGACGATCGACTCCACATTTACCTGATCTCTACCATCAGTTGGTCAAGGATTTGCTCCATTTACCTTCTGTTCTTCTAGCCATGTGTCAATGAATACGTATGCTATTTTTGATTTTTAAACAGTGTTTTTTTTACATTTACACAATGCATTTACTTCTCTATAAAAAGCTCTACATTGTTCATCACGTTCTGAATTCTATAAGTTCATCACTTTTAAAAAAAAACATGCATTGTCACTAGTACACAGGAAGCTGGAAATAGGTATCTAGTACAACTATTACATTTCAGTGTCAACGAAATTATGGGCAAAGGAATGAAGACCCTACGGCCTTGTTCTTTTTAATAGTTCGATGTAGATGGGCAAAACTCTGCGGCGACATCTAGCTATCTCTAGGAAAATTTCTGGAATAACACTGATTGTTATGAAATAAAATGAACCATTGAGGGCACCTTAGTAGAAGCTACGAACCGAAGGGCATAATTATCAGGCAATAGTACATTATGATACAAGTGAGCAAAGTTGATCATTACCGCCGAGGCGGGATTGCAGCACGAGCCGCCAGGCGAGTGATGCATACTAGCCGAGGGCTGTAATGACCAACGCTCACGCGTTTCATACGACGTTTTTCAACATACTTGCGAGAAAAAAGTAACAGAATTTCGTAAAATACAACAATTTTAGATACTTAAATATTTGTGTAAAATGGCGCTGGGCTTTTTTTTTTGCATTCCGTGCCTTTGGTTGAGATAAGTTATGCGCGCGCAGGTAGACGAACAGGCAAAGACTTCAACCGACATTCAACCAATGATATTTTATTGCAAACAACATAATATTAAAAACGTTATAAACTTAATATTTATAAATGTATTTATCACACAAATTAATGTTAATTTGTTAACTAAAATAAATTGTTTGATAAAATGAAGCGTTTATTTATCATATTTTAACTAAAACAGATTAATTAATTCAGATAAAAGCTATTTTCTGAGATTTAAAAGCTAACTATAAAAAAAAGTAAAACTACCGCACTAGTGTGGTAACGTAATCATTTTCGCACGCGTGTTCTATAAGCTGTATTATGTACCTAGAAGCGGTGCAATAAGAGCCACTTTACGAGCAAGTATGTTGAAAAAAAAATTTAGAATGAGGAAAATAATTTTGGTACGGTAATGGAAGATTCAACCCAATTTGAATTTTAGAGTAATAATTTAAACGCATAATGGTCCAATGAAGCACTCTAAAGCTTTAAGAACTTTAAACTGCAGAGATAAAATACATATTTAATGTAAAATGCACTTTTGAAGCCCGGTAGTAGTAGACGTAGAGAGGGTAAAACGTTCATCTATCCAAATTTGAACTCCATTTGAAGTTAAGACCTAAATGTATTTTGAAAGCGCTACTATTCGTGGCCATCAAGCTAGCGTATATAGTGTACATCTGTAGTTTAGGTTACTTACTACAGTACGCAAGCTTGATATCAGGCTAGCGTACCTACGCATTTTTAAACTCAAAAACCTTGAAAAAAATACGTTTTTCTTGTACCCTTAATTTTTTACACATCGATTCCAACTCTACTTATTACGGTTCAAAAGAGACAGCCCTTTTACATTAGAACTGATGGACGGACGTACAGCATGGTAAAACAACAAATTACGTACATTTAAAAAATGATGTCTTATTTCTAGTTAATTCTAGTTAGATAGTAGTAGCTCGTTAAAGCTACTAAATTGTTTTCTCGGTGTCAAAACAATTTCTTCCTTACTTTTTTACGTTCCTCAGTGAATCCCGTCCGTATCAAGTCTAGAATAATATTTAATTCGAGTCGCAGAGTTTCAAAAGAGAAACTAAAACAATCTTGCTGTACAGTGGGTAGGTATGGCAGTTTGAACTAATTTTACCCCAGAGATAACTGTGAGAAAACTCCTGCAACCGGCACACGTGAACGTGGAAAATATTAATGGAACTGCGCTGTTTCAGAATTAATATTTTTTCCGACTTCTATCAAAAGGGGAGGTTATCATTCGTCGGTTTTTTTTAATGCATGTTTTTTTAATTTTAAAGAAGACACTTTGGAGCTTCGCGATTTGAACTTCCCAAGTTGCTGTTTCTGTCAATCATTTGCTTCTTCTTATCAATATAATTGATATCTTTACACACACATTGTGGTTTTGTATTTGTTATTGTGATATTTATTGAGGAATCTGAATTGAGGACTATGACATAAAGTATGACGTAATTTTTCAAGTAAATGATATTACACCGAAATCTACTAACTAGCAAACGCATAGAACTTATAATTTGAAAAAATTTAACCACAATTTTGACAACTTATCTGCGAAGTTATAATAGGAACCATGTCACAATAGTTTTAGACTAATTGGCTATTAGTTTTTTTCGGATAATACCTACTTTGACATCATGTTAACCACTAACTTACCTACATCCACTTACACGTATATGTACATCTCTCCTCTCGTCATTATCTAATAAATGAAGGCTTTTGTTCTACAATAATAATTAGATCTTTTGAAGTAATAGTAAGTATTTATTGCCTAATTAAGCGTTTGTCCAGATTTTTTATTTCGTTCCATTTTATACCAGACATGAAAAAACCGCGCCGGGAACAGTTTCGAACTAGGTGCCTAACGCTCCGCTCTTGACCCTTTAGTGAGCGAAACTTAAAGCCCTGTATCAACCAAGGAGGAAATAGGCGGTGAACAGACAAGAGACGATTAGCGGCTAGGATGTACACCTATCGAAGCTAAGCGGAGATGTGTGCTGGCTTGAGCGGAGCTGAGCTGCTTGTGGCGAGCGCAGAAATAAGCGTGCTTACGCGCTATAAGTGAGCGACAAGCGTCACCGTTCCTCGAACATGGGCCTCTATACGCACATTCGAACTTCGCAATTGCGTGAACGTTTTCGTTCCAATGTCAACTCTATTACAATGAAGTCCGAAGAGGACCGAAACAGTGGCAATATATCGAACATCGAAAGTCCGGGTACAGGGCATGGTAGAGCTCTCACATCTCTCGTCTCCTCCCTCACACCACACAAATATGGGCCGTCTCCTCTTCTCTCCGCTTGAACTGTGTCCACTGAACCTAATCGGGGAGATGTGTAAATAATGCGTAATTCTATTGATTCTTTACGACACATCTCTCCTCTCCGATCATCTCTACTTTGGTGTATACCGGGCTTTGATCTGGAAATTACCAATATTATAACCAGTGTGTATCTTTGGATCGCTGGCATTACAAGAACCGAAAACACTTTTATACCATACTAGAGTTAACCAGCGACTTTGTTCGCACAAATTATATACCAGATTTTAAGTAAGATCATTAGCTATCAAACAAAAAAGTTTCATCAAAATCAGTTTAGTAGTTTTTGCGTGATACTCGTTCAAACCAACAAACAAACAGACAGACAAATAATCCAAAAAGTTTTGATATGGAATCAGGGACACCTAAAAACCATATCGTAACTTTTTTATTGTTAATATCTTCAATGTACAGACAAACTTTTTGCTACAGTTTTATAATAGTTTAGATTGCTATTATTATTATAAGTTGAGGACCGTAACAGACATACGTGCTTGTGGCACTGCGACCAGAACTGATCTTCTGTAAACGTTCCTTTTATAGTTCCCTACTGATCTCCACTGCAGTAGATTTCTAACAGGGATGGTTTGTATCTTATCTGAAACTAATTCCTGTCTACCTAGATGTATACTTCGTTTATTACATCAATAGGCCACATTCACAAAGTGTTTCCATTTCCTCTTCGCAAAATCTTCAGCTGGACGAGTCGTTTGGTTTTAGCGTGTGCATAATGTTTACACAATTTGCAGTGGCCTGAGAGATCTCACTATTGTATACATTTTGTCCTTATTAAGTGCCTTTTATAAGTGCTTTGGAGTGATTCAAGCTTTTATACCATAAAGTAAAATATCATATTGTTTCAGATGGTACACACCATGATGCCCATAGCCCGGTCCATAGCGCTGGTAATGTCAGCGGTGCTCACGTTTGCCTACATGGGCCTGGCGCTCTTCATAGGACCTCATAAAGACGAGAGCATGTATTATTCGCAGGTCAGTATCGTTAGCAACGTGTAGTAGCTACGTAACTACGTGTAGCCTGTTGCGCAATTTGACCGCAGTGGTCTTTTTGCGTGACAAGAACTATACAAGGTGTAACACAACACCCTTTTAATTAAAAGCGATGGCTTAGATCATCAAACTGAAAAACTTTCAGTATAGAGAAAAAAATCGCCTGCCGCATACTAGTAACTTTACCAGTATGGTAGTACGAACTGCAGTTTTTTATCATCAAACATCGTGAGGAAACCTGCATGCTCTAATTTCGAGGCATGTATTGTACCCACTGTCCATTATAAGTGGTGACGGGCTGGACACACTGGACATAGTTTCAGTACTACTAGTAAATCGTGGATATTCTGAGGTTTCAGGTTATAGTCGAGAGCATAACGCATATGCATGCCAATTTTGATGTTGACTCCATAGTGAAAGGTGTTCAGTTTGATGGCCTGAACCACCCATTTAAATATTACTAGCATTTTTTCTTACACTGTATAAGTACAGTGTACGTCAAAAATGCTTCAGTATTCATAGTCGTCCATAATGCAGGTAAAAGCTCGTAACAATAAAATATCAGTAGGTTATGTATACTGTCCTGAATTTCACTATGAGAGAGAGCCCAGGTGTTCCTATCTCTCATTATTAAAACAAACACTTCCCTTAGAAGCATTCCTTTTTATTTACACGGCTCCTTCTATACTAGTTCTTTCACTAAACTTATAGCGCTCCAGTTTAAAATGACCTCTTTACGATTGCACATATACTAAGATCTAGTTACACTGGTTTCTTATGTATTTTCACAGAAATAACTAACGTCAATTGAGCCACAAGTATTAAGGATGTTAAAACGAACACTAAACATTATTATTCATACGTACCGAATGTACTAACACTCGGGTAAATACATAAATTAGTACTTATTACAAAGGAACAACAGACAATGAACCTTCTGTCTATTCAAATAGTCCCACAATGGCTATTTCACACGTAAGCTTCTTCGTAAACGCCTGTCAGTTTGCGATAAGCAAAATCACATTTAATATACTTTGCTCAAATATAAATTACAGGCCATGCTACAGCCTAAACACTGAAGGTTATTTTAGAAATAAAGTGGCTTCGGACCATCGGACCACAATTAAAACTTTCACTATATTCGAAGCTATTCAATACATTTTGGTCACGTTATCGCGTAGCGGCCGTAGCCTAATATAATTATTGATTACATGGCGAAAGTTGTTCAGTTTGATGGTATGATGCAGCTCCTAAAAGAGTTATGTATACACCCTGGACAAAACCATTTAATTGGAAAAAATATAATTTGTAATAGATAGGATCATTAAGTAGGTATATCAATAAATATAGAGTAGACTTTTTGTAACTAAAATACTTTATTAGCATAGAAAAAAAATGATAAGTATAAAGAAATGGAATTTGATTTCATATTAATTTATATTTTGTCGTTGCCTGTTTTTATCGATATGATCATTTCGTAATAATCCTGGTACTTGGTACTATGTAAACTCGTGCGTTTCTCACTTGATTATGATTTTTTTTAGGACACGAGGTGAAATACGAATTAAAAAAATATACTTAAAACCTCAAAATATGCTGTCTTAATATATGGGACTGCCTTCGATCGTACTGGAGGTCATTTCCGTATCAATTAATATTAAAAACATCGGTTATTATTATAACGATGCATTAAACTAAAAATTGCTGAAGAAGAAACTCTGATGCGTATAGTCAATCATTATGAAACCTTAGAACCTTTGTTCCAATCACCTGTACCAACTTGATAATTTTTTGTTGTGTCAAATTTGTACATTTCAAATTAGTTGTCTGTACCTATGTGAAGTCCGTCAGTCCATAAACACCATGGTGCTTAAATATTCCGTGCCATGGTCGCCATGGTGGACTAATGCACCTAAACACTCACCATGATTAGTTTACTAGGCCCCAGAAATCGAAATAGAGAAGCAAACTATGATAAAACCTCATATGTTCATAGATGGACTACATTTAGATTGAATCTGTTCACACTTACTGGCTGTCCATCAGATTAGGAGCGGGTCGTATTCTTCATAAGTTTAGAATATTTGCGAGTGAGAATCGCGTGAGTTAACAAAAAGTTGGTCATCTAATTTTTCTAGGATGTTCCACAAAATAATTTCCTCAAGTAATTTGAGTAGATTCTCCCTAATCCGAGAAGTTGGAAAATTTTGTCATAAAATTCACGAGTAAATTAAGCTTTCATCAAATACAGGGATCTCACTTTTAAGACATTTCACTATTTTGAGTGCGCAGAAATCTAAAGGTCAATGTTATTTTATTGATTTAGCATACATTTGGTTCAACTCGAGCCATTTTGATGTTTTCATTGAATAAACATTTTTATTACGCAATTTTGATGTCGATTCCACATAATAGTATATATTGTATATATATATATATATATATTTATATGAGTATGTATATTATATATGTATTTATAATAGGTTTATTTTGTATATTTACTTTTTGTTTTTACTAATAATTGCTGATTTTTGATATTTTTTTTTCTGGAAACACCGCCTACCTTTCTTCTTTTCACCGTTTCCTCTACCCTAAGGTTGTCTGGAAAAAATCGCTTCTTAGCGATAAGACCGCCTTATTTTGTGCCTCTTGTATTTTATTTCTGTATTTTACTGTTTATGTTCTTGGTGTAAAATAAAGTATATTTGATTTGATTTGAATAGTAAAAATTGTTCAGTTTGATAGTTTGAAAAGCCCCCTTCAAATCGTATCGCATTTAAAGCATATGCATCATGCTCACGACTGTAATCAGGATAATCAGAGATGCTCAGAAAACTCAGACCATCCACGTTTCATTATTAGTATTATGTGTCTCTGTAAAAGGCTTACTCACGGGCCGTAGCCCGGACGTTTGGAAGGCTTGCGTGGGGACACAGGTCCAACACGTGGAGGCCCCTTTGAGACACTATTATTAACAGAAAAAAAATGTTACTATATACTCCAAGGTAAGTTAAGTGTTGAGGTAAAGTTACAAGTATTTGTATGTACAAATAAATATACGTTAACCGTATACGACAAATGTACAAAAATGTAAAAGAATTAAAAAAAAAACCACTTATCGCCCTCAATATATTTGGAAGATGACGAAGAATGAAGATAACGTATAAGATCATTGTGAACTTACCCGGTCAAATTATATGAAGAAATAAATAGGTAGTAAACGTAGTTGGTTTACTACATTGACCAAGAAATAATGTAACTTGCGCTATTTACTTACTGACATCTGCCATGAAACTTTTACTTTTCTTCGTGTCATAGTTGTTGTGGTCCGCAGGGTGCGCATGATAGTTTTACGAGGTTTTGCTTTTTGTTCGATGGTAGAGCGTTGTTTTCATTTTGGTGCACGATTTATAAAAAAAATTTGAGATTAGTTTTGTTGTTGTAAATTTTAGGAATAACATTGAACTGTCGTATACCGGTACCGGTAGCTTATTTATATGAATTCACAGCCCTTTATTGGCAGGTTGTGGGTTCAAGTCCCGTCCAGTACGAAATTTATCAATCTTTAATTTGAACATTTAAATCTGTTTTATGATATTGTTGTTTCCTTGGACAGTTTTAATGAAAGGAATCTCAAGCACTCCCGAGCTTTTAAGCTCACGTGCGTTAGATATCTCAGGAGGCTTCAAATCTTCTTTAGATCATCAAACTGAACAAATTGAACTATGGTAAACGAGAAATGAAAATTTTGTCACGTAGATAAACATCTATTATGGCTGAATGCATTTTTTTTACTAGCCCACTTCATCCCACAGCTGGGCAAAGGCCTCCCCTTTCATCCTCCAACCATCTCTGTCCCGAGCATGCTCTGGCCACGCGTCATCGAAAGAATCCAGATCGTCCCGCCACCTCTTCCTAGGACGACCTGGAAGCCGACAACCGTTTTCTGGGATCCAGGGCGTTACAATTCTTGTCCACCTTTCCTGGTGCATTTGACAGACATGACCATGGCGGGCCATGTCTGTCAAATGAATTAAAATTGCAGAATTTTTTGCGCTTTTCAATGTTTGTCGCATAGTGAAAGTTGATCAGTTTGATGGTTTGAAGCAGCCCCGAAAATACAACTACAGTCAGTAGACAATAATTTTTGTATTGAAGTAAGCTTGCATTGCATGTGGCGGCGTAGTTAACATTCACCATTATACGTAATGCCATTGCGTGGAACAGTATATTACCGGTGTATTTTTACCTTTAAACTGCTTTCATTGTGTAGTATTTAGGCTTACGTTGTGGATCTT
Organism: Agonopterix arenella; assembly: GCA_927399405.1. Taxonomy (NCBI): domain Eukaryota; kingdom Metazoa; phylum Arthropoda; class Insecta; order Lepidoptera; family Depressariidae; genus Agonopterix; species Agonopterix arenella. Next base: position 16,761,071 of record OV656701.1, read on the forward strand.
GACCTTGGTGTCCTTCTTAATAAACATATTATATACGGGGGCACAGAAGGTTTGAATCATGTGATATCCAGGGCGAAAATGGAATAGCTGAGGGAAAGTTTCAAATAATAATTTCAAATAAACTGATGTCCAGCGCCAATTATTTTCAAACCGACCAGTTGATGACCAGTGATCGGAATAGGTAGATTTGATTATCGTAAAGGCGCATATATTTGTGTGATGAATATTAATATTTGATATTTGTATTCGATTCATGGGTGTTTGTATCTATACAGGGCGTAAAATTTTATGCGTTGTATATTAAACGGGGTTCACGCCCTTTACAGATGCAAATACTCATGAATCGAATACAAATATTAATATTCATCACATAAATATTCTCGAATCTACATATATTCCGATCATTATGATTATGATAATATCTGACGAACAAATTGTTGGCTTTCACTAAATCTGACAAATTCGAAAACTAAGATTTGAACGCGGTGTTCAGGGCGAATGAAAGTTATTTTGGAAGCCTTTTGAAAAATTTTACGAAAAATTAATTTGACAAAAATCCATAAATAATCCATATATCTGCACTCTTAAAAAGATAGTTGGTAGTCGCAATATCTCTGACCATCCCGAAGGGGATGAGGTCGTGAGTTTGTGTTTGAACGTGTCCCAAAGAAGTCTTTCAGTATTTTAGTATCTAGAAATAAACATTTTAACGGGTTCTTACCGCGTTTTGGTATATTTGCGTTTGTAATATCGGGAACTCAAATATACCAAAACGCGGTAAGAACCCGTTAAAATGTTTATTTCTGGATTAAATAATAACCGCGTAACTCTCAAAAACTGTAGTTTTAGTATCTAGCCTTTAGCTTCTTCATTTAACCCCTCTTTTGTCGCTCTTAGGGGTTAAGTCTACCCTGCGTCATGTTTGTGGCGGCTAATACCGGATTATTTACTTAGTCGTGGCCTTTTAGCACCTTCAACTTGCTTGTATATCCTACGCTCCATTCCCTTAAGACTTTTTAAGCCAGAGATCCGCAACCTTTTTGCATTAAACCGTGATTTAAAATGAGAAGCGAAACTTTAATTTTCATTTAATGTCTTAACTTTTTAAGGATCAATTTATAAGATCCTAGGATTTTAGGTTACATAATAATAAGACTTTGGGTTACAAATAATTTGTTGTCGAGTAGTTTAACTTTATAGTTCAAAATAAAAACATTTTGACTGACAAGAACGAAACCCAAACTCGAAACCATAGTCGATTTTTTTTTCGCTTACGCTAGTAAACGTAATGTCAGTGTAACCGCGTATGGGATAGCGATAGTCATATAATCCTATACAATTTTTATGAAGTGACTCCGGAGTCAAGTGGCCGTCGTAATACAAAATAGTGGTTATATCGAGCGTTAACCCGCGACTTCGTCCGCACAAATTATATACCAGATTTTAAGACAGATCATAAGCTATCAAACAAAAAAAGTTTCATAAAAATCGGTTCAGTAGTTTTGCGTGATACTCGTTCAAACAAACAAACAAACACCCAAACAAACACACAAACAAACACACAAACAAACAAACAGACAGACAGAAAATCCAAAAATTGGTGAAATGGAATCAGGGACACCTAAAAACCATATCGTAACTTTTTTTTTGTTAATATCCTCAATGTACAGACAAACTTCCTGTTACAGTTTTATAATAGTATAGATGACAGCAATAAGGTAGCGATCTCCTTTTTTAACTAGAGCGATTTGCTATCTTCCTTCAATTGCCTTCTCATTCTACGCTCGAAACATACTTAGGTACGGTCAGCATCAGAAAAATACCTCCTAAAAAAGAATACGATAGAAGGAATTATAAGATAGAAAAGAAATAAGATGGAAGATAGAGGGGTTTGTCTGAAGCTGATTGTACATTTGTAAGATGATTTTTTGATACAAAATTAAATACCTATATTGAAAAAATATAACATGCTTAATATAAATACTCTATATTTGCACGTCAAGAACATAATTATAACAAAAACAGAATAATGTGAACGTATGGGTACAACTGACGGAATTACAAAATAAAATTGGCTGAAGAGATTTGATTTGGTATACCTATATCTACTCGTCACTTGCTGCGTAAAATTTAAATTACCGTTTCAAAGTTTTACCCACTTTTGCTAACTCGCATAAGGAAGTAAACAATTTTCAAACCAGCTTTTCGTTTGAACCGCGGTGGGCCGCCACCGGAATTAGACTATAAGCAGTTTGCGGCAGACCACGGGTTGCCGATCCCTTCCTAAAGCTTTTCAATCTTTTCATCTCACATAACATAACCTTCATAAATTTGAAGATTGAGATTGTCTTCGCACTTCATTGATTTTCATTATCGCATCTGTTCAGTTGCGGTCTGTTCAAATCCAGGGATTGTCTTAGGTCTATATGTTTATAGACTTCGTATTGGTTTTCCTAGGATAGGTAGGTAGGATTTAGGGCTGGAATTTGTGAAAGATCTGAAATTCTAATTGATAAAAACAAGTAAAAAAAGAAGTTATAGCATGTGTGAAGCATCACAATGCAGGGCAAAGGCTTCCTCTCACAAAGAAGGGTGAGAGGCAGTGGCCATACTCCACCACGTGGCCCCAGTGAGGATTGGTGGAGGTAAGTTCGTGGTCAACTTGCTGTCAGATACTTTTCAAGCTGCCTTAATATAATACCATTGTGAAATTATAATAATATGCTTCTGACCTCGGCTTAATAAATAGTTAGTTACACCTTGGTTACACCGGCATCTGACGAAACGATGCGGGACCAACCACTTAACGTGCCTTTCGAAGAATAAATTTATCGGACCTAATGTTGCTTAACTTCGGTGATCTCTTCCAATACCGGAGCTCCACTAAGCCAAAATGCGCCTCAAGTGATTCTGTTCCTACCTATAATACATACTAACATCAAAACCCTTGTCCTCAGCTTGGCTGCGAACTATCCCTCCTAGTCTCCGCAACTGGCATCGGCCTGTACTACCGAGCCCTGACCGAGAGGGCCCATCGGAACACATTCGCTGGCACCAGGACCTGCCTTGAGCAGCGGGTCAAGCTTGAATGTGAGAGGGAACAGCAGGAGCGACTGCTGCTCTCCGTGATACCTGCTTATATTGCTGCCGAGGTAAGTTGTACCTGATGTTAAATAGCCGGAGAGATAGATGGCGTTAGGTATATTTTACATCGCTCTAAAGATGCACTTGCCGTACAAATAACCAGTTGTATGAAAGGGGTTTAAAATTACAGAGTGCAGCAGAAGAACATCGAAATCTATTCTAGTCATAGTTGTACGAATCTGTTAGACGAATCTGGTAAATCTGGTCAGCCAATCCACAAAAACTATTTTCCGGAAAAAGACCAGGACGAGAGTTTATTAGTTTTGTACTGTTGAGTTGTCATTGTCATTATTATGTACTTATTTATTAATTGGTTGTAAGGGCTTGGTCAATGACCAATGCTACCGCGACCTGGACAGATAATCAATCAGTCATTTCCTAGGCCTACGGACTTCATGAACCATGTTATGCTTTTGAAAGGGAGGTCCCTAATGCCCAGATGGCGACTCGTGCTGTGAATGAGCTGTTCGCATTCGCAGACTGAGGGTGTGTATGGCCGTTTCCTCTGCTTCACTGTAGAATCTGCAAGTAGGTAAATTATTATGTAACCAATCATTAATTTAAAAAAAAGTGATCGACTTTATATTCAAAGTTGATATTTTGGGAAGATCCTAGAAGACCTAAAAGCATTTTAAATTGTGATCAGTTTGGGAAATAGTCATTATAAATGTTGTCGCGATGAGAAATTCACCAAATGACTTAAAAATGAAAAGCAGACATTTAAGGAAGTGTTCTTTATGTGCCTAAAGGGTTTAATCATGTGGTGGCCGCTTTTGTTTCTGGTTTACAGAGTTACATTGTTGGAAATATGTAGAGGGCCTATGCCCAATATTGTCTTATTAGTAGTACAGTAAATGAAAATTGCACTCAGACAACACTGCCGCTTTCAAAATCCCGAGCAAATTTTTTGACCGTCAAACCTGTCAACTCTTGCCATAGCAAAGTCACTCTTCTTTCACCGGAAGATAGATTATTTTATTCTGATAATACGTCGTATAGTAGCGTATAGTAGTATTTGACGAATTCATTTCGATAACAAGCAGTGGTTGCTCCTTGATAAAAAGCAATATCATGGCAATATATATTGTTTTCTTTGTGTCAATTCGATAACTAATAAAAACTATCAAAGCAAAAGTTTCCGAGAAACTCATGAACTCTCGGTAGAGAGTTAGGAATATTCCTTGCTCATGAGGAACTACAATATCTATGACGTGGTGTGACAGTTTCTATAAAACACCTGGAAAGAAGGTTTTACGTAGTAAATAAATTGGGAAATTCCGGTAGTTAGCGGTATTTTTATTGTAGTAGGAAGGTACACTTATTTGTCTGGTTATTTCTTATAATGTTTTTCTAGTTCTGTAACTGATCTGTTTCAGTATTCCGCACTTATATTGGAAAAACTTAACTTATGTCAAATGACTTCGGTGTCCATCGGTGATTTCCGAAGAAACTATTTTTGATGTACAGGAACTGATGATGGTCAATCCATGATAGAAACCATTCGATATCGAGACTTTCGATGCAGCGACATAGATGCACAGCACAGTACCTATTTTATTCAAGCTCAAATATTACCTAATACTTGGTAAACCCGATCAAATTACCGATTTTGAATTTTTAAGATATACTTCGTTTTTTTATCTATACTATTATAAAACTGTAACAGGAAGTTTGTCTGTACATTGAAGATATTGACAAAAAAAAAGTTACGATATGGTTTTTAGGTGTCCCTGATTCCATTTCACCAATTTTTGGATTTTTTGTCTGTTTGTTTGTTTGGGTGTTTGTTTGTTTGTTTGTTTGAACGAGTATCACGCAAAAACTACAGAACCGATTTTGATGAAACTTTTTTTGTTTGATAGCTTATAATCTGACTTAAAATCTGGTATATAATTTGTGCGGACGAAGTCGCGGGTTAACGCTCGTGGAATATAAAATCGACAAAATCTGTTATCTAAGTATGTATCGAGCAAAAGAGTTGGCTCGGCGGTTTTCGGTGTCGAAACCCTTGGTCCTTGGGGTCCCGGCGCCCAGGCGCTTGTAAAAGATCTGGCAAAGCGCCTCCTGGTAGACTCGACTGGGGATCCAAGAGCTGGCGCTTTCCTCGCTCAACGGATCAGTTTAGCCGTTCAGCGAGGAAACGCTGCCAGCATCTTGGCTACCCTCCCGCGTGGTCCAAACCTGCACCATATTTTAGGTTAAGTTAGTTTTATTTTCTCAATATTTTTATTTTAATATTTAGGTAAGAAAATTTTAAGTAAGTATTATATTCTATATGATGTAGAATAGCGAAAAAAATCATAGGTCCGACCCCAAATGATCTGGAAAAAGGTTCGGAGAAAGACAAGTTCTAAAGTGCATTTTCCTTTGATAGTTTCCTTTGAGAAAGGTCGAAAACAAGCGTATCATATATCATTGGTTATATTAACATGTTACAGTCATGTTTCGCTAAAAAGGACACGAAACGAACGAACGACACCTTGTTTCTTTCGTTAAAATACGGAACTCTAATTGCTCAAGTTAAACATGTTCTTGGCAGGTTTTTCATAACGATCGCTCTCGAAGTGTGCGTGCACACTTCAAGTCAGTCCGTTTCAAACAATTTTTACTATACATAGAAAAGAAACAAAGCAACTCTTTTAAACAAAAGAAGATTGATTGTTCTCTGATTCTAGAAATAGTCAAATCTATACTTATAAACACAGCCTAAACCGCTGAAGATAGAAACATTGTGATTCCGAATACCTATTGATTCCATGGAAGATGTAGGGGTGCACCCCATGTAAGGATTTTTTGATGTTCTTATTCCACGCGAACGATGTCGCAGGCAAACGCTAGTTACGTATAACTGAAGTGGGTCTTTCCTTCTTACGTTTATTGTCTTATAAAAAAAACCGGCCAAGAACGTGTCTGACTCGCCCATGATATTCATGATATTAAATTTTTTTCCAACGCTGGTTGCGGTATTGCATGAGATAAAATTTTCATTGATTTTTACTCTAATATTTTAAAAGTTAGAGAGAGGTTTTCCCTATTTTTACTTTAAGCGCAAATATATCTATAAGCATTATATCGACTTTATTGCGGTTTATGTTCCATTTGACAAGACCTCTATATATACAGGGTGTAAGTGACAGTCTAGCATATACTGAAATGGTGAATTCAGACCATCAAACTGAACAACTTTCGCTATGGAGCCTACCTCAGGTGACGCGAAAAAACAATTAGCTGTCCTATACAAAACTGCTGTACCTACCCGATTCAAATGTATGGGACAGCTGATTTTTTTTCGCGTCTCCTGAGGTAGGCTTCATAGTGAAAGTTGTTCAGTTTGATGGTCTAAGTTCACCGTTTCAGTATTTGCTAGGCTGTCACTTACACCCTGTATATCCAACGATACTTCACTCGATTTATGCGGAAAAAATAACAGTTTTTTTCAAACCCCTTTTCGGGAAATGAGAGGTAATTGAAGCTTGACATACAGACAGAATGGACGGAGGTATAAGGGTTCCTTGTTTAACTACGGAACCCTAAAAAGCAGTCACGTCAACCTGTAGCTCTAGTACAAATTATATGTACATACTACCTACGCCCGCGACTTCGAACACGCAGACTAGTGGTATGGGAGGTATCCCATGTTCAAAACAAGCCTCTAATAACTACATCAAAGTCATGGCATGTGCTAAAGCAATAATCTAACAGTTAACATTAAAGAAGTCTTTCGACTTGACTCTTATGCCAATAACTTAAGACTGAACATCAATTGGATTGTGGGACTTCATACCGTGGAACAAATGTTTACAGGAGTATTAAAAGCCTTTGAACTCACGCGATGGTTAAAACAAGGTCATGTGTAGGTTTTTTTATTATTTTTAATAATAACTAACATGGGGTAAGACTATACTAATAAATTATTCTAAGGTGAATGTTCCAGATGACTAATACATATTTTTGTACGCAATAGTCTTTGACTATTTATTATAAGGACTAGCCTCTGCCACGGTATAAGAGCAATTAATCATGTGCATTTACATTCAATTATATACCTTATCACTAAACGAGACAATAATTGCGAACTTAGAACGTTTGGGGTTCACGAGAGACTACTTTACATGATTTTTAACGTTCAAAATTGGAATCTAAACTTATGGGAATAAAATCCAAAGTTGCGGATTTCATGCTACCTCGCCCCCCGCAAAAAGTGGCAGAAATGTTTGTTAGTAGAATTACACGCATAACTAGTCCCTATATGTATAAGTAGTCAAAGGCAATAGTCTTGCAACCACTACATTTTTCAATTTCACCCTGAAGTGAACGTAAAGTTTGATAAAACTGCGTGCTTTCGAATGTGGTGGGTATGTATGTATGTAATGTACCTTGTACGTACACACGGCGACACATTAAGCTATACAAAACCAACATAAGCTGGCCCCGCGTAGGTAGAGTAACGAATAACGTCGCGCGGCCAGCTTATGTTAGTTTTGTATAGCTTGATGTGTCGCCGTGCGTACACATTGTAAGTAAATTCAAATGTGTAAAACATTGTTTTCAAGCCATTTTTGTCTTGTTGTTGTATTTTTACAAATCCATTGATATCTTAAATGAACTAACGTTTTTTTAAAAAAATAAATTTACTTACTGAACTTTTTAGGTAATTCGAATCAATAAATTATATGTATATATATGGTGAAAACATAAAGACGCTAATAAATATATACTTAAGGGGGTATTTAAGACTATCAACTTTCACTAACGGACCAATTATGGAAATACCGAAAGGAAATGTAGGTACTGTTCCGTACATTAACATAGTGAACAGTATTAGCTATATTGAAATTTTAGCATTGGTAGGGAAAGTACGCTACATCTTCGACTCCATCTTCGTCCTGAGATCTGGATTGAGGTCAAGAGCAAACCTATATGTAATAAATATATTTTTCTAAGTTGAATAAATGAATGATTGAATGAAATATACTTTTATTTATACCAAACATATATTTCAGTTATTCAGTTTAATGATCTGAAGCACCCCCAAAAGTATGTAGACTTACGGAAATCGTGAAAATGCATTACAAAAATAGATCCAGACATTTCAAAACTTATACTTAATACTTAAACTTTCTTTTCAACCGAGTTTAAAGTATAGATTATCCATAAACGAGACATTCAAACCAGGACAGATGCTAACTACAATAACAGGATGGCCTAAATCCTAACTGTAACAAAATAACGGTTACCCACTTAGTATTCAGTATGGGTTTCATGTGTGTCACTTCTGTTGTGACGCCATTAAAGAACTCAAGGTCGAAAGAAAGCGATTCTTTTTTAATAGAAAGCCTAAATCGTGGTACCTTTTTAGCATAATATGCTCATGATTCAGCCTTCACCCTCTATGGGTGTTGAGTTGTAAAACGTTACGATTTCAATATCGGTCCCGTAGTGAAAGTTGTTCAGTTTGATGGTTTGAAGCACTCCCTAAAATATGTAGTTGAAGTTTATACCCTATATATGAGGTGGTAGAGATTATTCTAAATAGTATCATAGACAATATCCACATTTTACAAGGTCTTCTTCTTATCGTGTGGGCAGAGCCCTGGCAGAGTCAGAGTTTTTTCAGACCGCCTTACCGCCTCTGACGTAGTTTTTATGTAACGACTACTACCACCAGAGATAGTAGCCGGGGGCAACGCCTTAACGTGCCATCCGAAGCACGGAATCATATTTCTTTTCAGACAATCAGGTGATTCAGCCTGCAATGTCCTAACCAACTGGGGTAAACTCACAAAGTGACATATCACTAGGTGTCCCCGTGGGAATCGAACCCACGACCTCCGTGTCGAGAGCCCGATGCTCTTAATTATTAGACCATGGAAGTAGTTACAAGTGAAACTAAAATAACTCAGTACATTTTTGGGGAACCATCTATAAATCATATACTTAGATAATTATTCAAATTCAAATAATTTATTTCAGACAAGATGTCCATATAGTGTTAATATATACATTTATCTTAAAGCTAGTGTGAGTAACAAAAAAACATTTTATTTTAAAAACCCGGTGTGGAGCTTCACCTAGTGATGCAACAGCGGGGAGTGCCACCGGTCTTTGAACACATTCAGGAGACCGTTAGTGCTGGCTCGGAGCCTGCCCAACATAGAGGCGCACCGTTTTCTCAATATAGCATAGAAGTCGTCCGTGTGCGCCTCCGCAAACATTCCCGACGCGCTACAATGCCGTGCCAGCCCCATCAGTATCCTGAATGTGTTATTATACTGTACGCGTAGATCGCTGTATGCCCGTTGCGTATACCGGGTCCAAAGGCTGCACGTGTAGAAAGACTGACAAAATGCTTTAAACAGTGTGATTTTTACTGGTTTCGTACATCGTGCAAACCTTCGTGCCAGCATATTACAACGTACAGTCAGCGACCTACGCTCCCTTTCAATATCGCAATTATCCCTGAGATCATCAGTGACCCAATTATTACAGGATTTTAAAAAAATGCGATTCGTAATATATTTCCTACATTGTGCTTCAGACTATCATACTGAACAATAACAGGAGGTGCCCAGGCCAATTTGGACAATCTGGACAATCTGTTCAAGAGACGTTGCATAGACGGGTCCGACCTCAGGTGTGAATGCGGTGTTACTCCTCAGACTATGTCCCATCTGGTATCCTGTTCTTCCTGCCCAGACACCTGCACGCGAACGGGGCTTGTGGACGCTGCCCATGTACAGTGTGAAGAATAGAATGAAATGCATTCCATTGTCATCGACTCGATAGAAAAGAACAACTTTCAATAAAATTATGAAGCCAACGTCGAAAGCGCGAAGAGAAAATCTGCTGTTCTATACTGGGTGTAAGGAAAAGTATCATTAACCTTTAAACAACACACTGTACCCATCAAACTGAACAACTTTTACTAGCTATGGGTGCAAACCTGTCAGACCGAAAAAAATATCAGCTGTCTCATATTAAACTGCAATACCTACTCGATTCAAACGTATGGGACAGCAGACGTATGCAGACAGCTTTTTTGTTCTGACAGGTTTGCGCCCATACTAAAAGTTGTTCAGTTTGATGGGTACAGTATGTGGTTTAAAGGTATTGTGGTGTAATGATACTTTCCCTTACTTGTATAGTTTGACCCATTAACATTTTCTATGGAATAACAGATTTTTCTTACGCCGTTTCAATGTTGGCTCAAAAGTGAAAGTTGTTCAGTTTGATGGTCTGAATAACCCCCTTTCATTCGTAACGCATAAAAATTTACACTTTGTACAGTTTTTATCGATACACCCAAATCAATTCTCTATCTGCGGAGGTTTTTATCTACATAGTATTCTTTGAATAGAGGATCGGACAGTCAGTCAAATTAGCAACTTCTAATCAAGCGTCAAGACGCGCGGGATGTATGAAAAATTGTACTAAAAATACTAACAAATGACGTCAGCAACATTTCATTACTTTTTATAGTTCATCATGTTATTAAAAACTAGCTGTTGCCCGCGACTTCGTCTGCGTTACCCGAAAAAAAGTACCCTATGTGTTAATCCAGGCCATTTGTATGCCAAATTTCATCGAAATCCGTTCAGTAGTTTTGGCGTGAAAGAGTAACAAACATCCATACTCACAAACTTTCGCATTTATAATATTAGTAGGATGGGATAGTATTCTAGCTAAAAAAAAACTAAAAATGTGAGTATAGCGTTATTTTCAAATGTTTTTTTTATTAAGAAGATAAAACTTAAATATATTTTATGCAGTCCGCTCCCATATTCTCATAACCACACACTCTCATAACCACGTTTCAGACCCATTTTCATCACGCATCAGACCTAACCTGATGCGTCATCTAAAGCTATTTAATCTTAGCTGCGACCAACAAAATTCTTCAGTATATACGAAAGTTATGTTGGAAGGCATTCCAAGTTCCTTACTTTAGGGTTTAGCTAAACTTGAGTTACAATAGTTCAGATTGTTGCAATTTTCATGTAAAATCTTTATTCAATTTGGCTTTATTGACGCGATAGTATCTCTCACATATTTAGTAACACAAATTGATACTCGGATGTATGCAGTAACGTTTTAAATATATCCTTTCATCATCATCATCATCGGCGTTATACGTCCCACTGTAGGATAACAGCCTCCTCTCATATGACCGTGATTGCCATGCCACGACGACTTGATCACAGTGTGATTTGATAGAGGCAAATTATTTACTTGCTAGTAGTTAATTATTTAAAAATTCCGCCTCAAAATATTAGTGACCTTATCATGGAATTATCAGTCTTTCAGTAAAATTGAAGTTAAAGTTCCCCGCCACATTTTTCTTTGCATGTCTGTCATCAGCCTATAAACGTCCCACTGTAGGTCATAGGCCTACCCTCAGGGAGGGTGTATGAGCGTGACTCCACCAAGCGTGCCCAGTGCGAATAGGTGGAATGACTTTTTTTTTTTTTTTTATTGAATAAAGAAATTTACAATAACACAATACAGTAATGAAACCCGTCCCACGAAAACCTATATGGGTTTATCTGGGGAAGGGGCGTTCACGTTTGCGGACCAATAGATATTATATTTTTACATAGTTTTAGGTAAGTTAATTTTATATACTTAAGTTTCTTAAATTTTTAGGTGGGTATGATACAGACAAAAGATGACTAGTATGACCACAATCACCACCCTAGCACTAGCAGTGAGTTGGTAGTTGTGGCAATGCCTGTGACCTCCCCAAAAGGGATTACGGTCATGACTTTAAGTATGTCTGCACCTATCCATACTCACAATGCATACACATAACTTTATATACGTAAACACACACGTACGTCTGAAATTCTTAGCGTATGCAGGTTTCCTCAAGATGTTGTCCTTCACCACTTGTACCTATATGAAATGTCCTCCGTGCGGATTTGAACCCGGGCCTCATGATTGGGTGTCCATTTTACCTATCCGCAACGTGCCACCAACTCTCTCCTGTCTATATTATATGCTATTCTCAGAAACAAATAAGGGATTCGACAGATAGACTGATTGAGGTTTCTGCTGCCGAAGCCGGGCTTGTCGCTTGTATCAAATATTGTGCTTGAGTAGTACTTAATCACTATCTAAAGAACTCAAGTTCGATAAACAGATGCTAAGTTTCCCAAGCCTCTTTGTTAACTTTCATTCTTTACTTACAAAGACTTGTTGTCCAACTCATTACTAAACTTTATAAAAAAGAATAAAAGCACCTAATTATTCTTTAAAAGAATTTTTTTCGAAAAAGAGTAGCAACTTGTCTTCATTTTGTTAATTTGTTTAACTAACTTCTGGTGAAATATGCTCCGTTTGGGAATAAAGAGTTATTTTGCATAAAAAATCCAGTAACCAGGTGGTTTGCTTGAAAGTTTATTTAATGAGATTTTGTTAATGAACTCTAACCGATAAGGGGAAAAGTTTTGCAATAAAAAAGTCAAATTACTATGAAAATACTACAGTTTATTTTATTTATCTTATTTATTAATTTATAACTAAAGTTAAGGCTAATTCAGTCATATTTGGCCACAAAATTCGTTGCCATTTAAACACTAAACTAAAATTAACTTTTATCTTGACTCAATATTGATAAAATTGTGATCTCAAATTCTATTTCATTCACAAATGCTTCTTAAACTATTGGTCCTTTATTCAGTCGAAATTGTTTAACCAATTTACGTTTCATAATCTTTTCTTAAGGGTTCTGCATCAGCTTTGCCAATATTAACATGTATGGTAATAGCTTCATCAGTATCAGATTTCATTATAACATCATTCCATTGGACTTCAGCTTTCTTCCCATAAGCTTCATTCTCTATCAATATAGCTGACTTAGTACACAGCGCTTTACTTTGGAACTCTACGAGAGCGCAGTAATCACTTTTCTTCGTTTCTTGTTTCACATCTGCTATATATCCTAACTTCCTCCTCATAACTTCGACTCTCACATGGTAATTGTAAATGCATACTTTGATAATGAAAGCGCTTTTTTGATATAACAAAACGATCTTGTACTTAGTTCTGCAGCAGGCTGTTTTTTTGAGTTTTGTTTGGAAATTTTCTATGAGGATTTTTATTTTTTGTGAATATACAGCAATGATGTTGTGGGTGGTTTGGAGGTGTTTGGAGAGTTCTTCGAAGGGGACGGAGCAGCAGTTGGCTGTGATTGGGCACATCATTGTGTCGAATTTGCATTCTTCTTCATGTTTAGCTCGTATGGAGGCAGTCAAGAGTTCAGTGCAGCCGCGCCTGTGGACAAAATAGAAATGGATGTTAGTGATAATTTATTTTGGTTCAGAATAGAATTTCTTTCGGCAAGAGTCGTGCAAGGGAAAGGACAAAGGATGAAAAAATAAAGTTATAGTCTGTAGGACCCCACTGCAGGGCAAAAGCCTTATGTCACGAATAATGGTGAGAGGGAGTGGAGTAACTAGGTCACCCATACAAAGACAGAACGGGCCTAATGTTATAATTATTGACGAATCCTGTAATTTTTTGAGCTTTTGCCTTGAGCTAAGAGCTGGGGATCTTCATGCTCTTTTCTGTAGTGTTATGTTAGGCAGAATACCTGTCACCTGTTGCATGACTAGTCTACAGCGCTAAATTATGTTTAAAGTGAACTACGCAACAGCGTGCTTGTAGGATGGTTTTGATAAAAGAAAGGAGTGTGGATGTGGTAAAATTTTGGAAAATTATGTACTATTATGTACAATTGGAGAATATTGAGGTTTTACAATAAGGCTAGGGAAATTGTTCAAATATTTATTTGACTTTGAACTGATACTTTCTATTACTATTGAAGATTATATTTATCGAATGAACAACGCAGTCCAATAAATTCTGATTTGAATTTACTCGCGTAAATTCTCCGAGGACTAGATAACTAATACAATAACAATAAACATTGCGCCTGGAGGATTCATTATGTTGTTATAAATATAACAGGTTTGAAACTAATAAGGAAGTCTATAAGTGCTTCGCTCTGCTTCTACAACTCTGTTAACGAATGAAATCAAAAACTAACCTATTCTTACATAATAACAACATTTTGATAGCAGAAAAAATATTTTGTTAACTTTTTCAAAACTCCAACATCGAAAAAAATACCGGCCAAGTACGAGTCGGGACTCGGGCAATTAGTGTTCCGTACTACCAGTTGTTTAACATGGGTCATTGATGACGACCACTATAAATTGACACTTACTTAGTATGTGGTCACATAGTAACTGAAGATCATTTTACACTGGTGTTTATTTTTTGGTTATAGAAAAAAAAATTATCCAAGTTAGTGTCACCCTGATAAAATTTTCCCGCTATCTACATGTTATTTCTGAAGTTCATGACTTTTTTTCAGAACTTATACTATTTTTTGAAATAGAAGTGGGGACAACAATTGCTCGAATTTAATTGAAAATTTTGTTGAACTAAGTTTTGAAAAGACACTTGAAACATATATTTTTAGACTCGTATTTTCATAAGCTTTCAATTTATACCCCACACCACACTGTAGGGTAGAAATTTTCTACCTCCCCAAATTGCCCCCCCAATATAAAAATTAAGCTTTTTTTACTTCATTTATGATATTGGGCCAGCAATTGCTATATCTGTACCGAGTCTCAACTTCCTATTTCTTACGGACTCTGAGATAAATGCCTGTGACAGACGGACGGACGGACGGACAGACAACGAGCTGGTTCCATAAGTGTTCCGTTTTGCCAATTTAGGTGCGAAACACTAAAACAGATTTCCAACGGTTTCCAACTTTCCACTTTATTTTACCTGTGTTATACAAGTACATTATATTTATTGATTGATCGAAACCTTGGGTATTACCATATACGGATAGGTAAACAATTTATTAAATAATAGTGAACAACTAGGTTATGTAAAATATTATTATTACTTCAATAAAATATTTGATAAATGGGCTTGTAATCGTTTCTAAAGAAAATAGTCAGTAATCCCAAATGAATATGCTAATTATATCCGCCCCCTAACTATTCAATCAAGCTACCTATAGGTACAACCAGAGAGCAAAATAGACACAATTATGTTAATTTTGTCTCGTTATTAGTCTATTCAGTGAAACCAAAGCGTACGGATAAACACACAAACACAGCATATATCCTGTAAATTACATTCAGTGCTAAAATGTGCCGTAGGTACGGTATTGTTTTGTATGATAACTTGTATGAGACGAGTCAACTAAGCTTTAACATTTATTTATATGAAAAGAACTTTAATTTAATTTTGACGTTTTATTTAACAGCAATATATATAATTAATACCGACCGACTACTCCCAAACGGTGAGGGAAAATGCAGCATACGTTAGAAGATATTCTGATGCATTTATGTTAAGTCTACCAATCCGCATTGGGCACGCGTGGTGGACTAACGCCCATACCTTGAGGGTAGGCCTGTGTCCTGCAGTTGGACGTTTATAGTCTGACGATGATAATGGAAGATACATATAATTTTAAATACGATTAGTGTATGTAAAAAAGCCTTGGTGGTCTAATAGGGAACAGCCTCGACTTCATCATCATCTCATATACGTCATAGCAGGGCATAAAAATACCCACAGGTAGGGCGTATGGGTGGTAGGTTCCACCACGTGTCCCTAATGCGCTGCCTTCACATACGCATCAGAAGTTCTTCTTCAGCGTATGCAGGTTTCCTAAAGATGTTTTCCTACATCGTTTGAGAGCCTTTTGCCTTCAATACTAAATCATATTTATAAAAATCACATTAATAGTTATAATAATTATTATTATAGTGAAGTGATGTGTTTGAAATCTAGTTATGAATTGATTGACTTAACTATACGAGAATTTTAAAATATAAAGATTTTATCGAACAAATTAATAAACCCAGGAACATTTTATTCATGCCAGTGCGAACATAATATCTAGATAGGTATATTGTTGTTAAACGATTTCTTAGGAATCTTAGGATCAAAGAAAACTTCGTAGAACCAGATAAAGTGATTTGATAAAACGCACAAGACTAGGTATAAATAAATATTGTATAACATAAACATTATCAAGGAAAATGAAAATAGAAACATATTTTATCTAACGTATTCAGTTATGCTAACTAAATATACGGGTAGTTACTTATCTTTGTGAATTACGGTAATCTAATAAAAATACATGAGACATATAAAAATAAGGAAATAAAAAATATAGATCTGGGATTATCTATAGCATAGAAAGAATAAGCTTATCATGTTATACTTTCAAAAAGAGGTTACTAAATACTTAATCAAGACACTAAAGTTATTTCGTTGAACTTAATTTTTCGGAAAAATATTGAAAAAATATTTCGTAGATGGCCCAAAATACTTAAATCTACCTTGACTTAATTGCTAAGAAGGTACTTTGCTATATTTCAAACTAACTCGGAAAAGGAATAAAACAAATTCTGGGCAACATTTTTAAATAAATAAAATAAAAAAATTAAATATATTTTAATAATCCTATATTATATATAGTATTTTAAAGTCCTATCCGAAATTTGACTATCATAAAACGATATAACAAATAAGTACCTAATTTCTTTAACGATTTATTTGCACAAAGCCAATGGCTCATCTGATGCTGGGATAACAATTTTATGGGACAAACAAAAAGCAGCCAAATTAAGTGTTTTGATGCCTAAAAACCTTTTTTATGGCAAATTTACGACGACACCATAAAGGATGATACATTTGAAGTAATGGGATTAGTGGATTTTATTGAGTTCCTTTGTGAAAAGAAATCATATTGAAGTGGTAGTAAAACCCTACACAAATGCATTGTGAATACCTTGTATTAGATATTAAGATATCAAAATGGTGCCCTTCTTATACTGTCAAAGATGAAAAAGTGAGAATAAGAAAGCAATATATAGCTAGCTACGTATTATAAAAGGTAATCTACTTTGCATTGAGTATGCATGTTGTTAAAGATGCGGTCAGTCAACATGCTGCTTATGTATTTTAACTATTTTAAGGTGCCATATAGGTACAGGTTTACTGTATGAATATTACCAACCATAGGCATTATCAAATGACACACTACTGAACAATATGTCCTGGATACTATAATTGGAGAAGAATTATTAATTGATTTAATGTAACCCAGCAGCTAGATGATATGGTAAAGGTAAGGTATCAAATACGAGTAGTTGTAAGATATTGTTTTGCCCTTCCAGGTTTTATGTGTGTGCTGTACCATATTGTTAGTATCTTATATAAAACAGAATTTTAGGTTAAGTTAGTTTTATTTTCTCAATATTTTTATTTATTTTTAATGTACATACTTACCTTCCTTTATTTGTCTTTAATGAAATTAACTAACCATAAAAAACATAATGCAATAAATTCGTGACAATGATTATGACTTGGATGCGACTTGCACGGGACAGGTATGAGTGGAATAATGTGGTGGATAAGGAATTAAGGAGAATATCCTGCAGTGGGTTGACAAAAGCTGATGAAGCGATTTAGAAATATCATTGTCATCTCATCTCAGTCCACTGCTGGATAAAAGACTCCCCTTACGATCGCCACAACGACCATTCTTGCGCTGCTCTCATCCAACGGGTTCCCGCCATCACCAGAAAATTTTGAAAAGGCGATAGTTACCTATAATTTCGGCACGGCAACATGAGGTCATTCACCAGCCGCTGCAGAGCTAGGCAGACTGTAGCTGGTGACCTTAGGGATCCTCTGCACCAGGCGCATCTGGACATGCGGCGGGAGCAACGACCGCACCAGACACCTCCACACCACGGGCATACGCAGGGTCCGCAGCACTGGAAAAAAATTATTATGATGTTAGAATTGACAAGACCGTAATACTGCAAATAGTAAGGAAATTATTTCAAGATAATGGAAAACGTAATCCCTGCTGGAAACAGATAATTTGAAAAAAGTTTAAAAGATCCTATGATAGATAGAATTATAAATAACGCTCACACGAACATACATTGTAATGATCACAAGTAAGTACTATAGAGGCTTTTTGTTATGGAAACTACAACAACGGCACGAACATTTAACATCCATGACCGAACCGGGATTCGAACCCTGATTTTGGAAGTCCGGTGTTGTAATCCTTACACCAACCGGGTCGTCATTAGATCGTAGAATTGGGCAGATCATAATCTGCCTTGTCATTTCATGATTGTGCTGATTATTTCACGATGTGCCTAATAGAAAGTCAGGCGGATCATTTCACCACATCATGACATTGCTAGGTATATCGTAAAGTAGTTGCATTTTAAGGGTCTGTTCGTTACTTCTCCCTTTCTGGTTTTGTCTCCTCATCATTCATACAAATTTGTTGATGTTTGCCCCATTCGCTAGATTTCCGTATTATAACTGAACATTATATTGCTTTTGATCTTCAATTTACGATCGAAGATTCACTATTTACTACTCATGAGTAGGATGTTTATTTCAAAGTCAATCGATTTGAGATCAAAGCGTCAATAATGGACCTATGTTTTGCCATCAAAACAACGAGAAGAAAAGAAAGATCGTTTGTTTCTGTCGTCAAAACAGCTCGTGTTAAAAGGTCCATAAAATAGTGATGACCCAACCTTTAAAGCCTTAATGCATATTCAATATTTAAGTATACACATATGCAGCAAAGGAATAATAAACCACGATGGTTATTGCAAGTGTTTACTTATGCTAAAGAGAGTCAAACACAGGTATCCTCCGTTTCCAACAAGCTTCTCAAAAAATATTCATGAGATGTGTATACTTACGTAGGTATACTTCAACCAAAGGTTTTGTCTATTTTCTATTGTATGTTTTGGGAAAATCCTTCCAAATTGACCTAACGGTGATGTATCAATAAAAAATAGAAGAATGAAATGTAGCAAAACTTTATTTTTTTAAGCGTTACGTTTCGATACAAAAGTAGGCTAGATATCTATTCTACATGATGCCAGCCTAACTTTTATTTTATTTCTGACGAATTCCAGTGAAATCTGTGCATTCGATTAAACGTTAACAACCAAAAAAACCTTTTATACTTTTATAATTTATTTGAAAGTAAGTAAGGATATATAGAAGTTACAAATGTGGATAATAATTATATCAAATGTGGTAGAGGCGTGGAGCCAAGATATGTGCTGAGTCGTATGTTTATGAAAACTTATTTCTTCAGTCTCAAAGCTCTGGAATTGTAATAATTGTGTTAACGTGTACGTGAATACACTGTTGATTTAGTCTTCATGTTTTTAATTACATTACATTTTATGTTGATTGTTTAGTCTGTGGACTACGCGTTGGCATGAACATATATGCACACAACCACTACAAGAGATATGTATTCGACCACTAAGATCGCAGTACAAAAACAATCTATACATGCTCTCTACTAGACTAGCTGTTGCTTCAAAGAGTAGCTTCATAATGTGTATAAAAATATACAATCAACTCCCAGATTCCCTTAAGCAACTTAGGATGAACATATTTAGAAAAACTTTGAAAAAATGGTTAGTTGAAAGATGTTTCTACAGTACGAAAGAATTCCTAGACTATAAGTAGGTATCTATGACTCATTTTGTAACTGATAATTTAGTTTTAATTCTTTTATTTTTATTTTAGTGTTTAGTAAATAATTTAATACCTGACTTGTACCTGACCTAGCTTTTTATAATTTTGACATTGTTATGAATGGATTATTTTTGTTGTACAATACTTTACTAATTTCTTATTATCATTGTTGACATTGTAGTTATTTTCTTTATCATTTTCATTAATTTTAACTTTTGCTATTGTATTTATTGAATGTTGTTGACTTTTAATTTTGAAGATATTTAAACAAATATTATTAATTTTGCGTGTACGTCCGGGTTCTGCCAAATCTTGCATTTGGCAGAACCCGATTATCTGTAATAGCACCTGCAAATTGTTAAACCTAAATTTATGCACAATAAAGATTTACTTACTTACACATACCTATATGCATGAAACTACGGTGACAATTGCACATTATTTAATGTTAGTGATTACTGGTAGATCTGGTAGTGTATCTTGCGGATTAACGATCTTTTTAAGATCGATTTTTGATTAATTGTTAAGACTTAGGTTTAATAAGAAAGAAATGGAAAGGGAGAAGATAAATGTGTAAAGCATAACATAACTACAGAGAGCACTAAATAGCGGCTAAAAGAGTTGATAATATATTATCTCTATAACTCCAATTAATTATTTGTCATTACATCATCACCATTCTCCAGCTCTATTCCATTTTATAATAATATCTATGTATCCAGGTTTTGGTTTTGAATTCAGACCCCTGCAACCTGCAATAGTACCTTTTTAAGCTAATTAATTCTATCAATAGCAAATGCTGAGATGGGTTGGTCACGAGTGTTCCACGTTCCACTCAGTCAAAAGGGGTAGCCCTAGACCAGGGTTTCCCAATCTTTTTAGAGTCACGCTTGTTATTATATGTAATATTTTCATGCCCCCGCTAATCGACATTTTTATGACAAGCGCGGGTGGAACGGTGCTATCTGAGACCTGCTGAGTCTGAACATATCGGTAACAACGTACGAATGGGTGAATTAGTAAGTTAATGAATGAGTGAATTATAAAATGATATAATGAGTAGAATTTACGTCGTTATCTGGATTTTTCTTTTTAAAATGCAAACGGTTTGTGCTCCCCCCCCCCCCCCCCTACGATATTAATACGCCCCCCAAGGGGGTCGCGCCCCACTAGTTGGGAAGTCCTGCCCTAGACGCACGTATGCGGCATAAATTGGCAGCTTACTCAAGAAGGTCAAATGTAGGTACCCGAAACCGACGAGCGTGTATGAAACGACAACGGTCAATACCATGAAAGAGGTAAAAGAGGTGCCAGGATCCTAGCAGATTGTCTCTACCTACTCTAATATGGGATACATTCATGAGTGTGTGTGCTTTTCTACGAAAGTTCATAATTCGCACTAAGAAGTTTGCTTCTTCTTTTATAATGCGCACGGCTAAAGAGTGGAACGTACTGCCTGCGGACCTGTTCCCTGAGCAATACAACTTGGGCCTCTTCAAGGCGAGAGTGAATAGGCACATTTCTAGTTAAGCATGCTACATCTTCGGCCTCATCGTCACTTAGCATCAGGTGAGATCGGGGTCAAATGCTTACCTATCAGACATAAAAAAAAAAAAAAAAAAAAAAATATCATCAAGTCAAACCAAAGAAGTTCCCCAATAGCTTCAACCAAGCAGCGCATCTTTCTGTTCTAGCGTATAATCCAGTTTTACTTCGCGAACAGCTATTTGTTCGACTTGGTTGCACAAAGTGAGGTAATGACTTTGCGCCAACTTGCATCGTGAGGTAATCGTGTCAGGTTTGTTTGCGAATTGAAGTTTGGCTTTAGTTTTGTGTGCGGCTACTGTCTCTTTAGTTGTATAGCACATAAACAAGGATTTAATTGAAAATTTTACAAAAAACATGAACACTATGCACCAAAATACAATGTTCTTGATTTGTACAAAATTGCATAGATATAGGAAGTACTACGTCAAAACTGATGATTGATGCATAGATTACGTAGTAAATTAATATTTCTATGGAATTATGATATTGATGACAGATCTTATGAGTGTTTTTACGGTTATGATCTTTAATTATACGAGTTTCTGGAATGGATGTTTAAAAATTTAGAGTTTCTGGCCACATCTTCTCTAAAACGCAACACCTTCTGACGCGTTGGTATAGTCAAAAAAGTTACGACAAAAAGCTACCTGTAATGATACTTAATATAATATGGAATCTATACTATTATAAAACTGTAACAGAAGTGTGTCTGTACATTGAAGTTATTAACAAAAAAAAGTTACGATATGGTTTTTAGGTGTCCCTGATTCCATATCTACAATTTTTGGATTTTTTGTCTGTCTGTCTGTCTATTTGTTTGTGTGTATGTTTGTTTGAACGAGCATCACGCAAAAACTACTGAACCGATTTTGATGAAATTTTTTTTGTTTGATAGCTAATGATCTGACTTAAAATCTTTGTTTGATAGCTAATGATCTGACTTAATAATTTGTGCGGACGAAGTCGCGGGTTAAAGCTCGTTTTAAATAAATCTAACTTAAAATTTTGGATGTATGAGTCATTGGATCCGACCCCTAGATCCCCTGGTATTGGTATCATAGCGAGCGGTTTACAGTACCATCAGATTCCAGATACATTTTGCCTTTCGCCCGAAAAACACTATGTACACAAGAAATTACCTGTGTGTACCTTAGTCGCCTCGTAGAATGCTAATGGGAAGAGGTGTGGTCTATTCTATCCATACTCAGCCCTGCATGGCTGGCATGCCTTGCAGTGGAATATTATACGTAAAAATGTGAGTGACTATGATGATTTTTCTGTTAGATTAAATTAGAGATATGTATTACTAATTTCAAAGTACCTCATCATCACCAGCCTATACAGGGTCCTTCTTAATATGATGACACTTTTTGAAGGTGATGATCAGACCATCAAATTAAACAACTTTGTCTATGGGACCGCCATCGAAATCGCGAAAAAAAAAATCTGCTGTCACATACATTTGGCTCAAGTAGGTTTGCAGTTTTGTATGGAACAGCAGATTTATTATCGCGATTTGGGTGTTGGTGCCATAAAGAAAGTTGTTCAGATTGACGGTCTTATCATTCCCTTAAAAAGTGTCAACATATTAAGAAGGACCCTACGTCCCACTGCAGGGCACAGGCCCACCCCCAAGAAGGGTGTATAGGATTAGTCTACCACACCTGCCCAATACGGATTGGTAGACTTCACATACGCAACAGAAGTTGTTGCCTTCTAAACGATTTATTAGTAGTACGTGTTAACATTAAAAAGCTTAAGTAACAAGTAGTTAACTAAACAATTCACAACTTAATTTCAATAACAACAGAATTCAAATTACAGAAACCTCTTGAACCCGACCTTTGCTATATTCATCTTATATGGATGCTAATTGCCATGAAATAATTCTGTTGCCGCATGAATTAGTAGGTAATTGCGTGTTACGTGATATTAAACTGTTGTAGCTAGTTCTTTTTAGGGTTCCGTACCACAAAAGGGAAAAAAGGAACCCTTGTGGGAGCTATATGTTGTCCATCTGTCTGTCTGTCAAGACCTTTTTTCTCGGAAAGGGGTAGAAGTATCAAGTTGAAATTAAAACCAAGTATTAAAGTCTACGGTCCCTTGGAGGTGTAAAAAATACAAGCTTCTAAGTCAACGCAATGAAAAAGTACAGCCATTTCAACTTGCAAATGAAAAATAACTTACTTTCCGATCTTCTTCTTATCGTGTGGGCAGAGCCCTGGTGTCAGAGTTTTTTCAGACCGCCTTACGGCCTCTGACGTGGTTTTTATGTAACGACTACTACTACCAGAGATAGTAGGCCGGGGCCAACGGCTATCCGAAGCACGGAATCATTTTTCTTTTCAGACAATCAGTTGATTCAGCCTGTAATGTCCTAACCAACTGGGGAAAAAAGCACAAAGTGACATATCACTAGGTGTCCCCCGTGGGAATCGAACCCACGAACCCCATGTCGAGAGAGCCCAATGCTCTTAACCATTAGACCACGGAGGCAGTCTTTCCGATGACATAGAATCATGAAATTTAGAGAGAAGCAAAGAAGAAAATAAATTATTCTATTCTATTCTATTCACAAATATAAATAGGAATAAATCTAATTAAAATATGGAAGAACTTCTTCACTGTAAAGTTAAGGTTGTCGTTCATAAATTAGTTTGCACGGAATCCTGAAGACGCGAATCCGACTCGCACTTGGCCAGTTTCTTAAATGCCGTTGACCCAGTGACCATGGTAAGTTATATAACCTCTTTAGCCTTTTATTGTTTGAAAATGATTGGAATAAATGCCTGAAAAAAGCTCATGAGTTGTGCATGCAATGCAGTTATGTCCTTTCTTATGCCGTGTGGATGGTTCCAGCTTAGAATATACTACCCCGTTTCTAATCGTGGGTGTCATACAAGACGACTAAAAAATAAGGCTCAATTTACAATTTCGGAACTTCCAAAGTGGAATCATCATCATCAGCCTACATACGTCCGACTGCAGAGCACAGGCCTACCCTATGTTCCTAATGAGGATTGGTAGACTTCACATACGGATCAGAAGTACTTCTTCAGCGTATGCAGGTTTCTTCACGATGTTTTCCTTCACTGTTTGAGAGCAGTTGGTAACTATTAGAAAAACTCATTGGTACATGGCATGTTGTCCGCGCGGATTCGAACCCGGAGCCCATTGATTGAGCGTCCATACGTCTCCGCAAGTGAAATGCAAGTGTCAAAAGTCAAAGATATACAAATAACAAATTCCAGTTCAGCTTATAGATCTCGATAAGTAACTGTTGACATCAGACAAACGAGAGAAGAGATTCGCATCGCATAACAGAATATCAGTGCCCTTACATATCTGTAGAATAAGGTCAAAGTCAGACGAACTGACGTGAACCTGATCAATTACATTATTGTGATATGTTATCTTTGGATAGGCCTTAATACGTGAACTATTCCAACCAGAAAAAAGTACTAAAATAATAATATAACCAGCGTATTATAAATTTGCATCTATAAGAACATTAATTGGTTTTATTGGAGTCACATACTTACAGGCACAGAAAATAATATTACTTGGAGTGTACGGGATTTAACGGAGCGTCATTGTCAAAACAATAAAACATGACAAAAAACACAAATTTTTGTTCACAAAAATATCATTCTGATAGTCTTTCACCAATAAGAGAGTTACTCTTTTTTACCGACTTATAAAAGGAGTAGGTTATTTATGTATACTTACACGAAAAATTTTATGTCATTACAATAAAATATACCTACTTTCACTCAGTTGCAAAAACGCTCATTAAACTTAATTTTCCATTAAATCTCTTGCCGTCACTTTTTGTCTTGTTGACATAGAAAAAGCTAGCAAGTTTTTCCTTAATGGAGGATTAACTCTAATGAGCGTTTCTGCAACTGAGTGTATGTCTATCTTATAAACATTGCTTGATCCACTATAATGTTTTGTGGCTGGATCGATAGTGAGAAAATGTGTAAACACAAGTCGTCGCGGCAGCGTGGCCGAAATGTCACCTTCAAAAACCTATCAATGGGCTGACGTAACCTCAGGGTTAAAAGCTCAAAAAAAAAAAGAATTAAAAAAAAAAAAACCTATCAATGCAGGAAAAGGGGTAAAACCTACTTATTATCGTAGTTTTAAGTAGGCGAAATTATTCCAGGTTTATGAAGCACCTAGGTATAATAAAAGAACCTACAGGGTCTAAATAAAAAAAGCTGTTGATCCTGTGGACTTAAACAAGATAAGAGAGACTATAAGTGCATTATAAATACTTATTAACGATCTGACATACTTATTAATGAACATTATTGAAATGAACCAGATGAGTTGGGTAGGTATTAGTTGGTAGAGTTACAGGCCGCATCTTGTAGAGTTTCTGGCCGCATCTTCTCTCAACGGAACACCTTCCGACGCGGTGGTAGAGTCAAAAAATGACGTCAAAAAGCTATTTATGTGATATTATTTTGAATACAAAATTTTGATTTGATTTGGTATAGATAATTGCCTAGGTAAGCATCTCCACTGTGAATGTTCTGCATTAACGCTATCTTTATCTGGGTATACAAATACTTTTAACTGTCGAAATAAGTTAGCTATTCGGCCATATCGGTAGGTATTAACGCTCTTTGATCTCGTCTTCGCTTAATATCATGTGTTTGAGGACAAAAGGATGGGAAAAGAAGATTACCTTCAAGTAAATTCTTAAAAACAGCAGGGATTCACGTTATTCCATAAAACAACAAAGGACAATGACAAATAGATCAGATAATAAAAGGTCGTATTGATTCAGATTACAACGGGATCTCTCAATAATAATATTAACCAGAAGACGAATCAATGAACAATGTCTCATTGTAATCCATTCTTACTACCTAACTTGTTGTTAATAAATTTGACATCAGAATCGTTTGGGAAACTACAAATCGTAGTAATGTATGAATCCTCACCTGCAAAGGTTCCAGGCATATACTGCATTCTGAGAATCTGGAGAGTACTTCATCACAGTTGGGGCAGGAACATTGAGCCGAATGACTTTCCTCTGGCGCTTCCAATGCTGGCGCTTCTAGTGGTAAAGATTTATCTGGAAAGAAGAGAACGGATGTTAGTTTTATCATCAGCCTATATATACGTCCCACTGCACAGCAAGGCAAAGGCCTCTCCCGTGGAGGATGTATGAGCTTAAGTGCGCGTGTGCCCTATGCGGATAGGTGGGCTGCTCATATACGCATCAGAATTTCTTCTTTAACATATGCAAGTTTCCTCACAATGTTTTCCTTCACCATTTTAGAGCAAGGTTGTACTCGTACGTACCCACATAAGTTAGAAAAACTTATTATATTGTCATTTTTAATTAAATTGTTATTTCATTTGCCTTAATTTAACCATTGTAATAATTATTTATATTTCCACTACAGCAACACCGATTAGTAACGGATGTCACTGTTAATAAATTAATTTTAAATAATAGTTGTGTTGACTTCCGAGTTGTCTATTGAGGTGAAGTTCGTTACTCTCTGTTTGCAGTGGGGGGTTGAGGAGGCAATCTAAGTCTAGAACTGTGTCAGTGCTTAGTTTTCCTGTCACTGAACAAGTAATCACTACTGTCACTGAGCAAGTAATCACTGTGACTGTGTTAGGAAGAAGTTGAAGAAAATACAAGTGTTAATTCTAAGGTTGAAATTGATATCATTAGAATCCTTTTAAACTAAGAGTCTACCCATCGAACTGAACAACTTTTACTATGGGAGCAAACCGAACGGAGCAAAAAGAAATCAGCTGTTGAGAATCAACATTTGAGTCGCGAACTCGCGCGTCGAAATTGCAGTTTAGTATGGAACAGCTGCTTTTTTTTGCTCCGATCGGTTTGCTCCCATAGTAAAAGTTGTTCAGTTTGATGGGTAGACTCACTCTGTAGATTGGCAGTTTTATTACAATTGCTACATGGCATATCATCCGTGCTCATGATTGAGTGTCCATATACCTCTTCAGTTTCTGCAACGCGCCATCGAAACGATTTTAGTTCAAAGTCTGTTACCTTTAAGGTAAATAATGGTTTTGTTTGTTATGTTTATTATCTTTGGGTCTAATAACATACGCTTGCCCATGCAAAATATTATAACTCTTTCTTACAATAGAACAATTCATATTTTTAGCTACGCAGGTATTATAAACATAAAACATAATTGTCTAGCTTCATCTTCATGTTGTGGAACTATAATTGTAAGGAATAGTATTATTAACCTTTAAACCAATTACTCTACCCATCAAACTGAACATCTTTTACTACCTAGAACAAAAAAAAACTGCTGTTCCATACGTTTAAATTCGAGTAGGTATTGAAGTTTAGTCTAGAACAGCAGATTTTTTGTTTTCGCTGACAGGTTTGCTCCCATAGTAAAAGTTGTTCAGGGTTTGTGGTTTAACGGTTAATTATACTTTTTCGTACACCCTGTTTATGTATTGTGTAGAGTATTACTTTTAATATTATATTACGTTAGCAATATTATATCTATAGGTATCTAAGTAATGTGCTTATGTAATGACATTGACTGGGAGTGATTGCATAGTTTTATCTTTTCAAGTGTTGCATCTATTAAGTTTAAGTGTACGTGTGTATCTACTTTATGTGGTATAATACGTAATTTGCTTATAAGTGCATGATATTGAGTCAATGTCATTCTAATAATAAGAAACTAGGTACTCATAATGTTATTGTACAATTTTTATGTTTTATATTAATTCACAGTTCAAGATCGCTTTCTATACCATGTCTATTTTGTCAACTAGTAGTGTAGCCTACTGAGCCGATAGTCGGGTTAAATACTTATTTCAAAGATTGATGCCTTAATGAAATGTCCTTTATTTACACAAAGCACAGAATATATGTGAATGAAAGTATTGATTATTTGTGCAATTCGCTTGGAAAAAGTTGATTTTAAAAACCAAAAACGTAAAATTAGACAATGTTTTTTTAAATATGTTTATGTTAATTACGTTGATTTGTTATACCATCTTAAGAACATTATATTATTGTGTTTAAATAGAAACTATCTAATTATTCCAGTATTCCAAAATCCGGCCGCAATCCTGTCAGGAGCCTAATAATCTTGAGATATGGTAACCCAAATTTCATGAATATACTTGACCTTGCAACGTCAGCTGCAATAAAGAGCAATCCATCATTCGAATTGCTATACAAAGACTTGATCCGAAACCTTTCTCTTTCATCTGACACGGTTAGAACTTACGCAAACCCAGTTAAATGCTGTTACGTTATTATTACACCGGTTAACTAAGACGTAAACGTGAAGACGTTAACGTTAATTATAATTATTATTAACTTTATATGGTATGATGACTGAATTAGATAAATTTTAAAATAAAACTGCACTGGACTTTGGTGACGCAAAACATAGTAAAGAAAGTTATAAGTTTCAATATCAATTTAAAAAGCGACAACGGATTCAAAAACTGCCACTTTAAGCAGAGTTTGGGCTGTAATGGAATGTAGATATTCTTAAGAGGATAGTCCTTGCAGGGTGCTCGAGCACGCTGGCATTACAAATACAAACGGAGTTAGATTCTATTTTTTTAATACTAACCAATTAAAGTCAATGTAATTTTTCGAACACTATCTAGATACTAAGCTATGTGCCTGTGGTTTCAGATTTACGTTAAAATATACTTTTCAAAGTTTCAGTTTCAATGCTATTATTATTATTATTTGGTTATAAGGGCTTGGTCAATGACCAAATAGCTACTGCGACCTGGACAGATCTATTGTAGCTGTCACCCTAGACCTAAAGGTCATTTCCTAGGCCCACGGACTTCATGAACCGTGTTATGCTATTGGAGGGGACGTCCCTAATTTCAATGCTAGAATTCATGTAAGACTTTTACGGAAATCTTTGAGCCTCTGTAGAGATTAGTTATTAATTCGTGTTAAGAAAATTTCATTGACTTTTAATTGAAATCCAAAATATAAGATAAACTTTGTTTTTATGGAACGCGCTAGAGGGCTTTATTCTTCAATAAATGCTATTCTTAGAGAAATATCTGCGAAAATCTAAATTACTTCGCATTTATATTTTATATGTAGTCGTCTATTAAATGAATGTATACTTTTAAACTAATAATATTAGTGTCAAGGCAATCAAACTGCGTCAAACTTAATGGCATCGGTTTAAATACAACCTTGTTGATAGCCCGTGGTTCGCATAATCAAATGTTTATAATGACATTCAGGAGATAATTCCCGGAGTAATTCCTATGGTACATAAGATTGAAGAAAATAAAAAAGACCTGGTGAGGAGGAGGTGAGCTCGAGGAAGTCAGGAGGGGAGGGCTCTTTTCAGTTTTTCCCTTATCTTTTGAGGGTTACAGGGCCGAGAACTATGAAATGCGTATGGCGATCCTCCTGAAAGTTGAATGGACTTCCGGCTTCTGACGGAGTTATCCGTTACAAACTGCTTAGCGTGCCTTCCGAAGTATGAAGGCGCTTGGGATAAAATACTGCTACCGTGTTTTTAATACACGTATGAATTACTAATTTGTTTTGCCTTACTTCATATAAGTAAATATTTTGGTAATTGTATCGGATTTGAGGTTTCCTCATCAAGTTTTTCGTCAACGTTTGACAAAGATCGTTAACACGTACACAAGTAAATAAATGTTAAAATTAGTAAAATACAAGGCAAATTCTACATTCACATACAATTCGGCATTCCGCTTTTATGTCGCTTTGCGTACGTTTTTTCGTTGAAACTGATGTTTTATTATTAAAGTTGTATTAATAAACATAAAATATCAAAGAGGCTAATGCCTATGGATTTATGTTTTGAATGAAATGGTAATGTGCGTAGAGGAGGCCAAAAAGAATCAACTTAAGTAATAATGTTTTTACGGAATTTTTAATTTATTTCATTAAATAGCCTGCGCGGCCACTAATAGGGGGTCGAAAAATTTGTCAAATTAGCAACTTTTAATCGAATTTCAAAACACGCGCGATGTATGAAAAATTGTACTAAATACCCATAAGTGATGTCATCAACATTTCATTACTTTTTATAGTTCATCATCCTATTTAATAATAGTCTATTTAAATGGTATTCAAGCTAAAAAAAACACTAAAAATGTCAGTATTGCGTTATTTTCAAATGTTATATATTTTATGCAGTCCGATCCCCTATAAAACTCCGGAATACTGGGTGATTTTGTAAACACTTTTCATATTTTCAGTAGTGGTTTAGACCATCAAACTAATCGTCATGGAGCCTACATCGAGAGGAAATAAAAAAAATCTGCTGTCCCATACATTTTTGTCGAGGCAGTACTGCAGTTTTGTACGGGACAGCTGATTTTTTTTTCTCCATAGTGAAAGTTGTTGAGTTTGATGGTCTGAACCACCCCTGAAGAAAGTGTTTAAAACTTAGACCATAAATATAATCATTCTCGGTTATTATCGGAATTAGCCTCACGCAGTTAAATATTCGCTGATTATCAGAAATTAGTTTACATATCTGTAGTTGCCTTGTAAACATGTCTGCTATCATTGAGTCGGTGACCTAAAACGATAACGTATAGTAAGCAAAATTAAACTGTCAAGTGGTAAATTATTTGACAATGTCTTAATTTTTTTTGGTCACGTTGATATTTTTATTATATTTATAATTAATGGACTTTTACGTGCGAGCACTGCATTTCCGCCAATGTCAAATAGTTTGTTTGAGTGTCTATCCCAATCTCAAGGATTGTTTCGCTGAAAATCGGGTCTATACCAAAGGTACAAAAGAAACATTTTCAATGTAAAAAAATGCTGTATCCACAAGGTCTGGACCACTATATACTGATATCTTTCTTCTTGTACGAGTGCGTTACACGGATCAGGTCGGTTACGTCCTTTTCCCTGAACGTCCATCGCCTGAATTCTTTGTACGACCATTTCCCCGAACGGACATTTCCCCTTACATCCCTTTCCTTGAATGGACATTTCCTCTTAGTACATCATCATCATCATCATCTCAGCCGATGGACATCCACTGCTGGACATAGGCCTCCCCCAAGGATCACCATAACGACCGGTCCTGCGCTGCCCTCATCCAACGGGTTCCCGCCGCCTTCACCAGGTCGTCGGTCCACCGTGTGGGGGGCCTACCCACGCTGCGCTTTCCGGTACGCGGTCGCCACTCCAGAACTTTTCGGCCCCATCGGCCATCGGTACTGCGAGCAATGTGCCCCGCCCACTGCCCCTTAGTACATTTGTACCAAAATATAAGTACACGTGTGGCTTGGGTAAACTAGTTCAATAGACGACAAAAATTATTTACTTGATTGATAACATACGCATCAAAACAAAGTATAATACTCTTTAGGGAAAGTCAAACAGACCCAAATAAACCGAGAAGCTAAATGTCTCTCGCCTATTAGTCACAATATGACGAGTTTTAGTGATAACGGATGTCGGCGTTTCGCGAAACGACATGAATCATTGACCGGCCCCTAACGACGTGTTTGTGACGTCACGATTATCATTAGCAAGGTTGAAAATAACTGTATTCCCCATTGGAAGTTACATGGTTATTCATGAGGTTAGGTCTTACTGTTAGAGGTAAATTGATCATAATATAAGTAATAAATGCAATCCTCAATGAAACTATTTTTTGTACTGATCTAATTATTAGGATAGGATAAGCAATGAGAATATAAAGTGTACATTGATTTCCGAACAGAGATATACATAATGTCAGGGATAATTTAATAGCGCATAACAAGCATTTGCGAAAAACGCGTAGTACGAAAAACTCTACTCAGGAAAGACAAAAACTGAAATACATTTTGAACTCTATGTACCCAGAGGATGTCCAAAGACAAGATGGTTGAACACAGTTTGAAGTGATATAACCAGGAAGGTGGCATAGGTATTGTGGATATGACCGAGTGTCATATCTTCGAAGAAATGGAACAAAGTGGAGATAAAAAATGCAGAAGTTTAAATAAACGCATGGCTTCACCTCCATTTATGGAAATAACTACCCAGAAAGAGAAAGAGTCTTACAGCACATACTGTTTTCAAGTAGGCTTACTTAGGCTGTTTCAATTATGTTATTCGGTTTATCAAATAGATTTTAAAATATCTTATTTGATCTTGATGACAATTGCGAGATAAAATCAAGACCTGGAATACAATGAGTGAGTAAAACAAACATTTACTACAAGCGAAGTCACTGTTCTTGAATCATATTATCATTGGAATTATCTTAGACCAAAAAGTGACTAATTAGAGGAAGGATGTGACATAATTTTAGACGCTATAGAGACAATGATTCAGCTTATCAAGAAACTACATCATAGCATATTTTGTTTATTCTATTAGATCATTTTAAAATAATTAATTTCGAGCCAAAATTTAATTTGGTTGAATAGGCTCCTGCACAAACCGATAGAAAGTACAAGTGCCGCAAATGCAGCAGGCCTTGTCGCTCCCAAATAGGTTTATAGTTATACAGCCATGAACGTCGGTGTCATATCGAAACAGATCTATGTTGTTTGAAACATCTAATTGATGGAATAAGAACCATGGTGATGGTTGTAAACTTTATGCCAGTTTCGTTCTATGATTTATGCATGATCGATTCGTTCTACCTATTACATCGATTAGTTTCAAGCTGTATGTAACTCAAAAATAGTAACCTGATCAAAATTTATTATATTCCAAATGGAAATATTGGTTATACATATCCTGTATTTAGTGCAGCCGGTGTATGACTTTGTCATTTCCATTTTGAACTGCTTTGCAAATTAAGGTTCTCCAAGATCTAATTCGTCAGTTCATGTCGTAAGGACAACGCATCATTTTGTTCATCCATAGGCATCTGACACGCCTACGTTCAACACGCAATGCAAATTTGAATTCGACCTATATCTGACTCTTATTTGTTGTGGAACTGATAGAATGTCATTGTGGAACTGGTATCATTTTATTGTTTGTATTACGTAAAGTAGGTACCTATAATTCCTAATGTCTGGTAAACATCTTTCTTTGTGTGCGTGTCCATTTGTACTTGTAATGACATTTAGTTTTTTCCAGGTTTTTCATTGTATCTGACTTTGAAGTAAATACCTACCTATTAGGAACCACACTCTCAACTCTGACACCAGGGCTTGCTCACACGATAAGAAGAAGAAGGAGGAACCAAACTGTTTTATCTTTACTATTCATCATCATCATCATTTTCAGCCTGTATTCTATCTCGGTCCTGTGCCAGTTGCATGCAGGTCTGGCCGAAACTTTTTCAGATTTCGTCATCCCACCTGGCTGCCGGACGTCCTACTCCTCTTTTGACTGATATTTATTATTGTTTAGACATTATAATTAAAATTGCAAAACGACGAGATTATTAAACGCCTAGATCTACAAATTTCCTAGTTTCCAAATTATCGTAAACGTCTCCAAAAGCCTTAGTACCAAAACATCTTGATTAAGTTATACGTCATCATCACATATAATATTATCTTTGTCTACAATCAGATGATTATATCTAACTCAGACATGAACTGTAAAGTAAACGGCATTGACATACTTTTGGTACACAAAGACATCTTCATGCCGTACAAAAATGGTAGCTTATGCCATTCTAGTACTTCCTTATTAATGTTTACACCATACATTATATTTGACAAAGCATAAAACAAAGGTTGGAGTTTTTCATTGAGTCAGTATACTTTATTTTATACTATAGGTAGTTAGTACATAGGTACCTTTAAATTAATGTGAATGTTAACGTAGTATGGTTTTTGTTATTTTCTAATTGAGAATCTTTGAAACAAACAAATGTATATGAAAAGATACTTTACTGTGATTTTCTAATAAAGTTGCTCATTTTTTACGGTCAAAATAAATAAAGTCTTTGACCACAGCTTCGATTTCTTTTTATTAGTCTAAAGTATTCTTCAATGCTAGATAACAACTAAATTTAGGTTTAAGACCTATAAAATTATGTCACTTGACTTGACAAGTCTGTATAAATAAGCCTGTATTTAATTATTTAATCAAAACGGTGTACCTCAAGGTTGTCTACTTGATCTGCTACTTTTCCTTTTAGGTAATTCGAGTTCATGTGTCCTTGTTATGTAAGCTTATTTTATTTTCTTTGTACAGTTTTATCTTTATTGACGAACAACCTTATGTGCAATTGCTTTACTTATGAATCTTTTTTTTCTTTTTAGAGGTACCTAATTATTTTCTCTGACGTAATTTCGACGACATAATAATATTTTTCCTAATATTAAGTAATAATGTAAGAAAAAATTTTTAGGTTTTTGTTTAACAATTGTAAATTACCATTAATAATATTTATCATTATGAATATTAGGATATTTTACTAATTTGATCAAATAAAATTATTATAAAATAATGGGAAAGGCTAAAACAGAAGCATACTTAGAGATTTTAGGTTTTCGTTATTTTAGGCTG
Source organism: Agonopterix arenella (assembly GCA_927399405.1). NCBI lineage: Eukaryota > Metazoa > Arthropoda > Insecta > Lepidoptera > Depressariidae > Agonopterix > Agonopterix arenella. The sequence goes on from OV656701.1 coordinate 16,795,821, forward strand.
TTTCATCTGGAAGTGGACCTATTGGGGGTCGTCTCTCCTTCGTCCCTTTTTTTAACTCCAGGGAGACGTTAAATTTGAAAAAAAAACCTTTATTAATGAGCACCACAGAACCAAGGCTTCATAGTTTTCAAGATTTTGTTAAGAGACTTTGCTGTTTATGTTCCGAGCAAAAGAGCATGACTAGCTAACAAACCTCTAAGTAGGTAGAATGAGTACCATTTATATTCTGAACTAAAGAATACGGAACTGCTATCGCAGAACGCATTGCTTTATCCGTAACTTTAATCTTTTCAAGTAAAACTATTCAACGAGCAAACAACAAACGAGTGAAAAGATAGAAAAAGCTCTAGCATCAATGTAAACTTGCTACACGCTCAAAAACACCCTTTATAGACAAAAAGAAAACATTACTTGTGAAACTAATCATCTTATAAACTAGACCAGCTTCATACAAAAGCAAAACTTATTTCTAAAACAAACGTGGAAATAAAAGAAGCTGGATTCCCCTCCAATTAAAAACTCCCATTACTCATGTCAAACAATAGCCATTGTTCTAGCACCTGCACCTGTATTGGACGAGGAAAAAAGGTAACTTCGATTGAACAATTAACGAAGTGCATTAATTGCTGGTCAATATAGGTGGAAACTGGGTTTATGATTCACAAAGAGATCTTGACTATTGCGTATTTGGGCCTCTAGAAAATGTACTTTCGATTAGCGTTAACGACAACGAAGTAGAGAACAAAAAATGTATGGACTTGACGTATGGTGACGAAAACAAACGTCAAAATGTTTCGATCGCCAATGTCAAATCCATACATTTTTAAATGTACCTAAAACTAAATGTAGTTTTCAGACCGCCTGTTTTAGGAGTATTGAATAAAAGTAATAAATATATTCACGTGACACGTTCATGGAAGTAGATTTAATTTCTCGCACTTAAATAATTAATTTCTCGGGCTCACTCCCCGTCACACTGGACAGAGTTTCGGTACTACTAGTGAAACGTGGATGTTCTGAAGTTTCAGAATATCTCTGACTATCCCCTCGGGGAATATAGTCGTGAGCATAATACTTTATGCTTATGCATGATTGTTTAAAACAAAATCCTAAATGTAGTTTTTAAACCAAAAATTTTAGGAGCGAAGAAATTCTTGATTGCATATGGTCACGATTACATTCCCTAAAGGCTATATTTTGAAAACTCAGAACATCCACGTTTCACTAGTAGAAACTATAACCAGTATTGGAAATTCTTCAAACACTTTAAAATCCGTTTTATGTGACAACAGTAGTAAAATTATATTCTAACACGTTTTAAAATCTTAAATTCGCATACCCTTTTGAATGTGCAAACTGAATTGCCAAACAAAACGTACCATCGACTTTTATTGCATTTATTGCATTGCAAACTTTGCAACAATCAAGTTTTTTGCCTTATACATAGGTATATCACATTATATGGCCATTTTTGTTTAAGTTTAAAGAATCTGTGTAACTTACCTTCAATATCCACATTCTCTCCACTAGATGAGTCTGAAGAATCATCTTCTATCTTCTTCTCAGTGACTATTGTGACACTGTTCTCTCCACAGTCGTTCTGTGACCTCTTGTCGGTCACCGAATGGAACTGTAAATAAACAAAGTTGTTGATGAGAAGGATTGTTCTGTTTAATTCAATTATGAGCTTATCTGAATGGAATTATCTCTTTGTTCTATTAATAGTATTAATTTCTAGTCCACGATTAGTACCTAGTAGGTGTGAATGATTGCATCATGATAATTGTATTTTGTTCAATATACATCAAAAGAGCTAACTGGCTCACTGGATAGAGCTTGGATATCTACTGCTGGTGGCATTATGACTTTTTGAACATTGTTACTATATTAAGATTATACTTAGTCCAAAGCATAATCCTTCGTTGGCTAGTAATTTGTTGTAAAGGAAGGCACTCTATTGAAGTTTATTACATCTTAAAATTAAAATTACCGTTCTTCGTCTTATTATTATTAGTAACGTCTTTATATCTACGTCAAGTAAACTCATTAACTTAATTAATTTCGGAGTTGCGGCCAACGCCAGAGTATATTAGAATGTTGCTGTTTACGTTTACATTTTCTTAGGGACACCATTGTAATTTGACACAACCTTACTAACTCCGCTGGTTCTTTGCCGCTGGTTTAGCGACGAAAAACTTTGGTTTTACGAAAAAGTTTGGACATTTTAAATTGAAGTTGGTTCGGATTCTTCGGACTCAAGCTAGAACTGCTAACTAACAACATTATGAAGTAAATTCTGGAATGGCATATTATAAGTATGATTGTATGTTTGTTCGAGTATTACGCTAACGGCTGCTGTACCGATATCGAACAAAAGATTCGTGTAGTAGTGTCTTATTTCTTTATATGCAGACGGTTTTTTAGTGGATGATCAGACCATCAAATTGAAAAACATAATATTTGGGAATCAACATCGAAATCGCGCAAAATATTTGTTGTTCTATACAAAACAGCAAACTCGACCCAAATGTATGAGACAGCTGATTTTTTTTCTGACTTTGGTACTATAGAGAAAGTTGTTCAGTTTTAGGGTAGGTGAGTCGACTCGGACAAAGTCGCGCCCAAAAGATAGTTTTTCTTTGTATTTGGGTGTTTCCAATATATGTCGTAATTCTTCATTCAATTCAGTTTTCTGTTGCAGGTATACAAAGTATACTTGTTAATCTTTTACATTTCTATTTGTCGAGTTTATCGTATATCAAACATTTCTTTATCCAAACCTTGTTTATATTTGATATTAGTCAGTTCATAACAAAGCCTTGTACTTGGTTATTCACCTACATTCTTTAGAAGTAAATATTTAATTTTAAGATTAACTTTAATAGCATTGAGATCGATATTCAGTTCTGTTACTTTGTTTATATTAACACTACATTATGAAGTAGTTCTTGGGTTTAAAGAATTTTATTCTCATTAAAAACATACAGTCACTTACATGAGAACAGTTTTAAGATAATAAGAAAATCGATCGATATACAATCGATCTAAAATACTAAACAATAATATCTAACACTATAGTAAAGTTCAGTTATGTGGTAGGCAACGACGGACAATGGCGCAACGTAGGTACGTAATTGTTGTTGGTTTTGAATTTTTATTAAATACGAGCGTTAACCCGCGACTTCGTCCGCACAAATTATATACCAGATTTTAAGTCAGATCATAAGCTATCAAACAAAAAAAGTTTCATCAAAATCGGTTCAGTAGTTTTTGCGTGATACTCGTTCAAACAAACAAACAAACAAACACACAAACAAACAGACAGACAAAAAATCCAATTTTGGTGAAATGGAATCAGGGACACCTAAAAACCATATCATAACTTTTTTTTTGTTAATATCTTCAATGTACAGACAAACTTCCTGTTACAGTTTTATAATAGTACGAGCGTTAACCCGCGACTTCGTCCGCACAAATTATATACCAGATTTTAAGTCAGATCATAAGCTATCAAACAAAAAAAGTTTCATCAAAATCGGTTCAGTAGTTTTTGCGTGATACTCGTTCAAACAAACAAACAAACACACACACAAACAAACAGACAGACAAAAAATCCAAAAATTAGTGAAATGTAATCAGGGACACCTAAAAACCATATCGTAACTTTTTTTTTGTTAATATCTTCAATGTACAGACAAACTTCCTGTTACAGTTTTATAATAGTATAGAAGTAAAGTTTTGTTGAGCCTTGTAAAAATGCAGGTGGCATGCAAGCAAGACAGCAAGTAGTTGTAGCAACGCTTCCGAGCACCCCAAAAGGATTATGTTCGTGAGTTTACACATGTATGTAATTAGTAAAGCTTTTTAATACGTTGTCCTCTGTACACATCTTACTGCGTTGCAGCTGCCAAGATCTAAGGAAGTTCCGTAGGCAACAAGGAACCCTTACAGTTTCGCCATGTCTGTCCGTCTGTCTGTCTGTCCGCGGCTTAGCTCAGAGACCCAACCACGACGAAAAAGTGGTAAAACAAAATCTTTAAAACATTTTTTTTTGAGCGTTCATTTGGGTCGGGTAGGATTGCAGTTTTGTATGAAACAAGAGATTTTTTTCGTGATTTCGACGTTGGTCCTGTATAAAAAGTTATTCAGTGTGATGGCCTAAGGAGAACCTAGTATATTCTTTTGTTACAAAACAAAACTTAAACTCACTTCCAAATCCCCTATATTGGCTGGCTCAACTACACAACTACTTAAGTACTTTCTGAATACAACAGAGATAATACTCTGTCACAACATCCATTGCACAAATCTGTCGTCAGACGTATCAATCATAACTTAAAAGCATTTGCTTCTTCCTGGCAAGTTGCGTAAGTATCTTGCAGAACGATTGTGCTATCGACTGCGGGTAGGATTTGGAAATGTTTCACCATTTAGGTGTGCAAAAAAGTCTGTACTTAGCGAGTTTATTAGCGTAACGTCATCATTTTTGGTGCAATAATTAATTAATAGTACATAATGATAAATTTAGCAATAATATATAAACAGATAGTTTAACATGTGTATCTTCATTACCAGTCCTCTTCCAAGGGCATAGTAAAAATAAAAATCTGCACATGACGTTAGTAAATTTGACACAAAAACCTGTCAATTTGAAGGTTAAAAAGGTGTATTCTCAAGATCAACTTCATAAAAAGTCGATTAATTCAAAGCATCATAAGCCATATAAGCCTTTACATTGTAACCATTAAAAACCTAATCAATACATTAACATATTATTCCTTGATATACCTAAGGGAATAGAGAATAGACCTGGCCCTGTACCCGGACTTTCAATTTTCAATATATCGCGACCGTTTCGGCTTGAACTTCATTGTGATAGAGTTGGTATTGGAACACGTTCACGCAATTTCGAAATTGGAATGTTTGGGTAGACTCCCTAAACACTGTGGTTCTGACCACAGAACAATACTTATAAGAGGGGTTAGAAATGCAAAGTAGCGCTTTTGCTTCGGAGACGGCTGTCGCCACTTGTCTTCCCGCTCACGCTGCTACAATTACTCATGTCCTCTCGTTCGCACCACGCCGCGCGCCTTATGGTGTTATGCAAATCATTGCATAACCTGTGGCGACTCGTTCCACGCCTACTTTGCACTTATAACCCCTCTTAAGGTGGCTTCAGTCCATACAAAAGTTTGACGCACAATACGCGTAGACGAAATTAATAAAAGTAATATTTTATATACAGAAAAATAGTTTAGAAAATCTAGTTGCCGCGTCACAAATAACATTTGCAATTTATCATATAATTACGAAGATATAAAGCTTTCAAAATTTTGTATGAAAAATTTCGAAGCTTTATATCTTCGTAATTATTTTATAAATTGCATATGTTATTTGTGACGCGGCATATAGATTTTCTAAACTATTTTTCCATATATACAAAGTTACTTATATTAATACCGTCTACGCATATTGTACGTCAAAGTTTTGTATGAAATTGACCCCTCTGCAACCACCTTAATGAAAACGCCGCATTGCAAAGAATCTAAATGGAATCTAACCAACTACACCTGCTATTGTGTAACTGATTACGATGATAAACTTATTTATTTATGTAAAAATAATGCTCGACTTATCAAAATACTCTCTCGATAACATCTGTTCTATGACTTAAAAATATGACTTACAGATATAAATTCATAGATAATAGTAATTTAGCGACTATAATCTAATCATAAACAATTTTATTATCGGAGTTCAACTTGGGTTGACACTTTCGCACATTACGTCAATAAGTAATTTATTAATTATTTACGTTATGGTAGATTCATTTAATAAAATAAACACCTATCTTAATCTGCTTCATGAATGCTTTTGCATCTTATTACAATAGATAATGTAGCAGAATTGATGTTAAGTATCTGAAACTGAGATTGAACTTGAGATTGGTTTTGTTTGAGATTTAATGAGGCGTTTTCCAAGACTAGTAAAACGAAAAAGTTGTAGTAGCAATTTTTATATTGGTCCTATAGTGAAAGTTTTTCCGTTTGACAGACTGGACTAGAGCACCCCTTTAAGTATGTAAGGCAATTAAAACACCCTGTATAAGCTAAGATCGCTCGATTGTGTAGGGAAAAATTTCAGTTAAGTGGTGTACAAATTTTTACGATTATTATAATTTTTTAATACTAATAAGGAAGTATGGTGAAATGTTTCGCCTTCATCTTTTGATTATAATAATTTTGTCTTCAGAATGAACAGAAACAACTTATACCTACTAACTGATCGAAGTCGCAGACTATAAAAAGTTCTTATTTTTTTTTATTTAATTTTAAATTATAAATTAAAAAAATATATATTGTTGTGTGTGAAATTCCCATATTCCTATTTTGGAGAGCATGGTTGAACTATTAGACGAGAACGTTGAACTATTATTATCTCTCTGTCGCTTATTGACGTAACATAAGAGACAAAAACATTAAATGTATCACGTTTATACTGACCTTAACTTAAAAATTGGTGAGAAAGAAACCCGCTAACTTGTATTACCGGTTTCACTTTACCGGACGGTGTCGTGTTCGGAGTTTTTTGTTACTTTTATTGCGACGGACTTAGATATAATATAGGGAGATTCCCGAACGAACCCCGCTTGAAAAAATGGAGCCATCAAAACAAGGCGTAATCCGGCAGTAAGCTTTGTTTCGCTCTCAGTCGCTAATTGACCGCGCCAACCGTGCAATGATGCCGAAGAGTGCAGTCAAAAACTTCAAAAACTATTCACTAAAAGTGTAAAAAAAGATGGAATGATGTTACACGCATATCCTTGGTGACGCTATACAGTAAAGGTCATTTTAAAATTAATATTTTTTAATATGTAACAACTGAAACAAAAGGCTTACTACATTATTATTGAGCAAAAAGGTCTATGTTAAAATGAAAGGCTGAAGAGGTATATATCTGTTTAGGTAAGAGTTGACACGGGGCCCCGAATCAGGTTTAATTTTGTATGAGACTGTGGATCTACCTATATATATGATCTAAGGCGACGCACTTTAAGGCTCGGACCAAACGAGCCACCGACCGGACCAAGGCTTGTTTTTTGACCCAAAGGACTTGCGTTAGCCAGCAGCTGACGTAAGAGCTGAAAGCACCTTCATTATAATGGCAATAACCGATAACAACATTAGTTTTCCATGGGACCAAGAAGAAAGAGAAAGAAGCTGTTCAGTTTGATGGCCTTAAAAACCCGTCAGCATATTAAGAAATACCCGTATATAATATTATAAATGCGAAATCATCTATGTTTATTAAAGCCACTGAACTGATTTTGATAAAAGGTACTTACAGATATAGTTTGAAGTTTGAACATAGGCGTAAACATTTAACGCAGACGATGTCGCGGGAAACAAATAGGTATATTAGGTATAACAACTGGTGTTCACAATAAATTGTGATCATACTTATGAGTGTATGAATGAGAAACGCATGTTGGTTTAAGAATGAAGATTTATGCACTGATTAGTGACTTGATTACGTAGAAAGAGACTGCAAAAATTTATTCGTCTATGACTGATTATCATCAACAGGCACTATTTATCACTCCATAGAAAAAAATTTTGTTTGAGGAATACATGTTAATGTCAAACCAGACTGGGCAAAGGGATCGAGGGCATAGAGCCTTCGCCAGTTAGTAATTACAATTTATATTTTATTTCAATGAAATATTCATTAAAATAAAATGTAACTGAATGAATGAATTGTTAGTTTGCATCATTTTTTCCAATGACATTCTTGATTATTTTCTAATGAATGTCGTGAGTTAGTTTATTAGTTAAAAAGGAACACAGATAACATATAGCTATATATAGGCTGATAAACACATTACCCACCTTTGCGTCGCGCAGTCGGGTAAAAATCAGTTTCAGTTTAGGTATTCGATAAAAACTGACGTTTCATCGAAGGCCAGGTCATTTTGTCAAAACGGACACCAAACGCGTCTTGCGTCAGCCAGCAGTTGACGTAAGAGCCGAATGCACCGACATTATATGGCAATAATCGATAACAAACAACATTTTAGTTTTCCTTAAAACAGTCGTTCACCTTTATAAATAACGAGCTTTAACCCGCAACTTTGTCCCCATAAATTATATACCATATTTTAAGTCAGATCATTAGCTATCAAAAAAAAGTTTAATCAAAATCGGTTCTGTAGTTTCTGCGTGATGCTCGTTCAAACAAACACACAAACAAACAAACAGACAGGCAAAAAATCCAAAAATTGGTGATATGGAATCAGGGACACCTAAAAACCATATCGTAACTTTTTTTTTTAATATCTTCAATGTACAGACACACTTCTGTTACAGTTTTATAATAGTATAGAAAAACCAGCCAAGTGAGAGCCTGAGTAGTCATACTCGCGCACCGAGGGTTCTGTTCCAGCATATTTAAAAAAAAAGTGACCTGAACCCTTAGCACGTAATATACGAGATATACTATAGCTTTTTTTTTTTGCTCCAATCGGTTTGCTTACATAGTAAAAGTTGTTCAGTTTGGTGGGTAGACTCTTAGTTTAAAAGGATGCTAATGATATCAATTTCACCCGGTATTATAAATTAAATGCGCAACATTTCAGCGGGGATGTCAACCATTATCAAACTGAACAACTTTCACAAACGAGCCAACATTGAAATAGTGAAAATAAAATGGTCGTTCCATAGAAAACATCAATGGCTACTCGATCGAAATGTATCGAAACAGCTGTTTTTTTTTTGCTATTTCAAAGTTGGTTCCACAGCGAAAGTTGTTCAGTATGATCGTCTGATCATCCACTTAAAACGTCAGCATATTAAGAAAGACACTGTATAAGTTAGTAGGTATGTACGAGTAGGTGTGACAAGCGTCAATGCACTCAGACTGGTTTGCAATGAGCTTGCAACAGCTGTTGTTTCTATCAGGCTTTTAGCTTCATTTATCGGTTGCCTAGCAACGATAGGTATCAATATACGATTACTGTAATCGAAGGAAGGCGCGACGGCATTTGTTTCTTCATTTGTTTGTGTTGTGAATAGGCCTTGTAACATGATAGGTATTTCAAGTCGATCGCAAGGGATTCGCATTAGGCATCGTCCTAATAGAACGCGAATGCGCGATCATCGTAGGTTCGCGCGAATTTTACTCGTACGAACGCGCGATCAAACATATTGAACTCGAATAGGTGTCCTAACTGACAATCGCACGACGCGGTCGCGCGACTCAAATGTTTGTAAATCTATTCGCGCGAACTTAGTTCGTACGAACGCGCGATTCAAACATATTGAATTCGAATAGGTGTCCTAATTGAAAATCACGCGATAATTACGTCGGCGCGGCGGGGCAATGTATCGGCCTGCCCCAGTTCAAGGTCGGTCGCTCGCTCGCGTCGTCAATTCGCGCGATGATAGGACACCCGGTTTTTACCATCGCGCGAACACGCGATGGTCGCATCGCTTACTCGCACGATGTTCGCGCATTTGCGTTCTATTAGGACGATGCGAAGTCATTCTAATTGCTCGCGCAAGTGTGCAACGATCGCATTACACCTTTTCAGTTACCGATTGCATGAAATTGCGATTTAACATACCAATCTTCATCGAGGGTCTTGAGCCCTGACTGACCACAGCACGATAACCTGACTGAACAAAGATATGAATGCGGGTTATTAAGGGTTTGTTCGATAGGTGCGATGGCCAATTAGGACGGCTATGAAAAATTATAACTGATAACAGGCAACAATATTACTAAATCAATCAAATAATAAATTGCCTCCGTGGTCTAATGGTTAAGAGCATTAGGCTCTTGACATGGAGGTCGTGGGTCCGATTCCCTCGGTGGACACCGAGTGATATGACACTTTGTGCGTTTTTTCCCAGTTGGTTAGGACATTGCAGGCTGAATCGCCTGATTGTCTGAAAAGAAAAAATGATTCCATGCTTCGGATGGCACGTTAAGCCGTTGGTCCTGGCTATATAGTATCTCCGGTGGTTAGAAGTCATAACATAAAAACCACGTCAGAGGCCGTAAGGCGGTCTGAAAAAACTCTGACTCCAGGGCTCTGCCCACAAGATAAGAAGAAGAATAATAAAATCAAAATCTTTTCTAATCCTAATTTCTATTTTAAAGACAGGGAAGGAACCTTAATATGCTGACAGTAGGGGATGATCGGCCAATACCGAAATCGCAAAAATAAACAACTGTTTCATACAAAACTGCAATCCTACTTGACCGCAATTGGATGGGACAGCTGTTTTTTTTTTCCAGATTTCGAAATTGGTCTCATTGAAAAGGTTGTTCAGTTTCTGGTCTGATCATCCCCTTAAAACAGTCAGCATATTAAGTTGCACCCAGCACGGCTAGCATGCCATCCACGACAAAGCGTTTAAACGAGAAAAACGTCATGCGCGCTCTTTCTGGCATACGTAAAATAATAAAGATGGAGACGCATCTCGATTTTTATCGTTTTCTCGGGGGTGGCATGCGAGGCCTACTGGCATACGTAAAATAATAAAGATGGAGGCACATCTCGATTTTTATCGTTTTCTCGGGGGTGGCATGCTAGGCCTACTGTATAGCAAAGCAAAGCTTACCTACTTAGTATTCTTGCTAAATTGACGTCGCAATTTCGCAGTTTATTAGTATTGTATGTACAATACTAAACTGCAAAATTGCGCCGTTTGCATGTAATCTAACAGAAAATTGAGTAACTATTCAATTTAGCAAGTTAGTCATCCATGGAACTGTGTAAACGTATCATATGAAATGCATTTTAATCCATTGCGATAAGGTTCATATTTGTTCAGGAAACAGTTAGCGTGTTATCGGGCACATTAATTATGAAGATAGTTGTTGCAATGTTTGTTTTTGTTTGCAATTTGTCAAGACTGTCTTGCGTTGAAGGACAACTTTGTAGAGTTAATGACTTCTGTCTGACTTCCTACGACTGAACAAGCGAGAAAAAAATCTCACTTGTTCAGTCAACTGAACTGGTGGGAATAAACGTCTTCCCTTCCTAAGTACCTAGGTTTATTAGTCACAATTCTTCTCCGTAGAATGGCAGTCGCCTTATATAAGGTCTAACAAAACTAACTGAAACTATTTTAAGGGGATGATCAGACCATTAAACTGAACAACTTTCTCTATGGGACCAATATTGAAATCGCGAAAAAAAAATCTGCTATCCCATACATTCAGGTCGAGTAGGTTTGTATGGAACAGCTGATTTTTTTTTGCGATTTCGTTATTGGTCCCATACAGAAAGTTGTTCAGTTTGATGGTCTGATCATCCCCTTAAAATAGTTTCACCTAATTTTGTTAGACCTTATAGAGTTTTTTTAACTTGCGTTGCGACTCAATCACAAGGCGGTGGTTCGATTCCTGGCCGGATCACTATGTTCTCCGGAATTTATGTACACCTATATCCGAGAACGAAATGAAAATATCATAAGATCGGAGTTAAGTGTGTAAAAATACGGGTTAGCATGGGGCAAACACAATAAACTAGCAATGGTTGCATTGTTATAAGCCTCGTCTTGTAATAGCCCTCTCAAGTAATGTAGTAGGTATAATAATAATTAACTATGTGATGCTCCAAAATCCTAAATGTACTAAATGTAATCCTGATTCCTGACTACTAAAATGAACATTAAAAAAATTAGCTGATCCATCCAAAACTGCCAACTTACTGGTCTTCTCCTACAAAGAATACTAAGAAAGACTCTATGCAGGTTGTAAGTGACAGCCTTGCAAATACTGAAACGGTGAACTCAGACCATCAAACTGAACCACCTTCACTATAGAGCCTGCCTCAGGAAACGCAAAAAAAAAAATCAGTTGTCCCATACAAAACTGCTGTACCTACCCGACTTAAATGTATGGAAGAGCTGATTTGTTTTCGCGTCTCCTGAGGTAGGCTCCATTAGTTCAGTTTGATGGTTTGAGTTCACCGTTTCAGTATTTGCTAGGCTGTCACTTACACCCTGTGTTATATTAGTTTTGAATACTTAAGGCGGTTGCAGAGGGGTCCATTTTATACAAAACGTTGACGCACAATACGCGTAGACGGTAGTAATATATATAACTTTGTATATATGGAAAAATAGTTTGGAATATCTAGATGCCGCGTAACGAATAACATTTGCAATTTATAAAATAATTACGAAGATATAAAGCTTTGAAGTTTTTCATACAAAATTTTAAAAGCTTTATATCTTCGTAATTATATTATAAATTGCAAATGTTATTCGTTATGCGGCATCTAGATTTTCTAAACTATTTTTCCACATATAAAATATTACTTTTATTAATTCCGTCGACGCGTATTGTGCGTCAAACGTTTGTATGGACTGAAACCACCTTAAGTATAATATCAATATTTCTTACTGATTCTCATACCTATCTCATTTCCTATGAACACTCAGATGTTTATTTTAAAAATGCAATTTCCTTTCATAAAGCAATATTACTATGTAAAGGTACAAAAAAGCCCACAAGAACTGCTTATTCAACCGCCTCTTATTTCCTGAGATGTTTTGAAACATCCTAAAGGTAGGGGCTTGCTGATAACGAGAAGACTATCTTCTGTAGATAATGGCGTATACTTTAAAATACACAGAGTAAAACTTAATATGGGGAAGGTTTTTTAAGGGGAAGATCAGACCATCAAACTGAACAACTTCCTGTATTGGCAGTTGTTCCATACATTTTGCTCGAGTAGGCCTCAAAACACCGTCAGCATATAGGAGGACCTTATAATATACTCTTTTAAAGACACAGATTTTCATTCAAAATCAGTCCAGAAGCTTTTTCGTGATAAACAAACAGAAAAACAAAAAAATTTAAAATTTTGTTTTTTGGTGTCAGCATCTAAACACCTGATGGAATGATTTTTGTATGTATCTTCAAACGGCAGACACATTATGTTACAGTTTTGTAATATTGTAGATTTTGACCTAGAAACAGGTACCTACGTAGGTACCTACCTAACTTGGGCCTCAAAAAACAAAAAGTTATTGTCTGAAAATAGCTCTCGGTCGGAATGTTTTAATACAATGTCCTAGCGGTCCTAGGTCCTAAGAAGTCAAGTCTTATCTCACTACATACATTTCCTTGCCTCCGTGGTCTAATGGTTAAGAGCATTGGCTAGTGAAATGTCACTTCGCATTTTTCCCCAGTTGGTTAGGACATTGCAGGCTGAATCACCTGATTGTCTGAAAAGAAAGATGATTCCATGCTTCAGATGGCACGTCAAGCCGTTGGTCCCGGGTACTTGCTCTGCCCACACGATAACCCGACTGCGTAGAATGGTGAATAAAGTTTTTGACCTGAATATATTTCCAGAGCTTAGTACGCTATCACTGCAACCACAACTTTACATTATCTCGACACAAGTACGCAATGGTTCAACGACTGTGTCGCAAATGGCAATCTTACCGATAGCAGTTCGATTCCCGTCTCGATTCATGCGTAGATTTGCACAATTTACTACGTAACATTATAGTGATTGTTTCGTTGAACTTTAACTATGGTATTCGTTTCATCGTTAGATACGTCGGTAGGTAGGTAGGTACTCAAAACTTTAGCAAAGATCTAATTAATAAATTAGGTATATCATGCAGTTACGATTGCGAATCGTGTTGCCCACGACGAATACGAAACACACGAACACGAAATAAAAAAAAACAATGTAAATAATAAGATGCGAATAAAAAAAAAATCGGATGACTTATTTGTTTTGAAGTCGGTTTCACTTTGTGCAAAAATCTTGTTATTTAATATTCTATATGAAATTGATATCATTAGCATCCTTTTTAACTAAGAGTCTATCCATAAAACTGAACAACTTTTACAACGGGAGCAAACCAATCGGAGCAAAAAAATCAGCATACATTGGGGTCGATTGCAGTTTAATATGGAACAGCTGATTTTTTTGCTCCGATCGGTTTGCGTTTGCTTCCATAGTAAAAGTTGTTCAGTTTGATGGATATTCGATTAAGAGTCTATACTTTAGCTTTTACCATCAATGGCATTAATCTTCACAGCTCATGACTGTGTAAAAGTAACTTTGTTTACCTCTACAATGCGTTTAAATCAACTAATCACAATTTATATAGGTATTATTCAATAAAGTTCAGCTTGAATAATAGCCTTGAAAGCAGAAACTGATAATATGAAAGGTAGTTTGCCTTGTTTATGTGCAAATGAAGGCGTTTGTTTTGACAAATAATAAAAATTATTGTCTGTTGCTGATTTAATTACGTAATTAAAATATTTGACAAAAACAAGATAGGAATCTTCAATTGAGAGGTCATTTACCAATCAGTGGTCAATCATCGCAAAATTCAAGATATATCGATCAAGAAAAGTTAAAATAAAAATGTCAAAAAAACACAAACATTTTAAAATTAAGGTGGTTTCAGTCCATAAAAAAGTTTGACGCACAATACGCGTAGACGGAATTAATAAGTGTAATATTTTATATATGGAAAAAAAATTTAGAAAATCTAGTTGCCGCGTCACAAATAACATTTCCAATTTATAAAATAATTACGAAGATATAAAGCTTTGAAATTTTTCATACAAAATTTTCTAAACTATTTTTCCATACCTATATACAAAATTACTTATTTTAATACCGTCTACGCGAATTGTGCGTCAAAGTTTTGTATAAAATTGACCCCTCTGCAACCACCTTAAAGGTTTAAGTCAAAGTCTAAAAACTATTTTTATACAATAATTTTACATTGCTGCGGATCGCTACGGGCCAAAGATGATCAATCCCATACTTAGTAGTAGTTGTGCTCTTATACATGGTCTTTCTTAATATGCTGACACTTTTTTAAGGGGATGATCAGACCATAAAACTCAACAACTTTCTCGATGGGACCAACATCGAAATCACGAAAAAAAACAGCTGTCCCATACATTTGGCACGAGTAAGTTTGCAGTTTTATGGAAGAATTGTTTTTTTTTCGCGATGTCGTTGTTGGTGCCACAGAGAAAATTGGTCAGTTTGACGGTCTGATCATCCTCTTAAAAAAGTGTCAGCATATTAAGAAGGACCCTGTATATTCCGTGGTATATATATGGTATAAAACTGTAACAGGAAGTTTGTCTGTACATTGAAGATATTAACAACAAAAAAGTTACGATATGGTTTTTAGGTATCCCTGATTCCATATCACCAATTTTTGGATTTTTTGTCCGTTTGTTTGTGTGTATTGTTACAGCCGTTTTTGAGAAACCAATAATTTTTTTTAATTTGGGTGTTTGTTTGTTTGTTTGAACGAGTATCACGCAAAAACTACTGAACCTATTTTGATGAAACTTTTTTTGTTTGATAGCTTATTATCTGACTTAAAATCTGGTATATAACTTGTGCGGACAAAGTCGCGGGTTAATGCTCGTAGTCTTATATTTCTGTAGTTTATTCAACCTATGTCCAGCAGTGGACGTCCATCGGCTGAGATGATGATGATGATGATTCAACCAGTTCCAACTCGAGGTATAGACGTTTATCAAACTGTACTTACATATGCACGCTAATGCCAGATGATAATTTAAGTGAGTGACAATTTATAGAGCCCACCTCGTGGTTTGCGTTACAATTAAGTGCTAACGCAACTAAGTCTAACAAACATACACAATTATTGTGTAAATATATCCTTTTATAAAGTTTGTACATCGTGATTCGTGTCCCAGTCATATACTGTACGGAACATTACCTATCACGCATAAAACGCGTGGAAACCAGTAACTGCCAGTAAATTATCATTCTATGTATCTTCAGATCGTGTCACTATATTAAGATATGTTTGCTATGGCAATTTGAAATATAGCCCAGTCATTTTACGGTTTGAGCCGGAACTAATTAATAATTGAATTTTTTTTCGGTATAATATTGAAGAGCCAATTTGAGCCTGTAAAAGTACCAAAATTAAAAAAAAAACTCTCGTCAGCAACAGTTCCAATTTCAAAATTTAGCTATTATCTCGTTCTAAAAAACCTGATGGTTTTATGCACATATTGCAAGGCTTTACCATTATACAAACTTCAAACATGGTGTAAATATTTTTGTCTACTTAGAAGGTTTTGAAAAATACATTCGTATTTTCTAATAAATACCATTTTTTTTACTTTTAATGCCTATTTTAATGCTCAAAAATAATTTATATTGTTAAATCTAATTCAAGTGCATTGGTATTAAAATTATTAATTTAAAAGCCTTCTGGGACACACAATTTTGATTTCTATGTTGCGCAGCGATTTTTTTTAATATGTTTCAAGATAGCCTTTTTATCACTAAATGGTGCCGATTACTGATAAAAAGTCCAATTAATAACTACTCCCTATCCCGCCTAACAAAACTCCGTAAAATGACTGGGCTAATGTGACAATCATACAATTTTAGAATCGTTAGAGTCTAAGATTCCGTGTACAGAAACTTAATTTCTATTTAACATTTCAATATTTTATAGTTCTCTTTCTAGATAGATGTTATTAGATTCGTGAAGCAATTTCAATGAAATCGGATTCTCAATATAAAAAAGAACTTAAATTATAATACTTAAATAAAATAAACAACGTAAGGAGCTCTTCATAACACAATTATTACGACATAATTAATTAATTTAAATTTAAAAATTGTTTGAAGTTCAAGATTAACTGTAAAACAAAGTCCGTTTTCCCACGGCATCACTGTTAATTAAACAAAGGAAGTGTTAATTACAATAACTTCATTGTTAATAAAAACTTTTCGCTTACCGATGATCTGCCAAATATAAACATTTTCGATTCACGTCTCAAACTTTGAAAATCTCTCACTCTCTCACAATCTTCATCCTCATCCGTATACGGAACATGATAAAACACTATTTGCTTTCTCATTTTGAAAAACAAAATGATAATGAGAGAGGCCCAATCACACAATCCAATTGATCGGATAACAAGGATTTAAGCTTCTAAAATTATGAGAATTTTGTCAAGAAAACATGCTAGCACCAACGACAAATTCCAGACGAATGATACCTTAGAATTTAGAAAGTAGTAGTCTTTAAAAAAAGTACAAAGTTCTTTTTTCGAAACGACCAATCAGGTACCAAGATACAGTTCTACTGATCGAAAATCACACCGTTTAGTAGAAAAACGTTTCATAACAAAGGCCGCCGTAAAATTAAATGTCAACCGCCATTGTGATACAAGACAATAGATTTCGGTTTAGTATCTATGCGTACGTACAACAAATTTTTAATCGCGCTGTTTGTTTGTTTGTACTATTTAACATACCTAAAGAATATGTAAACAATGTTTTGAATTTTGATTATTGGACTCACTAAGTAAAAAAGAACGAATTTTCACAAAGTTAAAGTGTAGATGGGCGCGACATTTGGCTAGAAGGGAAGACGACCGGTGGACCAAAGCTATATCGGAATGGTGGCCAAGAGAAGGAAGGAGGTCAGTGTTCAGACCACCGATGCGTTGGTCAGACAACATTGTAAGGGTTGCGGATTAGAGATGGATCAGATTGGCACAAGACCGTGAGGAGTGGCACTAGACTGTGAGGAGTGGCGCAATAAAAAGGAGACCTATGCCCAGCAGTGGGCAGATGTGGGCTGATTTGATTGATATATTGATGATCTGACTCTATCTGTAATGGATTCGTAGAGCGGAAAAAAGTTGCGCTCACTTCGCTCGCTCCCTTTCTGTTTCAATTACATTCAAAATGAGTTCAGACATTGGGTTTAAAGAATTCGAGCTTGCTTCGCTCGGTCCATGGCTTAAGATAAGTGTGTTATTTAATACCAATAGAGTTCAGGCTACAATGATATTATATAAAAATTGTCTGGCTACAAACGATTTGCATTAAGATGCTCGCTTCGCTTGCTCAAAATTTATATTTATGCCTGGATAAACCATAAGATTTCTGACCTCAACCTGAGCATTTGTGCTAAAAAATTTCGAGCTCGCTTCGCTTGCTCCGCCATTGTAGGTAATAATGCTTTAAAAAAGGGGGCGGCAAAATCAGTCTGTGCCCGGGTCACAGATTATTTAAAAGTTAGACGGACGCCCGGGTGACAGAAACCCACACTAACGCCACTTTATTGAAAAGTGACAAGCAAACTCGCGAATTACAACTAGTTCCCAAAAGTATTTTGTCAACCATTCACAAGGTTTTCACGCGACTTTTCGGAAGTATCGTATAAACATTGCTTTGTTTCCGTGAGTGACGGTTTACTATTATTTATTCTACCCAAAGAGGTCTTGCGAATTAAACCATTAATATTCTTATCATGTACCCACAAGAGCAACGTATGGGGGCTTTAGAGGAATTATACATTAAAGAATAAAGCGGAAGTTACTATGTTATTGTTTATGTGATTGTCATGAAGGGAATGCGAATGAACTTACAATTTAAGATGACACTTAATGCCACGGGAATTCATTGGAGGTGGATTTCCGTGAATTCAAAGTTATGATACAGTAAATATTAATAATTATGCAGTAACTTAACGAAGCGTCTTCTTTGCAATCGTTTAAAAATAATTAATTGTAGGTAGTCGTTGGTTTTTTTGGAACGAAGCTTTTTATCAGAGCCATCTGTTGACGCAAAACGAATTATAAGACTGAGCTTGATCGGAATGCTAATCGAAATCATCTAACCTTTAAATTGGCAGGGTTTTTTGCAGTATTTGTATTTATAAATTAAAAATATCCTATATATATATATATATATAGGATATTTTTAATATATATATATATATATATATATTTTGTATCCTGTAGAGAGCTGACGATTTCCTGAGATAACTTTTTAAGATTTGTGAAAGAGAAGATGCAGCCAGAAACTTTACAAAACAATTTATCAAAATTGTTACAGCCGTTTTTGAGAAACCAATAATTTTATTACAAACGAGCGTTAACCCGCGACTTCGTCCGCACAGATTTTAAGTCAGATCATAAGCTATCAAACAAAAAAAGTTTCATCAAAATCGGTTCAGTAGTTTTTGCGTGATACTCGTTCAAACAAACAAACAAACAAACACACAAACAAACACACAAACAAACAGACAGACAAAAAATCCAAAAATTGCTGAAATGGAATCAGGGACACCTAAAAACCATATCGTAACTTTTTTTTTGTTAATATCTTCAATGTACAGACAAACTTCCTGTTACAGTTTTATAATAGTATAGATAGACAAGAAAAGGCTTGATAACAGTTCTTTATTCACTAAAATCGCAGTATTACGATGATATAATTTCTTTGGTAAGTATAATCTAAACTATTATAAAACTTTAGCAGAAAGTTTGTCTGTACATTGAAGATAATAACAAAAAAAAAGTTACGATATTGTTTTTAGGTGTCCCTGATTCCTGTTTTTTTGTCTGTCTGTTTATTTATTTGTGTGTTTGTTTGAACGAGCATCACGCAAAAACTACTGAACCAATTTTGATGAAACTTTTTTTGTTTGATAGCTTTTGATCTGACTTAAAATGTGGTATATTTATTAACGCTCGTATAAAATAAAAATATGTAAATCGCAAAAAAAAAAACTAACTAGTTATTGAAACGTGTTTTTTCAAAGTTTTTTTTTATTTTTGCTCTATCGTCAAAACGGTAACAAAATACATACAAGCGTCAACCAGGAACGGTTATACTCCATACTCTAAGACCAATGTAAAACAACAAATAATAAAAACTGGTGCGAATCCGTGTCGCGCTAAGGGTCCCGAAAAAAGAAAAATTGTTGGTAAGTTAATTATGGTAGTACGGAACACTCTATGCGCGTGTAGTCCGACTCGCACTTGGCCGGTTTTTTATAAAATATACCTTATTGTCGTTTCCATTACCCAGGTGTGCCATAGTTATCGGTGGTTCTGTAGATACGTCACTCAGGGAGGCTCGACAACGTATCAAATTCAGTTCGTTCTCTATATCGACCGAATATTCATATCTTATCGTCTTATCAAGTAGATTTTGTGTCAATATTATATATTTCGTACTGAACACATTTTTAGGTTATCTTATAGCGGACAGGTAACATGAGTGATAAAGTTTAGTGTAAATAGGTATCTGAGACGGAGAAAGTTCGATGAACTTTTGCTCTAAATTGTTTTGTTTGTGCAAGTTTTATTGACAAAGTTTGTAATTCAATTTATTATACACATATTAAAGCACTACATCAATAACCATTAACCAAAAAAAAAAAAAAAAACTAATACTACTTACAAATAAAAAATGTCCTCGAAATTTCCGCCGCTTGGCGGCAAGGTGCCCAGGAGGCTGGCAGCGTTACCTCTTTGTATGGCCAGGCTGATGCGCTGACCGAGGTAGCTGCCAGCCCTCTGGTCACCGGAGACCTCGATTAGGCGCGCCGATAATTCTTTAAATAATCGGCGCGCCTCTGGCCCCCACGGACCCAATGTCTCGACCCCAAACGGTGCAAATATGTAAGCCTCGCCGAGGTTTTAATTTTAGCAAAATTGGTGATTAAGAAAATAATTTTTCACATTTGTTGACCATTTTGCGTGGACTGTTATTTTTTTTACATACAAAAAAAATTCTAGTAGTATACAGCGTGCAAAATTTAATACATTACATATCTTAGTGGATGATTCTGTTTAGACTATCAAACTGAACAACTTTTATTATGGAATCTACATATAGGGCCTTATTATGCTGGCGGTTTTAAAGGGATGATCTAACTGAACAATTTTATCTACTGGACCAAGATCGAAAAAGCGAAAAAGAGAAAAAGAAATCAGCTGTTTCATAGCAAAACTACTCGACCGAAATGTGACATGGGACAGTAAATATTTTTTCGCGTTTTCAATGTTGGTCCCATATAAAAAGTTGTTCAGTTTGATAGTCTAGCCATCTCATTATAAAGCCGTCAGCATATTAAGAAGGACCCTGTATACCTATGTAGATATTTTTCTCTGTGTAATTTCGTCGTTTCGGCAAAACCTTAAACTTTTTCTTGCATTTGGACCAACAATTTTACAACAACTACCATGTGACAATTTATGATTTTAGAGAATGTTGTGCCAAGCGGTGATTGATATTTTTCACCTAAAGTCATAGCAAAACATAACTCAAAAAGTAGGTTAACGGCTGAAACATGTGTTCTATCGGTATGGAAGACAATGCCTCATAATCATAATCTAGGACATACTTTCACGCCAATATAACCTGAATTGAATGATAAATAAAGTAAATATTAAGTTTATTAACTGATATGATAAAGTACATAATAATGATGCTACTAAATATGCAGTTTATCGTGGGAATAAAGGAAAAGATAATATTAAAAAACATAAACTAGCTTTTTATAGCCAATGACTTACATCCACAGAAGAAATTCTAATGCGTATGTGAAATCTGTCGATTGCACCCGGAAAGATGGGCCAAAGTATTAACACCTTGGATCCCGGAGAATGGGCGTCGCCGTCAGGGTCGACCCCGAAAGAGATGGAAGGACGACCTGGATACATTCGACGAAGAGTGGATGGAACTGGCTCAGAACAGGGATGCATGGAGGATAAAAGGGGAGGCCTTTGCCCAGCAGTGGGATGAGACAGGCAAAAAAAAAAAAAATCTACCCCAATCTGTATGGGGCATCTGTGATGGACTAACACGCATGGGTGTATGCGCGTTAGTCCATCACAGATGCTAATGATATCAATTTCACCCTGTAGTTAGGTATCATTTTGTTGGTTCCTCTATACGCATCCTATATCATCCCATCTCATGGACACGCATCGTACAACAACTCGTGATCTTTCTCTCTACCTTCATTATTTTCCCTTTCCATTATGTTTCCAAGACACGTTTTACGTCTAAATTCATACAAGTTTTTATGCAAATATAAAACAGGAATCATAACCTCACGTGCATAAGGTGCAATTTAGCATTCTTGCAATAGTTCAACTTCAATGTGGCAATTCCTTATCCAAGTCACTGCAAAATTAAACCTTACTCCTTTGACATAACAAGGAGTGAATATTACTTCATATCAATGGGAGTAGGGCAAGACGAGAAATGTCAAGACTTGTTATGTTACTTACATAATTTCTGGTCTTATTAAACGTTGACGTCAGACGGTTCGAAACAGTAAATAATTTGACCTAAATTGCAATTTTAGATTGACGTATGTGTGTTAGTTACATTTCTCCAGTTCTATTTACCTACATTACATTATTTACTATATCATGAAGGTATAGTAGGTTCTGTGATTAACATAGTATAAAGACAGACAGGACGACAGACAAAGGCGTCGGGGAACTTAAATGTAAAATATCATAATAGTTGATAAAGCAACGAGACGTTTTTTAATTTTGTTTTATTTTTTATTAATTGAATTTAAGTTTGAGCAACTAGCAGTACTGTAATTTTTAGAAGCGGAAACTGTTTTCGCTTTTTTTTTTAGCCTATTTCATCCCACTGCTGGGCAAAGGCCTCCCTTTTATCCTCCATTCATCCCTGTCCAGAGCCAGTTTCATCCAATCTTCGTCGAATGTATCCAGGTCGTCTCTCCATCTCTTTCGGGGTCGACCCTGACGGCGACGCTCATTCTCCGGGATCCAAGGTGTTAATACTTTGGCCCATCTTTCGCTAATATGTTAATTATCCAAGTTTAATTGTTAAAGCTGTATGTTTCTCTAATCCAATAATAAAAAAAACTGCAACTTTTATTTTCTTTAATTCCCACCCGGGCAGACCCATAGTTGACCTCTATGTTCATGGAGAGGAGTAGGTTGATCTGTTTGTACTTCTTTAAAAACTCAACAGATGGTATTTTCATCATTATATTGGAAAAAACATAGCTGGTGCAATACTGTCTGTTAAAAACTAGATTAGGTGTTTTGGGTTTTTTAAATTTAGTTAGGTATAAATGGTTTTTCATTTTATTTAATGAACTTATTGTTAAGTGTAATCGTATCGATAGCGACAATGTTCTATACAATTCAAACAGCGGGAGCGCCTTCCTTGTGCAAATGGAACGAAAATAAACAAACGATAAATACATTTGATATTATTTAATTTGAATATTGCGAAAATTGTTTTGGCTTGTTTATCAATATTACTTTATTAAAGTATCAAAATAATCAACCTTTTCTGGTAAAATATTAAAGTGACTGCATAAAAGCTGAAAAGAATAAGTTCAAGTAGAAATCTATGAGAAATCCAGCTCTAGTATTTTCGATTAGAAATAGGTAGAACTGAAGTACTTTTCATAATTCTTTTTTATGATTTCACTAGGTTAACTTATGGTGAATATGTGAATAAAATTTCAATAATTAAATATGATTGCTGGTTTGAGAAAATAATGTTAAAAATGTGTTATTTTCAAAAAAACTTGAAAGAAAGAAAAATTATTTATTTGGATCTCCGACACACAAACAACTTCTATCTAGTGAAGTAATTCCAATCCAATCGTGTATCCGATTTATGATTTCACTACATTAACTACCCAAGAATACTGTTTTTTGTTTGTTTCAGTAACTTAAATTAATCTTGCAGAAAAACCAAAAATAAGAAACCCCTTCATAGGTACTGTCAGGATGTATGAGCTCTTGTAATGTCTCTGCTAAAAACGCTATTTTTACACTATTTACTGCGTTGTTTTTTGTCGCGTTACAATGCATTTGACTTGGACAATAATGGATAATAGTGGCGACAATTTCATCAATACCATATCAAAGCACGCGTTGCGGGGTAGACACCGTATATAGAATGCCAGACATAAGTTTATTTCGGGAACAAAGTTGTGATGTGACTCATCTCGGATGTGTCATCTCATCTGCTTTACTCCATATGTTCAAATGTTGCAATGTCTATGGATTTAGAACGTTTGGTCTGCGATTATGTGCTGAAATAAGATGTGCTTGCAACTTTTTACGCAGACCAAACCGGAACGTTTCCGAGGCAGAGTTTTTGCTTTGTCAATCAATCAATCAATCAATCAATTATACTTTATTTGACACCAAAAAACAGAGTCCATCCAGAGTCCTCGTCCATACAAAACTGCAAACATACTCCGAGCTAAATGTATGGGACAGCTAATTTTTTTTCGCGATTTCGATGTTGATCCCTTTGAGAAAGTTGTTCAGTTTGATGGTCTGGCCATCCTCAAAAAGTGTCAACATATTAAAAAGGGCACTCGAGTCACGTTGCAGGTTCAGGTTCAAAATAAATTAAAAAAAAAAAAGAGATTTAAAAAAATAAGTTCATCAATTATGCTTTATATTTATATCATAGAGTAAACAGACAGGAAATGCAAAAGGTACAAAAATATGCGGTCGTATCGCTAAAAAGCGATTTCTTCCAGCTAACCTAAGGGTAGAGGAAATTGTAAATGAAGATTGGTAGGCGGTGTAGAAAAAGAAATTTGTAAATTAGATGTTATCAAAATTGATTTTCCAGAACATTAGGTAACGTTATCTTATCTTTCTAATACTTTAACATGTTGATCTAATAACTACTATGTAACTATAAAGTAAAATATAATATTTACAAATTCTAAAATTATGACAGTGGTTCCAATTCGGAGTCATCCTTTTGGAGCGTATAAGTCATAGAATGATCAATTTTAACTTTAGAACTTCATCTCAGGATGAATGGACAACGTGTCAGATACCTTTTGTATTAAAAAAAATGGTTTAAAAGAATTATAAGGTTACTTACGCCTCATTTGTTTGAATGACGTCAATCCACAAAATCGTTGGCAAAAGCAGAAAAAAAATCAAGT
Source organism: Agonopterix arenella (assembly GCA_927399405.1). NCBI lineage: Eukaryota > Metazoa > Arthropoda > Insecta > Lepidoptera > Depressariidae > Agonopterix > Agonopterix arenella. The sequence continues at coordinate 16,820,606 of OV656701.1, forward strand.
TATACAGGATTGGATAGCTTCTGCGTAAATAACAGTAATGACAAGATCTGTAGTCATTCCACTTACGAGTACCCTTGATAGGATTCTAAAATCCTTCGCCATTGGAGTCAATATGGTCTGATACACGAGATTTTATAAGTAGGACTACACAGGTAAAAGGGGCCTGGTGAATTTATTGTGAAAAGAAACATTTTGCTTGCAGGTAGGTTGTCCAACTTCTTTTGTTTCACTATATCTCTTTTCATTTCACTTCAAGGGTCTTTTAGTTATTATTTTTATTACGATTGAAGTAAAGAAAGAACTACGGAACAGGATGCTCAAAGTTTAGGTTCTAGTTATTCATTTTCTTATAATCAGAATCACATTGACTTCGGAATTCAAAAATGTGAGATAATTTTTAAAACATGTTGGAATCACTATGATCCTCGTTAGCAAAAGTATAAACCTATTACGGTTTCTTTCATCTAAATTAATGGTTTGACAAAGTAGATAGGTAGCTAAATACCTACCTATTATGTCAAACTTTTACAGATATGAAATATAAAAAAAACATAATTTTATACGTTCGGAAAAATTTGTATCTCTTTCCCAAAAACAGTGACGTTCATAATTACAATACAAGAAATAAAAATAAATTAGTATCCCCACATTTTCGACTCAGTAAGGTCAACACATATTTCATGGGGCACTATACGCTATTATAATAAGATACCACAGGATATTCTAAACTTGCCAGACAAAAAATTTAAGTCCCATGTTAAACAAGTCCTCTGTAAAAAAGGCTACTATAAACTCGATGACTATTTGAATGACCAAAATGTCTGGTCTTGACAATGTTACTCTATGTAATGCAATATTGTATTTTAATTGTACTTTGTATATTTTGTTTTGTTTAAAAGATGTGTATTGTAGAGTTTCTGGCCGCATCTTCTCTCAACGAAACACCTTCCGACGCGGTGGTAGACTCAAAAAATGACGTCAAAAAGCTATCTATGAGATATTATATTGAATAAAAATTTTTAGATTTTTTGATTTTTTTTTTAATCCACAGGTACCTAATACAAGATGTTAAGTACTGGCCATATACGTAGATTGCCTATGGCTTTGTGTCAGTCTATGTTTCTAGGATACATTGTTATTTACTTTGATTTTGACACTTGCTGTAAAACGGTTAACGTAAGCAATATATTTATATTTCTATCTAAATCTTTTCAGTCGTTCATTAATAGTCCTTAAAATGGTAGCGTATCAGGTACCTGTGGATTATGTTTTTTTTATATTTCATATTTGCTCCCATAGTCAAAGTAATCCACAGGTACCTAATACGGTATTAGGTACCTGTGGATTATGTTTTTTTATATTATATATTTGCTCCCATAGTAAAAGTTGTACAGTTTGATGAGTAGTCTTAGTTTAAAAGGAGGATCAGACCATCAAATTTAACTACTTTATTTAAGGGACCAACGTTCTTTATGTTTCTTGATGACCTCGATTTTGATGTTGGTTCAATAGAAAAAACCGTCAGCATTAATAAGTTGGACCCTGTGTGTATAAAAAATATATTTGGTGATTTATTTTTAGCGTTTATTATTTTGTTGTGTATTCTGTTCTGTGTGCCTATAAGCTGGGACTTATTTATGTCCCTAGGCGCGTTACTAATTGCGGCTTATGCTCGTCGGAAGTGCCAGTTTTTTTAAACATCATGCTGTATATTCCTGAACTTGCAATAAATGTATTTGACTTTGACTTTGAACAAAAGTTTTTTTAAACAACATTTTTTTATTCTCTTTACGTGCAGTTTCTGAGGTAAACAATTTGCAGTATACTTCACACTTGCCTTCAAAGTGTGTTCACCTCTGAAACATAAGCTACTAGGATCCTAACGGTTTCCTCGACTCGCATTTTATGACATCCTGAATAGCAAAAGTAATATTTACTCAATGATTTACGATTTATTTTTACGTAAACATTGTTGACACTTTAAGAAGTAAAAAGAATACAATGTTAAAACCAGTGCGGTGCCCGTTTCGGATAGCAAGACGAGTCGAAGGCGACTAATTTCATTATGCATCGTCAAAATTTCTTTATAATAATATGCTCTCATCGTGTGATTCTATCAGTTTTCCTATCCATTTTCTTATTTCGTGTCAGCATGAGCCATGTCATGCCACTGACAAAGTAAGGACGAGGCAATGCATGTGTGTTTAGCGCAGATACTACAGGTTGAGATTGATATCATTAGCATCCTTTTAAACTAAGAGTCTACCCATCAAACTGAACAACTTTCACTATGGGAGCAAACTAATTTAGAGTCGAGTAGGCATTGCAGTTTAGTATGGAACAGCTGATTATTTTTTTGCTCCGACCGCTTTGCAGTTGTGAAAATTGAATGAATGAATGAAATATACTTTATTTACACCAAAAGAAAATACAATGCACAATAGGAAACATAAACTGAATATGGTAAAAATGAGTATGGTTCAAGTTGTTCAGTTTGATGAGTAGACACTTAGTTTAAAAGGATGCTAATGATATCAATTTCACCCTGTATAGTTTATATAGTTTATTCAAAATAACCTGCGTACCCATTAAGTTTCTCGTGTTAACTTTTTGCGGAGAAAATTATTAAATTTTTTATAAAGTAGGCATTGTGGTCGAAGTCATTCAAATGCGAAAGCTTTGTATTTAGAAATATTATGTTGCTAAATTAAAACATATTCAACAAGTTTCCAGTTATCCAGTTTAAGTTGTAGATTACTTTGATAACCTCGTAGGGTAATGACCTTCCTGATTTATTAAACTTATGAAAGGCTGTTGTCATATCCTTATTATTCACTTAAGGTTTTACTCATTAGACACTACAATAACATCGGTTGGCGATTTTTTAAACCCCTGTGTTTGACAAATTACGCCCTTGAATGTTACTTGCCCTTTTTTGAGGTTAGTAATATTCATACATTAGCTGGTGCCCGCAACTTAGTCAGCATAATTTAAAAAAAAAAGTAAGTGTAATATGTTGTGAATTGTTAGTTCACAACATATTATAATCTATATTGATTTGAGTGTTATCCAAATCCGTTTTTCCGTCAAGTTTAAAATTAAAAATACAGATAGAAAGCTAGCTTTTTTTATACAGAAACTAATAAAATCCTCAATCCGTAGGGAGCCACCTTACATGGCACCTAAAGACTAGATATTGATTAGAACATTACTCAACTCAACATAAAAAATGATTAGTTATAAAGATATCGTCTTAACTATCATTCAGATATATGATGATTTTTCATATCACATAAAGTCTCTCGTCCTTACTTTCCTGAAACTAATGGAACGGTAAATTGCTAAGATCGGAGCTAAGATCGGATAAATGCTTTAGCCCGTAGCTACACGATGTCCACATCAGAGAGGGTTTTTTATCGGCCATAGGCCCCCCACACATTCCCAACGCTGTAACTTCTGTAAACCACGATCAACAACGGCGACCATTCACAACACTAAACAATGAAGTCTAGCGAGCCTGGGGGATGACTCTAATCAGTCTTGGAACCCGCAATGAATTTGAAATAAATCAAAGAAGATAGGAGAAGTAGAAAAAAATTATATTTGACTTCCTTCCATTGCAAACGGGAGACAACAATAGGAAAAGCATGGTAAGACAACTCCAGAGAAAATTTTTGGCAGAGTTGAAGACTCTACCAGGAAAGCATCTATGCAACAAAAGAGGTGCTATTGGAACAATTTGAGATGTTGACGATACACGATTCGATGGCATTACTTTTGGGTTTAGTTGTTGTTAATTGCAGGCGGTCGGAGACCATATGCCATTTGATAACATTATGTAACTTTCATTATAATTACATTATCGTTAAGATATCGTTGAGTTGCAATTGTCAAGGCTATCACTTTCCCCTCTGGTTCACCTTCACCTGGTCTCGAACGAGGTTAAGCGGTTTCCGTGTTTTTTACTCCACAGTTCAAAGACACGACCTGTGCGAAATGGTCACGGTAATTTGTATTGTCATCGCGGTCATGGTAATAAAAGTCTATTAGGTAGTACCTTTTATCCATACTATTATTAACTACGAGCGTTAACCCGCGACTTCGTCCACACAAATTATATACCAGATTTTAAGTCAGATCATAAGCTATCGAACAAAAAAAGTTTCATCAAAATCGGATCAGTAGTTTTTGCGTGATACTCGTTCAAACAAACACACAAACAAACAGACAGACAAAAAATCCAAAAATTTGTGAAATGGAATCAGGGACACCTAAAAACCATATCGTAATTTTTTTTTTGTTAATATCTTCAATGTACAGACAAACTTCCTGTTACAGTTTTATAATAGTATAGATAACATAGCGTCAAAACCAGATGCAACGAAAGGCATGCAAATCAAAGGCCAATTTAAAATTCTTAGTTGAAATAAAGTTGAATTGAAGTCTTTGCCATAGAATAACTATATTAATTATTCTTATCTCTTTATATGCAGTATAATCCTAAAGGCGGAAGAGCTAAGTATTTTAGGGAGTAACATAATTGATGTGATGAGTATTGACTGGACAAATGCATCGAAGGTTTGTTTTCATATGTTCAACTTATTGGGCTGCATCTTCAATGTCATACTCAGAGGTCGACTTTAATGTTTACTTTTTAATAAAAAGCGAGGTCATATAAATGAAACTTAAGGTTTTTCAACGGTTATAAAATGACATTTATCTGATATCAAGATTTTTTGAAGTAAGTAAAGTAAAGTTAATGGAAGGGACAATATAAAGATTGACTGTATTTACCAACTTCCTCAGCATTATTTATTTTGGCTTTGAGTTAAAAAAAGTATAATAATTTTTGTAGGTTTCTAACCCACAAGTCATATGGAAATCAATTCGTCATGCAATAAAACATACTGTGCCTCTGTAGCGAAAGAGGCACCAAGTAGGTACAGTAAAGTTACAGTAACAACACAAGACGGACTGACAAAACAAGATACACTATCACAGGAATTTTCATCCCAATTAATTGAACAGTTGAAACTTGAATGGATGAGAAACTGTTTTTCTCATTTCTGGGATTCATTAGGATTTAATAAATTGTATTTATATATTCTTTAAAAGCAGCTGCAAAATCAGAACTTTTTTTTAAACGGCCGTGATAATGGAAATGGTTGCCCTGATATTGATAACCAACCTGATAGCCTTGTAGCCTAGTCGAATCTGCTTTCGAAACTGAGAGTCACAGGGTCGAAGCCAGCAAGGGCCAAATATTTTATGTGATATGTACTACAAATATAATTATGTTTTCTATTAAGTTATGTCAATGACTAAAAACAATTTCTAACAAACAGTTAGTAAATGCTGGTTTAAGTAAGATAACATTTTTAATATTTGACATCTAGTTTAGACAAAAAACTTCCAAACTAAAAACCTGATGATAATATAACTTCGAACCCTGTTTATGGAACAGTCCGTATTAGTGGAGGAAAGAAAGTGGACTTGCTTATAGACATCATTTTTTTTTTTCATTTTTTTTTATTTTAATTTTTTTTTTTCATTTTCATTTTTTTTATTTTTTTTTTTTATCATAATTATTTTTTTGTGTACAATAAAGAATCTAAGAATCTAAGAACAAATTTTTTTAGCGGCGCCAGTTTAGAATCAAGTTACAAGCAAAACTTATTATGACAAGTCATTCATCATCAGCCTATAAACGTCCCACTGCAGGGCACAGCCCTACCCTCAGGGAGGGGGTATGGGCATTAGTCCACCACGCGTGCCCAATGCGGATTGGTAGACTACACATATGCATCAGAATTTCTTCTTCAGCGTATGCAGGTTTCATCACGATGTTTTCCTTCACCGTTTGAGAGCAGTCGGTATTACGTACATAAGTTAGAAAAACTCATTGGTACGTAGCATGTTGTCCGTGCGGATTCGAACCCGGACCCCCATAATTGGGTGTCCATACCTCTCCGCAACGCGCCACCGACGCTCTGTATGACAAGTATATCTCTAAAAAGAATCCGAACGGAGATATAAAGGTTTACTTAAGGTAAACTTTGTAAATATATTTTCAACTTCAAGCCTTTATATCTCCGTTCGGACTGAGTTTAGGGATATACATGTAATACGAAGTTTTGTTCGTTACTTTATTCTGAACCAAATTATTCAAGTTTGGTTGATGGTGACGCCAAAAACAACGTCGAAAAATAAGGCGGTAACCTTCTATATAAAACCCGCTTTTTCGTTTGAATACACATTATATAAATGTATTATTGTTTTGGTGTGCTATTTCACACCACTAATTTACTAAGTATAGTTGAATTGAAAGCTAAAATACATTATAGTGGGTACTAAAAATTATTCTGTGAGACAATTTCCAATTATTTATTAACATCCGGTGGGAGATGGACAAATGGAACTAAAAAAAGAACTAGCCTTTCGTTTAATAGTACCCTGTTAATAAAACATTAACAGAGCACCTGTTTATTACGAGTTTTATTCAGTTTAATCATACATGATTGGAATTTCTTACCATCTGGTAACTCATCCAGTCCACAAACCCATATAAAGCCTTACCTCATTCTATGCCATAAAAACTACCCTTATACAGCGCAAAAAATTAAGCCTAATATTGTCATGCATTAGAGTTTATCTCTGTTATTTTCATTGTAAGAAATTATCTGGGAGAACTCTTTTATCGAGGGTATAAGAATGAAAATGTATAGATTTGTGAGACTTTGTTAAATGTAAAATTACATTAGTAGGTACGGAACATTTTATGAAGTGGGGTTCAGTAGCTGAAACAAAAAGAGCCTACAAACCGACCGTACAACATTACCAAGCACGTATCCAAGGGGGGGGGGGGGGGGGGACATTAATTGAAAAACGATGAAAAACAACAATCAAATATATTTTTCAAATCTTTGAATGTTACTATTTTGTGTCGAAAGTTATACTAGGTAAAAAAAAATTTTAATGTTTTTTCCCATGTCTCTACATTTATAAAAGGACAGATTATATTTGACATACCTAGAAGACATGATCCTCTTTTTGCCAATAACCTGCGGAATCCTAAAAACTTGACCATATGTGAAGCGGATGCGACGATGTGAAATAATTAATTGTATCCTGTAGGAAACAACAGGTGGCAGACTTGTTGCTGCCTGCTCCACATTCGACGTCCCACAAAACAAGCAAATATCTTATTTACCACCTTGAAATAACTACTCCTTTAGAAGACGATTTAACCTGCGCATCTGTCTGTAGTTTGGACTATGTGAGATGTTCCATAAAACAAGCAATTTAGTTTTTTGTGTCGAAGGCACAAGGCTTTCTTCAGGGGATTTTTTAAGTTGTATGGATTTTAACTATGAAGAATTGAACATGATATTATGTGCTAAACAGGTATTATTTTTAATTAAAGTCCACTTGAATGGAAGTAAATTGTGTCTTTGTTGTGGAATTCAAAATTGTCGTAAAAAAGATACTCATAAGTTTATTGTTACAGAGTATTCTCAATACGTATAATATAAAGAACAAGGGGCAGAATGAGCCCAGCACTGTAGCACTTTTTTTTCTACTTTTAATTAAAGGCCTGAATAATACCAACATTTTATTATACGGCAGCATAACTGTCACGCGTTAAATAAAAAAGTTACAGCCGTTTAAATATTCAATTAATTACTTATATAAATGCTTATATTTTTGACCTAATAATTCCCATACAGTAGAAAAAAGAGTATGGTACTCTAGGAGCTAGCTAGCTAGTGGGTGTTGCCTGGTGGGTGGTGGGCGTTGGGTGGTGGGTGTTGGGCGTTGGATGTTTGGTTGTGGGTCTTGGGCGGTTTATGTTTGGTTTTGGCAAGCTCCCACAGTACCATACTCTTTTTCTACGGTATGGGCATTATTAGGTTAAATAATATTAGCATTCATATAGGTAATTGATTGAATTTTTGGACGGCTGTAACTTTCTTATTTAACGCGTTACAGTTATGCTGCCAAATAATAAAATGTTAGTATTATCCAGGTCTTTAATTTAAAGTAGATAAGAAAGTGCTACCGTACTGGGCCCAGGGTCCATACAAAACTGCCCATTATTCTTTAAGTCAAACTGGTATTATAATTGAAATTTGATATCACCATCGGTATTACTAGTGAAACGTGGATGTTCTGAAGTTTCAGAATATCTCTGACTACCCCCTAGGGGAATATAGTCGTGAACATATGTATATGCTGAAGAAATCACCTTTATGTACTGAAAATTAAAATTTTCAATGTTAATTAGCGGAATAAAAAACTAGGTAAGGAAGTAATCATAGTAAATGAATAAAATAAAAGGATAAGTAGTTTTACTTTTTAATTACTACGTAATGGTACCTATTGCAGTTATAAATTATTCAGTATAAATTCCCATAAACGATAGCAGGAAAAACCTACTGAACGACGTAATAAAATAATATGGAAAATTCTGAGTTCAGTAATAAATTTACTTAAATGACAAGAAATCTAGAGTATTCTACAATTAATGAGACCGATTGTAAATATTTAATTGGATTCAATGAATTCTACGAGCTTGCGGTTTGGCCATATCAAACTTAATTGTGGTTGGTTTGGTATTTTCTCTCTTTTACAAAGATAGCATCTACAGCACGGCTAGCATGCCACACACGACAAATCATTTAAACGAGAAAAACGTCATGGGCGCTCTTTCTGTAGGCCTCGCATGCCGCCCGAGAAAACGATAAAAATCGAGATGTGCCGCCATCTTTATTATTATACGTAGGCCAGAAAGAGCGGCGCGCATGATGTTTTACTCGTTTAAACGCTTTGTTGTGGGTGGCATGCTAGCCGTGCTGGCATACGTAAAATAATAAGGATGGTGGCACATCTCGATTTTTATCGTTTTTTCGGGGGTGGCATGCGAGACCTAAAGGACAGGGTGACATTGAAAATTAGCCTACATATTTTTAGGGGTGGTTTTCAACTTGTGGCCATCAAACTGATAAACTTTTACTATGGGAGCAAACCTGAAATCACAAAAAAAGTCAGCTGTTCCATACAAAACTGCAATGCATCACCTCCAATACTCGACTCAAATGTATGAACATCGTATTTTCTAGATAATCACCTCAGAATGAATCGTAATCCTCAATTTTCTATTAATTTTCCTTTTATATACTTACCCATTATAATAATATTATTTAATGCAATATTCATTATTCAATACTAGACGGATATAATGAAATGCTTTAGATATGAAATTAATTTAAACGGATTGTGAATCATGAAATTTTCCTCTTTATAAAAGTGGATTGTAAAATTCCCAGTAATAATTTAAATGCGTCAATTTACTGCTTTCTTTCAAAACATAATATCTTCGAATTTACAAAATATAAAGAATGTAACAAAACACTCTAGTAATTAATACGTAAGAGGGTACTTCAGACCATCAAGCTGAATAACTTTCACTATTATGGAGTAAACTTCGAAATCGCGAAATAAAAATCAGGTGTTTCATACAAAACTGCAGTACCGGCTCGACTCAAATATATGGGACACCTGTTTTTTTTACTTTTGGATGTTGGCTCCATAGTGAAATTTATTCAGTTTGATGGTCTGAAACACCTCCTTAAGTATAACTAGGGTCTTTAGTTACACCCGTATAGAGTCTAATATTCTGATGGATCTTTATGAGTATATGATCCGAACATCAAACTGAACAAAATTCTCTATGAGACCAATATCGAAATCGCGAAAAAAAATACAGCTTTTCCATACAAAACTGCAATCCTTACTCGACCTAAATAATCTAAACTATTATAAAACTGTAAAAGGAAGTTTGTCTGTACATTAAAGATATTAACAAAAAAAAGTTACGATATGGTTTTTAGGTATCCCTGATTCCATATCATAAAGTTTATGTTTGTTTGTATGTGTTTGTTTGTTTGTTTGAACGAGCATCGCGCCAAAACTACTAAACCGATTTTGATGAAACTTTTTGGGTTTGATAGCTTATGATCTGACTTAAAATCTGGTATATAATTTGTGTGGACAAAGTTGCGGGTTAACGCTCGTCTATACTATTATAAAACTGTAACAGGAAGTTTGTCTGTACATTGAAGATATTAACAAAAAAAAACTGCTGAAGCTTGGGCCCAGGCATCTCTCCCGGTTCGTTTTGGGGGTATTGGCATAAGAGTTTTTAGGTGTCGCTGATTCCATTTCACTAATTTTTGGATTTTTTGTCTGTCTGTTTGTTTGTGTGTTTGTTTGTTTGAACGAGCATCGCGCGAAAACTACTAAACCGATTTTGATGAAACTTTTTTGGTTTGATAGCTTATGATCTGACTTAAAATCTGGTATATAATTTGTGTGAACAAAGTTGCGGGTTAACGCTCGTATATTATAAGACAGCTGATTTGGTTTAGGTATTAGGTTTACCTACGTTTGCTATCGATGTTATTTTGACTGATGTTTCTGCATTGTGACAAACCTAATGTCGGGTTTATCAATGCTTTTAGTTCAAAAGATGTTCGTTTATGTATTTGATAAATAAATTTAAAAACAATTTCAACAATATTTACAGAGACACTTAGGTAATAGGTACATTAGGTACAGTTTACCTAACGTATAATTTCAGAGATCTGCGTGTACGAAGTCGTGAGAACAAACAACCACAAACTAACAACCTTTTCAAATGAACAAGAGAGCTTGAAAAATGTCAGATGTTGCATTATTTTATACATTTTAAGGGTATTTTATCTCATATTTCCTCTGTTAATGTAAACGAGGATGTGGTTCAACGCATCCCTTCAAGATGTATTAATTACATAATGTGATAAACATAAAGGATTGAATTTTTCGTAGGTTTACAGTTTACACATGGTGTTTTAAATGCGTAAAATATATTAGGGGATACTTTAGAGTTTAGCTTTAGACCATCAAACTGCTGGTTCATACAAAATTGCAGGACCTACTGGACTCAAAAATATCGTAATATAGTTAAAGTTGTTCAGTTTGATGATGACTAAACAACCCTACTATTACCAGGGTGTTTTGTACCACCCTATACAACGTGTTAATGAATTAACGCAAAACTAGGTAGTGTGTTTAGAATCGAGAGCAGAATCGAATTATCATGATTTCAACATAGGTTATTTTTTTTTTTCTAATTATTAAATAATTTTTTTTTTATTTTAAATTTACTGAACCTGAAGTCAACCCACCGTACGGGCACACTCACTCTACTTGCTACCAAAACAAGATTATTAAAATGTATTCTTGAGTACGTTAGCGCTTTCATTCATTGCTGAAATCATAACAAATCATTTTTGTCTCAAAACTTAAAATGAGAATAACTTTAAATTTTAACTATCAAAATAATGAAATTATTGTTCCAATCTAATTATTTTGTTATAAATCAGTTGGGGTGTATGAGGTTTTGCGCTTATTCATTAACATGTTGTATAATGTAAAATGTAAATCATCATTAGCCATTAATCCTACTCCAGGGCCATTTTTCACGAATAATAGCAAGTGCGAGCTTTACTCCCCCATGCAGATTGCTTCTAGCAAGTAATAAAAGGTTTTATAATTCGTATGTGCTAGTTTAATACGAATTATATAAGGTCTAACAAAATAAGGTGAAACTATTTTAAGGGGGTGATCCGACCATCAAACTGAACAACTTTCTCTATGGGACCAATATCGATATCGCGAAAAAAAAATCAGCTGTTCCATACAAACCAACTCGACCTAAATGTATGGGACAGTAGAATTTTTTCTTCGCGATTTCAATATTGGTCCCATAGAGAAAGTTGTTCAGTTTGACGGTCTGATCATCCCCTTAAAATAGTTTCACCTAATTTTGTTAGACCTTATATACCTAGGTAGTACATACCTAAAATTATGTTGTCAGTAAAAAAATGTTTCCAAGGGCAGTCTCGATTATTTCCTGTTTTGATTGTAAACAAGACAAAAACAAAACAAAAAGAATTCGGCGTAGTGCGAAAAATAAACGATAATATATTTTATCTACTTACGTATAGAGCAAAAATTAAGAGAACAAAATAAATACTTGAGTCATTTATAAAGTCACATGTTTTGTTAGGTATAAGCGGACTTGCCAATGTCCACGTGCAAGTCTTTGAAAAACATCACTGTCTTTAGTTTACGAATCACGGTCAATCTTGATGCTTTTGAGGACAAGTGGCTAGAGCTTGCCAAGAATAGAGATGATTGGAAGATTAAAGGGGAGGCTTTTGCCCAGCAGTGGGATGAATAGACTAGTAAAAAAAAAGAAAAAAAAGGCCAATTTCGGTCAGCAGCGCGCGGCATTTTACCTAGAATATTGAAATTTAGACTAAACACATAACATAAAACTCTAGACATAAGATAAAACTTAGAGCGTCATGTCATTTGAAACCTTTCGCACGCCATACGCTGGTAGTTGTAGTAACGCTTCTGACCACCCTGAGGGTAATATAGGTTTAAGGATAATAAAATGTGCATTAATGTGCTTAGTCCTTTAACAATCACAATTATATTCGATTTAATCGTAATAAAAAACTTAAGTGGATTTCTTTTTATTGTTAAAAGATTTACAAGTATACATGACCTTAAGGAAAAGTATTTACTTACTTATACTAAGTTATTTATTAATGTTTAAAAAGGGTTTCACAAAATGAAAAAAAAAAAACATGCTAAAACACACACAAACATGCACATTAAACATGACAATCGAAAAAGAAACCGAAAATTTCTAAACGATCAAGTTCAACAGAACGTTCTTGCTTTACATAAATAAAATACAAAGTGAATTGAATACATCCAACAACTTAAAACACTACGTGGTCTGAAACAAGCAGTGGACAGGAGACACATATTTGATACGACTTGTAATGTCATTTCATGATGATTATGAAAATTTCCAGGAAAATTTTATATTTTTGTAATTTTTTCCCTGTTTTGTGACTGAATTTTGGAGCTGAATACGTAATTACCTACTTATATCACAAGCAATATTGAAAAATCAAAGATATTGATTTACCAGCAAATAGACTTACAATCAAAATAGATGCAAGTAAGTATAATTAATTGCATTCCAGTAAACTAGGTCGATGCAATCAGATTAAGATTAAGTTAATATTAATAATTACCTCGACACGATTCAGAAAATGGCATGAACCAATGCTCTAAATTAGAACATTGGTCAATGAAATTTTTATTGATTTGACAAATTTGACCTTGCCCCCTTATATTAAGTCTTAAAACACTTATCAATTATCATTTTAACGAAAATCGAGTTTTTAAATTGTGCTTAAAAATTTCATTGACTTTTAATATTGAAAAAAAGATCCAAATTCTTTTGTATGGAGCGCGATGTAAGGACTATCCTCTTAAACCGAAGTGAAATATTTCAAGTAATGCGAAAGTTTCAGTGACATTGTATGTGAAGTGAATACATTTTAAGTTGCAATTTCAGTCGTTCTTGTTTCTAAATAGCCTTCAATGGCTTTTATTAAAGTGCTGACATGTTGACTGCTGACACATTGCAAGCTTATTGTTAATAACTTGGGGTGAGCTTTGACTCATTCGAAAAGAATGAGTCAATGAGTATGACTAAAGACTTTCTTGGTTCTTGTCTCATGTCTGTAAAAAATTTAGATAACCGTTTGTAGGAGTTGAAGAATTTTAATTATCTGTAGATCGAGAAAACTTAGTAATAGAATAATTACAAAACCAAAAAGGGGGAAGTTGATGTTTTATTATGGCCATTCACTTCACATATCGCATCTCGTTGATTTTTGTTGGATCAGTTTTGATACAAAGATTAAATTTTAATCTATGGACAAAAAGTCTGATGTTTTTTATAGTTTCGAGACACGTAAACTAAAATTCAGAGACATCTGTTTGTATCTATATATGTAATCTATATCAATGTCTAGTCATCATAATAAAAGTCCAAGTACTTTAAATGTGACTAGATAATTTGTGTGACAGTGTCCTATATATTTGTTATTTTATTATTTATTGTCTTTTCAGCGTGAGCTTAGTCTAAGTAAGGTTTTGAAAATGTATGGATTTTGACATACGGGAGTTCGAAGTTAGACAAAATACGTATCTGACTCTCAGCCTATATGTAGACCTACTTTAAATGTCATTTCAGTATTAAACTAAATTTCGACTTGTTACTAGATGTCTTCTTGGGATTTCCTACCGGTGGTATGCTATCATCATCAGAAATCTTTATTTTATCTTCCGCTGCCCCGAGGAAGGATCTGATATTTAATTTTGTATCAATTTTATATATTTTTGACTCTAGATTTTCTGTCTGGTTTTGGCATCCTTGGGGTCTTTTCTCTCTATTAAATGTTGTCGAAGATTGCATTTTTTATTGTGTATTATACTAATAAAAAAAACTGTGTTGAATTGAAACTTTTCTCTTTATTGTTGATAATGTACATGGCAGTTCTTCTTTCTGCAGCAGTTCAATACTGCAGTCATCCAACATTTATATTCAACAATTCCAATGTATTTTTTGATGATCAAATGCAAAATAGCATAACATAACATAAATATTCTTTATTTTCACACCAAAAATATACAGCATACCAAAATATTAGGTTTCGGAAAAATTTTTCATCATCAATACACAATTAACTAACTATATACTCTATTTTGGTAGGTACCTACCTCAGATGTTTTGTAATAAAACGATTTACACAAATTGAAAAGACTGTTAGTGGTAATTACACAAACATAATGGTAACAAATGTCCTCATTTTCCTCAATAGACCAGACATACCATACAAGGTAAACAAAGAAATATGTAATTAGTAATTATTATTATGAACTCAAACCAAGGTTTTATGTGGTGGGTTGGATGTGGTGGTAACCTAAAGGTTTATTACAAGTATCATCCAAATTCGTCCTAGGATATATTATATACCTAAGCGGATTTCTAAATTATGGTATTATTAAAGCATTATACACACCTTTACATCTATTATTATTATTACACTCATTTGAGTTAATTTCTATGCTAAGATTTTAGGGAAGAAATCCATTCGGTGCGATTTTTTAAACTCATACGTTGAACTCAGCAGTTGATAATGTCAAAATTACTATGAAGATATGCATTTTTCTACTGCTGATTAGATTCTCAAAAATCACAATCCAGGAATGCGATTTTTGAAAGTCAAATCAGCAGTAGAAAGATGCATATTTCCATAGTAATTTTGACATTTTCAACTGCTGAGTTCAGCGAATAAGTTTCAACTATCGCACTCCAGTGTCATTTGAACGAACAACGTGGTGTTTTGATTTTACCCGAAAATTTGTCTGCGTTGACATTAAAGAATCATAATTCAATAATCAGTTACTTCCGAATAATATAAACTTCGCATCGTCACAAATATTCAGATTTACAATATTAGTAGGTGCTTATCTAGCAGGAATATAATATAGATAGGTAAGATAGTATAGATATTAATTACGCACATTTTACAATCTGAAACTTTGATTATATCTTGATGTCTTTACCTTTAAGAACTATATGCCACCGCGCCTAGATGCGCCTAGAAACTCTAGAACGTAACAAGACTTAATCACTATTAGGTACAAATTCTGTCTTCCATCCATCCATATCTGGTGTCAAAACTGATTTCGTTTCTAGACGAAGTTCGACAATTCGTCGATACTGGTTTCCATAAACAAAATTAAATGATTTTCCTGGAGTGCGATTTTTGAAAATCATTCGCTGAGCTCAGTAGTTGAAAATTTCAAAATTACTATGGAGATATGCATCTTTCTACTGCTGATTTGACTTTCAAAAATCGTACTTCAGGAGTGCGGCTTTTGAAAGTCAAATCAGCAGTAGAAAGATGCATAAAGAAAAATCGCACTCATGTGCCTTTTATCTAGTTACGAACATGAAAATGGGAGAACAATCACCGATCCTATTTCTTTAGAAAGAAATTGACGTGTAAAATATAAATGTGTTTCAATCACGCATGCGTAAGGTGAAACGGTATACTACGTGACTAAAATGCTTGAAGAATGCGAGAAATTAGATCATCCGGTAGTTACGATTTGAAACGTTCTTTAAATCGATAGAGCCATTGAACTATAAATACATTTTTGTGCCTTATTTTGTTATTGATAATGATGACGTTTTGGTCAAGTATACTAAAACGGCAATAATAAATAAAAACACGTTTTCGAATAACCAATGGCGAAAAAATAAAAGAGATGGAACCCATAATTAAAATAACCTCACATTCAGTTACGCTTAATTGATGTAGAGTATAAAATAAAATAATAACTAGTATGTACGTATTTTGAAAAGTGTACTGGCATAGAGAGACTATGTCAGTAGGGACCTATGTAGACGAAAAAAAAAACACCACGCTGCATAATTATAACTAAACAAATAGTAGTTATAATAGTATATATAAGTTATAATTTATCGTTATGATATTCTATGTCCCTAACCATGATACAACCAAACAGTATTTAAAATATATCATACAAAATGTCTCAATTAAAAAAAAATTCTTACCAATCCCTGAATCCTCGGAAACATTTTGTGTCAAAAATTCACAATCACAAAGTTTTGTCAAAGCACAAATCACAATATCACTCACTAAATCACAAAAACGTTATCGTGTGTTAAGAAATATCGTATCTCGACATACGTGCGCACGAGTGAGCGCACTGGACGCTTATGTTGTAAGTCTGCCTCTTTACTTTAGTCAGTCTCACCGCACGGATGAATCATCCTGTGCACGAAGAGGGGAGACTTGCCCGTTTATCTTTTGTTTATCATTGTTTGGCACGATAAACTAAAAAAATCGATAGAGATTACGGACAGGTTTCTAGGTTAGGTTAGTGTTGTGGCAGGATTATGGTGGTTAAAAACTAATGAAGATTATCGATAAAGCAATCATTTTGTGTAGTACTGGATGCGAACCTGCTCTACCCAAATGTACTATAATAATAGTAATAAATAAAGTAAAATCATTTATTTCAGATATAAATCCATATTTGTGTTAGTATTTCTTAAAAACTATATTCGTACACAGAAGCGAAAACAGTTTTTATTTATTATTAAATGAGGAGGGTCTGGACCCCATGTGCAAATGGTTCCAGTGCCGCACGACCGGGCAATCAGTCCTCTCCAGTGTGTTATTTTGGAGGCCCCTAGAGCTGGATGTCAACACTGGAGCTGGATGTGGACTATGGGGCAGCGGATTTTCTTTTCGCGATTCCGATGTTGGTTCCATAGAGTGCGATTCTGGAAAGTCACATGTTCAAATCAGCAGTAGAAAGATGCATATCTCCATAGTAATTTTGACATTTTCTACTGCTGATTTCAACGTATGACTTTCAAAAATACCTCTCCAGTTTGATGGTCAAACTAACGGTTTTTCTTTTTCAAGAGGATCTGACCATCAACCTGAACAACTTTTTTCTCTATGGTACCAATCTCGAAATCGCGATTAAAAATCAGCTATTCCATACAAAACTGAATAATCCTACTCTACCCAAATGTATGGGACGTATGTTTTATTTAGATAGATAAATAACTTGTTTATTTCGTGATTTCGATTAAGATAGTTGTTCAGTTTGATGGTCTGATCATCCTCTTAAAAAATTGACAGTATATTAAGTAAGACCTAGTATAGTTTATACAAATTGAATACTTCAAAGACAAAATAATTTGATCACTTATAACCATTATAACAATAATTAATTATTGTTATTATAATTAGTTTAATACGTATTATAATTAGTTTAAATAATATTTTGTCAAGTTGCTGCACGAGTAAAATGTATTATATTATTTAACAAAGAAAGGAAGACAAGAAACAACTAAAAAAATATATTCAACAACACTGAATAAAAAGAAAATCAAAGCAAATAAGCTTTATTAAATAAATCCAGCACAATTTGCAGTGACAAGAACATAAATCTCATTAGCGCCAGTTTCCAGCCCATCTCCGCATCATAATTAATTTAAAATTAATGGAATCAGTACAGAAGAATTTGCATAAAATTTTCGCAATAATTTAATAATAATACCGAACTATATAAAATCCCTCCCTCCTCTTTCCATGGTCAGCTTAAGTGCTAGCCTTAAGTCAACTTAATAAAACGATGTATAAAGTCCCAATGGTCGGGTTTGTTAGGAACTTCGCTACAACTACATACTTCGCCACTACCCACTGGACTCCTTTTTAGAAGCATTAGAGAGAGAGCGGGTCATACGAGGACCCAGTGCTAATTGGTGGAGGCAAGTTATTCAACATGCTATCAGATATGCTTCCAGGGTTGACGAATAGGGAACAACCTTAGAGCCCTTAGAGTATGTGTCATACACCTAATGGGGACATATATGGGGACACCATAATATATTGGCTGATGGGGAATCAGAGTTTTAGACTGAAGACCACGAACTGGCAGGCGTAGTGTTAAACGCCCTGCGAGTCCTGCGACGCTGGGGACCGATTGCGTCGAATAAATCTCCTATGAAACGTTATTGGACCGCGAGCGAATCTCAACTTTTTATGTCGGGTTCACACGCTTGCGCAAACTTAGGCAAGTTCGCTGTACAATGACGCTTCTATAAAGTTAAATAGTAACAATCACTTTACAGACGAGTCGACACAAGCTTGCGCAAGCTTGTAAACCCGGCATTATATCGCGTTAATCATTTTGACGGTTCGATCATGATAGCCGTTTTACAGGTTAGCCTAGTCATTTTACGGTTTGAGCCGGGACTAATTAATAATTGTTTTTTTTTTCCGGTATAATATTAAAGAGCCAATTTGATCCTAGAAATGTACCAAAATTAAAAAAAAATCACGTCAGCAATAGTTCCAATTTTAAAATTAAGTTATTATCTCGTTCTAAAAAACCTGATGTTAAATATTTTTTTGCACAGGTTAAGACTTTACCATTATTACATACTTCAAACTTGGTGCAAATATTTTTGTCTATTTACAAGGTTTTGAAAAATACATTCGTATTTTCTAATAAACACCTAATTTTTTAAATTTCAATGCCTATTTTATTGCTCAAAAATAATTTATATTGTTTACTCTAATTCAAATGAGTGCATTGGTATTCATATTATTAATTTAAAAGCCTTCTGGGACACACAATTTTAATTTCTATGATGCGTAGCCATTTTTTTTAATATGTTTCAAGATCGATTTTTGTCACTAAGTGGTGCCGGTTCCAGTTTTTAAAGTCCAATTAATAATTACTCCCTACCCCGCCTAATAAAACTCCGTAAAATGACTGGGCTAGATCTCTCAGACGTTTCAGTCTGTCAATCACACGGTAAATAAGTAAACTTTAGCCCGATACGGAATTCAGCATAGTTGAATAATAACTGAATTGCATTGCAATGTAAAAAGAACTAAAATTGAAAAATGATTGAACTTCGATGTTTTAAATTAGTGCGATCGGGCCCCCGAGAAAGGTTAGAGAGTTTGGATGAGGAAGGTCGAGGATAGAGTTTTGTGGCGCGCCTTGCTAGAGGCCTATGTTCAGCAGTGGACAATTACAGGCTGATGATGATGTTGATCATCTATCGGCAATCAATTGCGAGTTCCTAACAAGTATTAATAAATAATAATATGTTTATAGGCTTATTTATAGGTATGACAGAAGAGAGAATGTTAGGTATTTAATTAACACAATTAACCATCTGGTAAATCGAGTCTGTAAGAAATAACATAAGTACTAGTCGCAAAACAAGTTTGCCTAATAATTATGCGAGTACAGTTAGCAAAGAAAATATGTAGATATGCCTCTACTATGCTGTTTACGAAGCGAATAATGAATAAAATAGAAGATGAACAAGGGTGCTAAAGTGTGACTAGGTTCCCGATTCGATAAATATCCCATCGATATGGTGTTTTTTGACTCTAACCAATCATCGTTTTCATGTCAGACAACGAAAACGATGATCAGAGAAACTCAATGTTAACTAAAAATTGCCCAGTTTTCACGTTTTGAGTTCAATTGTTTTTATTTGTTATAAAAATGCAACATTGCATCTGATCAGTGGGAGCAGCTGGCTGTCAAGCGGCCGGAATGGAGAGCCTTAGTCAAATCGAATGTATTTGACTTTAAAGCTCAACGCCGCTCTGACCTTGACTCAAAGCGCGACGAATTGAAAGCCCGACCACCTGCGGCGATCAATTACACATATATTAATGGTGTACTCTCGTGTCCGCAATGTGCGAGGACCTTTACTCACAAAATAGGCTTCGTGAGTCACATTCGAGCACATGAGCGCCAAAATCGGAGCTGAAGCAGTCGCCGTGGCCGAAATCGGTCAGGAGCTCATCATCATAATGAGGTGGCAATTGCGTTGGTGTAGGCAGTCATGTTTCCCGGGTATCTAATGACAGAGGCGAAGCACATCTGAACTCCAGGTAGGAAAACTAAATTAAGGCGGACCAATCTTCTATCTATACTATTATAAAACTGTAACAGGAAGTTTGTCTGTACATTGAAGATATTAACAAAAAAAAAGTTACGATATGGTTTTTAGGTGTCCCTGATTCCATTTCACCAATTTTTGGATTTTTTGTCTGTCTGTTTGTTTGTGTGTTTGTTTGTGTGTTTGTTTGTTTGTTTGTTTGTTTGAACGAGTATCACGCAAAAACTACTGAACCGATTTTGATAAAACTTTTTTTGTTTGATAGCTTATGATCTGACTTAAAATCTGGTATGTAATTTGTGCGGACGAAGTCGCGGGTTAACGCTCGTACTATTATAAAACTGTAACAAGAAGTTTGTCTGTACATTGAAGATATTAACAAAAAAAAGTTACGACATGGTTTTTAGGTGTCCCTGATTCCATTTCACCAATATTTGGATTTTTTGTCTGTCTGTTTGTTTGTGTGTTTGTTTGTTTGAACGAGTATCACGCAAAAAGTACTGAACCGATTTTGATGAAACTTTTTTGTTTGATAGCTTATGATCTGACTTAAAATCTGGTATATAATTTGTGCGGACCAAGTCGCGGGTTAACGCTCGTGTTGTATAAAGATGTGCTGAAGCGTCACATGAAGAGATGTGACGTTAATCCGCCAAGTTGGGAGACATTGGCTTTAACGATCGGGCACATTGGAGGCATACTGTGAACACTAAGGTCCTAAGGTATACGTTTGGACAAGCGCAATCTTGATGCGAAACGCAACGAGCTAAAGTCCCGTCCACCTGTGGCCATCCATTATAATCTCGGAGGGGTTCTGACTTCCAGAGTGTGGGCGCACATTTACTGCAAAAATCTGGTACGTCAGCCACCTAAAAGCACACTACCGAATGTTGCTCTCATATTTGATTAAACATTCGCTGTGGCCAATCACAGTCATGATGATGATGATTATGTTTCTGGACTACCTTGCTTTTATATTTTTCATAGAATGAGAACATAAATGCATTAATATACAGGGTCCAACTTAAAATGCTGACGGTTTTTTAAGAGATGATCAAGCTATTAAACTGAACAACTTTCTCTATGGGGACGACATGTCAAAATTGCGAAAAAATAACAGCAGTCCCATACATATGGGTTGAGTAAGATTGCAGTTTTGTATGGAACAGCTGGTTTTTTTGGACATTGATCCCGTGGAGAAAGTTGTTCAGTTTGATGGTCTGACCATCCTCTTAAAAAACCGTCAGCATATTATGGAGGACCCAATATTGGAAGCTGACTGTACTGCACATAGGTGGGTACGTGACAATGATCATGCTATGAAACCTGTTGCTTGTAGCTTACCGTGTGTTACGATATTAAATGATGGTGAGGGATAGTTTTTAACCGACTTCAAAAATGGAGCAGGTTTCTCAATTCGACCGTATATATATATTTATGTGTGTCCGCGGATAACTACCTCGTTCGATAACAACCGATTTCGATGATGGAAAGAAGATATTCCAAGGGTAGTACCAAGATAAGGAAACCAGGACCTGATGATGGCATCCCAGAGAAATCGAGGGGAACCTTTGAAAATCGTAGTGCCGGCGTTTATTAATTTAAAGCACTACTATTAAATTGAACTAATGGATTCACCACTGAAAATTGTGAAAAAAAAACAAAATTTTAACAAAAAATCAAAACCGCCTTCAAAAAAACTAAAAAGTTTTATCGAATATTTATTATTTGTTTTATCGAAGTCGCTGTCAAGCCGGTACGATGCGCAACAGGGTTTGCATTCGTTTTTTGGCTTGACTTGACACCGACTTCTATAAAACACATTAGTTCTCATGATGCGAACGAAAAAATTCGCAGCAATATTATTTTTTAACTTTTTAGTTTTTTTTAAAGGCGGTTTTAATTTTTTGTTAAAATTTTGTTTGTTTTATTTATTTTTAGAGGAGGGTGTGCTATTTGCACTGTAACCATTATTGAGAAGTCTATTATTCTGTTCTTGAGCAATAAAGTACATATCGCAATTCGAAACTTTCGAGATTACATTCGTCGTACTTCTTTCTATACTTTCGATATTGTGTACCGTCGTAGGTCCGCTACTATGCTTGAGCAATAATGCACTTCATAAATTTAAACTTTCTAGATTGCGTAGGTACGTCGTACGTCTGTACTTTAGCAGTAACTTAGGTACATCGCAATATCAAACTTTCGAGATTGCATTTGTCGTACTTCTGTTCTTTGGAAATAACGTACATCGCAATCCAAAACATTATTATACAGGGTCCTTGTTAATAAGCTGACACTTTTTTAAGAGGATGATCAAACCATCAAACGGAACAACTTTCTCTATGGACATCACTCAGACTCTGACATTTATAATTAACTGGTTAAATCGAAATAACTTAAAAATAAATGTATCTAAGACCAACATAATTAATTTCAATAACTTCAAAAATCATTCAATCAATATAATGTATAATGGACAATCTATACCCACCCCAAAAAGTGTAATATTTTTAGGAATAACAGTAGAGCCAACATTCAATTGGCAGAGTCAAATAGAGAAGGTACGCAGTAAGTTAAGTAGTTTTGCATATGCACTCTATAAGCTTACAAAAATAGCAAGTAGAAGCACAGCGGTCACTGCCTACTTTGCATATATAGAGTTGGTACTTCGTTATGGTCTTCTGATCTGGGGCAATGGCACAGATATAGGTAGGGTGTTCATTGCACAGAAACGATGTATTCGAGCCATATGTGACATCGCACCTGATGTTTCTTGTCGACCATATTTTAAAAGCTTGGGAATATTAACCCTACCCTGCCTTTATATTCTTGAGGTAGGGAAATTTGTAAAGCAAAACTACGGCTTGTTCATTGAAGTTAGACAAGTGGTACAACGGAATATGAGATATCCTAATAGACTTGTTCTTGACACAGTACCAAAAACTCGGCGTTTTCAAAAGAATTGTTATGCGATGTGCAGAACTATATATAATAAAATACCGAATGGCATCAAAACACAACCTTTCAATAGGTTTAAATCATTATTATATGCATGGCTCCTGCAAAATACCTTTTACACAATCGAGGAATTTCTAGAAAACACAGACTAATTTGTAAATCAATACATAGCTTAGCTTTTGACTTTATTATTCGTTTTTATTTGTTTGTTTTTGTATTGTAGTTATGACATTGATAATTACTGTTTTTATTTCTGATTATGTACCTAAGCTTTTTCCGTTATCGGGATTAATAGGAAGTGACTGTGATAAATTCAATGACTAATTTAATTGTAGGAATGATTGAATATTTGCATGCTATTCTTTATAATGGCTAAATAGGAGTTCTTAATAATTATACTATATTAACATCTAACATTTACTGTACTCACCCTATTTATTAGCAAATAAATGATTTGTATTTGTAGGTATTTGTATTATGGGACCAAAATAAAATTCGCAAAAAAAACATCTGCTGTCCCATACAGCTGGCTTGAGTAGGTATGCAGTTTTGTATGGAACAGATGATTTTTATTTCGTGTTTTATATGTTGGTGCCATAGAGAATGTTGTTCAGTTTTTCGGTCTGATCATTCTCTTGTGTAAAGTGCCAGCATATTAAGAAGGGCCCTATAGATTTCGTACGTCGTACCTACTTCTTTAGTTCTGCAATAGGTATCTTATAGGTACATCGTAATTCTAAACATCGACAATAAAAAAAATGATTTTATTTTCACCACCACAAACTATTTGGTACATATATATTTATAATCTATTTCACATTGGATAGTCTGTGGGTGGAGACTGGTGCCAGAGTTGGGTTTCTTATATGTTGCTATATATTATACTAGTCTATACAGGGTGAATTTGATATCATTAGCATCTTTTAAACTAAGAGTCTACCTATCAAACTGAACAACTTTTACTATGCGAGCAAACCGATCGGAGCAATAAAAAAATCAGCTGTTCCATACTAAACTGCAGTGCCTCTCAAATGTATGGAACATCTGATTTTTTTTTTGCATCGATCGTTTTGTCCCCATAGTTAAAGTTGTTCAGTTAGATGGGTAGACTCTTAGTTTAAAAGGATGCTGTAGATCTAGTTATTGTGCGCGCAGATATTTTTACACACACCTGTTTAATTATTCACTACAATAATAATTATTGTATAATCATTTCGTACTTATTTATAGAAAATAACTCGTGTAGTTTATCTTTAAGTGCTACTATAATCGTATTTGTTTCAGATACACGATATTATCGTACTAAAAACATACATAATAATCTTACTTTTATCTATTTAATGTGTTAACAAATTGATCCACTCACATTAAGTTCGACAATTGAGCTAGTTAAATAAGATAACATTGTTCTAAAGATATTTTATGTGTACTGTTTACGCAACAATGAAAGTGTGTTCATGTATTATAAAAATAGATAACTGACACAAAGGTAAAAGATTATAATATTTATTATATAATATTATTATTATTATTTATTTATTTATTATTATTATTTTTATTTTATTTATTTATTTTTTATTATTTTTTTATTATAATATTTTTGTATTCTTGTATATAGATAATTTGTCTAGAATTTGGGCTTTTTATTTCCTTATAATATTTCTGATTGTAACCTATCTAGATGGCAAATTATGCTTCAATAAGATAAATAATTAAGAGAGTCATTGAGCATACAGACAGACAGACTTCTCTCAAACGGTGAAGGAAAACATCGTGAGGAAACAAACCTGCATACACTGAAGAAGAAATTCTGATGTGTATGTGAAGTCTACCAATGCGCATTGGGCACGCGTGGTGGACTAATGCCCATACACCCTCCCTGAGGGTAGGCCTGTGCCCTGCAGTGGGACGTGTATAGGCTGATGTATATAATAATATACATAATCTCTAAATAGTATAAAACCTGTAGTAGTGTACCTGTCGCCGTTGAGACCACGGGGGTTTGGGCTGCCGAGGCTAAGACCTTCGTTGCGGAGGTTGGCCGTCGACTGAGGGAGCGAAATTGTGACCCCCGTTCCGGGTCGTTTCTGGTGCAAAGGCTAGCCATAGCAATTCAACGTGGCAACGCTGCTAGCATAATGGGCTCCTTTGCGCCGGGATCGACCAGGGGCGGGTTATTTGACTGAGCTTGTATTTCATTGCTTTGACGAAGCATGTTGCTGATTTATGACTGTTTTTGTTTTATTTATACCGATTTACTGTTTTATTTATTTATAAATTAATTGTTTAAAACAAAGTCTTTTTATAATCCGCTTACGTCTTCTAAACCACGCAACGGATTTATATACGCTTTTCACTGTCATTTGGATAATTTCTTCTCTTCCGGAAGGTTTATGGTTAAAATATACAGGGTGAAGTAGCATCCTTTTAAACTAATAGTCTACCCATCAAACTGAACAACTTTTAGTATGGGAGCAAACCAATCAGAGCAAAAAAAAAAACTGCTGTTGCATACATTTGAGTCGAGTAGGCACCGGCAGCGGGTGCATTTTAGTATGGAACAGCAAATTTTTTTTTTGCTCCGATCTGTCTGCTCCTATAGTAAAAGTTGTTCAGTTTGATGAGTAGACTCTTAGTTTAAAAGGATGCTAATGATATCAATTTCACCCTGTATTTAATTATGGCCGTATAATAGATCCCACGCAGGCGAATCTGGCGGGAATCGCTGATAAAAAATAATACAAATATTAATTTCTCACCATAATCAATAAAATTGCTCAATCTTACGGATTTGTATGAATTTCTTGTTTGACTCGTGATCCTTAAGGCGGTTGCAGAGGGGTCAATTTTATACAAAACTTTGACGCACAATACGCGTAGACGGTATTAATATAAGTAACTTTGTATATATATGGAAAAATAGTTTTAAAAATCTAAATGCCGCGTAACAAAAAACATTTGCAATTTATAAAATAATTACGAAGATATAAAGCTTTGTTATTTTTCATACAAAATTTTAAAAGCTTTATATCTTCATAATTATATTATAAATTGCAAATGTTATTTGTGACGCGGCAACTAGATTTTCTAAACTATTTTTCCATTAATAAAATATTACTTTTATTAATTCCGTCTACGCGTATTGTGCGTCAAACTTTTGTATGGGCTCAAACCACCTTAAAGCAATCCAAAAGAAACCGTAAGTATCCCTTGGTCACCTCCTACAAAACACACACCTCTATGTATCTACTTTCTTTTTTCCTAAACCAGGTAACTAAACCTTGACATTTTTGCAGAAAATGTGTGAATTGACACCGACTTTCAAACCAGGCCGCTTCGAAGTGATAACAGTGAGATCACGTGAACCTTTTGTCACGAATTCGTTCCAAAAATGATTCAGGCTTTCTCAATACTGACGGGCTTGATAATTTAAAAATCGTTTCTTAGAATGTTTTATTTTATTAAGAGGGCACGTACCCTCTACCAGTGCTGCAATCTAAATTTCCTACCAAATATATGAACATCATAATCCAAAAAACCATAATGTTGCGTTGTACTTTTTAAAAACATTATCCAAGTTTCAAACATTGTTGGTACAAATGTGAAACTGCCAATAAAAAAAATTATAAGTACATACGGCGACACATCAAGCTATACAAAACCAACATAAACTGGCCGCGCGTAGGTGGCATAACGTATAACGTCGCGCGGCCAGCTTATGTTGGTTTTGTATAGCTTGATGTGTCGTCGTGTGTACTTACTTAATTCATGTTGTTTGAACTTTTTCCGTCGAAGCATTTATTATTATGGGAATTACAATTGCCGACGGAGTACCCACTATATACAGGGTGTAAGTGACAGCTAGCAAATACTGAAACGGTGAACTCAGACCATCAACTGAACATCTTTCACTATGGAGCCTACATCAGGGGACGCGAAAAAAAATCAGCAGTCCCATACAAAACAAGACTAGGCTGTCACTTACACCCTGTATTATTAACCAAATATTTTTTTGTACCCACTGGTCACCCCGAAAGGGATTATGGTCGTGCGTTTATGTATTTCTTGGCAATTGATTTAGGTTAATATAATAACGTTATATTTAATTTATTACTTTTTAAAACAAATAGATAAAAATTAAATGTATAGTGACACTAAATAAAACAACGTAACATAGTAATTATAGTACCCTGTGATAATATTAGCTTTTTCAATCTAAACTAACCTAGGACGTGGTGCAGGTTCGGTCCTTGTGGGAGGGACCTTACCTACCAAAAATGGAAGGCTATGCTGATCCATTGAGCGAGGAAAGCAAACATGAAACCGAAGATGCAACACACCCAGAAAATGTCTGTTTACTTTGAATTTGGCGTTCAAGAGTTCGAGACTCAACTTGACACGAGATAATAAAAATTTACCACAAATTAGATAAAGCGCCTTACAATAACAACCTTATGTCAGAACAAACGGTTGATTATTTGCCACTACAATAATAACAGGCGCTTGTGTGGAGAAAGTTCCTGTGAGGCACTTTACAAGCAAGTATCCTGGGCAGGTATATGTTGGATTTATCCCCCCCCCCCCCCCCCCCTTGAAGTAGAATATTTGTATAAATCAGTGATTACAGCTAAAACTCTTGCTAAAGGAATGGACCGTGAACCAAAGCATTAAGCTCTGGTCTACTAGCTCATGATCTGACTTAAAATCTGGTATATAATTTGTGCGGACGAAGTCGCGGGTTAACGCTCGTAGATTAATAAATATATATATAGATTGTGGACTACTAGGTTTTATTTTTGTAGTTATGAAAGAAATTCGTAATGACCCGATAAATTGAAAATCTGCAATGACTATACGATGTGACATTCTTGTTTTTTTGTAAATGTTGTATAATTCTCACATAATTGTTAGAAAATTAAATAGACAGGATTGAGAGCAGCACTGGAGGATTTGTCTTCATAAACACCGTATATTTGGGGGTCGACGAAATATTTAAGATTGAGAGTGTGTTACATGGTAAACAGCTTGTCGTTATGTCTTGTTCATTTGGGTCGAGTATCTATTGACCTTTTCTATGGTAAACCAGAAATTTTTTTTTTTCGCCTTTTCTATATCTGCTCCATAGTGAAAGTTCTTTAGTTTGATAGTTTGAAGCACACAGGTACAGCTAGGTATCTTTTGAAGCCAAAAAAATATACCCCACCCATTGACAACTTCGTTTCGACCGATATCTCTTTATTTGATTACCCTTTCACATGTAACCCTATTGGGGATGCGCTTCTTTTGCCCGTAGATACCTTTTTACAAAAATCATGTCACTTTCATAACTTTGAAATTAGTACTTTTCGAGAAAAAGCCTGATGTAGATATTTCCCGCCTTATATTTTCTTCAGGATTATGATTATGACTCTTTTTTGAAAGATTTTACCGACTGAAACTATGAACAGAATACAAGAAAACAGAAAGATCTCACTTCTGTAAAATAAACAAGTTTTTCAATTTATGAAGGCGTTGTACTGAAAATGCTGATTATGTTTAGACATAAAAATTTATATTCGAGTATAAGATTTCTCTTAGAATTAATGTAATCCACTTCGTCTTGAGATCCATGGATGTGACATAGCTGTCAAGTAAAGCTGAATTAGTTCATGAGCACTTTGTTGTGAAGACAGTTGGCTTTGATTATTTTATTATTAGTAAATTTAATTTTGTAAAAGCTAGAAGAACATGGGCTCAAAAATAATGAAGAAATAAAAAAATTGTTTTGTTGTACTAATAAAAATTTGCATTTGGTTATCGTTATTGAAACGTTTTTTAATCAATAATAGGAGGAGTCGCAACTAGTTAAATTTTTTCTAGTTACTATGTATTTTAGAAGCCGCGTGTTTCATGGTCCATCCCATTTTTTTCTTATCGGTTTCGAATTGTGGATCAATCCACAAGGAAATGTCGTTGTTTTTTTCTGTTAACCGATAAACCTTTTCACTACTGGACACGTAAATTTTTATCATGAAACCTTAAACAGTCGTTTGTATGTAGGTATGTATTGCTCCTGTCCAGTTTCGACAACAGCAACTGCTTCAACTCCGGTGTTAGCGTTTATGAGCTCTTAATACTCAACTGTCACTGAATGTTTTGGATTGGGTTTTTGAATTTCATATACTTACCTATATCATATTATAACAGGCAAACTTGATTTCATAATTTGCAGTTTCGAACATATTTTATTACAAGACTGTCTGAATACAAGGGCTGCTGTACCGATCCGTAGATAGCTGCGCGGTGAGATGCGGGGGCAGAGAGAGAAGATCCAACTTTCACGGTGGCTACTCTGTTTATTTGTTATATGCACGTGAAAAAATATCCAGAGATCTGTCGCATCCAATGAGCGGTACAGCTCTTGTGCTCATTCAGACAATAGTGACCAATATTAAAAAAAACGTAACTGAAAGTTTATTATTATTATTAAGTTATTATTTGACTACCCAATTGGTGTAATGGTTACCACGCCGGACTGCCAAACCAGGGTGCTGAGTTCGAATCCCGGTTCCGTCGTGGATTCTTATATGCTTGTGCCGTTGTTGTATGGTTTCCATAATAAACAGCCTATAGTGCTTGCATGGGATCATTACAATGTAAGTGCCTGTGAGCGTTATTCATTTAATTTTTATTTGATTATTGTTCGCAGGTCAAACGTTCAATCATGCTCAAAATGGCGGACGCATGCGCCGACAGTTCCAAACAGACAAGATTCCACGAGATGCACGTCCAGAGGCACAACAACGTCAGCATCCTTTACGCTGATATCGTTAACTTCACGCCACTGTCGGAAAGGTTGAGCGCTTCTGATTTAGTGAAGACCTTGAACGAGTTATTTGGGAGATTCGATCAGATTGCTCAGGTAAGATTTAGTACCGTATCAACATCATATTTTAAATGAGTCGCAGGAATATTGTCAGAACAGGAAAATTTGAAGCTTGTAATGCAGACGCATGCAATAAATAAGTATTCAGTCTTTTATCTTCTTAAAGAGTCATTCAGTCTCCGTAAAGATAGATTTCGCTAAGATTTAGCCAATCAAAGCACGCGACCTTCAACATTCTCGTTCAGCTACTATTGATAATGTTAAGGAATATTATGATTTTACTGTTTTTGGTTAGTAAAATTATAATGTTACTGAAAGAAGTCCGTAATATCGTGGGAACTGGAGTAGATTCACAATAATCCGGGCGCTTATGATGTTCCTAAAAAATTTAAAATTTACGGCTTAGACCATATTCCTGTGACATAATGCATACCCTGATACTTCGTACAATGAACTCGTAGAGGATGTGTACACTTGCCAATAAAATAAAATGAAATTGATGAACTATCAAACCGATGTTCTGTGTTGAATCTAGACTATAACTTTTTGACGGCCCGATAGCTCAATCTGTCGTGATCCTGCCTGTTGTGCCGAGAGTCGCGAGTTCAAATCCTGCAAGGGATATCTGGATGGATATTTGAACCCGAGTCACGGAAGTTTGCATCTATGTATGTATTCTTTATCGTCCTCTAGCCATCAAAATACAAGTCCGGATTACATTCTGGTACTTTAAATGGGACTATAAATAATCTGTGAGACAGTGTACAAGATATTATTTTTATAGGTACCAATGGTACTGCTAATCTGTAGGTTTATAAAATTGGTGGGGGAAGGGGCTGGAACGACGTGAAGGCTAACGCTTCGCCCATAGATAAAGTGCATAAAAAACCGTATCCCTTCGTTGCCTCACACGACACCCAAGGGATTTTTTTTAAATTTCAAATGGATTTGCTCTTGATCTCAATCCAGTCCTCAGGACAAAGATGGGGTCCAGGATGTAGCGAGCGTACCCAGAAGATGCCTATTCACTCGTACTCTAAAGTAATTCGGGTTGTAAGCGCTCGTAAATACTGACGCAGGCAGGGCATTCCACTCCTTGGTTGTGCGCATTATAAAAGAATCAGAAAGGCGCTTAGTGCGGATATGTGGGATATCAACCAAGAAGGGGTGGTATCCCGCGGTGCGTCTGGAAGTCCAATAGTAGAAAGGGGAAGGTGGGATGAGCTTAAGCAGCTCTTGGGCACACTCACCGAAGTACAAAGGACAAGCACTACTTTGCGGTGTTGGGCTAGGCTATGAAGCTTGGTCTCAACCAGCTTACTGCCGCCAATGAGTCTCCTGGCTCTGCGTTCAACCGAGTCAAGTGCTTCTAGTTGATACTTGGCTGAGCCATCCCACATGGGACAGCAATACTCCATACAAGAGCGGACCTAAGTTTTATACAACATTAAGAGCTGTCCAGGAGTGAAGTACCGCTTCACCTTGTTTAAGATGTCCAGCTTTTTGTTGGCCGCAGTTTTTGCCTTTGACTCGATGTCAGCGCCGAAATTGAGTTTTGTAGTCAACCTCATGCCAAGAAGGTCAAGACTGTCGGAAACAGGGACAGATGTACCCCGGAAAGTAGGAGTCAGATTAAACGAACGATGAATTGGGCTAGTCCATTTTTAGTAGCCACACGTTTTTAAGGTGATGATGATGAGAAAAAGTGATACACGTGTGGTTGCAACGTACCCACCGTACTTTAACGAGTTTGTATCTACTTAGATAATTTAAACAGAAGGCACTGAACTGAAGCGTATAAACTCACTGACTACGCTTTAAGTTGAAACTAAAACTATAAAGTAAGTAACTTTAGATAAGATACGTGAAAACTTTATGTCCTCTCAGTGAAGTTTTAGCTTAAACGGTTCTAAAAGATGCATGCTGCATGACTACGCTTATTATGAAACTGTTACAATTTGTGTGATAGTGAATGAATTTGTATATTTAGGATGCATGTTTACTAGAGATGGGAAATGTGAGGGTGATGTGCATAGGCGAGTAACAGCGGGAAACAAAGTAAACGGTGCTCTACATGCCATTGTGGCTAGCCAATTAGTGTCCAAAAAGGCGCGACTTGCTATACACAATGGTGTGTTGGTGCCTACACTTATGTATGGCAGTGAGTGCTGGGTATGGCAGAAGAAGCATGCAAGTAAAATTAATGCTGTTGAAATGCGTTCCTTGCTAAGTATGTGTGGTGTGACGCTGAAAGATAGAGTGAGAAATTGTGTAAATTAAAAGAAGATGTAGTGATAAGAATAGAGAAAGGTATGCTTCGTTGGTTTGGTCATGTGGAGAGGATGAGTGATAGCAGATGTACGAAAGAGATATATGTTGCTAATGTCAGTGAAAGCGTCGGAAGAGGGCGCCCTCGTAGGACGTATGCTGATCAAATCAGTTGCGTCCTACAAAAAGGGGAGGTGCGGAGTACTCGAAACCGACGGGCATGTATAAAGAGATGTATGGATGTGCATGAGGCAAAAGAAGTATGTAAGGATCGTAGTAAGTGGCGCGCCCTGGTCTCTGCCTACCCCACTGGGAAAGAGGCGTGACGTTATAGATAGATAGATACAATTTGTGTTTAAAAGCTTATATGATTAGACTTAAAAACTGGTATATATATTTTTTAGTTGAAAAACGAAAGAACGAAGCTGCGGGGGGTAAAATCTAAATTAATTATTTTGTAACTCTGCGTGTCTATGCAGGGTGTTACAAAAATACAAATGAACATTTAAGGGGGTGGTTAAGACCATTAAACTGAACAACTTTCACTACGGGACCAATATCGAAATCGCGAAAAAAAAAAACCGTATGTTCCAAGTAGTTCCAACATCATCATCATCAGATCAGCCGATAGACGTCCACTGCTGGACATAGGTCTCCCCAAAAATGGGGAGATTTGCCATAATTTACTTTTGTAACACTCTGCAGATAATTGTAAAAAATATTGAAAATATTTATTTGCATTTCTGCCAACGTCAAGTGAATTTGTGGGATTATATATCCCAATCTCAAGGATTGTTTTTTAAGCAAAAACAAAGTTGAGAAGAGAAGGCACGGAGTCTCATGGCAAGCTCAAATGCGAATCGCGCGAACACTACGCACTAGCGGCCAATTTTGCAGCTTGAGTCGTGGACAGTTTCTGAATTATTTTATTTTTTAGTCTATAGGTCTCTTTGCCTGTAAAAAAAATACTGACCTTATTGGGATACAGTTTTGGGCATCGATCTTAATTCTTAACGGGTGCTAATTGACGCGACTTCTATTAAATAGCATTATTCTCCTCTAAAAATGTTTGTTGTCCTCTGAAATACTAACACTCAGTTGCAGAAACGCTCTTTTTTTAATTTATTTATCTAAAACAAAAACAAATCATTATCTTACAAAGCCACCCTACGAAAACCCGGCCATTAAACTTAATCCTCCATTAAATCTCTTGCTGTCACTTTTTGTCTTGTTGACGAAGTAAAAGCTAGCAAGAGATTTAATGGAGAATGAACTCTAATGAGCGTTTCTGCAACTGAGTGTAAGTCAGACATTATGCGCGTCTAAAAATACTGTCTTAGCCACTATGTATCATCGATGTAAGCCACTGTTAATACGACCCAGCGTGGTAGTTATTCGGTGGGCGACCTTTTCATCAATAGATAGACGAACAAAAAAAAATCATTATCCAACCAAAGAACCGCATTTCTATTAGCCTGGTCGATGAGTTTGCAACATTCGTATCCCCAAGACCTATAAGAGCCATAAAACTTCAACAGCCACCTAGGGAATACGTAACCGAGATTTCAATTAAATTATTAATATAAGTTTCAAAAGTGCTATATAACTTTGTACATCGAAATGCAGCTGACTGCTATTGGATAAAATGGCTCATGAACTTTTCTCCCAGAACTATAGAAGTATTTTAGATACCCTTTTACATTAGCGATTTATATGCGATTTCCTAGAGAGTGCCCAGCGATCTTCAATGCATGCATAATTTAAACCTACATTTATATACATACAGTTAACTACATTCCATACCAAATTCTCACTATCTTTGGTGGTAGTAGTCGTTACATAAAAACCACGTCAGGGGCAGTAAGGCGGTCTGAAAAAACTCTGACACTAGGGCTTGCTGCCCACATAAGTAGATTACGTTGATTCATAATACCAAATATTTAAATCCAGACAATTCTTGTTATTCCATAGCATGTAAATGACCAAAAATATAAATGTATAGTGAATCAGCTAATTAATTAATTATTACTTATTATCCATTATTCTAGGTATTTCTAAACCTTTATGCGAAACTTCCACTTCTCTCTAAAATTCTTCACTAAAATTTTCAACAGAATTCCAGAAACTAGGTTTCATTTTAAAACGTTTAGGGTTAAATAAATAATCCGAACTAAAATGAAACATCCATTAATACTGTACCCATTGATTAAGTTTTCAATAGCCTGAGTTTTGTTAAAACTTTTCTCATTGATTGCCTAAATTTGTTGTGAAATATATTGATTATAGAGTCTGTTTTATAAATAATTATAAGTAATAAATTGTAGTGATAATTTTGCTCATTGTTAATTTCGCAACAGAAACAAGTTAATTACAAAAGCAGTTAGATTTGCAAGGGCATAAGTGTGCGCTTATTGCATAATGAATTCATCATCATCATCATATTAGCCATTAAACGTTCACTGCTGGACATGGCTTATGTCCCTAAATGGGGGGGATTTGCCATAATCGCCACGCTTGGCAGGCGGGTTGGCGATCGCAGTTGGATCGAATCAATTTGTGTACTCAGAGGATGCTGCTGCCCATCCTTCAGTACTGCTGAAGGATAATGAATTATCTTGATCTTATTCTCCTGAATCTGATGGAAGGAGTAATTGCTACGATCAGAGATGGTCACATGTGGTGAATCTCACCGTCAGCTATGCGGTATCAGCAACAGAGACGTTGAAGATGACCGAAAATTAGTCATCTTTTTCTACACCCGTCTCTGTTTGTACCATTCGAAGCCGAACATCATACGATTTTCGTAACCTTGAGTTTTAATAATTTTTCCCTCTATTCCTGCTATTTTGATCTTCAAGGTACCCAAAAGAAGCTTCTATCGCTTCTTCTTCTTTTTCGTAACATAATTAAGAAATATGTCTATCAAGGGGTGTTACCACAACTCTTCAAGCTGCTCAATTTTGGGTCCTAATTTCTTTGACCACGTCGTCTCGAGGACGTCTTCTACTCCTCTTTTCTTTCCGTACTATGAGCTTTTCTTAACAATATAATCTCCTGACCATACGCCCGAAGAATCTAAGGTCTCATTCCATACAGATGTTGGAGAAAGTCTTCATGATGTTCAACTTGTTGAGGTTGGTCTCTTGTGCGTCGTTTACTCCAGGGTATTCGGAGCATTGTGCACTACCACCGCATTTCAAATGCTTCAGTCGCAATGTGATCATTCAGCGGGTGCAAGGAAAAAGTCTCCCCGAGTGACGGAACCTGAGTTCGTCTGGCGCACCCTGGGCAGTCTGCCTTGACTCGATACGACCATTGCTGACTGGCTAATCTTTCCACTGCAGCATGAGTGATTGTTATGCGATATAACTCATACTGATTCAAAAAGAAGAAGCACTCAGGATACGGAAGCATTAAAAATACCGCTATTTAGCGGCCAAACCACAAAAGAATATCATACTGTCCTGGGTTTATTGTAATTCCCATGTAACCAATCATCCCCTGACATAGATACAACTTTAAGTAAACTCCGCATTCGAAACACAAGCGTTAAGTTAGTCCTCTTTCAGGAGAGCATCGCAAACATTGAATTCAAATTGGATTTCAAGAGTTTAGTTTGCGAACCAAATATTTGAAATCTAGGTGTTATTGGAACTAGTTCGAGATCGGACTGTTTTGATATCTTTCCTCTTTGTTAGTTTGTGAAATCTTGAACGGGAGAATGAAAGAACGAAGTTTATTTTCCGATAGTAAAACATTTTAGAAACATTCAGGATTCTCCGTAAGAGAAAATCAAGTGTTAGTTATTTCTAGGGGAACAATTTCATATAAGATCTTAGTTTCGTTTCAAAATTGTCTACTACTAAAACCATAGTGCATTTACATTTACGTTTGATTACCTATTCCAACTTTCTGATTGCACTTTAGATTCCGCCATTTTTGGAGTGTCTTGATTGTATTTCAAATATTTTAGTAGTGATCGATGTTATAAAATAATAAATAAATAAAAATTCTTTATTAGTTAACAATTTAGTGGTATACAAATGATTGAGTCCCTGACTCCCAAAGTTGGAAAACCGTGTATTGGGAGTCAGTTTCTTCCCATGTTACAATAGGTATAAATCAACTAAATTAATTGATTAGGTACGTACATGATTTATTAACATTCTTAATATGCTAGTACCTATTTAGGTACTTAGAAATAGTAGCAACATTCCGAAATATATAGTTAACAAATGTATCAAACATATCATTATTAATTTATTATTATCATTTAAGATTCATAAAAAAGAACAATCCAAATTTTAAAACATTCAAGACAGCAATAGATAATATGTAGGGTAATTTCATAAAATACAGTCAAAATGATATTTATATTTAAATATTTTTTGTATTTTTTTAAATATATTTTTTTGTTTATTACTGAGATATAGAACTCGTAGAAGGTAAGAAAGTACAGAGCCATTGCATTCTTCGACACTTAGACTTAAATCTCATATTTTCTTATTAGATTAGATTACGTTCATGGAAGCCACTAAAAGCTAGAACATTTTGGGCATTTTATAATTAAGTTATTGAATTACATTCAAGAGTTTAGGGGAGACCTTTGCCAAGCAGTGGGACAAAACAGGTTAATACAATAAAAAAATATATATTATACGGTCGAATTAAGAAACCTCCTCATTTTTTGAAGTCGGTTAAAAATACATTGTAGTGAGGTCGAATCTGTTTGAAAATTTCTACGGAAATAATATGATGGACGTAATTTTTTTTAATATATGAACGCATCGTAACTATAGGTACTATTTCAGAATTTATCTTTATGTTTATGCCCTAATTCGCCTCACAACTAAGCATACTTACGTTAAAGTAATAAAGAACATAATATTACCAATTTCAATGAAATAAAATGAAGTAACAGTGTTCCTTCGTGAAAAACTCAATCAAACATTTATCAACTTATCAATTTCTTCACAGTTGACTGGATTTTCATTCAATTTAAAAATGTCATAGACGCGTCGTTTATTATGGTATAAGTCTATATCAGGGAGTCAGTGAAGTAAGAATTTTTATATAAAGGAGATTGAAGGCAAGAGAGGAGGAGAGGGTATAGCATCTAGTGGTTCGTAATATTTTACGAACCACTAGATGCATGTTCGACGTTCGACAACTCGAATTATTGTTCAAAAGAAACAATATTTTTAAAATGTGGTTGCACATGAGTTCTTCTCTCTGTGGGGTATTTACTCCCGTCCCATCAGATACAGCGTGTCTAAATGCGCGCGACGCACCTTCGATGCATAGAAAATAACCTCTTCGATGCATAGAAATGGAAAAAAAAACGATTTGCGCGCAAGCACTTAAATCATATTAGACGTAGATGTGCTAGAGAGAGTGCATTATGTAGAGCATATACTATAAAATATCCCACCTGCAAATTCAAATAATAATAATAATAATAATAATAAAGTGTTACATGGTCGTCACCCCCATGATCTAGAACAATCACACATAGATCCCCTTTTCCGGAAACTGAGGGTTTCATGATTGCCATTCAGGATCAAATAATTAACACAAAAAATTACAGAAAACACATCATTAAAGACCCTACACTCACAGATGATAGATGCCGAAAATGTCACAGTCATCCTGAAAACATACAACACATAACAGGAGCATGCCCCAACTTTGCACAAACGGATTACACACACAGACACAATCAAGTAGCAAACATCATCCATCAGAGACTAGCACTCAAACACAAACTCATACCGAACACACACACACCTTACTACAAATACACTCCTAACAATATACTAGAAAACAACACACACAAAATGTACTTCGACAGGGCTATATTGACAGATAGGACTACCCACTACAACCGCCCTGACTTAACACTTCAGGATAAAACAAACAAAGTTACTTACCTCATTGACATCGCTGTACCCAACACCCACAATCTGCAAAAAACAATAGCTGAAAAAATACATAAATACACAGATCTCCAAGATGAAGTCACTAGAATCTGGAATCAGGAGTAAGTCTACATTGTCCCTATAGTTCTATCAACCACCGGCGTAATACCAAAACACCACCACCATAGTTTAATGCTCATTGATTTGAAACCTAGCACTTATATACAACTCCAAAAAGCTGCCATACTGAATACATGTCGAATCGTAAGAAAGTTTTTACAAGTAGAATAAGATGCCACTGATCTAAGAATATAGAAGTATTTCCTAATATGTCATTTACTTGGCTTTGTCCCGCAAAATTGCATAACAAAAATACCAGCGCAAGCTGAGAAATTACAAAGACAAAAAATAATAATAAATATTTCAAATATTATTGATTTTTAAACATGTTACAGCCATGTTGTGCTATTACGAATCAAATCAAAGATTAAAAAATTTGTCTCGGGCGGGACTTGAACCCGCACTTTTCCAAACCGGGGAACTGCGTTATCCAATTTCACCACCGAGCCCACTACCCAGAGAACGAAATTTTCAATCTGTTGCGTCTTGATAACGCAGTTCCCCGGTTTGGAAAAGTGCGGGTTCAAGTCCCGCTCGAGACAAATTTTTCAATCTTTAATTTAATAATAAATATCTTTGACATTGTCACACAAATATGGTCAATGGGCAATGTTCAAATAGCGCAGCGGGCGATTTAACTTTATTTATCCCTACCGGCAGTACATTCATTCCTTTAACTGATAGTATTCATACGTAAGTTGAAAATTAATGTTTATTGTACGTACAAAAATATCGCACCACCTCAAAATATACCGGACGTCTGCCGGCTGCCGTTACGTACCTCGGCAATGTTGTTGGGACCCTGCGCTATTTGACCGTGTAGGTAGCACTTTTTTTACCCAACTGCGCTAGAAAGAGCGTAATGTTTTCTGCGAGACGTGACTCCGTGATCTGGATACCTAGTCAAAGTGACATTTTATTCTATATATATAGTAGAAATGACAGAATGTATGGATTTGAAATTGGTGATCGAAAAATTTTGACGTTTGCTTGAGTCACCATACGTCAAGTCCATACATGTTGTCC
The DNA here is from genome assembly GCA_927399405.1 of Agonopterix arenella. NCBI lineage: Eukaryota > Metazoa > Arthropoda > Insecta > Lepidoptera > Depressariidae > Agonopterix > Agonopterix arenella. Next base: position 16,860,222 of record OV656701.1, read on the forward strand.
GTTTGTACTAGCGTCGACGCCAATCAAATTTCTAGGTACCCTGTACTTCTTTTCTAACGAAGTGGTTTCTGTGGTCAAAATCGGTCAAAATTAGTCACACTTGACTGCTGTTCAAATCAACAGCTTTGTAAGTAGAACAAAATAATCGTATTAACCACTTCAAAAATCAAATCAAGTCTATCTTCAATACCCTTATCTCCTTTTAAATTAACTCGACCCGTTATAAACAGACAGTATTGTTATTGTGCGGTTAAATGAAAAAGTTAATTTATTAAACACCACCTCAGCCTCGACTTTCAGAAAACAATATGCTTATTTAATATCTCAAACCGTCTGGAAATAGCACTTACTTACATTACAATAGCATTAAGCTTGGATGAAAAAGATATTAAAATTATACAGTGTGTTACAGAAAGGTGTCATGTGATCATATTTAAAGGGGTGCGTCAGACCATCAAACTGCATAAATTGTAGCCAGTTGTGTTGCTTCAGGTGTAGTGATGGTCTGGTAGGAAGGCAGGACTGCCACGTGGAGATTCGTCTCATACACATGGGCTGCGGGAGATCCTTCTATGCAGATGCTTGTCATCGAGGAAGCTGCAGGTCCAGGAAGCGGTGAAGACAGCTGCGATGGATCTGGTGCGGGCTTCGGGTTAATGGCCTGCTTGTTTGAACTGGTTGAGGGAGTGAGGGTTTGATAATGCTGGTTGCTGCTCTGGTTTTGTGTTGTTCTCCGGTGTTTAGGTTGCGATCTTCTTTGTCGAGGGTCACCACTGTGGAGGTACTGCTTGGAATAACCCTCAATTGGAAAGAGAAGATCTCCCACCAGGCTAGGTGTGAAGCCTGGGAACCGGCCGTGGTCCAACAGTAATGCTTAGCAGTGAAAATTCAAAAATTTTGCTGAATTGCATGGTTTTTTTGCCAGATTTCGAAGTTGTTTCCTTAGCGATAGTTCTGTTTGATGGTCTAAAATACTCTGTCGTAACGTATTTAAATTTACATACTGTATATTACGATTTATCCCATTACAATGTATTTGTAGTCACTATTCAATCAAGATGTGACCACATATTACTCTCGCATCAATACAGGTTCATTACAATAGGCTTTGTATAGCCACGTCCTTTGTTCTAGCGCCTCTGTGACACAGACACCTATATTGACTACCTATCTGTTAATTATGTCATTATTATCACTAGTTAATTTGGCTTCCATGAAATAAAAAGGATAAAACATAGTCTACTTTAAATAAATAAGATGCACTTTCTTGCCCCACAACATTAGAAAATAGGTAACAAACAATACTACTGCGAAAAATAACAATAACAACATAAAAATACGACATGGCTGTACCGTTGCCTATACAGGATAATGTAAACTAAACCCACATACTCTACCCATCGAATTGAACAACGTTTACGACCGCAAACCGATCGGAGCAAAAAAAAATTTTGTTGGTTGAGTAGGTATTGCAGTTTAGTATGGAACAGCTGATTTTTTTATGCTCTGACAGGTTTGCTCCCATAATAAAAGTTGTTCAGCGAGCCAAAAATGCGAGAGTAAAAGTGAACTCACAACCCGCATTTTTGGTTGCTTCCTCGCGATTTCCTCTCCTCGAGACGACCTACACTCAGTCAAATTGTAGGTCAAAAACAAAATTTTAACAAAACATTCAAACCGCCTTCAAAAAAAGCTAAAAAGTTAAAAATAATATTGCAGCCGATGACTTTTTCGTTCGTATCATAAGAACATTAATTTGTTTTATCGAAGTCAATGTCAAGCTGGTACGATTCGCGACAGGGCTTGCATTAGTTTTTTGGCTTGGCTTGAACCCGACTTCTATAAAACAAATTAATGTTCTTATGATGCTAACGAAAAAGTCATCGGCTGCAATATTATTTTTTTACTTTTTAATTTTTTTGAAGGCGGTTTTAATTTTTTTGTTAAAACTTTGTTTATTTCACAATTTTCAGTGGTGAATTCATTAGTTCAATTTAATAATAGTACGATTATACGATTATACGATACGGTATAGGCACTACGATTTTTAAAGGTTCCCCTCGATTTCTCTGGGATGCTATCGTCAGATCCTGGTTTCCTTATCATGGTACCACCCTTGGAACATCTTCTTTCCAACCAAAAAAGAATCATCAAAATCGGTTCATAAACGACGAACTTATCCGCGAACACACATAAAAAAAATTTATATGTATATATATATTATTATTATTATAATAATATATAATAATAATAATATATATATACATACAGTCGAATTGAGAAACCTCCTCCTTTTTTTAAGTCGGTTGAAAATATTCTCACACTCATATCAATAAAAAGTTAATGAACAAAAAAAAAGGTGTCCTGTAAGCTTAAAATAGTATGTATTCAAAATCAGCACAAAACCTAACCAGCACAATACAACGTAACCAAATCACTACCCAATCGAGATACGACCGCGTATCACTCTCCTATCAATCTAGGTTCCCTCTAGCGCTTTGTGTTGCCGATATCATCGATACATCGCTTGGTTCTAGCGTTTCTGTGACATTATTACATTGTCCTTTTTACTGGTAGCTTCTGTTTGAACTTATCGATTGCTAGCTGAGTACCGAGCTTTGCTACGAAATACCTGCTCTTTCAACTTTTAGTGGTTGAGCTTAGAACCTGATAGAAACTACGCGTAAAATGTCATGTTTCTAGGCTTATAATACTTGGCAAAGTGTTGACGGTTGCATTATAGAGGTGATTGTACTCATTATGACACTGAACAACTTTCCCCAAGCAACCTATTGGAAAATAAGAATAGTAGTTGCCATACTAAATTCTTGAGACCTATGTCCAGCAGTGGATGTATGACGTCTATCGGTTAAGATGATGATGATATTGATACTTTAATGCAGTCAGTGCAGCTGATCAAACGTTTGTATGAAAAGATGATGAGAGTTGCGAATTTCCTTTATGTTCCTCGGCCAAAATTTGTTCAGTATCATCCCCTTAGAGTAATGTAAATGACCTTGTAGGTATTCCTATCTGTTATCTTCTTGGACTTCCTAGAAGATAATAGATAGGAATACTTTCTACATACTTAATTCAATTCAAATAATTTATTTTAGACAAAATGTCCATATAGTGTTAGTATACATTACAGCAAATGTTAGTCATAGATTAATATGTATATTGGTTATAGATAGGTAACTCGCGTTGCCGCTTATTAGCACTAGGGGGCGCCACATTATAAAATAAATTAAAAAAGACGATCGGCCGATACGAGGATCGAACCTTAGCTACTCGGATCGTAAGCCGGTTGTCTAGACCGCTAGACCAACAAGACAGTGATTGATATGGGCGAAATCTCTCACTACGGAGCAGCAGCAGCGCGTGAGGTGTAGTGCGCTGTTACTCCGATATGAACCCTAGTTCAACACATAGTGCTTTGAAACATAACCGATAGATGACGGAAACTTTCTATGGAAAATCAGCGTTCCACTTAGTTTGTACTAAGATAACATAGAATGGTGTTAGTAACAAAACATTTTAAATATTTTAATGAAATAGAAATGTATTTAATATTAATTAAATTATTGATGAAATCAACTGCTATTTGGAGTTGCGTTTCTGTTGAAAACCATTTCATGTGACGTTATTTCACGCACTGAGATGTCCTATACTTCGTCGTTTCATGGAACTACGCAATGAGATGTTAATTTTCCAATATTTCGCTTTCATAGCCGCCTCTCTTGTTCCCAGGAGAATCAATGCATGAGGATCAAGATCCTGGGTGACTGTTACTACTGCGTGTCAGGTCTACCAGTATCAAGACCCAACCATGCTTACAACTGTGTCAACATGGGCTTAGCTATGATTGATGCCATACGGTAAGTTATGAAGAATGAGTGCTACCCGGCATCAGGTTAATACCAGAAGTTTATTGTAAACAAGAAAAAATATTTAGTGATTCGAGTAACTAGTTTTTATTGGTAAGACCGTTTTGATTGTAGGTATATGTTTTTTTTTCTGTGTATCGATGTGTGAATTTCTTTTTTGGTATTCATTAATGTATTTTGATTTCATTGGTTTGTGATTTGATTATCAAGAAAAGCTGTAAGGAATGGCGAAATAATTCTATGATTCTCTGTAAAATGATTTTCTTCTGAGTTCAGAATAAATTATAGGTTAGGATAAGTTTAGTATCGTTAGATTAAGTAATTATTTTCTATTTAACGCAATAGAAATTAATCAAACTGATGCACAATAAATGACAGAGTTCTTTCTCATTTTTAATGTCAACATAAACACGTGACGTGGCAGCTTTATGTAATTTGTCATATAAAAATTTTATCTTGTAATAGAACGATTATTTAAGAATCTACCCTTAAATTTAGAAGTTCTTTAAGTAAATCTCTTTTGACAGGTTCGTCCGTGAAGCAACAGGGTTCAACGTGGACATGCGCATCGGGATTCACACAGGCAACGTGTTGTGTGGAGTGCTGGGGCTACGCAAATGGCAGTTCGATGTCTGGAGCGATGACGTTACGTTGGCTAATCACATGGAATCCGGCGGCATTGCTGGGTAAGTGTTAAATGGTCGAGTTCGTTTATGAAGTGGCCGAGTTCTTTTAAGAATGTTAATAATGAATTCATTCTCGATCGTCCCCACTGCTGAGGCATATGCCTACTCTCTGTCTGGGCTGTCGGATGGGCGTTAATTCATCACACATGAATTATTGCATCAGAATTTATTCTTGAGCGTCTCACAATGTTTTCCGTCAACTAAAAAGCCTAAAGTGCTTACTTGGGACCATTACAATGTTGTGAGCGTTATTTATTTATTTAACTCTAAGAGCAGTTGATGTTATCCACACATTACCTACCTAGTTAGAAAAACTCATTGGACTTTACATATGCACCAGAATTTGTTCTCCAGCATAAATATTCTTATGCCCTACAAGGTGTAACAAAAATACAAATAAATATTTAAGGGGGTTAAATAAATAAAAAAAACAGGTATTCCATACTAAACTACGAATCTACCATAGCTAAATGTACGGGATAGCTATTTTTTCTTCGCGATTTCGATGTTGGTCCCATAGTGACTGTTGCTCAGTTCGATGGTCCAAATAACGCTCTTACACGTTTTAACTGTTTATTTTTACTTTTGTAACACCTTGTATAACCATCTACTTATTGACCACGTCAAAAACAAATTTTTTATTCCGAAAAATTTCTCATTTGACCCGCCGTTGTGACTTTTCCTTTAAAATATAATAATAATGTACTTTAAAGTAATGGTTGCTTCTAAGGGGTTAGCCTCCATATATCACTTGAAATTGAACGTAGGATTATAAATCTTGTCTCTTGCTTTATTTATCACTTACTCGCTTTAACAATACGCAATACGGTTAAATTTTTAAACCACCTGAAGTTAAGTAATGTAAGCCACTGTAGCCACTGATAAGATGAGATAAATATTATTTATGGACAGCAAAATACACAGAAAAAAACAGTTTATATATAGGTAAACAACAAGACGGGTACAAATGGCGGTCTTATCACTAAATGTGATTTCTTCCAGATATCCAGCGGATGGAAGAAGTCCTTAATGAGATAAATGCTCAGGTGGTTTACTAGTTAATACTGACTTAATATTATAATATACGAGAATTAATATAATATAATATAATACATAGTTAAAAACTTCGTGAAAACAACTGCAAACGCTGGAGAAGAACTTCTATCAATGGCACATAAGAACAGAACAGATTTGGATGAAATTAGCCGCATAGATATAACATGGAACTGAACTACGGAATACTTTTTATATGCAAGTAATTTAATAATTTTAGTTCAGCGAACGTTAATTTCCTTTCTCGCACCGGACACGAACCACTGAAACCCTTTTACGGGTAAAATCGGTTACGGGTAAACTATTTTATCAGACTAATACACACAAAGTGCTCTCTCCCTGTTTGTTACCGGTATTTTTACCTACTTTATTGGAAATAAAACCGGCCAATTGCGAGTCAGACTAGCACACGGAATGTTCTGTACCACCATGCAATATTTAAAAAAAAAGTGTTTTCTCCTTAGCTCAAGCTGAACATACACTTGACTGGTTTTTATTATTTGTTGGTTTACCTTAGAGTATTCACTAAGACTATAATCTCACTAAGTTCGACGCTTGTATGCATTACCGTTTTTACGATATTATTATTATTTGCTTGTAAGGGCTTGGTCAATGAACCAATAGCTACTGCGACCTGAATAGATCTATTATAGCTGTCACCCTAGACCTAAAGGTCATTTCCTAGGCCAACGGACTTCATGAACCGTGTTATGCTTTTGGAGGGGAGGTCCCTAATGTCAGTAGGTGTTACTACGTATCCACCTAGATGGCGACTCCTGCTGTGAATGAGCACTTCGCATTCGCAGAGGAGGTGTATGGGCGTTTTCTCTGCATCACAGCAGATTCTGCAAGTAGGTGAATCTACGAGCCCCATCCTGTGTAGATGTTTGTTTAACTTGCAGTATCCTGTTAAGGCTCGCACCAAGTCGCTGCGGTTTGAATTGATGGCATCCGAGGTATGTCTGTTTGAGAAGCCGGTCACAAGTTCTTTTGCATGCTTCAGTCCTGGTGTATCCGACCAGAGCTTACGGCTTTGGTTCACGACCCATTCCTTTAGCACACGTCTAGAGGTGTTGCGAGAGATGCCGCAATAAGGCTCGGGGCCTATGGCGTCCTCTTCCGCCCCTCTTCGTGCTAGCTCGTCAGCAGCCTCTTTTCCATCAATTCCGCAGTGTCCGCCCGGACACTGGGTGCCCACCCAGTCTAGGGTGACAGAGTTTGCCGAACCTAGCCGGTTAACTGCTTGGACACATTCTAGTGTTAGTTTTGACCCTATTTCGTCGGATCCTGGCTGTCTGATAAAATAACGATGTGTTTCCCTTTTGGGTATCTTTGTAGATTTTCGTGGACGCAATCTATGATGGCGTACATTTCTGTCTGAAATACTGTGGCATGCTGGCCAAGGTGAATCTCATTCTTAAAGTCCTTGGATGTTTTTACGATAAAGCAAAACAAAAAACATTGATTTTGATAAGAAAAACATTTCTTGTGTGGGGAACACTTTAATTCATAATTCTTTTTGTTAATACTCGTAAATGCGCAAAAAAAACGCATATTTCTGTAAAAAATTCAACCGTCTAGCTATTATAGTTCAAAATATTTAGCCCTTTATAGGTAGGACAGACGGAAGGAAGGTCAGCGTAGGCTTATGCCTATTCATAAGTCTGCGCTGTGCGTCCGGTCTCACTGGCACCCTTTGGGCACGGGACCCTAAAAACGGCCTCTAAATCTAGTTAGCAGAGCCTTTATTATGCGAATGCATTGTGCAGCCCTTCATTCGATTATTGCACTATAGTGAAAAGGCATTAAAAAAAATTAAATAACATGATCATCTGCCTATCACAAGGCATGTTATTATGAACATGAGCCAGAGCCTTTTTGCCAGACAAAAAGTTTAAGTCCCATGTTAAACAAGTCCTGTGTAAAAAAGGCTACTATAATCTCGATGAATTTGAATTGAATGACCAAAATGTCTGGTCTTGCCAATGTTACTCTATGTAATGCAATATTGTATTTTAATTATACTTTGTATGTTTAGTTTTGTTTAAAAGATGTGTGTTGTAGAGTTTCTGGCCGCATCTTCTCTCAACGGAACACCTTCCGACGCGGTGGTAGAGTCAAAAAATGACGTTAAAAAGCTATCTATGTGATATTATTTTGAATAAAAAATTTTGATTTGATTTGATTTGTGCTGTAAATAATATGTCATCATCATCACCAGCCTATCATCGTCCACTGCTGAATGTATAGACCTCTCCTAAGGCGTGCTGCAATACTCTATCGAGAAGGATATATTATACTTATAAGGTATGACAATAATTAACTTAAATCCATGTATTAGTTAATTGTATGTAAGTACCTGAATACCCAGGTAATTTTCGGAAATAAATTAGGTAAATTGCTTTGCGTACAATTTTACTAATGAAATGGTTTACTTATTCGAGTGATGCGAGTGTTTCTTGACTAATGTTTCTAATTAATTTGTCACTAAACCTGATTTCGTAATGTATTCCTCCACGTCAGATGGATTACGAAAGTGTATAATAAAATTAATTTACATTTGAAACGAAATTAATATTCAAATCCACAGTCAATCCAGGGATCAGATTGCTCTTAACGAATATCCTTAATCACAAAGAAAAATAAAGTGTCTTCGAAACTTCATTAATATTCGTTATGATTTAATTTAAATATCATGGAAAAGTACATGCTAACATTCAAACATGAAATAGTGAAAATACGTGATGGAAATCGGTGAGAGAACGTCGGCGTCGTCAGTGGCGCTTTGCGGAGAAGTATGGAAACTCAATCTTGAAGTTCGGGTTCGAATCCGCACGGTCTACATGCGACGAAACAATGAGTTTTTCGAATTTATGTACGTAATACCGACTGGTGAAGGTGAAGGAAAACGTCGTGAGGAAACCTGCATATATTACGCTGAAGAAGAAATTCCGATGAGCATGGGAAGTCTACCAATCCGCCTTGTACACGCGTGGTGGACTAACGCCCATTCACCCACCCTGATGGTAGGCCTGTGACCTGCAGTGGGATGTATTTAAGCTGTTGATGATGTCGTGATGGAAATAGATACAGTTTGAAGCAAAAATCTTTTACATTTTTCAAAATTTTCGTAAATTAGAATTAGATATTTTGTTTTATGTGTAGTAAGTTCCTTAGTTAAAAATTTAATAACCATTATAGTTTCGTCTTTATTACGGAAACGGTAAATTCAGACCATCAAATTTCTTCTTCTTCTTTTCGTGTCAATGTTTCTTCAGTGATGTTTTTATATTTTAGTAGCCAGGTGTTCGGATGGTTAAACTGAATATGGTAATTAAGAAGAAACATTTACTTTTTACCCATCTCTCATACCCAATCAAAGAGGAAGGGGGAAAGAAATTATCTATTAATTTTCCCGGTACTATTTCTGAACCCATCCAGATTTTTTTCCTCTTTTTTACTAGAGCTCCACAAACCTCTGTCTACCAGTTCGTCGGTCGAAAGAATTGTTATTCCTCACTTATTCCTTTATTTGATTTATTCAAACAAGAACTTTATTTCTGAAATATGCATATGAAATATGCTAGGCTCATTTTTGCTGGCATACTAAGGCTGGATTCGACCAAACTTTGATTTATAGAAGAGTAACTATACAAGGAACAATTTAAATCTTAGCGTTTACTCCCAAATAACTTCATTGGTCCTCTACCACAATAAACCCATACTAAAAGAACGAATGTATAATCCACCTAAAGAAAGAGGTCGTTGGATCCGTACTTATTGCATTGTGAGGTTATACAGTTTTAATTTGTTAGGTTTCTTTTTTCTTAAATTTTTTTAATTATGTGACATTGACATTTCGTTAGTCTTGGTTTTAGCTTTACACCGTCAAGATTAGCAGTGTAAAATTTACTCTCAACTTATTCATAGATTAGGGTTGGTAAAACGCAAAATCAGTTTACTCTAGAGTAACCGGCGACTTAATCTAAGAATAAAATTTAGTCGCGTTTGGTCGAATCGGGCCTAAAAAATAAATGAGCTGTCTAGCGCCGCCCTATTGATGAACAGACCAATGAATGAATAGTTTCCAAACAATAAATTATGCGCGAAATTTTATTTAAGTGATCAGGCGGAATAGTCCGCGATAGTACCTACATAGGAAAGTCCCAAAAAACCGTTTTCACGGTCTGTCTTTGGGATTGAGAGTCTCAATAATATAAGGTTCTTCTTTAATATGCAGACTTTTTTTAAGGGAATGATCAGACCATCAAACAGAACAACTTTCTCTACTGGACCAAAGTCGAAATCGCGAAAAAAAATCTACTGCTCCATACAAAACTGCAAACCTACTCTAGCTAAAATTATGGCCACAGTATAAGAAAGGATATTTTTTTCGTGATTTCGATGTTGGTCAAACAGAGAAAGTTGTTCAGTTTGTTGGTTTAATCATCCCCTTAAAATAGTGTCGGCATATTAAGAAGGTCCTGTATTGTATTATTGTTTGCAATTGTTTAAATCTCTTATCTTCTACTTCCAGTCGAGTCCACATAACAAAAGCAACTCTACTCCAGCTGGGTGGAAGGTTCGAGGTGGAACCTGGAGACGGAGGATCTAGAGAAGGATACCTGGCTGATCACAAAGTAGAAACCTACCTGATCGTCCCGCCTAAGGTAAGTTTGAAATATTTGTTGTTTGCTCTTATCAGAAGCTGACTTCGTTAGAACTAGTCTCCTCTTTTGTGTCTGCATATGAGCGAGTTTCTAATACAAACTTGACCATGTGCCTCGCACATGATCAACTGGTTTGGTCCACTTTGTAAATGTTAATGTAAAAACGGCCCAACAGACACGACTAACAATCGCAAACTCACAACACACAACAACAACACGTCGACACAGTAATCAACGTCCCCGCCGGCGGAGACAGCCGCGACCACTGCACACTCCCTTCAATTCTGGCGCCTACAGGCGCTACAGGCCAATCCCAGGCCGCTTCTCACCTATCCCAGCTACACAATCCGCCGCGTAGCCCCAGCAACGTCCTAGGCCGAGGTCCGTACCCCTCTGGGTGCCCTTAGGCCGGTTGCTTAAATTCATTCAATTGGCTCGGTGACCTTCGTGGTCCCTCCAATAGCCCGCAGTAAAAAGTAGTAGTTGCTCCCGGAGCAGAGCTGTAATAGTGATCTCAAAAAAAAAAAAAATGTAAAAAAACCGGCAAACGTGGGCGTCAGACTCGCGCTCTGAGGTTTCCATACAAAATTCGATGCTTCAACTGAAAATGTAGGTTTTGAATTGATAAAAATATTGTTTTATGTGACATATTATAATAACTAGCGACACACCCGGCTTCGCACGGGTGCAATGCTGATGTACTATATACATATAAACCTTCAGCGGGAAGCGACTTTGTTTTATACTACGTAGTGACAACAAGTTTAACGATTTTTTTATTTATTCCTTTACTTGTGTTCTATAAAAAAATATTATGATTCTAGGTCTACGGGAACTATGTATTATTTTTACTATCATAGGCAAGTGCTTTTGATGACAAAGCTATCTATGTGATATTATATTGAATAAAAATTTTTTTTTTTATTTTTTTTTTTAGCTTGCGAATATAAAAATATGTTACAAAAATGGCCTTATCTTTTCACTGCGTCGACTTAAAAGCTTGAATTTTTTACACCTCTAAGGTACCGTAGACCTTACTATTTGGATTAACCTGGAAAAGGGGCCTTGACAGACGAACAGACAAATAGACGGACAACACAGTGATTTTATAAAGGATCTCGTATGAAAAAGTATGGAACTCTAATAAAAATATAGTGGCTGCAATAAAACCCTAGGGAGTGTAGAGTTTAAAATTAATTTAGCTATATTTTTATATGTATTTTAGATTATGGTAAGTATTCTATGGGTCTGTTACAATATTGTACTGTTACATATTATAAATAAAAAAATAATAAAAAAAATAGTAGAACCACTCCTAATAGTTTATCCTACCCTGTAAGTAAAGTTTGACTATGTAAAATGAATAATATTTAATTATGGAAACGTTTAGTTGAGAATTTAACTAAATTTCCTTTCATTTCCATAAAAATGATGAAGAAGTCGAACGGAAGTCGTGCTCGATATAGTGGCTCATTTTTTCTTCGCCTATTTTATTTGTTTTTTTTAATTATAGCCATATTTAGCCATAAGTTGTACATAATGTTGTAATTGTAAATACCTATACCGTTAATACATACGTTCAACTAATATAAATCAGTTAATAAATACTAAAACCATATGGTATTCGACTAAATATAAACACAACGTAGAGAAAACGATACAAAAAAGAAAAATGCAACAATTTTAAACGCCACCTGTTGCAATTTTCTCGGAGAAAACATTAAATTAAACGAAACGTAGGAAATTGCGGCAGTTCTCCGCTAAGCCGGTATAATCTCTACTTGAACCCGTAACTTTCAGTCGAGAAAATTGGACTTATTATCGTTTCTAAAGTAGACTTAAAAAGGCAAAACAAATTATAGCGACGCAGTTACGTCTTTAACTTTGCATTTAATTAAATATTTTACTGAGCTATAAAGTAGTGCTCATACCCGGGCGACTGCGACGCGGAACGCGGGAAGCGAAGCGGGAGCGTCTACGACGTGAAACTCGGCCTCCAAACCGGCGCGACTGCGACGCGGGACGCGAACTTCATTTGTTGATGAATAGTCATTGAAGCAACACTTCTTTAACTATTGTTGTGGTCATGTCATTTTCATTTTAACATCAGAGTCTAACTAAATTGAACATCTAGAGTACTTTGGTACTCTTTGGTAGTTTTTATGACTTTTTGGAAGTTTCTAGAACCTACCCAGGTCTTTCGTTTTTTTAGTTATGGTAGTTTTGGAGTTTTTGTTGTTTTTGCCACCAAAATCTACCAGTAATTATCAAAAGAACCAAAAATTTCTAAAATCTACTAAAAAAAATCTGAAAAATCTACCAAAATCTAGGTAAAACTACCAAAAACGATCCTAATCTATCAAAAAGAACCAAAAACTACTAACAAGAACCATAATGTACTGAATTTTAAAATTTGTATTTTATTTTGTTACGAGTGCGTAACATTTTACACGTCTGACCACTAAACGCGCGCGTCCCGCACCGCTGACGCTGTCTTTCCGCGTCGTGGTCGCGTCGGTTTGGGCGCGACTTGGCGGGACGCCAGCCCTAAGATTACAATGGGCAGCGACCGCCGCGCGATAGACGCTCCCGCTTCGTCGTGCGGGTTTGAGCACTCATTAAGTCTTCACCAAGAGAATAAGAATAGAAAAAAAAAAGCTAATATTACGTCATACTATTACGGTCATAATATTATAATCATACATATTCAGGGTGTAATATTAAATGGGACAGTCACTTATAGGGGTGCTTCAGATCAGACCATTGAACTGAACAAATTTTACTAAAGGACCACTCATCGCGAAATAAAATCCGCTGTCCTGCAAACATAACTCGACAAAATTTTTGGGACAGCCGATTTTTTTTTGCGATTTAAATATTGGTCCCATAGAGAAAGTTGTTCAGTTTGATGGTCTAAAGCACCCCTTTAAGTAACTGTCCCATTTTATGTTACACCCTGTATAGGGTTCTTCCTAATATGATGATCAGACGACCAAACTGATGAAACACATTGACACAGACAAAAATCTGTTGTTCCATACAAAACTGCAAGTCTACTCGACAGTTGATTGTTTTCGCGATTTCGATGTTGGTTCCATATTTTTGAGTTCTTAGTTTTTCAATTTTTTCAGCCTCAATTCTTTCGTAATTCTCTTACAGCAATTTAAAAAAAATTGCTTTATCAAATCTCAATAAGGACAATGGAGGAATCAGGATATCTTAATCCTAGGAGCTAAAGATCATCATGCTTCTACCAATCTGTAATGGGCCCGTTTGGTGGAAAATGTCTCACCCAGTCTCTTATTCTTATTCGTGAAATGGGATCCGACAGGCTATAAATAATAAAATGACAATCATCATCATCAGCCCATAATACGTCACAATGCACAGGAAGGATGTATGGGCATCAGTCCACCACCCGTGCCCAATGCGGATTGGTAATTTGGTACATTGGTAGACTTCACATACGCGTCAGAATTCTTCCTTAAGCGTATGCAGGTTTCCTCGCGATGTTTTCCTTCACCGTTTGAGAGTAGTCGGTCGGTCGGTATTAGTTACGTATTTAGTTAACAGGTAGCATTTTCCATTTTATTTCAAGTTTGAAAAACTCATTGGTACAATGGCATGCCGTCGGTGCGGATTCGAATACCGAATCCTCTCTATCTCTCAAATCGAAAATTCAAACAAAAAAAGAAAACTGAAAAATCGTTTTCATAGATATGCAAGGTTTTACTTTCTATGTTGGCGTTCTACGTTGGGCATTTCATTTCAGCACCGTTAAAACTCAATTACTTCGTTCCGTATTGATTTTACACGCAATCGCGCTTAATAGTTTCTATAAACGATAACCATTTCATGAATAAATTGAGGATTGCATGCTAGCGTGCATCGAAATGGAATATCATCCGATCAATGGCACTTTACATGCATTTTACATGCACTGAAATATCTACAAACGCTTTATACATATTTTACTGAAGTCTGCATGCTTTTAGACTGCTGTAACTTTTATACATCACTTACAAACATACTTCCGCCTTAGAAACTTCCACCTTATCTCTACGTTTTATAGTAGTCGGATAAAAACATCTACAAGTTAACTTAAAAGACAACTAATCCACACATTTTTCGTACAACAAAATTTAAGTAGCAAAAATTTGAGGTTGAGGGAGTGAGCCTCCTTTGCTCCCCAGTGCACTGATTGGTTGAAAATATTGTGATTCTTTATTGAATGTTCAGTCTAACCAATCAATGGGAATGATCTTCTTCTTATCGTGTGGGCAGAGCCCTGGTGTCAGAGTTTTTTCAGGTTTTTCCTTACGGCCTCTGACGTGGTTTTTATGTAACGACTACTACCATCAGAGATAGTAGCCGGGACCAACGGCTTAACGTGCCATCCGAATTTCAGACAATCAGGTGATTCAACCTGCAATGTCCTAACCAACTGGGGAAAAACGCACAAAGTGACCTTTCACTAGGTTTCCCCCGTGGGAATCGAACCCACGACCTCTGTGTCGAGAGCCAATGCTCTTGGCCATTAGACCACGGAGGCAGTAATGGGAATGATAAGACCATCAAACTATAGAACGTTCTCTATGGGACTAAAATATAAATTGCCAAAAAATAATTTAGGGGTTTTATACAAAATTAGAACTGTCATTCTGGATATCTTTCTTCTGAGCTACACCACCTGCCTATTTTCGTTTCTTAATTTCTCTACCCTAATGTTGCGTGGAAGAAATCTTTTTTTAGCGATAAGAACCCCTTATTTGTACCTACTTGTAATTCTTTATCTTAATATGTAGATGACACGATTGTATCAAGACCTCAGCGTACACGTGTTTGGTGGAGCGAAACACGTGTAGAGTAGAAATTATTTGGTGGGCAGGTTGTGTTGCATAACGTAATACAACTTTGTCTACTAGGTACTTGGAAGCGGAGGTCTTGATACAATCATGTCATCTACATATTAGTCATGGATTTCCGCAAAGTAACGCCTGATTCAATTAATTACATTCTTTATCTTATCCAAATGTATGTTTTGTTTTGGTGTGCAATAAAGTATAATTGAATAGAATTGAAAACTGGAAAGCTACTCGATCCCAGGCATGGGACAGCTGATTTGCCACACAGATAAAGGTTTAGTTTGATGTACTTATCATTCCCAAAGAAACCGTCAGCATGTAAAGAAGAATCCTGTATTATAAGGTTTAGTTCGTATGGCATATTTTTGAAAATTGTTAGGCGGTGTAGGCAGTCATTATTAATTGGACTTTTAAACTGTAATCGGCACCATTTAGTGACAAAAAGACGATCTTAAAACATATTAACATAAAAATCGCTACGAAACATAGAAATCAAAATTGTGGTTCCCAGAATGCTTTTTAATTAATAGTATTAATACCGATGCACTCATTTGACTTAGATTTAACAATATAAATTATTTTTTAGCAATAAAATAGGCATTGAAATTTAAAAAAACGAGGTATTTATTAGAAAATATGAATGGATTTTTCAAAACCCTCTAAGCAGCTAAAAATATTTACACCATGTTTGAAGTATGTAATAATGGTAAAGCCTTAAATATGTGAAAAAAAATTTACCATCAGGTTTTTTAGAACGAGATAATAGCTAAATTTTAAAATTGGAAATGTTGCTGACGTGATTTTTGTTTAATTTTGGTACATTTCTAGGCTTAAATTGGCTCTTCAATATTATACCGGAAAAAAATATCAATTATTAATTAGTCCCGGCTCAAACCGTAAAATGACTGGGCTATAGCTTGTACTTGGGTTATTTTACACAAATCCAACAAATCCTAACAATTCCAATATATTCCCATTCCATCTAAAGACAAAAGCAATATGGTTTGACATGTATAAAACCGCGGGATGTCGTAAAACGAATGTGTATAACGTTTGAGCCCCGGCCCCGCCGGTTCGGGTCTGGTTGCTGCTCAATCATCCTATACGTGTCATAGCACGCGACTATTGCCAATTTCCGTACGTATCGATTCAAATCGAGTAGAATCGTTCATGTTCGGATATCGTTCGTCATTTATTTTGTTATTTAGGATTTCGTATTGTTTTTATTCACAAAATCATAGATGTAGAATGCCATGTTCGGAGTTTCCCTGCGAGATCAAATCAGAAATGAAGAGATCCGTAGAAGAACCAGAGTAACTGACATAGCCCAAATAATTGCTAAACTAAAGTGGCAGTGGGCGGGGCACTTTTTTCTCGTCAAGGTAGCGTAGGCAGGTATACATTTTCAGTGGCAAAACGACTGCACAAATAGAAAAAAAAATTGTAAATGTCCTAAAAGCAGAATCGCATTGTCACCCTACTAAGGCAGGGACACGACGGCCAACAGCTTCTATCCCGTTTTGCCACAAAATTCCGAGAAGAGCTCTCTCCAGGTGTACGTAGTACCTACTTATTATCTCTATGCACAAAATATGTTTTTTTTTCTCAGTCAGTTTGCTCTTTCCGTGAAATTGTCTTCTTCTCTTTAGAGTTCCGTACGAAAATTGGCAAAACGGAATACTTATGGAATCGCCTCGGTGTCTGTCCGTCCGTCCGTTCGTCTGTCACAGGCATTTTTCTTGACGATCGAAATTGAAAACTTGGCAAAGTTATAGAAATTAATGGTCCAATGGTCCAGGGCTGTGCCCACACGATAAGAAGAAGAAGATGGTCCAATAACATAAATGAAGTCTAAGAAGCTTTATGTTTATATTGAAGGACAGTTATGGGGGCAAAAAAAGGATGAACATTTTTTTTTTTGCTACTGTATCGTGTGGGGTATCAAATGAAAGCTTATAAAAACACGAGTATAAAATTGTGTTTTTCTGAACAATTTTTCATTCAAACTCAGAAAAACTGCTGTGTACCCACCGATATTTCAAAAACTAGAGCCATGAAAAATCTGTCTGTCTGTCTACCTTTTCGCGTGATTAGAAACTGGCTACAACTACCAACTAACTTTTAAAGCGTGCAATTGTAGCAAAGCTCTTCAGCCTATTTTTTAGGTGAGAATGACGACTCAGGTGCTGATGACTTAGCCTTTCACCAGTAAAAACAATTACAGAAAAAGAAGCCTTATACCCATTACCTTAGTCACCTTGTACGACACCCAAGATAACCGGAACTATACTGCTTTCTTCTAAACATAAATAATCATTGCAATTATATTTTTTGTAAAAATGTATATACAGGGTGTCCCAGAAATGGTGAATCAAACTGCTATGGGAGGCAGCTTGACTAATGTCATATCCATAAAAAATATAAAAAAAAATAAAACGCACATGACCATAAAAAAAAAAGAAAATAAAAAAAAACGGGAAAATCATAAAATTTTTCTTTTCTGCCAATATTAATTGTTAGAGGTTGCTTCAACTGATAGTTAACATTTAAAAAAAAAAAATGTCTGCACTTCGAGCACAGACCACTTAGTTTAATTGTTTTTTCTGAACCGAAATCTTTTTTTTTTATCTTTTTTTTTATGGTCATGTGCGTTTTATTTTTTTTAATATTTTTTATGGATAGGACATTAGTCAAGCTGCCTCCCATAGCAGTTTGATTCACCATTTCTGGGACACCCTGTATAGTAAAGGGGAAAAAATTGTAAAAGCGTAGCGGAATTTTCACGAAATCACTCTGTACCCAAAAACGTTGGATATGCTTAGGGCAGCAGTATAGTATAGTTATCCATCGATTACCTAATAGAATCCCAAACAATTTCCCAAACCGTCTTATTAAATTGTTAGGGATGAACAACCGCCATGACCATCGTAAACGAAAACAAATACCAACTACAAACATTATCCCGGATCCCTGATCTCAAGATTAAATTACAAGAACTGTCCCAAGCCTTATCTTCAGTAATTTGGTTCCGTCGGTACAATGGCCGATAACTTGTTATTATTGTTTGAGGGTTTAGGATTTTGGGATATCTTAAGATTTGTCCAAAATATAGGAAAGTATAAATGTCTGAATAAAGGACTTTCTGTAATTGAATCTTGCCCTGAGAATGAAGGATCATAAAATAACATGGGTATTGTTATGAAAGGACAATTTACTTTTGGATACTACTTTTGGTACTAGTTTTCGACCAAGCTTTTTCATTTTAAATTTCGATAAGATTTATTGAAAGACAAAACTATATATAGTATATTTCAATGTAGCAATCTTAATTATTAATCTATCGCCCCTTTTGTTCGACTCGTCATTCCCAAAATCTTAAATCCTTGTACGAGTAGTAGTAGCTAATCCTTGTATCAATAGCATAACTGGAGATATCGACAGCACAGCCCCGGATTTCCAGGAGCATCATTATCATCCTCAGCCTATATATGTCCTCGATGAGTCTGTGTACGCATGGATTGGCAGGATACTGGGTTCAAATCCAGACCGATACTAAAAAAAAAATCTAAATTTAATTTGAATAGTGGGTCACCTCTAAATTGTTTAAGTTGAGTTTTTCTTCAGTAAATATGGGCAGTGCTACCAGGACAGTCGTACCACCTAATGTTATTGAAGATCTTCCCTTTCCTATAGAGGAACATATCTGTTCGTTTTTGCAACCTATAATCCTAACCCAATCTTATATTACAGAAACCAGCAGGTATATCAGAGAATGGTCGCTTGTCTGTTTGCACGGTGGACCGTAAAGCTAGCATCGTATCTTCAATCTACAACGACGTGTCACCCACCAAACCAAGGGATAACATTAGTCCAGCACCATCGCAGCACAGCTTCGGAGAGCAGGATGTTTTCAGAGGGGTACTGAGGACGGAATCTTTGAGGACTACAGTAGGCCCAGTAGGGCCTGGAGGCAGGTTGACATAATAGCTTGATTTTTGAAGATTGTGCGCATAAAGATAACAATTGCAATAATTAGGAAGCCTTGAGTTGAGGTGCTTGTTGGTGTTGCTTGCTAGTATTATAAACACTTGTCTGGGTTTCTTCAAAGATATCTACGGTTAAATAATTTGTAGTATTTATTCACCAGACTTATTTAAAGATACAAGGTTACGCTGTATTCAAACAACAACAAAAGTTACCAGCTCGTAAAGTAATATCAAACCAAGCATTATGGTATAAATACTTTTATTAAGTATAACTTTACTGTAAAAAATCTATACAAATATTCCAGAAATAAATACTCGGGATATCTACCCTGTTCCCAGTATTTTTTTCTTAATCGTTACGTTAAGTTTTTGAAGAGAAAAGACAACAAACAGTAAAGGGGACTTTCGTTAGTTCTTATAATGAAGTTCTGAAGATTTAATAGTCTTTTGATATCAATTACAGATTTAAGCAGAAGAGCGTCAGTGAAAGTGGTGGCTTTCGAGGGTGCTACAAGTCCTGGTGATGGCCTGACCAATGGAACTGCTGTCATCAAGCCCAAGAGTCGGAGTGGATCCATCATTGGAGCTATTAGTCCTATAATGGGGACAGGTAAATGCCTTATAAAACTATGATTAGTAGTTTGTAAGACACGTTCATTAGGTATAAATTCTGTAACTAGGTTTTGAGGAAATATTTAAAAATTATTTAATTCTCGAACTTTACTGACCATTTAGGCAGAAAAACTCTTTTCGAACATTTCTTTGGAAACTTTCTAAATACATGATATTAGTATTTTAGTAGGAAGAATACAAATTATAATTAGGACAATAGCCCTTTCACAGACCCATAAAGTTGCACAAAGGACCAGAAACATAAAATACCGTTGATTTTGGGGAATAATTCAAAAACTATGGCTATCAATAATACAAGTATCCAAATTGGTATGGTCAGGAGCAGAATTTGCTGCAAGCAATACTCTAGAAGATTGTAGCACCACAAGCTAAGAGTCATCTTTGTATTAATGTCTTCTTATTTTATTCTTTTCATTATTTAAATTGTTTCTCCACCAGAAAGTTGTACTGATCTGAGACCGTCCACAACGGACTTCATGCAGCCAACTCTATTCTCTAGGATGTTGAGTACAATATCTGTCGAATCATTAAGTTAGTTTCCTGTTATAATGATGATGTTCATCCCAAATACAACCAGTCATGATCTTTTGTCCAATATTTTGAAGCTAACTTTGTTTCCTCCTTATCTCTCTTCACTGATTGTTGTATGAGTGAAAATGGGATAGACTGATGGTGCGAGAGTTGGCTTGGAAATATTGGTGTCAAACTTCCTAGGTAGATTTTTATTGTGATAATTGAACCATTGCATTTCTTACATAATTGTGGTTTTATCCTAATGACGCATGGTCGATTTGTCCCAAGTAATGCCTTTCATAAATTATCAAGTCAGTAATCCTGGCATGCTCAGTTTTCCAATTCATTCATTCTTCAATGGATGTATCCCTTCTATTTTGATTTTACCAACAGAATTGATTGAAAATTTTGTGTGGTGGCCGTGTATTTATCTCATCATCGAACTAAGAGAACAATTTTAAACAAACAAAAGAGAAATGAAAAACCCACAAGGATCTTAATAAAGTTTTTTTTTGTTAACAAAATTTTACCAACTTACTTTTCTCTGCCAATTTACATGATGGAGTACTAAATCCAGCTTACTACACATTTATGCCACGCTCTGTGCCCTGCAGTGGTCAGGTGTATATTAAGCTAATAACGATGGTCAAGATTTTTTGTTTCTCAACAAAAATCGATTTGTCAATCACTATTTTAGGTGGAACAGAAAAGATTATTGTTGGCAAATGTAGAGAAATCCATTGATATCACAGTACATTTTAATTTAACATTCCACAGAATGAAAATTTCTCCTCGCAAATGTTACTAACCATTTAATAAAATATATTCCAGCGACGCCCGGTGTTCCAAGCAGATCAAGACCTTCCAGCAAGATGACGAAGTACGTCGAGTGCTGGGGAGCAGATAAACCCTTCGCAAATATAACGGATTCTACACTTGCCAAGAACATTGGTATTTCTGTAAGTATGCCCAAACTTTATGAACTGGCAAGCGAACTACGACCATTATGGTCTTATTGTGTAACTACTCGATTCGATTTGGTGTTTTTGACAGATCTTGCTGATCCTGCTTCTTAATATGCTAGTTAATCAATTTCAGACAGTGGAAAAACACAACGTTACTTCAAAATTTCTCAGTGCAATCATAAATACATCTGAGACCTTGTATCCCTATAATCGGAAACTTACACAATTTTCCCACATGTCACACAATCACTCGCTAAACTTAGCTTAGAGTCCAAATAGCAGCTCGTACAATGAACCAAATTTTTAACTGTCAGCGTAAGCGTTGATTCCGCATGACAGCAAGAATGTGACTTATCATTTGCCCAGGGCTTTATATTCCCAAAAAAGGTTCTTCATGGACGCTTATGCATCCAGACAGGTTTTGAAGGTTGGTTCATCCTAATTTAATGCATACGTGATCTTTGGTTCCAAAGTAATTTGTAGATGCTTCTACTTCTCACATTACTCCTACTTTGCCAAACCTGACGTTCTCATTGTGTTTCGGCGTTGTTTGGGTATCTCTTTGGTCAATTCTCTTTCGGTAGTTTTCAAATCACCGAAAGTTTATTTGTGTTTTCATTCAAATACAATTATAAACATCATTACTTGGTTTCAGAGCTTAGCAATGATAGAACAGAATTTGCTGCCCCAAAGGACAACTTGCTGTGATTGCAGGTAATTATATCTTCATTTAATATTTTGGGAATACACTTCTTGGTAGTTTGCTAAAATACCTGTTGATGAAAAGTGATCTCTAATAATTTGGAGGCTCTTAAAAGGAGGACATCATCATCATCATCAGAGTTTAGTCCTGCCGTAAAATACTTGAAAAATAAGATATTGATTTGTCTTTCTTTCAGTATAACATCTGAAGGAATGAATCGAGTCACGCTTTGGTTCAAAAGTATGTCTCAAGAGCGACAATACAGGACTCAAGCTGACCCACAGTTTAAATACAACGTCGCGTGCGCAGTGGCGCTCTTTGTACTTCTCGCTATGATACAGTTGCTTACTGTGCCTTCGTAAGTACACTAAATAAATATATTTTTATATATTAGCAAGGAACCAAGTATAAGAATTAAGAATACACAGGGTGTCCCAAAACTCAACGTCAAGCATAAAACAAGAGATATCTCAGTTTATGACTGTTCAGGGAAAAAAAACAAGTTTAGTTTAATAGTCTTTCATTAGTGCTAGAATTTTTAAAAGCTATCCATTTTAAAAAGATTATCTCTGATTTCAGATCTATAGTCCTGTACGCATCATTTGGTCCAACGTTGCTCACGCTACTAGTGTTCCTCTATC
This sequence comes from Agonopterix arenella, assembly GCA_927399405.1. Classification (NCBI taxonomy): domain Eukaryota; kingdom Metazoa; phylum Arthropoda; class Insecta; order Lepidoptera; family Depressariidae; genus Agonopterix; species Agonopterix arenella. The sequence continues at coordinate 16,882,824 of OV656701.1, forward strand.
TGTCCTGGTACGATGGAACGTTTCCTGGTCGAGGCATCCTTCAGTTGTCCAACGTCCCTGCTATGGATGATTATGCTGACAACTGTACTAAACCTGGACAGGTGAGGATGTGGATATTTAACAGACGACACACAAATAAAAAATAAAGATAATCATCATTATGGCTTCTACTCACAAATATGCTTGAGAGAAAAATAATTCATTAAGCCATGTCACATGGTTCTAACTGCTTAACGTGCCTCCTGAAGAACAGAAGCGGTCGACTTCTAAAGAAGTCACCTATCCAAAGACAGATGACTTTCTCGGAAAAAAATATATCTAGCCTATATTATTCAACATTTTTTAAACTTTTTATTATGCTAAACTTTTCATGTTTATTATTTCCAGGTGGTGGCGAATAACCAGTATATAAGATTGACTATGTTTTTAGTGTCAGTGTTGCTCATAGGCGCTTGCGCAGTTATAAACTTGGTAAATAATTGTTTTCTGCTACTTTGTTGAAACCATACCTAAAGGGATCGCCCCGACCACACTACATTATACCTAAGAGGGGTTAGAAATGCAAAGTAACGGTTTTTCCTCGGAGAAGACTGTCGGCACTTGTCTTCCCACTCACGCTGCTACAACTACATAAGCCCTCTCGCTCGCACCACGCCGCGCACTGCTCGATCTTATGCAAGCCATCGCATTACCATGTAGCACGCGTTCCACACCTACTTTGCACTTCTAACCACTTCTGTTCTGTGACCCCGACGATGTAGACCACCTCGGTTTCGGAAACAATTTCATTCCAATTATGTTTTAAAAGATGACAAAAGAAATCATATATCTTTTGCAGTAGGTCAAATTACCACCTATCACCACTTGACACATCATTCCATCCGATCTCGAAAAACCTAATTTGCTGAAAGTGAAATGTTTTCATCATAAATGTACGCCTGATTGACAATTTCAAATAATATTTTTATACCAAAGTTTCAGACGGACATACTTGAAGACTCACCAATAGATGTCCTGAATTCAAGCTCATCAACAATTTCCACTTATGTGGATTCTGCACCTGTAAGTGTTCAAATGTTTTTTAAACCACTCATTATGAAACAGAACTGCTATTAACCGTTTTTGTTATTATTTTCCAGAGCTACCTCTACAGTTCGGTGCTGACCATAGCATCGATATCAATCTTCCTCCGAGTTGGATTTGATCTTAAACTAGGTCTTATGGTCTTGATATTAGCGACCCATATCTCGCTGTTCGCGTCCGCCGATTTGTTCAGAGACTTTCAGGAAACCAGGGATTTAAGCACTGAGTTAGTAATACTTATTTACTCAAATGTGATGATGATGATGACTTAAATGTGTAAACTTAAATGCCTTTCATAATTAAGGGATGCTTCTGACCATCAAACTGAACAAATTTCACTATGAGACCAATATTGAAATGGTAGAAAAAAATCAGCTGGTCCATTTTGGGTCGTGTCAGAATCATCTATTTAGTATGTTACGCATTTCAGTTTCTGGTGTAAATACAAAAAAATATGTATTCGAGACCGCAGTCTTTATCGGGGTAGTCAGGAATTTTTATACAATTACCAACATTTTTTATTAAGCGTTGTAGCAAAGCTCTCTTTTAGCCTATTGAAGGTTTCATAATGGAATGACTTATACGGTGACAAGGTGGCTAGGCAGACACAATACTCCACAAGAAACTTTATCCCTTAGTTGCCTCGTACAACACCTAAGGAAATAAATTGGGTTGTCTTTTCGAGGTCTTTTCTAAAGAACTAACCTACAGGACTTCAGCTGCAAATGACGGGCATTTAGGTCGCGCCACAACCCCTAATTTTTTCTATTCCTTTTCAGATTCGCAATGCTACCATACGCAGCTAAAGCTGGCCTGGTGCTGGTCTTCTTGGCAGCTTTACTTCATATCCTGGACCGTCAGATAGAGTTCACCTCCAGGACTGACTTTCTATGGAAGGATAAGCTGAAGTTCGAACAAGAGGAAGTTGAAATCATGAGAGGGATTAATAAGGTGGGTTGATTCTGGTGGTTCTATTTTAATTTTCAATGGAAGTAATGTAGCGTGCATTCCGCCGGGAACCCGCAATATCACAATCCATGCTTAAATATTATAAATGCGGTCTGTTACGTTTTCATGGCTAAACCACTGATCCGATTTGGGGGAAATTCTGTTAGTATAGGGATAATTTGAACCTTGAGGAAGGGCATCATCATCATCATCTCAGCCGATGGACGTCTACTGCTGGACATAGGCCTCCCCCAAGGATTGCAATAACGACCAGTCCTGCGCTGCCCTTATCCAACGGGTTCCCGCCGCCTTCACTAGGTCGTCGGTCCACCGTGTGGGGGGCCTCCCCACGCTGCGCTTTTCGGTACGCGGTCGCCACTCGAGAACCGATGGCCTTCAAATCACTTCAGTTAAAAGTCAAAGTCAGTCAAGGGAAGGGCATAGACATAAAATTTCAACGCAGACGAAATAGCGGGAAACAACTAGTTAAATATATATAATTAAATTAAGTTTTTACATCCAGGTACAATTTTTTTTCTGTTGCAGATTCTACTAGAAAATATTTTGCCAGCCCACGTTGCTCAACATTTCTTGACATCTGTCGCGTCAGAGGTAGTATATTATAGTGTTAATTTATTGGTTAGGTACAAAAATAAAAGATGGACCAAAACTAAGACACAAGCCTCCCCTACTGATTTCCACATTCGACTTCACTCAAGAACTCTAATTTCCCTTATTATGTCTGATGTGCAAACGAAGTCCTCCACCCACTGCCACCTTAACTCACTTCTCTCAAACGGGTCTCAAACCGATTGTGACTATTTTAATCCTCCTCGTATAATCTTTTTGATGTGTTTACAGGAGGACCTGTATCACGAGCGTTATTCCAGCATAGCAGTAATGTTCGCCTCCATACCCAACTACAAGGAGTTTTACGATGAGACAGATGTCAATAAACAGGGATTGGAGTGTCTCAGGCTTTTGAACGAGATTATTTGTGATTTTGACAAGGTAGTTATAGTCTTCTTCTACGGAATTGATGGCATATTAGAGAAAAAATATTTGAATCGCTGTCGCTATTGTCAGCTTCTATTTATCAAATATTAGTCATCGACCGCACAACTTCCGCCATTCTGTTTTACTGTTTGTATGACACCTTCATTCCACTCTGAAGACATCATAATTAATGTTCAGACATGGGTTATTTGAGTAAGATTCCGACTTCCGATGCTCTGGCATCCCATTAAGTAACCTGTATTTATTACAACATATTTATATACTCTACAACATGTATACTGATAGTAAACGTTTCAGCTACTCCTGAAGCCGAAATTCAGCTGTATAGAGAAGATCAAGACGATAGGTAGCACGTACATGATTGCTTCAGGACTCAGGCCTGGGAAAGAGGAACAACTCGTTAGTATAAGTTATCATAGTAGTTTTCAGTCCCACGAAAATAGGTAGAACATAGTATATTTATGTAATTTACTAAGTGCCAATTGATCTTTGAATCAAATGAAAGTTAAGTGGAGAAAGACATAAAATGACAGATTGATACCAAAATATAGTATAACTTACACCTACAAAATGGACTTAACCGTTATAAGCTTGAATTACTTTCCTTTCTTTATTATCTACACAACACCGATACTACCTTTCTGTTATATACTTTATAAGTAGACACAAAAAAGTTTCTACTATCGATTACTGTAGCGACTTGCGAACCCGACTTCAGTTCAGTTATATTCTAATTCAGGGTAAACTATTGTTACACCTAAATTAAATCAACAATAGTACTTACCTTTTTCTATTTTTTTTATTAACATTTCAGTATACATTGTCTTATATTAATATTATTATGATGGTACCAAAAACCCCATTTGGGTTTGTCTTGGCACCTTTTAGACCACCACATAACTTAAGTAGGCTATTTATCGTATCTCTGTTTTTATTTGCCACAGATCAACCACAAAGTATGAATAAGCACTATAATTTTACGTTCAACATTGTATTTATATTTCAGGACGCGAATAGGAAAGAAGAGCACACTGTGGCAATTCTGGTGGAGTTTGCAATAGCTTTAATGACGATTCTGGATCAGATCAATAGGGAATCCTTCCAGAGGTTCAAACTAAGAATAGGTTAGTGTGTAATCATCACATTAGACTCCTGTAGGCATATCCATTACGCCTACTATGTAGGTACATGTTTTATTTCAACATTTTAATTCTCAATGTAACAGATTTTTTTTGTCTTAATATTGCAAAATTTCGTTGGAACATAGTAGACCGGCGCACCCTGGTCTCTGGCTACCCCACTGGGAAAGAGGCATGACGTTATAGTTAGATAGATAGATTGTTCAATTTTTAATAATGCAATGCAATATGTTTTTTTTTTGGTTGTTTCGACCCGCGAAGACCAAATAAAATCTTTGCCTAATTGTATCACTTTTATGTTATTACGAGCTTTAACCTGCGACTTCGTGTGCACAAATTATATACCTGATTTTAAGTCAGATCTTAAGCTATCAAACAAAAAAGTTTCATCAAAATCGGTTGAGAAGTTTTTGCGTGATGCTCGTTCAAACAAACAAACAGACAAACAGACAGACAAAAAATCAAATGACTGGTGATATGGATGGAATCAGGGACACCTAAAAAATCATAACTTTTTTTTGTTAATATCTTCAATGTACAGACACACTTATATTAGGTAAGTACTGCATGTGAATGACAATAAAATATATCATTGACTTTGACTTCCTCCAGGTCTGAGTCACGGGCCGGTTATAGCTGGAGTGGTTGGAGCTCAGAAGCCCCAGTATGATATTTGGGGAAATACCGTCAATGTGGCGTCCAGGATGGACTCCACTGGCATCATGGGCAAGATACATGTCACTGAAGATACTGCCAAGTAAGTGAAACGTGGTAACCCTGAATGATATTGCCCCGTATATCGACCATGTATTTGAAGAGAAAAGTAATGGGGCTAACACAAAAGATCCCACTAAGTCGAAGCTTGCTTGCCTGCTGGCTTTGCTGGCTTGCCAGCCTCCACAACAAGATAAGATAAGTGACATATAATAGTACAGCCCAAAGTCCTTAAATATAACATTTTAGGACTTTGAGCTGTACAATAGTATAGGTGTATGTTGTAGTTGCAGCAATGTTTCTGACCACCTAGACAAAGATTACGATAGTCTTGAGTTTATGTATATTATGTCGTATTGTGTCGTAATACGTACAATGTATTTTTTGAAATTGGCGATTAAATATTATAACGGCCTGAATACAACATTAGATAGAGCAAGTAAGTACCAAAATCTTGTATCATTTTGTTTATATCATATCTTCCTGTTTATATTACAAGACTTATTTTACAAAGTGTCGCACTTGCTATTGTTACATGTCAGGCGAAAAATTCATATACAGGATCCAACTTAATATCCTGATGGTTTTTTAAGAGGATCATTAGAGGATGATGAACATCAAACTGAACAACTTTCTCTATGGGACATGCCATCAACTCGATAGAAGAAGTAGTATACTTATAATAATAATTGTAGCAAAGTCCACTGTTAGAATGCTTAAAAGTGGGCTAGCTAAACCTTTTGCGCTCAAAAACGAATATACTATCCACATCTACCTAAAATAGTTCCTTTTGTTTCCAGGATCCTGATGAACGCAGGATACACGTGTGAATGCCGCGGCCCCACCTTCGTCAAAGGGAAGGGGATATTGACTACGTATTTTGTAAAAACACCAAACTTTGGCGGTGGACAGTAAACAATAATTAATGATGAATTTGATCATAATTTGAGGGAAAATGGTACGACAGATACTTTATGACTCTAAAGCAGGCTCTGCACTTTCGTTGAGAACAGACGAGAAAGGCCGAGAACGAGAGTATGGACACGAGCACGTTGCATTTTTCTCGCAGCTCGTTGTGAGTATAGTGATGTCCTTGGGAAGTTTTGCCGAGAATTCTCGCTGAGAATTTCTCGCGAGAGTGTAGTGATTGCATTATACAAGGTGTTACAAAAATACAAATAAACATTTAAGGGGGTGATTTAGACCATCAAACTGAACAACTTTCACTATGGGACCAATATAAAAATCGCGAAAAAATCTGATGTTCCATACTAAACAACAAATCTACTCGAGCTAAATGTATGGGGGACAACAGATGATGATTTCGATGTTGGGTCCATAGTGAAAGTTGTTCAGTTTGATGGTCTTTAAATAAAACAACCCCCTTAAAAGTTTTAAATGTTTATTTTTACTTTTGTAACACCTGTATAAGAAAGGAGAAAAAGTAGAGGAAGATTTTATACAGTTATTTAGCACAGATTAAGGAAATGATTGGAGTCAAACCGTATAGACAGGAGACATGATTGGCAAATGTGCCACTGAAAAGAGCGTTACTCTAAATGAAGATGATGATGATTGATGACTATGATTATAATAAAAAAAAGTGTATAAGATAAGTTCAAAGTACGCTGATGGTGTAAAAAATTTGAAAAAAGAGAATTGGTTTACGAGAAAAAATAAAGAGATCCACGAGAAATCAGTTCGATTCTCTCGGTAATGTGTAGTATATTCCTTAGTTTTCTTTGAATTACAGAAACAAAGATTTGAAACTCTCACTTATTCTTAGAACAGTTAGCACAGAATAAATACTAGTACTACCCGCAGTTAGTAACGTCCAGATATGTCGGAAAGTATATCTTTATCAAACAAATTATATTTAGGACTTATGACTTTTGAAATTTCACAGAACGAATACACGATTGATTGGCCATCTACTGTCGAATTCATTACGGTTCTCAAAGCTTTAAGATTAGCAGAAATTTTTGACTATATAATTATTACGAAATTGTAAATTAAGTTTCATTTTTAATACTCATATCACTAGAATTTTCAATAAAATTATATAACTACCGACTGTAAATAAAGATTCCACAAATATATCACTTAAATATTTCCTAACACGTTTTGTGTACAATAATATTTTACGATACATTTTTAAAATAAAATATTTGGAATTCACATTATATATATTTTTGTAAATGATAATTTAGTTTTGTAAAAGGCTGTCTATTCATTACGTAACACTTTTTTTACAGTTTAATATTACACTCAGTGTAGAGGTAAACGTTCATGATGGCATAAACACCATAAAAGTTAAATAATAGGTAGGTACAGAAAGAAAGCGGAAGATGGCAGCGCAGGGCCGGTGATTTTGGCGTTCCCTGGTGGAGGCCTATGTCCAGCAATGGACGTCTATCGACAGAGATGATGATGACATAACCAACTTTCTAGGTAGGTATTAGGTGTTTATTAAAATGACAGCTTCTAGGCCTATCTAATTATGTTTAAGTTAGGATTTTCGATTCGAAATTAAATACGGAGTAAAACTTCGGTCTATCGCCAAAATTTAAATAAATGTAATTCGATAGTAGAGAATTTTTAAATATTTTTGTAAATATGTCTATAGTTAAGTACCTTAATAATAGAATTAAAAGTAAGTTTAGAATGGCATGTTTGCAATAAGTGTGATAATAATGAGATTACATTTTTATTAATATTAAAAAAAATGTTTAGTTAAGAATATCAACCTACTAGATACATCATTTACTATGTTAAAGAACGAACAAGTATAGTTCATTTGGTCATTACCAAATGAGCTACACTTCATCGAAGGAATTTGTTATTTCTGTTCATACTTTCATACGTAAGTAAATTAATGATTAAGAGTTTTTAAGCACTAAGGCGCCCACAGCTCTAGAATCGTTAATCTAGAATGTCGCTTGCCTTAGAGCTCTTGTTTTATTTCAATAAAGTCGATGGTAAGGCATTCTATGCTTTCACTCAGTATTACTCAGTATTTTGCCATACGGATAGCTTTACACGGGCGGCAGCGTTCACAGGCTCGTTCACGTGCAAGTGTCCAAGATGAAGGGAATATAACCTGGAGTGCGATTTTTGAATGTCATTTGCTGAGCTCAGCAGTTACCATGGAGACATGCATCTTTCTGCTGCTGATTTGATTTTCAAAAATCATACTTCAGGAGTGCAATTTTTAAAAGTCAAATTTAGCAGTAGAAATATGCGTAACTCAATACATTTTAAACTGCTGAGTTCAACGTATGAGATTCAAAAATCGCACTCCTGAGGTCCAACCCTTTTGATACAACCCTAATTCAATCGTTTATTTTTACTCCAGTCGAGTTATGTTGGGGGCATTGGTTAGGAAATACCGTTATCTATACTATTATAAAACTGTAACAGGAAGTTTGTCTGTACATTGAAGATATTAACAAAAAAAAAGGTACGATATGGTTTTTAGGTGTCCCTGATTCCATTTCACCAATTTTTGGATTTTTGTCTGTCTGTTTGTTTGGGTGTTTGTTTGTGTGTTTGTTTGTTTGTTTGTTTGAACGAGTATCACGCAAAAAGTACTGAACCGATTTTGATGAAACTTTTTTTGTTTGATAGCTTATGATCTGACTTAAAATCTGGTATATAATTTGTGCGGACGAAGTCGCGGGTTAACGCTCGTAATTTATAATAATAGAAAGAAAATAAAAGTTTTGTCTAATATAACTAGCTCAACTGTTTTAAAATAAGTTGCATTTAATATTTAATTAAATATAATCTACAGTAGAACAGATAAAAACACTCGTTAGTCATGGTGCTAAATGTTTTTGAGTAGCAGATTTTTGAGTGGCTAGGATTATTCATTTAAATATAAATATTATATTAAGTATAAGCACTAGATTCATTATTTTGATAAATGATAATTAAACAGGAACTTGAACAATTTTAACATTGTCTATCGTCAGATCACTCAATTATTATTTAAGAGTCCTTTTACCGTTCAGTGGGCAAAACAATATTTAAGATTTCTCTATCAAGAAAGCCTAAATGTACTTCTAGCTTCTAGCGGTACTTCAGTATACTACAAACTGTGCAGGAGTAGCACTAACACTTTTTTAATTTACAAACAATTTTATAGTATTGAGAAATTTGTTATATTGTGATGAGGCGACTGAACTATAACTGGACTCTTGAGTAGCCTGTTCATCGCCTCACTGATGTGGTGATGCTGGGCTCTCATGCTAAATCATTTATTGTGCCCTGTTGGAGATGACTTTACAAAATATTGTGAATAGTGTCTCAATGTGACCTACTTTCGATCGAGATTAGCTCTATTTTTGGTAGAAATCATTTTGACAATTTCTAAATTGTATAGCAGGTATTTAACAATACCATTTCTTTATCGATCAAAAAAATCTGAAATCAAAATTTTTTTAAATTGAGAAAATTCGTTTACATGCAAAAAGAAATGATTGTCCTTTAACTTTTTTACAACGCCATCTATGTTGATTTGGCAAGTAAGCGGTCAAGCCAGGTAATGGAAATTTCAGCTACTGCAATAACAATAATAGATGGCGTTGGCAAAACATTTTTTATGTCAAAAATGGATTTTCTCCGGAATAAATCCTACAACTTGAAAGACCCTGGGCAAAGCATGGTCCCCCATTACTAGAACTATCTAAAATTCAAATCCAAACTTAAAATCTAAATTAAAATCAAAACCAACATAAGCTGGCCGCGCGATGTTATACGTTTCTTGACCTACGCGCGGCCAGCTTGGTTTTGTATAGCTTGATGTGTCGCCGTGTGTACATTGTGATCTTGCAGGAAATTTACTGTTTATTCACATTTTAAGACTTTTTAATCAATCAATCAATTAGACTTTTCTAATTAAACAGTTTTTATTTTAGTTACTTGCTGTTTGTACTGTAGCCTATGTATTCTATGGACATCTAAATGTTGTAGAATTGTAGATTAAGTTTTCTGATGTAATATTTATGTCAAGAAACTAGTGAAGAAATTTTGTGAGAGATTTTATTTTTATGAAATTTAAGATTTAAATAAAATCACCTATTGTTGGATAATGTTGCTGTTTTATTATCCTTATTATTTATTTAACTAACTACTAACGTCTGCTCGCTTTGGTGGTAACGGGCTCACTTTTGTTCACATTGAACAGAAATTTAAGGGTCCTTTAGGTTTTTTTAAGGGGATGATCAGACCATCAAACTAAACTAGGTAATTTCTTTAAGGGACCAAATTCGAAATAGCGAAAAGAAAAGCTGTTTCATATAAAAAAAATAGCTGAAACTATTTTAAAGGGACAGACCTTCAAACTGAACAACTTTCTCTATGGGACCAATATTGAAATCGCGAAAAAAAAATCTGCTGTTCCATACAAACCTACTCGACCTATATGTATGGGACAGCAGATTTTATTTTCGCGATTTCGAGTAGTTTCACTTAATTTTGTTAGACCTTATGTAAAACTGCACTTCCTGTGGGAAAATAGTTTCACCTAATTTTGTTAGACCTTATGTAAAAACTGAGATTCCTGTGGCAACAGAAAGTTCAGTTTTATGATCTCATTATCGTATTAAAATACCATTGTATATACGTCCCACGGCAGGGCACAGGCTTACAGGAGGGTGTATGGGCGTTACTCCATCCAATATGAATTGGTAGACATCGCATAAGAATTGATTCTTCAGGTTTCCTCACGAAGTTTTCCTTCACCGTTTGAGATGCAGGCTGTGATACGTACATGAGTCATTCTTGGATAGATACAAAATCTAGGTAGGTAATTATGTTTATGAGTAGGTTGATGGTACAGCAAAAAATATAGATAACAATTGTGTACGTAGGCTAAAGAAAATTAATTTTTAAATCGATATAGCAATTTCACGTTGCCTTTTAAGACGTGTGACTTGTTCGACGGGCGGTGTCCGAATGAATTTGAATTTTGAATTTCGAACGCGAGGTTAATTGGTAATTGCTGGTTGCGCTTGCGCCGGCCACCTACGCGCAGTCGCTTTGATTTATTTTAGCCCGACCGCCCTCGGAATATAGAGTATTGTTAATCTATAGTTGTATTAATTTGTTTTAAAGACTTTAGGCTTAATTATTGTGCAGTGTTATTGGAAGTTTCTGATGTAATAAGTTAGATAAACGCCTGTGGTTGTCCTTCTTGCGTAATGATGAAATTGCTAAAAAATTTTGTTCAGGCGTAATTTTTTCATTTTACTTTCTTTAATTTCGTATTTGGCCATAAATTAGACAATTCACCATATTTAGCCTTTACTAATCTAGTCTTAAGTTATACCTTTTCTATTTTATTATAACTTCGATCAGCTGATGGGATTTAGTATGGGAAGTCCAACGAATTTTTTACGAATTTCCTATAGGTTTCTTAGGGAAAGTTGTTCAGTATCATAGGTACAATCACCCCTTAAAGTAATGTAATTGTTTACCCTAAAACCCTATACCTATGAATCTAGGCCATACCTATCTGAATCTGAACAATGTGCATAATGGAAGAAATCATCCCTGACTCATCAATTTCAGGACTACCTACACTGAGAGTCAGCATCCTCACATAATTATCATTTGTTATGTTTTTCACATTTTCCTAAACGATTGCATTGTATTACATTACTAGAGTGTGAAAATAAACACATTTTATTGTATAATATGTACCTCGGGCAGCTAGGAAACTTTTAACACTAAGCTGAAAATTTGTTAATAAAGGATGCACATCATTCCATCGAATGAACTACAACACGACAACCATATAGTGTACGTACGAAAACACGTCAAAATATAGATTAATAACAACAATTATCTACTTAACGTGAGAACGTTCACATTGATTTTAATAATAGGTTCTCGAGTTATTAATTAGGTTCAGTCTAATTATTAGTTTGAGTTCCGGTATGATCTATTTATTGCTTTCGATTGGTATTGTACAGAGCTAAGTGGTTTATATTTTTATTAAATTTAGCATGATCATCAGCCTCGAAGAATCGAAGAGTTCTCTGGGGACCTTGTACTGGAACGCGCAGTGTCGATAGGACCAGGTAGATCGACGACCTGGTGAAGGCCGGAAGGACCGGTCGTTGTGGCGATCCTTGGGCAAGGCCTATATCCAGCAGTGGACGTCCGTCCATCGGTTGAGATGATGATGATGAACAGCCACTATCGTCATTCTTCATCACCGTGCCACAAGCCTACTCTCGTTGAGTGTATGTGAACGTTAGTCCATTATGTCCTCTATTCAGGGACCAAATTACAAGGTTCAAGATGTCAGTGAGAGAGTCATGGAGATCAAATGGAAATGGGCAGAACACATGGTAAGGTAAGACGGCAGCGAACTGTGTATGGGTCTAGAAATAAACATTTTAACGGGTTCTTACCGCGTTTCGGCAGTGTTACAACTGTCATGATCACGGGATGACTAAGGAACTGCAGGTAGATTTTTAAGAGCAGACAAATCTCACTCTTAGTCGTACCGGGAACTTAAATATTACAAAACACGGTAAGAACCCGTTATAATGTTTATTTCTAGATTAAATAATAACCGCGTAACTCTCAAAAACTGTGTATGGGTCGTGCGGAGGCGCGATGGGTTGACGATACAAAAGAGAGTCTCGGGAGCTACGTGGATGCGAGATGCTCAGGGCAGAGGAGGAAAACATAAACAAATGAAGTCCTATAAGTATATACCTATCCAGCAGTTGATGATGTGATGATGGATATGCTTTGGAGTGCATAGTAAATAGAGTTTGGACATTGAAATTGAACCTATCACTACATTTATTAAAAATGGATAGTTAACACAACACACGCATCGAAATAAAAGCTTGTAGGTTTCTTTTCGATATTTTTCTTTATCATAAAACCGTCATATATTTGGTACCAATGGGTACGTTTACATAAATTCCTAAAAACTTATAGAGTTTGGTCCTAAAATAAAAATCTACTCGCACGCATTACAACAAAAGTTGGTACTCGAATCAAACTTTCAGACACCCCTGGAATAAATTATTATTATATCAGCCGTCGCTGTCCCATTGTTGGGCAAAGGCCTCCTTCAGATCTCTCCATGCGTCCCGGTTTTGCGCTTCGTTAGGCCAGTTCTTTAGGAAGCTATCGATTTCGTCTCGCCACCTTTTTCTTGGTCTGCCTCGACGCCGATTTCCTTTTGCGGGGACCAGTTGGTAGTGGTTTTGGCCCACAGGCCGTCTGGCATGCGGCAGACATGTCCAGCCCAATCCCACTTTAGATTGGCAGCGGTGGTGGCGACGTCTGTCACTTGGGTTCTGGAGCTAATGATCTCATTTCTGACCCTGTCGATCAGTTTCAAGCCAAGGATGCTGCGCTCCATAGCACTTTGACAAACCTTGAGGCTTGATCTCTGATCTTTTGTCATAGGAATAAATACAGTCGTGATTTTATGAACTTAATGTACGCAGTCAAGACATTCCAAAGAATCCTGGTTCGTTCCCACAGTTCAACATATTCTAACCCTCATAATATATTACCTAGCAATACCTCATCTCTCAAAGATAAACTAACCATAACATGACAAAAGTGCACTAGAATCATGACCGGAAGTCGTACAACAATACAATGTAGGTAAAATATTACCGGCCACTTATTCGGTTAAGATGAATCGTCTCATATATTATTTAGCGTAATAAAGATCATAGAGTAAGATTTTTGGTTAATTGTAGAAGCGACTGGTGAGAAAATAGTATTAAATTTAACCCTAATAACAGTGCTAATTGAAGGTAAAATAAATGATGTCGAAAAATTTTTGACAAAAAATGTACACTTGAAAGGTAGGTACTACAAAAGCGGACTGGTAATATTTTCATGTCTTTGTGCAATCAGCTGATTGAACGTTTGTATAAAAAATCGTTTTTTATTTGCGAATTTCCTATACGTTTCTTAGTTGCTCATGTACAATTAGTCATAGGTACAATTTAACCCCCAAATACCCCTTACAGTAATGCAACTGCATTTACCCTAACACCCTGTATAAAGAAAAATATTCGTGTCATATCAAAATTCCAATCGTATCTTAAATAACAGAAAATTTTTCCTTTTGATTAGATTTCTATCACCTATAACTATAATGTTAGGAATTTTAATACTTTAATAATTACGTACATAAACCGTTAGTTAGGGTACGTCGATTTCTAAAGGTGTAATCTATTTACATAATTCAAATGAGAATATTTCGATAAATTAGTAAAGAATTTGGCAAGTTATTGAAATAATTTGGAAATTAACACTCAAAGCCGTTTGATCGTAATCTGAAATTGACCATCAATGGTTTGTATTGTACAGCTATTGGCAATTATCTTGTAGATTTTTATCTTGATGCCACTATTTGAATGCAAATTGATATTGGAAATGATGTTGCGTTTCTTTATTTTTTCATTAATTAAACTATTTCGTTACGTACAAATTATTTCTTAAAACACTGGCATTATATAACTGCTACTCACTGCCTCTTACTGGCTTGAGCTACTTCTCTTTATTATGGTTCAAAGGTGAAGAAAACCCAGGGTTACTAGAAGACATTATTTCCTAAACTTTGTTATTGGACATTCCCAAAACTGTAACTGTATAAGCCGATCAATAGTGGTGACCATTTGAAAATAGCTGATGAACGAAACATAGGCATTAAACATGCGAACACTTGTTTTTGATTTAAGTACAGACCGCGCCATTGCAATAAACTACATTCTGAACCCACTCCACAAAAATATGGCAAAACTAGACACTAAAGTTCAGCGAACGATTGTAGAGGAGTATGGCTAACTTAGCCAAGTGGTAGTAAGTAAACATTATTAGCCTCATCATCATCATCAGCCTATCATCGTCCACCGCTGAACACGGGCCTCCCTGAAGGCGCGCCACAAAACTTCTTCAGCTCTCCTCATCCAATCGCTCCCCGCTACCTTTTATAGGTCGTCCGTATAGCAGGCCAGCCACACTATACCTGGTAGTTCGTGCTCTCCACTCAAGAACTCAGACTCCCCATCGGTTGTCAGTTCTTCGGCAGATATGACCAACCCATTGCCACTTTAGCTTGCTAATTTTTAGAGCTATGCCACTTGAGTTCTCCGACACTTCATTCGCAATGTGATCTCTGAGAGGAACGTCGAGCATAGCTCATAGCCTCAGTGAGGACAATCGGATGTATCTAAAAATCTATAGCCATAATTAATCTATGTCCGCTCCTGGGAGTCCGGGGACAAAGAGATAGTGCATCTTAGCGCGCTCGGTAATCTGTGATTAATGTAGCCCCCTGGCTAGCTACCGGTGTTGGCTTTATGACTTTATTATACGATGGTCGCGGGTACTTCATGGTAAGGTTATATTAGGATACGTTGGACATTAAGGATTGGACTGGAAGACGTTTAGAGGATGGCCATTTTAGGATAGACAGAATCGCAAACTATGGACGCACAAGTTGGTTATCTTAACGTCAACGTATAGGGTCCTTCTTATTATGCTGAAGATTTTAAAGGATTTGATCAGACCATCAAACTGAACAATATTCTCTAAGGGTCAATATCACGAAAAAAAAATCTGCTGTTCCACAAATTGATATTTTTTCGCGATTTAGATGTTGGTCCCATAGAGAAAGTTGTTCAGTTTGATCGTCTGATCATCCTCTTAAAAACCCGTTAACATACAGGTATGACCTTGTATAAGTTTACATACAAATAGCCACGTTATTCGATAGGATATTCAAACGAAACTGACGGTATGTAAATGGAAATACTTTTTCATCGGATGTAAATTTTTTTAATGTTGGACCTCGTCTCAATCGTAAACGATATACCAAGAAGAAAAAGAAGAAGAAAAAAAAATCACTTTATTGCCACACACAAAATACAAAAAAAGGTACAGAAACAAGAAGAAGAAGATGATGATGATCTTAAAAGACAGTCACAAGAGTTGTGTGTGTCACAGTCACAAGTGTTTGAACTTTTAGTTATCATTGGATCATTCGACTACTTCCACTAGTTGTCTTGTGTCGGTTAAAATGATGATGATGATAACATAAAGAGAAAGGAAAAAAATACATTGCATAAATGGAAATCTTTTAGGTACTCGGTATTTGTAGTCTTTCGGCAGATTAGGTGACAATCATAGGTTTGAAATAAAAAATTTGGCATAATGGGGAATGGGTTCATGTTCTTTTTTCCATACCCAAAAATGAAATACCGTAACCCATAAAATTTAATAAAAAAGCATTTACGCCATCTATAGAGAGAGTTTTAATCACCTACAATTTAAGCTAACTTTGGTATCACGTCGAAAACGGCTAATTGATTTCTTCGATATCTCGATAATGTCATATTACAAGTGCGGAGGTGTAATTTTGGTAACTTTATGGGTTACGATGTTGTAGTTTCTGAAAAGTCAATTATGACACCGAGTTATCTTTCATCGTAAATTCAATTTGCCATCGGTTTCTTGGAATATTGTTACTTTTTTGTGCGTACACGACTCTCATACAGTGTGTTACTTAAAACTCTGGTCTCTGCCTGCGATTAAGAAATACTTATTCGTATGACTCTATCCTCTATTACTCTTTGTGTCTCTATCTAAACCCACTTGCGTCAACCTAGGTTAGCAATAAACTCCTGGTTATATCAACTGCTCCAGCGATAGAGCAACTTTGGATTAGAGATAGACAGGGTTATGCAGAGCTGACTGCCAACCTCCAGTAATGGAAAGGAACCCGAAGAAGAAGAAGATATCAGGCCCATCTTTTCCACTAGGCACTCTGGCCAAGTGCCTAGGGCCCGCGATCGATGAGGCCCCCCTAGTCCCTGCCCGATCATCAACAAACCAACCGATAACAAATATTACCGATAAATACCATTATTTTCCGAAAATATCAGTTTTTTGGTATTTTAATGAACAAGGGGCCCTAACAAACAGTGTCAACAATTTGGCTGCTTACCTACAACTTGTAGGTCTAAATCTAGAATTTTGCTTATCTACTCCTTTCGCATGTTGTTAATAAATAAAATAGACCTCTGTCATATATATTCATTACCATAGTCATATTTATCCTAAAGTGCCCAGCGCCTCCAAAGACGGCCCTGGGTCAAGTTGGTAAATCCATGATTTTTGTATATAAAATCAACGGAGACTGCTATTTAACGAGAGTGCGAGTTAATTGCTAAAGATTGACACAAGTGGCGCTAAAAGTCTTTTTGCACTTTTTATGTATAACTCGTCCCAAATACTGCACTGTTTCAAGACCAAATCTTTGAACAGTATGTATTGCCAGTGATGACGTATACAGAACGCAGACGTGATCGCTCAATCAAGGCCTCAAAAAAAGGCCGAAAATCACCTAAAAGGCAAATGTGAGGGCTATGCTCAGAGTTTTCCTGTAAGATCGGTCGTTGTGGCTATCCTTCGGGAAGGCCTATGTCCAGCAATGGACTTCTATTGTAAATGGAAACCTATAAAACTAGTTTTGTCCATTAAATCAAACGAGACTTAAACTACAGATTTCAGATTTTTGTGTAATATAAAATACATTTTGTAAGTTACAATAAACGTCGCCCAATATTAACTACCTGTATACATTCCAATTAAATAACTACACGATACAGATGAGTTATTGATCAACAAAAGTATAATTTAACATTCCCGTAAGATCGAGAATTACGCAGTTTTTATCCAATGTAGATTTTTGTTGATGATTGTCGAAAGTAAAGATTTATTCTGCTAATTTCATGTTTATATTACACGAGCTCTGAACGGTACTGATTAAGTTAATGCAATGTTTTACATCAATTTGTCTCATTTAATTGTGGAAAATTTGTGCAAATTACGCCTTGACATTATTATAGCAAGACAGACTAGATTCGTATAACAGTATTTTTTTGGAAGGAACTGTTTTTTAACCATATTGTTCAAAGTATAAAGTAGATCGCCTCATATTTTGGGCTGTCTATTAAAGTCTTTAGAGAAATGAGATGGAATATTTCTCCATTGATCGGGGAAGATCTTCCGTCATGCTAAGTCGAGGTACCACACTTGTTAGATTAAAATAGGCATATCAGATTTTGAAAGATCTTCAGGGTAAAGGAAAGATTTTTAGGGTTTCGCATTATATTGCATTTTGAGATATTTTGGATCACGCTTTACATTATTCTATGTTCTGTGGTAACGCCCATAAGTCCAACAAATAGGGAAAGTTTATTAAGAGAGATTACCTATTACTTATTGGTAAAATATCATAAATCAACTCGAAATCCCCATTTCCCCATGCTCCAAAACTGGCAAGGTAGGTGCCCTATTACACAAATTGGAAGTAAGAGAAACCCAGAACTATTTCCAATTCTTGAAATATTTACAACTACACAATTCGAAGAAGTACTTTGAATGTATAATTGCTAATTATAAAAATTATAATAAATTTTTAAACACTTTTCACTCTACATACATTTTTTGTATCATGAAAAATTGATTTCATTGGAACTCGAATTCAATGGATAAAGGTAGAGACACACTATCGTTTTGTGCTACACATATAATTGATTTAGGTGACTAAGGTCTAAAATGAATAACGACAAGGCATAAAAATTTATCTAATACATAAAATTCTCGGTTACGGTGTTTGTAACAAAACTCCTCATAAACGGCTTGACCGATTCTTGTGAAATTTTGTATGTATATACAGTAGGTCTGAGAATAGGTCGTAAAGTATATTTCAGAGGTCTGCGCATACAAAGTCGCAGGCAACAGCTAGTCTTAATATAAAAATGACAACAATGAAAATAGGATTAATATAAAAACCGTAGATATCTTAAAAGATAATATAATCTAGATTTTATGTGTTCGTACTCATGAAATTACAACACAAATACAACAATAGGTTTTTCGATTTGATTATATTTGTTCAATGATTGTGGAAATCAGGGAAGAAATCTACACATCCGAGATAATAAGCAAATTAAATTAGGTATGGTATGGTATGGTCCATAATTTCACATACAGAATCACAAGCTGAAGAAGACCAATGTCCACCAGCCTTAAAAACCACCTCGTCCGCCATATTGAATCGAAATTGTTTCAGGGAAGTGTTTAAATCAGATCAACCGTTTAAAATTTTATTGCGAGCTCCAATTTTGTACCGTTTACACGGTCTTTAGATGATTGGTGGCCGCCGGTACCAATTTTGAGTACCTTTTTTGGCATACGCAATTAATGGTCGATGTCGATGACGATTTTTTGAGAGGAGACAATTTTTGTTGTCACGGAATTCTTGAACAAGTAAAGACTAATAAAAATTCTTGAAATTCCCAGTCTTGGGTATTAAAAATTTTCGATGAAAGACTAAAGTTTTATTTATCTGGTTTTTAAATTTGTTATTCAAGTAGGACGATCGTTCCCACTCCCACGATGGATGATGGTTAAACATTATTTTATTGTACTGATGATACCGAACAAATTTTCCAAAGTAAAATAAGGGAAATTGCAAAACAAAATTTTTATTTTTCATATTTAAACGTTCGATCAGGAGTGCGATTTTTGAATCTCATACGTTCAACTCAGTAGTTGAAAATGTATGGAGATACGCATCATTCTGGAGTAGGATTTTTGAAAGTCAAATCAGCAGTAGAAAGATGCATATCTCCATAGTAATTTTGACATTTTCAACTGCTGAGCTCAGCGAATGAGATTCAAAAATCGCACTTCAGGTAATTGTATTTAGTATCGAAAATACAATTTTGTTTTGCGAATTTCCTGTTAGTTTCATAGGGAAAGTTGTTCAGTATCGTGAGTACAATCACCCCTTACCATTATTATGTATACAACTGTTTTCCCTAACACCCTGTATGTTTGAAAACAATCGTTACCGAGCAATGCTTGGCTCATAGTTACCTCCTCTCGAACATTCGTTTGCTCGTTTGGAATCATTTAAACCAAATGAAATTTTTCACGTTATTTACATCTTTACCTTCAGATTTGCATCTCAAGATTATAGTTTTCAAAAATAGGTAATAAATTCAGTGCAATAAAGTGTAAAATTAAGTTGTATTTCGTTTACATATTACATTTCCGCGTAATCAGCTCATTTGACGTTTTACTTCGTGATTTAAACGAACTTCTGTGAAAGGAAACAGTTCATAAGATAAAGATGTTATTTTATTGGATGACCACTTATACTATCGACTTAAGTCATCATTTTGAGTCATAATTATTTTTCTTTTACATTGATCCAGCAGTGACTTATTTCGGTCAGGCAGATGATCCATCGTCCCCCCACAATGAAGTCCAATGAGTCCTGCCTGACATGATTTTAATCTGTCTTAGAACCCGTAACTATTTAATTAATCAAAGAAAGTAGTAGGAGTCGGAAGCCAAGGCAATGAAAGAAAATCTGGGCTTTGGACTCTGCTGCATTGGGGGTAATAAGCATGAGTAGTGTAATATTGGGCACTCTAGGCCACTTCGTTTCCTTCAGGCTCACCCTGTTCGCCTTCAGTCACTCGTTGACCTAGAGTGCCCAATATTACAAAGATATTTTTCGTTCAATCATTTACTCAGACATGTGTGATGGTCTATTCTAATTTAAATTCAACCTGTGTCGTTCTAACGCGATCAGATGAGAGCCATGGTAAGATCACTCCTTGAACGCACTGTCATCTAGGATGTTAAATCGTTTATTTAACAAGAACAGGAACTCGTTTTATCTGTCTATTTGTCGAACAGAAAACATTATTTTAATCAAAAGAAGCAAAAACCTCGTGCTTTGAGCTTTCAGGTACCTTGCTCGGTCTCGTCGGCTAGTGTCGGAAGTTGTGCAAGGTACCTTAATTGCTCATCGCACATTAGAGGAAACCCCTAAGGGTTTTTTATTATCCATTTGAGGTTCGACATTACAGTGTCAGTTCTCAGGTAGGATTTCAGGGTTTTTGGTATCCATTTGAGGTTCGACATTACAGTGTCAGTTCTCAGGTAGGATTTCAGTTCATAGGTATAGAGATATTACTTTATCAAGTTTCAGATTGGCCAGATCGATACTAATTGATATTTCATATCACAGGCATGTTTGAAGTTATGGAGTGTAGTCAAGTCGGCCAAGCTTAACTAACACCACATGGTCTCAACCAGCCCAGAGGAAACTGTTTCACTCTGGTATATATACTAACATCGTTGAAAACTTTAATAGCGCGATTTAGAAATCGTTATTTTAATGCGTGAGTTTTCGCTAGGCCGCTGTACACTAACGTCTTTAGTAAACAGAACCAGTAACAATACCTTTATAAAAGAGTCGATGTACCTCATACAGCTGGATTAAAGACGCGGCATTAAATAAAAACTGAATTCCCCGGTTAGTATTTGATTATCGTAATATGATACTAAGGATGTCGTCATTGCGATTATACAAGGTGTTAATTTTAATATTTTGTTAGGTATCCACTGAAATATACGATAATATACGAAGGATATTATTATTAAGTTGATTACATCACAATACTAAAGGGATTAACTCAAGTCTGTAATAAGATAATGTAATCAAAAATTCTTCTTGTTATTTTATCAACTAAGTTGTATACTAGTTCGTATTTAGTAGTAAACTTACGTAAGTTTAGGTGTGTTTATATACCTACTTAGTTTTATTCAGTATGGTTTTATTAAACGAATTTCGTTATCATTTTATTATTAAATAATAAATAAGTAAGTATAATAAGTAGGTAGGTAGGTAGGTATAATAGGTAGGCAGTTATTGTCTGAAATATATGCGTGATAAAATTAAATATGTTTATATCTTAATTAATAATATTATATACCTAGATATAATTTATAGTGATGACAGAGATATTTAATTAGCTACATAACACGTTAAGCTTCTTACCTACCTACAAAATAGATATTATCTTTCTTCAATATTTATCAAAATGACACACTGTATTTTTTTCGAATGTTGATTCATACTGTGAAACCGAAGAAAACCTAAGTAAGCATTTTTATCGTAATAAATCAGAATGTATTATGTGATAAAAGTGACTCGTAGAATGTTACATAGTATTTACTTGAATTTAAGGTTCAAATTACATTGATCAGAACCTTTACATTACGTTTTTAGATGGAGACTTAAGAGTAAAAAAGTTTACATAATTATTGCAATCCATAATTTGTAACATACTTATTTTGATTTTGCTCAACAGTAGTCGCAGTATAAATTATCGTGAGTGATTTTTAATAAATTCAGTTTCTTCAAGAAAAAATGTAAGTAGGTATGAGAACAATTATTTAATCATGCAATCATTAACATTATGGTTATGATTTAATACCTACAACATGGGTTCGAATCCTAGTTGAAACTCATTTTGATGTGCCTAGTTGCAATTATAGTACTTATATTTTAAACACATTAGGTACAGTTTAACGTTCGAGATCTGAAGGTAGATAATTTATTAATTTTTGCTTAATGGTTTTATTAACTTTCAGGTCTGACTCCGAGTATGAAATTGTAAGTGAAGAGGAGAGAGAAAAGGTTGATAAAACGAAAAAGAAGACCTCTAAGAAATCTACGTCGTTGAGTAGTAGCAGCGTGGGGAAGCGAAAAACGTCATCGACTAATTTAGCTAGGTAATTTGATTTTTAACTCGCACCTACACCATAATTTTTTTTTGATTGATTTTTCTTAATAAACAAAATGTTATGTTATAGCTATTTGTTTGCTTTTACAGTGCGCGCAAGAAGACAGCCCCAGCAGCGCTCGACGTGTTTGGGTTGACCAAGGATCAACCGCAACCGTCATCTTCAAAGCCAACAAAGCGGAACGGGACTCTGGAGTCCTGCTTCGTAAACCGGGTAGCAACAGGCAACCAACGACGGGTGACCGAACAAAGTGGTGAATACTATATTGATCTTAAAGTATATAATACTACCGACGCCGAAGGTTCTAAGCCAGAGGAACGTTGGAAGAAGGCTCTCGTAAGGGTGAAGTTCTTTACGAATGACGACTGTCCGCAGTGGCAAAATGTCCAAAATCTTGTGAGATCGGCTCATGAGCTGTTTGAGGACATTCCACCTTCTTTTTATAATAATTTTAATAACTAGTCACAACATTTTTTGATTTGTTGAATTTTGATAAAAAATAGTAGGTAGGTACAGTTAGACCGTATCTATAAATACTTAGCGTTAATTATAGTTAATACGTACTGTTGATAAAAAACTACAAGAGTTAAATTATTCTAACATGCCTTTTTGTTCAAGCTGCGGTATTTTAGTTGTAAGAAACAAATGGACAGGTCATTTACGAAGTAACGTACACAAAAATAATGCCGCTGCATCTGTTTACGATAACGTACAGATAATAAAATCCGCTTTCCGGGGTCGTATCGCGAGCTATAGGATTTTAGCAGTGACTGAAGAGGAAGTAAATTCTATAAATACGTTTTTTGTCAGAACTAGTTTCAAAATCAAGTCACTTTTAGATCGTTCACTTAAAAGTCATATATGTGTTAAAGTTAATATTGAACTTTTTTCTATGTTTTTGATGTTCAAAAATGATACCCAGGAAGTGAAGTCTTTTGGAACAAAAAATTTTACACTTCATTTAAATTATGACTTCGATTCATTATTTTTAGATGTCAAAAGTAATTTGATAAAAAAGATTGAAGAATTTCAAGAGAGGGACAGTGGGTGGACATTTTTGAACAATTTACACTTAGAACTGAACATAAATAAATGTCAACCATTACGAGGATCAAATTATATAGACTTACCTAAATTTATCAAAAACAAAAAGGCATGCCTGAATATTCAGAATAATGACGAATACTGTTTCTTATATTGCGTGATGGCGGCCCTATATCCTACCACAAAACACTCCGTAAGACCTTTATCATATGCAAATTTCCGGGATATGTTGCAAATTAAAGATATGTCGTTTCCAGTCAGCTTTAGGGACATTTCAATTTTCGAGAAAAATAATCCTGCTTTAAGCATTTATGTTTATGGTCTGAAAGACAAAAAGATTATAACTGGACCATTGTACAAATCGGAGTCAAGTAGCTGTAAAAAACGTATTCATTTGTTGCTTCTTGAAAATGGTGAATCATCGCATTATTGTTTAATCAAAGATCTGCCGCGTCTTGTTAGACGACAAATAACAAAACATCACGGCAAGTTATACTATTGTGATACTTGTTTACAATTTTTTACATCAGCTGCTAAACTTGATGAACACATTTGTGGAGGCGTCGTTACTGTGCTGCCTGAGAAAGGGTCAGTTATACAGTTTAAAAATTATGAACGAAAACAAAATGTTCCTTTCGTTATTTACGCTGACTTTGAAACTATGCTACAACCTTTTCAGGGCTGTGAACCTGATCCAAATAATGCAAGTACAACAGACTTACAGCGTCATGTGCCCGTTGCGTTTGCTTATCAAGTCGTTTGTTCAGTTGATGAACGTTATAATCGGTTTGTTAGTTATCGCGGTAAAGATTGTGTGCCAAAGTTTGTTAGCTCACTGCATAGAGATGTCGCGGAAATTCATGAAGTTCTAGGTACTATTATCCCTATTATATTCAGTAAACAGGATGCTAAAGATTTCGAGTCATCTATTCGTTGTCATATTTGTCATAATTTTTTATGGAATGATAGAGTAAAAGATCATTGTCATATCACAGGACGATATCGCGGTGCTGTCCATCAGTACTGTAATTTACAGTATCGGCTTCCTAAATTTATTCCAATTTTTTTTCACAATCTTGCAGGATATGACTGTCACCTGTTTATCAAAGAATTGGGAGTAACTCCCGGCATGATCAAAATCATACCAAAGTCTAAAGAAAACTATATTTCATTCACTAAATTTATTCAAGTTACAAACGAAGAGTATATTCAGTTAAGATTCGTAGATTCATTTAAATTTTTAGGAGCAAGTTTAGGAAAGTTAGCGAAAACAATGAAGAAAGATGAATTTACTAGTCTCCACTATTTCTTTCCAAATAAAGACGAGTTTAGTTTACTAACAAGAAAAGGTATATATCCCTATGATTATATGACTGACTGGAAATGTTATGAAGAAAACTCTTTACCGCCGCAAAGTAAATTTTACAACTCACTGACGGGTGAAAACATATCATGCGAAGATTATAAGCATGCGCAATCGGTATGGTACCAATTTAATATAAAAAGTTTAGGGGAATACACGGACTTATATCTGAAAACTGACGTTCTTCTGTTAACGGATATATTTGAAAATTTTCGGCAAACGTGTAAACGTCATTACCAGCTCGATCCTGCATTTTATATCACTGCACCAAGCTTATCTTTCGATGCGATGTTGCTCAAAACCGGTGTACAACTAGAACTTATTGATGATTTGTCTATCATTCGAATGCTACAAAATGGAATCAGAGGCGGTGTGTGTATGTGCTCTCATCGATACGCAAAAGCAAATCATAAATATCTAGATGACTATGACTCTTCCCAACCAAATTCATTCATAGTTTATTTAGATTGTAATAATTTGTATGGGTATAGTATGTGTCAAACATTACCCCTCTCTAATTTTAGATTTTTAGAGCAGAACGAAATTGATGGTTTATGCGTTTCGGATATACGAGATGACGCTGATTACGGTTTCATACTCGAGGTTGATCTGCTATATCCTGAAAACGTACATTGTGATCATAACGATTTCCCGTTTTGTCCAGAGAAATGTATACCACCTGGTGGGAAGAATGTAAAGCTTGTACCAAACTTGTACAATAAATACAACTACGTGATCCATTACGTTCATTTGAAAAAATGTCTAGAGCATGGGTTAGTATTGCGTAAAATTCACAGGGCTATCACATTCAAACAAAGTGCTTATTTGAGACAATACATAGAGTTTAACACAGAGCTACGGCAAAAAGCACAGTCTGAGTTCGAACAAGATTTTTTTAAACTGTTGAATAACAGCGTTTTTGGTAAAACTCTGGAAAACAATGAGCGAAGGGTTAACGTACAATTGATAAACCAATGGAATGATACAAAAAATATAACCAAAAAGGAAACTAGTGCCGATAAACTCATAGCTAGTCCTTACTTCCATAGTGTATCAATTTTTAATGATAGTTTGGTTGCAATACAAATGAAACCAGATAGAGTTATCTTAGATAAGCCAATTTACATAGGCTTTTCGGTATTGGAATTATCCAAGGCTCACATGTACGATTTTCACTATAATGTAGTGAAACCCTTCTATGGAGATCGAGTTCAGCTATGTTATACTGACACAGATAGTTTCATCTATAATATTATCACAGATGATTTTTATCGAGACATGAAAAACAAATTCTTACCTTACTTTGATACAAGCAATTATAGCGAAAATAATAAATTTAATTTACCACTTAAAAACAAAAAGATACCTGGTTTGTTTAAGGATGAGATGGGAGGGAAAATTATAACGGATTTTGTTGGTTTAAGGTCAAAGTTATATTGCATTAAAACCAAAGAAAAAACAATAAAAAAGGCAAAGGGTGTTAAAGCAAACATTGTGCGAGAATTGAGTTTATCAGATTACGAGAAAGTTCTTATTAATAAAGATGTCATTCGCAAAAAAAATATTTTATTTAAATCAATCAAACATGAAATATTTACTAGAAGTGTTAACAAAGTTGCACTCTCAGCGAATGATGACAAACGTTCAATTTCTCAAGATAAAATATCTACCAAGGCGTGGGGTAGCGAATGTATCTTAAAATCTTAAATTTTTGTAGTTTATTATCAACAGTAACAGTACGAGTGTTGACATTATCCTAAATTGATAGTTTCTAATACCTTGCGCACAAAACCTAATCTCCGCCTGAGGCAAGGGAGGTGGGACGTAGAATAAACGCATGCAAGCGATCGTCGCGTCTTCAATTCGGAGCTTCACGCCATCCCATGTCTCAGGCGGTGACTAGACAGTTGCGAGCGGGCTATAATATTAAGTATAATAATGAAGAAATAGATAGGTTGATTACTCATCGACTGTTAGGTGGTATTGTAAAAAGATTGTGTGAATTATATTTCAATGAATAAAACTGATTATAATACTAAATTTATATGTATAGCAGACAACATTATTTTATGTTTAACTTCAAAATGATATAATATTAATTTCTTACTTACCTATTGTATAAGTTACGCTAGCCTAAATGTCTCAGCTAGCACTTTTATAGCGTGCTAATAATAAAAATTTTTCTACTTCATATCATTTTTTATTTATAGTACCCTACTTCCCTACATAGACATAATGTATATCACACAAAAATATGGTGAGGTAAAACCAGTAGGCGTCGCATGCCAGCCCCGAGAAAACGATAAAAATCGAGATGTGCCTCCATCCTTATTATTTTACGTATGCCGGAAAGAGCGCGCATAACATTTTTCTCGTTTAAGCGCTTTGGCATGCTAGCTGTGCTGACAGATAATAAAATATTATGATAAAGATATATATGTATACTTAACTTTATTAGCTTATTAGTAATTCGACTCATACTCAGACTTCAATTAACTATAATTGTTTCACTTTAGAATTTGGAGGAAAAAGGAATTTGTAAATAATTTGAAAGTTCATTTTCATTTTACTGTTTATTAAACTTAACAGAAACAATTTTACAGTGTCCATAAATCTGATCATTTAAATATTAATTATTTTACAAAGTGTAATTTGTCAACTTTTTTGAAATCTTATTAATAACACTCTCTGTCTGATCCATAATCTCGTCCATTCTTTCGGTGACAACATATTGCGCATTAAGTATTGCACTATCTTCTCTAACACAATCAATTTCGCTCACATCATAGACTAATATTTTTATTAACCGCAGAGGTCTGTCTGGTTTCTTGCAAATTACAAAGGATGTAGGTGAAATAATTGACTTCTTTTTGTTCACACGCTTATTTGATTTCTTTTGTTCCTTAAATTTTGTTTTTCCATGATCGCGTTTGTTTCTTAGCTCAGG
This sequence comes from Agonopterix arenella, assembly GCA_927399405.1. Taxonomy (NCBI): domain Eukaryota; kingdom Metazoa; phylum Arthropoda; class Insecta; order Lepidoptera; family Depressariidae; genus Agonopterix; species Agonopterix arenella. The sequence goes on from OV656701.1 coordinate 16,910,746, forward strand.
GTAATCTACATCAAATCTATTTAAGAGATCTTGATTATAAAAGTAAGGAACGGTAGTTTCCTCCATGATCTGAAAACAAAAAAATGTAAAAGTAAAATCATTAGATAACTGTAATTAAGCAGGATTAATGAGGTACTTACCTATACAGGATGCAAGTGACAGCCTAGCAAATACTGAAACGATGAACTCAGACCATCAAACTGAACAACTTTCACAATGAAGCCTACCTCAGGAAACGCGAAAAAAAATTTAGCTGTCCCATTTCCATTTTAGTCGTGAAGGTACAGCAGTTTTGTATGAGACAGCAGATTTTTTTTTTTGCGTTTCCTGAGGTAGACTCCATAGTGAAAGTTATTCAGTTTGATGGTCTGCGTTCACAGTTTCAGTATTTTCTAGGCTGTCACTTACACCCAGTATAGTTTAAATATTTTATAAAGAGATGAATTAAACTTACCGAAATGCCTGATTACCTATAATATTTTAATTCAATAACAAATTAAGTGACCTCTCCAAATGCTTATGTGCAAGTGACTAAAGAGTTGTTTACCTAAAAAGATCACGTCTAAGCCTCAGGTTCTATGAAAAAAATATTCAATTCATCTCAAGAATGAAACAAGATCAAACTTGATTTAAATTTCTTAGATAGGTACTTACATTATTATTTATATATTTCCTTTATTACACAAAAATAGTTTTATCATTTTCACATAGGTAGGTATAGGTAGTGATTACACGTGTTAAACCATTCCCGTAATGAAAAATTGCATGGAAAGCAAATTCAAGTTCATACTTGTCGGTCATGTGAAGCTACCGATTATGATGACATAGATCGTTTTGCGGTTTTTAAGTTTCAAATTTCCATGCCTCAAGTTATTTATTTCATAATTAAATTATTCGTCATTCATTAAGTAACCTTAGTACGGAGCATCAACATTTTTATTTCATACTTAAAGTTCAAAAATATAATCAGAATGTCTAGACCAGTGAATCCAGTCATCACTAGCTACCTTGCAACTGATACGTTTGGTGTTCCTAAATTTACCATCAAGATAGAAGTAAATCAAATAGTTGAACGAGATTCAATAATTGAGGGTCGACCAATGCTGAGATCCATTTATGCAGCGCAAGATGAAGAAGATCCTGTGATGAAATCAGTATCACACACATTGTTTTTGATTTCGAGAGAATTGGGAGACCGCTCAGATACAAGTAAATAGGTTAGTACATAATTATACTCTTTTATTTTCTTTTCTTATTGTTTCATAGGTCTCAACCTACCCACGGTGCGACGTAGGTGTGGGCATTATGTATCTATGTATTTTTTCAACCTTACAGCTCGATACTGCGTTGTTATTAATAGTGTAAAAATCATTTTATATTTTCTTTTTCAGGTACTACCGTTTGGAGCGAATAAAATGCAAGAGGAATACTTACTTTAGTACTTATTAAATACATTTAATTTAATTTTAGTTTATGTAATTCATGTTCATTAATAAATAAAAAAAAATTAAAGAAGAAATATACAAAAAAAAAAAAAAAAAAAAAAAAAAAAGTAATTAAATAATTCTAATTTTGTATAATTTTAGTGCTTTTATAATCTGTAATTTAATATATTCAGTAATAATTTAGACCTAAGTATTATTATTTTATGAAATTACTCTCAGACTTGAAAGACAGAGCGATCAAAATAAAAAAATGTATCATGCTATTATCAATTAAAATTTGTTTAAATAATTTCACTAAGGTTTTAAAATAAGTGATAATATGTTAGGTATAAATAAAAAAAAATGTTTTTGTTCACAAAGAAATGATTTATTATTTACTATTTTTATATCATATATCTAATTCTAACATGCAATTTAACATTTTATATTTTTAACATTATTTGCTTAATTAAATTTTAATAAAGAGAATAAAAAAAATATTACAATCAATCAAACAAAGAGAACTTGTACATATAATTGTCTTCGTACCATTTTTTAATACATATTACATTATTTAAAGCACATTCTTTTGTATGATTTATACAATTAAAATTAATATTGTTTTTACAATAATCATTACGTAATTTTAGAATATTAGGACATCCTTTTTCTCCTATATCTACTATTTGACATGTTGAACACAGTTCTTTAATCCATTTAATTTTTTCCAAGCCTTTTGTCAATATTTTTTTATTTTCTAAATATGGTATGATCACACGTTTAAATTCACGATAGTCAATAAAACCTTCACTCCATCGAATTCCTCGGTTTTTCTCTAACCATATGATTTGTTTCTTTTCAAAATTCGATAAATTATGAAATGAATATGGAGATTTTATAAGAAACGTTTGTGTAAATTCGATAGTAGCTATAGATAGTTCTTTAACAATAAAATCATTTTTAAAATTTTTAAAGCCTTGAATATCTACGAAAATAATATCCTTATTCATGATATCTTTTTGACTGTATTGCTCAACGGTTTATATTCCACAATGCAATCGTTTAGGATAAGGCAGTATGCAGAAGTTTGATCAGGTATTTCTGTGTTGCTCTCGAGTTCAACTCGCACGTTAACGACAGGTCCCGACTTGAGATTATCAGTTTGCCTCGAGCAATCGATGACAAATAGAGGTGCTTTTTCTTTAAATTCTTCTAAATTCAACAACGGTTCTGTTCTACGACCGAAATACGACTGCTGAAATCTTGCGTATTGTTCATATAATAAAGCAATTTTGTCATCGGTAAAATTAACATTTAAACTTTCGTATGGGAAGTAAGTTGAATTGAGATAGACTTTTACATCTCGCATAGTACAATGGTCGAATTGGGTCATATCTGCTGCGGCATTATTTTTTCTGTTCGTTTGAAATCCTATAATAACGTATCTGGGTTTTTCTATTTGAGATGAGGTTTTTATAGACCATGTATGTTTAGTAGTTTTTGGTAATAATGGATATTCATATAAATCCCAGTTTCGAAATACTAACTGAAGTGATCGATCTTTTTCTAATAATTTAAGGAAGTTTAGCCTTTCTCTATCGGACACTTTTACATGCGGAACACGCCAAACTATTTTATGTATTTCAACATCATCCACAACTTCTCCCGAACCTAATTTCAATGCGTTAAGGTTAGTATTGCTCCGTAAGAGTATCAGTTCATGCTTACAGTTTATTATTACTTTTTTGTAGTCTTCTGCAAAACCAAGAATATTACAAAGGGGTATAGATGCAGAGAAACCACCACTCTGTTTGTTCTTTGTTCCGTTAATATCCCAACCCCAAGCTTTAGACATCTTTGCTTCACTTTCGTTCATCGATATTAATGACTTCATCGTTGTTGTTATTCCAGCATTTTTTATTTTATCTATTTCTACACCATTTAATTCATAGCGAATGTCTTGGAATAAGTAAAGTAAGGGATTATTGGTAAATTGCACGCTCTGTGACCTTACTTTCGTTTCTCTGTGGTGAACTTTTACAACCCCCTCCAAATATAAAGTACTTGCTGATGGTAGTACGTACAAATCTTGCTGATTTATAGGAATACGAATTTCATCATTTCTATTAAAAGTGATAACGTAAGGTTTATATGAATGTATTTCAACACTGTCGATAGTGTTATCGTACGAAGGAATACTAGATATGTCTAGAATGCTCATTTTAACAATCCAATTAGTTTAAGGAATTTCTTATTTTCTTTTGTCAGTTTTATTTTCTTTCTTGGTGTTTCTTTACCGATAGATCGAATGGTACTGATGTTTTTGGTTAGCGGCGATATATATTTATTGTATTCAATCATTTTTTGTTTAGGTGTAGATATAACTGAATTTCTTCTCCACGTAAATTAATCAAATTATTATTTATATCTAACAATCGAATGTTAATACAATTTACGTTGTTTTGATTTACTGGGAAGTAAATAATGTTTTTAGGTATTTCTATAATTCTATAGCCTGGTGGTACATTCGGCGCAAATTCATGGATAATATGGCTTGATATTCCATTAATATAAGATCCTGTCACTATGTCACATTCAACCCTCACAACTGTCGTTGATAGAATGTTGACTGTATGCTGTGACTCGTGTAATATATTTGCTTTGAGCGTTTCATTTCCAAATCCCAAAAGTTGACCGAAAGAAGTTTCTCTTTCAAAATGGATTTCTTTTGTACAAAAAATTGATGTTTTTAATGTATTATTGTTACAGTGTAATTTGAAAACTGCATCTTTTATATTGGCCTTCAAATAATCGCAGATGTCCTGGAGTTCGTAGGCTCCCTCGGGTATTTCGATAACTTCATTATTACCGTAATGAAATTTGTTATTTCTAACATCAATATTAGGAATAGAATTAAAGGTTGATAGATACAATAAAGCGCATTCATATTGACCTTCTAATTGTAAAGTTGGATAATAATTATTAGATAAAATCGATTTATTACCAGTTATTGATACAGTGAAAGACATTATATTAATGTTGAATATTAAACCAGCTTTCTCATTTTATATGTTTATTCCAAAAATTTATAAGATATGAAATACATAAATGACCACAATTTACTGTATTAAACTCTTGATAACATTTGTAGTTGTAAAAAATGTCGAAGAGATTAAAATAATTAACAATCTCTAAAGGAGGTTTCAAATCACCATAACTGATATAATATTCACAATAATTATTTAATTTCGCATAGGCTACCCAATGAGTTCCATCACCATCAGAATTATCTAAATTAACAATACCACATTCGATAGGTTTAGGCGTTTTAGGTAATCGATCTTTCATAAAAACACCTCTAAAGTACGGTATATCTCTAGCAAATTTTAGAATATCTAAGTTGGTAAGGGCTCGTTTAGGTAACCTTTCGTTTAGTTTTTTGAACTCGCAATAAACAGTCCAGCGCCTTTCTTGTGTGATTTAATGTATAAACCCTTTCCCAATGAAATAGATTCCATCACTTTGTTGTGACGTTTAGATTCACTTAGATTTTGTTGAGCAGATTTATAATCGTTCACAGTTTTTGCAATGCCAGCTGCTCCTCCTGCCAGTGTACCTAAGGCTGAAAGGCCTGCAAAGATTGGTAGTAAAGGTAGAATTCCGCCTGTCTTTGGGAGTGGTATTACGCGTGGTAAACGAACTCTCTTGTTATTAGCGAGAAATTTTTTAGCTGCAAAATAAGCACATTTGATTGCAGCCTTCGTGTTCTTAGGTTTTGACCTTTTGAGGTGAGACTTGATTTTTGAAACAGCTTTATTAAAACCCTTTACTCCTGCTCCTGATTTCAATTTAGCTTTCATGGCTTTAGTTACTATCCAAGAAGCAAGTTTTTCTCCCCGCGAACCATCCTTTGATCTAAGTCTTTGCTTAGCCATGTTTAACAACACTGTATCTGCTTTATGTCGATTTTCCAAATCTTGATGGTTAGAATAAGCTATATCGTGATGCATACAAGCGTTGTCTAGCTCATTAACACCTTTATCACCTCGCAATAATCGCTTTTGTAGTTTAGTACCAGGTCCACAAAAATTATATCCAGGTAAGTGTAACTCGAATGGAAGATTATTTATTAATTTATTAATAAGACCTCCTCCTTGCATATCTCATTAGGTAATGAATACTAAGTTCATACCATTTCCTTTTTATCAATCCAACTATTTTCATCATCACTGAGACCTAACCACTTAACCAATATCTTATTTCCCTTTTTCCGAATAATTTTCTCAATTAAATATACATCAGGATATTTGGTTTTTTGAAGTTCTTGTTTATAAAATGTTCCTAGAATAGGTTGTTTACGTAAATCTTCAATAATGTATGTTATAGGAATAGTATTATTAACTTTTTTAATTGTAAAAATTTCTGTCGACCAATTTGGAGTGTACCCTTTTTGAAAAATACTTTTATATTTACTTATTCTAACGTAATCACCTGCAAAGAGCTTCTGTCTATCAGGTTTTGATATAAAAATTTGTGATTTTTTAATGTTACCTATTACTATATTTTCACTAGCCTGAGTAACTTCAATTGGTTTATATTTTGTAATACGATGTTTTGTATTATTATACAGCCTTACTACATCATCTAGCGGTCCTTGGATCCATTTATAACTACCATTCAAGCAAAAGGTTTGATACAAATTGTTTTTTAAAGTTCTGATTAATCTCTCAACAATTGAAGCTTTTTTTATAGAAAATGTAGAATAATGGTTGATGGTAAATAATTTCATTAATTGTTCAAACTCATCGTTATAAAACTCAGTACCCATATCAGTTTGTAAATTTTTTGGACGGCGATGACTCGTACACAATACATGATGAAACGCCTTTGTTATTTCAGATTTTGTCTTGGTTTTGACTGGAACTGCCCATGAATATTTAGAAACACAGTCTATTACAACTAAGATAAACTTGAAACCCTTGTTATGGGTTTTTAATGAACAAAAGTCTATTAGATCAGCTTGCCATAGATCATCAATTCCTTTTAGAATCACAGATCTTCGTATAAAATTTTTTCGAGCTGCTTTATGGAGTTCTTTCACTATTTGCTGCTTTATCATTTTGTTTTTACAATTTTATCGACTTCAGTTTTAGTATAGTACTCCTTTTTGAAGTGATTTAAAACCTTGTTTACGTCTGCTTTTATACTTTTAAGGAGTGCCGAAGCATCATCCTTGCTACAACATAATTTAATAACAGTATCAACATATTCTTTATTAGCTGCATCATCAGCTGACGAAGGTATTTTAACACCTCTTAGTCTTGTTTTTTTCAAATCGAATTCTCCTCCTTCTGTTTTCATCAAAGTTTTATCGGTTAAATCAAATATTTCAGATAACCGCATTCGTTTATGAACATGATGACCAAATTTATCAATATTCATGATGAGAACCTATCAATTGAAAAGTTAATATACAAATGAAACAAAACAACTATGATTACTTTATTTATTATACAATAATTCCACTTTCACGCAACTCTTCTAGAACCGATATTATTTCATTATCCAGTCCAGTGTTACCTGCATCTCGAGATGCAATTAATATCTTTAGTCTTTCCACTAATTCGTTAGGATCATCCCAGTAAACGTAATCCACATCTTTGTTCCACTTTTTCATAGACGGTAAGCCAAATCCTTGAGCAACACTACCGTCAGTACTTACAGAAACTTTACGAAGTTTGAATAATGGTTTGATAATATTCAAGTATTTTCGTCCTTTATTGCTCTTTATTGGTTTAGTTGAATCAAAATCGCGTCTATGCGCATTTGTATCCATCAACATGGTTTTATAATTTTGTATGTCTTCGGATGTTATCAAGTTCGTATCAGGTACTTTCTTGAATATCAGTTCACGTATTCCTACAGTGTTATCATACGTATGCCCACCTATTGTTATATATTCTCCATTTGTAGTTACACGAGCTGAACCCATCATAAGTTTTCCACGTTCATTCCTAACACCATACGGAACATCTTCATAAAACTCTGAAGATAAAGACCATGATGATGCATTACGTGCAGGACTATTCTGAGCTGAATCAACAGTTTTAAAGGACATATTGCTAATATCATGGTCATTAAAACTGTTATTATTGTCATTATCATCTTCATCTGTGTTTACATCTGATAAATCTTTTTCATTATTTATAATGTCAGATTTCCTTTTCATGATTGTTTTATCCAGATACGGTTCACTAGATGACGATGCATCGGAATAGCTATCTCTCAAAGACTTAATCTTTTTAACTTTATTTTTTTTTGACTGTGTGCTTTGTTTCTTTGTTGCCAACATTTGATTAAGGGGATTTATTATTGGTTTAAAAACGTTTTCAAGTGTTTTATCTCTATCAGTTTCAATATAACGCATTTTTCGTACCTTTCTTTTTACAGCTTCAGCTGCATTAACAACTTGTCTTTTTATAGATTTTTCCATTTTAATTCAGTGTAACGTGTCTAAGCTTTGAATAATTTCCACGTAATGATAAACGTAAGAAAGCAATACACTTATATACTATTAATGTATTATCAACTAGTCGAATACCACGAATGTGTCAAATTTCTTTCTATAGCACCCTTTATTTTTATCACAATCTTTATTAATCACTAAGTAGCTGTACGACTTATTCCATATTTTTGAACACATTTTTCGAAAATCGAACCACGTCATATCTGTATTAACATGCTCATCATAAATGTGTTTTAAATTCACATCGTCTTGCTTGAAGATAACCAAAAGGTTCGCATTATCTCTTACAAGCTGTTTGGGAATTTTGGTATATGTCTGGTTAAGGTAAAAACAATCTATGTTTTTATGACGACCCATTGCAAAATAATCTCTTATATTATTTTGATTTTCACACGCAACATCATCAAATATTATAACAGAGTTAGGTTTAGCATTTTGAGGACTTAAGACTGTCTCATTTTCGTGGTATTTTGCGAAAGATATACCTGGAACCATATTTAAAACTTTCTCCAAGAATCTGTACTTGGGCTGATGAAGAGTCTTGGAATAAACATACACATTTCGATAATTTAACCCATTTTCATGTAGAAGAAGTCCAATGACTAAATTAGTTTTTCCGCAGTTTGATGGTCCACAAATTAAGCACCTTATTGTATTCGGTAGTAGATTTCCATGACGAGAAGTAATATTCTTAGAATTTAAACATAGGTTTTCAACTTTTAAAGATTGTGCTTGTTTCACAAATTTCATTTTGGTGCAAATAAGGATGCTGTCTTTATAAGAATGAAAGTAATGTAAGAAAACAACGTTTATTTATATTCCTGTCGTTGTAGGTAATAACTAATACCTTATTTGCTCGTTCACGGTTTGGGTACTTCCTCGAAATCTATAAATTTATTGTTCATTCTAATCACACGAGCAGGTACCCTGAGTCCTTCATAATAAATTCCACTCCATGTACCATATTGGTTTTTGTGTAGAATTGGTATTAAAATACCTTTGTAATAGTCTGAACCGATTATTTGAACATTATGAATTCCATATTCATTGCGTTTAACAATAACTACTTCCACAACATCATCTATTTTTAAAGACATTATTACTTATTTATTTATAACGTCTGTCGTGTTCGATGTCAACGTGGTATCTGCTACTATAATCTTGTATCTGCACAGACTACATGCGAGTCTTTCAGATTGCTCTCACAGCTGACTGATACATTAGGAAAGCGTTTGATCGGAAAGGTTTTGAATTAGAATTAAGCATCGTGGATGCAAGAGTAAACGATTTCACGAAAGATATCTTTGTAATATTGGGACACTCTAGGTCACCTCGTTTCCTTCACGCTCGTAGTATAATATTGGGCACTCTAGGTCAACGAGTGACTGAAGGCGAACAGGGTGAGCCTGAAGGAAACGAGGTGGCCTAGAGTGCCCAATATTATACTACTAGCATGAACATTTTGTATGTATTTTATTTACTTAGTGGATCTCAGCCATAGGAAAGAAATTCACCATTATCGTCAAATTTTCATCACACGCGATGCGGCAGAGTGTAGCGAGTAGAAATATAGCAAACTGATGATGATGAAGTTAATGTCGTATTCAAGCTACTGGTTTTAGATTGTTCTGTACAAACATTATCATGTCAAATATTTAGATGGAAATTGCATAAAGTACCTAAAACAATAACAATAATGTTTACGAAATATTGATTCTAACAAAATTGAAACAATAACGATAAATGAAATTGTTTTCCAGATTTACAGCCTATAAAACAGTTGCATATTGTAATCGGGAATCATTTCACAAATATTGTGAAACTTATATATATTCGGTCACACTGAGAATTGCGTAGAGACATCAATGGCTACAACAGCGGAGTAAGTACCTTATATATTCAAATTAATGAATTTATCTTAGCATACACTTTTTCTGGTTTCGAACCAGATCTGAAAATGATTAGACTCGATTAGATGAGGAGAAAAAATAGAACTGTTAAAAATATAATTATACTCGCATAATTTTTATAATGATGAGGATATATCTGCTTATTTGAGGCCATAGCACAGAATAGCTGATAATATTTAATATACCTATAGTTGTACATACAGAACGACCACTCCCTACCTATATCTGACCTCAAATACCACTCTCCACCCCTCACTGTCTAGGGTTTCTGTAATACACTGACCTGCAAAACTAAGTACTCAACTTTTAATATTTAAATTTTTTCTAAACTATAGAAATTAGAGACAAAATAAAAAACGTTTTACAGCAAATGCTATCAGCTTTCTTTGAAACTATTCTTTTTAAATTAAACTCTTTTTCGAGTCCTTTTTATTTCGAAAGTATATTTTATGTGCTTAAAAAGTTATTGCTATTTTAAAAGTGTGATACTTTGTTTTGCAGGCCAGTGTAGTTCTAGTCAAGTATTGGCATTATGAAAAGTCCAGCGAGACATACTCCACAACACCACCACCCTAATGCACGTTGGTAGATAAAAGTTTGTAGGCATCATCTGCAATAAAACACTTGACATTCATTTCAGGCTGGTGGCGGAACTCTATGGGTCCAGGGATGCAAACTCTTCCCACCAGCTCCCGCACTATGTCTACGATTAGCCTCAACTACCCTCAAAGATAACTAAACTTAACATTTAATCACCTCTCGTCATCTTAAGCGACAATTACACCGAGGATGAATACTGAGATCAAGTTACACGAAATCATAAACCCGTAACATCTACAGAACCTGGAAAGAATTGGATACAATACATAAAACATCCAATAACTTTGACGATGGCAAGGAACATAATGTCTTACAACAAATTGGAGACGATGATAATCCAGTGACATTAAATATTCTGATGATGGGAAATCGACAGGGAAACCAAAACAGTTTCCGAGAGATGCTGAAGATTAGGATGGAGAACTTTAGGCAACTATCTATAAGTATAGACCGGGGTAAACGACGCAAAGAAGGTATAACGCCCAGCCATGGATCTGTGTACTGAATTGATTGATCCTAATGAATAAATATCTTTACGAGTAGCAAAAGTGAACTGTCGTCTTCACGATTTTGTTGTAGGATTTAGTCTCATTCCAGGGGAGCGTCATATCTCCGTATCTCACGAGTTATACATTTGTATACTTACAATGAGCAGCAGTTAATACCCAGTTCTCGGCAATGAGGCTTTCGCGGCATGGTATGGAAATTCCATCATTATTTTGTGCTTCTTCATTAACGACAAGGAATTCGTCATTTATGTCTTCAATAACTTTGTAGGCTTTAAAAAAGGTCATGTAGTTTATATCGTTTAGTTCAGTTTTGTCAAGGTCTGAACTAAGAATGTTGCTAATATTGGTGTTGACACTATTTTTTTTATTCTTGTAGATGTAGTGATGTGTAAATGACGAGAGTTTATTTAATAAAAATTTTGTTATTGTAATAATTTTAAAAGCAGATAATAAAAACACGAGTATTGTAAACGTTTTTTGTTACAATTTATCATCATCATTATCATTATCATCATTATTATTATCATCATCATTATCATTATCATCATTGACCTACATAGACGTTCCAGTACAGGCGTCCGTTCACAAAATAAGGGTGAGACAGAGTAAGCCTTGATCGACCACACGAGTCAGCGTGGTCTGATCAGTCGCAGCAAAATGAGTACCTACAATAAACGATTGAGAATTGAGTACAGTTGTCAACTGCTGTTATAGTATTTCACAGTCTCTTCATTCGATCACTGATTTAATGAGTAACAGTATTTTCTTTGTTTTTTGTTATATTTTAGCCAATTACTGGGGAAAAGGCACCCCCTTTCAATACTGTTCATTCTTCATACATATCTATCTATCTGTCTTTAGCCAGTTCCGCTAAGCTCCGCTACAACTACTAACAATCTTAAATTTATCTCCTCCATAATATCTTAATCTTTAAAATTTTTGGTTAAGTTCAAAATGTACAGAGTCAATATCTCAGTTTGATTTGTAAGGGAGGACTGTGCAATTATTACAAATTAACACATGAACTGAAATGTTGTAAATAAACTTTAAAATAACATGCCTTAAATCGATTTAAATATCGATAGGTGATGCTTTAAGCCAATCGTTCGAGATAAAGAGTGTTGGGGTTCAATATAGAATTAAAAAAAAAGCAGGTACTAAAAAACCGGTCAAGCGTGAGTCGGACGATTGCACCGTGAGTTCCGTACCTATATAAAAAAAATTTGGGGTCCTTAGCGTAACAGACACTTAGCCTGTGTATAATCTATAATTACATAAATTTTGACGCTTGTATTGCCGTTTTTACGATAGAGTAAAATTTAAAAAAAAAATTAAAACCGCCTTAAAAAAACTAAAAAGTTAAAAAATAATATTGCAGCCGATGATTTTTTCGTTCGCATCATAAGAACATTAATTTGTTTTATCGAAGGCATCGGCTGCAATACTATTTTTTAACTTTTTAGTTTTTTAAAGGCGGTTTTGATTTTTTTGATAAAATATTGTTCTTTTCAGTGGTGAATTCATTAGTTCAATTTAATACTAGTGTTATAACTAACAAACGCACTAGCCGGCACTACGATTTTCAAAGGATCCCCTCGATTTTTCTAGGATGCCATCATCAGATCCCGGTTTCCTTATCATGGTACCACCCTTGGAATATCTTTTTTCCAACAAAAAAGAATCATCAAAATCGGTTCATAAACGACGAAGTTATCCGCGAACACACATAAAAAAAATATACGGTCGAATTGAGAAACCTCCTCCTTTTTTGAAGACGGTTAAAAATGGGTAAAATATTCATGCCCAAATCATGGATCTTTTATCTTTACACAGATATAAGACGACGCCGGTTCTTTTATGATTGTACCATGTCTAATATTAACTATGTATGTATTTGGTGGTACTTGTTTGTGTTAGACAATAAACATTATTATACAGGGTGACTGGTAATTCGACCTATTCCTTGAAAGGGGTTATACTAGAGTTCATTTGCAACAATTTTGCCCCAGTTAACTGGGGGTCGAAAATCGCTTGTTTTCGAGTTATCTCATTTTTAAGATTTTTTTGAAAAAATCCATTTTTCCACCTAAAACTGACAATTGTGAAAAAAATACTCCACTCTCTGCACTAAGTAAGCATTTTTCTAATAGCTGATGAATGAGCGACTACATTAAACTAAAATACATGTGTAAAATACCCGAAACCACTGAAATAAAAGGTTATAAACCGCACGACAAAATTTTTTTATTTGGATTTCGTTTCAATCCAAAGAGGATTACTTAAAAAAAATGTATCACACTTGGCGTACAAATTACGGAAATAACTTTCTCAATTCGTAAACTTTCCAAAAAGGTGCAAATGTTGTCTACTTTGACAAGAGTTTGAAAAAAATTGTTAACAATGGCAGAGCAGGTAGCGGATTTCCTAGAAGCGAACCTTACAAGATGCCGATTTGCTTTTGTCTCTTTCATTTTATTGCTTACATTGTTTCTCTTTTGTAAGTATTCGGGAATGTTTGTACTAAGGTTCACAATCGAGGCCCACTCATTCGCTCAATTCATTAAGTAATCAGTTAGTTTCAACCATCTTGGAGTTCGGACGTGTCGTTGTTAACTAACTTAAATTCTGCGCTAAAACAGCTTCCTTTTCAAATGGCTGCTTACCAAAATGAAGAATACGCGGATATCATGTATTGTTACGGGTTTTGTGATGGTGACGCTGCTGCTGCTCGAAGAGACTATCAAAGACGTTTTCCTACCCGCCGTTTACCTGATGTCAGCGTGTTTGGTACGACATATCGGCGCATTCGAGAAACGGGATCGGTTCGACGTCGCCAAACCGACGCTGGTAGACCTAGCGTTAGTGATCCAATCGAAGAGGAGCAAATTTTGCAGTGTTTTCAAGCAGACGGCACTACTTCAACAAGAATTGTGGCTAGGCAGCTTGGTATGTCTCAGTGGAAAGTCTGGTTCACTCAGCACACAGCACGGCAGTATCCATTCCATTACACGCCAGTACAAGCTATCGAGGAGGGAGATCCTGTCAGAAGGATGGATTTCTGCAGATTTCTAATAAATGCAGACATTGAAGACCCTGAGTATCTAAAAACAATCTTGTGGACAGATGAATCGAACTTCGACCGTGATGGTATTACAAACTATCATAATCTGCATTTTTGGGCCCCTAAAGGTCAGAATCCGAGAAAATCTAACGAAGGAGCTCACCAGCACAGATTCTCACTTAATGTGTGGATGGGAATCGTGCACAATAATTTAATCGGGCCATTCTTTCTGCAGGCACGCCTAACCGGCATCGCCTATGAAAACTTTTTAAGAGAAGAGTTACGTCCGCTGCTGGAGGATGTGCCGCTTACCACAAGAACAGCTTTGGTGTATCAACATGATGGCTGCCCAGCCCACTATTACCGGGGTGTGCGACAGTGGATGGATGAGAACTATCCACTGAGATGGATTGGTCGAGGCGGCCCGATCCCTTGGCCGGCTAGGAGTCCCGATCTAACCCCATGCGACTTCTACATTTGGGGTCATATGAAGACATTGGTGTATCGTACACCTATCTCTTCTCAAGAAGAATTAAGAGAGAGGATTTTGCCAGCTGCCCAACAAATTAAAGACACGCTTTCAACTCGAGTGACAGTAAGCGAAGTACGTCGCAGGCTTCGTGCTTGCATACGTAACGGAGGAAGACAATTTGAGCAAGACTTGTGATTTTTAAATGTAAAACTTTAAACAAAATTTGTAATTTCATATGATTAGGTACTAAACATTATTATTTTACTCTTTTTTTTATTTTCACCAAACCAATAACTTTTTGAATAAAATTCACATCTGCGTGTTTAATAAGGTTTATTTTCCAAACTTGAACTAAAGTACACAACTTTTGCATCTTTTTGGAAAGCTTAGGAATTGAGGAAGTTATTTCCGCAATTTGTACGCCAAGTGTCATAAATTTTTTTTGAGTAATCCTCTTTGGATTGAAACAAAATCCAAATAAAAAATTGTTGTCTTGCGGTTTATAACCTTTTATTTCGGTGGTTTTGGGTATTTTTCACATGTATTTTAGTTTAAAGTAGTCGCTCATTCATCAGCTACTAGAAAAATGCTTACAGAGTGCAGAGAGTGGAGTATTTTTTTCACAATTGTCATTTTTAGGTCGAAAAACGGAAATATTCAAAAAATTCTTAAAAATGAGAGAACTCGAAAACAAGCGATTTTCGACCCCCAGTTAACTGGGGAAAAATTGTTGCAAATGAACTCAAGTATAACCCCTTTCAAGGAATAGGTCGAATTACCAGTCACCCTGTAGATACTAAGATCAAAGAAAGAATGGAAGAGGATGACATATTGCGCCGATCCCAAAATTATTGAGAAATGGGCAAGAGAATGATGACTAAGCTCAAAGATTTATACAAAATTATAACCAACAGAACCCTCTAAATCCAACCCAACAACACAAACTTAACCGTTACAATTGCCATAAGTTTTCTTCAACTCGTTACCGATTCGAAAGCGTTCAATTTGCTCATGATAAATGACTGTTTGCTGGAATAAATAATAATATTTTAAACACGCATACTTTAGTGCGCATACGCCTTATTCGTAAGTCTTTATTGTGTTAATTTTTAGTTGGTTATGTTGATTTTTTCTTTGAAGAAAGCGGCTGTTCAGTTACTCGCTGAGTTAATTCGCTTCGCACTGTTAACCTGAAGGTTAAGTACCAAGGTGCCAACGAGTTTTTTCTTATTTCTACCGATAACCCGCGGAAACTAGAGTCAAAAGCGGCGAACAATTACTAGGTATCCTATTCTTTTCTAATCTTAAAATTGTGGCTCCATAGTCCTATAGATATTTTGCCAATGTCTAGTTTGAATAGCAAATGTGCTTATAACGTTGTTCAGTAATAGATATTTGGGTGATCTCAAGGATGTATGTTTTTGCTCAGAAACAAGAGCGAAACCACACGTGAAACCCCCTTATATCAGAGCCACCTAAACCGAGCGCGAAACACATTGGCATGTGAACCTTTTTGCCACTTTACCTATCTCTGGTAGTAGTCGTTACATAAAAACCACGTCAGAGGCCGTAATAGACGGTCTGAAAAAACTCTGACATCAGGGCTTGCTCACACGATAAGAAAAAGGTGTGATTGTACCCATGATACTGAACAACTTTCCCAAAGAAACCTATAGGATATTCGCAAAAAAAAATATTCAACTTCTCATACAAAAGTTCGATCAGCTGATTGCATTTAGTATGGGAAGCCCTAAATTTTTTTAAAGAATTTGTTATAGGTTTCTTAGGGAAAGTTGTTCAGTATCATGGGTACAATCACCCCTTAAAGTAATGTAACTGTTTACCCTAACACCCTGGACTGATCCACGAAAAGGGTTTGTGTACCTGGCCTAAGCCGAAGCAGCCCTCCGTCAATTAGCTGTAGGTACTGAGATAAAAACCTACACTTTAACGCAATGTCAGTGATGCGCTTGCTTGATTTCTGCCGCGCGCCAGATGGTAACGTTCCATAGGTCGCGCGCTGGACGAAGTAATAAAAACGCTGAGTCAAGTTTCATTAGAAACATTTTTGTGCGTACCGTAAAGGGTTGGAATTTATCTTTTTCCGTGGAAAGGATGGATCTGCAACGTAATAACTCTTTAGTAGTCTGTGGCCGAGGTAGTAACAAATAACTGTGACTGGTAGCTAGTCTGTCACCCACAAACGCAGCAAAAGAAACTATCCCATAAACGAATCTGAAAAAAAAGTTAACTTAATTCAAGCTATAAGACAAACCGTCATACACTTAAAACTGGTCCTAACATATCATTAAAACGGTCCAGTTGCATCATATAATAAACAACAGTTTCTCCTTAAGGGACTCTGATGTATAAAGAGTCAATTGTTCTTACAAAATATCGTTGAGATACCGTGTTTTTTCCATTTAAATAGGTTATTATCTTACACGAGGTTCGGTTAACAAAATTTATTTGTTCATTCAGTAATAAAGAACTTACTTTTTCTCGTTTCGTTTTCTAAAATATTGCAAGGGATTTTGTAAGTGTAGCGGCATGGATGTGTTTACTGGTGGATTGGGAATTAAAAGTTTTCATAACCATAGAGTCATCATGACATACAATAACAAAACCTAAACATGACTCATGTCTCTAATGTCACCTCTGTATGCATCAGTTATGCCCAGTTGTCATACATTGCCGCTGACATTCCAATCCTTTCAAATGTATTCGGTTACAAAGCAGTAATGTAAAACAACAAAGGCATAACTTAGTGGTCCCTTTAATAGCGCACTGATGCGAAGTCCTCCTTGTATAGCATGTCATTAGAATTAAATTTTGAAAATTTCCGGCGAAGAAGAAATATTATTTTTCTGTCTCGTCATCGTGGTGAAGAGATTTTGCCAAACAGCATTATAAATGAAGATAATCATGTCAATTGATCGAATATATTGTGTACTTTAAATCACCTAGAATTGACTAACAATTTGAACGATTTTATATTGACAACGCATTGGAGTGTGATTTTTGAACATTACACGATCAAAATCAGCAGTAGAAAGATGCATAATCTCCATAGTAATGGGGCATTTTCTACTGCTGAATGCGTGATGTTCAAAAATCGCACTCTACTGGTGCTGATTGGAATGGAACACCTTGTTTCTTTCGTAGGTGTCGTACGAGGAAACATAGGGGTAAGGTCTTTTATGCAATGTTTCTTTTGCAAAAGACTACCTATTACAAGTCATACTATCCTGCAACCTTATAATGCTTAACGATAACTTTATCAAAGTTACTACCTATACTAACCTACCTAAAAGGGATAAAAAAGACAGTTGTGGAAATGTTTCTGGAAGGCGGTTTTTGAATCTCATACGTTGAACTCAGCAGTTGAAAATGTACAGAGATACGCATCTTTCTACTGCTGATTTGACTTTCAAAAATCGCACTCCTGGAGTATGATTATTTAAAGTCAAATCAGCAGTAGAAAGATGCATTATGTCCATAGTAATTTTGACATTTTCAGGAAAATTTATGTGTGTTTGATGTATTT
Source organism: Agonopterix arenella (assembly GCA_927399405.1). Classification (NCBI taxonomy): domain Eukaryota; kingdom Metazoa; phylum Arthropoda; class Insecta; order Lepidoptera; family Depressariidae; genus Agonopterix; species Agonopterix arenella. Next base: position 16,928,795 of record OV656701.1, read on the forward strand.
TAATAGCAAGTTACACATTTTTTAAATCATAAATTCCACGAACTCGATATTGGCGCATACTAAGTTTTTATTAAAAAAAGTCCTATCCAGTCTTCACCAGGTCCCCGAATTTTCCATACTTGTATGTGATCTCGTTTCGGCCGCACCTCGTCCCAAATTTAATGGCGGCAGATCCCGATCATATTTACGATGTCTTACGTAGAGGATTATAATTGGAGATGCTTCTCTTTTATGCCGATATATCGGTCTTTATCAAAATAGTTTATTGAATGTGCTAGTAGTCACTTAAAGAGTCAACGGGTGTGAGTGTAAATACAATAGTTAAATGGTGCCGTAAATGTAGAATAGTGTTTAGAGTTTGTGACTTTTACCTAGTTAGTGACAATTTCCTACAATTATTTAGGATTTATCCGTGATCGTTGCTATACAGGGTTGTAACAAACCACACTAGTAATATTTAAAAAAAAACTTAAAAAAAAGCACTATAGAGTCGATATCGACATCGAAAAAAATATCTACTATCTATCGAGCACATTGGAAATGAATCTACGGAATTCGAAAAGATATTGTCTCAAAAACGTTAGGCTACAGGGCAAACCCTTAACCCGATCGTCTTTGTTTTAGGCTCTAATTATAGCTGACTAAATTGTCCAGAGGAATTTTGCTCAAATTTATGATATCATTCTTCGTTTCCAAAATATCGAGCGCCAAAATCAAAAATTCGGAAAAAAAAAATGATTTTTTTTCACTACTTAAGCCATCACTTTTTTCGTTTTTGACGTTTCCGAATAATTCTTTTTGCACCTTACAGCTTTTCGTGAAATCGGGGCCTATACTGTAGGCCTACCATGCCACCCCCGAGAAAACGATAAAAATCGAGATGTGCCTCCATCTTAATTATTTTACGTATGCCAGTAGGCCTAGCATGCCACCCCCGAGAAAACGATAAAAATCGAGATGTGCTTCCATCTTTATTATTTTACGTATGCAAGAAAGAGCGCGCATGACGTTTTTCTCGTTTAAACGCTTTGTCGTGGGTGGCATGCTATCCGTGCTGTAAGAGCGCGCATGACGTTTATCTCGTTTAAACGCTTTGTCGTGGGTGGCATGCTAGCCGTGCTGAAGCGAACGAAAAGACATTTCCAATGTCAAAACACCGATGAAACAGCAGTTTTATTTTTTCGACGTTGTCTCCAATCACCCCTTTAAATATAACTACTACTTGTTTTGTTTCACCTTGTAGTGACTATTCCATGTGGAAACAAATCTCAATGCTTTATTAAACATTCAGGTATTCTTTCATATTCGATCAGTCCATTTAAAAAAGGTATCTGCCATCTTTATTTGTATTTTAACATATAAATCATCCCGTCCAACATTTCGAAATTGAGATCTCTAATTTACGGTCGACATCCACAAAAAGATTAACATATTTCTCTGTATATAATACGACATTGAATAATATTCTTAAACCTTATTCAAGTTTTGCTTAAACTAGATCTTTATCGAACTTAAAAAAGGTTTAAATAATAAAATTGTATCAAAACAGTTTTATTTAGGCCGGCATATTAATAAATCAGTGTTTCGTGCAGCGCATTTGAATATACATTTAAATTAATACAATCATCATCAGCCTATATCTCCCGCTACAAGGGCACAAGCCTACCCACAGGGAGGGTGTATAGGCATCAGTCCACCACACGTGCCTGATACGGATTGGGAGACTTCATAATTATACGCATCTGAATTCTTTCTTTAGCGACTGCAGATTTCCTGACGATGTTTTCTTTCACCGTTTGAGAGCAGTCGGTATTACGTACATAAGTTTGAAAAAGGAATCAGGGACACCTAAAAACCATATCGTAACTTTTTTTTTGTTAATATCTTCAATGTACAGACAAATTTCCTGTTACAGTTTTATAATAGTATAGACTAATGCATAACATAATTTTATCCTAATATCTTAAGTTTTACCATTTGTATGAAGTATGATAGCTAAGGATCCAGTATGTGACAACGTACACACTTGATCAGAACTACCGGTTTCCTAAAATGTATTTTAGAGTTAGTTTTCAAATAGGCCACTGACTGAGGCCCCAGAAAATTCACTTAATCGTAATACACATTTGCTAAAAGCCGCCTTCACCTTTTGCTTTTTTTGAAAAAACAAAATGCATGGGGATTCAACACAGACCGTTGCTAATTTCTTTCTCTTTACACGAAATCGGGTAATTTATCTCCCTCGAACCAGTTCTCTCAACAATATAGGCCGCTCCACTTGCTTCCATTTCATAATACAGGGTCGGAGCTAGGCACACCAGTGCCCTTTCAAGTAGAGATACTATTCATGTCAACTTAGACCTACCTCACATAAATGGCAAGCTTGTCATTGATGACGTCTTAGGGACTAGTTATAGGCAGCAGAGCTTGATGTGATTCATTTCAATACAGGAACAAAGCAGAAGTAAAAATTTCTATGCGAACTAGCATATCACCAGCGTCTAAGATCTGTTTCGTTTGACGAGAGATAGTGAAGAACTGACTGCCAACCTCCTATAGTAGAGAGGAGCCCGAAGAAAAACACAATATTTATAAGTTCTTAGATTCTTAGATTCTTAGATTCTTTATTGTACACAAAAACATAATTATGAAAAAAAAAATTACAAGTCGTGATGTACAAAGGCGAGTTCTATTTGGTTATTTGGTTATTGGTTATTTCATGGACTGAATCAGTTTTCTTTTATCAAAGCGATATTATGATTGAAGACAATAATATGATTGAATTTGTTTCCAACTAAATTAATATTTTTTTAAATATTGTTTGTACTGTATTCGATGTCTCTGAGGCAATAGTGGATACGGTCGCATTTCCGGATAAACCTTTTATAGCGGTTCGTCTTTACTATCAGGTGAGGCGGAGGACAAAGGTTTTCATAAATCCATAAAAACGTGTATTTTATTGTCTTTTTCTATCTATAAATTAATTAAATTAATGGACTCTGTGCGTTAGCACTGCATTTTCGCTAGAGTCAAGTAGTTTGTGGGAGTATGTATCCCAATTTCAAAGATTGTTTTGGTTGCGGAGCCTTCGTGATAAGTTCAAACGCGAATAGCGCAAACAACACGCGAATGACAACCGCGGCAAAACTTGCAACGTGACTCCCTTTTGTTTTACATTTTTGGGCCCTATTTTATTAGCACTCTGAATGTGGCCCAAGATTAACAGATCTGCCGCCAGCTCTGTAGCAAAATCAAGATGGCTGCATTAAACTTGATGAGCTCATATTAAAAGAGCAATCCCCAACGTCTATCTCGAAAAAGAAATCGGTTCACAACCGTATAGTAACATTTTTATTAAAAATGTTGTATTAAAAACCTGAGTGATTAATCTTAAAGGTTGTAGGTATGCGAAATTTTATTTTAATTCTGATTGATATTTTTGTTGCTCTGAAATCTACCGTTAAATAAGTTACCTTTTACAAGAGGTTCAACCTCTTGACGCTTTTGTTTTCGATATGAAAAGTATCTAAGCAGTGTTGTTCTTTTGGTTTTCTAGGGGATAGATAGATGGCGTTACGGTCTGTGCGAATAAAGGTCAACATTTCAAAAAGTGTTTCTTTAAAATAATAAAGAGGGAGAAGATGATCAAAAAGATGCCAACGCATCTTTCTTATTTACGAATTCTCTCATATTTTATTATTTACGAATCATATTAATCGAAAATATGAAACTGTTTACGTCTGACATGGTTGTATGGATCGATCCCTTGGCATTTATAAAGAAGTCAGGCACAGTCTTGACATGATTTTGACAGGATCTTATCTACGTCTCTATGGAGCGATAATCATGACATCTGTCGAGTTTTTTAGGAACTAAATTTAAAAAAGAAACGAAAAACGCTTATTATCTGATTTAAGAGGTAGCTCTTAAATCAGATAATGAGCGTTTTTCGTTTCTTTTTTAAATTTAGTTCCTAAAAAACTCGACAGATGTCATGAGCGTAGGCTCATGTCGGTGGAGTATTCGCTAATACAGTCTCTTTTTCGCCAATTCCTTGAGTTCCTGATACGAAATGAAATCAACATTTTCCTTCAACTGCACTAGGTAACTCTGTCTTGGTCTTCCTCTGCTTCTCTTTCCCTGTATCTTTCTATCTAATGTAGTTTTATAGAAATTTTCGAGTCAAGTGTCCGATAATTTCCTACCTCCGATTGTCTATTGTTTTCAAAATATTTCTCCTTTCTTTCATCACTCTCTCCTTTTTATTATTTTGATTTTTTTTTACTGAGTTTTAAATAAACATAAACTTAAATAGCGGGTTCAGTCTATGTGTATTATTTACCGCAGTATGACATAGCAAACACGAGATAAACTTAGCGTGGACAGCGTATTTCGCAAAAGGCTTCAAGTTAAGAGGAAAACTGACATCACCTCTAAAGTACGTGCATGACACGCAAAAACTTACAACGAACGGCTTCTTGAAATAAGAGTAGGTTGTAGGCGTGCTTGAGGAAACTGTGAATCACTTGTTAAACTATAAAGCAAAGGTATATTACGCTCACAACGGTATACGAGGGGTAGTCAGAGATATTCATAGCTTAGCATTACAGCATACTGTCCTTATTAAGAGGCTATGTGAAAAAATTTGATTCTTCAAAGCGTCATATATCATGAAGTACTAACAGTAGGAGTATGATTAGCGGATATGTGTAAATTGAACATATAATTGAAGTTTTGACAAGAGCCAAAACACGATTAAGACACATTTTCTCGATAGAAAAACAAGCCAGTGTGGCCTCCGTCTTTATCGATAAACGCTTGGAACTGCTAAACGGTGAATAATAGAAACACGAAACACGAGATTTAAAAAACAGAGATTGATATTTTACAAATTTTGATTAGAGCAGAATTGAACTTACATAAATAGTACAATCACAATTAAATAAAGTTTGTTTTACGCTTGCATCGTTTCAGGCGCGCCCATCTCTTTCTCTTGCATCAGGCAGTAATATAAGCTATCACACGCTCATTTCGCTTCAATTATTTTTCGACATAGGCCCTTAAATCCAATTTCACTATTCTCATTTCAGCGATATACAAGGTGTAACAAAACATCCTAGTAAGAAATATTTAAAGGGTTGATTGGAGACCATCGTTATGAAGAGAACATGAAAAAAACTGCTTTCCCATACATTAGAGTCGACTAGGTAGGTACTGAAGTTTTGTATGAAACAGGAAATATTTTTAATTTTTTTCTACGTTGTCACCCTAAATAAATAATAAATAAAAATAAAAACGTTTTTCATTCTGTCCACAAAGTAGTTAACATAAACAATAAACGTATTTACGTTGTTATTAGTAAGCACTTAGGTTTTATACACAGAAAAAAATATCAACTAGGTTTTCGTACAACGGTACGGAGTTAATTCTTAGCACTTGTGTTACAGGCTTTGACTATTTATTATAAGGACTAGCCTTGCGGTAGCGTTTCCCTTCTGCCACGGTATAAGATTAATTAATCATGTGCATTTACATTCAATTTTATACCTTACGAGTGTTAACCCGCGACTTCGTCCGCACAAATAATATACCAGATTTTAAGTCAGATCATTAGCTATCAAACAAAAAAGTTTCATTAAAATCGGTTCAGTAGTTTTTGCGTGATACTCGTTCAAACAAACAAACAAACACCCAAACAAACACACAAACAAACAGACAGACAAAAATTGGTGAAATGGAATCAGGGACACCTAAAAACCATATCGTAACTTTTTTTTTGTTAATATCTTCAAAGTACAGACAAACTTCCTGTTACAGTTTTATAATAGTATAGATCACTAAACGAGACAGCCTATAATCGCGAAACAATCATTTTGAACTTAGAACATTTGGGAATCGCACTTGGGACTTCTTTTCATGATTTTTAACGTTCAAAATTAGAATCTAAAGTTATGGGGAATAAAAGAATTACACGCGTAACTAGTCCCTATATAAGTAGTCAAAGGTTACAGGTCACCAGGCTTCCAGACCAGGCTAAAGTATTCTACTTTGATGGTCTAAACAGACCCTTTGAATATTACTAGGGTATTTTGTGACACCCTATAGTAGGTACTGAATCTTAGACCAATATCTCAGTTTTAAAATTAAGTTTGTAATATTTTGTGAGAACTAAACTAACCTGTCCATTGACACATTGTTGTATTGTTATGTAACGGAAATTACGGAAGAGAGCACATTTTATCTTAACTAAGTATTATAAAACTGTAACAGAAGTGTGTCTGTACATTGAAGATATTAACATGAAAAAGATTACGGTTATTAGGTATCCCGGATTCTTTTTTAGAATTTTTGTCTGTCTGTTGGTTTTTTTTGTGTTTGTAACAGCAAAATACTGAACCGATTTTCATGAAACTTTTTTTTTTTTATAGCTTAATTAATTAACTCTAGTAATAAATTAAAGACCTACATGCTCTCAAATAAGGAATTACTTTCACGTAGTGGTCTATAGATACAACTTATTACAAACTTACTGACTATAAGGAACAGCGGGCAATTGGGGCTTCTACTTACAAATCGCAAGCAAAAGCTCCAATTTAACTCGCTCCTTCCCCATACATCATTATATTACATTAGATAAACTCAGCTATGCTTCAATAGCTCATTAGTACTGCTAACGTTCTATCACGTAATGCTATTAAATTGTATCGTATATCGGCGTCCAGCCGGGACCGGCCGTGATGGCATTTGTTAGATTACGGTCGATACAGATATTTTAGACTTTTTTTGTGCTTTAACTACTGGTCTTACTAATAGGGCGTACGAGTCACGTTACAGGTTCTGACCCGAGCACTTGTCTCGCGTGGTTTTCGCGCGTCGCGTTTTTGCGAGCCACGAGGCTCCGCAATCCTCAATCTATTCTTGTTCTTGACCAAAAACAATCCCCGAGATTGGGTGATCCTGATTGATTCTCCCATAAACTACTTGACACTGGCGGCAATGCAGTGCTAACGCACAAGCAAGAGTCCATTCGTTATAAATAAAAAAAATAAAAAAAGTAGGGCGTACGTGTGAGGCTTTATCTGCTTTATTTAGGTACATATTCTTCTACGCAATACGTACATACATTCACGACCTTAACATCGATTTCAGGGTGGTTAGAAACATTGTTACAACTACCAACTACTTTTAACATGCAGTAGATAGCAAGACTCGCCATTTACATAACTACTAAACCATCAACATTATAATTGTGTGTCATTTATCTATCTATACTATTATAAAACTGTAACAGGAAATTTGTCTGTACATTGAAGATATTAACAAAAAAAAAGTTACGATATACTTTTTAGGTGTCTCTGATTCCATTTCACCAATTTTTGGATTTTTTGTCTGTCTGTTTGTTTGTGTGTTTGTGTGTTTGTTTGAACGAGTATCACGCAAAAACTACTTAACCGATTTTGATGAAACTTTTTTTGTTTGATAGCTTATGATCTGACTTAAAATCTGGTATATAATTTGTGCGGACGAAGTCGCGGGTGAACGCTCGTATAAGATAAAGTCTAACAAAATTAGGTGAAACTATTTTAATGGGATGATCAGACCATCATACAGAACTACTTTCTCTATGGGACCAATATCTAAATCGCGAAAAAATATCAGCTTTTCCATACAAACCTACTCGACCTAAATGTATGGTTAGTAAATTGTTTCATCTAAGTTTGTTAGACTTTATATTATATTAAATAGATAGAAAAACAATTTATTTGCATAAGTAACACACATTTATTTTTAATGGCACACAATTTTCACATTTACATAAACCATCAAAATTATAATCTAAGTGATTTCGACTTTGGTCCTATTGAGAAAGTGGTTCAGTTTGATGGTCTGATCATCCCCTTAAATAACCGTCAACATTAAGAAGGACTTTCTTGTAAACAAACGACTAGATATTTCTTTCTGTGTGTTTGTTTCAAATGGTGATTAGATTGTTCGCGTATCAATGTTTATAGCCACCTATGAGGAAATTATGGTTGTGGGTTGTTAATAATAGGATGAGTCTTTTTGTTTTGAGCAAGATAATTCAAAACCCTAACAAAACTATTTCTAAACATCTGTAAATCAATTTACATACGAAAGATATAACTAAAATTATATCCGTTTTTCCATCATTGCAGAAAAGCGAGCTTACTCTTCAAAGATTGCAAAGGGCCTATCTAACAATTTTAGCCACTACAAAAAAGCTGCAAGTTTCCTTAGTAACAAGTCAACTAAGATTTTGTCAATTGCCAAGACAATGTATGAGTCAGCCAGATTCTTGAGATCGCTCGTAACATGAGTAGTAAAAGTAGTCCACGACGCTGCGACTGCGGTTTCTTTATGATTTATGAATTGTGCCGGTACACTTTATTTGAACAGGAAATGAGATACGTGCTGTAACGCTTCACATGAGCTTTTTGTTCTTTTCCTCCGGTAAATACTTATACAACTACATATAATAAGATCTTTAGATGGTTTTTTAAGCAAATGATCAGACCATCAAACTGAACTACTTTTTCCATGAGAATCGCGAAAATTAGAATTCTGCTGTTCAATACGAAACTGCAAACCTACTCGATTCAAAATTTATGGGACAAGACAATTGATATTTTTCTGCTATTTCAATGTTGGTTCACAAAGAGAACATTTTTTAGTTTGATCATCTACATAAAAACGGTCGATAAGAGTATATACACTTTTCAAATTAAAGATTGAAAAATTTCGCCACCGAGCCCACTACCCAGAGAACGAACGAATTTCGTTCTCTGGGTAGTGGGCTCGGTGGCGAAATTGGATAACGCAGTTCCCCGGTTTGGAAAAGTGCGGGTTCAAGTCCCGCCCGAGACAAATTTTTCAATCTTTAATTTGATTCGAAATAGCACAACATGGCTATAACATGTTTAAAAATCAATAATATTCGAGATATACACTTTTGATATCAAAAATTAATTTAATCTAAGGCTTAGCTACGATTTCACACTTTAAAAAGATAAATGTTACTACCACCACGAAAGGGGTTATTGTTGTCAGTTTATTATGTATTGTCTGATGATGAAAGACCCCATACAGGGTGTAAGGAAAAATATCAATAACCTTTAAACCACTTACTCTCCCCATCAAACTGAACCACTTTTTTCTATGGGAGCAAACCTGTCAAAGCAAAAAAAAAAACAGCTGTCTCTTACATTTGAGTCGTGTAAGTATTTCCAGTTTAGTATGGAACAGCAGATTTTTTTTGCGCTGACATGTTTGCTTCCATAGTCAAAGTTGTTCAGTTTGATGGGTAGAGAATGTGGTTTAAAGGTTAATGATACTTTTCCATAAAACCTGCATAACTCTTATTTATCTATCCAATCATCATCATCAGCCTATAGACGTCCCACTGCAGGTCACAGGCCTACCCTTAGGGAGGGTGTATGGGCATTAAGTCCACCACGCCTGCCTAATGCGCATTGGTAGACTTAACATACATCAGAATTTCTTCTTCAGTGTATGCAGGTTTCTCAAGATGTTTTCCTTCACCGTTTGAGAGCAGTATCTATCCTATATACATATATATAAATAAAGATGTACATTTGGTGTGTCTTATATATTATTATTAGGGGGGGTTTTTGGGCCTTGACAGGCTTGCTGAGCCTTATATAAGGCTGGATGGAAAATTTTCGGAAAAATGATGATTTTTCATTATCTTGTGTTTTTCATTAAAAACTTTAGTTTTAAGAAAGTATTGTTACGAGCGACGGGTTTCGGGATTGGAGTGAAACGCTAAGTCCAATTTATTTACAGAGTTTATTGGGTTACACACTTACACACGGACCACCTCGCAGAGGTTCCCCTTTTAACAGTCCTCCTCGCAGGGGTTTCCCCTCTCACCACTTTCACTGTTCACTACGTCACGACGCGCGACACGCTATGACGTCACGACGCACGGCACTATGACGTCACGACACGCGACACACACTACACTGCACTAGACTGACACTTGTCTACTCACTGTTCCACTTTACTTTGCACTTTACTTTTCACTAGTACTTTTCCACTTTTACTTTTCTTCCTTTTTGCTTCGTACTTTTCACTGTTAAATCAATACTGACTTGCGTCCGCAAACTCGCGGCCTTATATACTCCTTAGAATTTTCTAGATGCCCGAATTTCGTTAGTCTTTTCTTTATTCCTTTGTTCCCTTCCGGATATTTCTTAATCCCGCCTTCCTTCTCGAATTTTCCTAAACACGCCCCTTTTTATTGTTTCTTTACAAATATTTCTTCTCTCTCTTCGTTCTAGAACATTCCTATTGTTTTTGGTTCTTTTCAAATATTCCTTCTCTCTCTGTTTTCTAGAACATTTCTAAACACGCCCATTTTCTGTCTCTTTCCAAATATTTTTACTCCCTCTTACTTTTCTAGAACATTTCCAACAACAATAAAATCTAGAAATATTTTCGACGAGTCTCGAACCATCGACCCCCGGCACGGGAGTCCATGCGTCGACCGCCGAGCTACGAAGCTTGTTGACAGACCGGCCGAATTTTTGAATGCCTTTCTATAGCTGCGTCATTTCACAGCATCCGTGACACTGCCCCTCCCTTAGTTCTGCTCGTCCCGAGCATCATTACTTCCGAAATAACGAGCTAACCGGTCAACGTACACTATCTTCAACGGGCTCCTCGGCGATCGTTGGATTCGATATGTGACGTCATTTATTTTGGTCACTTCCTCATACGGCTCTTCCCAACTTGCCTGTAACTTCGGGCACTTCCCTTTCTTACGAACCGGGTTATACAGCCAAACCGGTGTTCCTTCCTCCTCCTCACGAGCAAACGGAATGCGCCTAGGTCGTTGCTTGATTGGCGCCACATCTCCTGTATTAATCGTGAGCTTCACCAGGTCGGTTCTACCAATATCTGCGCCGTTCTTAGAGAGCCAGTTCTTTGCTATCACAGTCGGTGACTTAGTCAAATCTTTGCTGGAGTCTTCCATAACTTTCGGTACTACATCCCCCTCAGCCTTACGATTCCTAGGAGGATTATCCTCATAGTGATCAACAACCTCCTCCTTCTCAATCGTCAGGTTCACATCTCCGACGTTAAGTATCGGGTTCGAAGTAGATGAAACTGATCTAATAACTGTCCTCGTCGAAATCCAACAAGATTCAGTTTTAACCTTTTCCATCACAGCACTTCCCCGTGGTAATCTCCCATCGTTACTCTTGGGCAAAACAACAGGTACCACGGTCTGTGATCTAGGCTTGAAAACTATTCTTCTCACATAGTAGACCTTTCCCGATGACCCACCTTTCATCGGGACCTCCTCTGTGTTACACAGTAATACGCCGTTTTTCATGTCTATATTGCACTGGTGACTTTGTAAGAAATCTAAGCCAATGATGCAATCGTCCACTATTTCAGCTACAATCACCTCATGTTTGAAAGGAGTTTTCCCGATCTTAATCGAAACTGCCAACTCTCCCCTAACAGGTATGCGCTGGCCAGTAGCTGTTGTTAACTGTAGGTTGGTTTGCTGCACAACTCGTTTCTGATAACTTTCCATATCGCTTATCAGTCGAGCATTGATTACCGTCCTCGAAGCTCCGGTATCCAAAGTTAATTGACAGCTTCTACCATTGACCTCTCCTTCAACTAACAGACTATTTCCGTCCGATGTTTGTTTGACTCCAATGGTTGGATTTGCAACATAACCGCCCAGCGCCCTCCAGTTTTCCTGCTGCTCATCAGTCGAGACTCCTATATCCCGACGGCCTGTACGCTTCGGGCAAGAGCTGCGAATATGCCCCAGTTCACCACACTCGTAGCACACATAACGACGGCCTGTACGCTTCGGGCAGGAGCTGCGAATATGTCCTCGTTCACCACACTCGTAGCACACATAATTGACGCTTCGATTTCTCGTCACTGATGCTCCAGTCGCCACAATCTCCCTACACCGAGCGGAATGAGGATCCTGACGTACGGCTTCCACTTCCAATGCATGAGCAACAGCGTCCCTGAGTGTAACATGGTGTCCAAGTCGCACTGCAGCTCGCACCTCCGGGTCCCGTATCCCATCCGTAAAGGTCTGCAGGAGCATGTTATCGATAACTGCCGGTGACGACTGAAAAGCCTTTCGCACGAGCTTTTCCACTTCCACGGACCATTGTTGCAGACTCTCGTTAGCATTTTGATTACTTTCCCTCAATCGCGCCCTATACACGTGTTCAAGATGTCGATCGCCAAATCTAACCTCCAGAGCTCCGAAAAGATTGTCGAACGTCAGGTTTCCGCTGGCTCCTACGGCTTCCAATACGGTGAGAGCCTGTCCTTGGAGTGCTAATATCAACGCAGGTTCCGCCTCCTCTTTGCCCCAGCCATTAACCTTCATTGCTGTCTCAAATTGTAGCTTAAAGGCGGCCCATGACGTCAGTCCATCGTAAACCGGAGTCTTAACACCTTTTGGTTGTAAGGGTGAGTCAAAAACAGCAGCGACACGACTATGAGATTTGCTCTGCTCAACTTCTCGCCGGATTTTGGCAAACTCACCCTCCACACGGTCCAGCCTCCCTCCGAACTCACCCTTCACATGATCCAACCTCCCTTCGAACTCGCCCTTCACATGATCCAACCTCCCTTCAAACTCGCCCTTCACACGATCCAACCTCCCTTCTACGGCTTCGACTCTCTCTACTGCCTGCTGCAAGCCTTTCGTAATATCTTTATGAAGGGCCTCCTGCATCGTGCGCATTTGTTCTTCCATCATGTGTGCCTGCTTCTCCTGACGGCGAGCTTGTTCCTCTTGACGGCGAGCTTGTTCTTCCATCATGCAAGCCTGCTCCTCTTTCAGTGCGCGCAGTTGTTCCTCCTGACGGCGAGCCTGCGCCTCCATCATAAGCTGGATTTGATAGAGGAAGTTTCCCGGGTTCTGCTCCGGAGTGCGCTGCACTTCACCTCCCTCAGGTCTTCTCACTGGAGTGCGCTGCACCTCAGTTGTAAGGGCCGCATCTTCCTGCCGCGCTTCCGACATGGCCCGGGTGGTGACTCCCTTTAATTCCTTTGGCACCAGCGGCATCTTACTCCAATCCCACTTCTGACACCAAATGTTACGAGCGACGGGTTTCGGGATTGGAGTGAAACGCTAAGTCCAATTTATTTACAGAGTTTATTGGGTTACACACTTACACACGGACCACCTCGCAGAGGTTCCCCTTTTAACAGTCCTCCTCGCAGGGGTTTCCCCTCTCACCACTTTCACTGTTCACTACGTCACGACGCGCGACACGCTATGACGTCACGACGCACGGCACTATGACGTCACGACACGCGACACACACTACACTGCACTAGACTGACACTTGTCTACTCACTGTTCCACTTTACTTTGCACTTTACTTTTCACTAGTACTTTTCCACTTTTACTTTTCTTCCTTTTTGCTTCGTACTTTTCACTGTTAAATCAATACTGACTTGCGTCCGCAAACTCGCGGCCTTATATACTCCTTAGAATTTTCTAGATGCCCGAATTTCGTTAGTCTTTTCTTTATTCCTTTGTTCCCTTCCGGATATTTCTTAATCCCGCCTTCCTTCTCGAATTTTCCTAAACACGCCCCTTTTTATTGTTTCTTTACAAATATTTCTTCTCTCTCTTCGTTCTAGAACATTCCTATTGTTTTTGGTTCTTTTCAAATATTCCTTCTCTCTCTGTTTTCTAGAACATTTCTAAACACGCCCATTTTCTGTCTCTTTCCAAATATTCTTACTCCCTCTTACTTTTCTAGAACATTTCCAACAACAATAAAATCTAGAAATATTTTCGACGAGTCTCGAACCATCGACCCCCGGCACGGGAGTCCATGCGTCGACCGCCGAGCTACGAAGCTTGTTGACAGACCGGCCGAATTTTTGAATGCCTTTCTATAGCTGCGTCATTTCACAGCATCCGTGACAGTATGTAGAATCATCACTGCAGGGTAAAGGCTCTCATGAATAATGGTGAGAGGGAGAGGGACATACTCCAATGGCCAAACAATTTTTAAAAATCCTATTATTTTTAATTATTATTTACTCTAGTACCTACGTCTTAGTAAATAAACATGAATATGCCAACCGTACCTCAACTGTCATACAGACAGCAGAAACAGAGACCGACGCACAGACGAACTGTCAGCCCGACGACAAATGATTGGCCAAGCAGGTGCACCCATTGACTGCGCCAGCGCAATCTGTATTATCTATCGCCGATGAATATCGCGATGCTCTGAGATCTTGTGCGGTCCCACATGCATTAGAATTTTAATGTGACTAATGTTTTGATGGAATGTCACTTTGAGAATTCAATGTGTTTTGTGGTATACTTACAGGGTGTAAACCAAAGAAGTCAAAACGAGATATTTTATTTTATGAAACCAGAAAAATTATATTCTGGAAGCTTCTTAGACCCTTAAACACAAAAATAACACTCTATTTTCATTCACAAATTCAATAATGTAGGAAATTATGGATGTTAAAAAGATTTTCAGTTTTGAGTCCCTTGGGAACCATATTTTGTACAGGAGTGCGATTTTTGAATCTCATACGTTGAACTCTGAGGTTGGAAATGTATGGAGGTCAAATCAGAAGTAGAAAGATACATACCTCCATACTAATTTTGACATTTTCAACTCCTGAGCTCAGCGAATGTCGAAAATCGCACTCGTGAATCGATAAATAGATACATTTCTATCTTGAATTGTTAGCTGTGTGGTTTCGGCTTAGGATGGAACACCTGATTTTCTTCTGTGGGTGTAGGACGAGGTGAATAAGAGATTTAGGGTTTCATATGCAGTTTATTTGTGGGAGAATGGATAGCCACCACTTTACTAAAACTAGGCTAAAAGTTAGCCTTGCCACAATTGCCTCTATGCAAGAATGGAAGGTGGCAGTTGTAGCAATGTTTCCGAGCACCCCAATAGGGAGTATGGGCGTGAGTTTGTGTTCTATCTTGAAACCTTAATTGTGCTAGCTAATGTTGTGCCTAGCTCTTTGATTAAACTAAAAAAGCGGAAGCTAGGTGACGTTCTTGAATAACGTACCCGAAAAATGGACCTGCTTTCCATGTATCTTACGAGTGAAAAATAATACCGTGTTATTAGATTTTTCTTTTTGAATGATTTTTACAAAGACCTTTATTCTGCCTACAATAAAAAAAGTATCTCAATCACGCACAGTAATTCGTATTGCATCTAAGAAAATTAACGCGACGGGGGTTCAATTTATACGATTCACGCGCTATAGGCTGGTCACCAATCTACGTTATTATAATTTAACGAGCGTTAACCCGCGACTTCGTCCGCACAAATTATATACCAGATTAAAGTCAGATCATAAGCTATCAAACAAAAAAAGTTTCATCAAAATCGGTTCAGTAGTTTTTGCGTGATTCTCGTTCAAACATACAAACACGCAAACAAACACACAAACAAACAGACAGACAAAAAATTCAAAAATTGGTGAAATGGAATCAAAGACATCTAAAAACCATATCGTAACTTTTTTTTTGTTAATATCTTCAATGTACAGACAAACTTCCTGTTACAGTTTTATAATAGTACGAGCGTTAACCCGCGACTTCGTCCGCACAAATTATATACCAGATTTTAAGTCAGATCATAAGCTATCAAACAAAAAAAGTTTCATCAAAATCGGTTCAGTAGTTTTTGGGTGATACTCGTTCAAACAAACAAACAAACAAACACACAAACAAACAGACAGACAAAAAATCCAAAAATTGGTGATATGGAATCAGGGATGCCTAAAAACCATATCGTAACTTTTTTTTTTAATATCTTCAATGTACAGACAAACTTCCTGTTACAGTTTTATAATAGTATAGATTAAAGGCTTAGCTACAATTTCACACTTTAAAAAGACAAATGGGATTATTGTTTTCAGTTTAAGTGGCAGTATTTGATTTCCGCCAAGCAACGTCTAATAACCTCTAATAACCTCTAATATCTCTAATACCTATAACAACGTCTAATACCTATTTGAAAGAAAAATATATTTGCTTCTTAATGATAAGAACTGCAGATCTTGTTTCATGTTGATGTTTGACCTTTAATATTGATTCATGTCTGAGAAATTTATTCGGTGTTTTTATAAAAACAACTTCTAAATATTTTTTAAGATTTAGTTGCAGTAAATAACATTCTGGACCAATACACAATTTGAGAAAAAACGGGATATCACCCCTTTTTGGTTGACATACCACATATCCGCACCAAGCGCCTTTCTGAATCTTTTATAATGCGCACAGCCAAGGAGTGGAACGCCCTGCCTGCGTCAGTATTTCAGAGCGCTTACAACCCGAATTCCTTTAAAGTACAAGTGAATAGGCTTCTTCTGGGTGAGCTCGCTACATCTTCGACCCCATCTTCGTCCTGAGGACTAGATTGAGGTCAAGAGCAAACCCATAAGTAATAAAAAAAAAATTGAGAAAAAAGGCCAGAAAAAGATCTATGTAGCATGAGCCGAGTAGAAGAGCGCGATGAAAACTCATTTTGCCTTTATATTTTTTTTTTAATATTTTTTCTTTCTTTAATTAGGTTAGGTTATTTAGATTATTGTGAATTTAATCGGCTAGGAGTAGCATCCTTGTAAGTACTGTAAATAAAACTACCTTTTATTAGTTACATTTTTGTTCAGGAAAAAGTAACTACCTACTACATATTATTCTCCGTGTATATAAAATTAAATTATGTAATATCGCATAAACTTAAAAAAAATGAGCAAGAAAACTAGCTCAATCCACCAATTTATTACCCATTTCCTTTCTCAGTAAATACCCTATTTCTGGAATACCTCAGTCATCCTACTTTACTGGTTCTCAAACAACAATACCTAAATATTTATTATGGTAGCGGTTCAGCCCAAGTCTCACGGTAACCTGTCAGAACTAATGTTGTTTATGTCAAGTTGAATCGATTCGTATTCGAATGTATGCAGTTTCCTGCGGCTGCCATACGAATTTGAACTGTCAACTGGTGTGTCGAAATTGTTTGGTTTAGTGGTTTTTGGTAAAAATCGTCGAAGGCAATATTAAGGTTTTGGAGATTTTAGGTATTGGAAACGGAATATTATTGAAACTTTGTTTGTAATTTTAGATTTTCATCTTTGACTGCCATCGCATGGTTGTTATCGCTTAGTTCTCATTCCTTGATTCTTGATTTTCATACTTTGATTGTCATCCGTTGATTGTCATTGCTTGATTGTCATCCATTGATTATCATTTTAGATTTTCATCTTTGATTATCATCCCTTGATATGAACCTTTGACTGTCATCGCTTGGTTGTCATCGCTTGGTTGTCATCCCTTGGTTGTCATACTTTGATTGTCATCCGTTGGTTTTCATTGCTTGATTGTTATCCCTTGATTGTCATTTTAGATTTTCATCTTTGTTTATCATCCCTTGATATGAACCTTTGACTGGCATCACCTGGTTGTCATCGCTTGATTTTCATCCCTTAAATTGTCATACTTTGACTGTCACCCGTTGATTGTCATTGCTTGATTGTCATTCCTTGATTGTCATTCCTTGATTGTCATCCGTTGATTGTCGTTGTTTGATTGTCATCCTTTGATTTTTATCTTTTTGTCCCTCGTATAACTGTCGTATTCGATGCCACATGCAAAGCCTGTCGTATATATTAAGACAGCAAATTACTTTTACGTTGCTGTTTATATGTTTTCCTGTAACAATTTTCTGATGTTTCATACGACAGTTACACATGTTACGACAGTTAGATTTGATTGACATCCTCCTGCGTCCTATTATTTGAGGGCAGATATTGTCATACATATCTAACTATTCTGTGGCCGTAATTTCGACCCTTACACCTTTCTTTCACATATTATTGTAATTTTAATCTTGTTCAGTTAATTTTATTTTATGTGTTGCACTGCGAAACCGATTGAGATATATAAATGCAACTTTTTGGTAATCTATTTTGATTTTAGTTTTAATTTTATTAAAATGGATTTAAACAGCGTAGCCTTTTATGCGTTCAAAGTTAAAAAAAAATTACCTAGCATTATTCATCCGTAGGATCATCGTACACGAACTACTACCGCTAATAATTAGTCAGATGCCTAGTACAAAAAGTTATCACAGAAATAGTCAATTATTTAACGCATTGGATACATTGTATAATACAAGATGACAATATAATGTACTTTCTCCAATAAGTGATAAATTTACGCAATATTTTCGTACGTTTTCACCAAAAAACATTGTTGAATCGATAATAGGTTGTTACATTATACACTTAAAGTTCACGTATTAAAGTCAAAGGACAAAAACATTAATCGCTCAAAACGAGGAGCTTGAATAAATAATTATTAATAACCGTATAACTTGACAACGATAATACTGTATGTATTTAACTTTAGATGAAGTCGGTTAAAAAAGGCTGGTAACCCAATGTAACCCATTTGTGTGTTTAAATATATTCTTCCGGATTTTTTTATAAAGTTGTTTAGTTTGACGGTCTGAACCACTCCTGAAAGTTTCGGAACGGTAAAAAAATCATCCGGTATTTAATATCTTGGATAAATTGGAGCCGAGGTGGTAGCATTTTTTTAAATGTTTTATCAAAAATAATGTATTGTAATAATGACGATGGCCGATATGATCAGTTTAACTATAAGACAAAAAAATACTATACAAGGTGTAAACTTAAATGCATTACATAATGAGCTTTAGACCAAATAATTCTAACTACAGAAGTGCGATTTTTGAATTTTGAAAGTCATACTTTGAAATCAGCAGTAAAAAAGTATGAAGTTTGTGTATTCTCGATCACGATTTCGAATTCAAAAATAGCGGTTGGTCTATCTTTGTCTGAAGTGCTATTTTTGATCCGAAATCATGAGCGAGAATACACTTTTCTACTGCTGATTTCAACGTATGACTTTCAAAAATTGCACTCCTGGACCAATTTTGAAATTACAAGAAAAAAACAGATAATTCATTATACAATTTCAATGGATACCTACTCAATCAAAATTGTATGAACCTTCCTGGTTTGATCCCAGCGTTGGATGAGACAAGTGCCTATACCTTTTTTTAAGGAACTGTTTTGTATATGTTAGCAACAAATGTTCTTCTTTGGAGTTAAAACCAACAAATATACCAACCGTAGAAAACTGCGGTTCCAAACATTTTCTTATATAAGATCTAACAAAATTAGGTGAAACTATTTTAAGGGGATGATCAGACCATCAAACTGAACAACTTTCTCTATGGGACCAATATTGAAATCGCGAAATAAAAATCTACTGTTCCATACAAACCTACTCGACCTAAATCTATGGGACAGCAGATTTTTTTTTCGCGAATTCGATATTGGTCCCATAGAGAAAGTTGTTCAGTTTGATGGTCTGATCATCCCCTTAAAATTGTTTCAGCTAATTTTGTTAGACCTTATATAAGGTCTAACAAAATTAAACATAAAGCCATAAACATACAATGTATTATCTCATGTAACATACAATGTATTGTCTCATGTATTCTCGCTCATGATTTCGAATTGAAAAATAGCGTTTTGTCTATCTTCGTCTGAAGTGCTATTTTTGAATCCGAAATCCTGAGCAAAAATACACTTTTCTACTGCCGATTTCAACGTATGACTTTCAAAAATCGCACTCCCGGACCAATTTTGAAATCGCAAGAAAAAACAGATGTTTCATATAAAATTTCAATGGATACCTACTCGATCGAAATTGTATGAACCTTCATGGTTTGATTCCAGCGTTGGATGAGACTCGTGCCTATATGTTTTTTTTTTGGAACTGTTTAATATATTTTAGCAATAAATGTTCTTCTTTAGAGTAAAAACCAACATATATAATGAACCGCAGTAAACTGCTTATAAACTGCAAATATTATTTTATTAAGATAACATTATTTTAGTTAGTAAATAAAATGTATTTGGAGGTTTTTGGCCGGAAAGCTACGTTTGGTGCCCACATAAAAAAAAAATAGCCGTGGTGCTCCAGTGGCGAGTAACCTTGCCTGCCGTGCAGGAGGCGATGGTTCGATCCCCGTCCAGGCCGACTCGTACCAATGAGTTTTTCGGAATTTATGTACGATTTGTAACACCACTGGCTTTTCGGTGAAGGAAAACATCGTGAGGAAATCTGCATGCTTCAATATCGAGGCATGTATTGTACCTACTGTCCATTACAAGTGGCGACGGGCTCACTCCCCGTCACACTGGGCAGAGTTTCGGTACTACTAGTGAAACGTGGATCTGAACTTTCAGAATATCTCTGACTACCCCCTCGGGGAATATAGTCGTGAGCATATGCTATAAAAAAAAATTGAAAATGTTGTGGCATCCGACCCCACCTCTGATCGTAGCAGGTATCCCGTTCCATCAGATTCAGGAGGGTAAAGGACCCATTCGTCGTCAGGTTTTTGAATCAAAAGATTTACATGAGATAATACATTGTATGTTTATGGCTTTAAAATACCAACAGTACAAAAAACGCCCTAATTACCTTTGTCGGGTTATATCGGTATAAGTACTAAAATTTTATGACACAGTAAATTGAATATTGTAAATCATAAAAACAATCACTATAATTGACTTTAACTGCGAACATGGCATTTTTTATGTACCAATTAATATTAAGTAAATATTGTATAAATTAAGTGTTGTGATATCAATTTTCGAGTTAAAGGTTAATTTGTTGACTATACTTTATGAATGGAGGTTTACAAAAATACAAAATATAAAAATTCTTTTAGGGTAGCTATTTTTATAGTTTTGACAAAATAGTTTGAATTTGACTTGGTGGTGGTGGTTGTTTACAGGAGTTACATAGGAATTATTGGAAGGCCTATGGTTGATTTTTTATACTTTATATATTATTTTTATACTTTATTATTTTTATACTTTTTATACTTTATAGATATAATTATCTTTTATACTTACTTAATAATAAGGATGAGTCCCTACCGGCGTACGAACAAACCAGTTATGGTTTTTAGTACGTTGATATTTGTTAATTTAAGTAAACAGTGTATTGTCATGTATAAATAAATAAATAAATAAAATTTAAAAAAGCAATTCCTGGAACCTACTTGAAACGTACTTTATTTCCACAATAAAAATAACAAAATAAAGTGACCAAAAATTGTACAAAATGAAGACAAATTTCATGTTATTGTATTGTATTTCAGTATAGTAGATTAGTGACATGGATGGATTGTTTATACAAAAAACACCAAGACATGCGGTGTTTATGTGTGTGAAAGCTGCCCACCCATCAAAAACCATGAAAAAACTGAAATCTTAAAAATTGTTGCAACTCAATTTAAAACAAAAAAAAAACAAATTTATGAAATATGAGCGTTAGCTCAATACAATTTTTAAGTTTTCAGTTTTTTCATGGTTTTTGGATGGGATGTTAACACCCGCGACTTCGTCCGCACAAATTATATACCAGATTTTAAGTCAGATCATAAGCTATCAAACAAAAAAAGTTTCATCATTCTGCGTGATACTCGTTCAAACAAACAAACAAACAAACACCCAAACAAACACACAAACAAACAGACAGACAAAAAATCCAAAAATTGGTGAAATGGAATCAGGGACACCTAAAAACCACATCGTAACCTTTTTTTTGTTAATATCTTCAATGTACAGACAATTTTCCTGGTACAGTTTTATAATAGTATAGATGATACTCGTTCAAACAAACAAACAAACAAACACCCAAACAAACACACAAACAAACAGACAGACAAAAAATCCAAAAATTGGTGAAATGGAATCAGGGACACCTAAAAACCATATCGTAACTTTTTTTTTGTTAATATCTTCAATGTACAGACAAACTTCCTGTTACAGTTTTATAATAGTATAGATTAAAAAAAAGTAAATATTAATAAATTATTTCGGTTAAGTTTTTTTTTAAACTACTTCGTGTAGATTTACTTATTTATTTACAGTCAGTAATGGGTTTACTGTTTTAACTTAGTTGTTCTGAAAATAGTTTTTACAATATACACTTTACATGAACAGTATAGGCTTGAGTTTTAAATGGCACCTAAGTAAAAACAAAACTGCCTCTTAAGGTCCATACAAAAGTTTGACGCACAATACGCGTAGACGGAATTAATAAAAGTAATATTTTATATATGGAAAAATTGTTTAGAAAATCTAGTTGCCGCGTCACAAATAACATTTGCAATTTATAATATAATTACGAAGATATAAAGCTTTTAAAATGTTGTATGAAAAATTTCAAAGCTTAGCTAGCTAGCTTTATATCTTCGTAATTATTTTATAAATTGCAAATGTTATTTGTTACGCGGCATTTAGATTTTCTAAACTATTTTTCCATATATACAAAGTTACTTATATTAATACCGTGTACGCGTATTGTGCGTCAAAGTTTTGTATAAAATTGACCCCTCTGCAAACGCCTTAAAACCTAACAGTAGTACGAACCACACCTATTTGAAGAAGCAACAACGTCATGTAAGCGCGGGATCGTTTGAAATATGCCCTTATTTACATGCGCCACGCCAGCGGCAGAGGTGCCGAGAGTTATGCATTTGACCCCCTGACTTGCATTTGCAAGAGGCCACTTGTGGCTTAAACATAGTTTGTAATAAGTATGTTTTATGTAGATGCAACTGTAAGCGACAGTATCAAAAACCAGCCCAGAGCGAGTCGGATTCGCACACCGAGGGTTCTGTACCACCACACAATCTATACTATTATAAAACTGTAACAGGAAGTTTGTCTGTACATTGAAGATATTAACAAAAAAAAAGTTACGATATGGTTTTTAGGTGTCCCTAATTCCATTTCACCAATTTTTGGATTTTTTGTCTGTCTGTTTGTTTGTGTGTTTGTTTGGGTGTTTGTTTGTTTGAACGAGTATCACGCAAAAACTACTGAACCGATTTTGATGAAACTTGTTATGTTTGATAGCTTATGATCTGACTTAAAATCTGGTATATAATTTGTGCGGACGAAGTCGCGGGTTAACGCTCGTTTTTTGATAAAACTGCCATAATGACATGTCATCATCATCATCATATCAGCCATTAAACGTCCACTGCTGGACATAAGCCTCCCCCAAAATGGGGGGATTTGCAATAATCGCCACGCTTCGCAGGCGGGATGTATGTAATGACATGTATTCTGTGAAAATTTCAACGTCTCGCTATTAAGGTTCAAAAGATAAAGCCCTTTAAACTTAGGTTGTACTTATAATATAACAGACGAACGGACGGCAACGTATAAGCTTAGTAATATGGTCTCGTTTGCTCCCTTTGGGTGCAGAACCCTAAAAATGAGCACAGAATATTTTGACACGTTTTAGGTTCGATTTTATTGTGTTCTTCTTAGCAAAATTTTGAATTAGGTGAGCGGATTGGTAGAGTCGGATTTGTTGCTGATTGGTAGAGACGCGTTACAGATCGACTGTTGAAGTAGTTATATCAGTAGGCCTTCCGAGTTAATACTAATATACTATAGTACATTTTCGCTCCCAGTAGTTACTTTGAGATAATATTTACATAAATAAAGCGCACTTAAACTATAGTAATGAATTACCCAACCAAATATTCAAGGTATAGACTCTATTATTTTTACATATTCTGCTGTATTCTTCTGTATTCTCGTGTGTAAAGTGTGTAATTATTTTTTAAATTACGAATTATGAATGACACGTATAAGTAGAGCAATTATAATTTACAATAAAGAATATTTCTATTCCTGAAACAAAATGATATACAGGGTCCTTCTTAATATGCTGAGACTTTTTAGGGGATGATCAGACCGTCAAACTGAACTACTTTCTTTGTGGCACCAACATCGAAATCACGAAAAAAAATCAGATCTTTCATACAAAACTGCAAACCTACTCGAACCAAACGTATGGGAAAGCAGATTTTTCTTTTTGCGATTTCGATGTTGGTCCCATAGAGAAAGTTGTTCAGTTTGACGGTCTGATCATCCCCTTATAAAGTGTCAGCATATTAAAGGACCCTGTATTCTATTCCTAAATTATTTTATTCATTATAGGATGCTGTGTCCTGCAGTAAGCCGTATACAGGATCATGATGATGATGACACTACCACATACAAATTAAACAGGTGTAATCCAAGACGTGAAAGAAAATGATGAATTAGTACGATCACTTACTCTGATGATGATTCTTGATAACCACTGACGGACGAACGGACATGCGAACCCAAAACTGCAAAACTGCATTAGCCTTGATTGTTAACATCATCAACAAGTGCATTTTATTTTTAGGGTTCAGTGGGCATTTTGAATGAAAAAACATTGAAGTAGGACAAAAAAGATATAAACACATTTTTTTTTCATTGTACATTATTATGAATTTTGTGACTTAGTTTTGACGTCGAGGTATTGGCCAACTGTAAATTTTTGTATCTATTATAGCAATATCATTACCTAACAAACAACTCGATGCAGTTACAATAAGCTATGTTCATTTAAAAGATGATTTTCATAGAAGGACTAAATGGAATTGTACGAGAAAAATTACACCAGTATAACATAACATAACATAACATAAATATTCTTTATTTGCACACCAAAATATACAGTAACAAAAACGAATAAAAAGAACGTAAGAGTACAAATGGCGGTCTTATCACTAAAAGCGATTTCTTCCAGACAACCATGGGATGGACGAACTCTTAAGTAAAAAAACTTGCTATGGCGGTGTAATAAGATATAAAATATATAGCTTACAATACATTTCATTTCATTATATTTGATTGATTGATTTTTTGGAAAGTTATTATGTTAAAATTTCCGTTTTCCTCAAACTCTCAACGTTACTTGGAAAAAAAAGTACTTAAAGTTTTTTTCTGCAGAACCATATTCCATCAGCACAACTTCGCACACTGCCATCCCAGTCTTAATTTCCCGCCATAACGGTTATTGCACCCGAAAATATATAACGAGCTTATAAAATATCGACTCATACACTTGATGTATGAACCACTTTATACAGGGAGAAAATGTTATGGGGATATTTTAGGGATGTCATGGCTATGGGGTTTCGGATATTAAATTCGGATAAAAAAGTTGTTTGTTATTTCAAAACATCGGATAAACATTATATTGTGACCAATTAATGTGATGTCTATCAGGCTCTTCAATAAAGATAAAATAAACAATAAAACCCATACAACTAACTTTATGATAAAACTTTGTAGATCGAAATAACATATATTCTCTTCCTAAACGTCAGTCACTTATTTTGTCACGTGAGTTAAGTGTGAAATGTAACATATTTGTGAATTCTTATAAATCTATCGTTGCCAATGTGAAAATAAATCAATCAGTCAATCAATCAATTATACTTTATTTGACACCAAAAAAAAAACAGAGTATACAGAGAGCACACAATCAGGAAATACAAAAGGCACAAAAACAGGCGGTCTTATCGCTAAAAAGCGATTTCTTCCAGACAACCTAAACGAAAAAAAAAAAATAAACCTAAGTATGTGTTATTAAGTCGTGGCTTGGTAGAGTTATATTTATTATTTTGTGATAATCTGTAATACCAGACAGTTTAAAAAACGTATGCGTAAGTAATATAGATTCGTACTTGTTTTCGGATATTCGATAGTTAGAGATAAATTACTCCAGAACATCCCTAGTATATTTTAACCGCATTCCTCTTAAATGTTAAGGATGTTAACGAGTCTTTATAGTTCTGGTTTGAAAAATGGCGGGCATTCAATCATGCAGGATTCGTGGCTAATGTGCTAAAAAGTGGGTTAAGTTACCTGGACTTTAAGAGGGTTAGTGGAAATGTACGAATTATGTATTCTTGAGAAATTGTAAATTCTAGTTTCCAAAAGAGATCCTAATTCTTAGTATGGGAAATAGGCGAACATAAAAATGTTAGCGTATAGTTGGAGTAAAGTTATGGAACTCATGTCGATTTGTTTCTCATAATCTCTAGATTATAGTGGTAATATTAGCTATACCCCATCTAAACGGAGTGTCGCATAATCGCAGTTGGCGCACATCTTGTCTCGGTAAGATATGTTGGTTTTTTATTTTTATTTTCGTATTAACATCTAAGATATTCCTATACACGCATTGCTTTACAAGTGCTGTTTTAATAGGAAAAAAGAATCTAAGCAAAAAAAAAGTCATAACGGTGCACTTTTTATACTTATTTCATAATTTCTTTTGCATTTTTACGTAATCTTTCGTCCGATTACTAAAGTAAATTAAATTATGTTTTTAGAGTGTAATACCATCAATAAACGTAACAGTTTGTGGGCCTACGATAAATTGACTCCATTTAATACAGAAGAGGAGAGCATGGCCAGCCCCCTGGTGGGAACGGGAAAAAACAATACAGGGTGTAAACTTAAATACGTTACAATTTCAGACTATCAAACAAACTACTTCAATCATGGGACCAACATTGAAATCACTTTAAAAGAATCAGTTATTTTCTAGTTATTTTCTCCCAAAATAAATAGTTGTCACATTTACTTTAGATTATAATAATTATTTTTCTCCGTGTATTACACAACGTGTTTCACAACTCACTCTCAACAAATTTCAGTTGTTAAGTTTCAGTCCATACAAAAGTTTACCGCACAATACGCGTACACGGAATTAATAAAAGTAATATTTTATATATGGGAAAATTGTTTAGAAAATCTAGTTGCCGCGTCACAAATAACATTTGCAATTTTTAATATAATTTCGAAGATATGAGGCTTTTTAAATTTTGTATGAAAAATTTCAAAGCTTTATATCTTCGTAATTATTTTATAAATTTCAAATGTTATTTGTGACTCGGCATCTAAATTTCCTAAACTATTTTTCCATATATACAAAGTTACGTATATTAATACCGTCTACGCGTATTGTGCATCAAAGTTTTTTATAAAATTGACCCCTCTGCAACCACCTTAAGTTCTGTGCTTTGTTTCTCATTTTCTCTCTATTAGTAGTTAAACAAATTTTCTCCGAGCTTATAAACTTGATCTTCCTTTACTCTACCTATCATTTTATTTTAATAATACCTTGTATAAGATGGTATGCACATAAATAATAATATTAATGCTCTGAACCATTTAAAGTATTCTCGAACTTAATAAACTCTCAGAAAATGAACTGATTTGATTCCCAGCAGAACTGATTCAATTCATTCAAACGCTTACAAAGGACATCGTATTATGGGACCATTAAATATCATTCGTCTATAGAAAATATAAATAGAACTCAAATTATTATCATTACGAGAACGTGGAAGTGAATTCAATTTCATTTTATACAGAAGCGTTAATACGAAGTTGCTAGTGTTGGGAATATCGACAATCATTACTTGGACAATATCGATAAAAATCTTCTCTAACCCTGATTTTTAAAAGACGTGATGTCTTCTGTATGTCATACGAGGCGAATAAAATTTGTGTTGCAGTAATTTTGTAGACGAAATCCTATGGATTTATTACCACTTGACAAGTGTCTCCATCCTCGGACCTAAAATGGGCTAAAAGTGAAACCAGTTTACTAAAGCACACTAGTGAAACTGCACGCCCATCACAGTGGTCACAGATAAAGTTTCTGATCATCCCGAAGGAAGATACGGTCACGGAACTTAAGTTTATTATGAATCGAAAATTTATAGTTTTAAATAAAAGCGTGAAATTTCTCTTGTCTGTAAAAATTGCTTTGTTTGGAGTTATATTATTATTGCGTTCTTAGCTTTTGTGTCTAGATATTTTTTTTTCAAAACTGTTTAAATATGTAGCTTTTTTATGTTTTTTTGGCAATAAACTGATTTGATTTTGGAGTATTATTTGTGTTCCATTTTATTTCCAAATAAACGAGCTCTTAGAATTTTTTTTATCGATACTCCAACATTATCGACTTCTTGCACGACTATTTAGGAAACACATAAAATTTAGACTATTACAGATTTGAGTGATTTAAAATCAATGTCCAAGACTTTCTGAATGTGAAACCTAAACATATTTCTAATAATAATTTTACTATGAACTCGCATTTGAACAGTTGAATATACCGTTTCAATTACTTGAAACTCATATCCTTCAAATACTTAATGTTCAGTTAGCGCCATTTAAGAAATTAAAAACAAATTTTCCCCAAGATACGACCCAGCTATAAAAAGTAACTATTAAAGCTAGCTAGCTTAGTAATTTGGCCCAAATTACTAGAAATCCGAATTCTTAAGCTTCCGTACATCAAAAGGAAAAAGCGAAACCGACTTCGTTATCCGTCTGTCAAGTCAAATTAAAACTCAGCAAATCAAAACCTAAAGGGTAGGTATTTCCACTTCAAATTTATGTTCGTCCTTCATAATTAAGGAATCTACAGAGATCGAGCCCGACACGCACTAGGCCGATTTTCAGTAAAGCGAGCCGAAAGACCCTGGAACGAACAGACACCTGCATCAAACGACACGTACTATAAAAGAACCAAAATTAAAAATGCAAAAATTTTCATTTGCAATAAACTTATTATATAGGTAGGTACATAGTTTTAGAACTCAAGCCCTCAGTCTAGGTATTCCTGGGTACTGAGAGCTAGGCTCTTTAAAGATTTAAGAAGACCTTTTTATTACCCCCTGTATAGGTGTGATACATAGATAGAAGTCTAGATTAGTGTTCAATTTCTTAGCTCTGCTATCCTTCCTAGATTTAATTTTACTCGATTTTGCATAACAAGAAATTAGTGACTTAAGATGCAATAGAATAGACCAAATAAAGCTAAAAAAAAAATTTTATTGGCGTCTAGATTTATATAAGACGAGCGTTAACCGCGACTTCGTCCGCACAAATTATATACCATATTTTAAGTCAGATCATAAGCTATCAAACAAACAAAGTTTCATCAAAATCGGTTCAGTAGTTTTTGCGTGATACTCGTTCAAACAAACAAACAAACACACAAACAAACAGACAGACAAAAAATCCAAAAATTGGTGAAATGGAATCAGGGACACCTAAAAACCATATCGTAACTTTTTTTTTGTTAATATCTTCAATGTACATACAAACTTCCTGTTACAGTTTTATAATACTACGAGCGTTAACCCGCGACTGCGTCCGCACAAATTATATACCAGATTTTAAGTCAGATCATAAGCTATCAAACAAAAAAAGTTTCATCAAAATCGGTTCAGTAGTTTTTGCGTGATACTCGTTCAAACAAACAAACAAACACACAAACAAACAGACAGACAAAAAATCCAAAAATTGGTGAAATGGAATCAGGGACACCTAAAAACCATATCGTAACTTTTTTTTTGTTAATATCTTCAATGTACAGACAAACTTCCTGTTACAGTTTTATAATAGTATAGATAGATAGTATAGATTACTAACAAAATTGTAATGCTGTAAATCTTCCGAATATAAAATAAATAAATAAATAAATGCAATTTACTTTTGTCTGGAAATGTTATTCTAGAATGTTTCTACCTAAATTAATATATAATAAATGTTTTGATACTGACAACATTGTCAAATATGAATCTGACATCGCATGCCTGTTATTAGTACATAAGTTATAATATTGTTCTCTTCATTTATTTATATACTGTTTTACTTGTGTTGTACCGTTGGCATGTCTAATCTATCTATACTATTATAAAACTGTAACAGGAAGTTTGTCTGTACATTGAAGATATTAACAAAAAAAAGTTACGATATGGTTTTTAGGTGTCCCTGATTCCATTTCACCAATTTTTGGATTTTTTGTCTGTCTGTTTGTTTGTGTGTTTGTTTGTTTGTTTGAACGAGTATCACGCAAAAACTACTGAACCGATTTTGATGAAACTTTTTTGTTTGATAGCTTATGATCTGACTTAAAATCTGGTATATAATTTGTGCGGACGCAGTCGCAGGTTAACGCTCGTAAATAAATAAATTTACTCGTTCTCCATTGCTGTTGATTCTACATTGTTGTACAAAAAAAATATTTAAAACATTTATTAAGCTGTATACCTTTCAGTCTAGAGTAACCTTAATGCAATACAAATTCAGATCATCAAACTGAACAACATTCTCTATGAGACCAACATTGAAATTGCGAAAAAAAATCTGCCGTCCCATACATTTGGCTCGATTAAGTTTTCTGTTTTGTATGAAACATCAGATTTTTTTTCGCGATTTTGATGTTGGTGCCATAGAAAAAGTTGGTCAGTTTGACGGTCTGATCATCCCCTTAAAAAAGTGTCAGCATATTAAGAAGAACCCTGTATATTTATTTTGTGTATAGGTATATCTTATATTATTTCTTATTTTATAGGTCATATACATTTTATTGTCTCATAATTAAGTAGATCTTTATTTGTGTGCACACTGATATTACCCAAACACATCAGTTTTCCTCTCACTCAACGGTTTGCTGGTAGAAAACTCTATTAGAGTTAAGCTCGCCTTTGTACGTCATGACTTATTGTAATGTTGTTTTTTGTGTACAATAGAGAATCTAAGAAACTAATAATTATTTCTGTCATCTCTATAACCTTCATAGCACTCCATTTGATTGATTATGGCAAGACATTTTGCTCTCTGCTCACCCCGCAAACTGTAACAGTCATTTGCTTGAACATAATTTACTCGCCCGATTCAATTTGCTCAGTTTTTGCCTTAATGCGACCATGTGTCAGTAATTGAATTTCCCGTGTGAAACTACCTTTATTTTTGTTTTGATTTACATACATATTAATGCTGCTGGTTTTGTTCGTTAATGTTTGTTATGAGACTGAAGGAGTTCATATTTGATAGGTAACGAGTATATTAAAATACGAGCGTTAACCCGCGACTTCGTCCGCACAAATTATATACCAGATTTTAAGTCAGATCATAAGCTATCAAACAAAAAAATGTCATCAAAATCGGTTCAGTAGTTTTTGCGTGATACTCGTTCAAACAAACAAACAAACAAACAAACACACAAACAAACAGACCGACAAAAAATCCAAAAATTGGTGATATGAAATCATGGATACCTAAAAACCATATCGTAACTTATTTTTTGTTAATATCTTCAATGTACAGACACACTTCTGTTACAGCTTTATAATAGTATAGATATATTTTAGTGTTATTTTTTACAAAATCCATACAGCTTTTATTTGGTCTTCCTCTCTTCATGAAGCCACATTCAGACCTAAAAAAATGTTTCTAGTCATTTAAATAATGATAAATCCGAAAAAATTAATGTATGTAAAAAAAAGTCGAACTATTACCATTTAGCTTGGTAAATCTTATATTTTACAGGAAAATCATAGGATTTACTGTAGTCTGTGCTTTTACAGTAAAATAATTACCTACAAATGCCGAATATTTTTTATACAAAGTAAAGTTCATTTATTTTCAGCTTTACTTTTGTATAACAGTGTATATAAGGTCTAACAAAACTAGCTGAAACTATTTTAAGGGTATGATCAGACCATCAAACTGAACAACTTTCTCAATGGGACCAATATCAAAATCGCGAAAAAAAATCAGCTGTTCCATACAAACATACACGACCTAAATGTATGGGACAGCAGATTTTTTTTCGCGATTTCGATATTGGTCCCATAGAGAAAGCTGTTCAGTTTGATGGTCTGATCATCCCCTTAAAATAGTTTCACCTAATTTTGTTAGACCTTATATAGTGAAAAGGCATTTAAACAAATGACCAAACAAACTTACGTTTTAAACAATAATTATTTCTAGCAGATGTACTTATGTACACTACATCGCGGTCTACATTACTGGCTTTTGACTCAATTTAATGATGGTTTAAAATTTTAATATTTCCCATAAAAATTTGTAATGAGGAATAAATGTCCTGGACTGAGGACATATATTTTTCTTCAGGTTTATATTGTATGTAGGTACCTATACAAGGTGTTACAAAAATACAAATAAACATTTAAGGACCATCAAACTGAACAATATTCACTATAGGACCAATTTCGAAATCGCGAAAAAAAATCGGATGTTTGATCATCATCATCATCATCATATCAGCCGATAGACATCCGCTGCTGGACATAGGCCTCCCCCAAAATGGGGAGATTTGCCATAATCGCCATGATACGATGCGTTTGCGATGTGCCATACTAAACTACAGATCTACTTGAGCTAAATGTATGGGACAAAAGATTTTTTTTTGCGATTTTGATGTTGGTCCCATAGTGAAAGTTATTCAGTTTGATGGTCTCAACAAACCCCTTAAAAGTTTTAAATGTCTATTTTACTTTTGTAACACCCTGTATTGTGTGCACTGTCAAAAGAGGCAAATGTCACGATTGAGAGAGTTTGGGCTCTGTTTGTGAACTGTGGATATTCTGTAAATGAACTTTTTTTATATTTCTGACTACCTACACTCTCGAATACAGTCGTGAGCGTATAAATAAGATTTGTTACGTCTACGGTAGAAAATTCAAACGAGCTTCTGTCTAATCGTGCGTTGTGGAGAGTTTATTTGCACAGCAAACTACTCAAATTGTTCCACCACACAATTCACTTGCACTCACGATTCTTAACAAAGACTTATAGAAAATGGATTAAGCAAGGTATCCTTTATATATACCAAAGACATTCTATACAAGGAGGACTTCGCATCAGTGCGCTATATAAGGGACCTCTAAGTTATTCTTAATTGTTGTACATTACTGTTTTGTGACCGAATACATTTGAAAGATTTGAAAGGACTGGAATGTCATTGATCTATACCTATAAAATGGAGCGTATGAGATGCTGCAAATTAATTCATAGAAGGTAAATAATTAAATAGCACCCTACTCTAATACTCCACTATGACTTTTTCCAACTTTATATACGTAATACCAACTGCTCTCCAACGGTAAAGGAAAACATCTAGAGGAAATAAAGAAGAAATTCTGATGCATACGTGAAGTCTACTAATCACACCCTCACCAAGGGTAGGCCTGTACCCTGCGGTGGAACGATATGCTGATGATGAAGGTATCCTTCATTTGAACTATAAAATGGAAAGTAGGATACTGTCAATTAATTCGTAGAAGTACAGAATATTATTATTTTTTTTTTTTTTTTTTTGGGGTATTCTGGGCCTTGACAGGCTTATCACGCCTGTGCCACGTAGACCATCGCTGGTCCTTTGTGAACGCCCTTTTTAAAGTTCTCTACCAATCCCCACTGCGGCCAGAAAACGCAGTAGATTTTTGATAGGGATAGTTTGTATCTCATCTGGTGTCAGAACCTGCCTACCTAGATGAGTACTACGTTTGTACATCAGGGGGCCACAGTCACATAGGAGGTGTATAGGAGTCTCCATCTCCTCCTTGCAGAATCTGCAGCCGGTGGTATCACTTAAATTTAGTGTGTGCATGTGTTTATTTAATTTGCAGTGGCCTGTGAGTGACCTTGCTACTGTACAAATTTGATCCTTGCTGAGGGCAAGGAGACCGTTCGCAAGTTTGCGATTGTAGCCTTTGATAAGTGCTTTGGAGTGGCCCATGCCTGGGGTGTCGCACCAAAGCTTTATTGCCTCTCCAAAGCTGACCTTATTCAAAGAATCTCGCGTTAGACTGCTAGGTATTCCCAGAAAGGGTTCGGGGCCTATGAAGTGGTTTTCTGTGCCCCTTCTGGCCAACTCATCCGCCCTTTCGTTCCCTTCTATGTCTGAGTGTCCTGGCACCCATTGTAGCACAAGCTGATTGTTATTGCCTAGAGCGTTCAGTTGTGCTACGCAGTTCTGTACTAGCTTAGACTTTATGATCGGAGAATCTATGGCTAGCAAGGCTGCTTGGCTATCGGAGTTGATTGTGATATGTTGGTTGACGTAGCGCTTGCTTAAATTAATTTCAGCGCAGGCTGTGATGGCGTATACCTCCGCCTGGAATATGGAGGCGTAGTTGCCAAGATTTTGGATTTGCCCTAATCTTGGGTTTTCGCCATATATTCCGCTGCCAACGTCATTGCCTTTCTTGGATCCATCTGTGAACCAGGTTAGGCAGTTGTCTTTGATGGACGTTTGGCCTTCAAGCCAGTCGTCCCTCGAAGGAAATGTAACAGTATAGTTTTTGGTGAAGTTGTAAGTTGGCATCATAGTGTCTGTGGTCATTCTTAGCACTGGGAGGCACGTGGCATCCTCCTGCAGGCTAATCAGACACTTCGATTGCCAGTTACGATTCCTGTTTGGGTTAACTCTTAATATGCATGCCTTCGCTTCCCTTTGTGCAAAGATGTGCAGCGGTTGGAGATTGAGTAATGCATCAAGGGCTAGCCCAGGGCTGGTGGACATCGCGTCTGTTACGATTAGGCACGCGGTCCTTTGAAGGCTATTGAGTTTGTCTATTGTGGATTTTTGGAGGGTCTTTTTGTACCAGACAGCTGCGGCGTAGCATACGATAGGCCTAACTATGGCGGTGTAAAGCCAGAGGGTTATTTTAGGGGTTATTCCCCATCTAGTCCCTGCCATGCGATAGCTGATGCCGAGCGAGGTCTTGGCCCTCTGAATGACGGTCTCAATATGCGTATTCCAGTTTAGGCGTTGGTCAAAAGTTACGCCTAAGTACTTAACGGTTTTGGAGTAGGGTATAGTTTTCCCATTGAGACGGGGGACTCTTAACTTTCTGAGGTCCCGTTTGTTCGTGAATGGTACTATGACGGTTTTGTCTGCGTTGACAGACAAAGTGTTTTCATCACACCATTTCTGTATGATGTGAAGAGCTCTTTGCACAAGAGAGGACACTGTGTCTAGACACGGTCCTCTAATGATTACTACAAGGTCGTCGGCATATCCCTGCGTGGGAAGTCTTTCCTCGGCCAGTAGATGCAAGAGTTGGTCAACCGCAACTGACCATAGGAGGGGGGATAGTACTCCTCCCTGTGGACAGCCTCTGGTTGTTTTAACTGTATGGATGTGACCATTCAGTGTTAGTTTTGCAGACCTATTGCGGAGCATTGACTCTATCCAACCTATAGTGGTCCGATCTGCCTCTTTGGAATATTATAAGGTCTAACAAAATTAGCTGAAATTATTTTAACAACTTTCTCTATGGGACTAATATTGAAATCGCGAAAAAAACATAACTCGACCGAAAAGTATGGCACAGCCAAGGGACAGCTGATATTTTTTTCGCTATTTCAAAATTGGTCCCATAGAGAAAGTTGTCTAGTTTGATGATCTGATCATCCCCTTAAAATAGTTTCAGCTAATTTGGTTACACTTTATTTAATAGTATGTACATATTCAGGTTCCACAAACTACATACAAGAATGGCCTTTCCCTGACCCTTTCTGACTTCAGATACCTACTGCACCTCACCCCGCATTTCGAGGGTTGCTTTAGCTGTGAAAGAAGCACATACAGTTTTAACTCCGTGGGGCCAGGAGAGCACAAAATGGTCACATGATCTTTGATAATTATCAGATAATTATCTAAGCTGATTCTTAGTTTTGAGTAAAATTTCTAACTGAATGTTCAGAAATGACTG
Organism: Agonopterix arenella; assembly: GCA_927399405.1. Classification (NCBI taxonomy): domain Eukaryota; kingdom Metazoa; phylum Arthropoda; class Insecta; order Lepidoptera; family Depressariidae; genus Agonopterix; species Agonopterix arenella. The sequence continues at coordinate 16,964,344 of OV656701.1, forward strand.
TTTTTGCTTGAATGCACTCATATCCAGAACAAACAGCGTCTAGTTTTTTTTTCATGTTCTGTTCGTATCACAATTAATAACAAGAAATTTAGAAAAACAACTGAAAATAGTGAAAACAATTATTTCGTGTTTGTGAGCTCCTTTTTCTCGAATCGTGATCGGATACTGCTTCGCTGGATACTAAACATGGCGTTACATTGCTAGTGCAAGCTTTTTGTTTTTCCATTTATTTCAAGATAATTATTATCAATGATAGCCGTGGTGATCCAGTGGCGAGTAACCCTGCCTGCCGTGCAGGAGGCGATGGTTCGATCCCGTCCAGGCCGACTCATACCAATGAGTTTTTCAGAATTTATGTACGATTTGTAACACCATTGGCTTTTTCGGTGAAGGAAAACATCGTGAGGAAACCTGCATGCTTCAATTTCGAGGCACGTATTGTACCTACTGTCCATTACAAGTAGCGACGGGTTCACTCCCCGTCACACTGGACAGAGTTTCGGTACTACTAGTGAAACGTGGATGTTCTGAGGTTTCAGAATATCTCTGACTACCCCCTCGGGGAATATAGTCGTGAGCATATGCTATGCTATGCTATTATCAATCATAATTATCCTTTCAAAGCCTGCATATTATTGTTCGAAGCTTTGTCTCTGTGATTTATTTACTTATGTGCTCTAAGTCCTTGTTCTATCTATTGTCTCTAACTCTGTTATTCCTACCATCTCAATCCCACCCGACATATAAATTACTATTCTCCTTCCGTATTTGAACTTGAAATATGCTACAAATAAGCACTCCACTTTCAAAACTACTGTATCTTTAATCGAATAAGGTCTAAATTCGAGTGGTAATGGGTTTAATAATATGGATGTAATTGACGAGGTAGTGAGTGTAGAAATTGTATCAGTGAGAATAGTTGGTGTCTGTTTGAATTATATTTAGCATGTTGAATGTGGAACGATTTCATTGTAAAATGGATGAGTTGTTAGAATGGTTTAACGGTTAACTGTGGACTTAACTGAGAATCAGAGGATAAATAAGTGTAGAAATTATAATAGATTTTGCTAGCGACTTCATCCACACCGGCTCATGTCATAACTAGTAGGAAAATAAAATATAGACCAGTTTTAAAAAAAAAACTCAATTAAATAAAAAAAAAGTGTTTGCGTGATGATCAAAAAATAAAACAAATAAATTAAAAAATAGACAGTCGGGCAAACAAAGATATGTGGTTTGGAGTTAAGGAGACCAAACGATCATTATAGTTTCTTTTGTAAATATCTTTTAGTTTATAATCAAATCAAATCATTTATTTCAGAACATAAACATAACAATGTCACAAGTTACAAAAATAATCGATAATTATTGATAATAATAATATAATAATAATAAAAATATTGATAAAGATATATAATGATAAATAAATACATTATCATTGACACTGTCAAATAAATTATCTAGTCATGTAAAACACAAACTTTTAGTTAGTTAGTTACTACGGGCTATTTGTTTCTTCATAGAAAAGACTTCAACTTGTACTATATGTTAACGTAATCATAATCAATAGGGACGATGACTGATCCTGGAAATCCATATAATATTGCGACGAATTACAGAAATAGGCTAAATTTAATAGCAAAATGTTCAAACGAAATTAAAATTGAATAGAAAACAAAAAAGTTATTGAAAAATGTTTTTTATCATCTTCTATCTCTAAAATGTGTTTGTATGACACGTCATGATTTGTATGACGATAAAGTCATTGATGACGATACTCAATTAATTAATTTTGTTATATACAGTAAATTCAGACCATCAAACTGAACAACTTTTACTATGAAGTCTAACTCAGGAGACGGGAAAAAAAATCAGCTGTCCCATACAAAACTGCAGTATCTACCCGACTCAAATGTATGGGACAGCTGATTTTTTTTCGCGTCTCCTAGGCTCCATAGTGAAAGTTGTTCAGTTTGATGGTCTTAGTTCACCGTTACAGTATTTGCTAGGCTGTCACTTACACCATGTATAATCCTCTCCCTCTAATTGTAAATTTTGAATATATATATTGCAGTCATTTTTAAAGATATTCAAAAATTAATTTCAATTTAGTGTTTAAGAGTTTTTAAAAATGTATAGAATTTCGTCGTCATCCCTATTTCTACCAAGCTTCGTGCTAAATTCTAAAACCAATTAAAAAGGACTTTAATATGCGGTTTTCACTGCTGAAAAACCTATAGTCAAAACTGAAATAATAGGAATCAGAAATTTGCCTTGGGTTGTACGGAATTCCACGTGGGTGAAGTCGCGTGAGTATAGCCGTGGTGGTCCAGTGGCGAGTAACCTTGTCTGGCGTGCAGGAGGCGATGGTTCGATCCCCGTCCAGGCCGATGAGTTTTTCGGAATTTATGTACGGTTTGTAACACCACTGGCTTTTCGGTGAAGGAAAACATCGTGAGGAAACCTGCATGCTTCAATTTCGAGGCATGTATTCTACCTACTGTCTATTACAAGTGGCGACGGGCTCACTCCCCGTCACACTAGACAGAGTTTCGGTACTACTAGTGAAACGTGGATGTTCTGAAGTTTCAGAATATCTCTGACTACCCCCTCGCGGAATATAGTCGTGAGCATATGCTTATGAAGTCGCAAGCAAAAACGAATTATAATATTTTACCTACTAAAAATTTGCTATGACGATAAAATTAGAGAGTTCAAACAAAAAATAAAGATAAGTAGGTAGGTACTTATATCAAAATGCATTCTACAAAAGACAAAGCAAAAAATGAGTTACTTTATCTCAATACTGCAACGTCACTGTTCTTAACTGATTTAATTAGGTACATTGTGTCTTCTATAACATTAACAAAAAATGTATTGAAGTATAATTTGGTAAGTGTAACAAGAGGGGTCAAAGATCTCATAACAAGATCTAGAATCATTATATCTTATTCGGTATTAGAGCAAAAACGGCTTGTAATTATACAAGGTGTAAGGAAAAGTATCGTTAAACTTTAAACCACATATATACCATAGCAAAAGAATATCAGCTGTTCCATAATAAACTGCAATACATACACGACTCAAATGTATGAGACAGCTTTTTTTTGTTCTGTGAGGTTTACTCCCAAACTAAAAGTTGTTTATTTTGATGCGCAGAGTATGTGGTTAAAAGGTTAATGATACTTTTCCTTACACCCTGTATAGGACTGAATATAAATCCAAAATAAAGTGTAGGCATATTATAAGAAAAAGTATCTAGTACTACATAAGTAAGGAAGGACACTCCCTGCTCTCCACCTATTTTAACCTCACCCCCTCTGGCAGGAAGGGTGGCAGATAATGTAGGCAATGGCGTATTGCTGTCTCGCTCGCACTCATTAAGTATCGCACGTGCTTGCCTCTTCTTGTAAATTTGTCTCATTTGTATGAAATGACAGCTCAAAGAAATGTTTTGAGATTGTTATGCTAAATACAGGGTGTTAAATGCGATACACACTTAAAAATATGCTTTAAACGAGAGAGTTTCTTTTATTGAAAACGCTTTAAACTATTAAACTAAATATTTCACTATTATGGGACCAACTTTAAAACTCGGGAAGAAAATGTCACCTGTTCGAAACATTTCGGGTCGAGTAGCAATTTATATATTTTCTATGGAACTACCAATATTTTGTAATTCGCGATTTCGATTTATTTATTCATTTACTATTTTCTTTTCTATTTTGTGAAAGAAATAGTTATAAAACCCACGAAGAATAACACTAGGGACTGATTAATTTGATAATAAATAATAATAATGATTAAAATGTCTTATTACAAAGTAAGCCGATATGAAACTAATTTTCTCGGTTAATTCCATTAATGATGTTACAAATATGGTTTTATAGGCAATAATCCAAGTGTGAAAGGGGCAACAGTCTTCGAGTATAGTTATAAAAAGTGATTGATCTACAACAAAGTCAATTTACTCGGAATCACGTACTGAACTAAGACTGGTGTGAAACAATTTATGCATTAAAGGGTTTTATTTTGTTAAGGGGAACCTTTTAGTTGAGGAACAATTCAATTTAAATAAATATAAATTAAATATCTTGGACATTGTCACACAAATTATCTAGTCACATTTAAAGTACCTGGACTTGTATTATGATAACTAGACAACGATATACAATACATATATAGATACAAACATCCATGACTCGGGTACAAATATTCATAATATAAATATTTGTCCCTTACGGGATTCGGACCCGCGACCCGCGGCACAGCAGGCAGGTTCACTACAGACTGTGCTACCGGGCCGTCATTTAAAAATATATATACTTTATTAAGCAACTTACAGCTGCTGTTGCCGCAAAATTATAAATTTTCACCACCGTAATTTTCAGGGTCATCGGAAAATTTCTACTCTAGTTATAAAATTAAACACTTTAATTTCAAAAATTTACGTCTCAAAAATTTTCACAATATTAATTTGATAAAAATAGGTAAGTATAAAATATTATTTTCGTACAGAACCAGGTTGGTCTACAAAAAAGTTAAAAAAAAAATGTTGACCCTTTGAAATTGAATATTGAGTTCAAAGGATAAAGTCAGTTATAAAAGAAATTTTCACTGAATAATTTGATTTCTATTTCAGATGTTTTCGTTGAAAAAAGTACCTGGAGGAAACCGTGGTGGACCAGCGGCGAGTAGCTTTACCTGCCGTGCAGGAGGCGATGGTTTGATCCCCGCCCAAGCCGACTCGTACCAATGAGTTTTTTCGAAATTTATGTACGATTTGTAATACCACAGGCTTGTCGGTAAAAGAAAACATCGTGAGGAAACCTGCATGCTTCAAATTCGAGGCATGTATTGTACCCACTGTCTATTACAAGTGGCGACGGGCTCACTCTCCGTCACATTGAACAGTTTCGGTACTAGTGAAATGTGGATGTTCTGAGGTTTAAGAATATCTTTGACTACCCCCTTGGAGAATATAGTCGTGAGCATATGCTATGTTATGCTATGCTATATTTTAACAATTTACTGTTGCTGTTGCTGCAAAATTATAATCATAATAATCTTTAACCACCGTAATTATCAGGGTCATCGGAAACTTTCTACAACAGTAATAAAATTACAATAGTTATAATTCTACAAAAGTTATAAGTGCAATTAATTTAGATAGGATGCAAGGTATTAAATAATCAATGAGAAACTTGTCCTTAACAATACATTAAAGTTGAAGCCCTATTTCTAACACTTGGTGGTCTCTTTAAGGCGGTATTGAAGTAATTACCGAGAAAAACTCGCAGCTTATTAGTATAAAGGCAATTTCTGGTCTCAAACGGACATTTTTACTAAAGAATTTTAATGTAAAAACGATTTACGTAGAACTGTGATGAGATGGAGTGAGGAGTTACGAAACAACACTGGTAAGAGGATAACTAAATCTAACTAGCCATTAGGTTGATGGGATATAGTTCTTTTTTCAAAATTTTTGGCTTTCTACATTCTGGCCACTTATTATTTGGTAGAGGTACCTACTGAGGAAGTCATTTTAAACTGGAAACTACAATATTTTGTACAAATCTTTTTACATACTAGTTTTTGCTTTCGACTCCATGATCGGTGTATACTGAAGTATCCAAGACCTAGGTATTAATAAGCAAAATATTTTGAGATTTTCGGTCCACATTCGCTTCATGGATCTATGTGCTACTTTTATTTTGTGCAAGTTTATTATGGTAACGATTTTGCATAAATTAGCGACCACTATGTATCCTAAGTCGTGAACTTTGACTCAACTCAAACCCAGTCAAAGAAATTCCCTGACTCATCTTCAAAATCGAAAAAAAAACGAAAAAGCAACTCCCAGTTGCTAAAATGCGGGTGTAAAAGTCCTAAAAATATATCAATGAAATACCGCATCTAAAAATTCAATACTCTAAGTTCAAAAAACTATTAGTGACTAACTTTAGTCTAAGTATTTCTCACAAATTAAAAAGTAACATTTAATTGGCCATTATCGAGCTCGGAGGTGTTAATAAAATGTGAGAGAATTTGCCGGCTTGGATGGACGTATCTTTGGTTTGAAAACTGCTATAAAATCGCACTATTACGGTTAAGGTATCAAAAGAAAAGAATTAAGTGGACTGTTTAGCAGCCTATCTCCATACAAAAAGAGAAAAGAATTTTACTGCATAGAAACTTAAAAGAAATCAGTTTTGGTCTCATTTTGATTCAGTGTAATAATAATTCGATTTTTTGTTTTTAATTTCAAGTCAATACTTGCGTCTTTATAAAACAAATGGTTTTTAAATGCTTTAAAAAAACTGTTAGATTTCTTTTTTTATATATCAGTCGGCGAGGTCTAGAATGACCCGATAATACGACTAATCGTAGATATTACATCACAAGACCCGACACCTCACATTGCATGAGATAAACGTTGTGTATTTTGATGTCTAGACAACGAATATAGAATAAAAAATATATCAAATAGCATAAGGCAGCGAGCATAATAGGTCACGTCTCACAAATACACGTTGATAGTTGTAATTACGTTCTTGACTATCCCTAAAAGGAAAAATGGTCATAACTTTGCATGTATTGAAAACAATCTTGTCCTCAGTCACCGTCATTCTCATTCTCAGTCAGTATTTATTCATTCATTGATTAATCAACCAGTCAAAATAAAATAAAAATATTCGACACAAATGAATCGTAAAAAATCGATTTAAAACAAATAATATATCAACCATAAAAAATCAATTATATCATTACAATATTTATGTGTTTTAATTTAAAATAAAAAAGCATGTTACAGAGAAAGTGATATCAGAAGTTATGAGTTGAAACAATAACATTTTACAATCAAGGTCTGAGACGAGACTCGATTCAATCGATTCGTTTTTGGTATCGATTCGATTCGGCTCGATTTATGGACAGAAGTCGTGTGATTAAACGGCCGTTGGTAATTGCTGCTTCAGAACTTTTGGGGGTGAAATTTAATTAATTTCGTACATTACTATGAAATGTATGATACTTTTAGTATAAAAAAGTTTGCTATCTTATACAAGAGGCATAAAAAGCGGCCAAGATCGAAGTCAGACTCGTGTATGGAGGGTCTGTACCAAAGAGTAATATAAGTATATTAGAAAAGAGAACCCACCCGTGGCAACATTATGCATCCACCTTATGTCAAATTGAAGGCTAGCTAGCGTCATCTATGTTTCACCGATAATAATTCAACCTATACTATACATACCTACTTATATCTACTCATACCGATGGATATTATTGTTTTAAATGCTAGTTTTCGTTCAATCCCGCACCGATCGAGTGAAATTCCAGTATCCTTACTATTCCTGTAATCTAAACATTTTGGTAAGAGAACAACAGAAACTCCAGAAAGTCACTAAATCGGCACGAAATTGAACGAAAACTACAAACAACCCTCACATTACGCAAGGTAGGTAGCCATTTTGTGAATTTGTCAATTAGACATTGACATAGACAATACAATCTTTTTTTTCATAGTTCTACGAAGTATTTAATAGATGGCAGCACGTTCTATGCAAACTGAATCGGAAAAAGCCACCAAAAGGCGACTGTCCTCCGCCTGGTCTGTACCACCACACAACATTACCAAAAAAATTGTGTTTTCTCCAGGATCCTTAGAGCAGAGCCCGACACACACTTGAAAGATTTTTATCATTTGTTGTTTTACTTTAAAGTGTGCACTATAATCGCACCAAGTTTGACGTTTTGAAAAACAAAAAAGGTTGAAATAACAAGTTTATTGTATGACCCCCTTAATTTTAACTTTTAGCAAATCCACCAAATAACACATATTCTGTGAACAATTTCCACCGTGTAGCTGTTATAATTAATAGGAATCAAAGACTTGACAGACGGACAGACGGGCGGACAGGGGCGAACACGCGAAGCAAACTAGGTCATAGTTTCAGTACAATAGATTTAGGCCCTCGTTTGTTTTCGTAATTGTATAATAAAAATATTAAATAAATGAATATCTTGCACATTGCCACATAAATTATCTAGTCTCACATTTAAAGTTCCAGAATCTAGCCTGGACTTGTATTATGATGACTAGACAATGATATAGAATAAATGTATACATGATAGATACAAACATCCATGACTCGGATACAAATATTATTAATACAAATAATTGTCTCTTATGGAATTCGAACCGTTCGTTTTTCGTATAAAAATTCGTATAATTGGTGCTTTTGCGGTACAGGGTCACTAACAGGGAAAAAAGCGGGTCAGGGTAACTTTGTCATAAATTGTCTCTGAATGGCTTTAATATCTATTATTATCTATACGTATGCCATGCTTTTCCTATTACTGTGTCCCATTATTATTATTTTATTCACCTCCTATGTGACTGTGGCCCCCTGATGTACAAACGTAGTACTCATCTAGGTAGGCAGGTCCTGACACCAGATGAGATACAAACTATCCCTATCAAAAATCTACTGCGTTTTCTGGCCGCAGTGGGGATTGGTAGAGAACTTTAAAAAGGGCGTTCACAAAGGACCAGCGATGGTCTACGTGGCACAGGCTTGATAAGCCTGTCAAGGCCCAGAATACCCCCAAATAATAATAATGTGTCCCATTTGCAATGGAGGGAAGTCAGATATTTATTTTTCCTACTCCTGTCTTCTTTGATTAAATTAATTGCGGGTTCCAAGACAGATTAGAGAAATGTATGGTGTGGTGTACCTAAGCCAGATACAAAAGTCCTTACTTATATAAATACAATAAGCAAATATGTGCACACTGCACTGTGGAGGGTATTAATCGGGCATAGGCCTACCATATATTCCCATCGCTGTAACTCCTGTAAGCCAGGATCAACAGCGGCGACCATTCACAACACTGGACAATGAAGTCCAGCGAGCCCGGGGGATGACTCTAATCTGTCTTGGAACCCGCAATGAATTAATCAAAGAAGATAGGAGGAGTAGGAAAACGAAATATCCGACTTCCCTTGATTGCAAACGGGAGACAGCAATAAGAAGGAAAAAACATGGCTATTAGAGAGCCAATTCAAGAGATCATTTATGGCAGTGTTGAAGACACGACCGCAAAAGCACCAAAAATACAAAATAAAACAATAGGAACCTAACATTGTACTGCAACTATGACCTATTTTGCTTCCAGTAATAAGTATGGCAAAAACATCTGAACGGACGGAAGTTATCCCTAGTCGCAACAAGATCCATGTAGTAAGGGACACGAGAAAACGATTTTATTGAGTCAAGCATGGTCTGGCGCTCGGAGTACCAGAGCTCACACTCCCAAAGAATATGATGAGCGGTCTGTTCGAACTCGTGGAGGGTATGTAGAACTATAAAGGGTGTAAGGAAAAGTATCATTAATCTTTAAACCACATACTCTACCCATCAAACTGAACAACTTTTACTATGGGAACAAACTTATCAAAACAAAAAAAAATCTGCTGTCCCATACTAAACTGCAATACCTAATCGATTTAAACGTATGGGGCAGCTGATATTTTTTTGGTTTTGACAGGTTTACTCCCATAGTAAAAGTTATTCAGTTTAATGGATAAAGTATGTGGTTTAAAGGTTAATGATACTTTTCCTTACAACCTGCATACTATTACCTATTCTGTGCTGTGGGTTCCTGAAATTACTGATACTTTAATTTAGGTATAGCCTTCAATAACGCTAAGAACTTCTTTTCAATAACATGTTGAAGTTTTCATTACAATTAAAGACCTCGAAAATAATGTTTTTAACACACTAAAAATATGCAAGATTAAATAACATCATAGGTAAGGAACAAAAAATAAAAAAGAAATTGAAACAAAAACAAAACAAAAAAAGGCAGAGAAAATGGTAGACGGGCCAGGTAGGTGATGGGAGTTCAGCCTAATAATGTTATATTACATGAAAATCTCAACAATGACACATTATTGTAAAATCCAACTGAAGCCATACAATACAAGAAGTACACGTGTCCATACAATCGAACAGCATGTTCTCTCATTGCCGTTTCTCTACATAATTCACAATTTGTTCTTCACAACCGAAAAATATTAAATATTTTTATACAGGGTGGAAACGATAAGCAAGAAGATGATTTCGGTAATTTAAAACATATTTTAAAACGGATATAATTAAAAATTGTGTCTTCTATTGAAGGTACCAATTTTAAACAAAATAAAGGCAATATATTCAAAATATTTACTTTACGATTCCCATCCCATACACTCATAAGGACACTATATTTAGTCTGTTTATCTACTACATAATTTTAAGTTTTACACGTGTAACGCATTTTAATATAAATTACTTTTAGCGTATCATTTTATTTATTACATATTCTCACGCCTGTCTCCCACTGGGATAGGCAGAGACAACGGAACGCCACCTGCTACGATCCTGACATACCTCTCTAGCTTCCTCCACATTCATAAGTCCTTTGATTAATAAAAGTGTTTTCGACATTAAAACTATATAATACATTAGGTGTTTGGGCGTTAGTCCACCACGTGTGTCCAATCCGGAATGTGTAGTCCACATACGCATCAGAATTTCTTCTTCAGCGCATGCAGGTTTCCTCACGAAGTTTTCCTTCACCGTTTGAGTTTGAATACCGACTGTATTACATACGTAACTTAGAAAAACTTATTGGTACATGGAATTTCGCCCGTGTGGATTACAACCCGGACCCTCATGATTCAGTGTCTATACCTCTTGGCAACACGCCACCGATGGTCTATATTGAATTCGGTGTCAGTTTTCATTTTTGTAATATTTCTTTAAATTAATTAATCGCATGGACATGTACACTGGACAGTAGCTTATCAAATAAAAAGTATTTCATATACTATTTTAATGCTTCATAAATTAATTGATAACATTTTTAGTTTTCAATTGTTTGACTTAATTAAAATACATAAATACAAATACGTCTATTCTATCGTACATCAAAAATTAAAAATAACCATTTTATGATACAGGTATAACATTATGTGAGTGATAAAATTACCACATTAATAATGTTGAATACTAAAAATTAAGTTTTAAAAAAAAATTCTTTTTATGTTTTAGCCTTTTTTATTAGCATACAACCAACCAGAAATTTTATTAATTTAAGAAGTAGTATAAAATTGTCTATAAAATACTTTTTATTTTAATAAGCTATCATTCTTAGTTTCCGAGATATTAAGGTGGTTTCAGTCCATACAAACGTTTGACGCACAATACGCGTAGACGGAATTAATAAAAGTAATATTTTATATATGGAAAAATAGTTTAGAAAATCTAGTTGCCGCGTAACAAATAATATTTGCAATTTATAATATAATTACGAAGATATAAAGCTTTTAAAATTTTGTATGAAAAATTTCAAAGCTTTATATCTTCGTAATTATTTTATAAATTGCAAATGTTCTTTATTACGCGGCATCTAGATTTTCTATACTTTTTTTCCATATATACAAAGTTACTAATATTAATACCTTCTACGCGTATTGTGCGTCAAAGTTTTGTATAAAATTGACACCTCTGCAACCGCCTTAAGGTTTATGTTGTTGGTGACCCGTTTTTATTGCTATCCAGTGTATATCGTTTCCACCCTGTATATCGACGGAATATTATTAACTATACAGATTAAATTACGATTACTCAAAGCACCATAACTTTCTTTTTATACACAATACACAGTTAAATATTACGATATGATGCGAAAACGGTCCCGAATGCGCTCGCGCATTATCTTCGCGAAATTATTGACTGAACGTACGTATTTATTGGCACCTCCGGGGTACCGGCGTATTATGTTTATGGTTATACCTCCATGTTGATTTTGAACGATTGACGGCTTCATACTTAAATTGGTGAATTTAAAATTGCGATGGAACCTATTTTACGATAGGTTTACTTTGTCTTGGTTGTTGCTGATTTCTTAATTCAGTTTAAATAATGATTGAAGGGGTGTACGGGATTTGTAGTTTGTGAAGGGTTAACCCTTCAAATTTAAAAATGTAGGGACCCTTCAAAACATTTTGCTAGTAATTAAAAACTAGTAGTGTATAGGTACAGTCAACATCAAAAGTAAATGACGACAAAAGTATCTATCAAAATTATTATTTCATGTCATATTCGTGCGTATAATTTTATCGTTAGTTTAAGATGAAGTTATATCAACGCATCTAGGTATGACTTTGTAAAATATTTGTTTAAAATTAATTTTTGGTCTGAATTTCGGTAAAGGACTTTTGCTGTTAAACATAAGTTTTTGATAATAGCAATATTTATCATACAATACCGGCTAATCGGCTAAGAATAGCACCATCCCATTTCCTCCCGTGGGTGTCGTAAAAGGCGACTAAGGGATCTACCGGAGGATGGGCAGCAGCATCCTCTGAGTACACACATTCAATCACAACTGCGATCGCCAACCCCCCTGCCAAGCGTGGCGATTATGGCAAATCCCCCCATTTTGGGGGAGGCTTATGCAGTGGAGGTCTGTCGGCTGATATGATGACCAGCATTCAGATTTTGAGTCTTTCTGAAAAGACAAAAAAATATACCGTAGCGAAAAACTTTTACAATTGTAAAAATGATTGTGACCACCCTGAAAGAATATACGACCATGAATTCATACTATATAAACGTCTACCTTTACGAAATTATCAGAAGACACAACGCATCAAAATATACCAGCAATTATATCGATTCATCTTATCATGTTTATTAATTGAGTTCCTGATCGAAACTGCGTATAAGTATCAAAAATAAAACATATGATTAAGCTATTATAAGATAAGTAAAACTACCACAAATGACTCCATAATATTTTCCGATAATCTTAAAAGACCCGATCTATATAAAGTAAAGTGCCCCAAAAATGAGATGAAAATCAAAAAGTGCTACGTTAATGTTAAAATTAAGCAATAACACTTACTCTTGCAACTGGCGATTCGATCTCGATGCAACACATAAAATTTTATATTTTAGATGGTACAGTTTCGGGCATAGGCGTGAGCGGTAGCAGAAACTCAGTGACTCATCTTGAGTCGAGGTTTAAAGCGATCAATTCAAACAGTTACTTAAAATATTAATAATTACTTAATGTCACGTTAAATTGTGATTAAAATAAGTAAAGGCATTAAAAAAGATAATATTAGAAGATGGTGAAGTAGGTACCACAAATGATATAATTAAATCAAGAACGAGCCGAATAGAGTTTGTCTATGACTTCGTTTAGAAGGCACAAGCATGGTCAGTATCGTAATTTCCAAATTGATATCTCCACTGTCGCGCACAAATGGAAAACTGAAGATAGCGATGTAGGTACTCTTTAAATACATGCTCGACACTGAAAAGCTTAAGGCCGGTAGTGTATGATAAAGTGATGCAGCAGCGAGCTGCATAATATTTGAAATTTCATCAGACTAATCTGATAAAGTTTTAGGTGAGCAACGATGTGGTTACTTGGAAGAACAAAGGGATTTTTGTAGCGCGCTCCTGCATATAACTAGAGACTTCGATTTTAGCTTCGGTAATGATTTTAATGACAATTATATAGCCTGTACTTTCTTGTACAATCACTTCTATACTATTATAAAACTGTAACAGGATGTTTGTCTGTACATTGAAGATATTAACAAAAAAAAAGTTACGATATGGTTTTTAGGTGTCCCTGATTCCATTTCACCAATTTTTGGATTTTTTGTCTGTCTGTTTGTTTGGGTGTTTGTTTGTTTGTTTGTTTGAACGAGTATCACGCAAAAACTACTGAACCGATTTTGATGAAACTTTTTTTGTTTGATAGCTTATGATCTGACTTAAAATCTGGTATATAATTTGTGCGGACGAAGTCGCGGGTTAACGCTCGTATAATATAATAGAACAGAGTCGCTCTTCTCAACAAATCGCTACACTCCCATCGCTTATCCCAAACACAAAACTGCCCAAAGCCCGTGTCGTTACTTGCCTTTATTATTACGCTACCGATGAATCGTGTATTACCCGACCAAATTAAGTGTCATAAATGTTAACTCCGATCGTAACGTTTAACGTTGACATTAAGGTATGGTCAAATAACAGCTTTGGTACCACTGATATAGGTTTTTGTAATCTCAAGTTTTGGCCAATTGGCCCTAATTGTTCTATATGAAACAAGGTTCTCATTTTCGTTTGTTTGTCGGTCGTTTTATGCCATATTAGGTTGGTACGATTTTTTATAATGGATTTATTTAGGTGAAAGATGCGTGAGAGTTTGCAGTTATGGTTTAATGTGTTGTAATTTGCGTTCGTTTGGTGGAATATCGAGATTTCCTGTTCTAAGTGGAATATTTTACTGGCTCAATCAAAAGATGACTTTTTAACTGGTTTATAAAGCGAATCTTCTTGGATGGTACCACCATTTATGACAAACGAGTAAATATAGATAGTTCATCAATCCGCATTGGACACAGGTAGGTAGTAGACTAACATCCCTATAACTACATTGTTTTTTTTTATATACCTAAACACAGTGTAGGTATATTACATACAGTCCCGAAACACACCCGATAAATTGAAAATCAGGAATGTTTTTAGAAACGTTTTAAAATTGTTAAATATTTCCACCGAGGACATCACATACGCACCATAATTTCTTTAGAAGTTTTCCTTCACTATTTGAAAGCATGAACCGCAAAAGCGCATACACCCTCCTTCAGAGAGATATAGGCCTGACGCTACAGTGGGACGTATACAAGGTCCGACTGACGGTCAAGCTGACGGTTTTTTATGAGGATGATCAGACCATCAAACTGAACAATTTTCCTTATGGGGCCGATGTCGAAATCGCGAAATCCTATACATATAGGTTGAATAAGACTGCAGTTTTGTATGGAACCGCTGATTCTTTGGCATTTTGACGTTCGTATTCAAATTTGGACCATCACAATTCACTCCTCTTCATCTATTTAGTATGAAACAAATTGTACATGATTTAGTATTTGAAATGGTTCATCACATTAAAAACTACTAACTGAACTTAGCGTATCTAGATTCATTCATAATAAAACGTTTAAAATATAAACTAAACTAAAAACAGTGTCGTGGCACGATCGGGACCGGGTCGTGAGACAGCCCCAGCGTTTCGCGAATAAATCATCAGTCGAAACGATCAGCGATCATAGAACGACGGCCCGATCTCGAACGATCACTACGATATTGCCTAAACTGGACGGGGTCAATCCACGATCGAACTATTTCTCACGGGTTAGTCGAGGATTTAAGAAAATATTCGAGTTACAAATAACTACAGACATAAATATATATTAGGTGGAAATGGTGGGTGGGTGGGTGGTGGTTATTTGGTTTCGGGGAAATGCCGCTAGTGTCATGGGGACCATGGAGCCGGGGTTGCGTGGGGCTGGGCCTTTGAGTGTGCGATAGTCTTCATGTTGACGAAGCTTGTTGCAGATTTGGAGTGTATAGGTTTAAGTTTTGACGAAGCATGTTGCTGATTGGTATCCTGTTTATTCAATTATTATTTTTTTGGATAAATTTTGACGAAGCATGTTGCAGATACGGGCGTGTTGCCATTTTGGACGAAGCGTGTTGCAGATTTGGATTTTGTACTTTCCTATATCTAATAAGACTTGTAAAATTTACATTGTTATTAAAGTTGATGTCATTTATTAGGTCTAACAAAATTAGCTGAAACTATTTTAAGGGGATGATCTGACCATAAAACTGAACAACTTTCTCTATGGGACCAATATCGAAATCGCGAAAAAAAAGCTGCGATGTCTACCAATTCATATTGGATGGAGTAACGCCCATACACCCCCCATGAGGGTAAGCCTGTGCCCTGCAGTGGGACGTATATACAATGGTATTTTAATACGATAATGAGATCATAAAACTGAACTTTCTGTTGCCACAGGAATCTCAGTTTTTACATAAGGTCTAACAAAATTAGGTGAAACTATTTTCCTACAGGAAGCGCAGTTTTACATAAGGTCTAACAAAATTAGGTGAAACTATTTTAAGGGGATGATCAGACCATCAAACTGAACAACTTTCTCTATGGGACCAATATCGAAATCGCGAAAAAAAATCTGCTGTTCCATACAAACCTACTCGACCTAAATGTATGAGACAGCAGATTTTTTTTGCGATTTCAATATTGGACCCATAGAGAAAGTTGTTCAGTTTGATGGTCTGATCATTCCCTTAAAATAGTTTCACCTAATTTTGTTAGACCTTATATACTCACGACATTATCCCGCAGGAGCAGGCAAATACTATGGTTAACCACACACTACGATTCTGACATACTTCTCTCACCTCATCCACATTCATACATACTCGTTTTTTTTCGGGAAGACCATTTATATGATCACAGTAAATTCTCCGGAATCTCTCCCAACTGTTCCGATCCAATAACTAATGTAAATGATGATGATGATTGATGATGTAATGTATGTGGTTTCTAGTTGTGCTTTAAGGCCCTATATCGAAAAATAATTGAAGCGAAATGGTCGTGTGATAGCTTATATAACTGCCTGATATGAGAGAAAGAGATGGGGCGGCGCGCGCCCCTGAAACGACGCAAGCGTAAAACAAACTCTATTTAATTGTGATTGTACTATTGATGTAAGTTCAATTCTGCTCTAATCAAAATTTGTAAAATATCAATCTCTTTTTTTTAAATCAAGTCTCATGTTTCTATTATTCACCGTTTAGCAGTTCCAAGCGTTTATCGATAAAGACGGAGGGTACTTTGGCTTGTTTTTCTATCGAGAAAATGTGTCTTAATCGTGTTTTGGCTCTAATCAAAACTTCAATTATATGCCCAATTTACACATATCCGCTAATCATACTCCTACTGTTAGTACTTTATGATATATAACGCTTGGAAGAATCCTTTTTTTAATGTTTAAAACAAGATAGATGTACTATATCGAATTGTATGAAAGATAGGAAACCAGTGAGCACTAAAATGACAGGTAATGAAGCATATCCAATCTAGGATCTGCAATAAATTTAATCAACGAAGTTATGGGAGTAGACAGAAAAACGTATTCAGCTTTCTTCCATAGCAAACGGGATATAAAATTTACCATAGATTATGGTAAAGACAAGACTAACAGAGATTCAGAGAGCAGTGATAGCCTATATGGAAGAGAGCTTGCGACTCAATCACGAGGCGGCGGCTTCGATTCCTGGCTTGTACCTATCACTAATTTCTACGGAATTTATGCCAACCGTACATAAATTACGGCTTAAATCGTCTATTTACGGTTAACATAGATTCCGTTCTTGTTAGTTTAGGAAAAAAAGATCGTGAGGAAACCTGCATATATATAAGAATGAAAAGAAAATATCCAAATGTTGGAGGTTTATGAAAAAATATGGGCTAGCATGGGGCGACTACAATAGTCGAGCACAATGGTTGCAGTACACACGGCGACACATCAAGCTACGTAAAAATAAGCTGTAGTCTTCGCATGCCACCCCCGAAAAAACGATAAAAATCGAGATGTGCCTCCATCTTTATTATTTTACGTGTGACAGAAAGAGCGCGCATGACTTTTTACTCGTTTACACGCTTCGTGGCTGGCACAGAACATTATAAGAGGGGTTAGGAATGCAAAGTAGCGCTTTTGCTTCTGAGACGACGGTCGCCACTTATCTTCCCGCTCACGCTTCTACAATTACTCATGCCTTCTCGCTCGCACCACGCTGCGCGCCTTATGGTGTTATGCAAATTATTGCATAACCTGTGGCGACACGTTCCACGCCTACTTTGCACTTCTAACCCTAGCCATGCAGGCCGCGCGTATAATAATAGGTAGAGTAATATACATTGCTCTACCTATTATTATACTATAATATATAATATTATATAATAGGTAGAGTATACGCGTAGTTATACAACTACAGAATAAATACTCGGTACAACGTCGCGGGGCCAGTTTATGTATTACGAGCGTTAACTCGTGACTTTGTCCGCACAAATTATATACCAGATTTTAAGTCAGATAATAAGCTATTAAACAAAAAAAGTTTCATCAAAATCGGTTCAGTAGTTTGGCGTGATGCTCGTTCAAACAAACAAACACACAAACAAACGCACAAACAAACACACAAACAAACAAACAGACGGACAAAAAATCCAAAAATTGGTGATATGGAATCAGGGATACCTAAAAACCATATCGCAACTTTTTTTTTTGTTAATAACATAACATAACATAAATATTCTTTATTTGCACACCAAAATATACAGTAACAAAAACGAATAAAAAGAACGTAAGAGTACAAATGGCGGTGTTAATATCTTCAATGTACAGACAAACATCCTGTTGCAGTTTTATAATAGTTTAGATATGTTTTGGGTAGCTTGATGTGTCGCCGTGTGTACCTATAATAAGCCTCGGCTTGCTATAATAGTTATACCAAAATAAATAATAATACCATATCTAACAAGCATTCATACTTCATGGCGTGATAGTTTTACAAGCGGTTAAAGTCTAGGGCTAGACTAGATACCTACCTATATTTGACAATGCTTAGGAAGCTTTGATTCGACATTACAATTTCGTGTCTAGATTTATTTCATATAATTTTCATGTTGCCGTTTTAGGAGATTAGAAATAAAACCGCGTCGTATATGCATAACAAAACTAACTTTATAATGCCGCTAGACATAAACACACTCTAGTTTCAGTAAATATATTTTTTTTATTTATAATTGGACTCTTGCTTGTGCGTTAGCACTGCATTTCCGACAGTGTCAAGTAGTTTATGGGAGAATCTATTCCAATATCAGGGATTGTTTTTGGTCAAGAACAAGAAGAGATTGAGGAATGCGGAGCCTCGTGGCAGGCAAAATCTCGACGCGCGAAAACCACGCGAGACGAGTGCTCGGGTCAGTACCTGCAACGTGACTCCATCAGTAAATATATTATCAAGCATATATTTGACATTTCTCATGACATTCAATTTGTATTCTGAAAGCAAGTTTTATTTAATTTGCATTGAAATACATAATAATTAAATGAGTACATAAAACATGTCATCCTTCATTCTCCGGCATTTAATCAAATAAGTCTTGATTTTTTTGGGTATGTATTCCGCTCTTTGTACAAGCACACTGAAAAAAAGTTTTATAATAATCAAACTTGAGTGTCTTGCAAACAGTTTTGTAGCACCACTAAAAATAATAGAAAAATTTCCCGGCCAGATCCATATTAGGTATAGGTGTTTTTTTTCGATTACCTAAGTGCAGGAGTAATAATTCGTTAATTCATAAAAAGGATTATGATGTTTACAATGTAAAAGATATTTTGATTCGTCAACATATGCCCACGACTATATTCCCTGAGGGGGTATATCAGAGATATTTTGAAAACTCAGAACATCCACGTTACAATAGCACTGTGCTTCTTTGAATTGATTGACATTTATGCTGTCGATGTTTGTTTATGTACAACAGCCTAAATTGCGTTTTTTGGTGAATTTTCACTGTCAATTCGATGGGACAGATTTCGGCATACATTGCCTGATTATCTCTCTCTATTTTTAAAGAATAGGGATTTAAGCAAGAAATGTATGCCAGATCATGCCCAATTAATTGGGTAATGTAATGCAGCAACAAGTAGACAAACCATAGACGAATAACCTTTTTATACCTTAAAATTTACAGTTTTATTTCAATTAAAAAACATATGCCATCGACAGATTTTTTCATACAGATCTTAGAAACCGCCACATTCTTAAGACATACAAAACAAATAAATCTCAATAAGATTTATGATGTCAACTACCATATATGTGCCTACAAAAAAAAACTAATATGCCCCAATCAATATTAATCAATCACAAAAACGACCGATCAACCCATATTATTTGTATTAATTACTACCTATGTAATACGCCTAATGTGGCAAGCTCCCTTACAAAGTGAATTAGCAATTAGTAGCGGATAAAAACCTGCCTACCCCCTTATCGGTAAGCGTAATAGTACACCAGTGCAGCAGAGTAGTTAATGTTGATCACGTTCACATCATAAAATGTCAATAAATCAATGGTATTTAGATGGGAACGGATTCGGAGATGACATTTTTGCTTCGTATTATTGCGGTAGTAATTATACAGGGTGAAATTGATATCATTAGCATCCTAGCATCCTTTTAAACTAAGAGTCTACCCATCAAACTGAACAACTTTTACATGGGATCAAAAAAAAATCTGCTGTTGCATACATTTGAGTCGAGTAGGCAACGGCGGCGGGTGCAGTTTAGTATGGAACAGCTGATTTTTTTTGCTCCGATCGGTTTGCTCCCATAGTAAAAGTTGTTCAGTTTGATGGATAGACTCTCAGTTTAAAAGGATGCTAATGATATCAATTTCTCCCTGTAGTACTCTGTTGTATTATACACCGGTGTGAAATTGGTAGCCAAAAGTAGTAGCTTTTTATAACCTGACCAAATTAAGGAGTCGTCAATTTTAATAGACTATTTAGCTTTAAAAAGGTATGATGCAAGAGACCTGAAAGGTTAAATTGTATGTAGGCAAAATGTTTGAATACTAAGCTATATTCTAAGATAAATTTTATCAGGTTTAATAGGGTACGAGTGACTGATATGATCGATAAAACGTGAGAGTATATTTTTCGCTATAGTACCCAATAAAATGCTAGCTACCGGTATGATGCAAGAGACCTGACAGGTTAAGTTGCATTTGGGCATAATACTTGAACACTAAGCTAGATTTTAAGACTAATTTTATTTGGTTTGATATGGTACGAGTGCTCGATATGGCCGATAAAGGTGAGATATTTTTTTTTCTTCGGTACTAAAAAAAAGCTACTGCTAGATATAGGTATGATGCAAGAGACCTGACAGGTTAAAAAGTATATAGGCATAATGTTTGAGTACTAAGCTATATTTTAAGATAAATTTTATCAGGTTTAATATGGTACGAGTGATTGATATGATCGATAGAACGTTAGAGTATTTTTTTCGCCATAGTCCCCAATAAAATGCTAGCTACCGGTATGATGCAAGAGACCTGACAGGTTGAGTTGTTTTTAGGCATAATACTTGAACACTAAGCTATATTTTAAGACTAATTTTATTTGGTTTGATATGGTACGAGTGCTCGATATGGCCGATAAAGGTGAGATATATTTTTTTCTTCGGTACTAAAAAAAGCTACTGCTAGATATAGGTATGATGCAAGAGACCTGACAGGTTATATTGTAGAAAGGCATATTGTTTGAATACTAAGCTACACACTAAGATAAATTTTATCAGGTTTGATATGGTACGAGTGATTGATATGATCGATAGAACGTGGGAGTATTTTTTTCGCTATAGTACCAAATAAAAAGCTAGCTACTGGTATGATGCCAGAGACTTGACAGTTTAAAAAGTATATAGGCATAGTATTTGAGTACTAAGCTATATATTAAGATAATATTTATCAGGTTTAATAGGGTACGAGTGACTGATATGGTCGATAGAACGTGAGAGTATTTTTTTCGCTAAAGTACCCAATTAAATGCTAGCTACCGGTATGATGCAAGAGACCTGACAGGTTGAGCTGTTTTTAGGCATAATACTTGAATACTAAGCTATATTTTAAGACTAATTTTATTTGGTTTGATATGGTACGAGTGCTCGATATGGCCGATAAAGGTGAGATATTTTTTTTTCTTCGGTACTAAAAAAAAGCTACTGCTAGATATAGGTATGATGCAAGAGACCTGACAGGTTAAGTTGCATTTGGGCATAATACTTGAACACTAAGCTATATTTTAAGACTAATTTTATTTGGTTTGATATGGTACGAGTGCTCGATATGGCCGATAAAGGTGAGATATTTTTTTTTCTTCGGTACTAAAAAAAAGCTACTGCTAGATATAGGTATGATGCAAGAGACCTGACAGGTTAAAAAGTATATAGGCATAATGTTTGAGTACTAAGCTATATTTTAAGATAAATTTTATCAGGTTTAATATGGTACGAGTGATTGATATGATCGATAGAACGTTAGAGTATTTTTTTCGCTATAGTCTCCAATAAAATGCTAGCTACCGGTATGATGCAAGAGACCTGACAGGTTGAGTTGTTTTTAGGCATAATACTTGAACACTAAGCTATATTTTAAGACTAATTTTATTTGGTTTGATTTGGTACGAGTGCTCGATATGGCCGATAAAGGTGAGATATTTTTTTTCTTCGGTACTAAAAAAAGCTACTGCTAGATATAGGTATGATGCAAGAGACCTGACAGGTTAAATTGTAGAAAGGCATATTGTTTGAATACTAAGCTACATACTAAGATAAATTTTATTAGGTTTGATATGGTACGAGTGATTGATATGATCGATAGAACGTGGCAGTATTTTTTTCGCTATAGTACCAAATAAAAAGCTAGCTACTGGTATGATGCCAGAGACCTGAAAGTTTAAAAAGTATATAGGCATAGTGTTTGAGTACTAAGCTATATATTAAGATAAATTTTATCAGGTTTAATAGGGTACGAGTGACTGATATGGTCGATAGAACGTGAGAGTATTTTTTTCGCTAAAGTACCCAATTAAATGCTAGCTACCGGTATGATGCAAGAGACCTGACAGGTTGAGCTGTTTTTAGGCATAATACTTGAATACTAAGCTATATTTTAAGACTAATTTTATTTGGTTTGATATGGTACGAGTGCTCGATATGACCGATAAAGGTGAGATATTTTTTTCTCTTCGGTACTAAAAAAAAAGCTACTGCTAGATACAGGTATGATGCAAAAGACCTGACAGGTTAAATTGTAGATAGGCATATTGTTTGAATACTAAGCTTTAATCAAAGATAAATTTTATCAGGTTTGATATGGTACGAGTGATTGATATGATCGATAGAACGTGGGAGTATTTTTTTCGCTTTAGTACCAAATAAAAAGCTAGTTACTGGTATGATGCCAGAGACCTGACGGGTTAAAAAGTATATAGGCATAATGTTTGAGTACTAAGCTATATTTTAAGATAAATTTTATCAGGTTTAATAGGGTACGAGTGATTGATATGATCGATAGAACGTTAGAGTATTTTTTTCGCTATAGACCCCAATAAAATGCTAGCTACCGGTATGCTGCAAGAGACCTGACAGGTTGATTGGTTTTTAGGCATAATACTTGAACACTAAGCTATATTTTAAGACTAATTTTATTTGGTTTGATATGGTACGAGTGCTCGATATGGCCGATAAAGGTGAGATATTTTTTTTTCTTCGGTACTAAAAAAAAGCTACTGCTAGATATAAGTACGATGCAAGAGACCTGACAGGTTAAAAAGTATATAGGCATAATGTTTGAGTACTAAGCTATATTTTAAGATACATTTTATCAGGTTTAATAGGGTACGAGTGACTGATATGATCGATAGAACGTGAGAGTATTTTTTTCGCTATAGTACCCAATAAAATGCTAGCTACCGGTATGATGCAAGAGACCTGACAGGTTAAGTTGCATTTGGGCATAATACTTGAACACTAAGCTATATTTTAAGACTAATTTTATTTGGTTTGATATGGTACGAGTGCTCGATATGGCCGATAAAGGTGAGATATTTTTTTTTCTTCGGTACTAAAAAAAGCTACTGCTAGATATAGGTATGATGCAAGAGACCTGACAGGTTAAGTTGCATTTGGGCATAATACTTGAACACTAAGCTATATTTTAAGACTAATTTTATTTGGTTTGATATGGTACGAGTGCTCGATATGGCCGATAAAGGTGAGATATTTTTTTTTCTTCGGTACTAAAAAAAAGCTACTGCTAGATATAGGTATGATGCAAGAGACCTGACAGGTTAAGTTGCATTTGGGCATAATACTTGAACACTAAGCTACATTTTAAGACTAATTTTATCAGGTTTAATATGGTACGAGTGATTGATATGATCGATAGAACGTTAGAGTATTTTTTTCGCTATAGTCCCCAATAAAATGCTAGCTACCGGTATGATGCAAGAGACCTGACAGGTTGAGTTGTTTTTAGGCATAATACTTGAACACTAAGCTATATTTTAAGACTAATTTTATTTGGTTTGATATGGAACGAGTGCTCGTTATGGCCGATAAAGGTGAGATATTTTTTTTTCTTCGGTACTAAAAAAAAGCTACTGCTAGATATAGGTATGATGCAAGAGACCTGACAGGTTAAATTGTAGAAAGGCATATTGTTTGAATACTAAGCTACATACTAAGATAAATTTTATCAGGTTTGATATGGTACGAGTGATTGATATGATCGATAGAACGTGGGAGTATTTTTTTCGCTATAGTACCAAATAAAAAGCTAGCTACTGGTATGATGCCAGAGACCTGACAGTTTAAAAAGTATATAGGCATAGTGTTTGAGTACTAAGCTATATATTAAGATAAATTTTATCAGGTTTAATATGGTACGAGTGACTGATATGGTCGATAGAACGTGAGAGTATTTTTTTCGCTAAAGTACCCAATTAAATGCTAGCTACCGGTATGATGCAAGAGACTTGACAGTTTAAAAAGTATATAGGCATAGTATTTGAGTACTAAGCTATATATTAAGATAATATTTATCAGGTTTAATAGGGTACGAGTGACTGATATGGTCGATAGAACGTGAGAGTATTTTTTTCGCTAAAGTACCCAATTAAATGCTAGCTACCGGTATGATGCAAGAGACCTGACAGGTTGAGCTGTTTTTAGGCATAATACTTGAATACTAAGCTATATTTTAAGACTAATTTTATTTGGTTTGATATGGTACGAGTGCTCGATATGGCCGATAAAGGTGAGATATTTTTTTTTCTTCGGTACTAAAAAAAAGCTACTGCTAGATATAGGTATGATGCAAGAGACCTGACAGGTTAAGTTGCATTTGGGCATAATACTTGAACACTAAGCTATATTTTAAGACTAATTTTATTTGGTTTGATATGGTACGAGTGCTCGATATGGCCGATAAAGGTGAGATATTTTTTTTTCTTCGGTACTAAAAAAAAGCTACTGCTAGATATAGGTATGATGCAAGAGACCTGACAGGTTAAAAAGTATATAGGCATAATGTTTGAGTACTAAGCTATATTTTAAGATAAATTTTATCAGGTTTAATATGGTACGAGTGATTGATATGATCGATAGAACGTTAGAGTATTTTTTTCGCTATAGTCTCCAATAAAATGCTAGCTACCGGTATGATGCAAGAGACCTGACAGGTTGAGTTGTTTTTAGGCATAATACTTGAACACTAAGCTATATTTTAAGACTAATTTTATTTGGTTTGATTTGGTACGAGTGCTCGATATGGCCGATAAAGGTGAGATATTTTTTTTCTTCGGTACTAAAAAAAGCTACTGCTAGATATAGGTATGATGCAAGAGACCTGACAGGTTAAATTGTAGAAAGGCATATTGTTTGAATACTAAGCTACATACTAAGATAAATTTTATTAGGTTTGATATGGTACGAGTGATTGATATGATCGATAGAACGTGGCAGTATTTTTTTCGCTATAGTACCAAATAAAAAGCTAGCTACTGGTATGATGCCAGAGACCTGAAAGTTTAAAAAGTATATAGGCATAGTGTTTGAGTACTAAGCTATATATTAAGATAAATTTTATCAGGTTTAATAGGGTACGAGTGACTGATATGGTCGATAGAACGTGAGAGTATTTTTTTCGCTAAAGTACCCAATTAAATGCTAGCTACCGGTATGATGCAAGAGACCTGACAGGTTGAGCTGTTTTTAGGCATAATACTTGAATACTAAGCTATATTTTAAGACTAATTTTATTTGGTTTGATATGGTACGAGTGCTCGATATGACCGATAAAGGTGAGATATTTTTTTCTCTTCGGTACTAAAAAAAAAGCTACTGCTAGATACAGGTATGATGCAAAAGACCTGACAGGTTAAATTGTAGATAGGCATATTGTTTGAATACTAAGCTTTAATCAAAGATAAATTTTATCAGGTTTGATATGGTACGAGTGATTGATATGATCGATAGAACGTGGGAGTATTTTTTTCGCTTTAGTACCAAATAAAAAGCTAGTTACTGGTATGATGCCAGAGACCTGACGGGTTAAAAAGTATATAGGCATAATGTTTGAGTACTAAGCTATATTTTAAGATAAATTTTATCAGGTTTAATAGGGTACGAGTGATTGATATGATCGATAGAACGTTAGAGTATTTTTTTCGCTATAGACCCCAATAAAATGCTAGCTACCGGTATGCTGCAAGAGACCTGACAGGTTGATTGGTTTTTAGGCATAATACTTGAACACTAAGCTATATTTTAAGACTAATTTTATTTGGTTTGATATGGTACGAGTGCTCGATATGGCCGATAAAGGTGAGATATTTTTTTTTCTTCGGTACTAAAAAAAAGCTACTGCTAGATATAAGTACGATGCAAGAGACCTGACAGGTTAAAAAGTATATAGGCATAATGTTTGAGTACTAAGCTATATTTTAAGATACATTTTATCAGGTTTAATAGGGTACGAGTGACTGATATGATCGATAGAACGTGAGAGTATTTTTTTCGCTATAGTACCCAATAAAATGCTAGCTACCGGTATGATGCAAGAGACCTGACAGGTTAAGTTGCATTTGGGCATAATACTTGAACACTAAGCTATATTTTAAGACTAATTTTATTTGGTTTGATATGGTACGAGTGCTCGATATGGCCGATAAAGGTGAGATATTTTTTTTTCTTCGGTACTAAAAAAAGCTACTGCTAGATATAGGTATGATGCAAGAGACCTGACAGGTTAAGTTGCATTTGGGCATAATACTTGAACACTAAGCTATATTTTAAGACT
Organism: Agonopterix arenella; assembly: GCA_927399405.1. Classification (NCBI taxonomy): domain Eukaryota; kingdom Metazoa; phylum Arthropoda; class Insecta; order Lepidoptera; family Depressariidae; genus Agonopterix; species Agonopterix arenella. The sequence goes on from OV656701.1 coordinate 16,991,223, forward strand.
AATTTTATTTGGTTTGATATGGTACGAGTGCTCGATATGGCCGATAAAGGTGAGATATTTTTTTTTCTTCGGTACTAAAAAAAAGCTACTGCTAGATATAGGTATGATGCAAGAGACCTGACAGGTTAAGTTGCATTTGGGCATAATACTTGAACACTAAGCTACATTTTAAGACTAATTTTATCAGGTTTAATATGGTACGAGTGATTGATATGATCGATAGAACGTTAGAGTATTTTTTTCGCTATAGTCCCCAATAAAATGCTAGCTACCGGTATGATGCAAGAGACCTGACAGGTTGAGTTGTTTTTAGGCATAATACTTGAACACTAAGCTATATTTTAAGACTAATTTTATTTGGTTTGATATGGAACGAGTGCTCGTTATGGCCGATAAAGGTGAGATATTTTTTTTTCTTCGGTACTAAAAAAAAGCTACTGCTAGATATAGGTATGATGCAAGAGACCTGACAGGTTAAATTGTAGAAAGGCATATTGTTTGAATACTAAGCTACATACTAAGATAAATTTTATCAGGTTTGATATGGTACGAGTGATTGATATGATCGATAGAACGTGGGAGTATTTTTTTCGCTATAGTACCAAATAAAAAGCTAGCTACTGGTATGATGCCAGAGACCTGACAGTTTAAAAAGTATATAGGCATAGTGTTTGAGTACTAAGCTATATATTAAGATAAATTTTATCAGGTTTAATATGGTACGAGTGACTGATATGGTCGATAGAACGTGAGAGTATTTTTTTCGCTAAAGTACCCAATTAAATGCTAGCTACCGGTATGATGCAAGAGACCTGACAGGTTGAGCTGTTTTTAGGCATAATACTTGAATACTAAGCTATATTTTAAAACTAATTTTATTTGGTTTGATATGGTACGAGTGCTCGATATGGCCGATAAAGGTGAGATATTTTTTTTTCTTCGGTACTAAAAAAAAGCTACGGCTTAATACAGGTATGATCCAAGAGACCTGACAGGTTAAATTGTAGATAAGCACATTGTTTGAATACTAAGCTTTAATCAAAGATAAATTTTATCAGGTTTGATATGGTACGAGTGATTGATATGATCGATAGAACGTGGGAGTATTTTTTTCGCTAAAGTACCAAATAAAAAGCTAGCTACTGGTATGATGCCAGAGACCTGACAGTTTAAAAAGTATATAGGCATAGTGTTTGAGTACTAAGCTATATATTAAGATAAATTTTATCAGGTTTAATAGGGTACGAGTGACTGATATGGTCGATAGAACGTGAGAGTATTTTTTTCGCTAAAGTACCCAATTAAATGCTAGCTACCGGTATGATGCAAGAGACCTGACAGGTTGAGTTGTTTTTAGGCATAATACTTGGACACTAAGCTATCTTTTAAGACTAATTTCATTTGGTTTGATATGGTACGAGTGCTCGATATGACCGACAAAGTTGAGATATTTTTTTTTCTTCGGTACCAAAAAAAAGCTACTGCTAGATACAGGTATGATGCAAGAGACCTGACAGGTTAAATTGTAGATAGGCATATTGTTTGAATATTAAGCTACATACTAAGATAAATTTTATCAGGTTTGATATGGTACGAGTGATTGATATGATCGATGGAACGTGGGAGTATTTTTTTCGCTATAGTACCAAATAAAAAGCTAGCTACTGGTATGATGCCAGAGACCTGACAGGTTAAATTGTAGATAGGCATATTGTTTGAATACTAAGCTACATACTAAGATAAATTTTATCAGGTTTGATATGGTACGAGTGCTCGATATGATCGATGGAACGTGGGAGTATTTTTTTCGCTATAGTACCAAGTAAAAAGCTAGCTACCGGTATGATGCAAGAGACCTGACAGGTTGAGTTGTTTTTAGGCATAATACTTGAATACTAAGCTATATTTTAAGACTAATTTTATTTGGTTTGATATGGTACGAGTGCTCGATATGACCGATAAAGGTGAGATATTTTTTTTTCTTCGGTACTAAAAAAAAGCTACTGCTAGATACAGGTATGATGCAAGAGACCTGACAGGTTACATTGTAGATAGGCATATTGTTTGAATACTAAGCTACATACTAAGATAAATTTTATCAGGTTTGATATGGTTCGAGTGATTGATATGATCGATAGATCGTTAGAGTATTTTTTTCGCTATAGTCACCAATAAAATGCTAGCTATCGGTATGATGCAAGAGACCTGACAGTTTGAGTTGTTTTTAAGCATAATACTTGAACACTAATCTATATTTTAAGACTAATTTTATTTGGTTTGATATGGTACGAGTGCTCGATATGGCCGATAAAGGTGAGATATTTTTTTTTCTTCGGTACTAAAAAAAAGCTACGGCTAAATACAGGTATGATCCAAGAGACCTGACAGGTTAAATTGTAGATAAGCACATTGTTTGAATACTAAGCTTTAATCAAAGATAAATTTTATTAGGTTTGATATGGTACGAGTGATTGATATGATCGATAGAACGTGGGAGTATTTTTTTCGCTATAGTACCAAATAAAAAGCTAGCTACTGGTATGATGCCAGAGACCTGACAGTTTAAAAAGTATATAGGCATAGTGTTTGAGTACTAAGCTATATATTAAGAAAAATTTTATCAGGTTTTATAGGGTACGAGTGACTGATATGGTCGATAGAACGTGAGAGTATTTTTTTCGCTAAAGTACCCAATTAAATGCTAGCTACCGGTATGATGCAAGAGACCTGACAGGTTGAGTTGTTTTTAGGCATAATACTTGGACACTAAGCTATCTTTTAAGACTAATTTCATTTGGTTTGATATGGTACGAGTGCTCGATATGACCGACAAAGGTGAGATATTTTTTTTTCTTCGGTACCAAAAAAAAGCTACTGCTAGATACAGGTATGATGCAAGAGACCTGACAGGTTAAATTGTAGATAGGCATATTGTTTGAATACTAAGCTACATACTAAGATAAATTTTATTTGGTTTGATATGGTACGAGTGCTCGATATGGCCGATAAAGGTGAGATATTTTTTTTTCTTCGGTACTAAAAAAAAGCTACGGCTAAATACAGGTATGATCCAAGAGACCTGACAGGTTAAATTGTAGATAAGCACATTGTTTGAATACTAAGCTTTAATCAAAGATAAATTTTATCAGGTTTGATATGGTACGAGTGATTGATATGATCGATAGAACGTGGGAGTATTTTTTTCGCTATAGTACCAAATAAAAAGCTAGCTACTGGTATGATGCCAGAGACCTGACAGGTTAAAACGTAAAAAGGCATAATGTTTGAGTACTAAGCTATATATTAAGATAAATTTTATCAGGTTTAATAGGGTACGAGTGACTGATATGGTCGATAGAACGTGAGAGTATTTTTTTCGCTAAAGTACCCAATTAAATGCTAGCTACCGGTATGATGCAAGAGACCTGACAGGTTGAGTTGTTTTTAGGCATAATACTTGGACACTAAGCTATCTTTTAAGACTCATTTCATTTGGTTTGATATGGTACGAGTGCTCGATATGACCGACAAAGGTGAGATATTTTTTTTCTTCGGTACCAAAAAAAAGCTACTGCTAGATACAGGTATGATGCAAGAGACCTGACAGGTTAAATTGTAGATATGCATATTGTTTGAATACTAAGCTACATACTAAGATAAATTTTATCAGGTTTGATATGGTACGAGTGCTCGATATGATCGATGGAACGTGGGAGTATTTTTTTCGCTATAGTACCAAGTAAAAAGCTAGCTACCGGTATGATGCAAGAGACCTGACAGGTTAAGTTGTATTTATGCATAATACTTGAACACTAAGCTATATTTTTAGACTAACTTTATATGGTTTGAAATGGTACGAACGTTCGATATGACCGACAAAACGTTGCAGAAGTTTTTTCGCTATGTTACTAAAAATGCTGCTGCTAGATTAAGGTATGATGAAAGTGACCTGACAGGTTAAGTTGTACGTAGACATTATAGTGTTCAAGACACTAAGCTAAACTCTGAGATAAATTATATCAGACTAAAGATTGAAAAATTTGTCTCGGGTGGGACTTGAACCCGCACTCTTCCAAACCGGGGAACTGCGTTATCCAATTTCGCCACCGAGCCTGATCTTTAATTTGATTCGAAATAGCACAACATTACTGTAACATGTTTAAAAATCAATAATATTTGAAATTATATCAGGTTTGATATTGTACGAGTGTTCGATAATAATATGACCGACGGAATGTGGGAGTAATTTTTTTCACTTTAGTATTAACTAAAAAACTAGCTACGGGTATGATTATAAACACTTACCTATATTTAAATATTTCTTTTTTAGTGTTTCATATGGAACGGTCATCCGAAATGGCCAAAAAAAGAAAGAGTCCGCTATAGGACCATAATTAAAGCTAGTTACTGCTTCTGGTAAGATGCAAAGAAACAAGTTCAATTGTTTAAAGTTATAATACTTGAATACTAAGCCATATCTAAAATAATTCTTTAATATGGTTTAATATGGTTCGAGTGTAAAAAAATATGACCGAAAGGATGTGGTAGTCAGTTTTTTCCATAGATCATAGTTTGAAGAATTACGGACTGGTTTGTTGCAAAAAACCTGAAAAGTGCATATAGTTTATTTTAAAGTACCATTTAATTTGGTTTGAGGAAAAAAACACGTGCACTTATTTTCTTTTTGAAGAAATATAACACATGCGAAACATTTTTGGCTAGTCTTATTCTTACTTATTGACAATGCATTCCACTTGTTATCGGAAATGCACGCGCCGTCGCCATTGTCCTATTATTGACTTACAATTGCTGCCGCTGCCGCCGGTACGGTTTTGTTTATAATTATGTAGTGCATAAAAATTGTTTTATTGCACTCCTTGTATGAGAGATATTTTATTTAAGTGTCTTTGTTATTATGTTCGACTATAGAATAATTCATGTCTAAAACTTTTACTAAATTACTTTGACTAGATTACTTATATTTAATACCCTTCACTTTACTCCTTTAATTTTTTAATTTTTGCTTTCTATAATACAAATCTATTAACACGTTCCGGGACAGTGACCGGCTATAGCAGTGATAACAATAAAAGTTCTATTGTATCTCGTTCACCAGCCCGAAACGTGTTAATATATTACTCCCACGTTCTATTAGTCATATCAAGCACTGATACATATCAAACCTGATAAATAAAGTTTGAGAATATAGCTTAGTGCTCAAGTATTATGCCAATTTACAAAAAAACCTGTCAGGTCTCTGGCATCATACCAGTAGCTGGGTTTTTATTAGGTACTATAGCGAAAAAAATACTCCCACGTTCTATCAATCATATCAATCACTCGTACCATATCAAACCTGATAAAATTTATCTTTGATTAAAGCTTAGTATTCAAACAATGTGCTTATCTACAATTTAACCTGTCAGGTCTCTTGGATCATACCTGTATTTAGCCGTAGCTTTTTTTTAGTACCGAAGAAAAAAAAATATCTCACCTTTATCGGCCATATCGAGCACTCGTACCATATCAAACCAAATAAAATTAGTCTTAAAATATAGATTAGTGTTCAAGTATTATGCCTAAAAACAACTCAAACTGTCAGGTCTCTTGCATCATACCGGTAGCTAGCATTTTATTGGGGATTATAGCGAAAAAAATACTCTAACGTTCTATCGATCATATCAATCACTCGTACCCTATTAAACCTGATAAAATTTATTTTTAAATATAGCTTAGTACTCAAACATTATGCCTTTTTACGTTTTAACCTGTCAGGTCTCTGGCATCATACCAGTAGCTAGCTTTTTATTTGGTACTATAGCGAAAAAAATACTCCCACGTTCCATCGATCATATCAATCACTCGTACCATATCAAACCTGATAAAATTTATCTTAGTATGTAGCTTAGTATTCAAACAATATGCCTATCTACAATTTAACCTGTCAGGTCTCTTGCATCATACCTGTATCTAGCAGTAGCTTTTTTTTAGTACCGAAGAAAAAAAAAAATCTCACCTTTATCGGTCATATCGAGCACTCGTACCATATCAAACCAAATAAAATTAGTCTTAAAATATAGCTTAGTATTCAAGTATTATGCCTAAAAACAGCTCAACCTGTCAGGTCTCTTGCATCATACCGGTAGCTAGCATTTAATTGGGTACTTTAGCGAAAAAAATACTCTCACGTTCTATCGACCATATCAGTCACTCGTACCCTATTAAACCTGATAAAATTTATCTTAATATATAGCTTAGTACTCAAACATTATGCCTTTTTACGTTTTAACCTGTCAGGTCTCTGGCATCATACCAGTAGCTAGCTTTTTATTTGGTACTATAGCGAAAAAAATACTCCCACGTTCTATCGATCATATCAATCACTCGTACCATATCAAACCTGATAAAATTTATCTTTGATTAAAGCTTAGTATTCAAACAATATGCCTATCTACAATTTAACCTGTCAGGTCTTTTGCATCATACCTGTATCTAGCAGTAGCTTTTTTTTAGTACCGAAGAAAAAAAAATATCTCACCTTTATCGGCCATATCGAGCACTCGTACCATATCAAACCAAATAAAATTAGTCTTAAAATATAGCTTAGTGTTCAAGTATTATGCTTAAAAACAACTCAAACTGTCAGGTCTCTTGCATCATACCGGTAGCTAGCATTTTATTGGGGACTATAGCGAAAAAAATACTCTAACGATCTATCGATCATATCAATCACTCGTACCCTATTAAACCTGATAAAATTTATCTTTAAATATAGCTTAGTACTCAAACATTATGCATTTATACTTTTTAACCTGTGAGGTCTCTTGCATCATACCGGTAGCTAGCTTTTTACTTGGTACTATAGCGAAAAAAATACTCCCACGTTCTATCGATCATATCAATCACTTGTACCATATCAAACTTGATAAAATTTATCTTAAAATGTAGCTTTGTATTCAAACAATATGCCTATCTACAATTTAACCTGTCAGGTCTCTTGGATCATACCCGTATCTAGCCGTAGCTTTTTTTAGTACCGAAGAAAAAAAATATCTCACCTTTATCGGTCATATCGAGCACTCGTACCATATCAAACCTGATAAAATTTATCTTAGTATGTAGCTTAGTATTCAAACAATATGCCTATCTACAATTTAACCTGTCAGGTCTCTTGCATCATACCTGTATCTAGCAGTAGCTTTTTTTTGGTACCGAAGAAAAAAAAATATCTCACCTTTGTCGGTCATATCGAGCACTCGTACCATATCAAACCAAATAAAATTAGTCTTAAAATATAGCTTAGTGTTCAAGTATTATGCCTAAAAACAACTCAACCTGTCAGGTCTCTTGCATCATACCGGTAGCTAGCATTTAATTGGGTACTATAGCGAAAAAAATACTCTCACGTTCTATCGACCATATCAGTCACTCGTACCCTATTAAACCTGATAAAATTTATCTTAAAATATAGCTTAGTACTCAAACATTATGCCTATATACTTTTTAACCCGTCAGGTCTCTGGCATCATACCAGTAGCTAGCTTTTTATTTGGTACTAAAGCGAAAAAAATACTCCCACGTTCTATCGATCACATCAATCACTCGTACCATATCAAACCTGATAAAATTTATCTTTGATTAAAGCTTAGTATTCAAACAATATGCCTATCTACAATTTAACCTGTCAGGTCTTTTGCATCATACCTGTATCTAGCAGTAGCTTTTTTTTAGTACCGAAGAAAAAAAAATATCTCACCTTTATCGGTCATATCGAGCACTCGTACCATATCAAACCAAATAAAATTAGTCTTAAAATATAGCTTAGTGTTCAAGTATTATGCCTAAAAACCAATCAACCTGTCAGGTCTCTTGCAGCATACCGGTAGCTAGCATTTTATTGGGGACTATAGCGAAAAAAATACTCTAACGTTCTATCGATCATATCAATCACTCGTACCCTATTAAACCTGATAAAATTTATCTTAAAATATAGCTTAGTACTCAAACATTATGCCTATATACTTTTTAACCCGTCAGGTCTCTGGCATCATACCAGTAGCTAGCTTTTTATTTGGTACTAAAGCGAAAAAAATACTCCCACGTTCTATCGATCACATCAATCACTCGTACCATATCAAACCTGATAAAATTTATCTTTGATTAAAGCTTAGTATTCAAACAATATGCCTATCTACAATTTAACCTGTCAGGTCTTTTGCATCATACCTGTATCTAGCAGTAGCTTTTTTTTAGTACCGAAGAAAAAAAAATATCTCACCTTTATCGGTCATATCGAGCACTCGTACCATATCAAACCAAATAAAATTAGTCTTAAAATATAGCTTAGTATTCAAGTATTATGCCTAAAAACAGCTCAACCTGTCAGGTCTCTTGCATCATACCGGTAGCTAGCATTTAATTGGGTACTTTAGCGAATAAAATACTCTCACGATCTATCGATCATATCAATCACTCGTACCCTATTAAACCTGATAAAATTTATTTTAAAATATAGCTTAGTACTCAAACATTATGCCTTTTTACGTTTTAACCTGTCAGGTCTCTGGCATCATACCAGTAGCTAGCTTTTTATTTGGTACTATAGCGAAAAAAATACTCCCACGTTCTATCGATCATATCAATCACTTGTACCATATCAAACCTGATAAAATTTATCTTAGTATGTAGCTTATTATTCAAACAATATTCTTTTCTACAATTTAACCTGTCAGGTCTTTTGCATCATACTTATATCTAGCAGTAGCTTTTTTTTAGTACCGAAGAAAAAAAAATATCTCACCTTTATCGGCCATATCGAGCACTCGTACCATATCAAACCAAATAAAATTAGTCTTAAAATATAGCTTAGTGTTCAAGTATTATGCCTAAAAACCAATCAACCTGTCAGGTCTCTTGCAGCATACCGGTAGCTAGCATTTTATTGGGGACTATAGCAAAAAAAATACTCTAACGTTCTATCGATCATATCAATCACTCGTACCCTATTAAACCTGATAAAATTTATCTTAAAATATAGCTTAGTACTCAAACATTATGCCTATATACTTTTTAACCTGTCAGGTCTCTTGCATCATACCTATATCTAGCAGTAGCTTTTTTTTAGTACCGAAGAAAAAAAAATATCTCACCTTTATCGGCCATATCGAGCACTCGTACCATATCAAACCAAATAAAATTAGTCTTAAAATATAGCTTAGTGTTCAAGTATTATGCCCAAATGCAACTTAACCTGTCAGGTCTCTTGCATCATACCGGTAGCTAGCATTTTATTGGGTACTATAGCGAAAAATATACTCTCACGTTCTATCGATCATATCAGTCACTCGTACCCTATTAAACCTGATAAAATTTATCTTAAAATATAGCTTAGTACTCAAACACTATGCCTATATACTTTTTAAACTGTCAGGTCTCTGGCATCATACCAGTAGCTAGCTTTTTATTTGCTACTATAGCGAAAAAAATACTCCCACGTTCTATCAATCATATCAATCACTCGTACTATATCAAACCTGATAAAATTTATCTTAGTATGTAGCTTAGTATTCAAACAATATGCCTTTCTACAATTTAACCTGTCAGGTCTCTTGCATCATACCTGTATCTAGCAGTAGCTTTTTATTAGTACCGAAGAAAAAAAAAATATCTCACCTTTATCGGCCATATCGAGCACTCGTACCATATCAAACCAAATAAAATTAGTCTTAAAATATAGCTTAGTGTTCAAGTATTATGCCCAAATGCAACTTAACCCGTCAGGTCTCTGGCATCATACCAGTAGCTAGCTTTTTATTTGGTACTAAAGCGAAAAAAATACTCCCACGTTCTATCGATCATATCAATCACTCGTACCATATCAAACCTGATAAAATTTATCTTTGATTAAAGCTTAGTATTCAAACAATATGCCTATCTACAATTTAACCTGTCAGGTCTTTTGCATCATACCTGTATCTAGCAGTAGCTTTTTTTTAGTACCGAAGAAAAAAAAATATCTCACCTTTATCGGCCATATCGAGCACTCGTACCATATCAAACCAAATAAAATTAGTCTTAAAATATAGCTTAGTGTTCAAGTATTATGCTTAAAAACAACTCAAACTGTCAGGTCTCTTGCATCATACCGGTAGCTAGCATTTTATTGGGGACTATAGCGAAAAAAATACTCTAACGATCTATCGATCATATCAATCACTCGTACCCTATTAAACCTGATAAAATTTATCTTTAAATATAGCTTAGTACTCAAACATTATGCATTTATACTTTTTAACCTGTGAGGTCTCTTGCATCATACCGGTAGCTAGCTTTTTACTTGGTACTATAGCGAAAAAAATACTCCCACGTTCTATCGATCATATCAATCACTTGTACCATATCAAACTTGATAAAATTTATCTTAAAATGTAGCTTTGTATTCAAACAATATGCCTATCTACAATTTAACCTGTCAGGTCTCTTGGATCATACCCGTATCTAGCCGTAGCTTTTTTTAGTACCGAAGAAAAAAAATATCTCACCTTTATCGGTCATATCGAGCACTCGTACCATATCAAACCTGATAAAATTTATCTTAGTATGTAGCTTAGTATTCAAACAATATGCCTATCTACAATTTAACCTGTCAGGTCTCTTGCATCATACCTGTATCTAGCAGTAGCTTTTTTTTGGTACCGAAGAAAAAAAAATATCTCACCTTTGTCGGTCATATCGAGCACTCGTACCATATCAAACCAAATAAAATTAGTCTTAAAATATAGCTTAGTGTTCAAGTATTATGCCTAAAAACAACTCAACCTGTCAGGTCTCTTGCATCATACCGGTAGCTAGCATTTAATTGGGTACTATAGCGAAAAAAATACTCTCACGTTCTATCGACCATATCAGTCACTCGTACCCTATTAAACCTGATAAAATTTATCTTAAAATATAGCTTAGTACTCAAACATTATGCCTATATACTTTTTAACCCGTCAGGTCTCTGGCATCATACCAGTAGCTAGCTTTTTATTTGGTACTAAAGCGAAAAAAATACTCCCACGTTCTATCGATCACATCAATCACTCGTACCATATCAAACCTGATAAAATTTATCTTTGATTAAAGCTTAGTATTCAAACAATATGCCTATCTACAATTTAACCTGTCAGGTCTTTTGCATCATACCTGTATCTAGCAGTAGCTTTTTTTTAGTACCGAAGAAAAAAAAATATCTCACCTTTATCGGTCATATCGAGCACTCGTACCATATCAAACCAAATAAAATTAGTCTTAAAATATAGCTTAGTGTTCAAGTATTATGCCTAAAAACCAATCAACCTGTCAGGTCTCTTGCAGCATACCGGTAGCTAGCATTTTATTGGGGACTATAGCGAAAAAAATACTCTAACGTTCTATCGATCATATCAATCACTCGTACCCTATTAAACCTGATAAAATTTATCTTAAAATATAGCTTAGTACTCAAACATTATGCCTATATACTTTTTAACCCGTCAGGTCTCTGGCATCATACCAGTAGCTAGCTTTTTATTTGGTACTAAAGCGAAAAAAATACTCCCACGTTCTATCGATCACATCAATCACTCGTACCATATCAAACCTGATAAAATTTATCTTTGATTAAAGCTTAGTATTCAAACAATATGCCTATCTACAATTTAACCTGTCAGGTCTTTTGCATCATACCTGTATCTAGCAGTAGCTTTTTTTTAGTACCGAAGAAAAAAAAATATCTCACCTTTATCGGTCATATCGAGCACTCGTACCATATCAAACCAAATAAAATTAGTCTTAAAATATAGCTTAGTATTCAAGTATTATGCCTAAAAACAGCTCAACCTGTCAGGTCTCTTGCATCATACCGGTAGCTAGCATTTAATTGGGTACTTTAGCGAATAAAATACTCTCACGATCTATCGATCATATCAATCACTCGTACCCTATTAAACCTGATAAAATTTATTTTAAAATATAGCTTAGTACTCAAACATTATGCCTTTTTACGTTTTAACCTGTCAGGTCTCTGGCATCATACCAGTAGCTAGCTTTTTATTTGGTACTATAGCGAAAAAAATACTCCCACGTTCTATCGATCATATCAATCACTTGTACCATATCAAACCTGATAAAATTTATCTTAGTATGTAGCTTAGTATTCAAACAATATGCTTTTCTACAATTTAACCTGTCAGGTCTTTTGCATCATACTTATATCTAGCAGTAGCTTTTTTTTAGTACCGAAGAAAAAAAAATATCTCACCTTTATCGGCCATATCGAGCACTCGTACCATATCAAACCAAATAAAATTAGTCTTAAAATATAGCTTAGTGTTCAAGTATTATGCCTAAAAACCAATCAACCTGTCAGGTCTCTTGCAGCATACCGGTAGCTAGCATTTTATTGGGGACTATAGCGAAAAAAATACTCTAACGTTCTATCGATCATATCAATCACTCGTACCCTATTAAACCTGATAAAATTTATCTTAAAATATAGCTTAGTACTCAAACATTATGCCTATATACTTTTTAACCTGTCAGGTCTCTTGCATCATACCTATATCTAGCAGTAGCTTTTTTTTAGTACCGAAGAAAAAAAAATATCTCACCTTTATCGGCCATATCGAGCACTCGTACCATATCAAACCAAATAAAATTAGTCTTAAAATATAGCTTAGTGTTCAAGTATTATGCCCAAATGCAACTTAACCTGTCAGGTCTCTTGCATCATACCGGTAGCTAGCATTTTATTGGGTACTATAGCGAAAAATATACTCTCACGTTCTATCGATCATATCAGTCACTCGTACCCTATTAAACCTGATAAAATTTATCTTAAAATATAGCTTAGTACTCAAACACTATGCCTATATACTTTTTAAACTGTCAGGTCTCTGGCATCATACCAGTAGCTAGCTTTTTATTTGCTACTATAGCGAAAAAAATACTCCCACGTTCTATCAATCATATCAATCACTCGTACTATATCAAACCTGATAAAATTTATCTTAGTATGTAGCTTAGTATTCAAACAATATGCCTTTCTACAATTTAACCTGTCAGGTCTCTTGCATCATACCTGTATCTAGCAGTAGCTTTTTATTAGTACCGAAGAAAAAAAAAATATCTCACCTTTATCGGCCATATCGAGCACTCGTACCATATCAAACCAAATAAAATTAGTCTTAAAATATAGCTTAGTGTTCAAGTATTATGCCCAAATGCAACTTAACCTGTCAGGTCTCTTGCAGCATACCGGTAGCTAGCATTTTATTGGGGACTATAGCAAAAAAAATACTCTAACGTTCTATCGATCATATCAATCACTCGTACCCTATTAAACCTGATAAAATTTATCTTAAAATATAGCTTAGTACTCAAACATTATGCCTATATACTTTTTAACCTGTCAGGTCTCTTGCATCATACCTATATCTAGCAGTAGCTTTTTTTTAGTACCGAAGAAAAAAAAATATCTCACCTTTATCGGCCATATCGAGCACTCGTACCATATCAAACCAAATAAAATTAGTCTTAAAATATAGCTTAGTGTTCAAGTATTATGCCCAAATGCAACTTAACCTGTCAGGTCTCTTGCATCATACCGGTAGCTAGCATTTTATTGGGTACTATAGCGAAAAATATACTCTCACGTTCTATCGATCATATCAGTCACTCGTACCCTATTAAACCTGATAAAATTTATCTTAAAATATAGCTTAGTACTCAAACACTATGCCTATATACTTTTTAAACTGTCAGGTCTCTGGCATCATACCAGTAGCTAGCTTTTTATTTGCTACTATAGCGAAAAAAATACTCCCACGTTCTATCAATCATATCAATCACTCGTACTATATCAAACCTGATAAAATTTATCTTAGTATGTAGCTTAGTATTCAAACAATATGCCTTTCTACAATTTAACCTGTCAGGTCTCTTGCATCATACCTGTATCTAGCAGTAGCTTTTTATTAGTACCGAAGAAAAAAAAATATCTCACCTTTATCGGCCATATCGAGCACTCGTACCATATCAAACCAAATAAAATTAGTCTTAAAATATAGCTTAGTGTTCAAGTATTATGCCCAAATGCAACTTAACCCGTCAGGTCTCTGGCATCATACCAGTAGCTAGCTTTTTATTTGGTACTAAAGCGAAAAAAATACTCCCACGTTCTATCGATCATATCAATCACTCGTACCATATCAAACCTGATAAAATTTATCTTTGATTAAAGCTTAGTATTCAAACAATATGCCTATCTACAATTTAACCTGTCAGGTCTTTTGCATCATACCTGTATCTAGCAGTAGCTTTTTTTTAGTACCGAAGAAAAAAAAATATCTCACCTTTATCGGCCATATCGAGCACTCGTACCATATCAAACCAAATAAAATTAGTCTTAAAATATAGCTTAGTGTTCAAGTATTATGCTTAAAAACAACTCAAACTGTCAGGTCTCTTGCATCATACCGGTAGCTAGCATTTTATTGGGGACTATAGCGAAAAAAATACTCTAACGATCTATCGATCATATCAATCACTCGTACCCTATTAAACCTGATAAAATTTATCTTTAAATATAGCTTAGTACTCAAACATTATGCATTTATACTTTTTAACCTGTGAGGTCTCTTGCATCATACCGGTAGCTAGCTTTTTACTTGGTACTATAGCGAAAAAAATACTCCCACGTTCTATCGATCATATCAATCACTTGTACCATATCAAACTTGATAAAATTTATCTTAAAATGTAGCTTTGTATTCAAACAATATGCCTATCTACAATTTAACCTGTCAGGTCTCTTGGATCATACCCGTATCTAGCCGTAGCTTTTTTTAGTACCGAAGAAAAAAAATATCTCACCTTTATCGGTCATATCGAGCACTCGTACCATATCAAACCTGATAAAATTTATCTTAGTATGTAGCTTAGTATTCAAACAATATGCCTATCTACAATTTAACCTGTCAGGTCTCTTGCATCATACCTGTATCTAGCAGTAGCTTTTTTTTGGTACCGAAGAAAAAAAAATATCTCACCTTTGTCGGTCATATCGAGCACTCGTACCATATCAAACCAAATAAAATTAGTCTTAAAATATAGCTTAGTGTTCAAGTATTATGCCTAAAAACAACTCAACCTGTCAGGTCTCTTGCATCATACCGGTAGCTAGCATTTAATTGGGTACTATAGCGAAAAAAATACTCTCACGTTCTATCGACCATATCAGTCACTCGTACCCTATTAAACCTGATAAAATTTATCTTAAAATATAGCTTAGTACTC
This sequence comes from Agonopterix arenella, assembly GCA_927399405.1. Taxonomy (NCBI): domain Eukaryota; kingdom Metazoa; phylum Arthropoda; class Insecta; order Lepidoptera; family Depressariidae; genus Agonopterix; species Agonopterix arenella. Next base: position 17,006,541 of record OV656701.1, read on the forward strand.
AAACATTATGCCTATATACTTTTTAACCCGTCAGGTCTCTGGCATCATACCAGTAGCTAGCTTTTTATTTGGTACTAAAGCGAAAAAAATACTCCCACGTTCTATCGATCACATCAATCACTCGTACCATATCAAACCTGATAAAATTTATCTTTGATTAAAGCTTAGTATTCAAACAATATGCCTATCTACAATTTAACCTGTCAGGTCTTTTGCATCATACCTGTATCTAGCAGTAGCTTTTTTTTAGTACCGAAGAAAAAAAAATATCTCACCTTTATCGGTCATATCGAGCACTCGTACCATATCAAACCAAATAAAATTAGTCTTAAAATATAGCTTAGTGTTCAAGTATTATGCCTAAAAACCAATCAACCTGTCAGGTCTCTTGCAGCATACCGGTAGCTAGCATTTTATTGGGGACTATAGCGAAAAAAATACTCTAACGTTCTATCGATCATATCAATCACTCGTACCCTATTAAACCTGATAAAATTTATCTTAAAATATAGCTTAGTACTCAAACATTATGCCTATATACTTTTTAACCCGTCAGGTCTCTGGCATCATACCAGTAGCTAGCTTTTTATTTGGTACTAAAGCGAAAAAAATACTCCCACGTTCTATCGATCACATCAATCACTCGTACCATATCAAACCTGATAAAATTTATCTTTGATTAAAGCTTAGTATTCAAACAATATGCCTATCTACAATTTAACCTGTCAGGTCTTTTGCATCATACCTGTATCTAGCAGTAGCTTTTTTTTAGTACCGAAGAAAAAAAAATATCTCACCTTTATCGGTCATATCGAGCACTCGTACCATATCAAACCAAATAAAATTAGTCTTAAAATATAGCTTAGTATTCAAGTATTATGCCTAAAAACAGCTCAACCTGTCAGGTCTCTTGCATCATACCGGTAGCTAGCATTTAATTGGGTACTTTAGCGAATAAAATACTCTCACGATCTATCGATCATATCAATCACTCGTACCCTATTAAACCTGATAAAATTTATTTTAAAATATAGCTTAGTACTCAAACATTATGCCTTTTTACGTTTTAACCTGTCAGGTCTCTGGCATCATACCAGTAGCTAGCTTTTTATTTGGTACTATAGCGAAAAAAATACTCCCACGTTCTATCGATCATATCAATCACTTGTACCATATCAAACCTGATAAAATTTATCTTAGTATGTAGCTTAGTATTCAAACAATATGCTTTTCTACAATTTAACCTGTCAGGTCTTTTGCATCATACTTATATCTAGCAGTAGCTTTTTTTTAGTACCGAAGAAAAAAAAATATCTCACCTTTATCGGCCATATCGAGCACTCGTACCATATCAAACCAAATAAAATTAGTCTTAAAATATAGCTTAGTGTTCAAGTATTATGCCTAAAAACCAATCAACCTGTCAGGTCTCTTGCAGCATACCGGTAGCTAGCATTTTATTGGGGACTATAGCGAAAAAAATACTCTAACGTTCTATCGATCATATCAATCACTCGTACCCTATTAAACCTGATAAAATTTATCTTAAAATATAGCTTAGTACTCAAACATTATGCCTATATACTTTTTAACCTGTCAGGTCTCTTGCATCATACCTATATCTAGCAGTAGCTTTTTTTTAGTACCGAAGAAAAAAAAATATCTCACCTTTATCGGCCATATCGAGCACTCGTACCATATCAAACCAAATAAAATTAGTCTTAAAATATAGCTTAGTGTTCAAGTATTATGCCCAAATGCAACTTAACCTGTCAGGTCTCTTGCATCATACCGGTAGCTAGCATTTTATTGGGTACTATAGCGAAAAATATACTCTCACGTTCTATCGATCATATCAGTCACTCGTACCCTATTAAACCTGATAAAATTTATCTTAAAATATAGCTTAGTACTCAAACACTATGCCTATATACTTTTTAAACTGTCAGGTCTCTGGCATCATACCAGTAGCTAGCTTTTTATTTGCTACTATAGCGAAAAAAATACTCCCACGTTCTATCAATCATATCAATCACTCGTACTATATCAAACCTGATAAAATTTATCTTAGTATGTAGCTTAGTATTCAAACAATATGCCTTTCTACAATTTAACCTGTCAGGTCTCTTGCATCATACCTGTATCTAGCAGTAGCTTTTTATTAGTACCGAAGAAAAAAAAAATATCTCACCTTTATCGGCCATATCGAGCACTCGTACCATATCAAACCAAATAAAATTAGTCTTAAAATATAGCTTAGTGTTCAAGTATTATGCCCAAATGCAACTTAACCCGTCAGGTCTCTGGCATCATACCAGTAGCTAGCTTTTTATTTGGTACTAAAGCGAAAAAAATACTCCCACGTTCTATCGATCATATCAATCACTCGTACCATATCAAACCTGATAAAATTTATCTTTGATTAAAGCTTAGTATTCAAACAATATGCCTATCTACAATTTAACCTGTCAGGTCTTTTGCATCATACCTGTATCTAGCAGTAGCTTTTTTTTAGTACCGAAGAAAAAAAAATATCTCACCTTTATCGGCCATATCGAGCACTCGTACCATATCAAACCAAATAAAATTAGTCTTAAAATATAGCTTAGTGTTCAAGTATTATGCCTAAAAACAACTCAACCTGTCAGGTCTCTTGCATCATACCGGTAGCTAGCATTTTATTGGGGACTATAGCGAAAAAAATACTCTAACGTTCTATCGATCATATCAATCACTCGTACACTATTAAACCTGATAAAATTTATCTTAAAATATAGCTTAGTACTCAAACATTATGCCTATATACTTTTTAACCTGTCAGGTCTCTTGCATCATGCCTTTTTAAAGCTAAATAGTCTATTAAAATTGACGACTCCTTAATTTGGTCAGGTTATAAAAAGCTACTACTTTTGGCTACCAATTTCACACCGGTGTATTATACAGGGTCCTTATTAATATACTGACACTTTTTCAAGACGATAATCAGATCATCAAACTGAAAAACTTTCTCTATAAACCGACGTGAAATCGAAATTGCGATAAAAAAATCTCCAGTCCAGAAAAACAGACTTCTGCTATGTATAACTAATATTACTATTCTGTGCTTCTGCGCTGCTTGTAGAATGTGGAGATAATGAATATGCTGTCATATTTTAAAATCTCAGACCCACTCGGTAGGTAATAACAATCATGAGCACATTACATAATTAAAACAAATATAAATAAATAAATATCTTGGACATTGTCACACAAATTATCTAGTCACATTTAAAGAACTAGAATCTAGCCTGATCTTGTATTATGATGACTAGACAACGATATAGAATACGTATACAGATACATCTATGACTCGGGTACAAATATTCATATTCATCATACAAATATTCGTCCCTAACGGGATTCAAACCCGCTACTCTCGCATAGAAGGCAGGTTCACTACGAACTGTGCTATCGAGCCCTCAAATATAATTACTCAAATCTAATCAAATATACTTTATTTTGCACCAGATCATAAACAGTAATTACTCTTTGTGTTTATTTATTAATAATATATTATTAACTTATTTGTTAATAATCTAGATCACCATCCAAATCCGTCCCGCAATCCACTCGCTAAGGCAGTGGCGAGTTGCGCACGGCATGGCGTCCACGCGACAGCGCACGCGCACGTTTACAGACCGCTTCTCGCAAAAAACTACAAATTCATACATTTATTATATTATTAATACAATGTTGTCGCTCTTTAGTAAACTTATGTCATTATATGGAAAATTAAGACGCCTATACTATACCCAGCAGTGGGGTTTGACCGGGCTGATTAGGATTGTATGTATGGGAAGCAGAATGTCATGTCAAGCGGCTTTTTTCTGCTAAAACATTGGAGACGACTTTTTTGCACTTACTTTTGTCGTCTCGTAGACTAAAAGAGAAAAAGGGACAAGTAATCACAAATATATTTACAACGAGCGTTAACCCGCGACTTCGTCCGCACAAATTATATACCAGATTTTAAGTCAGATCATAAGCTATCAAACAAAAAAAGTTTCATCAAAATCGGTTGAGTAGTTTTTGCGTGATACTCGTTCAAACAAACAAACACACAAACAAACAGACAGACAAAAAATCCAAAAATTGGTGAAATGGAATCAGGGACATCTAAAAACCATACGTTAAGTAGGTACCTTATAATTAGGAGTGTCAGTGGGGTCACGACAATCACGAGGGTCCAGGTTTGAATCCGTATGGACGACATGTCATGTACTACCAATGATTTGTTATAACTTATGTAGGTACCTACGTTATACCGACTGCTCTCAAACGGTGAAGGAATACATCGTGAGGAAACCTGCATACGCTGATAAAGAAATTCTAACCAGATAAGGCAATCGTGGTAGAATAAAGGTACAAGTTGGTATTTCATAGGTTGGTTTACATACTAACCAGTAGTTTCGTCGCGACACGCTGCTGCTGCGTGCTGTGTGCGGTCTACCAACTTGTACCTTAACGGTCAAACACCCTCAACCCTCATTGAGGGTAGGCTGCCCTGCACCCCAAATTATAATGTACTGATGATCGAACGAATCGATTATAAAAATATTAAAAATAAAATAAACACTCGCTTTCGCCGCCGGTCTCAATTCGTGCCGTGTAATTGTCGGTAGCAATGAGCTTTAAATAATATAATAATTAGTAAGTGTGTTCATACTGTGATACTTCATAAAGTTTAAATAATAATGTACAATGGCAACGCTTTTATGAAGCTCGAGGACAACGTTTTGTAGCGGGTCTTGGAAAAGGCTTATATGTTTGGAAAACAATTTTTTATACATTCGCAGAGAAAGGCCATGGTGGAGCGGACAAACTTGACTTTAAGTCTTGTCTCCCAGTGGGGTGATAATAATCTAGTCAACTTTAACGCCACCAAAACACAGGCTTGTCTGTTCACCGCCAAAAGCAGTTCGTTTAATCTGACTCCTTCTTTCCGGGGTACATCTGTCCCTGTTCCCGACAATCTTGAGCTTCTTGGCATGAGGTTGACTACGAAACTCAACTTCGGCGCTGGTTCAAACTGCGGCCAAAAAGGTGGGCATCTTAAACAAAGTGAAGCGGTACTTCACTCCTGGACAGCTCTTAATGTTGTATAAAGCTCAGGTCCGATCTTGTATGGAGTGTTGCTGCTGGCTCAGCCAAGTATCAACTAGACGCACTAGACTCAGTTGAACGCAGAGCCGGGAGGCTCATTGGTGACAGTAAGCTGGTGGAGACCGAGCTTCATAGCCTGGCCCACCACCGCAGAGTAGCCTGCTTGTCGGTTTTCTACAGATTGTACTTCGGTGAGTGTGCCCAATAGCTGCATGAGCTCATCCCTCCTTTCTCTTTTTACTATCGGACTTCCAGACGCACCGCGGGATACCACCCCTTCTTGGTTAATATCCCACATATCCGCACTAAGCGCCTTTCTGATTCTTTTATAATGTGCCAAGCCAAGGAGTAGAATGCCCTGCCTGCGTCATTATTTCCGAACGCTTACAACCCGATTCACTTTAAAGTACGAGTGAATAGGCTTTTTCTGGGTTAGCTCGCTACATCTTCGATCCCATCATTGTTCTAAGGACTGGATTGAGGTCAAGAGCAAACCCATTTTAAATAATAAAAAAAAAGAAATAAACATTTTGGGTAAATTATCTATACAATGCTGTGGATGATGATAGGCTGATGATGATGAGTCACTTCGTGAGGAAACCTACATGCTTCAATTTTGAGACATGTATTGTATTTACTGTCCTTTGAAAGTATGATGTATGTGTGTGTATATATATATATATATTTATATGAGTATGTATATTATATATGTATTTATAATAGGTTTATTTTGTATACTTACTTTTTGTTTTTACTAATAACTGCTGATTTTTGATAATTTTTTCTGGAACCTCGCCTACCTTTCTTCTTTTCACCGTTTCCTCTACCCTAAGGTTGTCTGGAAGAAATCGCTTTTTAGCGATAAGACCGCCTTATTTTGTGCCTCTTGTATTTTATTTCTGTATTTTACTGTTTATGTTTTGGTGTAAAATAAAGTATATTTGATTGATTTGATTTGATTGATTGAAAGTAACAACGAGCTCACTACCTGTCACTAAGAACACTGCTTTTTATATGGTATATTTTACCGTGTGTTGTCCAGTTTCAAATAGCACCAACCCAGTGGGTTTCGTGCGAGGCGTCTAATTCCTTCAGGCATAGTCAAATTATTGATATTCACGAGTAAACCTTACTACAGCCACATGAGTAAATACCCCACAGAGACAAAGCTTCATACAATCGATCCTTGGGGGAGGCCTATGTCCAGCAGTGGACGTCCATCGGCTGAGAAGATGATGATGATGATTGTACATGACTACAAGGAACGGCCGTGTGTGCATGTCCATTCACCGACGCGACGAGTTCACCTACACGTTGCCAGTGGACAATCAATGGGCCAGAGCAATCTATGTGAGAGTCACGTGATCATATTGTGCACTTTTTAAAAGCTTTGTCTGTGGGACATTTACTCATGGGCTACAACTTAAAATTATCCAAACAGGAATAAACTCATTCCTCGTTTCGTTTATGCAAGAACTCTAATATGAACATACAGATAAGTTACATAATTACTTTCATTCTAAAATAATTCATCATTAATTCTGGCATTCGGTAACCATCAATCATTAAATAGAGCATTACGGAAGCCCCATGATATAAATTTCATACGCAAGCAATTAATCATCAAATACGATTTTAATTGAATCTAAAGTAATTATTTTGATGTTGATTTGAAGTTACTTCAATACATAAAACATGCAGTAGCGTTGACATGAATTACCCGTATTTTCACATGGGTATAATTATTAACATGGATAAAACACTAAAGATTGAAAGTGTCGTAAAACTGTCAGCGTGTTGCTTCGCAGGATACATTTTAAGTGTGGTGAGGTTAATAATTGTATACCAAATAGCTATAGCACATGTAACTTGTATCTTTTGAAGAAATAATGCTTTTATTTTAATATTTTCATTCAACAGAGGCACTCATTTATCTTTCTTTTGAGTTGATGGAACGGGAACATGCTACAATCAGAAGGGGTTGAATGCAGCATCTCAAACCTTAGCCATACGGTGACAGATATACGAAAAAAATCAGCTGTTCCATACATTTTAGTCTGGTACAGCAGTTTACAGCAGTTTTGTATGGGCCAGCGAATTTTTTCGCGTTTCCTGAGGTAAGCTCCATATTGAAAGTGGTTCAGTTTGGTGGTTTGAGTTCACCGTTTCAGTATTTGCTAGGCTGTCACTTACACCCTTTATTGAAGATGCGTTATGGTATTAGGTATTAGTCTTCGCGTAGGTAACTATATTTCAAGTTAAGTTACTTGGTGCAAAAACGATTAAATGTATATTCTGATTTCGGTGTTCGTGTCTATAGATATAGGTACATGTTACCACTGTAATGATGAAGAATAGGTAATGATGAGTATCTAGTTCACATGAGTTTAGTGTTGATATTGCTTGATTGGTGTATTGGGATATATGATAGCTACTTGATCTGAAGTTTTTATTAAAGAAATATTTTGCCGCCAAAGATAGACGGACAACGGTTCATACCTACTAGAGCAATTTTATAGTACACGAGCGTTAACCCGCGACTTCGTCCGCACAAATTATATACCAGATTTTAAGTCAGATCATAAGCTATCAAACAAAAAAAGTTTCATCAAAATCGGTTCAGTAGTTTTTGCGTGATACTCGTTCAAACAAACAAACAAACAAACAAACAAACACACAAACAAACAGACAGACAAAAAATCCAAAAATTGGTGAAATGGAATCAGGGACACCTAAAAACCATATCGTAACTTTTTTTTTTGTTAATATCTTAAATGTACAGACTAACTTCCTGTTACAGTTTTATAATAGTACGAGCGTTAACCCGCGACTTCGTCCGCACAAATTATATACCAGATTTTAAGTCAGATCATAAGCTATCAAACAAAAAAAGTTTCATCAAAATCGGTTCAGTAGTTTTTGCGTGATTCTCGTTCAAACAAACAAACAAACAAACAAACAAACAAACACACAAACAAACAGACAGACAAAAAATCCAAAAATTGGTGAAATGGAATCAGGGACACCTAAAAACCATATCGTAACTTTTTTTTTTGTTAATATCTTCAATGTACAGACAAACTTCCTGTTACAGTTTTATAATAGTATAGATACATTAGGTTTCTATTATAAAAAAATTTGAGTATAATTAGAAAAGTACTATAACAGAAAGCAATCTGTCACCCAATTAAATCAGAATTATACAAAAAGTGTAAGACCCAGTGTTTATAAACTGTAACCACTGTAATTACGATTAATTTCACAAATAACTAACAATTACTCATCTTGTCATAATTATAAAGGCGTTATTTATAATTTTATAATTAACAACCGTTTAGAGTCGCGTGCTGTAGAAAAAGGGGAAATTAATAGAAAATATCTCTGAGATGTGTATTCTACTACTTTTTCTAGAGTTATAAATTATTGAATTGTTTGGAGAGAACATTCAATTTGTTTTTCTTCTTATCGTGTCGACTTCAAATTCTGAACAAAGTCGCTAAATAGTAGCTTGCCAGAATCGGGCAACGGATACTGCACCGTCGCTAGTTTTATACGTTTTATACGTAACTGCTGTTTTATACGTTTAAAGCCCGATTCGACCAAACGCGAGTAAATTTTATTCTTAGATTAATTCGCCGGTTAGGTGTAAAGCTTATACCGAGACTAATGAAATGTCAATGTCACATAATCAAGAAAATTAATAAAAAGAAACCTAACAAATTAAAACTGTATAACCTCACATTGCAATAAGTACGGATACAACGACCTCTTTCTTTAAGTGGATTATACATTCGTTCTTTTAGTATGCGTTTAGTGTGGTAGAAGACGAATAAAATTATTTTGGAGTAAACTCTATACTAGGAGTAAAATTGTTCCTTGTATAGTTACTATTCTATAAAAAAAGTGTTTTGGAATCCGGCCTAAGTCGAGTACGCAGTTTAGTATGAAACAGCTATTTTTCGCTTTGAACAGAGATTACTGTCGTGAATTTAGTATCCAATATGTATGTATGGATGGAATTTTTAATCTATTACGTAAAGTCATCAAGATCTCATTTTGTTTATTTTTAGTTTAGATAATATTAAGCATAATCTGAACTTTAACGTTTATTTTATTACATAAAATAAGTAATAAAATAGACGTTGATTTAATTAAAAGTAAAACTTTAATTACTTACCGGACAATAAATTTGAACAGGTTTTTATTATGTAAATAATAACTATTTAAAAGATATTAAAGCTAAGGACTGTTAAGGCGAACGAAAAAATCTACCCATTATAAACTTCATCATCATCATCTCAGCCGATGGACGTCCACTGCTGGACATAAGCCTCCCCCAAGGATCGCCATAATGACTGGTCCTGCACTATAAATTAATATAAAACATTTTTCTGAATGTACAGGGTGTAAAATTAAATGGGACACTTACTTAAAGTGGTGCTTCAGACCATCAAACTGAATAACTGTAGGTATCACAATCATTTAAAACAACTTAATTAAAAAACTAAACATTGTGTTCTGAATCTTTGTATGGTGAAGCCTAGACAAATGAATGTAGGTAATCGAATTCAACTGAATGGTAATTGAAAACTATAAAAAAATAAAATAAAACTCCCAACACACACACACACACACACACACACACACACACACACACACACACACACACACACACACACACACGCACACACACGCACACACACACACATACACGCAGGTACAAACTATAACTACTATAACTTTAAACTGCAACACATAAAATTAGTATTTTAGAGGCCTCTTTGATTACTGTGCTTTAAAACCCCTAATGGATAGATGCTGGAGCTCAGTGTTTAAAGATGTCTTACATTAGTTTCCTACTGCTATTTTCATGTCTACATATAAGTTTATTTAATCTGAAATGTATGGACTCCAGTCGGGGGTGGGAGCCCGGTGACTCGTTACCCAGATTTGCAGGTGTTATTACGGCCTAAAAAAGGTAGCGGGGAGCGACTGGATGAGGAAGGCCGAGGACAGAGTTTTGTGGCGCGCCTTGGGAGAGGCCTATGTTCAGCAGTGGACGATGATAGGCTGATGATGATGATGATATCTGTAAATCTACCACGTGCACCGGTCTCTCACATATAGTACTAAGTTTAGCTTAATCTGTAACAATAATACTGTTTCATTGTCCCTATATGTGAGATGAAAATAAATACCTTTTTTATTTTTATTTTTTTATAACTTTTACTATGCGAACAATAATGAAATCGCGAAAAAAAAATCCGCTGTCCCATACAAAACTCGACTGAAATGTATGAGACAGAAGATTTTTTTTTTCGTGATTTCGATCTTGGTCCCATAGAGAAAGTTGTTCAGTGTTATAGTCTGAAGCACCCCTTTAAGTAAGTGTCTCATAGAATTTTACACTCTGTATTTTATTTAACACTCAAAGAAATTTTGAATGCCAAACTTTAAACATCAAAATAAATACATGTCAAATCTTATCCCTTAGTCGCCTCGTCAAACACACATAGAAAGAAATGAGGTGGTCTCAAAGCCGGAACCACACAACCAATTTTTCAAGATTTCTAGTTTCTTCATTTACAATAATTACTATCTAATGAGATAACAATAACGATTCGCCTTAAAAGGTTATCATAGAAGGTTATCTCTAAAAACCTGAGCTAGTGTAACTGACCTATCGTAAACAGAAATGGCCTCTATTCCGATTAGATAAAGGCTTTTACCTCATTCATATAATGTTATTTTATTTACATTTCACTCATTTCATTAGCTTATGGACTGTGAATAGAACGAGGTTTATAGAAAACTAGCGTTAACCCGTGACTTCATCCGTACAAATTATAAACCAGATTTTAAGTCAGATCACAAGCTATAAAACAAAAAAATTTCATCTAAATCGGTTCAGTAGTTTTCGCGTGATGCTGGATCAAACAAACAGACAAACTTCTTTTTTTAAATTTACAGTTTTATAATAGTATCAGAGTTAACCCGCGACTTCGTCCGCACGAATTATATGCCAGATCATAAGCTATCAAACAAAAAAGTTTCATCAAAATCGGTTTAGTATTTTTTACGTGATGCTCGTTCAAACAAACACACAAACTAACAAACAGAAAAAAATCCAAAAATTGGTGATATGGAATCTGGAATTTCTAAAAACCATACCGTAACTTTTTTTTTGTTAATATCTTCAATGTACAGACACACTTCTGCTACAGTTTTATAATAGTATAGAAGATAGATTAATAAATGTATGTAGAAAGAATTATGTAACCTTGCAGAGAACTTTGACATGGGATTTACTAATTATTATTTTATTTTGAACTAAAATATTTGTATCTGTAAAGTTATTAGAAAAACAGGCAAAGTGTGAGTGGGACTCGAGCAATAGGACGTCCGTACCACCATTCAATATATTTTAAAAAAAAAAAAAATCATTCAATTAGTTCAGGATCCTTAGCGCGAAACCGACTCACACTTGGTATTATTTGTTGCTTAATTTAAGAGTTTGCACTAGAATCATACCAAGTTTGATGCTTGTAAGTATGTATTACCGTTTCAAGGATAGTAACAAAGACAGAAAAACTTAAAAAAAATGCTAGTTTCTTGTGCCCATTAATTTTGTTCTTTTTGATTTTTCTTAAATTATTTAATAGAAAATCTGCCAATATAATACATAATTTATAAAAAGGTCATCGGGTTACCTATTATGGATCAAACAATACATCCCTTTAAAAGTACCCTATGACAGACAGACCGACACGGATGGAAGGATGGCAGGCGTATGCTAAGTAATAGGGTCCCGTTGGCATCTTTTGGGTCATCATCATCATCATCTCAGCCGATGGACGTTCACAAGGTCGTCGGTCCACCGTGTGCGGGGCCTACCCACGCTGCGCTTTCCGGTACGCGGTCGCCACTCGAGAACTTTTCGGCCCCATCGGCCATCGGTTCTGCGAGCAATATGCCCCGCCCACTGCCACTTTAATTTAGCAATTCTTTGGGCTATGTCAGTTACTCTGGTTCTTATGCGGATCTCTTCATTTCTGATTCGATCTCGCAGGGAAACTCCGAGCATAACCCTCTCCCTTGTTCATTGGGTGACTTTCAGCCTTTTTATGAGGCCTTGAGATCTTTTGGGTACGGAACCTAAATTAATAAAAAAGTTTGTCTTGCACTTAAACTTTAAATGAATATACTACATGATTGTTTTCTAGATGCCTTCACCTTCTAAGCATTGGCGTAGCTAGAGATTTTCCCTGAGGGGGCAACCGGTCACCTAGCTCATAGCTACCGCCCCAGTAGCAAGACTCACATTTCTCGTGGCAAGGTCCGATCCAAAAGTTAATTTTCCCTCATCGTTACCAAAATTGGGCTTAGGATTTTTAAGGAGGTTCTAGAGTTGTGGTATGGTTGCTGCAGCCCCTGCTCATCTATATACCTGGAGCAAGCGAAACGATATCATGGCTCGCGAACCTTAAAGAGTGTACAGGCATCGCTAGTGTCCAAGAGCTGTTTCGTTTGGCGAGAGATAGACAGGGATATGCAGAGCTGACTGCCAACCTCCTGTAATGGAGAGGAGCCCGAAGAAGAAGAAGAAGCGAAACGAGCTCGAAATTTTGCAGTATTGCCTCTGAGTTTTGGCTAGAATTTCACAAACTGATGTTGAAAGTAGCAGGCACACTACTAGCTGCTACTAATTCGCGTCGCCCACCTCTGCCCCCCATCTTGCTATGCCAATGCTTCTAAGAACTAATACAAGAGAAAATCACAAGACAACTCAACTTCAGTAACAAACAAGAGTCATAAACAACAACGAGGACATTATTATAGAAAAGATTTACGACAGATGAAACGGAAAACATTAACTTGTGTCTAAAAAGTCGCAGCCGAGCTGATTAAAAGGCGCGTTCTTAGATCGAGATAATGGTATCTTAACTGTTCATCTAGGAGGGTTTATGATGTGTTGGTTAGTATAGAACATGAAGTTCTAGGTCCATAATGTTCTACTAGTTGTTTAAAAACCGGTCAAGCGCGAATCGGACTCGCGCATTGAGGGTTCCGTACCACCATATTTACAATAACAATAAAAATTTTCGGGATTCTTAGAGTGAGATTGACATGCACTTGGCCGGTTTTTATTATTTCTAAGATTATGCTCTATAATACTATATTCACAAAATTTTTACGATTGTATACGTATTGCGATAGAGGAAAAACAAAAAACCTTGAAGAAAACACGTTCCTTGTATGGGCACCCAATTTAATTTTGTACTTTTCATATTATTTATTATTTGTTAACAAATCCAAATTTACTAACAAATTACTATGTAATAATTTTAACTTGATACTTAAGATATAGCCCTTATGAGTAAGAACGGACAGACGGATAGCGTACGCATAGTAAAAGGGTCCCGTTAGCTTTCTCTGGGTACGGAACCCCAAAAATGATTTTCATTACCTACTGTGAAACATCTCGCTTTTTTCTTTACATTGGATATGTGTAGTGAACTAATAGCCATGAATGAAAGCTCAAATGAATGAATTCTCACTGCCGATTTCAAGTACAGCGATGGAGTCGCGTTGTAGGTCTGCTGTGGTGGTGCTGCTGCGGGGGTCACGTCGCGTGTCGGTCATCTGTTGCCCCATTCCCGGCTTATAACGAAACTCGAGTGGTGGCACAGGATAGCTATCTTTTCTAAAAAACAACCCTTGAAGTCACGAAATTACATATATAATTATAACCGTAAAACGTCAACGGGACGGGTTAGATTCATTTATTAAACGAATATTATCACACATACAGGGTGTCCCAGAAATGGTGAATCAAACTGCAATGGGAGGCAGCTTGACTAATGTCCTATCAATAAAAAATAAAATAAAACGCACATGACCATTAAAAAAACAACTTGCCTCCGCCTTTACGTAAAAAGTTATGCTCCCAAACCTTTAAACACAAATATAAGGAACTAATTAAAAAAAGATAAAACTAACGCAGCAAAACAGTAAATACAACTGATCTGGTTCTCTCCTTTTCCCACTCCTACACACACACACACACACACACACACACACACACGCACACACACACACACACACACACACACACACACACACACACACACACACCCCACAAACCCCGACTGACACCACCACACTCTTTTTAATTTATAATCCTAGTTTAACTTTAAGATAATAATAATATCCTAAATACCATAATGAAGATAATGTAATGTGATATAGTATAACTTAAGTCAAAACTGTGTAGTGCCTACTTACCCTGTTCCCTCGATGTCTGTATGCTGATATAAGAGCAGGTTGGGACTGCAAATCAGTGCTGAGCAGCAGATCTTATTAGGTCCTACCAGCGGACACTGAGTCCTAACCCATTGCCACAATGTGTTTTTATATAATTATGTTTGATTTTTCTATTTGATGAATCTGTCTATTGTTTCTGAACCTTTTTTTTGTATTTTGTGTGGCAATAAAGTGCATTTTATTTATTTATTTTTATTTAAGAGAGAAAATAAATACTTTTTTCATTCTCATTTTCATTAATCAAATAGCCCGCCCCGTATCAACCCAGGTACTAAGGTGCCCATAACGCTAGCAGCGTAAACTATACAACTATACGCTATATAAACTAGACATTGGCTAAATCATCTAAAACCAAGATGGACGCCATAATTTTAAAATAAGAATAGTATAGCGATCACACAAGTATAGTGATCAATTATCAGAAAATCTATGATAAAAATTAGGAAAACCGTGTAAAAATCGGAAAATCGGCAGTCACAAACTGATATCGGTGGACTTTTAAACGGATCATTAACTAAATGCCGCACGTAAATGTGCCCTGAAGGATAATATAATCGATTCGAATCGAAACTTTCATCGATCCATTTAAATCGATATTCGTTCAAAACTCGATATTAACCTTAATGAGCCCTGATGACCGTCCTACGGCGCGACCGGTGAGCTGATTTGTTCTACTTGTGCTTTTTTGGTTGCACCTCTTTGAATGGAATTCTAGTAAAACAAAGTAGGCAGTAGTTTTCACGAGTCCAATACCACTAAAGAATATAATTACTACCGTACCAATACTTAGAAAATTACTATCGTTTCTATAAGAGGAACTAACAAAGATTATTTCTTTAGACTCTTTTATTCGACGAAAGAGAATTCGTATTTTTGAGCTGCTAAGTTGAGCTAGACAGGGATATGCACAGCTGACTGGTAACCTACACTAATGGAGAGGAACCCGAAGAAGAAGTAGAGCTGCTTCTATAGGCATATAAAGTTTGAAGATCTTGAAACTATAGAACAAATTGAACAATTTGTTTTATGTAGACTTGCAGTGCTTTTCCATTATTTTTCATACTAAATATCTCATTTTAGTCTGCAATTTTAAATTTTGTTTGCCATCTTTTCATATTTTACGGTTCTCGTTCTCGCAAGTGTGCATTATTGATACTTCGGTCCAAAATTGAAACTTCGGTTGGGTATAAAAATACACTGCCACTAAAAATGCATAAAGCAACGTAATAATTTTAATTTATGTAGCAACCTTTTTATTTTCTTCTATCACCTGTAACACTAGGGCTATTCTCCAGCCCCAATAGGACCCACACTAAAGTACACCCCATTCGCTACATTGTCGAAAAAATCTGTATCGACATTGTATGTGATGTAATTCAACCAAAATTATGACGTGTTATTTAAAAGCTCACCGATTGGTCATTACTATATTGGCGGGTCGGAGGTGCTGTTTAATTTCAATTAGGTATTTCTCGGGGGTTTGGTAGTCGTGGGCTTATGTACAGGGTGTTAAGTTTTTAGTTAGTAGAAAAGGTTTATCGGTTGAAGAGGCGATAAAATCAGCACAGGCATTGTCGACACCGCGTGAGCATTATGAAAAAGAGTATAGCACAAATTATATACCAATAAGCATAAGCATAATAGAATTATACTCATGAATAATTTCCCCTAGGGGTAGTCAATGATATTCTGAAACCTCAGAACATCCACGTTTCACTAGTAGTACCGAAACTTATTATATACTAATAAATAATAAAAATAAATAAAATATTTATTTAATTGCATAATAATAAAAACCTAAAACACAAGAAATTGCAGTTTGGTTTTTAATTATTATATTATGTAGTTTTATGCTACTTAGGTGATTATTTCCTAAGATTACCGTACCAATCCCCAAGCTAAAAGCTAGCAAGTATACAAATAAGCTCGCTTGTGTAAATGGTCGTCGGTCGCTTGCAATGTTTACACAATAAAAATATATACGGTCGAATTAAGAAACCTGCTTCTTTTTTGAAGTCGGTAAAAAGTGCTAATTTACCTATTCTTAATTATATTAAAATCATGAAGTAAGCCTACCTTTTTGAAAGGAAGGTACAGGTGGGTTTTAGTAAATTTGAGAAAGGGTGTGAGAGCACAGGTTCGGCATTCTATATAACGTTTTTGAATTTCAAAATAGCATCTGCACATACGCATTTTGTGCAAACTGTCCGTCACCGTCCGTCTCACGGCGCGGCGCCGCGCCGGCGAGACATTGCGTGTAGGGTAAAGTAAAGCCTTGACGACATTTCGATACTTTTGATTGTTTTTTCTTTTATTAAAAATTGTATTTGAGGTAAAGAATTACTGAAAATGTGAATTTAAAGTTATTTCCAAAGATTTCAAACATTTTTAAGCACTGACAAGACACAATTTTGTGTAGTCAAATCCAACAGGTGTGCGCGCCTGACTGCATTCCCTTGCTCGGCTCTCCTAAAGTGTCCCCAGAAAGCGTGCGGTGAGGTGGGGTATCTGAAGTCAGAGGGGAGCGAGGAGTAGCCGTCCTGTATGTAGGAACTATACAGTGTGAAATTGATATCATTTGAATCCTTTTAAACTAAGAGTCTACTCATCGAACTGAACAACTTTTACTATGGGAGCAAACCGATCGGAGCAAAAAAAAATCTGCTGTTGCATATATTTTATTCGCGAACTCACGCGTCGAGATTGCTGTTTAGTATGGAACAGCAGTTTTTTTATTTGCTCCGATCGGATTGCTCCCTTAGTAAAAGTTATTTAGTTTGATGGGTAGACTCTTAGTTTAAAAGGATGCTAATGATATAAATTTTACCCTGTATACTATTACTTATTCTGAGGTGAGAGTCCAGTCCGTGTGGGGATGAGTTTGTGTAGCCCCTACTCTAGTATAATTTATCTACATGCACACGACGTGCCTTTGCTGTATAGAAAATTACCTCTTACCGCGTTTTTCAGAGCGCAAACGTAGCGCTTTTGCTTTACTATATTTACCATTACACATTTTTTAACAACATCCCTTGTAGTAAAAATTGGTCCGTACACAAACCACGTACACCGTACGGTGTCAGAATCACGTTCCGAAATCGCATCAAAATTATAAAGAAGTTAAGTGAAATTCGCCGCTTTTCGTCCATAATGGCCGCTCTGGCTGTCATTAATGACGGGTGTCAAACGAAACGAGGAGAATTTATGATCGGCGCTATTATGTCGGGAATAACGGTGATAGAAATTATTGTTTTGAGTTTAACACGGCACGGTGAGAATGTAGTAAGTACATACATACACGTACATAAACTCTCTACCATAATCCCTTTTGGGATAGTCAGAAGTCTAAAGGAAGTTTTTATGTTAATGCTCATTTTTACAACATGTTAATGAATTAATGCAAAACTAGATGTAACTAATGACAAACTGTGTTGCAGAGGATGTGTATGCTGTATCGAAATTTTACATATATATTTATATTCCGTGTTATGTATGTTAATTATATAATTACAAATCTCATTAGCTTATTACTAAATAAAGTAATTTTAGTGTTTAGATTACTATAATAACAAAATATTATAATTATGTTAAAATAAGGAAACCTATAATTGGCTATACTACTTACACAAATTGTTAATTTTATATAACCCAGTGTAACGCTGTTGGTTTCGACAATAAATAAAATAAAATAAAAATAGAAAGTAGATTGTTTAGAATCAAGAGCAGAATCGAATTATCATGGTTTCAACATAGATAATTTTTTCCAAAATATTAAATAATTTTTTAAAATTTTCTGAACTCGATGTCAACCCACCGCACGGGCACACTCACTCTACTTACTACCAAAAAAGATTCTTAAAATGTATATCCATGAGTACGCACGGCGACACATTGCAGAAATGATAACAAATCATTTTTGCCTCCAAACTTTAAATGCGAATAACTTTAAATTTTAACTATCTAAATAATGAAATTATTGTTTAAATCCAATGACATTCTATACAAGGAGGACTTCGCATCAGTGCGCTAATAACGAGACCACTAAGTTATACCCAGTTGTTTTACATTACTGCTTTGTGACCGAATACATTTGAAAGATTTGAAAGGACTGGAATGTCAGCGGCAATGTATGACAGCTGACTGATGCATATAAAGGTGACATTAGAGACATATGCCATGTTTAGGCTTTGTTATTGTATGACATGATGACTCTATGGTTATAAAATTGTTTTAATCTAATTATTTTGTTATAAATCAGTTAGGGGTGTATGAGGTTTTGCGCTTACTCATTAACACGTTGTATATTATTAAGTCGTGTTATGTTTTAAACGGAAAGTTAGTAGTTGTAGCAATGCTTCTGACCACCCCGAAAGGGATTACGGTTGTGAGTTTATGTATGTATTGTATGTGTATGTTGTAGAGTTTCAGGCCGCATCATCTCTACAGCGACAAAACGTTTCAACGCGGTGGTAGCTTAAAAAAAGATTTGATGTTTAATAAATCATGAGTAGAGTTTGAGTTTGTATAGAACCTGTAACTAAAAGGTAGTTTTTGTGTAGAAACTGCAAACGTACTTGAGCCAAATGTATGTGACAGCAGATTTTTTTTTCGCGATTTCAATGTTGGTCCCAGAAAGAAAGTTATTAAGTTTGATGGTCTGATCATCCCCATAAAAAATGGTATGCACCCTGTATATTTTTATTTTGCTATGATTATGAGTTGGTGCAGACATGAAGTTTAAAATCTAGTAGGTACATTATAATTATGTATTCGAAAACCTTTTAAGCTAATGTCCACAAAAAGACCTAGACTAGCGTTTTGCGTGATCTCATAAATTTTGTCAGTTTATCGATCGATTTGGCGACTTTACAGACAAATTATGGAAACTGGTTTGTTGACCACCAGACGCGATGCTACTTGATCTATATTTTAATGTTAAATGTGCTATTAATTTTGTTAGCTTAGCATAATTTTATTTAAATCTTTGAAAATAAAACATTATTAAACAATAAAATGTCCTATAATCTTGGATATGTTATATGTCAAGATGGACAGTCGAAGCTAAGAAAGCGTAGAAAAAAATTGCAACCAGTACTGGCCTCTAAACCCTATCCATATAGACACAGACATAATTTGTATGGATGGCACCTCACGCACACCAACCTAAGAAAGTTGGCCCCTTTTGTTTTATACGGTAGAAGCATGAGGTTCTTTCTAGACATATACTTTTTCTGCTTTGACTACTTATATAAGGTCTAACAAAATTAGCTGAAACTATTTTAAGGGGATGATCAGACCATCACTCTATGGGACCAATATCGAAAACACGAAAAAAAAAATCAGCTGTCTCATACATTTGAGTCGAGTTATGTTTGCAGTTTTGTATGGGACAGCAGATTTTTTTTTCGCGATTTCAATATTGGTCCCATAGAGAAAGTTGTTCAGTTTGATGGTCTGATCATCCCCTTAAAATAGTTTCAGCTGATTTTGTTAGACCTTATATAGGGATTTAGCGGGGGGGGGGGGGGGGGGGGCGAGGTAACATGAAATCCACAACTTCGGATTCATCATGAAAAGTAGTTTCGTGTGAACCTCAAACGTCATAAGTTCGTAGTTCTAGTTTCCCAATTATAGGCTGTCTCGTTTATTGATAAGGTATAAAATTGAATGTAAATGCACATGATCAATTGTGTTCTTACACAGTGGCAGAGGGTAAATGCTACCACAAGGCCGGTCTTTATAATAAATAGTCAAAGTTTTTCTAAGTCTTGAATAAAAGATAAGATAAGATAAATGTTTATTTTTAACTTTTGCTTAAAACTATTACATTAAACGGTAGACCAAAAACGAGGCAAGCCTGATACGCGAGGTCTACGATTGGGAATCCTTAACAATAAACAATAATTTAGTTACGAACTAGTACAATTGAAACAAAGTGGGGGGAGGGGGGAGGGGGGTAGGGGGGGGGGGTTGTGTAGGTGTGTGTCTGTTTGCGTGTGTATATGCCAAAAATGAAATATGTCTGTGTGTATGTCTTATGTCTTATTCGAAATCTGTGTCGATAAAAAATGTCTTCAACGATGAATTTTTTCATCAAATATTTAATATAAGACACGCTCCTTGCTGTTATATTATATTTTACGTGTATAAACAAATACGAAAGATTTAGTAAGAATCAACGAAGCAAAGGTTATAAAGCGAAATGGAGTGAAAAAAAATCAATAACCGCAAAGAAATCTGCGCGTTATTATTTTACTCGGCCACTTGACACATTATTGAGTAATTACATCCATAACTACATGTTATTACACACCACTGACTTAACACCACATGCATTTTAAATCAAAGAAATAAAGTTGAATTCTGTGAAACTTTTTCTAAAGTTACCGCATATTTAAGTTTGGAAATAAAATTCCAGTTCACATGTTTTTGGATAAAACTCGCTGCATTAATTCGAAATTTGAACAAAAGAGTAACGTCGGCTCCTTTGATCATGTAACGATCTTTTTAATTTCGTCGTTCCAAAATAATTGTTTACAAATTCGAAACAAATGCTGTCAGCTTTTAAGATGTCTAAATTTTTTTTAATACTGGTTCCATACACAAAATCACAGATTTATTAAAAAGATTTCAATATTAATCCTTTAGAAAAAGTTGTCAGGTTTGATAATCTGATCATCTCCTTCAAAACATAAGCATAATGAAAAGAACCCTATACAGGATGTTACAGAAGTAAGAATAAAAATTTAAAACTTTTAAGGGGGTGGTTTAGACCAACAAACTGAACAACTTTCACTATGGGACCAACATCGAAATCGCTGTCCCATACATTTAGCTCGAGTAGATTTGTAGTTTAGTATGGAACATCTGATTTTTTTTTTTTTGCGTTTTCGCTATTGGTCTCAAAGTGAAAGTTGTTCAGTTTGTTGGTCTAAACCACCCCCTTAAATGTTTATTTGTATTTTTGAAACACATTATCTTTATGATAATTTCAGAGTTTGATAATAAATAAGTCATTTTACAGTTAAGTTTAAAAATAAAATAATGAAGTATACCTAACATAGACTAACACCTAAGTAAGGAACGTTGTAACTAAATGGATTCAGTAATTGGTGCGGAAATATAGTGCGAAAGGAAACAGCGTGTTTTGTATTGTCATGGTCAGTAGCCTTAGCGTAATAAGTAACTTTGCATAATTGAGACATTTACGACTTTAAAAGGCCTATTAAAGTGGCTTTAATATTCTTTGACAGCAATTTGACCTCTCTTTCCTACTTTGTCCTGTGGTTTTTCCACAGGACAAAGTCCGTTTGTCGTTTGCTCTGCGCCTAAACTTAACTAAAAGTTAAATAAATTCTATACATATAAAATGAATCCCTATTTCCCTTGGTAACGACATCACGCAAGAACGGCTGGACCGATTGCGATGAAACTTTGGTGGATTATTGTACACATGCCAGGGATGGTTTATAAACAAAAAACGGCCAAGTGTGTGTCGGGAAAAAGATCTAAGGCGATACGAAGTTCGCCGGGTCAGCTATTAAATAATAAATATCTTGGACATTGCCACACAAATTATCAAGTCACATTTAAAGTGCCAGAATCTAGCCTTATATTACGATGACTAGACAACGATATAGAATAAATATCTAGATACAAACATCCAAGACTCGAGTACAAGTATTGATATTCATCATACAAATATTTGTCCCTTACGGGATTTAAACCCGCGACTCTTTGACCACAAACTATACACTTTCTACAAACGTGCTCGCACTGGCAAGAAGAGGGTGGCACAGTATGAGTGCGAGTGAATACATCACTCGTAGAGAGAGAAGGCATCAAGATTAGAACGTATTTCGTCCTGTTCCCATCCCATTTCCTCCCGTGGGTGTCGTTAAAGAGCGACTAAGGGATCTACTGAAGGATGGGCAGCAGCATCCTCTGAGTACACACATTGATTCGATCCAACTGCGATCGCCAACCCGCCTGCCAAGCGTGACGATTATGGCAAATCCCCCCATTTTGGGGGAGGCTTATGTCTAGCAGTGGGCGTTTAATGGCTGATATGATGACACAATAAGAGAACATCATCATTAGCCTTTAAATGATTACGTTCTGTCTACTAGCGTAAGCGAAACATCTTGATCTATGACACTACAATTTAATAGACTTCCTGTACCACCTTAGAGGGGTAAAAATTTGTGTGGAGCAGGGAGCGGCGAGTGTCCGTTTAGTCCGTTTAGGTACGTATGAGTACCTACCTACTCTTTCCTACAATAAAACTCAAGTCACCGTTCAAAACATGTTAACCCAACCAAACCGACTCAGAACCTAGTTCAAACACAAAATACCAACCTATACAAAGTTGCTGAACAAAAACAGAACAATCCTAACACCATTAACACCTAGCATGTCAATCAAGACTAGCAAAGTGCCTGGATTCACCCACTTTTACGTCAATCTTCACGCTGTACTATCTGGAGGTTGGGTAGAACGGATCTAAGATTGTATCGGATCAATAGGATTCCATGGTAAGTATTCTTGGGAATTCCGGTGTTAAATATCATTCGATGTTGAATGGGATATCTAGATAGGTTGTTTGGTAAAGTCTAAGTTAATGTTGGGAAGATCCATTCGTATAATAAGAAAGCCGATTAAAAGGGGAGAAATTGGTTTTTTATGAGGCCAAACGATGCTAAAATTGTGTTTTAGTAAACCGGTAAAAGTTATCTAAATTCTACAGAGGTAGTTAAAATAAACGATGAAAAACTATACGTCTAAAAATCGAGAACATCGATTTCAAAGTCATGACTCTCTCAAGTAAGACTTTAACAACAGGGCATTTTAGATCTATTTTTATGTCTTCTTTACATTTATCATTTGGACAGTGGCCGCGAAGTATAACTATAGCGAAAAAAACTTGTCTCGCTCTCTCTTTGTTCATCATAATCATTTCAACCGATAGACATACACTACGGAACACAGGCCTCCCCAAAGGATCGCCACAACGACCGGTGCTACGCTGCCGTCATCCAACGGGTTCCCACTGCCTTCACCAGGTCGTCGGTCTACTTTTGTGGCGGCTGAGCTTCCCGGTACGCGGTCGCTACTCGAGAACCCTTCGGCCCCATCTGCCATCGGTTCTGTCCATTGGTTCTTCTCTGTACTACTTGCATTTTTATGACATCTCCTATTCAGTGAATGCTCACAAGCTAAATCTCTCGAAAACGAAACGGCCTTAAATAAAATCAGATACTTGACAACAGTCATAAACAATAGAGCAGTAAATGAAAACCGTAACTCAACCAACTGAGAAAAAAGAATGCACATTTATACCAACAGGTCAGCCTTCAATACGGTCTCATAACAAAAGGGCCGATATGAATAATGCCTTTGTTTCATTAAGCGTAAAAGGTGATCTCGGTGATTTAACATACGTGTTTATTCCTCACTTGGTCCGTCACCGCCTTTACCGGGTAAGTCGGGGCGTAACTAATTCATTAATTGACAACATTTAAAAATGTTTACAGCGATTTTGTTAACAGTAAATTTTGTTTATAGTCATTTTCTGTTGACGTTTCGCGGTTGAATAAAATGGTTGATTCAAAAGTTTGTGAAGTTGTGAAGTCACGTTTTCCGAAGTGGGTGGAATTAATCTGTTTTATGCAATGAAGCAAGGTTTTTTAAAATACCAATGTTGGCATGTATTTGGTAGATGCGTGCTTTATTTTTAGCTTTCATGCCGAATCATGTATTATATAATTTTCGTCTGCTTAATATACAGGGTCATTTTTAATCCATAAAAAATGATCACCATTACGGTTTTTTAAGGGGTTGATCAGACCATTAAACTGAACAACTTTCTCTATTGGACAAACATCGAACACGCGAAAAAATCTGCTGTCTCATACATTTGAGTCGAGGCAGTTTGTAGTTTTATATGGAACTGATTTTTTTTTTGCGATTTCGATGTTGGCCCCATAAAGAAAGTAGTTCAATTTGAAAGTCTGGTCATTCCCTTATAAAACCGTCAGTATAATATAAGGTTGGACCCTGTATGTATGGTCCACTAATACTCAGTGGACCATTGCAAATCACAGGTCTCCGATCATGAATAAGGGCTCATCTTCATTTAGAGATCGGGCAAAGTCGGATCTTTTTTCCGTCAACTGTCCTAATATGTCTCTAATGGTCAGTTGCAGAAACGCTTATTAGAGTTAATCCTCCATTAAAGGTGACAGAAAGAGATTTAATGGAGGATTAACTTTAATGAGCGTTTCTGCAACTGAGTGTATGTCTTAGAAGACAAAGTCTTCACACACTTGTAAAAAGAAAACTAGATAGGTATACAGTATGTTATGGCACAGTATAAGAAAGAGTATCTATTACTAGATACAGTACGGACACTCCCTGCCTCCCACCAATTATTTACCTCACCCCCCTCTATCGACCTCTGGTTACCCGCCAGTTACCTAAGAAGAAGACTTAGGGCCTGTTTCACCACTTCTGATTAAGTTCATGTTAGCTTACCCGACAGATAGTTTGACATATTTCGTATGAAAGATAATGTCAAAATATCAGTAATATATTTTGGATAAGCTAACAAGAACTTGCTAAGAAGTGGTGAAATAGGCCCTTAAGGTGGTTGCAGTCCATACAAAAGTTTGACGCACAATACGCGTAGACGGAATTAATAAAAGTTATATTTTATATATGGAAAAATAGTTTAAAAAATCTAGTTGCCTCGTCACAAATAACATTCGCAATTTATAATATAATTACGAAGATATAAAGCTTTTAAAATTGTGTATGAAAAATTTCAAAGCTGGGAGGCCTTTGCCCAGCAGTGGGACATTGAACAGGCTACGTAAAAAAAAATCCTTTGGTTTCGCATGTGCTGACGTCATCTTGTCAATTTAAATTTTTTGTATGCAGTGTCCGGGCTGTGGTTGTGGTAAACAGTTGCTTTACTTTATGGGGTGGTGGTACCCAATGATACTGTAAAACTTTCTTAAAGAAACCTAGAGGAAATTAGCCTAAAAATATGTTTGGACTTTTCATACTAAATACAATCAGCTGATAAAAACGTTTTGAAAAGTAGCAATTTTTTTTGCGGCCGGATTGTTCAGCCCTAACACCCTGACCACCCTGTACAATATAAGAAACTTGCTCAGATTTGACTAAACATCTAGTTCTTTTATTATGCTCGAAGAGAGTCCAATAAAAACATAACCAGGGTATTGACACTTTTCAAAGTCACTTTGAAGGATGTGTGATGATAATTTACATCGAGATTTATTTCTCTGAAGGAAGTTATAAACAAGAACTAGTTCCACTTTTGTTATTATTTACTTTTTTATTTATTTGATGAGACTTCTTATTTAAGAGTCCAATATATGCACTAAATGGTGATATCGCTCTTATAGCATAATTAAAAAAATAATGATTGTTATAATAAGATCAAAAAGGGAAGGTTAAAATAAGAATGAAAAAAGAAAAAAATTAAAAAGGTTTTTTTTAGTGTGAATGCTCTTTTTGGTACGTTTCATTTAACATAAAGTTAAGATTATAATGTTTTACTCACATAATTTTTCAGCTTGCTGACCTTCTGTCAAACCGATGGGATGTCATTGAGTTAGAATTGCCATAGCTTACTAATAACGTTAAAGCTAAAAAGTGAATCTTGATATATAGCCAAAAATTATTTAATAGTTACTACTTAACTATAGCCACACGCATCAATCAATCAATCAAATCTTTATTTGCAAAGAATAGATCTTCTACTCAAAATACCGTTGATTTTTTATTTTGTACCAAAGTTATTATCCACTTGGTCCATGAGTTTGGATATACCTTTCCAAATAAAATTATAAACTCGATGTTTATCATAATGAATGACCAAAATGTCTGGTCTTAACAATATTGGGTTCGTCATGTAAGTAATTCAATATTGAATTATTTTGTAGTTGAACTTTCTATACTTACTTATTTTATTTTGTTAAAAGATGTGTTGTTGTAGAGTTTCTGGCCGCAACTACTTTACAACAGAACACCTTTCTACGCGGTGGTAGAGTCAAAAAATAACAAAATAAAGATTGAAAAATTTGTCTCGGGCGGGACTTGAACTCGCACTTTTCCAAACCGGGGAACTGCGTTATCCAACTTTGCCACCGACCCCACTACCCAGAGAACGAAATTTTCAACCTGTTGCGTCTTAAGGGGACGTGAGCGCCATCTGCTGGTAGCTATTACAAACTAACCAACGCAGAACGCAGACGCAGAACGCATAACATAACGCAGTTCCCCGGTTTGGAAAAGTGCGGGTTCAAGTCCCGCCCGAGACAAATTTTTCAATCTTTAATTTGATTCGAAATAGCACAACATGGCTGTAACATGTTTAAAAATCAATAATATTTGAAATCAAAAAATGACATCGTAAAGCTATCTGTATTTATATTATTTTTGACTTTTAAATAGAAAACCGCAACTGTAAGCAGTAAAGCTGCAACTGGTTCCTTAACAAATCGAATTTTCTATCGAATCTTCACAAAAAAAGGTAAGTGGACTAGTTTAGCGACATTTACCTTGAATATGTATTTTATTAAATTAGATTCTTTTTTGGTATGGAGTCCGGTTTCATAGTTTAGTATAAAAAGTGCAGTTCGAATAAGATTATTATCATTCAATCGTCAGACGTTTGAAACAAACACACAAACATGTACAAGCAGGTGAGCTTCATTAAGTATTCTAATCTCTTAATATTATTTAATACAAAGTCGCTATATTTTTTCAGTACTTATGGTCCTTCATAATATGCTGACACTTTTTTTAAGGGAATATTCAGACCATCAAACTAAATAATTTTCTCTATGGCACCAACATTGAGATTGCAAAAAAAAATCAGCTGTCCCATACAAAACTGCAAACCTACTGGATCCAAATGTATGGGACAGCTGATTTCTTTTTAGCGAATTGAATGTTGATCTAATAGAGAAAGTTGTTCAGTTTGATGATCTGATCATCCCCTTAAAGTGTCAGCATATTAAGAAGGACCCTGTATATTTGTTTGTACACATAGTGGTTAAAACTACGCCACTGATTTTGATGTGGTTTTTACAATCGTTTAGATTAGACGATTTCTTCAGGAATGTTTATTGTAACAGGAAAATATATATCTATCTATACTATTATAAAACTGTAACAGGAAGTTTGTCTGTACATTGAAGATATTAACAAAAAAAAGTTACGATATGGTTTTTAGGTGTCCCTGATTCCATTTCACCAATTTTTGGATTTTTTTGTCTGTCTGTTTGTTTGGGTGTTTGTTTGTTTGTTTGAACGAGTATCACGCAAAAACTACTGAACCGATTTTGATGAAACTTTTTTTGTTTGATAGCTTATGATCTGACTTAAAATCTGGTATATAATTTGTGCGGCAAAGTCGCGGGTTAACGCTCGTTCTTTATAATTTTTTTAACAAACGATATACTGAATTCTTTTGGGTCTGCTCCTTTATGATTTTCCGACTCTTGAATTTAGTACCTCAATCTAAGTATTACTCGTCCTTTCTACGCCATTAAACCATTTAAAAATCGCCTTTTCAGTCCTTGTTCTTACTTCAGACCACTTATTTCTCTATGCGCAATGTTTTTTATCCTGTCATTCAGAGTCGCACCATCTGTTTAAATCATCAAAATGTTTAATTTAGATAAAATTATTTTAATTTTTAAATGTCACTTGCTATGATAATTGGCATTGAAATTAATTGCTACAAAACATTAGGTATTATTTTTACAATAATGTCACACCACTTAATAAGCTACTAATTTATTTTCTTATCTAATGAAAAATGCATTCAAATAAATTAAATAAGATGTAAATTATTATTTTTTATTATTTAGTACACAAATCTTCCTTGTTTGTCGTAATTGAGTTGGTATAATTAATTTTAATAATTTATGCAGACTAGACTTCTAGAAATCATGTTTGAAAAGAACAAAAATAAAATCATTGAACATCCTAACTTTAAGTGAGTACAAACCTCTTCTCTCAAAAAAAAAATCAGTCATTGGCAAAAGCACAGAAAAGAAAAAAAGAAAAGAATAGATATTAGATACTACATACAGAATGGTAATTTCCTGCCCTTCACTAACTTCCGATGGGATTTTTAAAGGAACCTAGCATGAAGCACATACAGTAGACGTAGAGGGACGACGCATGTGCTAAAGCTATCTTGTTTATATCGCAGTGCTATTCAACAATCGTGAGTTTGTTGTTGAAAAAGTCTGACTAAGATCGAACCACCGCACCCAATACAACAGTTTGTATAATAGTATCAAACCACATTCACCCACTGCTGGGCATAGGTCTTGTTTTAATTGCATCATTCTGATGAATGGCATATTTCGAAAATGCCTATGTATATGCACTTCTGTATTAATCTGATTCCCTGTAATCCTTGATCCCCTTCGACCCACGTTGGCCTGACAACATTACCTACGTTTGGTCTGAGTAACTAGTATAATTATAATTATCATGATAAATATATTTACAAACCAATTTTTTCAGATGCTCCTCCTCCTCGCCGTGGTTGGCTTTGCCGCCGCCAAGCCCCAATTCCTCCCATACGCAGCCCCAGCTGTGGCTGTCGCCCCAGTCGCTGCTCCAGTCTATTCCGCTTATGCTGCTGCCCCCGTCTACTCCGGTTTCGGCGCCCCATTGGCTTACTCAGGCTACTCAGACTTCGGATACCCCGGGGGTTTCCTCTTCAAGCGCAAATGAATAATGAACTTCTGATTGTTATTTCTGTTCAATGTTACAATTTATGGACTCGTATTGTGTTAAAAAATCAACTTTTCAGTCAACGTTAACTTTGTTAGTCATTATGTATTTGATAATAAATTGTATGGCACATTATTTTGGTTCATTAATTTTGTATGTAGATTTTAATGAAATAGGCTCACAACTTCTATCAAAACCTTTATTTATACGGCTCGACAGCACAGTTGGTAGTGAAACTGCCGTGCTGTGCCGAGAGTCGCAGTTTCGAATCCCGTAAGGGACAAATATTTTGTACCTATGATGAATATGAATATTTGTACCCGAGTCATGGATGTTTATTAATTAACTATATGTTTGTTTATTTATTTATATGTAATCGTTCTCTAGTCATCATAATACAAGTCCTGCCTAGCTAGCATGTTACACGTGATACGGCTAAATCATACCTTTTATCTCGTTCGCTCGCACGCAAATAGAAAGGGAGCGAAGGGGCGATAGCACTGTATCACAGTGGCATACTACGGCGGCAAGCTAGATTTTAGTACTTTAAGTGTGACTAGCTAATTTGTGCGACAATGTCCTAGATATTTTATTATTTATTTAATACCAATAACTATATAAGAATGCAAAAGAAGAATAGGTCAGCAGCAGCCAGGTGGGTTGACGACATCTGGAAAAGTATCAGTAATACTTGGATGAAATTTGATCCATGTCCGACCCGCATCCCGTACAAATGTCGTCTGACCAACGCATCGGTGGTCTACCCTCGGACCTCTTTCCTTCTCTTGGCCACCATTCCGATATTGCCTTGGTCCACCGGCCGTCTTCCCTTCTAGACAAATGTCTCACCCACCTCCACTTCAACTTTGTAATCCGATCTCCAAAGTCGACGAACTTAGTTCTTCGACGGATTTCTACGTTGGGTACGCGGTTCAAAAGTGATATTTATTTATTTATTGGATTAAGGAAACATACAGCATTAATATACACTTGGATTACAAAACTTAATCAACGAATCAGCCAAAACAGTTTCGACTTATAAAAGTTACAGTAGACATGTTGCTCAAACTTAAAAAAAAACCAAAAAAGAGAAAATAACAAATTTAAAACAAACACGTCAATTTTGAATAAATATGCCCAGCATAGTACTCTCCATGGCTCTTTGTGCGTCTTTTATTTGGTGCATGTTTTGCCTAGTAAGCGTCCATGCTTCCGCACCATAAGTAAGTATGGGCAGAACACATTGATTGTACACCTTGGTCTTTAGGCATAGTGGGGAGTTAAGACTTAAAGACGTCAACCAAAAGCTGCCCATCCTAGTCGAATTCTCCTTTCGATCTCCTTTACCTGGGATTCATAACCAAATAAATAAATAAATAAAAATAATAAATAAAGCTCACAGGCACATACATTGTAATGATCCCAAATTAAGCCCTATAGGCTTTGTAATATGGAAACCATACAACTAAGGCACGAACATATAACATCCATGACCGAACCGGGATAAAGGAAGGATAAACAATACCCAAGACAGATGTAATTGTTCATCACGTGTAATACTAACCTTTTAAGTATTTAAAGCTAATTTGAATTTAACACTATCTGTAGCATAGATTGTTTAAAAGCACCCTAACATGGCACTGGGACTGCACTTTGGTCAATGCCTATTTCTTTTCATCATCATCATCATCATATCAGCCATTAAGCGTCCACTGCTGGACATAACCTGAAATGTATTGTAAGCTATATATTTTATATCTTATTACACCGCCATAGCAAGTTTTTTACTTAAGAGTTCGTCCATCCCATGGTTGTCTGGAAGAAATCGCTTTTAGTGATAAGACCGCCATTTGTACTCTTACGTTCTTTTTATTCGTTTTTGTTACTGTATATTTTGGTGTGCAAATAAAGAATATTTATGTTATGTTATGTTATAAGCCTCCCCCAAAGTGGGGGGATTTGCCATAATCGCCACGCTTGGCAGGCAGGTTGGCGATCGCAGTTGGATCGAATCAATGTGTGTACTCAGAGGATGCTGCTGCCCATCCTTCAGACGAAAACACAGCGGTAGCCTGCTGCGTATATGGAAACCCTTCCAGTACTCAGTGCCCCCGGTCCTAGTTTCAAAGAATGATTCCAGTAAACCATTCTATTATTCAGATCTGAGCGCGATCTGAGTTCGGGTATTAATTTCGGAACACTTTGGAAGAGAAATCAAATAAAGCTTCCAATATTCAGAATATTTCTATAAGATAATATGGAGTTGGATCTGAGCCGCGGGAGGAATTCATGTGCGATGCTCCCGGACTTAAGATAGCCTGCCGGAAAGAGTGAACTATCTCGCGTATTCGTTTAATTAGATTTCAATTAGTTCAAGTACCTACTAGGCATAATGGGGGAATAATATACTTCCTCAATTTGATTCTATACAAACGGATATTGTTTCTGAGACCTCTGTCATCCGTCATGACTCATGACATGAGGTATCATTTGACACATATACTCTTAAACAAGATCGTCATGTTTGCCCACGATGTATCAATATCATAAACTTAATGTAAAATTAAGTTTATATTAAATAGTGTTAAATAAAAATTTATTAAATAATCAAAAATAATTTAAATTGTAACAGAATCTGCTTCAGCAACATGCGTCGTCGTAATTGCTTACAAATACCCCTTCAGCAACATGCGTCGTCAAAATTCCTAAAAAATACAATTTCCTTCAGCAACATGCCTCGTCAAAAACTTAATCGAAAAGTCCGCCCCTAGCCGTACCTGGCCCAAACGTGCCCATAATGCTTGCTGTGTTTCCGCGTTGTATAGCTAAAGACACGCGTTGGACCAAGTACGATCCAACACGGAA
This sequence comes from Agonopterix arenella, assembly GCA_927399405.1. Taxonomy (NCBI): domain Eukaryota; kingdom Metazoa; phylum Arthropoda; class Insecta; order Lepidoptera; family Depressariidae; genus Agonopterix; species Agonopterix arenella. The sequence continues at coordinate 17,038,656 of OV656701.1, forward strand.
ATCATTTCCCCTTTCTCTTATACGTTTGCCCAGATCCCTCACAAAAGCCTTTGCCTCATGACCCCATGGGCCTGCCGTCTCCACTGCGAATGGCACAAAAAAATAGTTCCGTTTTAAAACGGCGTATTTACTGTGCTTCAGCACCGCCGCTGCCTCCGCCCCCGACCCTGCTATTCTCACCGTTCCACTCATATGGGACGCTGCATAGGTACTAACGCACGTTGCGTCCCACAGCAGACATTGTCCCTTTCGCCACGGCACAAGAGTCAACCCGTCTGGTCTCTTCCCATCCGTACGGCTCAAACCAGGCGGTTCCACCACGCAGTGCACATTGGCGGACACGAGCGCCCGACGAATAATATCATTCGTTCGTTAAATTATATCTATAGTCAAGTAGTACCCAAATAAAATTGTAAATTGGTTAAATTCACTAAATCTAAACACAAACATAAATTAATTATTATAATGATTACTCGAATACTCAGTCGATCTTTTATTCCTTCTACGTAGTCCCACTCTCACGTATTTTCATAAGGAGAAGGCATTAAAGAGTTGAGTCTCGGTAGGGATTCATATTTAAAATGCTTCTTAGTGCGTTGTAATCCCTCCCGCGGCTCAGATCTAAAATCAGGGTAGCATTTAAATATCGAAATACTGAAATCGACCCTTGCAAACCCTCCCGGACCCCAGCACTATGGGAGTTCTGAGTACTGGAGGGATTTCCATATACGCGGCTACCGTATTCTGAGTTATGTAGTACTAGATACTCTTTCTTATACTGTGGCTGAGTCCTTGACCTACAGCTACAGGTGGTGTGACAAATTTTCGTTAAAATGTATAATGACAAGGATCCTCGATACTATCTTCTTCTAACTGCTGATTCTGTTTTATTTTATTGTAACATCTTTTGTACACAGTTTGAATAATAAATATTATTATTCTTAATGTTTAAGATATTTCAAAAGGAAATACAGTCATGAATTATTGTAGACTAGCGACCTGCTCCGGCTTCGCACGGGTCCATAAACCTTCCTCGTGAATCAGTCCATATATTAGTGAAAACCGTATCAAAATCCCTATAGTAGTTCCTAATCCTGAAATTAGCCTGTACAGACATATACTATACAAACAAAATGTGGTAGGAGACTTTAATTTATAATATGTAAGGATTTATACGAATTTAACACGATCCGGGACAGTGAACGAGACACAATAGAACTTTTATTGTTATCACGGCTATAGGCGGTCACTGTCCCGGAACGTGTTAAGTTGACTGACAGTAAGTATATTTTCTCAAACCGGAATAGATACAATTTAAATTCAATCAAGATCTTCTTAATCAAATGTCACAATCCAGTATAGTTGTTTGGTACATAATAACATTAACAAAGTTTTTATTTTTATTAGATTCCTATAATCTATTAATTATTCCAGTTTTATCTTTAAAGCAAGATCGACAAAATTGGCGATGCTAATAAATTATGGGCTTCAGTATCAAGATACGATGAGCAAGTACCTGTGTTATGAATATGAATGAATTGCGAGAGTTATGTCAGATATGTCAGGATGTTGGGTACTGGAAGTCCTTAGTGGTAACTATTTATGAAAATAAGTAGTTTATTTCTTGAGTTAAACACTATATGAGTCTCAATACACGGAACTCTACATGTTCTTTAACAATATTGAGTAATACATCACTTCCAGAAGGATTTTTATTGTTACTCATATATCTAGAATACTAAGTTACTTGGTAAAATATAGAAGAGTCATGAAGATCATAGATAGTCAGAGGAACTAGACAAACTACTGTAGAGAGGTTACTATAATTGGCTTAAGATGTTTTAAGCTAGACAAACGAATCAGACTTGGAAACGTACGGTAAGCTTGATTGAAGCCAGTGAAAAGAAAATTTGCAAACAGAAATAAAGGAATCCTTTTTTAGCTGTAATGTCTTTGCAGTATTAATGCGAAATGAGCAAAATGTGGAACAAGATTATAACTCAAATATACAAAAACGTGGTAAGAACCCGTTAAAATGTTTAATTCTAGATTAAGATTATAAAGCTAAGAAAATATGAATAAAAACAAAAATGGTCTGAATTCAATTTTATTTCAAAATAATCATTTTAACAAAAATATGTTGAAGACAATCGTAGACTTCTATACACATGAATTCATTATAACAACATTGATTTATCGTTTGACAGCGTTTCAAAAATCGATCATTCACTTCTTCTTGACGAGGAAAGAGCTAGCTCCGTAGACGGGGGAAGCAGCAGCGTAACCAGCTCCGTAGACCGGGGCAGCAGCAGCGTAGCCAGCGGAGTAGACGGGGGCAGCAGCGGCGTAGGTGGATACTACTGGGGCAGCAGCAGCGTAGGTGGATACTACTGGGGCAGCAGCAGCGTAGGTGGACACTACTGGGGCGGCAGCTACTGGGGCAGCGGCAGCGTAGGTGGATACTACTGGGGCAACACGGGCTACTGGGGCGTACTGAGCTACAGTCGCTACTGGGGCAACGGGAGCATAACGGGCAACAGGCACAGCCTGGGCAACAGTCGCAACTGGAGCTACTTGCGCGACGGGTGCGTAACGGGCAACTGGCACGGCGTGGGCAACGGTAGCAACTGGAGCTACTTGCGCGACTGGTGCGTAACGGGCAACTGGTACGGCCTGGGCAACGGTAGCAACTGGGGCTACTTGGGCGACGGGAGCGTAACGGGCAACTGGCACAGCCTGGGCAACAGTGGCGACTGGGGCAACTTGGGCGACGGGAGCGTAACGAGCGACGGGGGCGACTTGGGCGACGGTGGCTACTGGGGCCACTGCTGGGGCAACGTACGAAGCAGACGCAACAGCTGGGGTGCCGTAGGAGACCACTGGGGCAGAGTAGCCCAAGGAGTTAATGGGCCACTGGGGCTTGGCGGTGGCACAGCCAACCAGGGCAAGGGCGAGGAGCATCTGAAAAGATTTTGATTTGTTTTAAAACGATAAAAACATTGGCAATTAAGTCTTTGAGCTTGGGAAAGGTTTAGAGCAGATTTAGTATATAACTCTAGCTATGACTCTATAACTATCTCGAGGAATTTAATCGTAACCAGATACAATGGAAATAGCTGTTGTGACACCAACTACTCTATATCGAGTATGCATAAAATTTCGATTATTTCAATTTAGGAATATACCCTACTAGGGAAAAAGCATATTTTTTAACAACTTTTTTTTCCTTCAACTCTTTAATTTTAGCAACAACACAACCATTTAACATAATTCATAACTTTTGTCGATACTACTGTTTAAATATGGTTTAAAATGATCAAAATTTAATGGTGAAAATTTCATTATTGACTAGAACTTGAACCCGCTACCTATCAATTCGGGGCTATGCTTTACGGAAACTGTCGATTCCTTTCCAAATCCCTTCTGTTTTAAGGGTTGTGTTTAGACGGAAATGAATTGATTCTATGTTAGTTCACTAAAACTTAAAACAGTTTTAATTACAAATACAGTCTCAGATCATGACTTTTTTATAAAAACAATTATGATATTATACGACAGGTATCTCAATCACAAACAAAAGGGTTTTCTCAACTATTCACATTGAGGTACTTTTTTTTTTTTTTTTTTTTAAAACACTAAATCGAAATCCCTCTCGGTTAGAGGCCAAATGACTTTTCTTTCAAATGAATGAGTTAAAACTTTTGGTCAGCAGCAAGACTGATGATGATGATATCAAATTAATGAAAAAAATTCAAATAAATTTTTATTTTCACAAAACAAAATTATTAGAAAATTAACTCACCTGCTTGTACATGATGTTTGTTTGTTTCAAACGGTTGCCGAGTGAATGATGATTATCTCATCTTGATTTCCCATTTTATACCTACCTTTGAAACCGGACTCCATCCCAATACGGATTCGATCTTATTTTAATATTTCAAGGCAAATGTCGCTAAACTAGTCCACTTACCTAATTTACAAAATTTTTGAGAAAATATTTAAGTATTCTTTTATAGACCATGTTGTTAGGCAGACAAAAAATTTATAGTTCAATGTTAATTCGAATTTAAAAACTTCTGACTTGATGTGACATTATAAAGCCGATGAGTTATTTTGTATGAAACACGATAGTTTTATGTATCAAGAAAGACTTATTTTTAGCCTCAAAGTAAATTAAAAAGAATACAATAAATACCAAAGTTTTCTTTTTAATTAATTTCTAATTACAAATACAGGATCCTTCTTTTTAAACAGATGTATGTTTTACTTCGTACCCAGCTGCCTTCAAACGTATGTATTTTATTCGTCAGCATTTATCTATATATATAAAAATGAATCCCTATTTCTCTTGGTCACGACCGATATCAAACGAGAACGGCTGGACCGATTGCGATGAAACTTCGGTGGGTTGTTGTGCACATGTCAGATAATTGTTGGTTTTCAATATAATGTAATTAAATTAAAGATTGAAAAATTTGTCTCGGGCGCTTGAACCCGCTCTCTTCCGAACCGGGGAACTGCGTTATCCAATTTCGCCACCGAGCCCACTACCCAGAAATAGCACAACATGGCTGTAACATGTTTAAAATCAATAATATTTGATAATGTAATTAATATAGTTTTAGTAGAGAGCGTGTCGGTGGCGCGTTGCGGAGAGGTATGGAAACTAATCTTGAAGTCAGGGTTTGAATCCGCACGGATAGCATGCCATGTACCAATGGGTTTGTCTAACTTAAGTACGTAATGAGTAACTACTGCTCTCAAAGTGAAGGAAAATATCGTGAGGAAATCTTGACATGCTGAAGTAAAATTCCGATGTGTATGTGAAGTCTCCCAATTCCGCATTGGGCATGCGTGGTGGACTAACGCCATACACCGACCCTGAGGGTTGACCTGTGCCCTGCAGTAGGACGTATACATACACTATGGGAGCATATAACTTTTACTATGGGACCAAACCGATCAGAGCAGAAAAAAAATCAGCTGATCCATACTAAACTGCAATGCCTACCCGACTCAAATGTATGCAACAGTTGATTTTTTTTTGCTCCGGTTGGTTTGCTCCCATAGTAAAAGTTGTTCAGTTTGATGGCTTTTAGTTTAAAAGGATGCTAATGATATCAATTTCACCCTGTATAGACTGATGATGATGATTCTTGCAGTTATTATCGTAGATAATAACTACAAACATTATAAAAACAAACTCGTAAGAACCGGATTAATTAAAAATTTGAAACGTCTAGTTACCTACAGTGTGCCATTCATGTTTTTAGGAAATCTTGTTTAGGGTTTAAGAAATTAAAGAAATACGATTGAGAGCAATACCATAGACTCGGTGACCCAATTAATGCGCCGGGGATCATTATAAAACGACAATTGTTTTTTATTCGGCTGTCATGGGCCCTAGCATGGGCCCCTTTTAATAAACGTGACAATTGTTATTTACAATTACAATTCAAAGTACATTGCTGAGAATGTTACGACAATATTAAGTACCTACTGCACGTTTAGCGTCATTAGTAACCAGCAATGTACCCTAAATTGTCATTGTAAATTACAATTGTCAGCCTGCGGACCCCGGTACATGTACGAATATGCATGCACGCACTTAATCGTCATGACAAATCAAAAAATACTAAATCATAAATTTTTCATTACTATTTAGTAATATACCGATACATCAATATGGATCCGATGACATAAGATCTTAAAATTGTACATAATTAACGAACCGGACTATATATTGCTTATTTCTACTTTTGTTAGAAAATTATTCAACTATCCTTTATAGCTGTCTCGAAAAACAGGTGTGAGAGACACCTGATTAGAATTGATTCTTATAAATAAAAAAAAACTAAACATTTGACATTTTTGATCCATAGTTATTATAAAGCGGTTCTAGTAGTGTTGCCACCTGATAGTACACTACCTATCGATAGTAAATCGATACTCAAGGAAATTCAATACTATCAATCCATTAGAATACGACAGTACTATGTAAGTGTTAAGGCTGGGCCACACAGAATGCAGCTGCAGAACGGGTGCAGAACGGCTGCAGGCCGGCAGTAGTTGCAGGCTATGGAATTATATGCGAGGTGTCACACTGAATGCAGTCAGGCGCGGCTGCGGAACGGTAGCCGCAGTGTGACACCTCGCATATAATTCCATAGTTTACAACTACTGCCGACCTGCAGCCGGTCTGCATCCGTTTTGCAGCTCGCTGTGTGGCCCAGCCTTAAATCAATTAGTGTTGTTACTCGTAGTTGAAAAAATATTGATCTGTCATTAGCAGAGGTAAAATCGATGTCAGATTCTATAGATAATGTTTTGTATGTATAATTTTGTGTTTTGGTTATTATTTGTTACCTATACATTTGAGTCAAGCCGGTAGGTAAACAGCAGTTTCGTATGGGACAGCAGATTTTTTAATTTTTTATCGGTGTTGGCTCCGTAGTGAAAGTTGTTCAGTTTGACGGTCTGAAGCACCCCCTTAAGTATTACTAGGGTGTTTTGTTACACCATGCGGAGAGGATGAAGAGACTATGGAGCATGTTCTTTGTGACTGTGATGTCCTGGCGGCAAAACGCATGTGCCTCCTCGGAGATGGATACCCAAAACCGGGAGATCTTAGGTTTCTGCCCCTCAATGGTATTGCCTCCTTCATTGATCATGTATTTAAAGGGTGAAGAAAACAAAAAGTATTTGGGCTAACACAAAAGATCCCACTGGGTCGAAGTGTTGCTGGTTTGCCAGCCCCCACAACAAGATAAGATAAGATAAGATAAGATACACCCTTTATATTTGAACTGTCGTCGACACCGACTGCAATGCACTACGTTTTGACAAGTACAAAAAATAATCAAATGAAATCAAAAATTTTTACTCAAAATAATATATCACATAGATAGCTTTTTGACGTCATTTTTTGACTCTACTACCGGAAGGTGTTCCATTGAGAGAATAATCTATTATCGATGGTTTTGGTATTCGTTCTCAGTTTTGACACTTTTTTATTATGCATGCATGCATGCATGGAGTATCTTTCTTTTTTTCTTTTTTTTTTTACATTGTCTATGTAATCTCATAGATGTGACTAGATAATTTGTGTGACAATTTAAAAAAAAAAAAGGAGAAAGATACTCCATGCAATTACGTACAGAGTGGAACAGAAAGGTGTGGACATAATTTAAAGGAGTGGTTTAGACTGTACAACTGCACAATTTTACAATGGTAGTGATCCTAAAATCGCGAAAAAATCTGCTTTTCTATACAAAACTGCATTACCAACTCGACTCAAAATATTAAAGTTTGCTACCATTCTAAAGTTGTTCAGTTTTAAAGGTCAAAAAACCCCTTTAAGTGTGACCTTAACATTTTTCTGTTACACCCTGGATATCGATTACTATTATCGATATTATCGACACCATCGATAGGCTTGTCGATAGTATCAAATTTTTAAGATCCACAGCTATTGATTGTTGACCTTGAAAATCAGTTATACCATCGATAGGGCTACCTAAAGTTTTTGAACTTTTTATGGTCTTACTATTGATATTAGTATTAAACTATAATCGGCACCATTTAGTGACAAAAAGACTATCTTAAAACATGTTTAAAAAAATCGCTACCAATGCACTCATTTGACTTAGATTTAACAATATAAATTATTTTTCAGCAATAAAACAGGCATTGATATTTAAAAAAATTGTATTTATTAGAAAATATGAATATATTTTTCAAAACCTTCTAAGTAAACAAAAATATTTACACCATGTTTGAAGTGTGTATAATGGTAAAGCCTAAATATGTACAAAAAAAATTACCATAAGGTTTTTAGAACGAGATAATAGCTAAATCTTAAAATTGGAACTGTTGCTGACGTGATTTTTTGGTACGTTTCTAGGCTCATATTGGCTCTTCAATATTATAACGAAAAAAATATCAATTATTAATTAGTCCCGGCTCAAACCGTAAAATGACTGGGCTACAATACCTTTACCTATAAGCTGAAGTAGGTACTAAATGTTTCTCTAGCTAGACGGTAGCCATGTCTTCCTCGACGTGTGGCTCCGAGCTTCGCTAATTGTTTCCGAAGCAATAATTGCCTTTTCTAGTACTAATGGTGCACATTTAAAGTTCTTTGCCAACGGTATGGCCTTACTTGGTATTTACGGATGTGGTTTGCCACTTTGTAAGTGGTTTATTGTTGAACCTTTTTTTTAGCTTTAATTTAAATTAGGATAATTATTTTTTGGTTTTTCTTTTCGTGTTGAACTTTGATTTTCGGGATGTTGTGGAAAGCACGGTATAATAATATTACCGGCGGCGGTAGCAGCATGATGCGCACGATAAAGGCTATATCACACTTTTTATCTCGTTCGTTCGCGCGCTAATAGAAATAGAGCTAAGGCGCGATAGCACTATTTCACGCTGCCATGCTATGGCCGCTGGAATATTCAATCAATCAATTGTACCTACTAAAAATCATAATTATTCTGAAATTACCATCATTCGTAAAAGAATGATGCAATAAATATATAACGCTTTATTTAATTTCAATAAGTTACCAGGAGTGCGATTTTTGAAACTCATTTATTGAACTCAGCAGTTGAACATGTGTATATTACTATATAAGGTCTAACAAAATTAGGTGAAACTATTTTAAGGGGATGATCAGACCATCAAACTGAACAACTTTCTCTATGGGACCAATATTGAAATCGCGAAAAAAAAATCTGCTCTCCCATACATTTAGGTCGAGTAGGTTTGTATGGAACGGCTGATTTTTTTTCGCGATTACGATATTGGTCCCATAGAGAAAGTTGTTCAGTTTGATGGTCTGATCATCCCCTTAAAATAGTTTCACCTACTTTTGTTAGACCTTATATATGCATCTTTCTACTGCTGATTTGACATTCAAAAATCATAAATACGATGTTTTAAAGTCAAATCAGTAGTAGAAAGATGCGTATCTCCAAACATTTTCGAAAGCTGATTTCAACGTATGAGACTCAAAAATCGCACTCCTGGGTCTTTTTCGCTTCTAATTAGTACGTGATTTCATGATTGACTTTCTAACATAACATGAATAAAGCTGCGTGACATTCGATGTGTGTAATTGAAAAATAGCATTCATAGGATGCCGGCGACCGTTTTGGTGTATCTAGGATGAGATGTTTTTCGCCCATCTTTCGGGATGTTTCAAAATAATGCCAAAAAAATAAAAGAAAGTATCTCCCATCACTAATAAATTAATTTAACATTTTACTCCCTTTTATAACCACCCATAATGCTCACGGCATAAAGTCCATAATTAAATTTATGTGCCGGAAAGTGCTTAAGGTCGTCAGCGTATAATAAAACAGTTTCGATTCCAAATCGATCACTCAAAGATTTCGATGGTCCTCGAAAACTTTTAAATGTCAGAGGAATTCGATAAAAAAGTTGTTTTTTGGCCATAAAGTTGATGTGAACAATGTAAACTATGTTTTAACGATTATAATATTTTATGTATTTTTTTATGCATTTTTAGCCTTCGGAAGTGAAAATAAAAGATACAAATTAAATATCTTGGACATTGTCACACAAATTATCTAGTCACATTTAAAGTACCTGGACTTGTATTATGATGACTAGACAACGATATAGAATACATATATAGATACAAACATCCATGACTCGGGTACAAATATTCAAATTCATCATATAAATATTTGTCCCTTACGGGATTCGAACCCGCAACCTTCGGCACAGCAGGCAGGTTCACTACAGACTGCTACCGGGCTGGAAATTAAACATACACATTGATATAAAAATTTAAAGCGTGTTATGTAGCTCCTACCAATACCTACACCATCAGCTCAATGAACTTGCAGCCGCTGTAGTCCAGTCATTTTACGTAGTTCTGTTAGGCGGGGTAGGGAGTAATTATTAATTGGACTTTTAAATAAAAAGACTATCTTAAAACATATTAAAAAAATCGCTACGTACGCAACATTGAAATCAAAATTGTGTGTCCCAGAAGGCTTTTAAATTAATAATATTGATACCAAAATGCACTCATTTGACTTAGATTTAACAATTAAAATTATTTTTGAGCAATAAAATAGGAATTGAAATTTAAAAAATTTGGTATTTATTAGAAAATACGAATGTATTTTTCAAAACCTTCTAAGTAGACAAAAATATTTACACCATGTTTGAAGTATGTATAATGGTAAATCCTTAAATATGTACAAAAAAAATGTACCATCAGGTTTTTATAACGAGATAATAGATAAATCTTAAAATTGGAACTGTTGCTGACGTGATTTTTTTTTATTTGGTACATTTCTAGACTCAAATTGGCTCTTCAATATTAAATCGAAAAAAATATCAATTATTAATTAGTCCCGGCTCAAACCCTAAAATGACTGGGCTAATGTGGAAATGCGCGAGGCATGCCACACACCGTGACCGCTGACCTCATTATTAATTTTAGTATTTTAAAATCTAAGTAGCGCCACTTTTCGGCCCAGCGTACCTAACTTCGGTCGCATCTAAATTCCTAGATTAAGACTTTTATTTGTAAAATGTAAATATAATTTAGTGCCAATCTCTTCTCGTCTTCATTTCTCCTCCACTGTAGCCACCCGCTATAATTAGCGTTACAATATTTATTTTTAAATAAAAAAAAAAGTAATGATACCAATTCAAATAACAAACAATAGGTACCTACATACCTACTCGTACATCCACTTTATACCTAATATTATATTTTACATTATTTTTCCAGTGCATGTTTTGTCCATTAAATGAATGAAGTCCTTGAAAACCAGCAGTCGAAAATCTGGTGAGGTGGTGGTAATGACAGAAAAATGACACAGTTTAATGACAAAACTTTTAAAATTAATATTGTTGCTAAACTTCTTAAAACAGCTCTAATTCTCTCACTATTTTTGATCCAAAAGATGCAATTTCATAGCTTCCACGAGTGAGTTCGTCTGGCGTACCCTGTGCAGTCAGCCTCGATACGACCATTGCGGAATATTAAAATGTGGATACTGGCTATATAACCCTAGAAGAATATAGTCGCGAGCATATGCTACGATGTAAAATATCAAAACAATGTCACAGCTGCAACCGTAACCGTGAGAAAAACATAAATCGTGAAACTCAAAATGCATCCACAGATTATATCATATTTTGACCGACACCATTTTGTGAAGACGACGCTCTTTAAGGGCGATTTATTCATAAAACGGCGAGAATTCGAGATCTCGATTGGTCACGATCGATTGTTGCAGTGAGCCTTAATTGAAAATATCGAATATTGACTTGAAAATGTAGAATAATGTGAATTGATTTAACAGAAAAGGTATTGATATTGGGTTGGACTGATAGGTAAACGTCGCTGCATTGATTTATAGTATTCATTTACGACTCCGCTATCTTACTGTGATTGTATCGAATGCATTTATTACTATAATTTCGAGAATTTTTTAATCAATCAAACTTTATTGCATATACAATCAAAATATACACAAAGAAAACCAATAACGTTTTCCCCAGTTTCATCTAATTCAGTCATTACAATCTTTCTACAGTGGTCACGCTTTAGGAGAGGTTTTTCAGTATTTGACGAGGCTTTCCATGATGATGATGGTGAAAGTCATCTCTACCGAAAAGATTATCATATATACAAAGTAAGCAGTGCGTCGGTGACGGATCCGGGTTCTAATCTCGACGGACAACATTGGCATGTGCCAATGAGTTTTTCTATCTTATTTACGTAATGCTGACTGCTCTCAAACGGTGAAGGAAACATCGTGAGAAAACCTGCAGACACTGTAAAAGAAATTCTGATGCGTATGTGAAGTCTAACAAAGGACTGATGAAGGACTAATGCTCATACACCCGCCTTGAGGGGAGGCCTGTACCCTGCAGAGCGACCTATAATATAGGCTGATGATGATGATGGTGATATACAAAATAACAGTAATTTATTACGTTTAGTTATGTAAGCTTTTAATATAGTACGTAAGTACTTAGTAAGTTTTCTTTTTTCTTTCTTCTCCCCCCCGAATAATGTCTCTCTCCCTCTCTCTCTCTCTCTCTCTCCCTCTCTCTCTCTCTCCCTCTCTCTCTCTCTCCCTCTCTTTCATACACGCACACACACCTCCACATAAACACACGCCCCTACATAAACACACCCCTACTTATTCACTCACCCACACAAACCACACATCTTACAAGTACATTGTACATTTAATTTGCAATAAGTTTTACAGTTGTAACTGATGTCAATAGCTCAGGCAGGTAATTCCTACCTTTCATGGCATCAGTTGTACCTACCAATACTCCTAGCCTACTATTCTAACATTTAGTGCTTCATTATTTTATTACAAATCCGTCTGTAAAATGGCTTTTTGTGGATTAATAAATATTATTCTTATTCTTATTCTTCTTATTGTTTTTCACATACTAAATATTATGAAATATTGAGTTGTGTTTGCTCTTGACTGTAGGTACGGTCTGCACTCATTTTTCCCAATAGTTCCTGGGACTGACACGAAATCAACGACCATATTCCAACCCCAATGTCGAGAGTATGACTAAGGGCTTCTTTCATAAACATGGCAATTGTTATTTACAACGAAAAATTCAATGTACATTACAATTAAAAATTACAATAACAATGTACTAATGTTACTAATGGCGTTAAACAACTTGACTTTCCCACAATTTTTAACATTGTATCTCAAATTGGCATCCTTTTTTACAATTGTCATGTTTCGAAAATAGGCCACGAATAAAAAAATAAAAAAAAATATGATTATGACGTCAATGTGTTTACATAGTGCAACAAAGGTGTTACGCATATCGTGTAAAATTATCATAAAAATATTTCAAAAAATTTTTTTTTACAGATTTGGATCCCTAAACTACATCCATCAACCTCCCCAAGATCCCAGCAAACCAAAGTCTTACATCACACTAGAAAACAGTATAAATCTGATCGCAGAGCGCGTTTTGCATGCGTGTCGGTATGTCTGTATGCGACTATAACTCAGAAACGTCCTAACGAGGTACGACTATCAGTCTAAATCTACCGGTGGACCGCTCCTAAATACACAATGCATAATTGTCCATTAAAGTTTAAGGAGTTGCGAATAAATCTGTGCACAACTGTGCACAGTTAGGTGGCATGGAAAAGAATAGATTCACTGGTTCACAAATATTCGTATTATTATGTTTGGCATATCCTTATCACGAGACATAGGATGCCCGGTCCTGTAGGAGGCTTGTGTGCCAAAGCTAACACGTAGAGGCCTATAAGTCAATTTGATCTAAACGGTGCGGTGGTGGTTATTATTTTTGAGAGTTTTGGTCGTTAACCAAAAGCTATGCGACATGAGAGAGGCCCACTATTTCATGAACCGTTTCATGTCTTTATTTTAGTCACTGCTATCTGCAGGTCATCATAATATTAACCTCATATCAGCCGATAGATGTCCACTGCTGGACATGGGCCTCCATCAAGGATCGCCACAACGACTGGTTCTTCGCTGCCCTCATCCAACGGGTTCCCGCCGACTTCATCAGGTCATTGGTCCACCTTGTACCCTAGAGGGGCCTACCCACGCTGCGCTTTCCCAGTGATTGCAGTGCAGCTGAAGATCTCCAGGTGTCACAACATAACTGCCTAAAGGACAAGTCTATCCGCTCGACCTACAGGCATGTAAACTGTTATTCATAGAAAATTAAAAGGTAATTAAGGTTGTCAAACAGATGTTGCAGATTAAGCATAGTGACCTTGAGAAGTGTGGTGTAGTAGTTTCATTCACGTAATACCTACGTAGTATATATTTTTGGTTTATGAGTACTCTAAAAAATAAAAATAAAACAAAGTTGTCTACATTCATTTCCAATTCGATAAAAATCTCGTACGTTACCAGTGTTTAGAAAAAAAAAGATTGCTATAAAGTCAATGTCGATGTCGGCTAAAACTGGTTTCTGGCGGATCATCGTAAATTTTATAGCTGTGCCATTATCGATCTGCAAAATGAACAATAAATCTTCGACGTTAAAAAATAGAGCAATTTTTTTTTTTGGATGGTGTGACATAATTTTATACAATGTTGTAGTAACATTTTGAAATCAGGTTTATTATCAATAGGTTACATAAGTCTCATTGCTTGTCACAGGCTTTCTTATAAAGAATGAAAGATGGGAGAATGCGTGTTTTTCCACATCCACAACGTGTGCAAAATTGTAATTTTGTACGTACGTCGAGATCCGATGTCGTACCAAGGTTCAGGACGTAGGGGACCGAATTGTTCGTTTAATTTGGCGGTAGGCAAGACCTATACGTAGCTAGGCGAAATAATGGCAGGTGGAGTAAAGGACCCTTAACAGGGTGGTGGCCGAGATTAGAGGAGTGGGTCGTCTGGCGGTCAGTGGTTGTTCGATATTAAGAATAGCATCGGTAAGAGATAGGAGCAGGACAAAGGATAGATTTCAATATCTTTTGAGTGACTTGTACTCTCTCTCTTCAGGGGATGGATACGGGCTGGTGGTGATAATGATGATGACATGATGATATCATAATAAGAGCATAAGTAATCATTAACTTATTATTAAACTGCATGGCAAAGGCATCCATGATACCATAATCCATAGAGATTTTCTATAAAGCCGAATGCATACAATTTTCTGTAACATACAGATTGCATCCGTATTCCAAAAACGACTTTATCGTTCAAGTTGTCTAAATTTATTTTATTTTATTTGTCCAGGTGAGAAAATGTTACGAGGTTATCACATTTATTTTTAAAAGAATAAAAGATCTAAAAAGAAATCCGTCCAGACTAGAATTATTAGTAAAAACTAATAATTTTATACAGGATACGTTACATACGTAAAAGTGGTGCTTCAGACCATCTTCTTTCTTATCGTGTGGGCAGAGCCCTGGTGACAGAGTTTTTTCATACCGCCTTACGGCCTCTGACGTGGTTTTTATATCTATTACCACAAGAAATAGTAAGTAGCCGGGACCAACGGCTTAATGTGCCATCCGAAACACGGAATCATTTTTCTTTCCAGACAATCAGGTGATTCAGCCTGCAATGTCCTAACCTGGGGGAAAACGCACAAAGTGACATATCACTAGGTGTCCCCCGTGGGAATCGAACCCACGACCTCCTTGTCGAGAACCAATGCTCTTAACCGTTAGACCACGAAGGCAGTTCAGCCCATAAAACTGAACCATTTTCACTATAGGACCAGCATTGAAATCGGGAAAAAAGATACGGCTGTTCCATAATCCATATAAAATGTCAATGGTGACAGCTTTTTGTAAATATCTTCAGTGTGACATACTTCTATTACTGTTTTATAATAATGTTGAAGATTGTTACGCTCGTTCAGAATACCGCATCCAAATATTAGAAATTAATTCTAAACCTATCTTCTGCCAATTGTTAAGGTAACCACGATTTTATGGAGCGCCTCTGGTCTCTTAATGATATGATTGTTTTCGTTATAATTGGTGGCCAACGTCATAAGTCCAGGAAAATTATTGGCGCTTAGGTTCTTTGCAAATTATGGATGCTTTCAAACTCTTGATTTGTGAAGGTATTTTTTAATGAGAACTTCTTGAGGATTAACTTGGGAAGTCGGTTAGTTTGGTCAGGATTGCGTTTACTATAAATATGCTAGAGGTAAAGTAAAATAAACAATAATGTAAAAAAAAATTTTTTTAATTTGTTTCGTGAAAATTATAGAGCGTCCAAGATAGCTTGGTGACTTTGACAGATCGTTTTAGAGCGATTATTTTATTTTCTGAAAATGTTTGAGCAGTAAAACTTTCAATTTATGTTATATGTTAATTAATCTTGTTTATTATTAGTGTATTATAATCGAACAGCTTTAAAAAGTAAAATGAAATCTCTTAAACCGCCCGTCAAAATCACCAAGCTATCTTGGACGCTCTTTAAGAGAAGAAGAAATATATATAAGGTCTAAAAAAATTAGGTGAAACTATTTTAAGACCAGATCAGACCATCAAACTGAACAACTTTCTCTAAGGGACCAATATCGAAATCGCGAAAAAAAAATCTGCTGTCCCATACATTTAGGTCAAGTAGGTTTGTATGGAACAGTTGATTTTTTTTCGCGATTTCGGTATTGGTCCCATAGAGAAAGTTGTTCAGTTTGATGGTCTGATCATCCCCTTTAAATAGTTTCAGCTAATTTTGTTAGACCTTATATACATTGATATAAAAGTAAATGTAAAAATTCCCAATGCAGTTTATTTATTTATTTATCTTTATTGGTTATCAAACAGCAAATTACTTAATCTCTAATACAGCAACATTTAAATTTTACATGATAACACGTAATAATGAATTTAAAACTAACAACAATTTATTTACTACAGTTAATTAGTTATATAAATGCGATATAAGTTATAATAATGCACACGATGCAAATATTATGTAATGAATGTAAAATGTGAAAAGTGGGAAATAAGATACATTTTTGTTTTTATTATAAAGTAAATAAATAACGCTCACAGGCACATACGTTATAATGATCCCAAGCAAGCTCTATAGGCTGTTTATTATGGAAACCATACAACAGCTGCACAAACATATAAACATCTATGACCGGACCAGGATTCGAACCCAACGTAACCATTTCACCAACCGGGTCGTCGGTAACCTGACACCAAGCGGGTCATCGCAAGTCTTCAAGACGAATCTTGAAGTATGCAAGACAGCTTTTAGTTGAAACAAAGCTTCTGTCCACCTTGAACGGGATTATGGTCGTGAGTTTATTTATGTACATTACCATCCTCAGTAACCCAGTCCCACATTACGATCACGAGAATTCAAGAGCGCGATTCGTATCGATTAATCTATAAAATTTCATACAACACGTTAAAATTGCTTCTCGATACCGATATCGATCGTGGGACCGCCTCATTCACGCCGAGACCACCTTGGAAGAAAACTAAAATCAAAGTTTCGAATGAATAATCGATGGACAATTACTGGGTTTGATAATGGCCGTTCTTTACTGGAAATTTTGATTTGAGTTTTGGATATATCGAGCATTTCATGCTCGAAAATGTCCTAGTCGTTTTCGAATGATAATGTGCATTGTGTTACTTTAAAGATTTTTTTTTAAATATCTTGTACATTGTCACAAAAATTATCTAGACACATTTAAAATACCTGGACTTGTATTATGATGACTAGACAACGATATAAACTACATATATAGATACAAACATCCATGACTCGGGTAGAAATACTCATATTCATCATATAAATATTTGTCCCTTACGGGATTCGAACCCGCGAATCTCGGCACAGCAGGCAAGTTCACTACAGACTGTGCTACCGGGCCGTCTGATTCGATTTGATTTAAATATGTTATAAAATCAATATTGACATAGTTGACTCTGATTCGATAACTGTATCGATAAATATATTAATTTTGAGAAATATGAATAAGTAGATTATTAACATTATAGCTCATTAATTCTTCTATTAATTCGTGAGCTCATATGAAAATATTATTGCAATACTCGATTCAATAACGAGTTCCTTTGCCAACTTTGGTTATAAGCAATAAACCCCAGGTTAAGTTGGAAACCCAAAATTTGTGGTATAGAAAAACAACTGAGAGAGCTATTTTACCCGGAGTGAATTGCTAACCCAGGTTGACGCAAGTGGGGCTTGTTTTTTCAAATATTCGTAATAAGTGCATTAAATGCATTAATATCGCGTTAAAAATGAAAAGTAAAAGAGAGAAGAGAGTAGAGTAACAGTAGAAAAAAAGGATAAATAAATTTAGTTCAAGATTTTATTACAGAACATTCAGTTACAGTACAAAATAAATCGTACAACATACTACTTATCATTATCATACAAGACTACTTAAATGATCATTCACTTCCTCTTTCCGTAGAAAGAGTAGGCGGGGTAGCTACCGTAAGCTACTGGGGCAGCAGCAGAGTATCCAGAGAATCCAGAGTAGGCGACGGGGGCAGCCGCAGCGTAGGTCGAGTAGGCGGGGGCAGCAGCAGTGTAGGTCGAGTAGGCGGGGGCTGCGGCAGCGTAAGTCGAGTAGGCTGGGGCAGCGGCAGCGTAGGTCGAGTATGCGGGGGCAGCAGCAGCGTAGGTCGAGTATGCGGGGGCAGCGGCAGTGTAAGTCGAGTAGACAGGGGCAGAGGCGGTGTAAGCTACTTGTGCAGGCGCGGAGTAGGATACTGGGGCAGCTACCTGGGCTACTGGGGCAACACGGGCTACTGGGGCAACTTGTGCTACTGGGGCAACTTGAGCTACTGGGGCAACCTGGGCTACTGGAGCTACTTGGGCTACAGGGGCGACGTATGACGCAGAAACTGCTGGTGTGCCGTAGGATACTACTGGGGAAGAGTAGCTAGAGTAGCTGACTGGTGCAGCCAAGGATGACCACTGGGGCTTGGGCTTGGGTTCGGGTGCGGCGGTGGCGAGGCCAACCAGGGCAAGGGCGACGAGCATCTGTAATAGATTAATCATGTTTAAGGTAATGTACCTACTCCAAACATCAAGAGAACCAGGTGACTTTATAAAGTGAAAAAGTATAGTTATAAAGTAGTAATCTTGTGTTAAAGTCATTGGAATTGATATGGAGTCAGCATTGAAGGCGTATTGATAGCCTAAGACATGCTTTGGGGGTTCTGAACGTCATTCTGGGAAGCACAGCACTGAACAGCAGTGTTGGGAAAATGTAATTAATTACTAATTACATTTTGTAATTGTTAATTGCAATTACTAAATTACTTTTTACGAATATAAATGTACGCTTTTCAAGAATAAGTAATTTAGTTAATAGTTAATTACATTTTGCCCATTTTGCTGAACAGCACAATAATATATTTTTATAGATGCTTACCTGTTTGTACATGTTTGTAGGTTATTTCAAACGACTGTCGAGTGAATGATGATCCTCTCACCATTTCTTTACCTTTTATACTAAACTATGAAACCGGATTAACATCATCCCAAATAGAAAATGGTCTAGTTTTACATTAATAGAACAGATTGACTAAATTAATCAAGTGACCTATTAAATCACGTCAAGTTAGAAAAAATGCTAACTGATTTTTTCATAAAATATTTAAAAGATCAAAGTCATAAAATTATAAATTTTATTCGTAAATGGGAATCTTGAAACGGTGATTGATTTTAACAGGCCTTGAAAATTGTTGCTATGACTGTTTTAGTTAAGACTGTAGACAAATTCGATTTAATTTACATTGAGCACAAGTCACCTTATTAAAGGTAAACGAATTTATCGTCCTTTACCATTATTCTATTTGGGGTAGATTTGTTGCAAAGGGTTTGGGAAACGTATTTTAACTCCATTCACACTGAAGTTTTTACGTTATGTTATGAATAATATTATTTTATGGTTTAAAGCAACAAATTAAATTTTTATTTTTATTTTGTAATGATACTACGTTTCTAAACTCATTCTCAATACTAGCAATACTAGCTGATAAGTATCCATTTTCTTAATTTATTATGAGCTAGGTACTGGCACCCCCGCGATTTTGTGCACGCAGTTCAGTGAAAAACGTACATATCATTTTAAAACTTTTTTTTTTAAATTTTTCTTTTGATTGAGTGAGCAGATGAAATAAAAGATAATTATCTATACTATTATAAAACTGTAACAGGAAGTTTGTCTGTACATTGAAGATATTAACAAAAAAAAAGTTACGATATGGTTTTTAGGTGTCCCTGATTCCATTTCACCAATTTTTGGATTTTTTGTCTGTCTGTTTGTTTGTGTGTTTGTTTGTTTGTTTGAACGAGTATCACGCAAAAATTACTGAACCGATTTTGATGAAACTTTTTTTGTTTGATAGCTTATGATCTGACTTAAAATCTGGTATATAATTTGTGCGGACGAAGTCGCGGGTTAACGCTCGTTATAATATAATACTCAAAACCAGCGATGTGTGCACACAAAAATTCGTAAGTACTGATTCTGTATGGATCAAAAACAATTTTTGCAGTTACTTTCAGTGGTAGTATTTAAAATTTTTACTATAAGTATTATGTACCTACTTATATGTATACTGTCTATCTATTCAGCCCGTATCGTCCCACTGTCCCACTGCATCCATAGGTATTACTTTTGATGATAATTTTGGCTGATTATCGAAAAAATACAGTAGGAAAGGGTGGGGAACTATTATAACTGGGACTGTTATTACTGCATTACTTTCAAGGGTGGTTGTACTCATAATACTCAACAACTTTCCCCAAGGAACTTATTAAGAAATTGCATTTATGGCAAGTCTTCATTTTTTTTTTGGTAAACATACTTATTAAACAGTTCCGTAACTGACTAACTGATAGACAACGTACAGCCTACTGAAAATTCTGAATTCATAATTTTACAGAGCAGTTACGAAGTTGCGGGCAAAAGCTAGTTTCCTATAGATTCCTCAGGGAAAGTTTTTCGGAATTATTAGTATTTACTCACCCTCTTAAGTAATGCAACTATCTTCACTAGAAACTAGAAACTAGATTCTTTATTGTACACAAAAAAACATAATTATGAAAAAAATTACAACAAGTCGTTTACTGATACCTTGTAAAGCTTCTTGATGGGGCTGGAGCGTACATGGCTGAACTATTCTTGTTTACATACCATTAAATATTAGTAATTTTTTGTGTAAAAACATTAGCATATCTTTAACTGTAATTGAGCACTTTTTTACAGGTTCTCACAGTGTTTTCATATAATTCGAGTTCTCGATATTAAATCTCCCTGCAGTTCTCCATTTATACCGTGATCATGGTAGTTGTAAGCATAGCATAGCATAGCATATGCTCACGACTATTTTCCCCAAGGGGGTAGTCAGAGATATTCTGAAACCTCAGAACAAACACGTTTCACTAGTACCGAAACTCTGTCCAGTGTGACTGGGAGTGATCCCGACGTCGTAGTTGTAACTCTCATAAAATATCTTGGTCTTGGTAAATGTCCAGTGACCTAACATAATGTTCTTACTTATAATAACTTATAATTAATTTATAAAAGACATAAAACTGGATAAGTCTATTTAACAAATAAATAGTACTATTTTGGTTCTTGTATAGTAAAATTAGATTTTTAGGCCCGAAGATGTATAGAGTTCCGGCATTGTCCATTGATGGAATTGACTTACTAACAATTCTTCTCATCCTACTTTTTAGACATACCTTTTATCAGGTATCCTAATTTTCCTAAAGCAATCTATTTGCATTAATTTTGATTGTAAAGAATAAAAACTACCTATCCTGAATGGTCACCTCTCTGGTTCATGTTTTTCTCTCTTTGATAAATAATTGTTGTTTTAGTACTCTTTTATGTATAATATGTATTTGTAGGTATGAATATGTATTTGTTCTAGGTACCTATTTATATTATATATATATATTTTTATATTACAGTATGTTTATATTTGTATAACATTATTTGTGTATGTTATCTATATTGTGTTATTATGGTCTACACCGCCTACCAATCTTCTTTCACTATTTCCTCTACCCTAAGGTTGTCTGGAAGAAATCGCTTTTTAGCGATAAGACCGCCTGTTTTTGTGCCTTTTGTATTTCCTGATTGTTTGCTCTCTGTATACTCTGTTTTTTTGGTGTCAAATAAAGTATAATTGATTGATTGAAAAACGTTTTTACACTCCTAAACGTTTTACAATCATTTGTTAATTTACTTATGTCATTGGTATGCTAAATAAACAAGTTTTAGTCTTTAAATTTCAATTATCACATTATTGCAAATGTGTTCATTTATCTCACAAAAATGATGGGACTTTGAAGTAAAATCGAAACCTAAAAATCTTATAATATAATACACTAAATTAGAATGAAACCAAACAGGACCAAAACCATAGATCTGTAAGGTTTCAGGTAGGGTAAAAATGTTATCGCTATTTGTATGGAGACTGCTAGCTTTACAGCCCTTTTAAGGGGAGTCTTTACACTTGTTTCTTCCTTTAAATTTGGCAGAGAGTGATCCCCAAGCTTGCTGGACTTTTGTATTTTAGTATTGTGGATGGTCGCTGCTGTTGATCCATATTATCATGAGTTACAGTTCTCTTTACGTTGGTTTTTAGACCATTGTGGTGTGGATGGTTGGTTATTAGTCAATTATTGATCTATAATGGGAAAAATAAACAAATTTTTATTATTTATTTTATTTTATTTATAATACAATATTTTAGATTCGATAACAGGAAATTCCACATTTCCAATTATCATCCCCAACAAGATAAACTGCCGATTAAGTAAAAAATCAGAAACAGAAAATTAACACATAATTAATTTGAATTATGGAACGATATTAGATCGATGATTGGTGTGTGACAGTATTGTTTTTCTAGCCTATTCTTGTATAATGTTGTAGTTGGTGTCAATCAGCTCACTGCCTTTTCGTTAAATAATAGTGAGTTGCATTTTCATGTGCGACCGGACGACGACGGTTCGAGAAACTCAGTCCCTAGGTATAAGTTTAGCCCGACAAGCTCTTAAGTATATAAAATATATCAGACACAATAGATAAATAATAGTTATCGGGCACAAATGTTCTCGTAAGGTTTGACTTTGACTAGAACTAATATCTATTCTGTGACCTCGCTCCTTGCGAGCGGCCGTTATGGAGGGCCATTCAAATAAGTGGCAAGTCACCGTCTGCCATTTTGGACAAACTTGAGGCATTTGTTACAGCAGGCGTCCCGAATCTCTCCGCAATAACCCAGATTACCCGGCCCACCCAGTTCACACCCATAAACTAAGTAAAATTCTGTCCTAGCAGGCAGTAGGCGCCAAGCGTGTAATGCATTCAAGGATGGATTCACGATTGCTGCATCCTATTGCATTAAGATAAAAGTGTCTCGAAGGGGCCTCTACGTGTTGGACCTGTATCCCCACGCAAGCCTTCCAAAGTTCCGGGCTACGGCCCATATACCTGCTGAGATACATAATAATTATACTTAAATTTTACCCTTCTGTCCTATTTCTACATGCTCTTTAATCTTTATGGCTTGTATAAAATTTGGAAGATAATTATTATTATAAGGTAAATAACGTTAAAAAACACAGATTCAGTTAGCTCAACAGTATATTACACAATTTTATGTACAGGCATAAACAATATGCAATAACATTAAACTATTATACAAATAACAACAATACTTAATTTATCATTCACTTCCTCTTTCCGTAGAAAGAGTAGGCGGGGTAGCTACCGTAAGCTACTGGGGTAGCGGCAGAGTATCCAGAGAATCCAGAGTAGGCGACGGGAGCAGCATAACTGGAGTATCCAGAGTAGGCGGGGGCAGCGGCAGCGTAAGTCGAGTAGGCGGGGGTAGCAGCAGCGTAGGTCGAGTACGCGGGGGCAGCAGCAGCGTAGGTCGAGTAAGCGGGGGCAGCGGCAGCATAGGTCGAGTACGCGGGGGCAGCAGCAGTGTAGGTAGAGTAGACGGGGGCAGAGGCAGGATAAGCTACTTGTGCAGGCGCCGAGTAGGCTACTCGAGCAGGAGCAGTGTAGGCTACTCGAGCAGGAGCAGTGTAGGCTACTTGAGCAGGTGCAGAGTAGGCTAATGGGGCAACCTGAGCTGTGGCTACCTGGGCTACTGGGGCAACACGGGCTACTGGGGCAATCTGGGCAACTCTAGCAACCTGCGTAACTTGGGCTACAGGGGCGACGTATGATGCAGAAACTGCTGGTGTACCGTAGGATACCACCGGGGAAGAGTAGCTAGAGTAGCTCACTGGGGCAGCTAGAGACGACCATTGGGGTTTGGGCTTGGGCTCGGGAGCGGCAGCGGCGAAGCCAACAAGAGCAAGGGCGACGAGCATCTGAAATAGATTTAAATAAAATTTACTTCAGTGCACACAAAAGTTTGGGCTTAGCCCAAAGAATTGCTAAACTGAAGTGGACATGGGTGGGCACATTGCTTGCTGGACCGAGTTCTTGAATTGCGACCGCGTACTGAAAAGCGCAGCGTAGATAGGGCCCCAAGCCCGGCCCTGCAAGGACCGACGACCTGGTAAAGGTGGTGGAAACCCGTTGGATGAGGGCAGTATACCGGTCGTTGTAGCAATCCTTGGGGGAGACCAATGTCCAGCAGTCGACGTCTATCGGCTGAGATGTTGATGGTGATAACACAAAACGAAAGGTGAAAATTTTTAAATTGCATAAAATGGTCAGAGGGAGGTATTTAGCCAAATTTCACTGGATACACTCAATGTGGACCTGTAAGGTCTAATCTAAAAAATACGGGATACGGTTTTTCATGCTTACCTGCTTGTACATGTTTGTATGTTTGTTCAAACGTCTGTCGAGTGAATGATGATTTTTTTCTAATCTTTACGTTTTATACTAAATTTTGAAACCAGATTAACCGCGTCCCAATCGGAAATAGTTTATTTCAAGGATAAATTGACCATATTAGTTAACTAACCTATTGAATCACGCAAACATTGAAAATATTGTTAAGGACTTTTCTATAAGTAGGTAGCTCTGTTTTTGAATAATGAAGACATCAAACTAGTTTTTAATTTTTATTCGTAAATAGGAATCTCCAAACGTTGATTGATTTGATTAATTATACGTCGCTAAATTGTGTCTATGATTTTTGTTGTCAAGTAACTGATGATAATGAGATGATGCTATAATTATTACCTATTAAGGTGGTTGCAGAGGGGTCAATTTTATACAAAACTTTGACGCACAATACGCGTAGACGGAATTAATATAAGTAACTTTGTATACATGGAAAAATAGTTATAAAAGCCTAGATGCCGCATCACAAATAACATTTGAAATTTATAAAATAATTACAAAGATATAAAGCTTTGACATTTTTCATACAAAATTTTAAGAGCTTTATATCCTCGTAATTATATTATAAATTGCAAATGTTATTTGTGACGCAGCAACTAGATTTTCTAAACTATTTTTCCATATATAAAATATTACTTTTATTAATTCCGTCTACGCGTATTGTGCGTCAAACTTTTGTATAGACTGAAACCACCTTTACTGGGCCCCATTTAAACATGACAATTGTAATTTACAATGACAATTCAGGGTTTATTGGTGAGAATTATAGGATACCGCTACCTACTAGCAATGTACCCGAAATAATGTTTTAATGCACTATTTGTAATGAATTTGAATGGTGTGTATTTTATCAATTATCTCGAAATAAAATAAATGGCTTAATTATTTATTATTATTATTATAGGGTGCTTCAGAACATCAGACGGATCAACTTTTACTAGCCAACTTTGAAATAGCGAAAAAATATCAGCTGTTTCATATAATGTACTTAAATACCTATACAGGGTCCAACTTAATATGCTGACAGATTTTTAAGAGGATGATCAGACCATAAAACTGAACAACTTTCTCTGGTACCAAAAAAGAATTCGCGAAAATAAATCAGCTGTCCCATACATTTGCGTCGAGTAGGATTGCAATTTAGTATGAGACAGCAGATTTTTTTTCGCGATTTCGATTTCGGTCCTATAGAGAAAGTTGTTCAGTTTGATGGTCTGATCATCCTCTTAAAAAACTCTCAGCAAATTAAGAAGGACCCTATACAAGGTCTAACAAAATTAGCTGAAACTATTTTAAGGGGATGATCAGACCATCAAACTGAACAACTTTCTCTATGGGACCAATAGCAAAATCGCAAAAAAAAAAATTTGCTATCCCATACATTTCAAATGTGTTATGTTTGCAGTTTTTTATGGGAGAGCTGATTTTTTTTTCGCGATTTCGATATGGAGTAAACCGAGGTTGAGGTATTAGAACACTCAGAAAACGCAAAATAAAATCATACATTAATCATAATCATTATATATTCGTAATTTTCATTTCATGTCACAAAAAAAAAATTAAACAAATATAATAATTATAAATGTCAAAAGTAATAATGTCAAATATAACAATAATCAATTTGTTTTTCCCATCATTTAGTAGGGAAATAACAAAATCACCTAGTGATGATTTTGTAATCACTTCAGGCCATAAAACTGCCAAATGTATGGGACAGCTGATATATTTTTAGCGATTTTGATCGTTGGTCCCATAGAGAAAGTTGTTCAGTTTGACGGTTTGATCATCCTCTTAAAAATTGAAAATAAATCAAACTTATTATCTTCTAAATATATAAAAGAAGAAACCAAGAAGAAACTGACTAAGTGACTGACTGACATTAACGCACAGCCCAAAATGCTGGGTCTAGAGATTCCAAATTTGGCATATAGGTTCTTTAGGGTGCACTAAGAAAGGATTTTTCAAAATTCACCCCCTAAGGGGGGATCCAAAGTTTGAATGGGGAAACGAGATTAGTTATTAGACTATTGTATTCGAAACTTCACAGGAGTACTTTTTTGAGAATTCAACCCCTGAAACGGGGAATGGGGTGGGTATTGTTTGTATAGTTTATCGGGGCTGATTACGAAGACAACAATGATTTTAAAATACAACGTGACGGACGTGAAATACCATCATCCCCTGTTGGGGTGCGATGGGGTTGAAATGTCTGAATTATGGGCGTCGATTTTAACCGACTTCAAAAAAAGAAGGTTAACAATTCGATACGTATGAATGTAACCTAACCTAACTAACGAAGTAAATCTTTGTATTGAATGCTTAAGTAGTACCTACAAAATTGTCCTCTGATTGATGGAACTGTACTGTTTATGTTACACTTCCTCCGATGGTTTTTGGAAGTCCAATTGTTCAAATATTTTGTCATTTTTCTTACAATTAAATAAATTAAAAACAAAAATGTAATATTATTGGAAACGCAAAACATTAATTTGTAATAATCTATTAGGGCTTCCAAACAAATTAAGAAAATTTTAATGGTGAATGTATGTATGTTTGTCCACGTATTTCTCCAAAACTATTAATCGTATTGTAACCATTCTTTTTTTATTGGCTTACATTTACACCAACTTAGGGAACGGTGCAAGTTTCATCAAAATTGGTTGAGCAGTTTTAGCTGGCAACGCTAAAAAACGCTAGAGCTAGAACGATGGATAGATAGAAAAGACATTATGTCTAGAGATGTACCGAGTCAGGTAGTACTTGAGTAACTTATAAGTAGTTACTCGCATACTCTATCGCATATGTTATCTTAGTACAAACTAAGTAGATCGCTGACTTTCCATAGACAGCTTCCGCCATCTATCGGTTATGTTTCGAAGCACTATGTGTTGAACTAAGGTTCATATCCGATCGACAGCGCGCTACACCTCACCGCTGCGCTGTAGTAGTGAGATATTTCGCCCATATCAATCATTATCTTGTTGGTCTAGCGGTCTAAACAACCGGCTCACGATCTGGGTAGCTATGGTTCGGTCCTCGTGTCGGCCGATAGTTCTTCAATTTTATTTCATAATGTGGCTCCCCCTGATGCTAATAAGCGACTACGCTTATAATTAGGACGTCCTAAAATTCTAGGCGACTTACCTATCTATAACCAATAACCAATATAACATATTAAGCTATGACAGAAATACGGAAGCGTATTCTTTTAAAAATTATTTTCTCCTAATGGAATAGGAGATCAAACAGTCAATTCTCTCCTACAAAATGATAACTTGAACAAAATATTGTTACTCAAGGAGTATAATCATAGCACGATTTAAACGACTACTAGCGCCATCTAATTTGTTGCACAGCGCACTTCCGAGCAGGTGGTATCTTTTTTTTGTAGCCCGACTGCGCCAGAAGGTGGGTTATGTTTTTGGAGCGTATGTATGTATGTACCTAAGTATGAATGTATGTTTATTTCTTTGTCACGCCCTACAGCCTAAACGACTTGATGGTTTACGTATGAGGTGTCATCAGATTCTTAAAAAATGTGAGAGTGACATAGGTTATATTATTTTATGATTGCATCTGCGAATTAAAAAAGAGTACACAATAAAAAAAAAACTATATTGGAATCAAATGAAAGCTACTGAACAACAGATTCCAAATATGATTTAGTATTTTTAGGCTTTTATTTTGACACAAGAGTAAAAGGCATTAAAAAAAACTTTAATTATTAAGAAAAACAAAATACCCGACTGCATTCATAAAATATTAACTGAAAGGAGAAGCTCTATAATCATTAATCAGCTATATAGCCTACTTTGTTTGTGCAAATATAATTTGAATATTATTAGGTAGGTTTTGTAATTTGTCTTTTTTTTTTTATATAGCCCATTTTAAAATATATGGTGGGATTCCACATGAGGGCTGATTATTTTACCATTTTAACACTTGAAGCACCTGTTATTAACACTACTAGTCAACTATAGCAGGAATTATGCATTTTGATACTTATAATGAAAACATTAATATATATATTTTTAAATTTCAATACTTAGGTAAAATAAAAACAATAATTAATACAGAATCACTTTCTAAAGTACTTTCTTTGGTATCTGTGTCTTCACACGTGTTTAATAAGAATGGTTGAACCTGAATGCTTCAATTTCGATGCATAATTATATTGTACCTACTGTCCATTACAAGTGGCGACTGGCTCACTCCCCGTCACACTGGACAGAGTTTCGGTAGAGTAGAATATTATGGACGCCAGGTCGAGTACAAATTTCTCGAAAAAAGTGGCTGAAACTAAACTACACAAACCT
Source organism: Agonopterix arenella (assembly GCA_927399405.1). Classification (NCBI taxonomy): domain Eukaryota; kingdom Metazoa; phylum Arthropoda; class Insecta; order Lepidoptera; family Depressariidae; genus Agonopterix; species Agonopterix arenella. The sequence continues at coordinate 17,067,365 of OV656701.1, forward strand.
AAGTACGAGTAGTAATATAAACAAACTAAAAACATAGAAAATTCTGAAATCCTTTTCCATGTTCTGAACTTTCATCTCATATCTCTAACTACGCCCTCGGGGAATATAATCGTGAGCATATGCTTATGGTTTTTCATCCCACTCCCCCGTCGGACGACAGAGCTGCGCGCCCGAGCGTGTGCGTAGTCGGCAGATCAAACGACGACTTTCGCGTAATTTGTTCTCTTTTTACGTTTTGGTACTCTTTTGGTTTGGACACGTTGGTAAGTCAATGCTGAAAATGCGAGTTTACTAAACTTACTATTACGTAAACTTTTTAATACGGTTAACGAAACGCTGTTGCAATTATCAAAGAAACACCGCCGGCGCCGGCGCCGCCGTATTAGCTACTTGCCTAACACCTTGAACATTTACCATTCTTAGAACAGGGACAGGAGCAGCAGCAGGAGCAGGAGCTTGAATTTCGGATCGGGATTCCGTATGTATGTGGCTAGCTTGCGCAGTTTGCGTACACATCGCCAAATTAAACTTAAACGCCACTGCAAATTAAACAAGCACGTGCACACACTGAAATTAAGTGACACGACCGGCAGCAGATTCTGCAAGGAGGAGATGGAAACTTCTCTGCACCTCCTATGTGACTGTGGCCCCCTGATGTGCAAACGCAGTACTCATCGAGGTAGGCAGGTACTGACACTATAAACTTTTTCGACCATAGTTTTTCTCTTTTCAGTTATTAAGTTTTTCTCTTTTCAGTTATGAAATTTTTCTCTTTTCAGTTATTAAATTTTTCTCTTTTCAGTTATTAATTTTTTTAAGCAGTCGGGTATCAGTTTTTCTCAATGATTTGGATTATTTCATACTTCTTTGTTCTTACAAAGTGTGTATTAATTATCTATAGATACTTGTAAAAAATTCTGTTCACCTTTATGACAGGTTATGTTATTATTTTTCTTAACAAAATACTCATATAAACCATACGTGGTTTTCGTAGGGTGGCTTTGTATGATAAAATGTAATGTTTTTGTTTTAAATTAATAAACTAAAAAAAAAAAAAAAAAACTTGTTAGAACCTGTCAAAATTGTGATATTTACCTTAAATGAACCGAGAAAAATAGCAAAATGGGGAGGAAGCTTATAGGTACCTTGCTTTTGGTGGTGATGGTGACGATTATTTTATTGTACTCAAATCTTACATATTATTCTTCTTGCATTATTTAGAAAAAAACGTATGAAAAAGGGTTTAAAATAACACAGATTTAGTTAGCCCAACAGTATATTACACAATTTTATGTACAAGCATATGTACAATATGCAACAACATTAAACTATCGAATAACAATAAAACTCAATTAATTATTTACTTCCTCTTTCCGAAAAAAGAGTAGCCGGGGTAGCTACCGTAAGAAGCAGCAGAGTATCCAGAGAATCCAGAGTAGGCGACGGGAGCAGCATAGCTGGAGTATCCGTAGCCGGAGTAGGCAGGGGCAGCGGCAGCGTAGGTCGAGAAGGCGGGGGCAGCGGCAGCGTAAGTCGAGTAGGCGGGGGCAGCGGCAGCGTAAGTCGAGTAGGCTGGGGCAGCAGCAGCGTAGGTCGAGTAAGCAGGGGCAGCAGCAGCGTAGGTAGAGTAGACTGGGGCAGCAGCTGCGTAAGCAGGTGCGGAGTAGGCTACTGGGGCTACGCGGGCCACTGGGGCGAAACGGGCTACTGGGGCAACTGGAGCTACTGCTGCAACTTGGGCCACTGAGGCGACACGGGCTACTGGGGCAACTGGAGCTACTGCTGCAACTTGGGTAACGGGGGCGACGTACGACGCAGAAGCTACTGGTGTACCGTAGGAGACTACTGGGGAAGCGTAGCTAGAGTAGCCTAATGGAGAAGCCAGAGATGACCACTGGGGCTTGGCGGCGGCGAAGCCAACCAGGGCAAGGGCGACGAGCATCTGCAAATTAAATATTGTTTTAGTTAAAATTTAAATTATAGAGTCCGTGCTCTGTTCTGCCACTGAAATTTCTTCTACAATGCGTAAATTCTGACTGAAAATTCTTTTATAATGCGCACAGCCAAGGAATGGAATGCCCTGCCTGCGTCAGTATTTCCGAGCGCTTACAACCCGAATTACTTTAAAGTACGAGTGAATAGGCACCTTCTGGGTAAGCTCGCTACATCTTCGACCCCATCTTTTATAGAAATTATGAAAATGATGAAAAAAATGTATAGAAATGATGTTTCAAAATCCAATCGGTTTATCAAACTTCGAATACCTGGGTGTATCTTTTTTTCAGTCATTCAAACATTCCAGTATGTTTTTATCTGTTTGAAATGTGACAAAAAATCGAAGATCATGATTAGCAGGTGATGTTTTTGAAATCAAATTTGTATTGCTTAAAGAAATCCACGCCTTAAGACACTAATAATTACGAAGATATAAAGCTTTTAAATTTTTGTATTTAACGAAATTATTTTACAAAATTTTAGGGTTACAATTATAATAAATGATTGAAAATTGGCTCAGGATAGAGAAGGCTAGAAAAGAAATGCTAATCCTTGCTCAACCATGTGACTAAATAGAATTAAAAAAAGATTAAATAAATTGTTCTTACCTGCTTGTACATGTTTGTATATTGTTTCAAACTGTTGAGTGAATGATGGATACCTCATCTTCATTTCATATTTTATACCAAACTCAAAAACCGGATGACATCTCAAATTATTCTCGATCCAATTTTAATATTATTTTTCAAGGATAGTGACGCCAAAATGAACGAAAATGGTAGTTTATTAATCACTCTGTGATTAAATAATAACATTATTTGTTTCGCTAGTTAAGGGTCCAGTATTTTAGCCTTGCTCGAATTTGTAAGCGCTTTATATTTTTATGACAATGCTTTGCTTACCAGTGGGACACAGAACTTTCTACTTAATATTATTAGATGGCCCGATAGCTCAGTCGGTAGTGAGCCTGCATACTGTGCCGAGGGTCGCGGGTGCGAATCCCGTAAGGGTCAAATATTTGTATGATGAATATGAATACGAATATTTGTACCCGAGTCATGTTTGTATCTATATATATTCTATATCGTTGTTTAGTTATCATAATACAAGTCCTGGCTAGATTCTGGTACTTGAAATGTAATATTACTTATTTATTAGAGACTAGAGTTTACCCGCGAATTCATCCGCACAAATTATATACCAGATTTTAAGTCACATCATAAGCTATCAAACACAAAAAGTTTAATCAAAATCAGATGAGCAGTTTTTGCGTGTTGCTTTTTCAAACAAATAAACAAACAAACAGAAAAACAGACAGACCAAAATTCTAAAAAGGTTGATTTGAAGTCCCCCCCTGACTTCAAATCAACCTTTTTAAGTCCCCCTGACTTCAAATCAACCTTTTTAGAATTTTGGTCTGTCTGTTTTTCTGTTTGTTTGTTGTACCTAAAAACCATATCGTAATCTTTTACATGTAAATATCTTAAATGTACAAAAACACTTCTGCTACAGTTTTATAATAGTAATGTACGCATAATACGTACTTTTAATATAACTTGACAAAATTTGTGGAGTGTAACAATCATTATTATCTACATTATATATACTTTAAGGGCTTACATAACATTCCACAATCTTATAAACCCATGGTTGCAATAAATGGTTTTCTATTGTATAGTATATGAATGAGGAGAACAGGTATATATAATACTATAGTTAGTTTACTGTAATAAAACACATACAAAATAGTAATTTAAAGATTAACAGCCCCATAGCAAGAGTGAATAGGCTTCTTCTGGGTAAGCTCGCTACATCTTCGACCCCATCTTCGTTCTGAGGACTGGATGGAGGGCAAGAGCAAACCCATCCTTAAAAAAAAAAAAAAATCCACCAATGTCAGAATATTTTCAATTTGATACACTCTTTCTCTTATTTTTTGACTCAGTAATATATTTTTCATAGCAAAATCAAGCAAGTAAAATCATGTTTCATAGCAATAAACTTTTTTTTTATTTTATTTACGTATTAAAATCAATGCATTCTGGTAGAATAGACTATAGATGATAAACTGGTCTCTTAACTGGTTCCACTATTAGACGATGCGACGATACCGAAAGTGCAAATTCAAACGAGTAGTCGTAAAATTACTAGTTTAAAAATAATATATCACAGCAGATGCTCTATTTAAATGTCAGCGCCAATGTCAATTCCTATTTAGTCATAAAGATGAGAATGAGAGGATGAGCATAATGTGCAGCCAAGTTCTTTATTCTTACCATGTCGTAATTGAATTAGTGAAATTTGGTTTCGAATTACGTGTGATTTTAAATGTGTAATTAGTACAAACTTGAGAGGTAGAGATGTTGTACCTATTAGTGAAATAATTAATTACATAATGCTATGTGGAGTGATGTTTTAATACTACCCGAACTTAACTATACAGCATGATAGAGCTTTGCCATTTTATCTTTGGCCTTTTTGTCATTATATTATATTTTTAGCTACAATTTTATTCACTGACACATGTTTGCAATAAAAAAAAATTAAAAAAAAATTATTTCCGATTACTTGATCCATGTTACATTTTACAATAATAGATAAAATAGCCATTTGAATTACAATTACAATAAATATTACACAATTTATAATAATAAATTACAATACAATACAATGCAATGCTTATGAGAACAATATCTATACTATTATAAAACTGTAACAGAAAGTTTGTCTGTACATTGAAGATATTAACAAAAAAAAAGTTACGATATGGTTTTTAGGTGTCCCTGATTCCATTTCACCAATTTTTGGATTTTTTGTCTGTCTGTTTGTTTGTTTGAACGAGTATCACGCAAAAACTACTGAACCGATTTTGATGAAACTTTTTTTGTTTAATAGCTTATGATCTGACTTAAAATCTGGTATATAATTTGTGCGGACGAAGTCGCGGGTTAACGCTCGTAATTATATATTTTTTTAATTTAATTTAATTGATATTGAGAGTGAGTTGTTCTGTCGTCAAAAAATTAGTAGATGCTTAATATACTCATGGAATATACCATCTTCCGATTTGGCATTGAAGAATTAAATTTTTGATGTTCAGATGAGAAATGATGTAGATGTAGAAATTAAAATAACATTCCTTTTTTATTTGTGCTAAAACTTGGCCTTTGCTCTCGTGCACCGAGATAACTGTTATATAACATAATCATCAATCGACATCTTATTATTTTGATAGCTTTGCTGCGCGTGAGTTCACATTGCATTTGTAAAACGGCAGTCTTGTTGCTTAGAAGCGATTTCAACCAGAACAGGTAATAAAAAAGAGGAGGGCTCTTTTGAAACTTGTCTAAACAATCAACTTTATAGTATTCGAAAGCTTTATGCCTTTTATGCGTAGAGCGTCACGTAACTCCTGTTAGCCTCCGGGCGCTGACGGGAGTCACGTGACGCGGAGTCACGTGACTATCTACTGCTTTATAATATGCTAACATAGGAAATACGAATCTAGTAACAATATTTATAACATTATAAATAAATAAATATCTTGGACATTGTCACACAAATTATCTAGTCACATTTAAAGTACATGGACTTGTATTATGATGACTAGACAACGATATAGAATACATATATAGATACAAACATCCATGACTCGGGTACAAATATTCATATTCATCATATAAATATTTGTCTCTTACGGGATTCGAACCCGCGACCCTCGGCACAGCAGGCAGGTTCACTACAGACGGCTACCGGGCCGTCAACATAAGAGCTGGCGATATATGAGTATCGTGTCGATGTCTTTATTGGTTTTATCATTGTATGGTGGTACGGAACCCCTGTGCGCGTATCCGACTCGTACTTGGCCTGTTATTTTATTAGGTAGTGAACGACGTGTGATTGAAGGTTTCGTTCTATTCGGTTAAATAATTTAAAAATTTAAATCAATTTGGAGCTTTTGAGCGACATTTTTTCACAGCTATAAAAACTCCATTCTCGTCATTAGTTTGCAAACTGACCCAATTATTTTTTTAATATCTGGCTCGGACTGGCAAGGCAATGTTTAAAAAAATATATTTCCGCGAAGTTGAGCGGGCGAATCTTGCAGGTTACTTCAAAATCAATTTTCTTGTTTATTCTGACCACTAAAAGCGGGTATTCGCTACCCATTACTTAGACGAGATGCTTCCTTGTTAGGGTTGCCACTCAATATGTTTATTAATCTTAAAAAATAGTACTTTCTTGCCTAGTAGTGTTATAGTTGCTCTATGAAAACGATGAATAATGCCTGAATGATGCATGAACATATGAAGCCTGGACTTGTACTATGATGACTAGACAACGATATAAAATAAATATATAGATCCATGACTCGGGTACAAATATTCATATTAATCATACAAATATAAATTAAGTAATAAAAGTAAGTAGAGATAAAGTAAAAGTAATATTATACAAATAGGTAATGCATTCTTCGATACACGGTAAAATTGATATCATTAGCATCCTTTTAAACTAAGAGTCTACCCATCAAACTGAACAACTTTTACAATGGGAGCTAACAAATCGGACCAAAAAAATATCTGCTGTTGCATACATTTGAGTCGACTAGGCACTAATTTTGCAGTTTAGTATGGAACAGCTGATTTTTTTTTGCTCTGATCGGTTTGCCTCCATAGTAAAAGTTGTTCAGTTTGATGAGTTGACTCTTAGTTAAAAAGGATGCTAATGACACTCATGAGTTAAATACGAAAAATTTCAAAACTTATCAACGTTTTCGTTATAGTTTGCGTTAAAAAAATCGACATGTGTTATATGGTACATAAAATCACGACTGTTCTTTCTTTAGGGGTGTTAGAAACTTTGAACTACCAACTACATTCTAATGTTGCATTTACTTACAAAATGTATGAAGATTTACTTTTGGAATAAGGTTTTAGAATGAATTTAATTTTTAGCTCAGTGGAGTACACATGTATTAATCATTATAATTTATAATTATTTCTGTCATCAGGAAATGTAAATAATTTTTTTATTTCCTTCGACTTTTCTTTTAACCTTTGCAGCACTTTAATTGTAAACATATTTTGACATAATTTAGTTATTATTATGTTAAGATAGGTCAAGTTATATAAGAATAGAATTAGCAATTCAAAACAATTATTATTTCTTTAAGACATGCAAATTAATCGGATCAAAACATTAACAATTCGCTTTTACATGTTTTGACTATTATTATTACATTTTAATACTGTTATTAATATGGCATGCAATTATAAATACCATTCGGTGCCCCTGGTTCATACAAAAAAAAAAGATCCCGTTATTTAGCATCCTGAAGGCCATTACTGAAAGTAACCAGTGTCCATTGCTGCGATATGATATGTCCTAAATAACAATTTCCGTTTTTGTAATTGTTTACTGACCATAGTTTTCATAAGTCTTTAAGCTACTAAAACTATTGGATCTTTGTTTTCCTTAATAAAAAGTTTTTTTATTTTTTTAACCTTCTTTTTTTTTATTTATTCAATACATTACTTTATAATAACTATTTATAAATATTAACCGCACTTCAGAAACCACAGGGTTTATATGAAGTGCGATACATACAACCGACTTCAAAAAAGGACGAGGTTTCTCAATTCGACCGTATATATATATTTTTTTTTTATGTGTGTTCGCGGATAACTTCGTCGTTTATGAACCGATTTTTATTCTTATCATCACCCCACGTCTGACCACTGTTGGACATAAAGAATCAATTAATCACAATCATGAGCAGTGTCTGCATGGCGTTATTTAAAATTCAGTCAATGCTAATAAAAGCGAATAAAAAGTTTTGTAAATCGGTTTTTGACAAACCTAAATACATATAAATTAATACATAAACTTACGATCTTAATCCCTGAAATAGTAATCCCCCTTAGATTTGCTACATCCATGCAATGCATGCATATCAAATTTGAGCATAATTTAATCATGAGTGTGTAAAATTACTACTTAAATTAGGTTGCAGTAAGTAAAAACACAGTCATATTTTTGCCAGCCCTAAAAGCCGTCAGCTTTTCTACGAAGGCACTTAAAATGAGATCCGATAACTGAATTTTCAATTAAGTGTCATAATCGTTGCACGGGTGGTTTTTCGGGAAATTTATTACTTTGCTGTACAATTTCGTACGTGCAGTCGTTTATTACACTAAGTGCAGGTTTAAAATAAAAAAATGATAATGTTAATATGGGTTTTCGGTCGACTAAAATGTAGTGAATCTTGTTCTCATCTACAATTTTATTTATTTGTAGTTATTCGTAACAGAGATAAAAAAACGGAACGTACAATGTCAAACTCAAAATACTTTTGAGCGTAGGCGTTGACGAAACGATATCGCCGCGAAATCGCCGCAAAATTCCTGCGATCAATTTGTGCAGTTGCGACATCGTTTGCGTTGCTCAAAAATCGCCTCGCTCGATGTCTGCCATCTGGCCTTAGGTATAATATATCTAGTCTATGCATCTGGTAGACTCTTTCTTATCGTTTGGGCAGAGCTTGAGCAGAGCCCTGGTGTCAGAGTTTCTTATATATCGTTAGACATAGGAAGCTCAAACTTGGCGTAGCTATTTTAACGTAATATCGGAGGTATAAAAATTGATTCATGATGTGATTCTAATCTATCCGCCAGTTCATACGTTTAAATCTTAAAAGCATATAGTTTAGTTCACAACCATAATTCCTCACAGGGTGGTTAAAAATCCTTCCAAAACTACCACCTGCATTTTATAAAGCATGCAGTTGTCAATAAAACTCTCTTTTATTGACAACTGCATGCTTTGATTGATTTAGCATTAGTTTTCAGGATGGAATAAGAATAACTGGTCAAATGGTTATCACAGTGGTGACGAAGCTATTTAATTTAATAATAATTGAAATTCAACGTTCTATAAACAAACAAATAAATAAAACCAATGATAATCAAAATGTAAATCTCTGTCGCGTTTAGAAATAGCTATAGTTAAATATCATTTTTACTAGATGACGTCGCTTTGCCGACGCTTGTACCTTGGTCATCTAGTAAGTAGGTATGATGACACCCAAGTGATACCCTTGAAAAAATAGGTATCTATTCTGATTAGAAGAAGGTATCCCTAACAATTATGACAATAATTGGACGCGCATTATACAAAATAGCGATGCGAACTAAGGAGTGGTTTTCAATAAAATGATTGTACTTGTATGAAACATCTTGTTAAGGCCGCATCTTCAACAATTTGCCTACAATTATCTCCATAAGGCACCGACGAAACGTTTTTGATTAAAAAAGGAGTTTTCGGCGTCAAAGGTGCCAATTGATGTGTAATTTTACGTAATTATTATCATGAATTATTTATTGAGGTAATGATTTATTTACTGTAGTAAGTAGTTTCTTTTAAATTTAATAAGATACAATGTTAAAAACCAAAAAAAAGTACTTACCTTGCTTTTATTTTAATGACGAAAATATTTTTTTCTCTAATTCAACCAATATCACCTTAGTGGGCCATATCACAAAAAATCATATTTTTGAAGGAAGAAGCTGACCATAATATTTGACCACGAGGGATTAGCTAAATACACTATAATAATTTTCCGTGTGGTGTCTAAGAATAGTACCATCCCGTTTCCTCCCGTGGGTGTCGTAAAAGGCGACTAAGGGATAGATCCCTTAGTCGCCTGCCTGTCCTTCAGTAGACTGAAGGATGGGCAGCAGCATCCTCTGAGTACACACATTGATTCGATCCAACTGCGATCGCCAACCCGCCTGCCAAGCGTGGCGATTATGGCAAATCCCCCCATTTTGGGGGCGGCTTATGTCCAGCAGTGGACGTTTAATGGCTGATATTACGATGATGATGATAACTATAATAATAAGAATAACAGCGCGCCTTGCTGAATAAATGTTAAAAAAATTTTGTTCTAACCTATGATCATGACTTGAAATTGTATATATATTGTTTTACATGTATACAATTTCAAATCATGATCATACAAGCTCCAACTCACCAAACTTTGTCTTCGGCCTTCCATTCGCTACCAGCTACCTGTCTCAAGTTGTCGGGCCAGCGCAGCGTCGGTAAGCATCCCATATTATGTCTGCCATCTCCTGGTCTCCATTATATAAGTCAGACTCATCATCGGTTGTGAGTTCTTAGGCAGATAATAAGGATTAGGTTGCCACATATCTAATGCTCGATGCATCATCGCGGCGGTCAAAAGTTTTGTGTTTTTGCAAAGTGCAAGTTCTATCCGTACATAGGTAGAGCTATGTCGATTATTTTTTAATTCTCTGACGTATTACTTCATCTCTGATTGAATCTCTTGAATATTCAAACATAGAGATTTTAAATGAGATTATTTTTAAATACAAAATAACAATATCTCGTAAATAACTAAACACATGGTAAAACCGTTAGAAGTTTTCGTGCCAAGCAAACATTAACATTTGTCACGTTCAAACTTAACAATGACCAGTTAAGTTAACCGGTTAACTGTTAGCTGGAACCAAGTTTAATTTGAACCTAGATTTGAACTCATCAAGTTGGTTGGTAGGCAACGTTGTCAAAATCATAGATAAATCCGTAGATCTCTAAGAATTTTTTTTATTACATACATACACATAAACTCATGCTTATAATTCCATTTGGGGTGAAAATGTTCCTGATAACCCTTTATACTCGTACACTGAAAAAAATGTTTTGTTAATATAACCGAACTTTAGTGACTCCCAAACCGTTTTGTAGCACATAACCAACGTTTGGTTAAAATAGCAAAAAGTTATGCTATTTTAACCAAACGTTTGGGAGTCACTGAAGTTCGGTTATATTAACAAAACATTTTTTTCAGTGTACGGCTCTGACCATATATTTACACCATGTTTCGTTCCATGTTCTCAAAAATGTGTTGCATATGGAACGAATTTTATATACTGTCATCTAATAATTTAATACTGAAACGGAACGTGGATAGTGCCATGTTTTGCCGATTTACATAAACCCTAGGAAGGTGCTGTCCACCAAATGGACACCATATTTTTTAAAATAAAAAATATAAGATGCAGAAATTACTCTGATAGCAATATTACCATATCTCAATCTTTTATTTTATCATGTCCTCTCATTTCTTCTGCTTTATAAAGGGATAACCTCAGCCCTCAGTCGCCAGCGGCCAGAGGAGGAATACGTTGCGTGCACTTGCAGTATTTTTGATAAAAAATTGTTAATTGAAGTACTTTTAATTTTTTTTTATTTAATTCACTAGACAAACTAATGGTAAAAGGTGAGTTAAATTATAAAAATTTATAAACGATAGTAGGTTTTTTTTTAAATGAGAAAATAATGAAAAAATGTGTTACTTATTTGTTTTTAAAATATACATTGTTTTCTATCGATAAACTACCCAAGATTACTTTTTTTTGTTTCCGTTATTACTTTATTAATTAGTATACATTTTGTAGAAAAATATAAAATCTGATATCTCTTCCCAGAAACTTTCTGGACGTATAGCGCCGAGCGTGCAGCTGCAGCTAAGCCCAGTTTAAGCATGTTGAAGGTTCCAAAATGGAATAGACGACAGGTGACTTACTAATAGCCTAAAATACTGCAAACAAAACCATATCCCTCACTCCCCTCGTACGAGACCCACGACAAGAAAAGCGATGACATAACCTGAAGGGTTAAAAGCTCCAACAACAAAAAAAAGAAAAGCGATGGTCTATCCTAGCCGGAACCACACGGCCACAAAGCATTAACACCCAAACATAAAAAACACTCAAGAACCCAACAAAAACAAGCATTAATTTAAAATTAACTGACTCCAACAAAGGCAGAATTAAATTTAATTAATGCCTTAGCAATTCCAAAGCTAGCAGTAAGGCTGCAAGCTATCGGTGTCCAATTAAAGGCGAATAAATTGGCACCTCCCATGTGGATATCAATAAGCAGCGAACCCTTTGAGAGATCAATTTGTATGTGCTTCAGTGTGTAGATTGTGACAAAGATTATAGTAGAGACAGATGGGGCAAAGTTGTTTAGCATAACTATATAGTCCTTACAGCACGGCAGCGGATGTACTTGCGCAGAGCAACGGCGGGGCCTTGCGGGGAAGCGGGTGGCGAGGATTTTCCTGAGATCTGTATGAAGATTCGGGAATTACAACGTAAATACACCGTTGCGGCGGTGGGGGGCGGCGCACCAAGAGCGTTGCCACACTGTAAGCTGTAATACTGTAGTTCCACTATTGTATTAAAATTATATATAAATACATAAAACTTATGGTCAGAATCCTTCTCCGGATGGTAAAAAAAACTTCAAAAAATACAATTCGTGAGTATAGTATAGTATAGTATTAGTTTTGTTTCTTTTCTGTTTTTTCTTTAGGTTAGTTTATGTGCTTATTCTAATGTATATTTTTATTTATTTATTCAATAATAAACGGAGACATACATTCGTGAATCGAAAAGTTGTCTCTGAGAGAAAGTCACAATTTCTACCTATTTGCGCATCTACGCAAATACCTCTACTCCAAGCCTGGGAACTAAGCGTATAGTCCAAGCCGATAATTTATGGAGGAAGCAATCGCTTCTGTTATTACACTGCTCCATGTAAAATATTAAATTTGTTGTCTGTGCACAGAAAACGTGTAATGTACAGCTATTTATGAGAGTTAATTGCAATTAAAATAAAGAAGTCTGTGTATAGTAGTTGCATTTAAAAATGGTTGGCTGAAATTAATGCTAAATTGTAAAGATTTTTCTTGTTGGATGTTTATTTATGTCTGTAGGGGAATATACTATTCAGTAGCATGTTGTTTAATAGGTACGTACTTAAGATGGTATTTTAATTTATTTTAGGTTTCTAAATAAGTACTAAAGAAAGAAAGAAAATTTTTTTATTTGGTTTTATTTATTACTAAGTAGTAAAATCGTAGTAGTTTAATGAGTATATAAGAGTAAGTTTAAAAGTAGCACTTATGAGGAAAAAATTGCAGGGTAATAGATTATCGTGGTATGGGCATGTGATGCGGAAAGACGAGTGTCATGTTACGAGACGAGTGCTAAGTATGAATGTGGATTGTGGATGACTGCGGTAGGAGAGGAAGACCGAAAAAAAGATGGATGTCTAAAAAAAAGGAGTGAGTGCTGAAACGGCTAAGAGAGATGAATGGAAGAGGATGACATATTGCGCCGACCCCAAATAATGGGAAATGAGCAAGACAATGATGATGATGTTTAATACAAATGAATACCAAACTAATCTATGATGTGTTGAAGGTTCGGTCCTTATAGAAACTACCCAAAACCTAAACTTAAACGTAATATTCATTAATTTAAATAAAACTAAAGCTCTTTATTATACACCAAAACATAAGCAGCAAAAATATGTAGAGTAAAAAAAAAAGAGATACAAAATAAGGCAGTATTATCACAAAAATCTATTTATTCAGACAACCTTAGGGTAAAGGAAACAGTGAATGAAAATATTACAGCGGTGTTCTTTGATACGACACGACAACTTCATAAAAAACTATATTGAAAGGAAAAATAGAGGGGAAGAGAGGCAGAGGAAGACCTATCTAGCACTGGTGAAAGAAAAGGTTGATGTCGTGTCTTATCAGGAACTCAAGGAACTAACGGAAAAGATTTACGACTTTTTAAAGACTTTTATTTTGTTTATTGTTTTTGCAATGCTTTTTTATATTTACCTTTAGGCTGACATGTGTGCTGACTCATGTGCATTTTTTATAATTGTTAACCATTTGTTTTTTCACAACTACTCCTGTATCTACCAGTGAAAACCTGTTATTGGCTTTCTGCTTTTTACTCATGTAACTACTGTATTATATTGCTGTTGGTTTTCCAATAAAATTAAAAAAAAAAAAAAAAAAAAAAAGATATTGGATTGGCGAATACTCCACCGACATGAGCGTAGCTCTTTAATAATGATGATGATGATTATGTTGCTCAAAAGTGATCAAGAGAAGAATAAATAAGTGAAATAATGTAAGCTAATCAATAATACCTATTCAGCTATTCTTTCTTTTTGAAGATCTCATTGTCATTTGATTTTATTTAATCAAAGTGACATGATCAGCCCTTTGGTTGAGAGTTTTGAGAAAAAATTTACCAATTTTGAGAAAGTTTTCTGATTACATAATATTATATCAGACATATTCTAACAGCACGTAGATATAGGTTTTTATTTACTCGAACTTAGATTAAATCCCATAAAAAGCTATCTCATTACATGGTTACACCAACCACACCTTAGAATGTCAAATACATTTAAGTTCACGTCCTCACCAGGAGCATTCAACGCAAGGATCCGAATATTCCACTAAGACTAGCGTCACAAAACTTACTGTCTGATTTAGAATATGCATCGATATAAATCAAAGATAGAACATTCAGCAATTAAAGCAATCAAACGAGCAGATTGTCAGTGGTATCTACTATTTTAAAATTAGAAGAACTGTGTCTGTAAAATCGATCAAGCAAGAATACCACCTAGAATGTTGAGTAAAGTGCAGGAACTATCTGCGATTGCGCTTATATAGGGTGTTACAGAAGCAAGAATAAAAATTTAAAACTTTTAAGAGGGTGGTGTAGACCAACAAACTGAACAACTTGTAAGTTGTTATGTGACCAACATCAAAATCGCGAAAAAAATAAATCTTTTGTCCCATACATTTAGCTCGAGTAGATCTGTAGTTTAGTATAGAACATCGCAAACGCATTGCATCATGGCGATTATGGCAAATCTCCTCATTTTGGGGGAGGCCTATGTCCAGCAGTGGACGTCTATCAGCTGATATGATGATGATGATGATGGAACATCCGTTTTTTTGCGCGATTTCGATATTGGTCCTATAATGAAAGTTGTTCAGTTTGATGGTCTTAACTACCCCCTAAATGTTTATTTGTATTTTTGTAACACCCTGTATTCTGATTTGAGTAAACGTTTTGTTCACACGGCGCATTGTGGGCAAACATAAAATCTCTGACTTTGGCAAATCTCGGTACGTAGTACTTATTAGTTTCATGCAAATGTCTTCACTACGATGGGAAGTCAAAGACAATGGCATGCTATCGATTTGGCAGAAGAAGAATTCGTATTCGGATGTTCGTAAAGTGTTCGTAACTGAATGCTTACGATGAAGATCTACCTTTAACTTTATAACCAGTACCAATAAGTAGATATACCGTCTTCTCTATTCAACCACAAACGCATACCCACAATAAAACCAACAGATTCCCAAGCTCAATAACTCTCAAGTACAGTAAGCGGTACCATGCGCTTGCGCATCCATAAATTGAAATCCGATAGTGATATAAACTTAGCCAGTTATACGTGACGACATGCAATGCGTTATGATATGATGTGGTAGCATATCTGGCTGCTTGCATTCGTTACAGGGATGCATAAATTAGAATCTGCTAATGTGTTAACGTAATATAAGTCTTTCGCTGTCTTAAACGCTTTAAATATCAACTGGATCTGTATTTTAAACCTCGTACTATTGCGATGATAACTTTAAAATTATGTTTCGATTCTGGCCATCAAGCTGGCAAACACGTCACGGGATTCAAGAATACTTTATTGGTTTTAAATTGTTGCTAAATAATACAGTTTTTGAGAGCTACGCGGTTATTATTTAATATAGAAATAAACATTTTAACGGTTTTTTTTTATTTATAATTAATGGACTCTTGCTTGTGCGTTAGCACTGCATTTCCGCCAGTGTCAAGTGTGTATGAGAGAATCTATCCCAATCTCAGGGATTGTTTTTGGTCAAGAACAAGAAGAGATTGAGGATTGCGGAGCCTCGTGGCAGGCAAAAACGCGACGCGCGAAATCTACGATCGAGTGCTAGGGTCAGAACCTGCAACGTGACTCCATTTTAACGGTTCGAGTGAGTTTCGATAGTGGTGTGCAGAGCAAACGACGAAGAGTGAGGGTAGACAGATTTGTCTGCTCTTAAAAATCTACCTGCAGTTCCTCAGTCATCCCGTGATCATGGCAGTTGTAACACTGCCGAAATATCGGGAACTCAAATATACCAAAACGCGGTAAAAACCCGTTAAAATGTTTATTACTAGTGCCTAATTAGTACTTACTTAAAAAAAAATAGTGCTCTTTAGCGTACACATCGTCAATTTAGAAAACGGCGTATATTTCGCTAGCGTGATGTAGCGTATCAGGTAAAATAATGTTTTTTTACAGACTGATTGTTTGTTAAGTTGTTTGTTTAATTTGTTTATTTTGTTTTTTGTTTTTTCTTATACTACAGAGATAATAGTTATTTGACGTCGGCACTAATTATGAACTATTTAAGGGCACTAAATTGATCCTGAATCCAGTTAATGTGTACGCCAGTTAGATAAACACAATTAGATCGTGAGTTCGTCCATCCCATGGTTGTCTGGAAGAAATCGCTTTTAGTGATAAGACCGCCATTTGTACCCTTACGTTCTTTTTATTCGTTTTTGTTACTGTATATTTTAATAGAATATTTATGTTATGTTAGATGCGGTATTTTGTAAAACTTGATATTCAATTTTCTTCTGTTTGTTGACGATAGTTTCGTTGGTCTGACCTCAGGTATGCATTTTTGATGTTGCTCGTCAGACTATGGCCTGTCTTATTGTGTCGTATATACTGTTTCCTTTTAGAATTTAATTGGACATTGCTGGTTGTGCTGTCCGCGTGGCAGAATGCTAGATTTGGAAAAAATGTACTGATAATATGTCCACCAAGTGTTTTCATATTAGTTTCGTAGTTTTCTATACTTTTCTATATTCAGTTGTGTGTACATAACTGACGACCAGGCGAAGACTCAACAAAAAAATTCTAAAACATCTTGATTTCTCTCTTGTTTCTTCAACTTTGGATTTCGGATATACAGGGTGTAAGTGACAGCCTAGCAAATACCTACTGAAACTGTGAACTCAGACCATCAAACTGAACAACTTTCATTATGGAGCCTACCTCAGGAAACTTTCCTAAAAAATTGTGAAAGCCGTTCAGTTTGATGGTCTGAGTGCACCGTTTCAGTATTTGCTAGGCTGTCACTTACACCCTGTATACACTTTGTATTACAAACAATGTTTTTAAATCATATTTTACCAACTAAACGTAGTTGAAAAGAATTCCCTTCTTTTTCATCCTGAACTACGAGCACAATGTATTTTTTACTTCTATCCACATACGAGGACCCGCTAACCAATGTATTTCCACTCTTAATACGTTAATCATTAGAGACCTCTCAGAAGACTTCTGGTTTAAAATAAAACTGTAAAAACTAGTCGTATAACTAGTTATAGTTCCAGTGAACGACCATCGCTTACAAATCGATCTACAAACTGATATGTTTCATCATTGTATGACCATGGAATGTCACACCACTTTGTTCTGGAGAAACTGAAGCATCAACACTTCCAATGTACTAATTTACAATAATGCTTCAGTTATTTTTATGGTTTGAGTTAGGAGAGGTAGCGGAAAATGTTTTTAAGGATTTGGACCTTATAAAAATATTTAAATCGACTAATAGCGAAAGAGTCAGCCGAACATACAACTATAGACGAACAAATCACTCATTTTCTCTGAAAAAGAAAAGTACGTAGCATTGAATAACCAATTGAAGTGCAGGAAAAGACCAAAGTGCTGTGTCAAAAACACAGTATGTGGTGAGCCGTTTGCTTGGGCCTAAAATAGGAAACTCGTTAAGTACATTGTAGCTTAACTTCTCTGAGACTGTTGGAACGTTGAAGTTCCGCGATCAAAAAAAGAAAACCTATGATCGATCTTGATCATTGTTGGAATACGTCAACGTGCCGGTGACCGAGTTGCGAAATTATGACTTATAAAAACGATTTTTCTATAAGAAAACCTAGATTCAGGATATCAACATTTTAAGAAATCCAAACAAAAATATAGTAAAAATTAAACGAGTTACAGAAAAGAAATGACAATCTATCAAATTGTATAGTTAATATCCGAAAGAATCAAGCTTGAATAAAATCGTATTGACGAGTACGAATGTCGAGTGTGCTTTAATATGGAATAGAATAGAATAATTTATTGAGAACCAAAGCTATACCGTACAATGCACTTAATTAATTAATATGCAACTTAATAACAATTCGTAATCTGGTGCAAAATCGCATTTCAAGATTTTATCTGAGGATAAGGTGCAAGGTAAATACAGGCTGTAAGTGACAGCCCAGCAAATACTGAAATGGTAAACTTAGACCATAAAACTGAACAACTTTCACTACGGAGCCTACCACACGAAACGCGAAAAAAAATTAGCTGTCCCATACCTTTTAGTCGAGTAGGTATATAGGTACAGCAGTTTTGTATGGGACAGGTGATTTATTTATCGCGTTTCCTGAGGTAGGCTCCATAGTGAAAGTTGTTCATTTCGATGGTTTGAGTTCACCGTTTCAGTATTTGTTAGGCTGTCACTTACACCCTGTATATCTAAAAGCTTCTAACTCGCTCCACCTCAACGAAGCGGCAAGACGAATGTCATACATTCAAGAATGCGTTTTTCTCACATACCACCGCATATAGTATGCGATCCAACAAAAAGGTATCCAATTAAAAAGATATATTGTCCCATTACGAGATCTAAAGCCAATCTTTGATCGTTTCATTCATATCTCACGTACAAAATGCTATGTGGATTTTGAAAAAGTAAATCGTTATTTTGTTCAGTCTTTTTTTTTTTGGTTCGCTTGAATTTTGAAGTGGGCTTGTTTAAGATTATTTTGCAAAGTGTTTTAAATTAAGCATTTATTTCAGAATGAGTCTTTGGGTATGAAAAACTTATAATAATAATGCCATGTAAAACTTCAAATGGGTTTGGTAAATTAATATAATTTTTATTTATGATTTAGTCAAAAGTATATTGTATGTGTACTGTTCTTTTTTGTTTTATGCTCAAGCATAATAATAAAAAAAACAACATTGGAATCAATACCATTTTTAAATTTAAATTTTTAAGCAACTTTTCTAAAATGTCTTTCAGATTTTGCTTACTTTATTTAAAACTCCTATTTTTAATTACTAGAAAAAATTTAATGGTGTGACCTATGTCTAGTTTCATTATCTGAGGTACATCCTAAAAAATTATTGTAATTAAAAAGTTGTGGTGTATATGCATCTAACATACAAAAACACACAATACACAACACATCACAATGCTCTTTTTATATTTTTTTATAATACAGGCGTCGTTTGAGAACATTGCCACAAATTAAGATAAGAAAAATAGCGTTCTCCTGTCATTAAACTGACTACCCACAATCCATAATTTTTCAAAATCCGACATAATTTCAAAATAATCATTAAACCTTAAACTTCTTTACATTTAGAGATCGTATATTTGTCTATTCATCGGCTAATGTATACTATAAATAATATTATTAACGTACTGCACGCAATACGATAATATATTACGAAGTAACAGATAAGTTTCGGTTTTTTTACGATTATTTAATTGATGTCATTAATGTCTTGGCTATTGATTACAATTTATGGTTGTAAACTGTTTTTGATTTATATAGGTTATTTAAGAGGCTGATTTCATTGATGTTTAATTACAGAGTTATTAAAATCGATGACAATAACTTTGGTCTAATTGTTGTAGTTTATTTACACAAAAAACAAATAAAGGTAGGTGTAGGTACAATAAAATTAAATAAAATAGTGAGAACTTAAATCCAAATTAGCCTTAAATATGGTGCAGGTTTTGGACCGCGCGTGAGAGTTCGCAAGATGCTTGGTTCCAGGAGTGCGTTTTTTGAAGCTCATTTATTGAACTCAGCAGATCAAAATATCAATATTACTATGGAAATATGCTTCTTTCTACTGCTGATTTGGCATTCAAAAATCTCACTTCTGGAGTATGCTTTTTGAAAGTCAAATCAGCAGTAGAAAGATGCCTATCTTCATAGTAATTTTGACATTTTCAACTGCTGAGTTCAACGTATGACTTTCAAAAATCGCACTCCTGGTCAAATTACACTAGTGATATTACCACTATAATTAATTACCATTTTCATATCTTTGCAAACATAAATTCACAGTCATAATACCTTTCGGCATTGACATATGAAGAAGGTGGCATTTGAAGATTGACGTTTTTAGGCTGAAGAAGTGTTCTTCTTCTGCCGAGTAAATATAATATTTTATTTAATTATTAAATTAACTAAGGGATGTACCGGAGGATCGGCAGCAGCATCCTCTGAGTACACACATTCAATCCAACTGCGATCGCCAACCCGCCTGCTAAGCGTGGCGATTATGGCAAAATGGGGGATTTTGGGGGAGGCTCATGTCCAGCAGTAGACGTCTGTCGGCTGATGTGATGAATTATTAATTTATGGACTCTTGATTCTGAGCACTACATTTTTGCCAATGTCAAGTTAGTTTGTCTATCTATCCACTCTCAAAGATTGGTTTTGAGCAAAAACACAGGTGAGATGAGGTTGCGGAGCCACGTGACTCGAATGACAATCTTTTGCGGCAAATCTTGATCTTATCATATTTTGTCATTAAGTTTGACTTTCCATCGTGGCGAAGATATTTGCCACATTAAAGGTCTCGTCACTAATCACTACTAATCAAATCTTTAGACCACCTCTCGCGCACAAAAACTTTCTGAAACTTTAACCCTATGTCACCTTGTACGAATAAGGATATAATTTTCAAATCATCTCTACCCGAAGAGCACAATTAATACAAAATAAACTTCAGTAGAAATTCACATTCACACACAACATTCATATTCAATCTAACCCACCTATCGAAACCCAACCCTAGAACATGAGCAACAAATCTCAAATTTGTTCAACGTTCTAAATATTCTGCTACAATTATTTAGAAGACATTGGATAAGTAACGAGGTATCGGACCGTTCCAAGCGGCCCCTTGCAAACGTCCATTCTTTTAGCTTGGACGATCCAAAGGTACCGACAAATTGTGCCTATTCAGTCCCATACGTCTAAATCTGGGATTCTCAATCTTTTTTACGGATATTCATAACTCAACACAACGCTGCAGTATAAGAATGAGTATCTAGTGCTACATACAGTACTGACACTTCCTACCAATTTCAACCTCACACCCATTGGGTAAGAAATGCGGCGGGAAATTTCGTATTCCTCCCTTGCTTGTTGATTTGCTTGCACTCACTAAGTATCGCACCTCCTCTTGTACATTAATTACATTTTTCGTAATAAATAAATTGTTCTTCTTCAGTACATTTTACCTATTTGTTGACAACCAATAGTGTCCAAAGTGTCGTACATCAGCACCTGACCATCAATTTGTCTTTGTAGATATCAAACTGTTATTTAGCTGCAAGTTCACCCAAAATGTAATTAATAAATAAAAATAAATTTAATTATTACACAGGATTAATTTTCGAAATAGTTTTATGGTTGTGTCCAAATAGCGAAACTGAACCACTTTCCATAAGAAAAATCTGTGACGAATCCACATGAAGAAAGGAATCGCTCACGATGCCTGAATGGAAATAAGGAGAGTGCATGTGTTTAGTGTTAATATACTTATGCACATAAGAATATCATTCTTACCCGACAGCTTTTCTACTAAAGCTTTTCCTGTAGAAGAAATCCATTATAAGATTCTGTTACTGTTCAAATGTGGTCAAAGTGTGACGATTTTTGCACATTTTCAAATACATCTCAGCCGATGGACGACTACTGCTGAACTAGGCCTCTCCCAAGGATTTCCACAACAACTTGTCCTACGCTGCCTTCATCAAAGGAACAGATGATGAATGGAAATGCGGTCTTGAGTTTTAGGTTTTCGTATTTGGTATTAAATTAAAGATTGAAAAAATCTAAAAAATTTATCGATTGATTGAAATTGAAAATTTTCTTTCTCTGGGTAGTGGGCTCGGTGGCGAAATTGGATAACGCAGTTTGGAAAAGTGCGGGTTCAAGTCCCGCCTGAGACAAATTTTTCAATCTTTAATTTGATTCGAAATAGCACAACATGGCTGTAACATGTTTAAAAATCAATAATATTTGATATTTGGTATTAGTCCAAAAGTTTGAGAACCACCGTGTTCTAAATGGAAGCAGCAATTATTGCTCACTTTGGTATTCTATTAATGAACATTGTTTTCTTGGTTTGCTATTCAATGGATTCTGATTTAAGGATTTTGAAATTTTATAATGAGCGCACGAATTGTTTTGAGAGTGGTATCGTTGATTGTGGAAGTGGTAGATTACCGTTCATAGAGCTAATTGAAAGAAAAGGACCATTTAATCTATGTACCTATATGTAGGTTTGTATACAGGATAAATTGACAACCAACTAAACAACAAACAACTTTTAGGGGTGATTTTACTATTGTAGGTAAAAAATTATAGTCAAACTTAATACCAGATTTAAAAAAAAAAGCTTAGTTTCCGCACAAGTGGAACTCGCGCATGCGATGTAGTTTGTATGGAAACTAAATTTTTATTCTGCACTCAACTATATTTTTAACCATGCAATTAATAATCTTCATTAATAGTTGCATATAAAGGTAATTATTTTTTTATTTTTTCCTCCCTCATATCCTCGCTATCTTTGAATACTCTGGTGAAAACCAGTCTTAAGGCTTCTTACGAATTTTAATATATAGCTTGGACACTAATATATGTAATATGTAGATGACACAATTGTATCAAGACCTCCGCTTCCAAGTACCTAGTAGACAAAGTTGTATTACGTTATGCAACACAACCTGCCCACCAAATAATTTCTACTCTACACGTGTTTCGCTCCACCAAGAGTCGACCGAGTCGTTTCTCGGTGTCGAACGCTCGGCGGAGTAACAACTCTGTTTCGAACGTTCGTCGGTCTAACTCCTGAGGATGCTCCTCGGTGGAGCGAAACACGTGTAGAGTAGAAATTATTTGGTGGGCAGGTTGTGTTGCATAACGTAATACAACTTTGTCTACTAGGTACTTGGAAACGGAGGTCTTGATACAATCGTGTCATCTACATATTAGTCATGGATTTCCGCAAAGTAACGCCTGATTCAATTAATTACTAATATATGTCACAAAATAATTGAAACATTCAATTCTTCTCAAGATTTTTAATCTTCCCAGAAAAGCCTTTATTATGCCATCATAATTCTGTTGATATTATTTTCTTTTTATTACATCATCAATAAACACTTATAGACATAAAATAATAAAAATACGTCAACAAAAGAAGCTAAAATTAAACATTTAAAGTTATCTGAAGATATCAGCAATTAAAACCATAACATAATGTAAATCGAATACATAAACACGACTTCATAATCACTACAAATGACATTCACAAAATTGACTTTCGCACCAGAAGTGAGATATTAAAATTAAATCCCGGAGTTAAGTGCATCTGTCCATGCCCATTTATTTCACATACTTATTTTCTTACATATTTTTAAACTAAGAGTCTACCCATCTAACTAAACAAGATTTACTATGGGAGCAAACCGATTAGAGCAAAATAAAAGTAGCTGTTGCATACATATGAGTCGAGTAGGCTTTGCAATTTAGTATGGAACAGCTGATGTTTTTTGCTCCGATCGGTTTGCTACCATAGTATAATTTGTTTAGTTGGAAGGGTAGACTCTTAGTTTAAAAGGATGCTAATGATATCAATTATAGCCTGTTTGTTCAGTTCACTTAACTTAGGGAATATGTAACAAAATAAGTGTTTGAAATAAATGGACATGGACAGTGTGATTCTACAGACTGTAACTAACGTACTTTTAACTCATTGCTTACGTAAATAAAAGATAATAAAAGCAAAATAATATTTGTGTAAAATAAGTAGATATGTGCTGACGTACTAGGGTGGCTTCAGTCTCGACAATTCGATCATAAAATTGTTAAAGTTGTTATTTTTGAATTTACAAAAGACGAATAAATTGACATGAAACTAATAAGTATTCGTTTTTATTTCCACAACGAATAAAGTAGGTCGTTAAGGAAATTAAGACTGAACCTAAAAATTATGGAAAATATTTTCGAATTCATTGTTGAAGATGGAATTTTAGGACTATAATATAATATTGTAAAACATAACTATTAGTATAGGTAGTAAACTTTAACACGTTTCATTTCAACTCCTATTTTTAATTAAACATTATTTTAAGGGTGCATAGAGATACTGAAACTAAATAACAAGATTCGCAACACAAGACTTTTTTGGACCTACCCTTATTGTTATCTGTTTCATAAAGGTGTCTAGATTTGAACAACATCAACAAAAACGGGTGGCGTAAGAAATATCTTCGCAATAACATCCCTGTTGTTGGCTGTGGTTTCCAGTTCAGAGAGCGCATCTTTGATCACAATGTCATGCCTCAAAAATATCCTTCGTACCAGACTGCTGTAAATCAGCAGACGCTGTAACCGAAATGGGCTATGAAACCATCAAGATGCATGGTTTTAACAATTTACGATTATACAATACAACAACGATTAAAGTGACAAGAACGATTATTGTTGAACCATTATAGTTAATGTCCCGTTAAATCCGGTTAAAGTATAATTTTGTTGGTTTCTCGTACAGGAGACGATTTTCACTTGTAAATTGCCATTGTAAGTGTTTGGGTGTGGCATGTTTACTTTAAATGCAGTTTTTAAGGAGTTATTGATATTTGGTGTTAAATAAATGATATTGAAAAAAGTTGTCTTGTTGGTTTTTGGGTTCTTGGTGATGAGAATTCTCTAGACTTTACGAATCGTTGATTATGAATAAAAAGGTAGAGTAGGAGCGTCGGTGCAGTTCCGACCGAGAATTGCTCGAGCATTTAGTTCGACTTTCGTCTTTATGTTATTCAAATAGAGTTCTAAATAGTGTATTGAGTGACAATTTGTTCTTGCGTACAGTGCAGGATAGATACTCTTTCTTTTACTGTGGTGCAGCTTTTTTTTTAATCGGGCATAGGCCCACCACATATTTCCACCGCTGTAACTCCTGTAAGCCAGGATCTATCAATCAATCCAGGATCAATATGGAATTGAATAATAATTGAATAATAAATATACCCATAATAAATGAAAATTTTTAATACTTATACTATATCGTACACAACAAGTAAAATTAAATTGTCCTAGTTAAATATAAATGTATTTTGTTTTTCTAATAAAATTAAATTTCTAATTTGCATGCCATTATAAATGGCTGAATCAGGTGATACTATTGAACAGGATTATTGTAACAACTACCCATGTAAAATACCCTATTGGAGTCGCGTGGCTAGAGGTCTCTCGAGTAGACGTCTTTCGTTCGGCTCGCGATTTAGATAGCCACGCGGCTCCGCCATTTTATAGCGGTTTCGGGTGTGTTTTTGTTTAAAAACAGGGCTTTGAGATCGCCATATCAATTACCGTACAATGAACGTTAACTTGAATTATAATAATATCTTCAACACTTGATACTGGCGAAATCTTTAAGGAAACGCCATTTAATAAAAATAGAATAGAAAATACCCTGTTTAATGCAAATAAATATTTCTATTTCAAAAGCGGTGGTGCCGGTAAGGATTATTGATGAAAAATTGCTTGAGCCTGCTCCATGGGTTTTATAGCGTGCCTAACGTCAGCGTATGGTGTCATATCAATAAACGATTGACTCGTATGAAAACTTTTAGTTTCATTTACGGCCAGCAAAACATGCACATCTCAATTATACACACAAACATAAACATACGAATATAATACCTTTTGGAATTGTAAGAAACTCCACTACAAATGTCAACCAATCATTTCTATTTTAGGTACGCCCTATTTTTGATTGACTTTGAGCGCAAATATCTCTACACAGAAGCATTATAACGATTTAATATCTATGGGAATTTTGTTCCATTGGACAAGACCTTTCCTTCTATTTCTATTTTTCTCTAGCTCAAAACGAACTTCGAATTCAGCTCGCGAATTAAACTCCGACCCAACCACCGCGGCAGACTCTAAAGTTACATCATCAGATAACAGTACAACACGTCCTTTAAATAATCGCCCATCCACTAAAACTATAAACACATCAGTTCTGCGTTCCTTGTCGCCCAATAGCGGCGCATTCCGATCTTTACCCAATGGGACAGTGCGTACGTTTCCGAGACATCGTCCATTGAAGATAGCTATCTGGCCGCCTGTTGAATAGGAGGTTTAGTCGACGAGCTATTAGGACGATTTAATTTCAGTTGCAAATAATTTTGGAGCTGTTTTTCTTTTCTTTTTGACTTTCTAATAGCCTTTTCTAGGTATTATGTTGCTGTATATTTTAGTAAGTGATTAAATGATGATGTTGAAACGAAGTACTCATCTAGTTAGACCATTAGTATAGACATCAGATGAGATACAAAGCCTCCCAATCATTCTTCTTTTATCGAGTCGATGGCATGTCGTTCTAAATTTTGCCAGTCCAGTACGACAATTAGTATCTGCAGTAGGCAATAACAGGGAACTGTAAATAGGGCGCTCATAAAAGACCAGCGATAGTCCCATGGCACAAGTGATAAAAGCCTATCAAGGCCCAAACCCAAATAATATTTTAAAATACAAGGATAAATATTTCATTTCCAAAGAAAAGTTATAATATTTTCACATTCCATTCAAAACTTGTGTTGCTATTTACAATTCATTTTGATCTAAACTGATAAAATCATACATTAAAACTTGCGAACAGAGTGCACTATCTATAGTCTTCTGAAGTGGTCACTCAGACAGACGAGTTAAGTTTTGCTTATTTTGATCTAAATGCGTGTGCGACTAATAAAAGTAGGTACGAATGTTAAGTGACGACTGAATGGCCGGGAGTGATGCGCGGGCCGACCGCGCATGCGCCAGCGAATAGTTCCTTGCGTCCAAACTTTATTACGTTTGCCCTTACTAATATTTATAAGTCAATGTTGAGATTGAATCTTTGAGGATCAGGTTAAGGTCAAGATTAATCATGATTAAGTTCATCGTCTACTGCTGAACTTAGGTCTCTTCTAAAAAGTCTATCGCCGGCCTTCGTCATCCAGCCGCTCCCGCCCTACCATTCTTTCATTTTTCTTTTCGTTCATAAGTTTTTCCTGAGTACGAGAGTGCACTTTGTCTTAAATTAACAAATTACAATTGTGGCACGAGTTGCTAGAAGAACATACGGCGGATGAAGAAAACCTTTGACCGTGTGGTGACCATGGAAAGCTGATGATGATGAATTGTGTGTTCAAGAAAGAACTTTAGCATAAAACGACTGCATAACCTATTTGCCTTGTACGACACCCACCGTTGGTATATAGTGTCCTTCTTAATAATTATGCTGACCCTTTTTAAGGGGATGATCAGACCGTCAAACTGAACAACTTTCTCTATGGCACCAACAACGTAACCGAAAAAAAATTACCTCTTCCATACAAAACTGCAAACCTACTTGGGTCAAATGTATGCGAGAGATGATTTTTTTCTGAGTTGCTCAGTTTCATGGTCTGATCATTCCCTTAAAAAGTGTCAGCATATTAAGAAGGACCCTGTACCTATTCTGTAACTCTCTTACCAGAAGCAGTAAAAGACAGGGTATCCCCATACGGTAATATTTAAACTTAAGGCGTTTCACACAAATTGTCTCCAATCGATCCATAGTAAGACGACTAAGATACATCTAAATGCGCAATAGATTTATATCCCAGTCTTTCTTTTAAGGTTAAACTTGCCTTTCTTGATTTGAAACCGTCAAATAAATGAATAGGCACGGACTAGTGTTGTAGTTTGGATTTACTTAGTTTAGCTATTAGTTTTTCGACTGAGCGATGGATAATTTTGGAAAAAATTGCCTCACTCGAGTATCGACCACATTAGAAATGAATCTACGGAATTCGAAAAAATATTGTCTCAAAAAGGTTACAGGGCAAACCCTTAACCCGTCGTCGTTGTTTTAGGCTCAAATTGTAGGTGACTAAATTGTCCTTAGGAGTTTTGCTCAAATATTTGATATCATTCCTCATTTCCAAAATATCGAGCGACAAAATAAAAAATTCGGAAAAAAATTTCATTATTTCAGCCATAACTTATTTTGTTTTTGACTTTCTCAAATAACTCTTTTTGCACCTTACAGCTCTCATAAATACGCGTCTTTTGAGCTTTTTTTCAATATCATATCTTTACAACTCTCCGAGATATAAGGCGATCGCGCTTTTTCGTGAAATCTGAGCCTATAGTGGAGCGAACGAAAAAACATTTCCAATGTTGAAATATTTGCCGGAACCAGGAAAAAATTATCAAAAAAACAAATTTAAGTGTGTTTATTCAATGTAGGAACTGAGGTACAAAAAGGGGGTTTTATAGCTAGAGTACGCCTTATACATAGGTAAAATAAGCAAAGAAAAAAGTTAATAAAACACCAAATCAAAGTGTTAATTATGTTAAAACCTTAATTAAAAACTGTACGAAAATTATAAGTTCAACTTGCTGATTCAAGAGTTTGTGTTTTTAATTACTAGTATCACATTCAATACGATGACGCCAAAAATACAACGAAGGCGGCGGGAACCCGTTGGATGAGGCCTATGTCGAACAGTGGACGTCCATCGGCTGAGATGATGATGATGAAAAATACAACCATCTCTAACTCTAACCCAAAGTAATTGATAAACTTTAAATAATATTAATTTTCTCATTTAATCGTATCAAGTTTTTAACTAATTAAAAACGAAAAAAATGTCTATGTTTGTGATAAGAACCAATAAGCAATTCTAAAAGAAAACGATGTCATTTACTTTCTTTTATAAATACAAACTTTTAATTTAAAAAGTTTGTGGCACCAATTCTACAAGGCAAACATAATACTACGAGAATACGAACGAATTATAAAAACCTGCCAAAAATAAAATAGCAAACTCACATACAGACGCCCCTAAAACTATAGATATTACAAAACCTGTTAGAATTAAGTAGTGAGAAATAGTCGATTCAATTCGAATGTTATGTACTATTAATTCTATTGAAGATTAAGTTTACTCACAAGAAAACACCTTTTACGACTCTTATGCGATTGTATTAGAAGTCAAAATGTCTTGAATAGCGGGACTTTAGGATCTCTAGGTTATCACAAGGGTCGATTATTTCCAAGTTGGTTAAAAACCACACAGCATGACACCTTTAAAGGTTGTGGGGAAACTAAAAATTGAGTTCATTGAATTGCAAGTACGCTGCGCTGTTACTCGGTGGTTGTTCTAATAATCATTAGTTTAGTGTAGGACATCCTACATTATACAATATTGATTTAGATAAGTATGAAAACTAAGTATAATTGAATGATTATTTAATAACAACAACATTAAGGTAATTATTTTAACTATTAACTAAACTAATAAATTGTAATGTAAAAAGTATATATACGAATATAGAATATTGAGACTAAAAAGATATTGGTAGAAATAGCCAGCTAATTACAACCTGTAATCCCACTGCTGGACAGAGACCTCTTGTATGAGGATGTTGACGTTATTTGATTTAAAAATAATAACTGTAGTATTATTTCGTATTCGATTTCGATACCGGCGTCTTCTAATATTTCAATAAAAGCAGTCAGGTGAGCAGGATATTTTGAAGTACATGCACTTAGGCACGCGCTAACCACAGTTGCACTCTCTCCTATTTACTCTTCTATGTCTGATGGAACAGGAGACCGATACGACCAGAGTTAGGATCAGATGCATTGACTGTAACTGGCAACCAAACGGTAAAGATGTTCTTCTTTTACGACACCCGACTGGATTGTTGCTATTCGAAACCTGACTGCACAGCGCGAAATAAAACACATTAGAAAAACAATGAACATTATAATCATTACCCAAGGTATTTTCTACACCCATACAAATGCCAATAGGGTAGCTAATAGAGCAAAGCTATTATTAAATTATCCCTACAATTATCGAACAATTCTAAACTTAAAAGTAATTTATTAGTAATTTCAATGTAAACCGTTTTTGTATGTTTGTTAATAACAAGCTGTTGCATAAGTGACCCTTTAACACTGCTTAATTACTTACTCTAGAAGTCTTGCAAATAAATTATGTCTGGCTAGATACAATGCATAAGATACACGCGAGTTTAGAACATAATTATTTGAGACGTAAAATATGATCTATATATTGTCTGCTATATTTTGTGTAATCTATTATCGGCCTTACCATAAGTAATTGCTGAGTGCTTCCGTGGTATGCTGTATGGCAGTGGCTTAATTATATTCTCAATACAGATACTCTCTCAATCTATATAAGGCATAGCCCGCACAGTGTTACTCGGCTTCACTCTACAGTTTTCATTATTCTAAATAACTGTATATAACTGTCAGAGCCTTTTCAGGTCACAATGTTAATCTATATTTACTTTTTTCCTTTGCATATTTCGTCCCGGAGAATGGACTCTGTCGTCAGGGTCGACCCCAAACGAGATGGAGATACGACCGGGATGCCTTCGACGAGTGTCGAGTGGATGAAACTGGCTCGGGACAGGGATGCATGGTGGATAGCCATTGCACAGCAGTGGGATGAAATGGGCTAAGGAAATATTTTGTACTATTTTAATATAATTATTGTGAGGTTCAGTTTTTAAGTGGTTAATATTCAATTTATTCGACAGACCCATAAAATAGTAACATTAAATAAAATTATAAATAAAGTGACTTAAAACTAAACTAGGATGTGATGCAGGTTCGGTCCTTGTCCCACAAGGTAACCAGAAAGCTGGCCGCTTTTCCTCGCTGAATGGCTATGCTGATCCGTTGAGCGAGGAAAGTGCCAGCCCTTGGGTCCCCTGTCGAGTCTATCAGGCGCTTTGACAGGTCTTTAAAAAGCGCCTGCGCATTAGGTCCCCACGGCCTGAGAGTTTCGACACCAAAACCCATAAAATGGTTCAGTTTTAGTTCTTCAGCTGAACCTTTAGATTTTATCACAATCGCTAACCGTTAATAACTTAAACCAATCATAATTGGACTAGATCATGTTGACAAGTAAATTGCTAAATTGTAAACGTCAGCATACCTAACTTGATTTATGTTGTATCATCTTCTTTTTCAATAGCAAACCCTATTTCTATACCCTTAGAGTATACTTTACTCAATCTAAAGTTATCATCGAACAGTAATTTGAAAGAAAAGTGTAACTGTGGCAGTGAAGTTGATATATTTCTACATTTCAGTAAGGTATTTGTGATATTTGAAAATGGGTGCTATAATTTTCTCAAGGTGATTGTAAATAAATCATTGGTCAAATTGCGTTTCGATTTTCTCTTTTATAACCTGACCCGCCATAGATAAAATAAACTCCTATTCTATTAGGTCTAAGGGGTTTCATTTTGTAGTGCATCTTAATGGCTTAGTCAATTATTAGCAATCACTTGAGACTTCATTATCAACCTGTAGTCCTGTCCCTACGAAAGAAAGCGATGTTAGTCCGTACAGAAGAAGTATCATGAGGCCGCGGTTCAATTCCTGGCTTCAAATTAAAGATTGAAAAATTTGTCTCGGGCGGGACTTGAGCCCGCACTTTTCCGAACCGGGGAACTGCGTTATCCAATTTCGCCACCGAGCCCACTACCCAGAGAACGAAATTTTCAATCTGTTGCGTCTTAAGGGGACGTTTGATTCGAAATAGCACAACATGGATGTAACATGTTTAAAAATCAATAATATTTTAAATTCCTGGCTTGTTCTACGTTTTATTTATCATTATCAGTTGCTCGGCGGTGAAAGAAAAACATCGTGAGAAATGAGGAAAAAAAAAGATCGGATGTAGATAGGTATGTGTAAAAAATTAGTGAGCTTGGGGCGAACATAATAGACCAGCAATGGTCGCAGTGTTACATAACGATCCTTGCTTGTAATAGCCCAGCCAACAATAATAATAATAGTTAATTATTAGCAATAACTTCAGACGTTATTTACCTCATAACGTCTCGTCTAATTCTACCTTTAAGAAAGGAACATAGGCGTTAGTTCACAACTATGTGACTGAGTGTCTCTGAAAGCTAGTTCTAGCAACGTAAAAGGCATGACTTTGTGAAGGTTTTTAAAAAAGTCTCCCCAGTTTTGTTTTCTGATTGAAATACGTAAGATGCACCTTTTTATAGGTGGGTACTTATACGTTCCCGCGTGGTGTCTCGCTTAGCATACCATCAATCCAGACAGGTGTCGTAACAGGCGAGTATCTCTGATGCCAATACCGTTTGGTTATCGGTTATAGTCACTGCAACCTTACGCCACCCTTCGATAATATCGGATTTTCGTTTCATTAGATACAGAAGGGTAAAGATCTTCTTTTTGTGGTGCCATCTTCTATCGGAGGTTGGCTTTCATTAGAGTTATTCGGACTGCAACCCTGAATAGTAATCTGGGGTGATAAGAGAGTGAATCTGTGTTTAGCTCGAGCACTCGTGCGCTTCATGCTTCATGTGGTCATATCTGCCGAAGAACTGACAACCGGTGGGGTGTCAGGGTTCTGGAGTGGAGACCGCGAACTGGTAGACGTAGTGTGGGACGTCCTGCTGCCCGCT
The DNA here is from genome assembly GCA_927399405.1 of Agonopterix arenella. Taxonomy (NCBI): domain Eukaryota; kingdom Metazoa; phylum Arthropoda; class Insecta; order Lepidoptera; family Depressariidae; genus Agonopterix; species Agonopterix arenella. The sequence goes on from OV656701.1 coordinate 17,099,956, forward strand.
AGACAGACGACCTAAAAAAGGTAGCGGGGAGCGACTGGATGAGGAAGGCCGAGGACAGAGTTTTGTGGTGCGCCTTGGGAGAGGCCTATGTTCAGCAGTGGACGATGATAGGCTGATGATGATGATGATGATGACTCGTGCGCTTTAAATGTCTAACGTACCCGCCTGCTTTTGTAATTACTAATCAAGCAGCTGCAGTTGATATTTATTGACTAGGAGCTTTCCGAAGGAAAAGACAATTGTTTTCTTAAAAAGAAATAAGCTTATACTACAGTTGCTCTTTTTATGTTTAGTAGTTAGACGTTTCTTTGGCACGGACATAGTGAATCAAATGCAAAATGAATGAATTCCGATATCAGATTTCCAGCTATATTAAGTAGGTATCAACGGGACCTGCCTATGTTTAATTACAGCATCGCACTGGCAGACATAAAAAACATCGAATTCCAATTTTACAGAATATAATACCGCTAATTTATTGCTCATAAATTACATATCTTCCCATAACATTCTTAATCGAAAGTGCAAGTATATCACAAATTATTTTAAACCCCCAAACCAATTTTAACTTTAACTTAAAGAGACTTAAGTTTAAAATTGCTAAAGAAGATTTGCCATAAGGTTGCAAGCAAAAAGGCGGTAAGTGAAAGTTGTGCTCATCGTTTGACCCGAGATAACCTTTGACCAAACCTGTCGCTGGGTTATTGTAAACGATATACCTATTAGCAATTGATGTTAAGATAAATTATCGATGTGACCGCTCAGAGGGTGTGTGCATTTTGACGTTTTTAGTGTTGGGAAGGTTTTTTAAGATTTATTTAATGCAGACAGTCTTTGAACATTACCTATACATTTTCTTATTCTCGTGCTTATCCTATTATTTAGGCTCTTAAGCATTAACTTTTTCGGAAAGTTAGGAAATCGTAATTTTCTACAAATATAATGTCTCTTTTAGCTGATGGAATTTGTAGAACGAGAAAGCTTTATGTGTGTTGAGCGCATGATGATTTCTCATAGCTGATTCTGACTACAGCAATTTATTATCTAAAAAATCTGTAATGTATGCAGTTGCATGAGTCGTCATCATCAGTCTATAAACGTCCCACTGCTGGACACAAAGAGTACCCTCAGGTAAGATGTATGGGCGTTTTAGTTCACCACGCGTGTCGGTATGTGGATTGGTTGACTTCACATATGGCATCAGAATTTCTTCTTCAGCATAATATGCAGCTTTCCTCACGATTTTTTCCTTCACAGTTTCTTAAAAGCAATCGGTATTACGTACAATCCGCAGCAATAAGTTGTATACACTTTTCTACGTCGTAGTACTAAAGTGTATATAACTTATTGCTGCTGCCTGTACATAACTTAGAAGAACTCGTCGGTATATGGCGTGTCGTCCTTGCAAATTTTAACCTGGACCCACATGATTGAGTGTCCATAAACTCTCCGCAACGCGCCACAGACGCTTTAGGATCAAGATCGAATAGCGCAACAACTATGAGCAATGAGTGAAATTGAAGAACTCCATATGTTAACCCCGGCAGAAGAAGACTGGCTAAAACACCTTGACCTCGAAATTTAAACCTCTCAAGATCCAAGAAGGAAGACAAAAGTTGCCATACGATATGACGATGATAGCTGTGAGCATCATCTGTACATTTAAAACAGTTCCATGACTGACTGACAGACAATGCACTACCTAAACCACTGACGATAAAATTTTAAAATAAAATAGTGTATACATAAAATTTTGTATATCTAAATACAGGGTGAAATTGATATCATTGGCATCCTTTTAAACTAAGAGTCTGCCAATCAAACTGAACAACTTTTACTATGGGAGCAAACCGATTGGAGCAAAAAAAATCTGCTGTTCCGTACTAAATTGCACCCGCCGCCGCTGCCTACTCGGCTCAAAAATGTATGCAACAGCTGATTTCTTTTTGCTCCGATCGGTGTGCTCCTATAGTAAAAGTTGTTCAGTTTGATGGGTAGACTCTTAGTTTAAAAGGATGCTTATGATATCAATTTCACCCTGTAGATAGGTGTATAATCGCTTTCATCAAGGTGAGGTTGTTTTGAACTCTCTCTTCAGAGTGCCACAAAGCATCAGCTACCTCATATGAGAAAATTTACAAAAAAAAATCTCAACCACAAAAAAATGGCCACAAGCAATTTACCGACAATACCGGCCACGTAGCATCGTAAATAACAAATTTATCGCTCATTCCCTCACACGAGACCATTTAATGATTCCCCCGAAACATTAACTGAACTGTAATTAAAAACACTTTTTCTGTCCGCTCCTGATTGTTGGATTCCGTACACGTGTAGCTGTTTCGTGCTGTCATTTAGGTTTACAGAAATGACTTGAGTCATTTTGGGTTGTTACATAAAGCTTTAGCTGTGACTGACTGCCAGTTGCAAAAACACTCATTAAACTTAATCCTCCATTAAATCTCTTGCCGTCACTTTTTGTCTTGTTGACATAGCAAAAGCTAGAAAGAGATTTAATGGCGAATTAACTCTAATGAGCGTTTCTGCAACTGAGTGTAAATGTTTCAGAGCTTTGTAATGCGATCTCGAAAGTGATAAAGTTACGTTAGAACGTCACCTTTGAAATAGAATAAAAATGTCATCCCACCGGAGTCTTCGTGATAATATAAACAATATTTTTGAATTAAGAAATAGTCGTCAGCCTATACAGAGTGTAAGGAAAAGTATCATTAACCTTAAAACCACATACACTACCCATCAAACTTGACAACTTTTATTATTGGAGTAAACCGATCCGAGCAAAATAAAATCATCTTTCTCATACATTTGCGTCGAGTAGGTATTGCAGTTTAGGATGGAACAGCAAATTTCTTTTTGCTCCTATCGGTTAGCTCCGATAGTAAAAGTTGTTCAGTTTGATGGGTAGAGTATGTGGTTTAAAGGTTGATGCTACTGTTCCTTATACCCTGTACTTAGGACGTACCTAGGAATGTTTTTAAGAGGGAGCGGACTTTACTCCACAACCCGGGGCAAAATGATAAAATATACCTAGTCTATAACAAGTACTAAATTAACAAACAGTTAGTAAATGCTGGTTTAAGTAAGATAACATTTTTAATATTTGACATCTAGTTTAGACAAAAAACTTCCAAACTAAAAACCTGATGATAATATAACTTCGGACCCTGTTTATGGAACAGTGCGTATTAGTGGAGGAAAGGAAGTGGACTTGCTTCTATAAGCAAGTCCACTTTCTTTCCTCCTCGTTGACCCCTCTGCAACCACCTTGAATATACTCTATAGTAAATTGTTTCTGGCATAGAAGCGCTAGCAGTGTATTCTTAATGATCAATGATAGAAATATTGCAAGTGAGAACAGGGTACAGCTGAAAATCAGGGCTGCGCTCGCTGTGATCTCTGATCAGATCACTCGGCCGGCACAACACTGAGCTGATCCCTTTTGTCGCAAGCAGACTCTATTAGTATAATTATTGTAACAATTACTGTACCTACATTCTGTTTGCACAATAAAACTTTTTTCAATTTCAATATTCAAGGTGGTTGCAGAGGGGTCAATTTTATACAAAACTTTGACGCACAACACGCGTAGACGGTATTAATATAAGTAACTTTGTATATATGAAAAAAATTTTTAGAATATCTAGTTGCCGCGTCACAAATAACATTTGCAATTTATAAAATAATTACGAACATATAAAGCTATGAAATTTTTCATACACATTTTTAAAAGCTTTATATCTTCGTAATTATTCTGTAAATTGCAAATATTATTTATGACGCGGCAACTAGATTTTCTAAACAATTTTTCCATATATAAAATATTACTTTTATTAATTCCGTCTACGCGTATTGCGCGTCAAACTTTTGTATGGACTGAAACCACCAAAGCCCACTACGGTTATTGCCTACCCTTTAGATTTTAAATTAATTAATTAATGTGAACTTGAATATAATAGTCACACGATTTATTTTAAAACTATAAATTATGATGTATAGAGTTTGTAGAGCATGTAATATAATGACAATTTCTTGTTCAAAACTTACATTAAACACATCAATCTCGTTTTTAACATTTTAAAACTACGAACACGACCCAAAAAATTGCACCCAAAAAATGCTACATTTTACCGCACATTGGTACTTAAGATACAAGCAGCAGATTAAAAAAGAGAACATAACTTTTATCTATCAGAACACAAGAAAGTTCTGGACGTACAAAATGGCTAATTAACAAAATTCTCTTTGTCCAAGACACATAAAATTTTACGAGGATCAAGATCTCTGCACCGTGGTCCGCCGCCCGTGCGAATCAGGGAAATAATTTTATCTCAGCTGGAAGGAACGCTGTGACAAACGCAAACGTTACGGTGCTGATTGTAATCAACATTTGCATTGTATGCCAATGATCTTTGAATAAATGGAATCAGATGTTTTAAGAGTTTTAATGTCTTCATTACGTAGCGTTTAAGACTGCACGAAAGGCGCAAAATGGTCAATAATAGGTAACTGGTGAAAGTCCAGTGTATTCTCGAGTTTGAATAAGGCCACCACATAATATGCAAGGCTGTTGCAATATGGCCCAAGGCTAGTAAAAGTATATCCAAGATTGAGCAGTTTTAGTCTCTAAATGCTTTAATAATATCAGTCAGCATAACTCAATAAACGCATCGGATTTTTGCCTTTGACAGCAGCCAAATGCAGCCTCTTTGCATACGATCCTATCAAGAAAAAGGGGGAAGCTTTGGTCCTTAAAAAGGAATCCTTAGTTTGACCAGTGGCCCATTACTGGAACTCCTCTGGCAACTATTCAAAGCATTAAAAACATATTTTTGCTATGATTGTAGTATTTTTATTTGAAAGTTTTATATTTAATAGTTTTCACTTCCAGTTCACTCTACTTCTGAAGCCCGAATTATACGCATCGCGAACACAAAAAAATTGGAGCAAGACAGGTATGGAAAAGACTCATAAAATTTAATAGGTTTTCCTCCAAAAAAGTTCTTACGTGAGTGGTATCCAAGATAGAAGCATCTTGCTGTTTCATTGCTCTTATATGCACATGTTAATAACAGTCGGTGTAAAATGGCGGATTGTTTCGGGTGCGCGGGCGCATCATAAATCATTTTGCGGTTCCAGTTTTAAGTGAAGGCTTTAAAATGCACTCTGTGGTTTTTGAAATGAGATTTTTTCGGTGAAATGGTTTATTTGGAGCACTGTGCGTTACAATTGATTTTCTTTTGCCTTTTTGGATTCGTTGAATATTTTTGGTGATCTGTATTCAGTTTCTTAAACATTAAAGCCTCTTTCGCTAATGTTCTTTTTTCTTTGGGGGTGCAAAGATGTTTAAAAATATGTACAATAAAGAAAGTAAGTTATAACCTGTACGACTCACACTGCAGGGATAAAGCCGCCTCTCACGTAAGAGGGGAGAGGGAGTGGGCCATACTCCACCATACGTGCCCGTGTGGTTTCGCGGATGCAAGTTAGTGGTTAATTTGCAGCCAGAGAACCTGGCCTGACTGAACGAATTAGTTGCACCGCTCTCTGACGGAACTATCTGGGACCAACTGCTTAACGTGGCATACGAAGCACGGCGAAGCTCGAGATAAAGACTGACCGACCCTAACGCTGCTTCACTTCAGTGATCGTGTTCAATACCGAAGATCAGCTATGCCAAGAAGCACCTTGTCAAAAAACCGGCTAAGAGCGAGTCGGACTTCTCGTGCTCTGAGGGTTCCATACCATATATAAGGTCTGACAAAACTAGCTGAAACTATTTTAAGGGAATGATCAGACCATCAAACTGAACCACTTTCTCTAAGGGACCAGTATCGAAATTGCGAAAAAAAATCAGCTGTTCCATACAAACGTACTCGACCTAAATGTATGGGACAGCTGATTTTTTTTTCGCGATTTCGATTTTGGTCCCATAGAGAAAGTTGTTCAGTTTAATGGTCTGAACATCCCCTTAAAATAGTTTCACCTAATTTTGTTAGACCTTATATAATTAATTTCCTTACCAAAAAAACAAAAATGGTTTTACCGGGACACTTAGCGCAAGGCCGACTCACACTTGACCAGTTTTTATTATTTTTTGTTATACTCAAGTATTTGCACTATGATCACACAAAGTTTGACGATTTTTATGTATTACAGGTTTTACGGTAGAGCAAGAATAAGAAACCTTAAAAAAAACAAGTTTCTTATATGGGACATGAATCCCCCTAAATTTTTTACGTTTTGTTTTTTCCAGTATTTGTCAATTAACAACTGGCCTAGGGGCACCCAGAGGGGTACGGACCTCGGCCTAGGACGTTGCTGGGGCTACGCGGCGGATTGTGTAGCTGGGATAGGTGAGAAGCGGCCTGGGATTCGCCTGTAGCGCCTGTAGGCGCCAGAATTGAAGGGAGTGTGCAGTGGTCGCGGCTGTCTCCGCCGGCGGGGACGTTGATAACTGTGTCGACGTGTTGTTGTCGTGTGTTGTGAGTTTGCGATTGTTAGTCGTGTCTGTTGGGGTTACGGTTCAGAAGATGTCCTTTGTAGCTAGAACGGACGGACGAACGGATAACGTATGCTTAGTATTAGGGACCCATGTTCACGTTTTGTGTACGGAACTTTAGAAATACCACCTATAAAACCACCACGTATCACTGACCTTATCGAAAATAATCATGAAAACCGTACAAAATCAAACCACCTGAAAAAGCACCGGTTTCGAACGGGCAGTGCGCGCGCGCACCTCAATTAGTACTTTCGAACGCATACCAATAGCAGCGACGCAGGGGCATCTTCGGTAAGCCTTATTTGGAGTGTTCGGATGTACATGAGATTTGAGGGCTTGATCTTATCTTAAGATATCATTTTTGTTTTTTTTTATACTTGGGGTTTTCTTGCGTATGTTCGAAGTTCAAATGCGCAAAATTTTATGTACGAAATACTTTAGTTCAATTTTAATCGCTCGTTGAAATTTTCGTATGGAATGCCTAAAAACTATGGAAATATTAACTTAATTTCCAGACAGCGAAGCGTGTATATGACTTATAGAATTGTCACAATTCGCTTTTTCCTCTTCAATATATACATAAATTTTGTCACATAATCGCTACATTTAGTATTTGTTCTTCTTAAATACGTTCCGATTTAAAAGTGACAGAAATATCACAAATACTTTGCAAGGTCATGTTGTTCGGTCATGTCACAGAGAATAAATCCCGACCACCATCCACCCCGTCCGTCCGTCCGTTTCGGCCACCCCGAATCGGAATATGGGAGAAGCTAAATGTTTTTAAAATTCCGATATCTGAAGAAATATCCGAGGATCTTAAACACATGGCAACACTTTGTCAGAGGCGCTTAATAAATCAATTGTGGGAGCGGTCCCTTTACCCGTATTCATTGATGGTGCAACGAAGAAAGTTGACGCGAACTTTAGGGTTCCGCACTTAAGATCAAAATAAATCAAATTAATAGCGCTCACAGGCACATACATTGTAATGATCCTAAGTAAGTCATAGGCTTTTTGTTATAGGAACCATATAACAAAGGCACACACATATAACATCCATGACTGAACCGGGATTTGAACCCAGGACCCTGGATTGGCATGCCGGCGTGGTAACCATTACAACAACCGGGTCGTCAAAATGGAATCTCATTACTGTTCATTTTCTATAGTTCTATATTTTCTTTTAAATCTTGTCGTAAAAGAGAATTCGATATCCTTGTCTCTTTTTCTGCCTTTTTTGTTATAGACTATCGTCTCAGAGGGTTTTCCTATGATGACATAATGGTATCTGTATTTACACTCTCATATTACACTTTTTTAAGGAAATGATCAGACCGTTAAACTGAAAAACTTTCTCTATAGCACTAACACCAAAATCGCGAAAAAAGAACCAGCTCTTCCATACAAAACTGCAAAACTACTTAAGCTAAATTTATGGGACACCTGATTTTTTTTCGCGATTTCTATGTATAGTGAAAGATGTTCAGTTTGATGGTCTGATCATTCCCTCAAAAAAAGTGTCAGCAACAGAAGGACCCTGTATAGTAGAATAGATACAAATATCCATAACTGGGATAAAAATAACCCTACTCATCATACAAATATTTGCCCCTTACGGGATTTGAACCGTCGACCCTTGATCAGCAGGCAGGTCCACTACCAACTGAGCTATCAGGTCGGAGTCCGGGTGAACGGAACCAAGATTCTCCATTTTTAACTTCTAGTCATTATTATCCTCCTGTCCATTCTCATTATTTCAAGATTTACTTTTAAATAATTTCATAGAAGAAGTAGTGCAATCGCCGCAAAATAATCACTACATTATGAAAAAAATTTCTATTTAAAATTGTAAGTCATTTCCTTAGGTCTGAAGTTTTATTTAATGTATAACAAGGGAGACGGAACCCTTTTCACACGAAGTTTACTCGCACTTATCTTATTTATTGGGACACTAGTTTAAACTGGATATGTCTGATGGAAAATTCGGTGGCAGCGTTATGTCACTGGATCTTAAATATTGATTCTCGGCTGTCAAGTTTTTATTGATTTTTAAACAGAACGTTTAAATATTTCAGACGGAGAGTTGGTGCTGCGACAACACTTCGGTTAAATATTTGTTAAAATTACGTATAATTATAATCAAGTTTGACTTTTTTTGGTGTCGATAGAGATCGCCATAATTTTGTTATGATTTTGACTTCCTGATACAATTTTATTCCGTCTTGTCAGTTTCGGCGGGTACAATAATTTTTTTTTTAGTATTTACTTACTAATTTGATCATCCTTTGTACACCCAGTCTAGGCTGTACCCTTTTGGCAATTCTAGTAAGACTCGCTTTATATATCGTAATTGTTGTACATTTCTTTCTGCTCTGATTAACATTTCTCAGTACATATAGTACATAACCAAAATAATCTCAACAAACATTATTGTTTTAATCTTCGTCTCTACATGTTCTGGTCAAAACGATCCTTAATTACGTTATTTCTTTATTCTGTCGGTCATAGTTATTATACAGAGTGTTACAAAAATACAAATAAACATTTAAAGGGGTGGTTAAGACCATCAAACTGAACAACTTTCACTCTGGGACCAATATCGAAATCGGGAAAAAAACGGATGTTCCCTCATCATCATCATCATATTAGCCGATAGACATCCACTGCTGGACATAAGCCTCCCCAGTAGTTCCATACTAAACTACAGATCTACTCGAGCTAAATGTATGGGACAAAAAAATTTCTTTTTCGCGATTTCGATGTTGGTCCCATAGTGAAAGTTGTTCAGTTTGTTGGTCTGAACCACCCCCTTGAAAGTTTTCAATATTTATTCTTACTTCTATAACACCCTGTATAACAACAATGTTATCAACCATTCCGAAAGGGATTAAACTTATTCGTTTCTGTTTTATGAACAGAATTAGATGCAATTGATCCTTTACGAAGCTTTTAAGGTGATTATGGTTTATATTAAGTTTGAAACCAAAAGTAAATTTAAAAGACCCTGCCTACCCCTTTTGGGGAAAAGCATTAGCTTTATAATATGTATGTCTAATATTGATGTTGTTGTTGTTGTTGTATTGTGTTGTATATTATGTGTGTGTTACTTATGCAAATAAATTGTTTATCTATCTACCTATTTGTATCCGAGATCCAAATATAAGATTTTTTCTTTCGTTCTGTGCTTGGAAAACTTAAATATTTGCTTTACTAAGCCATACCCACGTTTTTGTTAATCATTAGGTACAAATTACTAAAGTTTTTGCTGTAAAACAAACTGTTGAAAAGCGAGCGACTTCTAAGAAAGGTTAATTTTAACATTCCGAACCAGAATTATCAAAAATAAGACGAATTCCGACCTTGTTTTAAACGACATTAAAGCTTTATCTTAATGTTAACACTTTAGTACTCGTAAACTGTGAGCAATAAACTTTAAGCAAGATTATAATTTGCATTGGTCTTAAGGAGATGTCGTTTTTCCCTTTGGTCTTTTGGCTGGGAATAGCACCAATCCGGCAGGTGTTATTGCGTCAGGGTGGGTGCCGCGAATTGGTTATGTTTATCTCGTTGGTCATCATACTCGTAATCGCTTGAAAAGTAGTCATCATTTCCGATGGTCACACCGTTTCCGGTGGTAACGGTTTTCCGTTCAATCAAGGAATTCATTGTTTCATCATCATTCGTCATCATTAAGGATTTCTCAGGACTTTAATAGAAACAGAGATGACAACATTATGGATACCACTACTAGAACTAGACTAGGTACCTATGAAACAAATGTGAAAGAACAAACAAACAAATTATTCCTTTAACCCCAATCTGAAATAAAATTTTGCTTATTATTCTTTTCTTCACATCATGTCTCATTCTTCAGCCTTCCATTTATTATTTTAAGAATAATATATACTGTGAATTACTGTGTAGGTATAATAATAGAAAGAATGTAATTTAAAGCTTTCAAAAATACGAAAACGTAGATAGGTATTTAGTAATATAAACGTGCAAAGTCATGGACGCCATTAATACCTAGCTATGATTGTCTTCAAATAACTACTGAATCAATCGTTCACTCATCTCACTTTCATTTCAAAAGCATTGACTTACAGCCTGAGGGCAAGCGTGTTTGAACGCTCATTAAAAGCCACGTGTGAACGAGCCCTTGGGCATCTATTACATTTTTTACTGTCTTATTAACGCTATTAATTGATTTTAATGGGTAAAGAGCTTATAATGGATTCTAAGGTAAGAATGTATGAAGTAGAAACAACAGTAGTAATTGTAAATTAAGGCACTTCGTTGGAAGCGATGATAATGAAAAAACAAATGATGATCATTTAATTCTAGACAAGCCTGAAAAAAAAAACACTTTTAAAACCTTGTTATAACATTTTTGACGGCACAAGGACAAGTGGTTGCAGAGGGGTCAATTTTATACAAAACTTTGACGCACAATACACGTAGACGGTATTAATATCAGTAACTTTGTATGTATGGAAAAATAGTTTAAACATTCTTGATGCCGCATCACAAATAACATTTGCAATTTATGAAATAATTACGAAGATATAAAGCTTTTAAAATGTTGTATGAAAAATTTCATGAATGAAAATTATGCTTCACTTGTTCTCCACAGAAGGTAACTTTGAGCTTCCTGTTTGCGAGGCAGTTTGTGAGGTGATGATACCTCTGTTTTTGAAGGATTGGGGCAGAGACGCCACTTGGTGTAATAGTCACCCATCGTTTCTAGGCCTTCAGTAAGAGCAGATTCACCGGCCTCGAAAGTCCTGGTCTGATAAGCCAGAGCCAGGTCGTCCGCATAGACAAATTTCTGGGACCTGGTGTCTGGCATGTCGCTGGTGTAAATATCAGCTATAGATGATATTATGACTAATGTTTCTGCATTGGGACAAACCTGATATCGGGTTTATCAATGCTTTTTGTTCGTAAGATGTTTGTTTATGTATTTGATAAATACATTTAAAAAAAAAACAGAAACAAAAGCAATTCTTCGCCTTAACAAAGTCTTAAAACGATCTCAAAACGATACGCCAAAGTTAAGGCCCCAATAAACACTCGAATGATTTCGATAATGAAGTGTAAATATGCCTTCAAAGTGTCTTAAATCCACTTTGTAGGTGTAAGTTATGTTTTATTTTGGTATCAATCTGTCATTTTATGTCTTTCTTCACTTAACGTTCATTCGATTCTTTGAGCATTTGTTTTACGAGTGTTTTGTAAAATATTGCTTTTTATTTATCATACAAATCGTGTTGTTTCCCAGAAGTTGTTTTATTGGGAAATCCTTAGGCTTGTTTTATATTTAATTGTTGAGTATCTACTTCTCAGTAGTGTGGTAGTATTTACAGTTCATTTAGAACTCAACATTCTTCAAATAAGTAAGTTCAAAATATACCAAAACGTGGTAAGAACCGGTATAAAATGTTTAATTCTAGATTAAGTATGTTAGGTTGTATTATAGCCTTTAGAATCCCGCATTGCAGGGCGAAGACCTCCTCTCACGAATAAGGGTGAGTTGAAGTGGACCATACTCCACCAAGTGTGATGCCCAGTGCGTGATGGTGGAGGGTATATAGTGTACAGTTAACTTGATGTCCGATAATTTATTAATAGCCTTACGAATAGTTACACCGCCACCTGGCGGACCTCTCCGGGACCACCCGGCAAACAATTTGGTCATATTATTTATTAGGCCCCCATTTATATGACTATTTTGACCTATAAAAGTTATATTACGGTTATTTGGTTATATACTGGTGCTTTGTGCGTCTAATGATCGACTAAACGACATCTATACGACCAAATTGTTAGTTGAGCAACTCTTAACGTGCTTTTTGAAACACGAATACGCTTGAGTTGAAATACCGCTAAACGGTCACCCATCCAAACACCGGTTGGACTTTAAAAGTTTAAGAACATAGAGTTACTGGTCTATGGCACCCATAGTTCTTAAACTTGGATATAACGAATAAACGGTATGAAGAATTTTGTTTCGCATACCCATGAAGCTGATGACCTCAAGCCAGAGGGATGAAGAGGTAGAGAATAACTGAAATAGTGATAGAAAGATGGCTTTGACAAAGACGCAGTCACTATCGAAGTACGAAATTAGAGAGTATTTTTGGACAGAGCACGAAAGAAAATTTTAGAGCTGACCAAGGCCCACAAAATGCTGTACCGCCAATGGTGACGAAACACCGATTCATTTGCATAATTAAGAAAGATAAAGAAACTCATCATTTCAGCAACCAACTCCACACACTGTCTCAGCATTTACCATATCGCGATATCGATCAGTTCTGCGCTGCCCTCATCCAACGGGTTCACGCCGCCTTCACCAGATCTTTGGTCCACCTTGTGGGGTGCCTAACCACGCTCGGCCTTCCGATGCGCGGTCAATATGCCCCGACTTGAATTTAGCAATGTCTAATTTTCAAATCAATATTGTCATTGTTGTTGTGACTATCCAGAGTTGGAGACTTTTGTGTCAGGGTTGCGCAAGGCAGGACCTTTTGTATGGTTGCTTTTGTTTTGACGAAGCTTCCATGCGGATTACGTTTTGAGCATTGCATTTTGATGAAGTTTGCAACGGATATAAAATATAATGTGATTCTGATATGACGAAGCGTACATTGCGGATTCATTTCTGTGTAGTTTAATTTTTGTAAATATATAAGGTCTAACAAAATTAGCTGAAACTATTTTAAGGGGATGATCAGACCATCAAATTAAACAACTTTCTCTAAGGGACCAATATCGAAATCGCGAAAAAATCAGCTGTCCCATACAAAACTGCAAACATAACTTGCATAACTCTACTGAAATTATATGAGACACCTGATTTTTTTCGCAATTTCGATATTGGGTCCCATAGAGAAAGTTGTTCAGTTTGATAGTCTGATCATCTCCTTAAAATAGTTTCAGCTAATTTTGTTAGACCTTATATAATTGTCAAACTATGTGACGATGTAAGACCTTATCCCGGCCCTTTTGTACGACACCCATAGCACAGGATACTATAACTATATTTTAAAAACTGGTTGTTCAAACCATACGGTCTAGAATCACAAATCATAATCACAGGTAGAACTAAGCTCACATAGTTCAAACACTAATTAATTTGTTAAAGTAAAATAGACTAGGTAGCACGACAATGAGCACGAACCCGTCGGCATTTCACTTACATCCATATACAGAGCCACTAATTTAATTCTGAGCGTCCCACAGTTACGTAGAGCACGCGATCTAGCTGGTTAAGGCTGACTCACACGCGCTGTTCATTTATTCAATACCACTAAAGGTAAGCGTATATTACGACCGCAATATACAGAACGGGCCGCGGAACAAAAATCCGCCTATCGCTTCTACACAATTTATATGAACTATCGGATTATTGCACGGTGGAGCTCCGTCCGTGCGATGTGGCGCCGTCGGCCGGCGCGCTCTCCCTCGGTGCCATGTGGAGATGAATCGTCAATTGCTAATGATTTACTGTCAACTTTTGAGGAGTTCTATCTCTGAAGCGCTTCATCAAATCTTCACCAAATTAAATTGGGACTAATTTGGTGGGAACTCTTTCATAACACAAATCAATCATCCAAATTGGTCAAGAAATGACGAACATATCATGCAGGTATAAGCATTTTTTTTTATGTAGCCTGTTCTGTGTCCCATTATCTATTGCGTCCAACTACTGACCAACTTTACAAGAAGGCATCGATGTTTTCCCTCCACCTTTATCTAGGTCTACCTTGACGCCGCGCTGGGGACCATCCCGGGGAACCTAGTCCATTCTGTTTTGATTTTGGACCATTTTTCCGAATGCATGCAACAGAAAACTCAGGCCCTGTCTTGCTTCAGCTGAGCTGTCTTGCGCCTCACGTCCGCTACGCCAGTTCTGGAGTGCAATTATCTAAGCGTCACATCCCTGGTAATAACATCGATGAGCTCACAAATGTCACGTCACACGTCACGTCACAAATTGACGTTTTATACAAATCTGACCCCCCCCCCCTTCTCCATCACACTCACACCCCCACACACACACGCACACGCACACACACCCACACCCACTTACTAACAATAGTTCTAAGTTAATTATACTAAAGTTCCTAATCATGGTCAAAATATGTTAAATTCCGACTCCGTGGGGTGAGAGCCTGGTGACCCGTCACCCAGATCTATAAACATTGTGTTTATAAATCTATGGCAGGAACCAGTCTTTCACATAATATTATACCTAAGTCTATTATCCTACATTGTCATCCTTGTGAACCAATACTATCTGTGAGAAGAAATAAAGAAACATTTATTATTTATTATTATTTATATATTACTAGCGTTAACCCGCGACTTCGTCTGCACAAATTATATACCAGATTTTAAGTTAGATTATAAACTATCAAACAAAAAAGTTTCATCTGAATCGGTTCAGTAGTTTTCGCGTGTTGCTCGATCAAACAAACAAACTTCTTTTTCTAAATTTACAGTTGTATAATAGTACTAGAGTTTACCTGCGACTTTATCCGCACAAATTACATACCAGATTTTAAGTCAGATCATAAACTATCAAACAAACAAAGGTTCATTAAAATCGGTTCAGTAGTTTTCGCGTGTTGCTCGATCAAACAAACAAACTTCTTTTTTTAAATTTACTGTTTTATAATACTTTAGATAGATAAACAAACATAACCAAATATTTTTTTGGCTGCAAATAATATCTTTGCACATAACCATAGAAGCGAATATTGAGTTGCCCACTCACCGATGTTTCAACGACGAAGTTTGGGACGATGTTTGCGCCTAGAGAATTGCTGGAGCGCAGTTCCGAGATAAACTGAGAACCACCTCACCTTTTTTAGTCTGTTTAAACGGTCTAGAACGAGTTTTTTAAATGCAGCTTTTATTTAAGAATTCTAGCACGTGTGAGGCGGCCTAAGATTAGTACCTAGACCATAGCTAACACTAACTAGGCTATCAGTGGAATCAACGCCGCCGGGCCAGTTACGCGCACCCCATTAATTACCTATGTCCATTAACAAGACCTAATAAATAGGTTTTGTTTTAAGACCTAACTTTAACATTTTGCACTTTATAAATTATGTTGCTTGGTTATGGTTTGTAACTTTGTTAGTAAGGTGTTAAGTTAATTGTTATTTTGATAATTTTATTGATAGGTGCTTGACTTACTTAATTTTACGTTGATTTTGCTGCTATGCCACCTTAGTTAGGAGGAAGTTTTAGAAGAGAGAGATGAAAAAGTCCATGTCAGCATACATGGCTAAGGTTGTCTGGAAGAAATCGTTTTTTATCGAGGTTTAATTATATAATAAGGAACCTACCTATAATTGATTTATTGATTTTGCCTAATTATTGCGAGGTAGTGAGTTTTATTCACCAAAACATTTATTTTCTACGAAGGGCTACAGTTACCACAAAGACTTAAGCTATCGTCTCAGTATGATTCCACTGAAGAGCAAAGACCTCCTCTAACTAATAACGATAAGAAAGAGTGCGTCATACTCCACCACGCGGACCCAGTGCGTATTGATGGAGGCAATTTAGTGGTCAACAGCTGTCAGAAAATTCCGTCTTTATTTAGGCCTCTGTCCCTCCCTTAACGAATAATTAGTTACACCGATATCTAGTGGAAGTATCCAGGACCAACTGCTTAACAGGCCTTCGGCAGCCCGAAGACGCTCGTGATCGGTCACCCATCTAAAGACTGACCGGACCTCACGTTGCTTAACTTCGGCGTTTCCATGCCAACTTTGACAAATATTTACTGTACTTATAAGTATCTCACGAATGAACTGAATGACGTCATAGATCTCGAGACACCGAGACAGATCTGCAATACAAATATTTTGTTTGAAAGCGAAAGAGCAAACATCGCCCGCAAACTCATATTTGCTTAACCTAAAATAATAATTCCACGAACAACTGTGTACTGTTTACAGTTTAAATATAAATTTAAATATCGTTGCTTTTTATAAATATACTACCGACCTGCCCCGGCTTTGCCCGGGTGAGATATACAGGGTCCTTCTTAATATACTGACACTTTTTTAAGAGGATGATCAGACCATCAAACTGAACAACTTTCTATAAGGGACCAGCGAAAAAAATTCAGCTGTCCCATACATTTGGCTCGAGTAGGTTTGCACTGCAAACCCTTGCAGTTTTGTATGGAAGAGCAGACTATTTTTCGCGATTTCAATGTTGGTGCCATAGAGAAAGTTGATCAGTTTGACGGTCTGATCATCTCCTTAAAAAAGTGTCAGCATATTGAGATGGACCCTGTATATTAAAAGTAAACACACCGTGAGTAAATACAACAGTGAGATCGATAATAAAAGTAAATAACTACCAGAAGAAATTCTCTGAATGACAGTGAAAACCGTATCAAAATCCATTACCAGGTTTAGAAGAATTAGGCGGAAAAACGGAAATGGTCAGAACATAATCTCTGCGGCGCTCCATAAAAAACGAAGTTAGAGCTTAGTTTACACATTTTAGTAATTAAAGAAAAAAAAGTGGTTTCAATACAAGCTAGAAACCAATATCTGTGCTTTGCATAATTTTAAATTAATCTTAGCATTGAAACTATAATATATGTGTATATTTGAAAGGATTCTATTGTGACAAATGCCTTGCGGCTGGCTGGTATGGGGCAGCAAAGTGACAGCCCTAGGGGTGACTCTAGTTTTTTAGAATCTTTAAATTATTTCACTGGAATAAGTTCCATCCCCCATTTCCTCCCGTGGGTGTCGTAAAAGGCACTAAGGGATCTACCGGAGGATGGACAGCAGCATCCTCTGAGTATACACATTCAATCCAGCTGCGATCGCCAACCTGCCTGCCAAGCGTAGCGATTATGGCAAATCCCCCCAATTTGGGGGAGGCTAATGTTCAGCAGTGGACGTCTATCGGCTGATATGATGATGATAACTGGAATAAGTATCATATTCTAAACATAAAGTGACGATAATTTCCAGAAACCTCACTTTTGCTCGCGTCTGCCAGCAGCTGGGTTGCAGCTGGACTAAGGGGGACACGCGTATTTTTTTTACAATCCCTGAACTATGACCATACCACTGGAATATGTCTCATTACCTAAAAAATACATGGAGAATTCTTGCAGTAGGATCTTGGATTATTTGATGTGACAACCATAAGCTAATAATCTCACTCTCCCCTTACATATGAAGATTTTATTTCAAAATTCACATACAATTTGTATCAACTCATTTTATTCAACACGGAAGGGTGAACTGTTTAAAACACCACTTTACATACAATGGTATAAAATAAAGCATAAAAAAGAGATCTGCAATGAAACTCTAAATAAATATGTTTGCAGAGCATTCTTCGATTCTGATAAATGTATGCGAACGTGAGGCATGGGGAAAATTTTATCGTAAGGTATTGTATATGTGGTCTTGTAATGGGCATAGACTAAACAGGAGGCAGACTGAACATTAACATAACAAAGCATAAGTATTTTACCTATTTGTTGTTATCTTCTCGTCTCAAATACCGCAGTGTCTCAATACAAAAGTCTTTGACCAGTGTGTACTGCCAGTAATGACATCATTTCAAATGTTCGCATAAATTCTATCCATTCATCTACGGACGACATACGGAACTGAAACGTCGTTCACTTAAGGCCTCATAATAAGGCAGAAAGTCACCCGAAGGGCAATGGAAAGGGCTATGCTAGGAGATTCCCTTCTAATCAGAAAAGAAAAGATACGCAGAAGAACCAGAGTAGTCGACAGAGTCCAAAGAATTATTGAACTAAAGAGGCAATGGGCCTATTGCTCGCAGAACCGATTAAACAGCAGCAACACCACACCTGTGAAAATAAAAAAATAAAAAAGAGCTATGGCTGGCCACAAAAAAGTGTTAGTAATTGTATAGTACTCATTTTCAAATATTATTGATTTTTAAATATGTTACAGCCATGTTGTGCTATTTCGAATCAAATTAAAGATTGAAAAATTTGTCTCAGGCGGGACTTGAACCCGCAGTTTTCCAAACCGGGGAACTGCATTATCCAATTTCGCCACCGAGCCCACTACCCAGAGAACGAAATTTTCAATCTGTTGCATCCTATGGACCAACTACACTCAGCGAGCATACAGCGCCCTGCGAGTCCAGTACAACAATGGGCTCAGGATGCTGCTGGGGCTGCCGCGATTTTGCAGCGCATCGACAATGTTCGCGCAGGCGCATATAGATGACTTCTACGCCATTATTAGAAAGCGGAGCTTCTCGCTGCTGAATCGCTTCCGGGGCAGTACTAATAGCATCCTGAGCGTATTGGCTGAGCGGTGGGACTCCCCCATGGTGCAGAGGTGGATTCTACTGCATGCCAGCTCATCCCCCTTTGTACAATAATGTAATGTTATGTAATATTGTAATTTATTTAATTTTATTAATGAATGAATTTATTTGTGAACTAACATAGTTATAAGACAATTGTTACTAACACAATATGGATGAATAATCTGAAATAAATCATTTTTAATTTTAATTTTTTTTTTAATTTTTTTTTTAAGGGGACGTGAATGCCATCTACTGGTAGTTATTACAAACTAACCAACCCGCAAGTCCAGCATTACAACTGGAATTCATACGATATAGATGACACACCCTATTCCAATTTCAAATATTATTGATTTTTAAACATGTTACAGCCATGTTGTGCTATTTCGAATCAAATTAGATATTGAAAAAAAATTTTTTTTATTTGATTTGATGAATGAATTTAATTTGATTCGAACGTCCCCTTAAGACGCAACAGATTGAAAATTTCGTTCTCTGGGTAGTGGGCTCGGTGGCGAAATTGGATAACGCAGTTCCCCGGTTTGGAAAAGTGCGGGTTCAAGTCCTGCCCGAGACAAATTTTTCAATCTTTAATTTGATTGTAAAGTACTCGTCCGGTTTTTGTCTAATTAGTTGATTCCAACCATACCTAATACTACTGAAAATTAGTAAACTATCGATAGTCCAAGATCCAGGTCCAAGAAAGTATTGTTTTGAAGAAAGAGGTTATCGCTTATTATCAATAGTTTATTATTTACGAGCACTCAACAACTATCGACAAGTTAGGTATTGATAGTTCGTCATAATACCAATAATACCATTATAAAAACCTCTAGCGAGTACGACAAAAGCTGATGATCATTTTTTTTGTGTTTTATTTACTGTTGTAAAACAGAAGTTGGTTCAAAATACAACCTTACTTAGTCTATAGCAGTTAAGGGCGAACTACACGACAATGTAAAAGTATCAAAGTGTTTTAGGTCAAAATCGTGGTCGGCTGTGACGATGCATCCACTGATTTCGTGTTCCGATATTTTTATGGGATGCCGATTTGAATTTTATGGTACAAGTTCAGTTGTTGTTCGGGAAATGATCACAATTTAACTAATCTTCATATCTTTAGAAGCACGAGTTAAGTCGAATGCGACAGCTTTTGTCGGGTTCCCGCTAAAAATGTACCCCCCATTTCTTGTCATGTAGGTGACTAAGGGGTTAATGTTTCATATAATGAGTGAAAGAAAGAAAAGAAAGAAAAATTATTTATTTGGATCTCCGACACACATTCAATCTTTTACATTATCACGGATACATTTTTGTAAAATATTTAAAACAGAATACCTATTAATAAAAGAGATTGTTTGTGTGCCGTAGTGGCAAAAAGGTCCCAACTCAGCAAACTGCTCGGCTCGGAAGCCGAACTCTGAGTGAGATAAAAAGCTATAATACCTTCTGGGGTGGAAACCCCTTTTCAGAGATCAGACCGCCTAATTTTTATCTAAATTCAAATGTATGATTATGAAGTCTACTAATCAGCATTGGGCAAGCGTGTTGTACTAACGCCCATTCAACTTCTTTGAAGGCAAGTCTGTGCCCTGCATAGGGACGTATAATAGGTTTGTTTTCTTGAATTTTCGTTGTTACAGTATTTAATTACTTTTTTAAAGTGAATGTAGACGAAGTGGGCATGTAGAGTAGGAATAATGTATTGCTTAATTTTGTGATAAATCATGCAAAAGGAGCTCTATTAAAATAATTTAATCATTGTTCTTTTTTTGAGTGTTTTAGCACAATTTTATGTTAAACACATTTCCCTATAACACGGGTGTATTAACCTTTCATACCACTTCTGGCTCAGTCAAAAATTCGCCATACACTCTCTCTCCCCATAAATTTTTATGTTGACAAAATATTAATCTCATAACTTCTTGCCGTAACCGATTAATTTTAATCAGACCATGTACTGATATCGTTAACCTGTCCGCGAAATGAGTTTACAGAAAAATGATCTTACACAAAAGGGAAGATGGATGATTTTTGTGAAAGTTCGCGCTAATTGATTTTTGGGTTCGTTGTACTGGAACTGGTGTCCTACTAATGAGAAGAGGCTAATCAAGGACAATATACAACGTGTTATTGAATAAACGCAAAATTAGAAAACAGTTTGCTTAGAATCGAGAGTAAAATCGATTTATCAAGGTTTCAACATTGGTAAAATTTATTAAATACTTACCAATTTTTTTTAAATTTAATTTACTTTATGTCACCCTACCGGCATCGGCAGTGGTATCGACATTGGGTACACTCAACCTACATAGTACAAAAAAAAACAAGATTATTCAAATGCATTTTTGACCACGCTTTCATTAATTGTCAAAATGATAACAAATCATTTTTGCATGAAAACTTCAAATATAAATAACTTTAAATTCACTTAGCGATATGCTAGCCACTTCTTAAATAGTGTAAGCTCTCAAACGGTGATGAAAAACATTGTGAGGAGACCTGCATACACTGAAGAAGAAATTCTGATCCGTAGGTGAAGTCTACTAATCCGCATTGGGCACTCGTGATGGACTAACGCCAATACACCCTCCTTAGGGGGTAGTCCGGTGGGACGTACAGGGTGTTACAAAACACTTTACACAACAAAACAGTCACTAGTTTTTATTCAATATTGTGTTTTTAATTTTTTTTAATTTATTGCGATGACTTTCTTCAAGCCTTGAATTTTTGTTATAGAGATCTTGTTATTTATATTGTTTATGGATAGGTCAGTCAATCTATCTTTAAGGTTAGGTGGTTTCAGTCCATACAAAAGTTTGACGCACAATACGCGTAGACGGCTAATAAAAGTAATATTTTATAATTACGAAGATATAAAGCTTTTAAAGTTTTGTATAAAACATTTCAAAGCTTTATATCTTCGTAATTATAATATAAATTGCAAATGTTATTTGTGATGCGGCATCTAGATTTTCTAAACTATTTTCCCATATTCACAAACTTACTTATATTAATACCGTCTACGCGTATTGTGCGTCAAAGTTTTGTATAAAATTGACCCCTCTGCAACCACCTTAACTGTGTTCATTCCTGTATGAGATACTCGTATTTTGAATCATCATCAGACTACAGGGTGAAATTGATATTATTACCACCCTTTTAAATAAAGAGTCTACCCATCAAACTGAACAACTTTTACTTTGGGACCAAACCGATCGGAGCAAAAAAAATCTGCTCTTCCATACAAAATGCAGCGTCTACTCGACTCAAATTTATGCAACAGCAGATTTTTTTTGCTCCAGTTAAATTGCTCCCATAGTAAAAGTTGTTCAGTTTGATGGGTAGACTCCTAGTTTAAAATGATGCTAATGATATCAATTTCACTCTGTATATACAGGATGTAACAAAACACTTTAGTGTATTACTAGAGTACTCTAATAATACTAAGAGGGTACGTCAGTTCAGGCCATCAAACTGAACAACTTTCACTATGGAGCCAACACCGAGTAAAAATGAAAAACAAAACAAAATCAGCTGTCCCATGCAGTTAAGTCGAGTCGGTACTGCAGTTTTGTATGAAGCAACAGATTGTTTTTTATTTGTCTTGGTGTTGGCTCCATAGTAAAAGTTGTTCAGTTTGATGGTCTGAACTGAAGCAGCCCCTTAGTATTACTAGATTGTCTTGTTACACCCTGTATATAGACTGATGATGATTCAAAATACTAGTATCTCATACAGGAATGAGCACAGTTAAAGATCGATTGACTGACCTATCCATAAACAAAATAAATAACAAGATCACTATAAGGAAAAATAAAAGGCTTGAAGACGTTATCGCAATAAATTAAAAAAATTAAAAACACAATTTTCAATAAAAACAAGTGACTGTTAATGGAACGCTGTTTTAAAAGTTTAATATAAATTAACTGGCATTTAACAAGTAAGATAAAATCTTTCTTTTATTTTTAAATTATGGACGCGTTTAAGATTTTAATTTGTTGAAAATTGAATACTTACTCGCTTAATTTATGAGTCTATAGGGATAAACTATTTTTTGAAATGTATGAAAAAGAAAATCCATTCTATATTGACGGACCTGAATAACGTATACAGGGACCTTTTTTTTTTTATTACCTATGGGTTTGCTCTTGACCTCAATCTAGCCCTAGGTCCTTCTTAATATGCTGACATTTTTTAAGGGGATGATCAGACCATCAAATTGAACAACTTTCTCTATGGAACCAATGTCGAAATCGCGGAAAAAAAATTGGTCCCATACATTTGGCTCGACTAGGTTTGCAGTTTTGTATGGTCGAGCAGATTTTTTTTCGCGATTTCGATGTTGGTGCCATAGAGAAATTTCTTCAGTTTGATAGTCTGATCATCCCCTTAAGAAAGTGTCAGCATATTAAGAAGCGTCCCCGTCACTTTAGTGATTGGACTCTATACAGGGTGTAAGCGAAAAAAAAATCGGCTGTCCCATACAAAACTGCTGTACCTACCCGACTAAAATATATGGTGATGATGATTTTTTTTTGCGTTTCCTGAGGTAGGCTCCATAGTGAAAGTTGTTCAGTTTGATGGTCTGAGTTCACCGTTTCAGTATTTGCTAGGTTGTCACTTACACCCTGTATAGATTCCAATCACTAAAGAGTCGGGGACGCCCCACATTTTCGACTCAGTAAGGTCAACACATCTTTCATGGGGCACTGTATACGCTATTATAATAAGATACCAGAGGATATTCTAAACTTGCCAGACAAAAAGTTTAAGTCCCATGTTAAACAAGTCCTCTGTAAAAAGGGCTACTATAAACTTGATCACTATTTGAATGACCAAAATGTCTGGTCTTGACAATGTTACTCTATGTAATGCAATATTGTATTTTAATTGTACTTTGTATATTTTATTTTGTGTAAGATGTGTGTTGTAGAGTTTCTGGCCGCATCTTCTCTCAACGAAACACCTTCCGACGCGGTGGTTGACTCAAAAAATGACGTCAAAAAGCTATCTATGTGATATTATTTTGAATAAAAAAATTTTGAATTTGAATTTGAACTTTTCCTGTCTGAATAGGATGATGATACGGTTTTCTCTAATGGACTGATTCAAGTATGAGTACCCGTGCGAAGCCGGGCGGGTATTTAGTTTAAATAGCAGGCCAGGAGCCCCATTGCGCTAATTTAAAACATCGAAGTTCTATTCTTATCCAATTTCAGTTCTAATCACATTGCAATCCAATTACTATTTAACTGTGCTGAATTCCGCATCGCGCTAAACTCTATGTAACTGACAGCCTTTAACGACTGAGCGATCTGTCAAAACGGCTCTAATGGCTGTCATGAGCTGTACCGCGATTAGCGCAATAACAACTGTGTCAAAAGTTATGGTTCGTACGTAATCCAATCACGGTTCCATCACCTAGTATTTACTGCGATTGTTACACAATGTTGTGATAAACACAATGTTTATAGATCTGGGTGACAGGTCACCAGGCTCTCACCCTTAACTTTAGTATAATGAAATGTAATGTAATTTATGTAGTACAAATAGTGACAATAATTATGAAGGTTTTGTTCAAAAGAAGGAACCACCGAAAATTGCTTACTTTACCTACATTTCTACGTTTGCGTCTGGTTTCATGAATAAAAAGCCAAGTTTAGTGTGGAATAAAAACAAAGTACACACAGCGACACATCAAACTATACAAAACCAGCATAAGCTGGCCGCGCGAAGTTATACGTTACTCTACATACGTTTTGTATAGTTCGATGTGTCGCCATGTGTACCTTTGTGCCTGTGAACGTGATCGTAATCGTAATTCAATCCAATATTTCTGTTACAACTATTTTCGATGTCCTCAAGAAAGAATTCCAACAAAAAACGTTTCCTGATCTTCTGCCTTTTACTTTGTATGAAAACCTAAAAGTTTTTGCTTCGAAAAATTGTAATTTTAAATTAAAACTCATTAAGAATTTTGCCTCATCAAAATGTACATATTTTGTTAAAAGTCTTAAGGCGTATTCAATTAAGGTACATCCTTGGTATTAAAGATAATTTTAGGCAAATTGTTCTGAAGGTGTCGGCGAAATATCTCACTGTCGTCAAAACGTGGCGAAGTTCGACGTTTTTGGATAGTAATTTGGTCAATTAATATGATTACCTAAAGTATTTTTTTGATAAATTTCTCTTAAGTCACTTTTATCTTCGATCAGCAGACAAGATACGTATTTAACTTTTTTCAATTAACGATATGACGCAATAGGTTTTTGTCCAAGGGTTTACTTCTAGTGTCTAAAATAAGTAATGACAAGGTATACTATAAGAATTGTACTAATTAAAAACAAATTTCAAAAGATGGAAATTATTAATGAGAATTATTTTTAAAACTAGATTCAATTTTGATCTGTTGCTACTCTCCCGACCTACCGTGGTCAAATTCTTTCATCAGAATCAAATTTTCAATGGACAAAGTACCTTTACAGAGAAACCAATATACAGTACCATCTACTTAATAGGTAAGGAGCAAAAAAAATAAAAAGAAATTGAAATAAAAACAAAACAAAAAAAGGCAGAGAAAGGGGCAGACGAGCCGTTGATACTAATAAATAAACACAAACAACTAAACAAGGCAACAACAAAAAATAAACAAGGCAAGCAAAAAATAGACAAGGCAATAGTGTAAAAATAATACCTACTACGAGTCCAAAGGCTTGTAATATGTCTGCTAATACAAAGTTGACAAGTCAAAATAATAAAAGGTAATTAGGATTAAGCAAGACCTCACACCTTATTCTCCAAGTTTTCATTCCATAACACCTTTCTAAACCCTCTACAACTCTAATCAATTAAAAACTCCACAACAAGCACAATCCAATTAAAGTGACCAACTTCAAAATAATCTAATCACACCATTTCCCAAGTCAATGGCTCTACCCCCCATAGGCTCAGTATGTAATAACAATAAATCTGACTGACCGATCAGCCTCACTATTCACACATTTACCAGCCGATCTAAGGCAATGTGGTTCACCCATCACCCCTTATAAAGGCTAGGCCACACCATAAGCGGGTCTTAATTAGGTACATTTTAGTGTAATGAGCTTTTAGGTTGGGCTTTGAAGTAAGCGTATAATCAACTGGTTACTTTTACAAGGAAATTCTGTATAATATAAAATTATTTATATTGGTTAACATTTTGTTTAACTAAATAAGAAAAAAATCTTTTTTAACCGACTTCAAAAAAGGAGGAGGTGTCTTAGATTCTTAGATTAGGTATTTATTGTACACAAAAACATAATTATGAAAACAATTACAATAAGTCGTGATGTACAAAGGCGAGCTTAACTGTAAAAGAGTTTTCTTCCAGCAAACCGTTGAGTGAGAGGAAAACTATAAGTTTGGGTAAAATCAGTGGTTGGTTTTTCAACTCAACCGTATTTTTTATGAATCATTTATGCGATAAATATGAGATTTCGAAATTAAGTTATAGCTTATGGGATCCCACTGCAGGACTAAAGCCTCATCTCCCGAATAATAGGCGGGAGTGGGCCATATTTCGCCACTCGATGTCGAGACGTTCGAGATGAAATGGTCACCAACCCATCCAAAGACTTATAATAGTTTTTATCTACATCATATTAAATATATTGAATGTCATCATCATCATCATCATATCAGCCGTCAGACGTCCACTGCTGGACATAGGCCTCCCCCCAAAATTGCCATAATCGCCACGTTTGGCAGGTGGGTTGGCGATCGCAGTTGGATTGGTACACACATTCAGTGTGTACTCAGAGGATGCCGCTGTCCATCTTCCGTAGATCCCTTAGTCGCCTTTTACGACACCCACGGGAGGAAATGGGATGGTGCTCTTCTTAGCCGACACTATACGGACATATACATATATATATATATATTGAATGTGTTAAATGAAAATAATTAATTTAATTTATGGATAAAGAGCAAATAATGCGGTTGTTGTGGACAGGGTTACGGTCTAGGTTTAATAATCTATGATTTTCCGATAGAACACTGTATTGAGTTAAGCTCACCTTTGCCCTTTACGATTTATTGTATTATTTATTGTTATGTTATTTAAAAAGCTACAAGAACTGAATATTTTTAAAAGATGTAGTTCGTATTTTCATCAAGGATAGTGGTGATTTTTCGTCGCATCAAAATTTGTAATTACATTAATATTTGTTTTACCTACTGGGTAACGAGTTATGTTTAATAATATATTATTATACGTATCAATGGATTAACATATTAGTTCTCACCATCCACAGTTTTCGTGGCCTCATTTAAACAGTGTGTTTTACGTAACTGTGTACGTAGCTCGTGCGAAAGTTCATGCCTTGTGTCCTAAGCTTTAATTATCTAACTAAATTAGTTTCCTATGCCTTAAGCGAATTTAATGGCGGCTAATATCGATTTGCTAACAGAAGACTAAACATTTTTGTTTTGCTCACATTTAGTTGTTAGACTGTGTATTTGTATTTAGAAAACCATGGCCGTCTTATGAGTGAAGCCTTTATTTTTTTATCACATTACTAGAGTTAACCCGCGACTTCGTCTGCACAAATTATATACCAGATTTTAAGTCAGATTATAAGCTAGCAAACAAGAAAAGTTACGTTAAAATCGGTTCATTAGTTTTTGCGTGATGCTCGATCAAACAAACAGACAGACAAAAAATCCAAAAATTGGTGATATCGAATCAGGGACACCTAAAAACCATATCGTAACTTTTTTTTCTAATATTTTCAATGTACAGACACACTTTCTAACACATTTGATTTTACACCCTACTTATACAGGGTGATATTGATATCATTAGCATCCTTTTAAACTAAGAGTCTACCCATCCACCTGAATAACTTTTAGTATGGGAGTAAACCAATCGGAGCAAAAAAAAAATCAGCTGTTGGTGTTGCATACATTTGAGTTGAGTAGGCATTGCAGTTTAGTATGCAACAGCAGATATACTAAAAGTTGTGAAGTTTGATGGGTAAACTCTTAGTTTAAAAGAATGCTAATGATACACATTGTATAAACATAATATACATATATAAACTATGGCTTTTTGTATCGATTCTGATGGTTTTATCCACGGAAGATCGAACCCGGCTCGTTTAACCCCAGCCTGGTTCAGATTAGTACTAACGAGTTTTGAGCAACTTTTGTAAGATTTGCTTTCGCTGAAAAAGAAATTCATAAGGTTTCTTCTGCAGACAATAACAAAAGCAAATTGATCCGACTATAATATCAGACTAAAAATTATTGGTATGTACCTACATATTATACCTACTGAGTAGAAGTTACCACGACCTGAACTTTGTACTCAACAAACCCTACATCGTTTCA
This sequence comes from Agonopterix arenella, assembly GCA_927399405.1. Taxonomy (NCBI): domain Eukaryota; kingdom Metazoa; phylum Arthropoda; class Insecta; order Lepidoptera; family Depressariidae; genus Agonopterix; species Agonopterix arenella. The sequence continues at coordinate 17,128,202 of OV656701.1, forward strand.
GCAACAAACTAACTTACTATAACAACGTGCGGCATACTTTGTTAACGCTGTCTACATGTATGATTTGTAACGCTCCCGGTTTAGTACGTGATCACGTGTTGGGTATTATAAAGTGGTAAGATGAGCGGGTATTTCAGCAACTTTAATAATAGAATGGAATAGAAATACAATTTAATTAACACCAAACACAAAAACTAAAAAAAAACGTGGATTAACAATTTTTTTTATAAATATTATTAGTCTTATATCTTTATTGAAATAGAATAATATTAGTATCATTATAAAATTCGGAACGCAGGCTTCGTCAAATATTAATCACATATATCTATATCCGCTACAAGCTTCGTCAATGGCAGTACACAAGATAAAATCAGCATGCAACAAACAACATTACACATGCATTAACAATTTAGCTGATATTAGTTGTATTAATTGTATTTGTATATTCTTGGTGTGCAAATAAAGAATATTTATCTTATCTTATCTTAATACTGTCTATATTATGAAGAAAAGAAATATAATAAAAAATATTTGGACATCGTCACACATATTATGTAGTTCCATAATTTATTATGATTCTGTTACTTAATGTATGAATTAGTTATGAGTTATTGTATTTAAAACTTTGTACTGATCAATACCTACATCGTTTCAGCAAAAGCTATTGATAAATCATAAATAATAATGATCATCAGTTTAGAGACAATTACATCACACTGCAGGGCAAAGGTCTACCGTCAGGGAGGCACGCGTGGCCAATGTGGGTTGGTATAGACTTAATACGCATCAGAATTTTTCTTCAGTGTATCAATCAATCAATCAATTAATCAATTATTAACACACTAATTAAACACCAAAAAACGTAATATACAGAGAGCAAAGCAGTGTATGCCGGATTTCCCACGATGTTTTCCTTCGATGATTCGAACCTCTTCGCAACGCACCACAATAATTGCTTTCCATCTGATGCGATATTTGGTAGAGCTGTAGATGTCCTCCAAGGTCATCAAAATCATCATCTTAGATATCGATTATTATCTGAAGGCATATCTCTGATTCTGGTATAAAACAAAAGATCCTTATTTTTGCTAACACAAACAGCTCTTGACAGCATTTTCTCTTAGCACTGCAACTCGCTAATCGCTTCTCTCATCACAACACACTCCTTAAATCACAGTCGCAAGTCGGCAGATGTCTTCTGCGCAGGTCGCGTACGTGTACACTCACTAAATCCCCACAATTGTTGTAAGTAACTGTAATATTGTGTATTACAAGTTCAGAATTATGAACTCGAATGTTTGCGGCGGTGAGATCTGTGGGTGCTCCGATTTCTACCTTCATTTTATGATATGGCATTTCTCTTTCTATAGTTTATTTATTTCGGACTGCAAGCATATGAATATCTAATATACACTATGGTAGAAGTAAAACTTTCGCGTCAGATGCGTTCAAAATACGAATAGACCTCCCCATTTCTTCCCGTAGGTATCGTACGAGGTGACTATGGGATAAGGGTTTCTAACTTATGCAGGATTTTTGTGGGTGAAAGGATATCCACCATTATCACTTGACACGTCATTCCCTCCTAAACCCTTCAATATGCTGAAAGTGAGCCTTTCTACAACTAGAAAAGGCCTTGCTTACCACAGGTTTAAATACCCCACAGTAACTAAGCTTTATACAATCGCTACGATAGGTAAACTACTACAAGGGTCTGCAGTGTGAGCGTGGCTTTACCGCTAAAATCACATACACGCCGCCAGTGGAAAATTCACCTTGGCCAGTGGACTATCTACAGGGTGTAAGTGACAGCATAGCAAATACGGAAACGGTGAACTCAGACCATCAAACTGAACAACTTTCACTATGGAGCCTACCTCAGGAAACGCAAAAAACGCAGGAAATCGATAGTGAAAGTTGTTCAGTTTGATGGTCTGAGTTCACCGTTTTAGTATTTGCTATGCTGTCACTTACACCTTGTAAATAGTCCACGGGCCAAGATGAATTTTCCGTGGGCGGCGTGTATGTGATTTTGTCGGTAAAGCCACGCTCACACTGCAGACCCTTGTAGTAGTTTACCCATCGTAGCGATTGTATGAAGCTTAGTTACTGTGGGGTATTTACTTCTGTGGTAAGCAAGGCTTCTTCTAGTTGTAGAAAGGCTCACTTTCAGCATATTCACCGTTGTAGTAGTTTACCTATCGTAGCGATTGTATGAAGCTTAGTTTCACCCTGTATAGGCCAAGCCCCATTTCTTCCCTTCTCTCCTACTCATTTGCTTTTCCCCTGCAGTGTAAGATCCTATAGATTATAATTTCTTCTTCTTATTCTACCGAGTTGATGGTATGCCATTCTGAATCTTTGCACCCCAGTATTTCTATATTTTGGGTACTTACTTTAAGTTGAAAGATAATACTATTCCAGCTCATTGACCTCTGACGTCCATCATCCTTCCAGCATCCCGGGCAACGTAGTTCGGGGCGGAGCATTGGCAGTGACAAACCGCTGCCAATGGGCCGCCTCTGGCTACGGCTGAGAGCTACCCCACTCATTGTAGACTCACGTGCAATGAGTGTCTCCGAAAACCCCATTCCTCTGCTCCAATCCACAATAAACAACCTCCTGTCCAAATCCCAAATCCTTCCTAATCCTGGAGGAGTCAACCTCGACGCCAAAAATCCCCAATCCAAGGTGTGATCCTACCGTGCCGATGGATGCGTGGCTGAGGGGGAGCTCAGTCGTGAACGGGGGGTCTTCGAAACCGGGTCGCCTCGGGGACAGTCTTAGGCCTTAACCTCCGCATGCGGGCTCTGCGGAGGTTCGACTACCCTTTCCTAGCTACTCGTGGGATCAACATGGATAGTAATTTGAACCAATTAATTGAAGAGATAGGTATTCTATCTGCGGAGGATGGTAGCGCAAGCTCCTCCAACGCTATGGAGTTTGGGGACCCAGAGCCGCAAACCCATACTGAAAATAAAGACGACGAGGGGGGCTTAACGGACCCCGAGGAGTCTTCTAGCAATACCAGCAGCTTAAATGCGCAAGGAGAGAATGAGCGTCGTATCTTTCTCTCCGGTGCTGCCAAGAGGCGGTACCATTGGTGGAAGGCACAGGGCAAGGAGGAAGAGGAGGCCTTAGTCCTGTCTAAAAAACCTTTCTCCGAGCTTCAGGACTTACCGGAGGTCCAGGGTAGGCCAATGAGCGGACCGCAAAAACGGCAGCGCTCAGAGGACACCTCACCCAAAGAGAGGCCGATAAAAACCGTCAAACGTGGGGAATCAAACCCCACCTTTGGCGATATCGCGAAATCGGTGCGGGTTGGTATACGGGATACCAACAAAACCGCTTCCGAGACCGAGCTCCGCCAGTTACAAGAGGAACTGACGGAGAAACTCGATTCAGCAGGAGACCAGGTTGTAAACTTCCTGGGTTGCTCCATCAGGACAGGCTATCTTTTGCTCACCTGTGCTGATGAGGCAACCCGAGGATGGCTCGCCGGTGTGGTCCCTGAACTCAAGCCATGGGAAGGGGCGGAACTGACACTCGCCAGCGAGCAGGATCTCCCCAAACCCATGACGGGAGTTGCATGGATCCCCGACGCGAATCTGGACTCGAACAGACTGCTGTCGCGATTAAATTCGCAAAACCCAAAGGTAGGCTGTAGCCACTGGAGGGTTCTCAACAAAAAGGTAGAGGAGAAAGGACAAACCGTAACTTTCTCCTTTTACCAATCCTCATATGAGGTCCTGAGGAAACAGGACTGCAGACTCTTCCTCAATCTTGGCACCATTCACCTAAGGGTGAAGGGTGGCAAACTGCAGGATGATGCGAGGGGCGATGGGCAAGAGGGGCCGAGACCTGAAACTTCTTCTCCGCGGACGCAAGGACGCGGAGGTGGGGCCTCAGGGAGCGGCACAAACCCTCGAACCGACCCTCCTCGCACATCAGGCTCATCGAGAGGAGGAGCCAGAGGCGGGACAGGACAGCCCGCATCTGGAATCCCAAGAGGCGCGGGGAATAGCCGTGCGCCCAGGCCCCCGCTAACACCAGTCGGAAAGTGGGGTCCTAAACCGGCTAGGGGAGGACGAGGAGCCCTGTCACGCGGGCAAGCAACGCGAGGCAGGGGACTGACAAGGGGCGGGAATGTGCACCCGCAATCCCCTGTCAGTGGCCACTCCAGCAAAAAGGCCGCCCGTAACCCCCTAAACAACCAACCCCAACCCTAACCCAACCCCTACCGAAACAGAGTCCCTAATCCCAGCCGCTTTCCCCTATTCCCACTAGTAAATTACCTTCCTCCGCTTATATTCCCTATCCCACTCCCAATCCCTAATAAATAACAATATGATCAAAGCCATCCAGGCAAACCTCCATCATGCAAAGGCGTCCAGCGCAATACTTTGCCAAACATTCCTTGATAAGGACCTGGACGTGGCTCTTATACAAGAACCGTGGGTCAATCAGAACACGATTATGGGACTGAACTCCTCGGGTAAGATTCTTTATAATACCGAGGGAATCAGACCCAGAGCTTGTATAATTTTTAAGAATAACATTAAATTCTTACCTATACCTTGCATGTGCACAGATGACTTGGTAGCAGCCTACATCGCCCCGAAAGGTAACGAGGAGATGAGGCTGATTGTATGTTCAGCTTATCTGCCTGGACCCCCGGAATCAACAGATCCGGTGGCAGACCTCACCCCAATTGTAGAGTATTGCCAGGAACAGGACGCCGAGCTGGTGCTAGGCACCGATTGCAACGCGCATCACACCTCCTGGGGCAGCACAGAAACCAACAAAAGGGGTGAGCTACTTTATGACTTCTTTATGACTAACAACCTATATGTACTAAACAAAGGCAACACTCCAACATATGTCACAAGAAATTGTCAACAGGTGTTAGACATCACTTTCTGTACAGGACACACTAAGGACCGTATAGACAACTGGCACGTCAGTGAAGAGGTGTCCATGTCTGATCACAGACATGTTATATTCGATATTCTGGGTAACAAAAACAGACATATTGAACACTATCGTGACCGAAGGAAGACTGATTGGGATGGGTTTAGGTCCGATCTCGAAGACAGCCTAGGGTCGATAGGGAAAAGTGTAAGATCCAGGGAACAACTGGAATACACAGTGGCTGCAGTTGAGACTGGGTTAATCTCAGCCTTCTATAACAACTGCCCGCTTAAAACCATAGCTTCGAACAGAAGAGTACCATGGTGGAACAATAAGCTTCAAATACTCAGACAGAGGGCCCGAACCTTATTCAATCGGGCAAAAAAACACTGTAACTGGGATGCATATCGCAAGGCCTTAACGGATTTTAATAAAGAACTGAGGAAGGCGAAAAGGAAGTCGTGGCATAGGTTCTGCGAGGAAATAAATGGAGCCGCACACCTTGCAAAAATTTATAAGATTATGTCCAAATCGCCAACCTCTCATCTGGGGCTACTGAGGAAACCAGATGGAAATTTTACCAGAACTGTTGAGGAAACCCTAACACTTATGACCAGTGTCCACTTCCCAGGTTCAACAGTTCTGGAACCAGGATCCGAGCCACCTTCACAAAGCGGGACTAAATCCAAACCAAGGATTGAAGACTGGCGTATGTCGGCACTGGTCTTTAAACCCGACCGAGTCAAATGGGCTATAAATAGCTTCAAACCATTCAAGACTGGCGGAGAAGATGAAATCTTCCCTGCTCTCCTACAACAGGGAAGAGAGATCATCCAACCACTGGTAGTTAAAATCTTTAGAACGAGCTTTGCTTGGGGATACCTACCAGAGAAATGGACTAAGGTTAGGGTTACCTTTAATCCCAAAGCTGGGGATAAAGATAAATCACAACCCAAATCTTATAGACCAATTAGTCTTACCTCTTTCCTTCTAAAAACCATGGAAAAGGTAATAAACCTGCATATTAGGGAGACCTACCTCAAGGGTAGGCCATTGCACTTCAGGCAACATGCGTACCAGAAAGGCAAATCCACAGAAAGTGCTCTGCTAGAACTGGTCGACAGAGTGGAAAAAGCTCTCGATGATCAGGAGATTGCACTCTGTGCCTTTCTGGACATAGAGGGTGCATTTGACAATACCTCTACTGAAATCATACTAAAATGTATGGATGATCGAAATGTCGACTCCACTACCAAAGAGTGGATTGAGGCAATGTTAACGACAAGAACAGTCAGGACCTCACTTCTAGGTAAAACCCTAGAGGTAAAGGTATCCAAAGGCTGTCCGCAGGGGGGAGTGCTCTCACCTCTGGCCTGGTCGGTGGTGGTGGACTGCCTCCTGTGGGACCTTAACAACGCCTACCTAGATACTCAAGGGTATGCTGATGACCTGGTAGTGATGATTGTGGGCCCATGTCCCAGCACTATATCCAGTCTCATGCAGACAGCACTACACAAGATAGAAAGGTGGTGCAAAAACTTCGGTCTTTCAGTAAATGCCGATAAAACGGTTATAGTACCCTTCACAAGAAGGCGAAAATTGGAGCGCCTTAGACCTCCAACACTCTTCAACAAATCTATACCGTTTTCCAAGGAGGTTAAATATCTAGGAGTAATTCTAGACCAAAAACTCACTTGGAACCAACACCTGGACCACATTGTGCGAAAGGCAAAAATAGGACTAGGGACATGCTGTCGCTTAGCGGGCTCCAGATGGGGCCTGAAACCGAGTTCGGTTATGTGGATCTACACTGCGATAGTGAGGCCTATGGTATCCTACTGCGGTGTAGCCTGGCATAAGAAAACCGAACAAGCGAAGTGTGTAAACACCCTAAATAGCCTACAAGGATTAGTATGCAGAATAGCAACGGGGGCAATGAAATCTACACCCACGGCTGCTATGGAGGCAATATTAGGTTTGCCTCCACTACACATCCATGTGCAGAAAGAGGCAAAAATTGCAATGCTCCGAGCCTTGGAACGAGGAGATTCCAAATGGAAGTCCTCTGTTATGAGAGGGTTACATGAAACTCTCTTAACAATTCCGATCATGTGTATGCCGAAAGACACCATGAACAAAGAATATAACTTCAACAGGTTATACAAGGTAATCCTACCCCAAAGAGAGGACTGGAACGGGAATACCCCACAATCCTTCAGCGCTGGAGATGTCGTCTGGTTTACAGATGGCTCCAGGAAGGACAACCGTGCTGGAGCTGGAATATGTGGCGGCAATCCAAGAATTAAAAAGGCGATTCACCTTGGACAGCATGCCACAGTATTCCAGACTGAAATGTACGCTATCATAGATTGCGTACATGAGAATCTGAAAAGATGCCCAAAGGGGAAACATATTGTTATTTTATCAGATAGCCAGGCTGCTCTAAAAGCGCTAGGATCTGATGAAATAGAGTCAAAACTAACATTAGAATGTGCCCGAGCACTCAACCAGCTAGGACGGACAAACTCTGTCACCCTAGGCTGGGTGCCCGGACACTGCGGTATTGATGGAAATGAGGCTGCTGACGAGCTGGCACGAAGAGGGGCGGAAGAGGACGCCATAGGCCCCGAGCCTTATTGCGGCATCTCCCGCAACACCTCTAGACGTGTGCTAAAGGAATGGGCCGTGGACCAAAGCCGCAAGCTCTGGTCGGATACACCAGGACTGAGGCATGCGAAAGAACTTGTGACCGGCTTTTCAAACAGACATACCTCAGATGCCATCAATTCAAACCGCAACGACTTAAGGCTCTTAGTACGAGCCTTAACAGGACACTGCAAGTTAAACAAACACCTACACAGAATGGGGCTTGTAGACTCACCCACTTGCAGATTTTGCTGTGAAGCAGAGGAAACGCCCATACATCTCCTCTGCGAATGCGAAGTGCTCATTCACAGCAGGAGTCGCCATCTAGGTGGATACATAATAACACCTACTGACATCAGGGACCTCCCCTCCAAAAGCATAACACGGTTCATGAAGTCCGTGGGCCTAGGAAATGACCTTTAGGTCTAGGGTGACAGCTACAATAGATCTATCTAGGTCGCAGTAGCTATTTGGTCATTGACCAAGCCCTTATAACCAAATAATAATGACCTCTGACGTTTTAGTTCTATTGTAGCCAGTAAACAATAAACTTAAATAAGAAACAATAAGGCACAGTTTTATAGTTCCGCGATTGCAATCAAATATCGGTACCGTTTACCGCATTTTTAAACGAAAATCTGCTCCGCGACATGAAACATTTGGGCCTGGTGTTCCATTTCAATGCTGTTATTATACGTTCTATAATTAAGTATGCATGCTACTTAAATATTCAACGAATAATTAGACATATAGACTACGAATCAAACATAACTTCTCTCGCATCATCCACTTTCGTGCATCTTTTCATGCACTTCCGTCCATTATGTCCTTCCTGAGAAGACATTTTTATCGTGTTAAGTTCTACTTATATGGTACCTTCAAATTTTCTTTCGATTATTATTAATTTTTAGCGTCCCCGGAGTGCGACTGTGGAGCGCCGTAGCAGACCGTGCGGCATATCGTGGAGGACTGTCCAAAAAGATGTTTCGAGGGGGGTCTTAGGGACATATGGAGGCTAACGCCGGAAGCTAGGGTTTGGCTTCAAAATTTAGATGTTAATTTGTAGTTTTGTTTTATTTATTACGTTGAAGTAAAAATTTAGTTATATTTTTTCTTGTACGTTTTGGAGGAAATAAAGCCATACGCAAATAATAATAATAATTTTGAACGTACAAGATGTTTTGTTGAAAAATATTCTTGCAGTCCGCCAAAGGGAACAGGAAGGCAATTGCGGTAAATGAATCGCAACTAAACCATGATTGGACCACGTGAAAAGCTTAGCTTTTTAACCGACTTCAAAAAAAGAGGAGGTTTCTCAATTCGACCGTATATATATTTATTACACATTTAGTTAATCGCGGTACAGATTATGCTTATAACAGCCGTTAGAGCCGTTTTAACAGATTGGCTATCATTCACATAGTTATTACGTCAAGTTTAGCGCGATACAGAATTAACACAGTTGAACAGTAATTGTATTGCAATCTGATTAGAGCTGAAATTGGATTAAGATTGAACTTAGATATTTTAAATTAGCGCGATCGCCCTCCAGAATTGTATGTGTAAAAAATGGAAGGTTATTAAAGAAATACCTCTCCTGAAGTAACAGATAGTATCTATCTATGTACTATTATAAAACTGTAACAGGAAGTTTGTCTGTACATTGAAGATATTAACAAAAGAAAAGTTACGATATGGTTTTTAGGTGTCCCTGATTCCATTTCACCAATTTTTGGATTTTTTGTCTGTCTGTTTGTTTGTGTGTTTGTTTGTTTGAACGAGTATCACGAGAAAACTACTGAACCGATTTTGATGAAACTTTTTTGTTTGATAGCTTATGATCTGACTTAAAATCTGGTATATAATTTGTGCGGACGAAGTCGCGGGTTAACGCTCGTCTCTTATATATTTCTAGCTAGAAAAATTTCCGAAAATAGTTTTTTGTACAATCATGCATGTAACCTAATTGATAATGCGCTAAAATCGTACATAGGTAAGATTGTCTATATACTTTTTACCCAATAAATAATATAGTAGGTTAAGTTAATATTAATTGAATTACCAACATAATGTAAGTTATTCATTGTACAGTCAAAACATAGTAAAAATTCATTGGTAAGATTTTGTATCTATTTCTTACAGTAATTGATCGATGTGAAGCCAGGAATCAATCCACATGCATACCGCATGCGTGATAGATGTTAGTTCTCTAGGTAATAGAAGGGTATTGTTAAATTATACAATCTCACTACAATTTAGAGTACAAACTTTAAGGCCATTCATGCGATCTCAAAGACTTAACAATAAATTGTCAATGTGCGCCCGTAACTTATTTCAAGTGATGTTCTTATTTTAAAACGTAAGTTTTTGGGGCTGGGCGTGCATTGTGAAACACTGGCTGCGTGTGCGCATAAATTTCAACAATTTTTTGGCTTAAAGATTTAAACTTGGAATCGGTTTACGCAAAGGGTTTGTGAAAGTTACAGATTTATTTTGTCTTGCACCATTTTGTGCAAAGTGAGTCATGTTTCTGGTGAAATTTGTTCTCTTGGCAGCCGTAATAAAATATCCTTAGTTCTCCTTTATTCATTCTCTTGCATACGATATTTTGTTGGCTCAAAAGAAGCAACATACATTTTTATTCCTACAAAGTTAAATCAATGAATTAACAACCCATACTATGATTATGCGGAGGATGGCTAGCAGCATCCTCTGAGTACACACATTCAATCCAACTGCGATCGCCAACTTGCCTGCCAAGCGTGTTGATTATGGCAAATCCCCTATTTTGGGGGAGGCCTATGTCCAGCAGTGGACGTCTATCGGCTGATATGATGATGATGATGATAAGATTATCCTCGTAAGAGCCGTATTACAAAACATTGTACTACACATACATGATTAAAGCTCAAGCATATTTCAGCAATTTAGAACTCGTCAAAAAAATCAGCTCATTGAGACGTTAGAACCTACTCTCGTCTAGACATATTGATCGAGTACCGAGTCATTGATGTTTTCTATGGAACAACCATTTTCTTTACCCGGGATTTTGTTTGTAAACTGAAATGCGTTTCCACTATGGAGCCAAGGTGTACCATGTATATAGGCTGTTACAAAAATACAAACAAAAATTTAAGGAGGTGGTTAAGACCATCAAACTGAACCACTTTCAGTATGGGACCAATATCTAAATCGCGAAAAAAAATCGGATGTTCCATCATCATCATCATCATCATATCAGCCGGTAGACGTCCACTGCTGGACATAGGCCTCCCCCAAAATGAGGAGATTGGCGATAACCGCTATGATGCGATGCGATTGCGATGTTCCATACTAAACTACAGATCAACTCGAGCTAAATGTATGGACAAAAGATTTTTTATCGCGATTTCGATTTTGGTCCCATAGTGAAAGTTGTTCAGTTTGTTGGTCTTAAAAGTTTTCAATTTTTATTTTTACTTCTGTAACACCCTGTACTTACTTTAAAATGTATGTTCGTCTCTGCTTACCCTAAAGGTAGACAGACATGAGAACCTGCATGTATCTACTCTATAAAGCGGTCAATGCTAAACTTCAATCAGATTGCATCATTAACATTGTTTATAAGTACCAGGATCGCATAAGTCATAAGAAGTCTACAGATTAATGTTTGTGACAAAGTGACTGCACACGTCCTAACCTTTTCACATGCCATCAACTAATCGACGTGTGTGGTCCGGTCCGGCGTAAAGCAAAAACTACCGTGTGTTGACTAGAGATGTTCTAGATATTGATGATTCGGATTTTGTTGGATTTACAAATCGAATATTAACTTCACCTGCCTATTAACAATATTTATTAGTGTTTCAATGTTGGGGCTTGATATTTCTCGCATTTAATTTTTAAAACTGAACATTTCCAAGATTTTAAAAAATAAATCGGCCTAATATCTAATTTCATTTCTATTTTACATTGCAACAAATAAAACTGACAAGAAATAATCTATCTATCTATACTATTATAAAACTGTAACAGGAAGTTTGTCTGTACATTGAAGATATTAACAAAAAAAAAGTTACGATATGGTTTTTAGGTGTCCCTGATTCCATTTCACCAATTTTTGGATTTTTTGTCTGTCTGTTTGTTTGTGTGTTTGTTTGTTTGTTTGAACGAGTATCACGCAAAAACTACTGAACCGATTTTGATGAATCTTTTTTGTTTGATAGCTTATGATCTGACTCAAAATCTGGTATATAATTTGTGCGGACGAAGTCGCGGGTTAACGCTCGTATATTATATAAATATAAATCTTGGCCATTGTCACACAAATTATCTAGTCACATTTTAAAGTACCTGGACTTGTATTATGATGACTAGACAACGATATAGAATACATATATAGATACAAACATCCATGACTCGGGTACAAATATTCATATTCATCATATCAATATTTGTCCCTTACGGGATTCGAACCCGCGACCCTCGGCACAGCAGGCAGGTTCACTACAGACTGTGCTACCGGGCCGTCAAATACTATCAAAGTGTTTAAAATACAGGGTCCAACTTAATAAAATATGCTGACACTGTTTAAGAGGATGATCAGACCGTCAAACTGAACAATTTTTTCTAACCAACATCCAAATCGCGAAAAAGAAATCAGCTGTCCTATACATTTGACTCGAGTAGGTTTTCAGTTTTGAATGGAAGAACAGATTTTTTTCTTTGCGATTTCGATGTTGGTGCCATTGAGAAAGTGGTTCATTTTGACGGTCTGATCATCTCCTTAAAAAAGTCTAAGCATAATTAAGAACGACCCTATATACTAGATTCATTTTTGCTAATCCGCTCGATTAGCAACTTAGTAGGCCTGTATTAGTAAACCAGACTCAAGTTCTCGCTCGTGCTTAAGCTTTCTCCGACATAGTAATTAGTTACACCCTGTAGGATTCAACTGTAAAGCAAACTCTGACGAATAAGGGTGAGATGGAGTCGGAAATACCACATCCAATGCGAATTGGTGGAGGCAATTGGGTCGTCAGCTTGCTTTCAGACAATTTTCAAGCTGCAGCATATAAATAAAATAATATAATAATATATTGATGTAATTATTTATATATATAATTATATACATATTTTGATATATATTGTATGTTGTAGGTATATATCACATAATTTATTTATTTATACTGTTTGTTTGTACACAATAAGTTTGCCTTGTAATTGTTAACTGTCTCTTTTACGGGTCTGCTGGAAGAAATCTCTTCAGAGATAAGCTCGCCCTTTGTACATGTTTTCTCTACTTTGTGTATTATTATGTCCGTGTGTACAATAAAGTGTTATAATAATAAGCCCGCAGGGTAGCTTGTGGCGAGCTCTTGGTGAATGGCGACACCACGGACCCGATTCTCCAGAGGGCCCGGATTGATTTGGCCCCTCACCTCCTGTCTTGCCTTAATCAGCCGGCCAGTAGTGGAGTCGCTAGAGCGGAACCTATGCTCCAGGTTGGAAGTGTAAAATGTCATAACGCCGGGACCTGCTGACTGGTGCGCTTAGCACCGGGAACCGGCGCCCGCAGACTCACCTCTCTACAACCTTAGCCGCTCCGTAGATGTTGCCGCCTTGTCGCTCCTTGCGAGCGGCCTTTTTGGGGGGCCCATCAAATGAGTTGGCAAGTCACCGTCTGCCATTTTTGACAAACTAGAGATATTTGTAACGGCAGGCGTCCTGAGTCTCTCCGCAATAACCCAGATTTCCCGGCTTACCCAGTTCATCCCTCGTATCCCGAGTAGTCCTTTCTACAATAGTCTCTGCACTGAACGTGGTATGTCTTCTGGTGCATTTCCATATTGCATTCAGAGATAGACCACAGTTGGTGCATCCCATCGCATTTAGAAAAAAGTGTCAAAGGGGCCTCTACGTGTTGGACCTGTGTCCCCACGCAAGCCTTCCAAAGGTCCGGGCTACGGCCCGTGAGTAATCCTTTTACAGATATACATAATAATAATAATAAATAGGTACCAGATTTAAGTTAAAAGATATCCGTTAAAAATTGAGATTTCTTTCGGATATTCTACGGTTTGGGTTACGGATACGAAGCTCCCATCTCTAGTATGGTTAATCAAATTCTTGGACAAACAAGTGCGTTGTTTGAACACATTTTTAGACCATGCTCTTTACTTCTTAAGTAGCTGTGACCTAAATATTGATGAGTGACAGTTGGTTTTTGTATTTAGTGGTAGAATTAATTATGTTTGTGTGCGTAGGTTTGGTGGCGTGTTACGTTTGTTTAGGGGTTAATTTTACTTTGAAATAGTAACGTGAAATCACTAATGCTTTAATTATGTTAATTAGTCGCTGGAGGAGAAGTATTCTGATAATATCGATTGGATCAACGAATTACGAGCGAGTACAATATACAGAATCCTCCTTAATATGCTGCCACCTTTTTAAGGGGATGATCAGACCATCAAACTGAACAACATTTTCTATGGGACCAACATCGAAATCACGTAAAAAAAATCAGATGCCCCATACATTTGGCTCGAGTAGGTTTGCAGTTTTGTATGGAAGATCAGATTTTTTTTCGCGACATCGTAGTTAGTCCTATAGAGAAAGTTGTCCAGTTTGACGGTCTGATTATCTCCTTAAAAATCTGTCGGCATATTAAGAAAGACCCTGTATACCTATATATTCCATTGTATTACCCGGTCCAATATGGGTTGGATATTGATGAACTTGGTGTGAATGTATTTACAAGCCGCTTATAAAAGGTTCTGACTTCGATTGCACGCCATTAAGCCACCCATAGCTCCTAAGCTTTTCTGGTACATTATACTAATTTAACCTAAATATTCTGTAAGAGGAGGCAATGGGCTTTTTCAATAGGGTTCCCTATGCAATACAATATGATATACAATAGATATGAGTTTCAAACCTATGAAGTACAATCATTCGAGATGATGCACATGATGATGATGCTATAAATACTAGTAGGATTCAACTACTATTTGAATAGTTCAAAAGTTGTATCGTGTGAAAACTTAAATTGGCTTCACGTTTAAAAAAATGTTATGTAATCTTTCTGACTACCCAGAAATGGAATACAGTCGTGTCAAGCCTTTCTTTGTTTGTATGTGTAAAATAACAGAAATAATAAAAGAATGAAGCTAAATTAATGATTAACTTTTGTTAACTTCATCGATGACGAATTTTGAAGCCGAACCCACAACCCTCGGTTTCGCATGCAGGCCCACTACCAACTAGACTATCAGCCTGTCAAACATGCGTTAATTGATATTTAGAATAGATATCAAACGGAAACAATCAAGTAAGTATCAAGATCGAATCGGTAACAAAATACCAAAATAAATGTAAAGTAAATACAATGGATTAACGTCCTTGATATTTGAACGATATCACGGATCAAGATTGTTGGATCGTCGCCTATTATAGGGCAAACTCCGGGTTCCGGGTTAAATGTGATTAATATCAATTTGATTTATATTTTGACATAGACTTTTGAAATTATGATTATTCCTGACCTATTAAACTTATTTTAAACACCTTCGTGGGCCACTCAAAAGAATAAAAAAAAACAGTTTTGAGATTCACTATTAGGCTTAATTCACACCAAAATGGCAGCGGGTGGCAGAAGTCAACAAATGTATAACTATATCACAGAATATTATTTCATAGAAGCTCTCATACACCTCTAAGCGCAGCGATGTTTCTACCAAACTGCCTCTCATTCTCGTACGTGAACGTTTATTGCCGCAAGCTAAGAATGTAGTGGGTACAGGTAGCTAGTATGAAGTTGTTTTGTGGTAGAAAATTCATTCGGTGGCTATGACTATAATAATTGACCGCGCTTTGATGCTCAATTTCCTCGATACTGTATTTTAGGATAAAATGCTGCGCAACTGAAAATGCGATCATTGTCTGCCGCTAGTATTTTAGTGTGAATTGATCCTAACTTCACGCTGATCTAGTGTAGGTTGGAAACAAATTAGTGGTCAATCTCCTGCCAGTGATTTTTCAAGCTTCCAAGATTGTCACAAATATTGAACTTCCAAATCCCATAACAGACTAAATCTGAGCAATTGCAATTGTGTGATTGCGTCGAACCTATCCAGTCGATGGGACATCTGCTGGAATGTCCGCTGTGCCCGAACACCTGCACGAGTGAGGATTTAAATACAGATACTCCTTACACTGTCAGGCTTGCCGAACACCTGGCTACTAAAATATAAAAACACCACTGAAAAACTATTGACACGAAAAGAAGAAGAAGGAGAATCTCATAATTTACCTCCCAAGCCTTCCTAGTACCATTTATTTGTGCTAATAAGGATTAATTATCATGAAATCAGTATATCTTCCTCACTCTTCAATCAAAACGTACCTCCATTCACATTTCCATCAACCAAACAAAAACACAAAAAACTCAAAATACAAATTTCCCACAAATCAATTACTTTTTAATTCCCCTTCAAACCTTTTTTCCCGTCCTAGGTATCCTAGGTCCCTGACAGGCAGGCGGACACATCGAAACATTTCCCTAATTAATGACCTAGGTCTTGGAGACGTCGGTGTACACCGATCAAATGAAATCGAACGCAAAAAGTTGTATAAATACATCTTTGATGGTACGCCATCCATTGAGAAAGAATCTTTATACTGTTTGCTGTTGTTTTCAAATCGCTTTTTAAGTTTGTGGTCTTTTATAGAATACGAAAATGGAGAAATGTACTATAAATTAATATAAAGTAGGCACGTTTTTCATGATTATCAATCAATTAATCATAATTTATGATAAACAATTGAAAACATTTAACTTACTGTTAGTCTTATATAGGTTAGTCTAATACAGGGTGTTTAGTCATTCGACCTATTCCTTGAAAGAGGTCATATTTCGAATCGCCAAACATCCTATAGTGAAAGTTGTTCAGTTTAATTTACATGGCTTAACTCACAGAATATTGACTGTAATACTTAAATATTACTAGGGTGTTTTGTTTAATTTTATAAAAATGTAAACTTTAGTTTACGACTACCCGGTTGGTGTAAAGGTTACCACGGCGGACTGCCAAACCAGGGTCCTGGGTTCGAATCCCGGTTTGGTCATGGATGTTATATGTTCGTGCCGTTGTTGTATGGTTTCCATAATAAAAAATCCTACAGTGCTTACTTGGGATCATTACAATGTATGTGCCTGTGTCAAACTCAAAGTCACTGGTGGGCCAAAAATGCAGAATGGTAGTAGATAATACCTACATTTTAACGAAAATCTGAGAACATACAAGCATAGAAATTAGTTTTTAGATTGTTTTTAAAAGAATCATTGACTTTACTTGGTTAGTATTGTAAATATAACCAGACTTCGTTTGTAAGGAGCGCGCTCCGAATTATATCCTCTTAATAAGATAATTTTTCAGCGCCTTTGAGACTACCATAGCGTGATTATAATATACCTAGGAACATTGTAATATTTGACCTTGGTAGTAATCACTCAGCGCTCAGCAATCGCGGCGGGTATATGCTCGCGCGGTGTGCGGGGGACGGGGCACCGGCCTCAGTCGGTACCGCGCGCGTAGGTAAGTCGGTACTGGTACGTACTGGGACACGCTCTCCCAGCCCCCGCCCACCGCGCACGATTGACCTGTCACGACCGCCGAGTTCAAGCACTATTTTAATTAACGTTTAATTACACTATGCTACTCTATGCAAAACGAAAATCATACCAGAGCAGAAGATGGCTGAAGGCAGAGAAGAAGGTAGCGCCACTCCCGGGGAAAATACGAACCAATACTAAGGTTGCATTGCATTCCATTACTCACAGAAGACTTTATTTAATGATCTTTCTCACTGATAGATGGCACCACTATTTCTTTACATCGCGCTATCGTTATGTTCATAAAAAAGTATAAGGAGTTAATTGAAGATTCGTCAATTTGAACCAAGTTGGACCAACGTATACGATACGGAAAACACACAAATATATTTTTGCGACGAATAGTTAGTTATAACTGCTATTCGTTTTTAACTTCATAATACTTAGCTACGGAGCCCTCCACAATGCATAGCATACTCTATTTTTAGGATTCTAATATCTATTAACCGTATTCATAAGCCTTTGGTGTCCCTCCGTCCGTCCGTCTGTCCTACCTACAGGTCTACGATTATTTAAGTTCACTAGGGGTTGTTTAGTATGCCCATCAAACTGAACAACTTTCACTATGGAGCCAAGAAAGAAATCAAATAAATCTGCTGTCTCATAAAACCTACTCGACTCAAATGTATGGACAGCAGATTTTTTTATTATTTCTCTGTAAAAGTTGTTCAGTTTGATGGTCTAAACTAAACCACCCTTTTAAATATTACTGGCGTGTTTTATTTCATTCTAATTTTACATGCAAAATCCAGTTTGACTCTGAGCTCCAGCTTTATTCAATTCTATTCAATACTTTACATAAATAAATTCACGCCTTTTTCCTAGAAGGGTAGGCAGAGACTCCTCTCTTGCCCCCGTCGATTTCGGCTATACCTGTCATTTTTATTAGGTTGGGGAAAAAGTTTCTTCGCATTTAAAAAAAAAATTAAAAACATTTTTTAATATAGTTTATTTACATTTAACTAAAGTATGTAGGTACCATTTTGTTCGATAACTTTTTGCCATCTTGTAGGTAGGGACATGATCCCATTGCTATAGAAATTTTGGGGCTTCTGATCAAAATACCGCGAAAGTAGTTTAACTGTGTAATTCTGACCACAGAATAAATAATAACTTGAAGGAATTAAAATAATAATAATTGAACTGCACTCTTCTAAATTTTGTAATGTATTATATTTTTATACAATAATTATAATGAGAAGAGACTATGAAACTCATCCACCGGGTTCCCGCCGCCTTCACAAGGTCGTCGGTCCACCGTGTGGTGGTCCCACGCTGCGGTTTCCGGTACGCGGTCGCGACTCGAGAACTTTTCGGCCCCATCGGCCATCAGTTCTGCGAGTAATGTGCCCCGCCCACTGCCACTTTAGTTTAGCAATTCTGACAGCTATGTCAGCTACTCTGGTTATTTTGCGGATCTCTTCATTTCTGATTCGATCTCGTAGGCAAACTCCGAGCATAGCCCTCTCCATTGCCTTTTGGGTAACCTTCAGCCTTTTATGAGGCCCTGAGTGAGCGACCACGTCTCTGCTCCATATGTCATCTATGGCAACACACACTGGTCAAAGACTATCGTTTTGAGGCACTGCTGTATTTGGGGCGTGAAGATACTACATAGCTTCCCGAACGCTGCCCAACCGAGTTGGATTCGACCGTTGATCTCTTTTTCGAAGTTAATAGTTAGATACATGAAAAGAGCCTACCCCACCAGCACTATTGACCAATGGTGGGCAATGGGACACTCGTGCTCACCTCCGGCGACCACCTTCAGGATGCTGTTGGTGCTGCCGTGAACTCTGCTCATCAGCGATGCCACTTTCTTGCGCACTTAATTGAAATTTCGTTTGATTTCTGCATCAATTTTAATATAATATTTATTTTTTAGCTGCCTGCACATTCTAAGTAGATATATATTTTCAAAAAATATACTTACTCGAGTAAACTCTTCACAAAAAGTAAAGAAAACGATATAACTAAACTATCTAACTAGCTGCAAGCCTACCACGAAGCGGCACAAACACAGAAGAGTAGATGGCGGCAAATAGGAGACAAATTAAACGAGACTTAGTAAAAAGATCGGGTACGGGATGAAATATTCAGCGCACGACGCCATGCTTTATGTCGTCCGCTTGCGTCTACGTCTGCGCCGGTGCCGGTGGATAGGGCATAAAGTTGGGTGAAAATGTGGTTAGTGAAAAAAAGGTTGTTGATACCTGGATTTGTGTCATGTTTAGTCTAGTAATGGAGTTAAAGGTAGTTTGAAAAGACACAATTAAAAAATTTCTTTATGTAGCAGTTATGTTCATGACTATATTTCCAGAGGAAATAGTCAGAGGATATTCAAAATAAAGCCTAGACTAGCCTAGACTTAGAATATAAGTGTTAATATTACGCAAACATGTAACCCAATGCTATTTTTTGATTTTTGACGTATACTAGACATTACAGGCATCGAAATTGGAAATACACTTGGATTCCTTTCAATGTTTTTCATCATCCGAAATGCACTTAGTATGCATTTTGAAATAAAGTGCAAAAGGGGGAAATTATTTCTAGTAATCATGATGATCAGAATATCATACTGGACAATTTTCTCTATGTGAACAAAATCGAAATCGCGAAAAAAAATCTGCTGTTCCATACGTTGTTGTCAAGTAGGTTTGCAGTTTTGTATGGAATAGCAAATTTTTTTTGCCATTTCGATTTTGGTCCCATAGAGAAAGTTGTTCAGTTTGGTCTGATCATCTCCTTTATAAAGTGTCAACATATTAAGAAGGACCCTGGATCAGTGGTCAGAAATCAGCTTAGAACTTTTTCAAGGGCTGTTAGAGTCGATTCGGCGACGCAGCGTATTGTCATTTCATACCAATTGTACCTAGCTGTTAAATCACTCAATACATTTCCTACCTGCCGATTTACGTGCATAAAACGTCTTACATAATATGGCATGGGTACAGTCTTCACTAACTCCTTCTTACTGCAATCGCAAATCCGCCCACCAAGCGTTGCTATTCTTGCTATTATAGCGAATTGTGACGATCCGAACAATAACAACAAACAATAATAACAATTTTACAGCAATAGGCTTCTATTATTTGATGGTGGTGCTGACAAACGTATTGTGACAGGAAAATAATGACAGATGAACCGTTAATTTTATACCCTTCACAGCTATATATCTCAATCTCAAGAAATCTTTGTGTAAACATTTATAATTAATTGTTGAATATTAACATAAATGATTGATGTCGGTTTGATTCCGGACGAGCCATTAAAATGCAATTGAGACGCCGACGTTACACTTAACCCGGATTTTAAACTTTAAGCATAAGCAATATACTCACGCACGATCACAGAAAAGTGAACCAGTAGAAATATAATTATTGAGTTCGAGAAATTTGTGTGACCAAAAAAACGAATCAAATTAAATTCAATACATTCATACTTAAATCACAGTATAAAAAAGAGTATCTAGGTACTGTACAGGTACAGTGTGAAATTGATATCATTAGCATCCTTTTAAACTCCTTTTGACCCCTATGAAAGTGAAAAACTTGTATACTATGGGAACAAACCGATCGGTACAAAAGAAAAACAATCGTTTCATACTAAAATGCAATGCCTGCTAAAAATGTATGAAATAGCTGATTTTTTTTTTGTTCCGGTCGGTTTGCTCCCTTAGTAAAAGTTGTTCAGTTTGATGGGTAGACTCTTAGTTTAAACGGATGCTAATGATATCAATTTCTTACTGTATACAGTAGGAAGCATGGCGAAAAATGTAGGCAATGACGTATTCCTATCTCGCTCGAACTCCCTCAGTATCACACATGCTTACCTCAAAATTTTTCCTATTTGTCGCTTACGCTCAAAAATAGCTTATGTACTAGGTCTCTTACAGTGAAATCCAACACTAAATACCGACTTTAACACTTAAAATCCAAATCAGTTAGCAGTTAAAATTAACAGCTAGAACTGAAACGATAACAGGTTCACGCGTGAGGTCACATAAATAAACTCTGTTCTATTTAGTAAATGCTAATAAAAACACCGTGTATACGAGTTCTGTTGCTGACCGTACTAGCCGTAAATACAGCTTTCATTGTTCGGTATGCACTTGAAAACGGTGTGCCGTTAGCAGATAAAGTTAGAGTCGTGCCATAGAGTAAAAACAAGAAGCTAAATTGGGTTCGTCGGAAAAAACTCAAAATCTCGTTTTATAGATGGCGCTGTCTCCTTGTCCGCGAGTTACGACACCAAAAATTTTTTCCGACGAACGCCATTTAGTATGGAGTAGGTCACTCTTTTTGTCTTTTACTCTATGGTTATACTAATGTGTGGAATCCGGCTCGGAGGACCATGTATAATTCTTGCCTTTACATCTTGCAAGATTGTCGTGTTTTATAAATAGCTTGTAAAGAAAAATAAAGGAATGTAGGTACTGAAAGTGATAGTTAATTTAATAACTATCTGGGCGGATCGAGCTTTACTTGGCGTCTTCCAAGTTAATCCAGAAAGGTTTCATCCCAATGAAAATCCATTTTCACGAACAAACATTCACCCTCTATGTTGAGATAGCAGTACCTAGCTGAAATGCCCAATGCTACCTGGCTTGACAGCCAGGTCAGCTAGTATTGTCACAGATTATTTAATAGTTACTATCCTAACAGATACTTCACTCAACCCGATTTTTCGAATTTCGAACTTTACGCTTTAGGAACGAGAACTTAAATTCGCCTTATCTCAATGAGCGACCATTCACTCCTCGGTGGGGATCGGCCACCAAGCGTACCTGAGCTATGGAGTGAGACAAGCCTGGTTTTGTATATGTCTAAAGTATATTGTAATTATGGTGTCTCCTAGGCATATATATATATAAACAAGATTTAGATAGATAAATATGCTTTATATGTGAATGATGACAAGCCTTTAAAAAATAAATGCTTTCCCTATAAAATAATATTTATTATTTAATGAAGACAAAATATAAGCCTGCGCTGCGGATTCTACTATTTTTGATATATTGTGCTTTTAATTTGAATAAATTTATATCTCTTTTTAAAACAAAATATGCGTTACATTTTTCTGTTCACCCTACAAAACTGAACTACAATAGAGTTGCAAGTCAATAAAATTCACAAAGATGGTCCGAATGGAAAATTGGTTTATCCTTCCGACTGTTTGAAAGTGCCACTTTGTAGGTATCTATTATGTACTTGTAAAGCTAAAATATGTGGCTTTCAAAGAGTTTCTTTTCAAGGCTTTGTTGATCCCTTGCTTGGTTTCTTCCTGTTTGCACTAGTTACAATTCAATACTAAGCCGTGGTGGTCTGGAGGTATAGGTTTGGCTTCTGTACAGGGAACAGCGGTTCGATACCAGCCTAGATCAGACTTGTTCCAACGTGTTTCAAGCAGTGTTTCAAGGAATTTCTTTTAAAGTTAATATTCTTTTATGAGACACAGATCAAGGTGTATATTCGGCATAACGCCGATGTGACACACCATGAAAATAATTTACAACGAGTTTTTTTTTATTCACGCTAATGAAATATAACGTATTACGTGCGTGCATTAGTACCCCTTTTTAATTTATGTTTTTATATGTAGCATTTCTTGACTGATTTGGATTATTCTTTGTTATTCAGAATAGGGAAACTCCAAGCATGCTCGTAGTTTCCCTGCGAGGTCGAATCAGAAATGAAGAGATCCGCATAAGAACCAGAGTAACTGGCATAGCCCAAAGAATTGCTAAACTGAATTGGCAGTGGGCAGGGCACGATGGAGCCGAAAAGTTCTCGAGTGGCGACCGCGTACCAGAAAGCGCAGCGTGGTTAGGCCCACGGTGAACCGACGATCTGGTGAAGGCGGCGGAAACCCGTTGGATGAGGGCAGTGCAGGATCGGTCGTTATGGCAATCCTTGGGGGGAGGCCTATGTCCAACAGTGGACGTCCATCGGCTGAGATGATGATGATTCAGAATAAAAGTAGTTATAAGTGAAGAAAAATATCTTGGGAACCAAGGTACATCCCTCTTAGAATATTGGAGATATCAAGATGGAATGACGTGTCAGACGGTGACAGGTGACTAACTTTATCCCACAAAAACACTGAATACATACATTGTCAACCACTTTTTCACTTGGGGTGGTCAGAAGCTTTGCTTCATCTAAGAACTATGTTTTGGAGCTCGCATTTCTAGCAAGCAATACTCATTTTTAATCTATCAAGGAAATACTGCTAAAGAATGCTGCAGGATAATGGATTGAAAATGCATAAACAAAATTATCACATAGTCTCCTCGTACGATATAGACTAGAATCACAGCTGGAATCACACGTCTTAGAAAAAATTACCATATTTATACACAAACATTGCATTCGAAATCGATTGCAAGAAGCCAATTGAGTGCATTTTATAAATTATATGTACATAAATTGTAATTTATTGTTATGAATTGTGTAATTTTTTAAATTTTATTGTAATTGCTATATATAAGGTCTAACAAAATAAACAATATAACTTAGGTACTTAAAATAAATATTTAAACTAATTTAATAAATAATTAAAATAAAATTAAAACTAACAATCTGAAAACCGTTTTATCAGTCAAAAAGCCCGCCCCGGGTCATACCGGATGCAAAGGTTCCCATGACGCTTCTCGCGTTTCCGCGTTGGATGGCGATGGACAACCTTTGCATCAAGTAGTACCCAGAGCGAGCGTCGTTCCCCCTCTCCTCGAGTCGACGACCAAGCTCTTTGACAAAACTCAAAGCTTCAGACCCCCAGCAGCCCGTGGTCTCAAAGGCCAGAGGCACGAAATAATATTGTGGTACCAAGTTGCAGTAAATGTCCCGCTTTTTGTCAGCCGCTACTTCGGCGGCGGCCCTTGCAGAGCGAACCGTGCGGCTGAGGTACGAGGCAGCGAGAGTGCTGACGCACGTGGCGTCCCATACCAGGCACTTTCCTCTCTGCCATGGCACCAGCGTTAGACCGTCAGGCCTTTTCCCATCCGTGCGACTGAGGCCTGGCGGTTCCAGCCTGCAGGGTAACATACCAGCCAACATGGCTGAAATCAGTGCTCTCCGAACGATGTCGTTGAGTGCGTGGTGACGTGGGAATCTCCCCGAGCATCGACGGCAGCTCAGCGCATGATGGCCGTTCGCTTCCACTGTGGACCCGCAGATGCATTGATGTGGTTGACAAACATCGCAGCCCAGGCGGAGAGCTACCGCCACACGCATTGAGTCGCCGTCGAGCAGGGTTCCCATGTGTGGTGAAGGCAGTGCATGTAACCACGCTCCCGATTCAGCCCTTGACACCGCCCTAAGTCTGGCCAAATTTGAACCAGTAGCTGCGTCTATCATTAGGTCAATCGCCGCTTTAGCTCCCACGTCGTCCCAGGCTCGCTGTACTCCTGGGGTTCTGGGTGCGGACGCGGTCGGAAAGAGAGCCGTCCACCTCGTCAATGCATCAGCAGCAAAAGGTATGCAAACCTCGTCTCCGTTGAGTGACAGAATTTTAGAGACGAGGCCGACAACCCCATGCGCCGATGCGAGAAAAGCCGGCAGGCTCAGATCCCGCACACGTCGTACACCCAAGCCCCCATAGCGTATGGGTAGAGATGCCTGGCTCCACTGGCCCTCACTAAGGGAAACATTTACTATTGTTTCAACCGCAGATTTCACTGTGCTGTCAAAGGTAGAGGTATCGCTAGGACACAACCAGGTAGGGGCCGTTCTCAGGAGGTAGGTGATCTTAGGCACCGCAAAGCACGTTTTCAGCAGAACCAGGGCAACATGAGCTGTAATATTGGAAAGGCGCTCCTGGGCAAGGAGTAGGAGACGATTTTTGATTTCAATAGCCCCTGGGATTGCCTCGGGGAAAATAGGCGAACCCAGAAGACTAAAAGTTCTCACGGATACTTCCTTAAGGCCAGGGAGCAAGGAACTGAACCTAGAAAATGAAGGCCAGGTTGTGGGTCCACAGGAGAAAAACTCACACTTCGACGTGTTCATCTCCAGCCCCACCTCCTTAAGTAGAGGTAGTAGTGTTAGCAGGTCTTGCTCAACATCCTCAGGCTTTCCTCCTATGGTACCGTCATCCAGGTACCATATGTTAAGCGGAGATTTCAGAGCCAAGATGGCTTTATGGATGGCGAGACTGAAGGTAAGCGGCCCAAGTGGATCTCCCTGCTGCGCACCCACCTGTAAATGGATCAAGAATGTGTCGAAGAACAGGTTAGAAGGGGATTTGTAGGCCTGGTGAAGAAATGGGTATAAAGAGGGAATATTTTCATACACCTCGCCCAGAAGAACATCCCTTTCCACTGAATTGAAGGCATTCTTCACATCCAGCTTGACGATAATACAGTCTTCGTTCCCTGGCTCCACTGCGAATGCGCGTGTCGCGTGGATCGCCGCTTCACACCCCAACCGAGTTCCAAAGCCTAACTGGTGTGGTTGTAAGTATTCGGCCATCTCAGCTTTGACAGCGCGGCATCCCAGTTTCGCCACCAGCCGACGTAGCGTGCTCCCTACAGCGATCGGCCTGACACCTCCTTCTTTTTTAGTTAGAGCGCACAGGGACATACACATGTACATGTACATGTACATTATATTATTATCCAGTTTAAAGTTTAAATCATCCCATAGGTAGAATATCCTGTATGATACAAAATACTGTAAATTATATTATTTATTCACAAAATAAACTTATATATTATCATTTTGCAATATTTCGATGCCTCACAATTAGATTTTGGGTACATAATCGGCAATAAACAGGCCATACCAGATCACATAAAGATTACAATATTATGTGATTTTTTGAGAAATTCTCGTTAACATGTCTTAAATGCCAGCTTAGTGTATCATCCTTTTATTGAAGGGGACAAGTTCAGCAATTTAATAATCAGCTTAAGGTGGTTTCAGTCCATACAAATTTTGACGCACAATACGCGTAGACGGAATTAATAAAAGTAATATTTTATATATGGAAAAATTGTTTAGAAAATCTGGTTGCCGCGTCACAAATACCATTTACAATTTATATTATAATACGAAGATATAAAGCTTTTAAGTATGTCTATTTTTGTATGAAAAATTTCAAAGCTTCATATCTTAGTAATTATTTTATAAATTGCAAATGTTATTTGTGACGCGGCATCTAAATTTTCTAAACTATTATTCCATAGATACAAAGTTACTTATATTAATAACGTCTACGCGTATTGTGCGTCAAAGTTTTGTATAAAATTGACCCCTCTGCAACCGCCTTAATATTAGCTTATAATATAGACGATGCGGAAATGAGAACGATGTAAATAGAGGAGAGGATCAAAAAATTGCATTTGACTAAAGACTCACTAACAATCTTTTTAAAAAATCGGGAAGAGAAATTTGATTTCTAGGATTCACTTGAATTTTCTCTAGATTATTATTAGTATAGCATCATAATAAATCACGTTATTACTGTAAATAAGTTTAACCGATTGCTCTCAATAGTGAAATTGCACATCTTGAGGAAACCTACACTAGCAGATTAGATGTGAAATGTCAAAAACCACCTCATTAATCTTGGTAAAAATGCTTTACTCATTCTCATCTAGACTATTATAAAACTGTAGCAGAAAGTTTGTCTGTACATTGAAGAAATTAACAAAAAAAAAAGTTACGATATGGTTTTTAGGTGTCCCTGATTCCATTTCACCAATTTTTGGATTTTTTGTCTGTCTGTTTGTTTGTGTGTTTGTTTGGGTGTTTGTTTGTTTGAACGAGCATCACGCAAAAACTACTGAACCGATTTTGATGAAACTTTTTTTGTTTGATAGCTTATTATCTGACTTAAAATCTGGTATATAATTTGTGCGGACAAAGTCGCGGGTTAACGCTCGTCTCTCATAAAAGTTTTAGTCATTCTGAAGTTTATGTATGCATTTAATTCCCTTTCCGAAAACGCTGTTTAAATTAAAGTTAACTACTTGTTCAACTAATGAACTTGTCACCTGTCTCCTTAATGCCACCGTTTTTAAATAAAGTAGGTACTTAAACTTAGAAGGTCGACATTAAAATTACTTGTATTTCCTTAAAAATATCGTCACAAAAAACTCGCAGTAACATCTCCTTAACACGTAATATTTGGCATTAAGAACAATAATTAGTTTTTGAACGTAAGATTCGATACGCGTAAAGTGGCACTTAAAAATATTTTTTATTCGGAATCTTGACAGAAATCGTCTTACATCGAAGGATCAGGTAGTTGGAAATTAAAAGTATTGATAATTGCAGGACAATTGGAAGGAATCAAAAGGTTTTATGTGATATTTTCCATTAAGATATTTAGTATGACAATAAAGGTTATGATGTTTTATAAAAAAAAGTTAAGTTTTTGCGCTATATTAAAGAGCAACATTATTTTTACTTGTTTTGAGTGGATACTTATTTATTCAATTAAAAATAAAAAAACAATAAAAGAGTAAAGGTACGAATACTTAAAGATAAAAAAAATATATATACGGTCGAGTTGAGAAACCTCCTCCTTTATTGAAGTCGGTTAAAAAAAGTCCTCAAGTGCATTCACACGAGACATGGTACCAAGCATGCTGGCAGCGTTCCCCCTTTGAATAGTCAAGCTAATTCGTTGGCCAAGGAAGCTCCCAGGTCTACAATCCCCGGTGGTCTCGTGGGGATGCATCGACAGCTCTTTTATATATTGTTTGGCTTCTGGGTTTACTTGTTTTGGTTGGATAGGTAGAAACTGTGTTCTTATGTAGTCTTTTTTTTCGGAAAAAGGCATCACCAATTTTATTTCATCTTGAAACCATTTATGGCAATACGAGGTGACGGCAGATGGAGCAATCAAGAGGTCATGGGTTCAAATCAAAAGGAGGACACCTAGAGATATGTCACTTTGTGCGTTTTTCCCTAGTTGGTTAGGACATTGCAAGCCTTAATTGTCTGAGAAGAAACATGATTCAGTGCTTCGGATGGTACGTTAAGCCGTTGTTCTCGGCTACTATCTTTGATGGTAGTAGTCGTTACATAAAAAACCACGTCAGAGGCCGTATGGCAATCTAAAAAAACTCTGACACCAAGGCTCGGCTCAAACGATAAGAAGATGATTACTTGAATTAGTGAATGAACAAAAATATATATTTACAAATGTTTACCTATCACATATAAAAAATACACAGAAAAAAAAGATAACATATTACTTACTCCGTGCCAATACGTACCTATTTCAAATTTGAATTTCAACAAGACCAAAATTGTTAAACGTATCTAAACTCAAATGCATACTAAGAAACGAATTAAAAAACTTTGAAAAAAAAAATGCAAAGTACGATTCAGCTTCCGAAAAAAAATCTTGAAATTTATGATGCATTTATGAAACAACCCAGATTATATTTGCTACACCGTCTTATACGGTCGGCAGATGCAATAAAGAAAGTGACTGATAGTCGTATGTTTGAAATTTTAATCGCAATAATGTACAGAAGTACGGTCAGCATACATAATGGGGTTCAAAATTTAGTACTGAATAACAATTATTTTTCATACAAAACCAATGGTTTATTTCTTGGCTTCATAAAGCTATGCCAATGCTTTTGTCAGCTGTTAGCTCAAAGGAGTGAGTGCTGAAACGACGGATAGCACTGCCGGCAGCGTCCATAATTCAAAGAACAATCCTTTAATAGATTTAAAACAATGTTATACAATTGGCTAGCTCAGTATTCTTTCTACTCCGTGCAAGAATTCTTGAACTATGATCAACTGGCCTAAGTTTGCGTCTAGAATAGGTACAATGATGGTCTAAAGAGTCCGAACTAAGTGCATAACTATTAAGCATGGTTTATACGAAGCCAGTAATGCTGGCGCCAGTCCTACAGACAAGCCAGCGTTGGCCTGGCCCCTGTTGTTCAGACGAGGCCAATGGCATTCAATTCATTCACGGACTTTTCTTCGGGTGTGCACACGTTTGAAGTTAAAAAATAATGAATTCGCGGCAAACTCTGTTGAAAAGGAAATGTATAAAGAACATATCTGCACTATTAAGAGAAGAGTTAATTGATATATTAGAAAAAAAAAAAGCAAAACGACTTTGGACAAGAAAATGGATAAGCGATAGACCTATAACTGGAGCTTCTGCTTTGTTGCTGAAACAACTAAGATTAGAAGATCCTTCTGAGTACAGGTTGGCGTTGCGGGTTACTGCTGAAAACTTTGATGAGTTACTTTCACTTATACAGAGCTCGATTCAGCGCCAAGACACTCTGATGAGAGATGCATTACCAGCAAAAATAAAACTAGAAGTAACATTATCGTTCTTAGCAACTGGAATGAGTTATCGAAGCCTGAGTCATTTTTACCGTGTTTCCAAACCATCTATATCACAATTCATACCAGAAGTTTGTCGAGCAATTTTTGAAGCATTAAAACAGTTTATTAAGGTAAGTGTTTATTTATTTACTTAAAGTTGAAATAATTAGGCACACATTGTTTCAAAATACAACAAACATGTTATATTAAGCGTTATGGAAGGCTAGTTGAATGACATCACTGTTTTCTACGCTTTCGCCGTAATTGTTATTACTAAGAGTTTCTGGGGAAAATACACTATAAGTGGTATACTGGGAAGACGAAGAAGAACATGTCGATGGAATGGGCTCCGGAGTAGGACAGATTGTAGGTGTTGGCAGAGAGTATTGGGGTACTGTGTAGTTCGGAAGAACTTGTGTAGAATTCCAATTAGTAGACAGCGTATTTTGAGATTGCTGAACCGATTGTTGCATTTGATAAGAATTCTTGGTTCGTATATCTTTAAGCCTGGATTGAGTCAATATACTCTGAATCTTTTCCTTAGCAATGACTGCCTGTTCCTCTGTCAATTTTTTTAATTGTGCCGAGACGCTTTTTCCAAATATATCTAGTTCTGTTTCTTCGTTGCATGTGTTGTCGTTAATGTTTCTTAAGTCATTTATCATGTTAGATATTTGTGATATCTTGCTCCGTTTAGGTTTTGTGGGCGGGGTAAGTCGTGGTGTCTCTTCTGCAATCTCATTTTCTAACCCATTTTCATCAGAGCGTGGAACCGACGATGGTCCTTGTTCATTGCTATTCGATGATCCTGGTACATTGCTATTTGGGGTATCCTTGTTATCCTGTAATTAAACAACATAAAATAATGTAATTGTAATGTTATAGTATTTTTGTGCAACTTTAATTACTATCCTTTTTTACAGGTGCCAAATTCAGAAGAATGGAAAATAATCGAAAGGGGTTTTAAAACACGATGGAATTTCCCCTTATGTTATGGTTCTATAGACGGAAAACATGTGACAATTAAAGCTCCTCCTAAAAGTGGAAGTTTATACTTCAATTATAAAAAAACAAGCAGCGTCGTATTGTTAGCTATTGCCGATCACGACTACTGTTTTTCGTACATAGATGTCGGCGCGTGTGGTAGCGCATCTGATGGAGGAGTTTTTAAGAATAGTTCGATTTACCAAGACCTGGAAAATAACTTATTACCTGACAACGGAGTCATTGTGGGAGATGCGGCATTTCCACTAAAGACTTACTTAATGAAGCCGTACCCAGGTGTTAACCTCAGTACAGAACAAAAAGTTTTTAACTATAGGTTATCTCGGGCAAGACGCATAATCGAAAATGTATTTGGAATCTTAGTTAGTAGATTCCGGGTATTAGAAAAGCCAATACTAACTAACTTGGAAACAGTAGATGCAATCGTTTGTGCTTGTTGTGCCCTTCATAATTGGCTACGAAAGAAATCAAAGTCTTACATAACCGCTACTTGTGTTGATAGGGAAGATGAACAGGGAAATTATCTGCCCGGTTCATGGAGGAGCCAAATACATGCCCTACAGAGTATTGGCAATCAAGGTAGCAATCATTCAGCAGAAATAGCAAGAGAGAAAAGAGAAGTTTTGAAAAATTTGTTCATGAACGCAGGAAGTGTTCCTTGGCAATTAAATAGCATACATTAACAATCGACTTCTAAAATCAACATTGAAACGGACATTTATACATACAAACATACATACTTGCAGATCAAATAAATGACCTTCTTTTTTTGTAGTATGCATACCTAGTTGTGTGACAAAACTAGTGTCTGTAAGTGGCTTTATAATTTTGCTTATAATATGTAATTTTGGTAAAAAATAATGTAAGAAACCGGCTTTACAAACGAATCATATTCATCAAACCATTTTGCCTTTGGCTTATAAACGCTCCCCCCAGCCCCAGATCTTGTAGATTTTTCGATTTTGTCGATTTCCAAGTAGTACGTATTTCGAATACTTTTGATTTTTGCTTTCAGTTCATCGATAGTCAGTCCTTCTATATTCATTCCTTCTCGAAGTTGTTCCAGTGCTGAAGCGCGCATTTCTTTATTGCTGTATGCATCACAACGCTTATCCCACAAGCATTCGTGCTCTCTATAAAGTTGTACGAATTTTAAAGTATCGTCTTCGTTGAATTTTCTCGGCATTTTGTCGCAGAAATTCCAAACAAAAACAAAGACGCACACACCCTACGGACATTCGCCAGTGACTGGCGTGATGCGTCTACACGTGTCCGCAACGCTGGCGCGGGGGTCGAGGGGTATGCGGGCGGAGGTCACTGGCTTAAAAAATAGGCCGGCGCTCTATTCTCGCCAGCGTTGGCAGCCAGCGCTGGCTTGGCTTGAAAAACTGTTTACACAAGGCAAATACCAAGCCAGCGCTGGCTGCCAGTGAGACTGGCAGCCAGCGATGGCCTCGTGTAAATTATGCTTTATAACTACAATGTATTAGAAAGAAAGTGCAATGTTAAACACATTTTTGACATTATACATTATTGACATTATAAATATATAATGAGTATCTTAAATTCAATTAATTATTCTCTTCGCTATGTTAATATTTGCATGCTTTTGTAAATGGCTGAATCAGGAGATCATGTATAATTGTTACTAATACCTACAATATTGTTTACCCTGTTCAAAAGCAAATAAATGATTACTGATTACTTACTGATTACTAAGCTCCGTTCGCGTGCAGGTGTCAGGGCAGGAAGGGCTGGATATGAGGTGGGCCATAGTCTGTGGGGAAACACCGCATTCACACTGGTGGTCAGACCCGTTTATGTAACCCCACTTGAACAGGTTGTCTTTACTACGGCCGACCTCAGTTCGGAGTCTATTTAAACACCTCCAAATTGGCCTGGGCAGCTCTTGGCGGCCTGGAGGGAGGCTCTCCATAAGAAAAAAAAAATTCTTTATTTGATTACAATTTAGTGGTATACAAACGAATGAGTCCCTGACTCCCAAAGTCGGAAAACCGTGTATTGGGAGACAGTTTCTTCCCCTGTTGCAATAGGTATAAATCAACTAAATTAATTAATTAGGTACGTACATGATTTATTAATATTCTTAATATGCTAGTATTTAGGTACTTAAAAATAGTAGCAACATTCCGAAATATATAGTTAACAAATGTATCATATCATCAAACATATCATTATTAATTTATTATTATCATTTAAGATTCATAAAAAGAACAATTCAATATTTTAAAACATTCAAGACAGCAATCGATAATATGTAGGGTAATTTCATAAAATACAGTCGAAATGACCGCCCGCCACAGAAATACCGCCACCGCGCTGCAAGCCATTATGGGCTGTTTGACCCGTATGCGGGTGCAATATTAGAAAAAAGATCGGGTGCGCTCACAGGTCGTCGATGTCGATACAATAGCGAGCGGTCAGCCACTGGTGCAACCACATAAACTTAGAACATAAAATTACGTTATTAGTGGTACTATACTAATTAACTTTTGTAAATAAGAGGGACAAATGGGTCAGGAAGAGTGGTGTTTTCCAGCCAGAGACCGCGTCTAGGTTGAGGAGCCTCACCCTGAATAGGGTCGACACACTTCGGGAAGTTCTTACGGTTCTTGAGCCTTTGTGGCACTGTAGGGTACTCGTACATCGGGTGACGTGTGTCGACTTTCATTTTGGCTCTCTCTATTGAGCTTGCAACGGCCCTGCGGACGTCCGGTGGAGCAATTCCGGCCACTGGGTACAGCATCTGCACCGGTATCGGTTTTATACAGCCAGTGATGATCCGACAAGACAATGATGATTGTTGATCCCATAGTAAAAGTGGTTCAGTTTCATGGCCTAAACGATCCTCTAAAAATATGTAAGGTACCCATTTAAATTGACTCCCTGAATATGAGAATTAAAAAGAGACCACACCATTGGTATAGCCTCATCCCTCTCACCCTTAACGTAAGAGGAAGCCTTTGGCCTGCAGTGGGATCTTACAGACTGTATATTATCTTAGTTACAATTATGAGAAGAAACAATGATCAAGTAGTGAGGCATATACAGGGTGTCTCTTAATATGCTGATGGTTTATACCGGGGAAGATCTGACCATCAAACTGACAAACATTCTCTATGAAACCAACATCGACCTGCTGTTTCATACAAAACTGAAAACCTACTCGACTAAAATGTATGGGACAGCTGATTTCTTTTTCGCGATTTCGATGTCGGCCCCGTAGAGAATGTTGATCAATTTGATGGTATGATCATCTCCTGAAAAAACCTATAGCATAAAAGACAGATAGATCCTAGATCCTGTATAGGCTGATGATGTTATTGATACCTAAATCAAAATGTATCCAAACCCACAAAAATATCTACCATTCCTACAAAAAAAAACCTCCACAAACCCACAACAAATTGCTTAACAGATCAAATCTCTATAAATTTACGTCAGAGATGAATGCGCATGCGTTATTCCGTTCGCGTAACATTCGGATCGGCGCACCATAGATGGCAGCCATCTTGGCTCTATTTGGTCCAGACTGATTTATTGATCGCGAGTGATCTGGATGCGTGGAATAGATCTGATATCAGTGTCTTGGTGTAGTTTTGGTTATGGTCTACTGGGCCTACTTGATTTGTCTCGCTTTGGGGTGCAATAAGGTAAGACTCATCCCTACCTCATTGTACCCCAAAGCGAGACGAATGTCTTGATAGATTCGTTAGGACCTGTACCTACCCAAGTGGCACGAAAACGCTGTATAGCCGCTTTACGGTTTACATGAGTACTGAAAGCTGGAGAAGCTTCGTGCATAACAGAGTTAAAAGCACTGTTACAGCTGCAGCGCTTTAGTACTCTTAGATATTCCGTGCTTTAGTTCACAATTCTGCTTAAAAGCATCATAGTAGCAATTTATATTAGCATTATTAGGGTGAATAATCCTGTTTACGTATCAGCTTGCTATACTAAAAGTAATAGTCATAGGCAAGACACTAAACTGATCATCATAGAAGGTGATTGCGGGAGGTATAAATAGGGTAACGATATTTTTTCGAGTTTTATTTAGTGCGTATTTAGACTTAGGGTCAGCTGACCTTTAAGCTGGCCTTAAAGAGCTCTTTAAGGCTGAATAAAACTTTGGGGTGTGATCCTTAGGCTAAATATACACTAGTGATTTAAAAAGGTAAATATTATCAAGAGTTTTGCAACAATGCCTACCAATATCAACTTGGGTGGTAATGTAAACTCAATAAAATATATTTTGAATAAAATACGAACATCAATCGAAATCGATTGATTTACTGTTGTATTGTGACACTGGCCGCTGCGTTTAATTAAATATCGTCACGCTATGATGCGGTGATCGAATAAACAAAAATATATTGCCTTCAGTTTGACGGAGTCGTAAACAAAAATATGAAGGGCGGCTGCTTCAATATTAATTGACGAAACGACCAAAATGTTAACAGTTAGGTTTAAACTGAAACTAGGAAATCTATTCAGATTATTCATACAGAATGGAGACCACAAACTGGCAAGCGTAGTTTTGGAAGCCCTTCGGCCCCTCGGCACATATTAGTAAAAAGTTTCAACGTCACTTCAAAAAGACAACCTAGGACTGGTTTTAGGGAACGACTGGATGAGGAACGACGAGGATAGAGTTTTCTGAGGAGAGGTCTAGGTTCAGCAGTGGATGATATTCAGAGATACAATATTCCATACATTCAGGCTCGTACATTATACAAGGTATTGACAAATTAACACAAAACTTAATAACCATTTGAACAGATTTGATAACATAACTTATCGTATAAATTTTCATTATACAATAGGTATTCGCGAAATATATTTGTTCTGACCGAAAAGTTGACCAATTTATCGTAACTAACTTTATTTTGGTTGGTCAGACAACTTAATTATGTTAAATTTTTCTTCTCCTTAAGGGTGAAAGAAAGAAAGAAATATATTTATTTGCCAAAATACTTTGTTATAAAAGGGTGTTACAAATTTGTTCAGTAGCTATATTTATCCTGCTTGCAGGCACGCAAATTTAATTTGATTCGATAAAAGAGCTAAAAAAATCTCCAAATGAGCTAGCCCAGTCATTTTACGGTTTGAGCCGGGACTAATTATTGATTGATTTTTTTTTCTGTTTAGTATTTAAGATCCAATTAGAGCCTAGAAATATACCAAAATTTAAAAAAAATGTCACGTCAGCAACACCCCCAAATTTTAAATTTAGAATTTATCTCGTTCTAAAAAACTAACAGTAATTTTTTTTTTTGCCAGCTTTTAAGGTTTAACCATTATACATACTTCAAACATGGTGTTAATATTTTTGTCTACTTACAAGGCTTTGAAAAATACATTATTATTTTCTAATAAAAACAATAAATCTAAAACTAGGGAACAGATACCAGACTTGGAGGACTTACATATCTTATTTTTTAAATTTCAATGCATATTTATTGCTCAAAAATAGTTTATATTGTTAAATCTAATTAAAATGAGTGCATTGGTATTCATATTATTAATTTAAAAGCCTTATGGGAGAAACAATTTTGATTAGTATGTGGCGTAGCATTTTTTAAATATGTTTTCAGATAGTCTTTTTGTCAGTTTGTAAATGGTGCCGGTTAAAGTTCAATTCATAATTACTCCCCACCCCTCCTAACAATACTCCGTAAAATGACTGGGCTAAGCGTAATTTTGTCGCGTATTTTGAGTCCGTTTCATATAAAATCCGGGAATGCATTGTCTATGACCTCAGCCTTTATATGAAACAGACTAAAAATACGCAACTCACAATTCAAAATATTACGCTCGTTTGGCTTCACCCTAAAAGTAAAAAAAACATCTTCATTCAAAGGAACAATCTCAAAAGCGCCAAGCGAACGCAACCAATCTAAGTTTGGTTTGCAGCTTTTTTCAACCACTGCTAATATGTTACCCTGATACGGCGCAATGATATGTAATATATGTAAGCCACACATTTATGTCATACCCTGACCATAAGTTTAAGTGTAATTGAAACATGTATCTTATATGTAAGGCGTTTAGAGCTAGGCGTGGCGGCCATTTGAATATTTGTTGAGTTGTGGAGCAATTTGTCGTTTGTAATTAACTTTCCTGTTTGTGTTTGTCGGTTAATAGTTTATAGAGAATAGTTTATTTACACTATTGAAGATACTTAATAAATAAAAAGGTTAAGATATGGTATTTGATCCTGGCTTACAGGAGTTACAGCGGTGAGAATTGTGGTGGGCCTATGCCCGATAAAAAAAAAAGATATGGTATTTAAATGTATCTGACTCCAAATGACCGATATTTGGATTTTTTGTCTGTCTGTCGGTTTGTTGCATCACGCAAAAACTACTGGATCGATTTTGATGAATCATTTTGTGTTTGAATGCTCCCAAGTAGACTTAAAAACTGGTATAGATTTTATCTCGCTACAATGATGGGAACCGGTGTGATCAAAGTTACGGACAAAAGGTCGTATTAAACGTATTTATAGATTAATATTTGCGTTAATTAGCATAGCATAGCATATGCTCACGTCTATATTCCCCGAGGGGGTAGTCAGAGATATTCTGAAACCTCAGAACATCCACGTATCACTAGTAGTACCGAAACTTTGTCCAGTGTGACGGGGAGTGAGCCCGTCGCCACTTGTAATGGACAGTAGGTACAATACATGCCTCGAAATTGAATCATGCAGGTTTCTTCACGATGTTTGCCTTCACCGAAAAAGCCAGTGGTGTTACAAGCCTGGGTGGTGCGTTAATTATAATAAAAAAAAATCTTTATTTGATTACAATTTAGAGGTAGACAAATGATTGAGTCCCTGACTACCAAAGTCCGAAAAACGTGTATTGGGAGGCAAAGAAAAAATTGAAAGATTATCGTGGTGTGGACATTTGATACTCATACAGAGAGACGAGAGTCATATGTGACGAGTGGCTGTGGAGTTAGACCGATGAATATATGGATGGATTGTGTAAAAGATGATTTGTGTAACAAAGCAGTGAGTGAAGAGTCATCATCATCATCATCATTTCAGCCGATGGACGTCCACTGCTGGACATACGCCTCTCCCAAGGATCGCCATAACGATCGGTCCTGCGCTGCCCTCATCCAACGGGTTCCCGCCGCCTTCACAAGGTCGTCGGTCCACCGTGTGCGGGCCCTACCCACGCTGCGCTGAGTGAAG
The DNA here is from genome assembly GCA_927399405.1 of Agonopterix arenella. Lineage (NCBI taxonomy): Eukaryota > Metazoa > Arthropoda > Insecta > Lepidoptera > Depressariidae > Agonopterix > Agonopterix arenella. The sequence continues at coordinate 17,165,955 of OV656701.1, forward strand.
AGTCTGACAAAAGAATTGATATAGTAGCACCACAGAAAGTCTCGCCCATGGTGTCCGGCGTCGAATAGCACCAAATCAGTCCGGTGTCGTAAGAGGTGACTAATTCCTTCAGGCGTCTCACACATCTTTGACGCCCAAACCGTGTGGCTGCCGGTTACAGCCACTGCATCTGACCCTACCTCTGATCGTATCGGTCTCCAGTTCCATCAGACATAGAGGAGGGTAAGGACGAGAGAGTGCATCTGTGTTTAGCGCGTACACTTATTCACTTCAAAATGTCCTGCGTACCTGACTGGTTTTCTAAAAAGATTTAGGTCCGCAACATACATACGGAATAAATCTGATTTGGAATTGGTTCCGGATGGAGAGTTGCCGCTTTCAGAGACTTTTTCACTAGATCTAGTGATTTTTTTTTGTCTTAGGTGGCATATTTTAAAGTGAATTTTGAGCGTAGGCGTTGATGGAACGATACCGTATCGTGACGGTGCAGTTGCGACGTCATTGCGGTATAGTTGCGAAAACGCCTACGCTCAAAAACCGCTTGTGTGATAATGGTTCATGCCATTTTGTATGCAGAGTATGTCTAATGTTTAAACTATCTATAGTATTTGGATATAGTTGCATAATATTGAAATACAATTTACAAATCATGATCGTAATAACATAACCTCATCACATAACAGTTTCAATAAATACTTAAAAATGCAATTGTCATTCTTTTCGCGATTCATACATTTTTATTTTAGGCATTTTTTAAACAGCATTCTAGTATTTTTTTGTAACCATAGTTGACAACACTGAATCCTGAATTAGGATTCCAGATTGCAATTCCGTCTGCGTTTGGCGGTCCTAAAAGTCGCCGTAGTCAAAACTAACTAGGAATCCATCACCACAGAATAAATACTAGTACATAGTATTAGTAGTAAGAAATGGATATTATTGTTACCATATCTCATATAGCATGAATTGTATGTGACGTAAAATAAATATAAAACTACTTAAGAGCTACCAGGATACGGCAAATTTTGCAACAAAAAAAAAGATGCGAAAATTATGATTCAAGTAAAGGACTTTATATGAGCTTCTGACAAGGCTCTTAAAGAAGTACGAAATGAAGTGATCATATCTGAAACTTAAACTTTATAATACTGGATATCATAATGTACAGTCGTAAAAACAAATTGTTGCGCTTAAGGGTAGGATAATTTTATTTATTAAATTATGTTTTAAACAAAAATCTTGAAGAATTCACTTGTAAAGTATCAAAAAACGCAAAAGGACAGAAGTAGCATAGATATATTTTCGCCATCTAGAAAATTTCATCATTTTTTGGCTACTGTCAAAATTATTTTCTTATGTTATGTTATGGTTAACTTTCTTCGATTAGCGAAGTTTTAGAAGATTCTACTAAAGTCAGTTTAATAATATTTTAATGATATACTGTAATAATTAATTTGATAATTGCATGTTCAGAAGAACATTTTGCTGTCCTATTAAAATGTATAGATAGTTAGATGACTAAATTTGTAAACGCATTGACCTTAAAATTTGCACGTCGCCATGTGTGGCATACTATGTCTTGCTCCATGTTATATATTTAAGATCCTAATGTACCATATTCTGGCAAATAAATAAATCTATCTATCTATCAATTTTATAGGTAAGTATAGGTTTTTTTTATGCCTTCTACAGATTTTTTTTTAATTTTTTTTTAGATACATGAAACCATGGCCCACTGGCCATAATTGTACTTCACTATGCAGGCCCAAGTTAATCATCATATGATCAACATATTGTTAGCTTGTTTATTTTTTAGTTAAAAATAATTAAGGATCTGAACCTTAAAACTTCAGAAGCGGTACCTAAAATACATCAAAAACGTTTAGTTCACCATTCCCCTTATAAGCTTCATCTTTATTAGTACTCAAAAGCTCGTAAACTTACCCGAATTATTCATTTAATTACATTTTATATTATTTTTTGACGTTAACAATGCAGTTGACCACACCTGCCAATTCCATCTTGTGTTAGCTGTCAATATTTTTGAACGAGAACGAACCGACTCCCGTCTCCCGTCACTTACGGCTCGGCTAATGGCGCGTGCGCACGTGTAGTGATTATTGAATGATTGTAACCGAATTTACTTATACAAATAAATCGTTAAAGGATTACCAGAGGTTTTAAATTTTACATATCAGAAGTGGTAAGACCGTTCGAGAAAAGCCCGAGGTATGTAATTACACTTTATCTCAATTACAATTACAAGTCATGCGTGAAATCGATACTGTTGACCATTCAACCATTTATCTAAGCGGATAACCAAGACGAGGTACCTACCTACTATAATACTGTAACTTGTTTACAATTTGTTTACAACTTGTTTACATAAACTTTTTCTTGTCGCCACTACTACCGTATGACAATGCTTTGGTTAGATACCTGTAGTGCTATTTTAGCATAACATAGCACATGCTCACAACTTTATCCCCAGAGAGGGTGGTCAGAGATTAACCTTGTCCTAAATATAAATTACATCTGAATCACACCGATCTTTTCATGTCCTAAATAAGACATGACGACTTAAATGTGTAGGTCCTAGTGTGTGTTGAAGTATTATTATCATGAAACCAAGTGGAGCTTAGTTTTTATTTTGCTTGTGACATTACTAACATAGATAATGATGCGAAATCACAATAAATTAAACTATACCTTATATTAATGCGAATAAAGTATGCAATTCACACTTACATAGATATTGAAGTTATTCGTTAGGAAATAAAATTTAAACAAAAGTCGTGTAAAATTTTTAGAATAATTAGTTACCTTTTGTGTTTCTGTTTTATTTCAACTACCTACCTAATGAAATCAATTTTCTGTCTCCTCCTACTAATGTTCCTTTTATTACTAACTGTTTATTTAACGAGTATAGTCTCGACCTGTCGTCACTGATTATGTCGGATAGATCGAGGTTTACGCCTCCTTTAACCAAAACTGTTAAGAATCATGTGAGGTCTAGAAGTCGCATTCGTGATGATCACAATAGACGGCACAAACGTTCACGATCACATACTAGGACGACTAGATCCAAAAATAAGAGGGATACCTACCGTAGTAGATCACGTCGAAGGTATATTGACTCGAGTGCAGTGTCGGGTGACTCATCGGATAGTGACAGATGCGTTCGAAGTCGACGTCGCCGCCGCCGGCATAGGACTAGACCACACCAGCGAAGCGATTCTAGGCATCGATACCAATCAACGAGTCCCTATCGCAGTAATACTACAGACGAATCCGATGCCCAAAAGCCTGTCATCTAGTTGTAGTGAGACAGAAAGGCGGTCACGTCCGAGAACACGAATTAGTAAGAAGAAGCGTAAGCGTCAACGACGCAGCAGTTCCTCGAGATCTGTAGCTAGGAAAAGACATAGGTCACGCACACCATCAAGTATAGATGAGGACAGTTTTTTCAAGAAGTTTACTAAATTTATCGATAGAAAGGGCTCTGGGACTTTTGAGGGTGCTCAGAATGTTGTACCAGATTTTGACCCGGATGCAAATACGCAGTCGGCAGCAGAATGGTTGCGCAAAGTTAACCAAACTGCCTTTATCTACGGTTGGAGTAATAAACAAACTGTATATTATGCAATACCTAAACTAGCTGGCTACGCTAAAAAGTGGTACCAGAGTCTAAGCTCGGTAAACCTAAACTGGAGACAATGGCAACGGAGAATAATGAAAACATTTCCAGATGATCGTAACTACGCCGATAGGTTATATGAAATGCTAGAGCGAAAGAGCAAACGAGACGAAAGTTTGGAAGAATATTATCACGATAAGGCCAGGCTTGTAAAAATGTGTGGAATTACGAGAAGAGATGCAGTTGACTGCATTATTAACGGAATATTCGACCATTCTGTTCGACTAAATGCTCAAGGATCGAATTTTAAACAACCAATCCAGTTACTAAAATATTTACGACGCATAACTAAAAAGACTAATAATATAATAAGAAAACCTATTCAGACGTCACATCCTAGTGGTATAGAAATAAAGACCGATAGATCTAATCGGACAGGAACTGCTTCGGCATCCACATCTGGTTTGAGAACACCCGGCACCCGAGTTAGGGCGTCCATTCGATGCTACAATTGCTCAGAGTTGGGCCACACTGCTAATGTTTGTTCCAAACCTGTCAAAAAGTGCGATAAATGCTCGCGGCTTGGGCATGAAGCCCACCAGTGCCAGCAGTCCTTTAACAAACTTAAACATCTGGCTATAGAGGATAAGAAACCTGAGACGCCTCCATCAGATATAAAGCAAGTACAGCAATTAGTAAATGATAAACAGAACGGCAAGTATTTTAAAACTATTAAGCTAAATGGTACAGTCAGATCAGCTTATATTGATTTCGGTAGTCAGTGTACGCTGGTCAAAGATAGTATAGCTAAAGAAACCGGTGTTGTATATGAGAAGACAGGCCTTCCAGTATTGAAAGGTTTTGCGTTTGGTAGCGTAGTGCCTTTAGGTCGTGTGATTGTTAGTATCGAGGTGGACGCGGTCAAAGCAGATGTGAATGCTTACGTGGTTGACGATCAATTTATAAATACAGACGTCTTTATAGGGCAGTCGCTTACAGAACTGCCGTCCGTGACTGTTTATAAGACCAGTTCCCAATTAGTTTTATATTGCGACGATTCCAAGATACAGCGCGTGAATGTTTTAAGCGCTACCGATACTACATTAGAGGGTTTAACAAATATCGCTGTTACTACAGAATCCAATTACACGGGCCTGCTTTTTGTACCTGGAAATTTGTGTATGAAAAATAACGGTGAATTTAGTACCCTACAGGGTGTATATGAGTTGAAAGATGGGAAAGGACACATTTTAATATTAAACTTGACAGGCAAACATTTAACATTTCCTAAAAACAAAATTGTTTCTCGGGCTATAAAATTACCAGATGCTGAAAAATTTAAAAGGGAGTATTCTGAAGTAACTGTCAAATCTATAAGTTCAGAAAATACGACTGTTGTGAATAATGAATTACCGAACATAACAATTGAAATGTTAAACGTTGGCCCCAAAGTATCAAAAGAACAAAAAGAAAAGCTGTTGTTACTTTTAAACAAGTACCGTAGCACTTTCGCTTTGAATCTTCATGAATTAGGTTTAACCAATATTACGGAGATGACGATACGTCTGAACGATGATACTCCTGTCACCTACAAGCCATATCGGTTACCTTATAGCGAGCGAGCGGTCGTGAGGGAACTAGTCGGTGAACTAATGGCAAATGGTATAGTCACTGAGTCTCAGTCGGCGTACGCAAGCCATATTGTTCTAGTCAGAAAGAAAAATAAAGAGTATCGATTGTGTGTAGACTACAGGGCTTTGAACCGAAAGACGATAAAAGATAGTTACCCGATGCCAGTCATTGATGACCAACTTGATCGTTTAAGTGGCAAGACTCTGTTCACTAGTCTAGACCTGGCATCTGGTTACCATCAGATACCAGTGTCTGCCTGTTCCCGACATGTTACGGCATTCGTCACTCCAGACGGGCATTACGAGTACACGCGCATGCCGTTTGGACTCGTCAATGCACCGGCTGTTTTTCAAAATATGATAAACAAGGCATTGGGAAATAGACGCTTCGAATTAGCCGTACCCTACTTAGATGACTTACTATCTGCTGCGAGTACTTTTGACGAAGCATTTCACAAGTTAGAGGAGATACTGATGTTGTTATCAAAAGCTGGCCTAACGCTTAACCTTAAGAAGTGTTTTTTCTTCCAATCTGATATTGATTATTTGGGGTATGAGATATCGGAATCAGGTCTTAAGCCAGGTAATAAGAAGACTCAGGCAGTATCCGAATTTCCTACCCCAAGTAATGTCCACCAAGTACGTCAGTTTGTAGGGCTGGCTAGTTTCTTCCGTCGGTTTGTGTATAACTTCGCAACAATTGCTAGGCCGTTAACTATGTTAACCAAAGCGGACGTAGCTTGGCAGTGGGGTCCGGAACAGGAAGCTGCCTTTGAAGAAATTAAATTAATATTGACTTCAAGGCCTATACTTGCACTGTACGATCCAAAGCTTGAGACAGAAGTTCACTGTGACGCAAGCAAAGTCGGAGTTGGGGGTGTTTTACTTCAGAGACAAAGTGAAAAAGCGCCTCTGCGTCCAGTCGCCTACTTTAGTCGACAAACTAGGCGTGAGGAAGAGTTCTGGCATTCCTATGAACTGGAAACTATGGCGGTGGTACTTTCGTTACAAAAATTTCGCGTGTATCTTATTGGTTTACAGTTTAAAGTAGTGACTGATTGCAACGCATTGCGGACAACACTTACTAAAAGAGATTTGCTGCCTAAGGTAGCAAGGTGGTGGCTGATGTTGCAAGAATTTAATTTCAGTATTGAATATAAGCCTGGACATAATATGCAACACGTAGATGCGTTGAGCCGCAATCCGGTGCAACCAGCAAGTGATAGGGATGAACTCGAATTATTGCAGATTACGACTAACGATTGGTTACATACGGTGCAAATGACCGACCCTCACCTCAAACAGATACGAGCTATCCTAAATACTAGCACCGATGATATAAAGGATATTACGGAAAATTATCTTGTTCGTGACGATAAGTTATATAGACGAGTAGGGCAAAAGCTCAAGTGGGTTGTGCCGCGAGGCGCTCGTTGGCGCATATGTCAACTAAGTCATGACGAAGCGGGTCATTTCTCAGTTGAAAAGACATTAGAAAAAATTAGTTCTGATTATTGGTTTCCCAAAATGAACCGCTTCGTCAAGAAATATGTAGCTTCGTGTATGAACTGTGCCTATAATAAGGAAGTTGCGGGAAAGAAAACGGGATATCTGCACCCTATTCCTAAAGTACCGTCTATCTTTCACACAGTGCATATGGACCATCTAGGACCGTTCATTAAAAGTAAAAGGGGCAATACATATATTTTGGGGGTTATAGATGGGTTCAGCAAATTTATATTCATTAGGCCGGTGAAGAATACGAAGTCTAAAACAACGATAAAAGTTTTAGATGATATTTTTGCCACATATGGTTACCCTAAGATTATAATTTCGGATCAAGGCACTAGTTTCACCTCTAATGAATTTAAAAACTTCGCTAAATCGATCGGTGTAAAACACGTGTACAACGCGGTGTCTACCCCTCGTGCTAATGGGCAAATTGAGCGGTACAATAGGACCATCTTGAACTCACTAGCTGCCATGAATCACGGTTTAGACGAAAAGGATTGGGACACAAATTTGTGAAAATTACAGTGGAGTGATAAATAAATATAATACTTATAAACACTAAATTGAAACAATTGGTACAAATTTATAATTTATAAATAATGGAATAATTATGAATTAGAATTTAAAGGGTATCAATAGTAAATTTATTAATAGGCAACAAAATAGAATCATAAACATTCCATTACTCATCCAAATTTGTTATTTATTAAATTGGGAATTCATTCATGCACAAAGCATAATGTGAATCATAATGAGTTAATGACTTTATTCCTAATATATAAAATTGTGAATTCAAAACTAATTCTTGAAATAAGTAAAAAAAAAAAAAAAAAAAAAGAAGAAAAAAAAATATATATATGTTTCAGTAGTTCACTTCGTGATTAGTCGTTAGGAGGTAACTAGTGTTTTTGATACCTCATTGAATTTATTACTTAATTATTGTCAATTAACTTTTTATTCATTATTAAGTGATTTCTTATTGTGAGATTTTAGTATCTTTTTAGGCTGAAAGTATATTTGCTATCGTTATTTTTTTTTGTACCTGAATAGTATAATTTATGTGTATGGGGTCATACCCCACTTAGAATGGCCGAGTCGTTAGGAATGGGGACATTCCTTAAACAGAATGGCCGCCTGTTAGCTGTCAATATTTTTGAACGAGAACGAACCGACTCCCGTCTCCCGTCACTTACGGCTCGGCTAATGGCGCGTGCGCACGTGTAGTGATTATTGAATGATTGTAACCGAATTTACTTATACAAATAAATCGTTAAAGGATTACCAGAGGTTTTAAATTTTACACTTGTGTCAATATTTTATTGTTTTTTTAAAATGACATCTTTTTTTAAATCATTTATGTATTGTATTGTACCCGGATCTTAAGATATTATGAGATGTTCTGCAAATATATCTATGTATGAGATATATTTTTTGAGCGATGGGATTGTTTATTTTTTGTTAATTATATATGATTAGGTCTATTTAAAATAATATTTAAAAAAAAAATCATTCTAAGATATTTCTGTGTTAGTCTCACAGAGAAAATCATTTAGTTTGAGGGCCTTATCATTCCCTTAAAATAGCGTATAATTTTTGCATTAGTTTAGTTATTAAGATTCTGTATGTGCGTATATCAAACATACATACATATTCTCATGCCTGTCTCCTTTTGAGGTCGATTGAAACAACAGGACGCCGATAGCGCTAATCTGAAACATCGACGTTAAATCCTTATTCAATTTCAGTTATAATAAAATTGTAAGCCTGTTTCTATTCAAATGTGTTGAATTCCGTATCGCGCTAAACTTTAATTATTTACTGTCAGATTGACAGCCTAAAGCATCTGAGCGATCTGTCAAACGACTGGTTTGAGCTGTCAAATGATTAGCGCGATGAACGAAAAACCAAATATGTAAAAGTTCTCATTCGCATGCGGGCTGTTTAAAGTGGAGTCTTTAGCGCGATCGGTCTCCTAAACGTCAACAACTGCTATGACCCTAACAAACATTTACGTGCGGATAAATGGAGCGTTATACAATCTGTCCCACCCGATATTTGCTGACACATTCGTAACTCATACTTAAGCTAAAGCAAAACAACCTGTTCTAAAGTCAAACTTAAAACCAATTTCAACTTGAACTAGACCTCTGTTCCCACACCACCTATTACAGTCTGGGTGATCACTAAATCTTATTTGAATTGCCTTTTAACACGCTATAGGCCAAACAGTTCAATTTAGAATTAGTCGTTCTTGTAACTGAATGGGTACAGTTAAGTTGTGATTATTGAAGGTCAGAGTTCTAGATGGGTTTTGTAAGGTCTTGGGTTAGCGTATGTAATATATGATTACGACTATTTTCACTGAGATGATGTACTGAACCGAACTTGTGGCGCGCTCTGGGCAATAAGCTCATACGCTGATTGGTAAATCTCTTCTCGACGATGGCAAGTCAAACTCAGTGACATGCTGTTGAATCGATTGAAGAAGAATCACTAAGTGGGCAGAGCTACAGGGTAACCCTTTTAAAGTAGTCCAAAATATATGATCACACTCCGGCGTTCGGTTCTTGGCCTGTATCTCTAAGTTCTTCGGAATTTATATACGGTTGTATTTATTATTTACTAGCTCGGCGCTGAAGAAAACTATCGTGAGGAAACCTGCATTCCCGAGAATGAATAGAAAATACCATAAGTTCGGAGGTATGCGTAAAATATGGGTGAGCTTGGGGCGAACAAAAAGGACCAGCACTGCTGGTCTCAGTGTTACATAACGACCCTTATATTCACAGTCATAAATATAAAAATTTACGCAATGAAATACATTTCACCAAAATATTTCAAAGAGCGAAACAATCTGCAACTAAACACAAAATCAATCAATTATTCGTTATTGCACACCAAAAATACAAACATGCAGAACTTCTAAACTGTTGGATTTTGCGGAACTGATTTTGGTTCCAAATGAGTGCTTCATTGCCATGACCACTATACAGGGTGTAAGTGACAGCCTAGCAAATACTGAAACGGTGATCTCAGACCATCAAACTGCACAACTTTCACTATGGAGCCTACCTCAGGAAACGCGAAAAAAAATCACCTGTCCCATACATTTGAGTCGGGTAGATACAGCAATTTTGTAAGGGCACGCTAATTTTTTTTTCGCCTTTCCTGATGTAGGCTCCATAGTGAAAGTTGTTCAGTTTGATGGTCTGAGTTCACCGTTACAGTATTTGCTAGGCTGTCACTTACACCCTGTATAATATTTGTTTAGTTCACCGTAAATAGGCCTGGGTGCTTACATAATACTTTTTATAACTTCCACATCAGGTAGCAGTGCTGGGGTGAACAAAGTCCACATCACATTCACACAGGATGGGAATGGGGACAAGCAGGCTAAAGGCATATGACCCTTACGATGTTTTCCTTTACCGAAAATCTAGGTGGTATTACAGTGGTCCTAAGATCAAATAAAAACTCTAAAATCCATCATGTACTTACATCTTGGGCGACGTTTTTTCTACAATAAAGGGTCCTTTTTTAAAATATGCTGACAGTTCTTTAGGAAGATGATCAGACTATTAAACTGGACAATTTTATCTATGGGACCAATGACGAAAACGCAAAAAGCCAGTACGGTATTTTACGTCGTGGTTACCATAGAGAAAGTAGTTTAGTTTGTAGGTCTGACATCCCCTCAAAAAACCATCAACATTATTAAGAAGGACCCTGTACAGGGGGGGGGGGGGGGGGTTCAACTTAATATGCCGACAGTTTTTTAAGAGGATGATCAGACCATCGAACTGAACAACTTTCTTTTTCTAAAGCTTGTGTTAGTAACAAAAAACAAACATTTTATTCGTGATTTCGATGTTGGTGCCATAGAAAATATTGTTCGGTTTAACGGTCTGATCATTCCCTCAAAAAACCACCAGCATAATAAGGAGGATCCTATAATAGTATCATTAATCATTATGCATACGAAACCAAGGATGTAATTTTGAATTTTATTTTCGAAAAATAGGTGCTCCCAGTGGGTGCACGTGTCGATTTTAATGGCCATGAAACAATTATTATTATTTAAGTATCTGTCGGAAACTAAAAAATGTAATGCTATTTTGCATGTTGTATAAATAATAAAGTGATTTATTTCATTACGAATTAATTCATTTAAGTCTATTACTATTATACAGTGCGGTATTTGGGACGTGAAGATACTGCGTAGCTTCCCGAACGCTGCCCAGCCGAGTTGGATTCGACGGTTGATCTCTTTCTCGAAGTTGAACCTACCTAACTGAACAGTTTGTTCTTAGTAGATGAAATACTAGCTACTTATCTCCACTTGATAACATGCCATAACATCCTGTAATCCTAATATGTTTAAATTGAATCTTACTAAAATTATAACAAGGTGGAAAGTTGCTAGTTATATCAAAATTTCAAACCATACTGAAAGTTCGTGAGTTTATGCAAATTATGTACTAATTTTTTGGTTTATTCAGTGTAGCTACTATAAAAAATTTTATAAGTATCATATTACCATTTTTCGGACCATTTATTTCAAGAATGAGTAAAAGAATGTACTTTGTTCTTGAGAGCAAATTTTCTCATGTTATAAATTAATTTGGACCACAGGGAAAGAAGGCAAATATTTAAAAAATTTGCTCAAAAATCGTAAACAAATTAGCTCACAAAATGAGTATTATTAACGAAGTCTAAATGGATTTGAATGTGGGTTTGAAAATACTGGAATAGTTAAATCACTTGCTACATTTCAATCCGGGTTTTAAATATTATTGATTTTCAAACATGTTACAGCCATGTTGTGCTATTTCGAATCAAATTAAAGATTGAAGATTTGTCCCGCCCGAGACAAATTTTTCAATCTTTAATTTGATTCAATTCAGGTGACCAAACTAAACAACTTTTACTATGGGGCAAACCTGAAATAGCAAAAATAGAAATTGAGTACGCATTTGCAGTTTAATATAGAACAGCTGATTTCATTTAATTTAATTCATTTTTATAAACCTCCCCGAGACCCTCTTTTTTTTACGTTTTTTATCGTTTTTATTTTTTTGGGGTTGACTTCATATTTAAAGCTGTTCAATTTGAGGTTAGAATTTAACACCTTGTTAGAAGGTATTAGAATCCACCTTATCCGATCCTTAAGGGAAGACATATGTCCAGCTGTGCACGTCTATCCCTTGAGATGATGATGATGATTTAATATTTTGTTAAAGTATCCCTGTGGTCAGAGGTTATACCCAAAACAGGAACGAGTGGAAGAGTAAGTAAGGGAGAGGCCTTTGCTCAGCAGTGGGATGATAAAGGCTAATAAAAAAATCCCTATGTGGAGCGAAGAGAGACTGCACAATTATAAGTGACATAAAATACAAACTAGAAATTGCTATTACGAATATCGATACCAAAGTGTCTAGCGCACGCTTTCCCACGATATCGTACTATTAAACATTCAAACAGTAGTCACGACGCAACGAAAGCGCCCCCGGGCTGCGCGGGCGCACCTCACGCCCGTTCTACGCTTAATTGATGTTGCGATTGAGATATTTTATACATTTCACTTAGTTGTGTTATAAATTGTTGTGAGTTAGAGAGCGGAAAGAAATATTGGTTGGGTTGGTATTTTCTGCACTATTATAAAACTGTAACAGAAGTGTGTCTTGTCTATGCTTACATTAAATCTATGTTTAGGTTGTCCCTGATTACAACTTACCGATTTTTGATCTCTTTTTTTGTTAGAGTCGAGCGTCATGCAAAAACTACTGGACCAATTTTGATGAAACTTTTTTGCATTTGGAAGCTTAAACCCAGCCAGTATTTAATAAAATACAGTGTTGTGTGGTTATTGGCTTCGTATTTTACACCCCATCATTAATTGTGGGGATGTGAAGGCGCCTAAGGGATAGGTTTTTGCAGTGTTTTTTGAACTCTTATTCGAAAGATACCGATCTGCTGATTGATTTTCGAAGGTCCAGAAATATTTTTCGTTTTTCTTCCATGTTTCTCAGGGAAACTTGTTTAGTTTCATTATCTGAATACCCCCTTAACATTTTTCTGCTATAGAAAAACTTGTGGTGTATTCCAGGTCCTAAGATAGACAGATATTTCGTTTTTATAATTCTTTTTTATTATAAACGTAGTTTCAATAATTACTTCATCTTATTATTACCTCTGTCACACAGCCTCACGCAAACCTTTAAAGTAGGAACCTTGATACATACAAAATATTTAATACGAGCGTTAACCCGCGACTTCGTCCGCACAAATTATATACCAGATTTTAAGTCAGATCATAAGCTATCAAACAAAAAAAGTTTCATCAAAATCGGTTCAGTAGTTTTTGCGTGATACTCGTTCAAACAAACAAACACACAAACAAAAAGACAGACAAAAAATCCAAAAATTGGTGAAATGGAATCAGGGACACCTAAAAACCATGTCGTAACTTTTTTTTTGTTAATATCTTCAATGTACAGAAAAACTTCCTGTTACAGTTTTATAATAGTATAGATTATGTTATGAAACACAATTGTAATCAAAGAAGAATCAAATAAAGATACAATTAAACATAATAACGCTTGACATCCCATTGCGCCGAATATGCAAATTCAACGGACAAAGTTTCACAATCGAAAATTACGTGTAGAATATTTATGGCTCAATTTTGTCTTGGAGACAATGCCGCGAATTTCGGTGGCACCGAGCACTGAAGCATTCGAAGTATGAACGCACAGTGTTTCGTGGGAGCAGTCACTGGCCATTTAATTACGGAGTCGATTTTTTTTCTTAAACAACCGGTGCATCTCGCTGTATGCGAATGCACATTTGTTATTTACGAGTACTACTTTTTGGGTTGTCACCATGTAAGGATGGAATGATACCGACATTTTGTTCGATGGCAGATAAGATCTTGGAAAGGGCTTTTTTGTTTTAAAACAGTAGCACGAAATTTTGAATTTTTGTTCGTATTTCGTACGTAGGCTAGATGTTATGTAATAAAACGTTTCATATTAACAATAATTATTTATTGTAGTTTCAATTACCTTATTAAAATGCAAAATGCTTATTACAATGTATTTACATTAATAAAAATACTGTATTTATGTATTAATTAAGGCAAATCAAACCTATTAATTAATTTTGCTTGATCTAGCTAATAAATATCGCAACTGATATCATAAATTAATTAAATAGATGTCAAAATTTAAATTAAAAAAAAAAATCTAGGCATAGACAGAACCTTGAATAATTATGTAGATGAATTTTAATTAGAATAAATGAGGCTCCGAATAATTTTGAATAATAGTGACCGATTTGAATCTCATGACAACTGACTCCTATTTTTAGGGCAATGAAATGAATAACTATTAAAAAAAAAATTATATAACATCAAAGCCAAGTTGACGCAGTAATCATTTTCATACATCATTGTCGTGGATAATCGTGAACATAAAACATCTTTATACAACAAGCGATAATTGTTAAAATTAATCGGAATTTACTGCAGGATATTCAAATTATTCGATTTGATTTCAAGTAAGGTAAAAAAAACTTTCCAAGCAATTTAGCTTTCATTCTTAGTACAGGTACGACAGCCTTCATAGCTCGATACCATAAAACAATGAAAACCACAACGATATCACATTAGCCGTACTATTTACTTACTATTTACTTTACTTACAAAATGTTTTGATGTCATTTTTTATTTTGTAAGTTGAATAGTATGTGTAACATTTGAGTTATACCTACTTCTATGCAAGCGCCCACGATTTTATAATCAAAATTAATTAACAAAGTATTAATCTAAAATACGAATCCCTATTGTAATTCCCTTTTTTCGTCAATATTATTTTGAAGATAGGTTGACATAGGTTACACTAACAAATTTCCAGCTAACAGTATGGTACAACATAGCACGAAAATTTAACAAAATTATTTTTTACCGTTTAGTGCAGTTTTTTTTTACAATAAAATCGTTTTACTTAAAAAGTTTTTTTACTTATTTTATTTTTCTTTATAAACTATTTCATTATCATCAGGCTATATACGTCCCACTGCAGGGCACAGGGCTACCCTCAGGGAGAGTGCATGGGCGTTAGTCCACCACGCGTGCCCAATGCGGATTTGTAGACTTCACATATGCTCAGAATTTCTTTTTCAGCGTATTATGCAGGTTTCCTCACGATATGATGGAAAATCCTTCACCATTTGAGATCAGTCGGTATTACTTACCTATACAATCTGTTAATGAATAACCTCATGAACCCCAGCTGATTTATATCGAAATAATTGCATTGAAACAATAATTGCATTATTTTATCAATTCAAATCTAATGTTATTCGTATTTTAATTTTTCATGGAAAAATGATTTCTTATTATTTCAGCAATTAATGAAAGGGCTAGCGTGCTTATGAATATATTTTAAGAATCTTATTTGGTAGTAAGTAGGTTAAGTGCGGTGGTTTGACATCGAGTTCATTAAATTATAAATTAAACTAACAAATTTTGAATAAATTTAACCTATGTTGAAACCCTGATAATTAGATTCTGCTCTCGATTCTAAACAAACTAATTTCTAGTTTTGCGTTTATTCATTAACACGTTGTATAAGTAAGAAAAATTCATTGGTATTGGCATGTCGTCTATGCGGGTTTGAACCTGGACCCCATGAGTGAGTGTACATACCTTTCCGCCACGCACCACCGAAGCTCTACCTATACATACTCTTATATGGGAGGTCCACATTTTATTTTTGTTTTTCGACCCATGTTCCTTAGGAAAAGTTGTTTATTTTCATTGTCTGAATTCACCCTTAAAAGGAAAATCGTTCACTGCCACTATTTTTTACGCTTTACAAATATAATTTTAAATCAAGACCGACTAAAACTTTGTCATTTGAGTCGCTCTTGATTTAACAATAAAAATACCGTTAACGAGTAACCTCCAATGTGACCAAAAGCATATAAATGAAACAAAAAACTTTCAAAAACGCTTTTGAAGCAAAAAATAAAACGACTACATTCTTCCTTACAACTCTCTCTATAAACATATACGAGTATGTAATCGTCGCATCGGCAATCGAATCGTTCGTTTAATCGAGTAAACTCAACTCGCCAACATCGAATGATTTATTGCTGTGACACGTGTTTTTTGTGCCTTCTCGTACGCTTGCGGAAACAATTTCGAATCATTTATGCCGACCGCCCGTTCGCCCGCCAAATATGGAGACGCGATGACCTGCCGTGTTGCCGGTTTTCGGCTGTTTCACCTTAATTTCAGAAAAAATGGACGGGTGATTCGTTTTTCGAAGCTCTTTTTCAAAATGTGAAGATGAGAAATTGATATAGACAGTGTTTTTTGTTTATAATGAGAACTTTCTTTTGGGAATCGATTTTTTTTAAATATGGTATGTTGATAGTCTTTTTGTGTAGCCGCGTGGAAGCCTCATTTTTTACATCCAATTAAGTGCCATCTTCGGACATGCTAAAACATTGTAATTTGACAGTTGTAATTTTACACTAAATCATTAATTTTCACTTTGAATTCTCGTAATTTAAAATCGTGCCAAATATTGTCTACTTCCATAAAACTTTGAAGAAAAATTCCGACTTCGAATAACCGGAGCCGAAAGGTTCTTACGAAACGATATTAATTTTCATGAAGGCAGCGGGCGTGCTCCAATTTTTTTGTGCGATGAAACGGACGCGTCGGCCCACTGTGCTGTAAGTTCGATCCTCATAAACTTTTATAGCGCCTGTCAGTCAGGCAAAACGCTCGCTCCTGAGCAGTTTGTACTGAATTATGACAAGTATGTCCGTTGTTAAGTAGTGTTTAAAAGAGTTGGACTCAGTGAGTCGAATCACATATTACACTTGGATACATTACACATCTTTACGTCAGTTATCATCATAACGTATGATATGTTTTGTCTTCCTGCTTGAATCCGAGGGGAATTCGATTTCGAGGTCAATGTGTTTCAGCTAGTCTTCAGCTGCCGAGGTTAGGTAGGTGTACGTCGGTTATTATTTTATTACCCCAGAAAAAATTTAGACGACTTTCCAATCTATGTAGACACGTTTAGTAAGCAGAAAACTATGACGAGAGATGGACAACCCTATTATGAAGAGGAAGCTTAATTATTTGGTGATGTCTATGGAATAATTTAAAACTCTTTCTTTATTTTGATATCTCATTCAAAGAACTGAGTCACGAAAAGTGTGTATCGCATCCCTATTTTGAATTATGACAAGTATGTCCGCACAGTGGTCAGTTTTGTGCCGTATATGTCCATGTGGATGGTTTATGCTTTTCGTGGGAAGGTAAATTGGTGAAATGCAGAGTACAGTAAAAACGGGTAGAATGGTCTCGCTTGTCAGTTAGTTTGTGGGGACTTGCTACTGATGTCAGCACCCACAAGTTATAACAAAGATGCCAACAGATGGCGATACCGTCGCTCTCGGAAATATGCTCCATACATAGACAACGTTCACCGTGAATACGTAACTCGTAACGTACCACAAATAAGGTTCACAATCGAAGACTTACATCATCATCAGCCACACCAGGGAGATAAGAACTTTCTTTTGGGAGCGGGAAGGTCTGAAGCCTAACAAAAGAGGATAAGCGGTTTGGTGGAAGCGTAGTTAGTGGTCTAATTTAAATCAAAGTATTTTTAACTTACTAAAATGTACCTATGAGGGCGTATCTATAGTTTTTTCTGTCCTATAGTAAAATGCCTCTTCAAGTAATCTATCATTTAGTAATTCTGCTACCAGATTCATCAGCAGGTCAGCTGTTAAACCGTAAAGCATAATATTTATGAATGATGAGTAGCATAAATGTCTGAAAGATTATTAGTATCTAAATGGTTTGGCCATTTAGTGGGTCATTTATTTGTTTGATGTTCTATGAACCTAAGCGGAATTTCTAGTTAGGTTCGAGAGGTAAGATTAGTTTAACATTATTCTGCTAAAAGTATAAAATCATCAATAAGTAACTAATATAAAAAAAAATGCTAAAAGTGAGCATTGATGGCCTTGATGCAATAATTGCTTGCTGGTAGTAGTAAACTGTTCACCAATGCGCTGGAAGACGTTTTCAAGACGCTCAATTGGAAAGGACGAGGCATATGTGTGAAAGGCGAGTACATCTCACACCTGCGTTTTGCCAATGACATCGTCTTCATGGCGGAATCGCTGCAGGACCTCAGTGGCATGCTTAGCGACCTTAATACCGCTTCCCGACGGGTCGGTCTCGGCATGAACTTAGACAAGACGAAAGTCATGCTTAATTCTCATGTCGAGCCAGAGGCGGTTTACGTCGGTGAGGCGGCGCTAGAAGTTGTACAAGACTATGTCTACCTTGGACAGACTATAAGACTAGGTAGAAACAACTTCGACAAAGAGGCCGCTAGGCGCATCCAACTAGGATGGGCTGCTTTCGGGAAACTCCGCCATATATTTTCCTCGGCTCTACCACAATGCCTCAAAACGAAGGTGTTCGATCAGTGCGTCCTGCCAGTAATGACCTATGGTGCGGAAACATGGACCCTGACGATAGGACTAGTTCATAAATTTAAGGTCGCGCAGCGAGCTATGGAGAGAGCTATGCTCGGTGTTTCTCTGAGAGATCACATCAGAAATGAAGTGATACGTCAGAGAACGAAAGTGGTTGACATAGCTCAGAAAATTAGCAAGCTGAAGTGGCAATGGACTGGTCATATCTGCCGAAGAACTGACAACCGGTGGGGTGTCAGGGTTCTGGAGTGGAGACCGCGAACTGGTAGACGTAGTGTGAGACGGGACCCGCTGGACAGACGACCTAAAAAAGGTAGCGGGGAGCGACTGGATGAGGAAGGCCGAGGACAGAGTTTTGTGGCGCGCCTTGGGAGAAGCCTATGTTCAGCAGTAGACGATGATAGGCTGATGATGATGATGATGATGATGAGTAGTAGCAATGTCTCTGGCCACCTCAAAATAGATCATGGTCGTAAGTATGTATATTATTTTGAGATGTAAGCAAACGACATGGATGTGTAAGTCTACAGGGTGTAAGTGACAGCCTAGCAAATACTGAAACAGTGAACTCAGATAATCAAACTGATCAACTTTCACTATGGAGCCTGCCTCAGGGGACGCGAACAAAAATCAGCTGTCCCATACAAAACTGATGTGCCTACCCGACTAAAATGTATGGGACAGGTGATTTTTTTTCGCGTCTCCTGAGGTAGGCTTCATAGTTAAAGTTGTTCAGTTTGATGGTCTGAGTTCACCGTTTCAGTATTTGCTAGGCTGTCACTTACACCCTGTATATCATATAGAGTGTAAAAAAAAACCTGTCGGAGACTTAAACCATCAACCTGGTGCTGGTGCTAGTGCTTTAGACCATCAACCTGGATAACTTTCTCAATGGGACCAATATCTAAATCGGGGAAAAAAAATCAGCTGTCCAATACATTTCTGTCGAGTTATGTTTGCAGTTTTGTATGGAACAGCTGACTTTTTTTCGCGATTTTATGTTGGCTCCATAGTAAAAGTTGTTCAGTTTGATAGTCTGAAGCAACCCTTTAAGGCTCCAACAGGGTTTTTTTTTACACCCTGTATGTTTTCAGGTTTAAATTCTACCCAACCGATTCAAAACGATGACGGTTTGATAGAAAACACGTACACAAGGGTGCGTTTCAACTAAAGAGCGTAAAGCGAATGTTGAACATTGGAATCCTCCAACGAATCCCTAAAACAATTTTGTACTGCTCGCAAACATCGATTGCCCGCTACCTTTAAGAGATCGTCAGTCCATCACCTAGTGAGAGACCAATCAACCAGAACATCTTCCAATTCGAGTTCTCTACTTCATACAGAACCTTTAAGGTAAGTGCATCAGGGAAGAGCGGGCAGCTTCGCTTCGCTTCGGGGAAAATGCGCACTTCGCGCACTAGAGCGTGTCGGCACAGATTATAGTAATTTCGTAATAGATACACCACTTTCTAAGAAAACGATACATTCACGGCATCACGGGGACGGAAATGCACCGCGTAATAATGCAATCCGCTCCGGCATGGCATAGTATGCGATAGGTCATATAAATTATATAGAAGCGATTGGGCGGGTTTTTGCGCTGCGGCCCGACCCATAGAGATCTAGAGAGATGCCAACCAACGCGCTGAGTACGAAACCTAGTGTCGCATTGCCACCAGTACCACGCGATAGAAAGTACTTTGTTGGCATAAATGTGCTCATTATCCATTGCGGTATAAGAACTCCACGTTCGAATAATCTTTAGTACTACGCAAGCATTGTAAACTATTTAGACATAATATTTCGACTTTCTTTCAGCCTCATAATATATTGAATCCTTATCGTCGCGAGCAATGTGTTCCGTTTTTGCGCATATTGCTGCGACACTGGCCCCGCCCCCTTTTCACATCTCCCTTTAGTTTTTGTGATCTGTGGGCCCGACTAGATACGGCCCGTGATAAACGCTTACAAAAAATTATTATAATGTCAAATCGCTGCCTCTCATCCCCAAACCCAAACATTAAAGTCACGACACAGAAATTTCGTCCACATGTAACCTGGCCAACAAAAAAGCGCCGCGACCGGACGCAATGTCGCCAAAGTGTACAATTAATTAAACAATTAATCAGCTAATTGCCACATGATTTGCTTTTTACTTCGCTTTTCGTCTCGCATTTATGTCAATTTGTTCGTGAATCTGTATCTTGGAACTGGAACGGTTATACCTTAAAAGATTAATTCGTACGTGCCTAAGTGAGTACGGTACTTTTGTTCTAAAAGGGTAGAAAGTTGGGATTATTGTGTGTTGGTGTTGAAAGTAGAGTTATTTTATTAATAAACTGTTTCAAAAAACTTACATGACATGAACATGTTACAGCCATGCTGTGCTGTTTCAGATCAAATTAAAGATTTAATAATTATTATTAAGTCTCAGGCGGGACTTGAACTCGCAGTGGCTAAATTGGAAAAGCAATTCTCCGGTTTGGAAGATTGCGGGTTCAAGTCCCGCCGGAGACATAATTTTTCAATCTTTAATTTGATTTTATAACCACGTGTCCAAGATGTGACTATATCTAGACGACCCGGTTGGTGTAATGGTTACCACGCCGGTTTGCCAAACCAGGGTCCTGGGTTCGAATCCCGGTTCGGTCATGGATGTTATAATGTTCGTGCAGTTTTTGTATGGTTTCCACAATAAAAAAGCCTATAATAATAATAATGTTGGACCTGATGCAAGGCTTCCAAAGGTCCAGGCTACGGCCCGTGAGTAAGCCTTTTACAGAGATACATAATAATAATAATAAATAGTTTATTTCAGACATGGTGTCTGTTGGCGAGACAACTATATACCTACATACCTATACATACGAGTCTATTCAACCGGATTGCCCTTCTACTCGAGCCGATGTCCTTCGCATCACGCCACGTAAGGAAGAACCAATCGCGATGGTTTATCGCGTGATCATCGGCCAATGAGCGACGGTTTAGAGAGCTGGAGGTGGCAGCCAACGCGTTCTTCACTATAACTTCAATCACGTACGCGCGCACCACGTTGTTAGCAATTAGAAAGTTTTATAAAATTAAGAAATTTTGTACATCTTAGTATATCATGATACGCTATTATTATTCAAAAGCAGCTGCTTCATTTCTCTGCCAGCAATCCTCATCCAGTTTTCTTCAGAGCTGTGTCTACGCATAAACAGTGTCCATAATATTTGTTTGTTGTATTTGTTAGTGCTTACTTGAGATCATTACAATGTATGTGCCTGTGAGCGTTATTTATTTATTTTATTTATTACATTTTATATATCACAGATTAGGCAAAGGCTTTTTCTTTCCGTTAAAGTATGACAAACAAACTCATCTAAATAAAATTTCACCGTCCCCAACCTACCCATACAATGCAGTAGTTCAAACAAGCACAGCCCGTATCCTTCTGTTATCGCATTATTATATCACACGTCTCTCGCTACCGCTTGTTAGTGCTATCTGATGACTTGGGGTCATCAATTTTGCTTATGATTTGCGAGGAAAAAAATTTATGGGTGGAGTTCTGTTGGCTTAGTTTGGCTGTTGTTTGATTTTTGATAGCTCTCTCTTGATACAATAAGAGTAAACGGCTGCCAACCTACATTATACTGACTGAGTAGGATCGATCGTAATGGAGATCCAAACAATGCAATTTAAATGCGTTACAAGCAAGGGGTGCTTCAGACTTTGACTACTTATATAGGGACTAGCCACGCGTGTAATTCTACTAACAAACATTTCTGCCACTTTTTGCGGGGGGCGAGGTAACATGTAATCTGCACCTTTGGATTTTATACCTCATAACTTTAGATTCTAATTTTGAACGTTAAAAATCATGAAAAGAAGTCTTGTGTGAACCCCAAATGCTCTAAGTTCAAAATTATTGTTTCGCAATTATAGGCTGTCTCGTTTCGTGATAAGGTATAAAATTGAATGTGAATGCACATGGTTAATTAATCTTATTCCGTGGCAGAGTTGAAATGCTACCGCAAGGCTAGTCCTTATAATAAATAGTCAAAGGCTTCAGACCATCAAACTGAACAACTTTTCGAAAAAATCAGCTGTTCCATAGAAAATGTGAGCAGTTATTCGAACCAATTGTATGAAACGGCTGATTTTTTTTTTCACGTTTTTGATGTTGGCTCCTAAGTGAAAGTTGTTCAGTTTGATGGTCTAAACTCTAAAGCCACCTTTAGTTATTTAAGGCATTTAATTTTACACCCCGTATAATATTAATATTAATATTTTATATCTAAACTATTATAAAACTGTAGCAGAACGTTTGTCTGTACATTGAAGATATTAACAAAAAAAAAGTTACGATATGGTTTTTAGGTGTCCCTGATTCCATTTCACCAATTTTTGGATTTTTTGTCTGTCTGTTTGTTTGTGTGTTTGTTTGTTTGTTTATTTGTTTGTTTGTTTGTTTGTTTGAACGAGTATCACGCAAGAACTACTGAACCGATTTTGATGAAACTTTTTTTGTTTGATAGCTTATGATCTGACTTAAAATCTGGTATATAATTTATCTCGCTACGTTGACGGGAGCCGGAGATATAAACATATAACCGCAAGTGCAACCAATGTACGGTACCATTTCAATTTCAACTAAGTAACACTAATTAAAATTAAAAGACTTGTAATAAAGTAAGCTAATTCTGAAGACTGTTTGATTTATTAATAACGAAAATAACAATAAATTACAAAATAAATACCAATAATTATAAATTTTATCATTGTCCAGTGCTGATGACTGCACCGGCATAACATTGTTTTTCTTTTTGGCTATAAAATCTTTCAAACTCCATGGAGAAAACCTTTGCATAACAAAAAAAACCTTAGTACTGGCCACAAGAAAACAAGATTCGAATTACAAATTTCTTGACATTTTGTAGAATTACAGTGCAAACAAAGCAGGAGTAATTATTAAAAAAAAACTGCACGCCAATTTCAAACAAAGAGAATATAATCATGATTTCAAATCAGCAGCCGAAAGATGTCTAAAATTCGATTTTTAATTCGGAATGTTTTTATTTACGGTGTAATCACACAGTTACGCAAGACTGGATAATAGCTAATATTTTAAAGCAATTACAAGACAGGTAAGGAACTATTTTGAAATACCGTAAATTATTACTAAAATACAAACGAACAACTCTAACAAATTAATAAGGGTCGGTTTTTTATGCCGCCGATGCGATGTGCCGCCGTGCATTTTGCGCATTTTTCTACGGCGCTCCATACAAAACGAAGCTTAGTTTGAACATTTAGTAATTAAAGTAAAAAATGAATGGTTTTAAAACAATCTAGAAACCAATATCTGTGATTTCCTTTTAAATGTTTAGTTCTAAAGTTATCTTGACTCAAAGTTTGTAGTCCGTCCGTGTCGTGTGTCGTCCACCATTTGGGCTCTCTCTGAGGAACCTGCCACCGCCCTGCGGACTGTCGCTTGATATGAGCTTTACATAAATTAATGTAACATTCGGCAATAGCCGACTGCGTCCTTCCGGACGAAATTATTCGCTGGAATCCAGGCGCATACGTGCACCTCAGCCGTTGTTTCAAATGCACGCAAATTGACAGCGAGTGCTGACCAGGCGACGTTGCAGTGGAATGCGACCGTCACCGATTTTGCACGCATCTGACCGGATTGCAAGATGTATATGGTCCTTCTTATATGCAGACAGTTTTTTAAGGGTATGATCAGACCATCATACTGAACAACTTTCTGTATGGGACCAAAGTCAAAATCACGAAAAAAAATCAACTGTTCCATACAAAACTGCAATCCTACTCTACATAAATGTATGGGGCAGAAGATTTTTTTTCGCGATATCGATGACAGTCCCATAGAGAAAGCTGTTTGATGGTCTGATCATCCTCTTAAAAAAGTGTCAGCATATTAAGTTAAATATATAAAAGATAAAGTAATATATATATAATGCGCCCCGACGCGTTCCGTTCAGTGATAATCATACTTAAAAAATAATTTTGTATCTGCCAGTTCACTTGATTGTTTTCAATAATGAAAAATGCCATCACGAAGAAGAACTAATAATCTCACTAATATTATAAACGTGAAAGTTTGTGACGATGTTTGTAAAGTTGTAATGTTGTATGTTTGTGGCGCAATCACGCATAAACGGCTGAATGGATTTTGATGAAATTTGGCACGCAGATAGAATGTGTTCTGGATTAACATATAGGATACTTTTTATCCTAGCAATGGGTTCCTGTGGGATAAATTACAATGTTTTATCATGCTGAAACATGTACCACGTTTTTATTCTATGCTCACTAGCGCCAATTTGACGCTGACAGATGCATTTGTGTAGATTGCAGTGATAAAAATATATTTACTTTTTTCAACAGTTTTGACAACAGCTGTGTAGTATATTTGGTATATGGTTAGATTTTCGTGCATGAGGTGGAGGTTCGATTCTTGGTCGAGAATGTTTTTTTTATTTTTTTTTTAAATACATTCTACGAGTATATCCATTTTTCACCGGATTAGACAGAAGCAGTTAGGCTTGATATGTTAAGGGCCTGACCTTCAATCATAATAATATCTTGAGATCATATCAGATCTAATATTAGCGCAGGATGTTTTATTTCGGCTTTTTTCTAATTTTAATCCTACCATCCTACCAGGTATCTCACTAATATTAATATTATGTTTGTGGTTCTATCATCAACACAAAAAATTCGGTTTTACAGATTTGATTGTATAGGTACTTGGCGAATTGGAAAAATAATCTTCTTCTTATCGTGTCGACTTCAAATTCTGAACAAAGTCGCTAAATAGTAGCTTGCCTGAATCGGGCAACCGATACTGCACCGTCGCTAGCAGTCATGAGCTCCTCCTGGGTGCAGATGTTAGGGCACGCAGGGCACGATGTGAGATGGGCCATCGTTTGTGGAGTTCCACACAAGCAAGTCACATTTTGCGCATCCGAGTATCCCCACCTGACCATGTTGTCCTTACTGCGACCGACCTGGGTTCGAAGTCGGTTTAAAGACTTCCAGGTCGCCCAAGGCAAGTCATGTCTAGGCGTGAGGGTCTCAGACGGCGACACAAATGGAGTTGGGAGGGACACTTTTTGTCGCCATAGAGTACACCTTGCTTGCGCTGGGCCAGTATTCAGGGGGTCGACACACTTCATAAAGCTGCGTCAGCTTGGCAGCCTTTGCGGCGCAGGAATAAAGCCATGCATGGGATGTCGTGTGTCATCCACCATTTGGGCTCTCTCTGAGGAACCTGCCACAGCCCTACTTACATCTGGGGGCGCTATGCCAGCCAGTGGGTAAAGCAACTGTACTGGAGCCGGTTTCAAGCAACCAGTTATAATCCGACACGTTTTGTTTAGTGCCGGTATCCACCAGCTTGGCGTGGGCAGATCGGCCCCACACAAAAAACAAATAAATAAATAACGCTCACAGGCACAAACATTATTTTAATTATCCCAAGCAAGCTTTATAGGTTTTTTATTGTGGAAACCATACAACAACGGCATAAACATATAAAATCCAAGACCGAACCGGGACTCGAACCCAGGACTCTGGTTTGGCAGTCTGGCGTGGTAACCATTACACCAACCGGGTCGGCAAATACTAAAAATCCTCTTTCTTTTAACCTTTTCTAAAGTTGGTGTTCATAATTTTATCGTAGTATTGTTTTCATCTTAATAGATGGCTTTGCGTGTTTTTTTGAAGCAAGTACCATACTCAATTCACGCTCAAGACATCTCAGATATTCGGTCTTACAGATTTGATTGTATAGTTACTTACCGGCTGAATTAGAAAAATAATTAAATAAATAACGCTTACAGGAACATTGTTATGATTCCAAGCAAGCACTATAGGCTTTTTATTATAGAAACCATACAACAACGGCACAAACATTTATAACATCCATGACCGAACCGGGTTTCGAACCCAGGACCCTGGTTTGGCAGTCCGGCGACGTAACCATTACACCAACCGGGTCGTCAAATATTAAAAATCAAGTGTTCATAAATTTTATCGTAGTATTGTTTTCATCTTAATAGATGGCGTTGGGAGTTTTTTTAAAGCAAGTATGCTACAATTATTAATTCAAAAACCTAGCTATAGGAAGAGCTTACAAATTTAGTTGATTATATTATCGTTGTAATACATTGTTGTAAGTATATTGATTGTCTGAGTCCAATCTGAGCCAATGCTACGGAATGATAACCTTATTTTACAGAAAGGACGAATTTTGTTGCAGTAATTCTTGCCAAATTTTTGTTTTGTTTGATTTTCGGTCTCAATTATGATTTTTTGAGGGCTTGTGCAACTTAACTATAGAACATCATTCTACCACAACGTATAAAAAGGTACCTACGTATCTAAAAGTTCCTTATAATATAACACCACAGGTCGGTAATGTAGCTACTTACATAATTGAAAATCTTTTTTAGCAAATTGACCATTAGCTTGCTATAATATTATCGTTTTAGCTCTTGCCTTCACCATTTTACAGTAGCCCGCGTGGTAGAGTATCCTCTAACGCTTATGCGTGAGTGGAGGTCTGTGACCCGCAGTGGGTCGTAAGATGATTATTATGCTGCTCGACATAAATAAAAAACTAATAAACGACGAACAGTAGAAAAATTAAAGTGATGGATCCAGTGAATGACTTTTAAATCTGATACCTACAGAATTACTTGGGGTACTTTCTGATTTTGATTTAGCTTAAGTTCATGACTTTCTTATCTTATTATGGGAAATGGCAAGCCAGCAACACTTCGACACAATGGTATCTTTTGTATTGAACCCTACATATTATTTTCTTCATCCTTGAAAAACTTGGAAAATGAAGGAGGCAATAGCGTTCAGGGTAAGAAACCTGTAATGAATAACCATCTCTCAGGAGTCACATACGTTTACCCACCAAGACATCGCAGTCACACAGTACAAATGTTCCATGGTTTCCTCCTCCTCTCCACACGCTCGGCAACCGGGATCTAGAGTGAGCTTTATCGTGCCTGTTGCGTAGTGCCCGGTGAGGGCTCCGACGATGGCACGAGCTTTGCTCCTGCTGTTGTTCAGTATGAACTGTGGGATTCGTGGTGTTATATTGCTATTATACTCTGACACCAGGGCTTTGCCCACACGATAATAAGAAGATTGCTGATGAGTTTCCTGCAGTGTTGCAGACCCGAGAGGCCAGAGCATTCTAGCCTGTGTCTTTTATCAGCCCATTCCTTAATCGCCATTCTAATGTTACATGCCAGGATTCCTAGACTTGGTTCGGACCATGACCTTCATGACCTTAGACGAGACATTAGACAAAATTACATGTCTACGCAGACGAAGTCGCGGGCAAAAGCTAGTTAACTTATAAAATTAATAAGATATTTGTAAATCACTACTGCTGAACGACCTAAAACATCAACAAACTGGTGAGGGTAGACAGAAGACATAGTTTTCTTTAGTTCCGCATTTTTCTTAATAAAACACTAACCAATTCAACCAAACTTAACAACACAAATTATTCAACCGTTGAAGATGATGTTACAGAATTTTGAGAACGATTTTTGGGAACAGGAAACAGATTTTAAGATAAACAATATTTACCCGACTGCGCACGATTCGAAATGCCTAACGAAAGGTGCGGTAGCTGCAAACATGTTTAGGTCTTAAGGTTAAAGTCTAGGAAGTTAGATAAGATCTAGAATCTTTATGTTAAGAGCTAAATAAAGAAGCAAGTCTTTAGGGAACGCGGTTCAAATTTAAATTTGAACTAAAATTTGAACTGGTTCTTATCGTGGGTGCTTACCACGGTCTTAATAAATTAAGAGCCTCCGTAGTCTAATGGTTATAAGCGTTGGATTCTCGACAAGGAGGTCGTGGGCTCGATTTCCACGAGGGACGCCTAGTGATATGTCACTTTGTGTGTTTTTCCCCAGTTGGTTAGGACATTACAGGCTGAATCACCTGATTATCTGAAAAGAAAAAGCCGTTCATCCAGGCTACTATCTCAGGTGGTAGTAGTCGTTACATAAAAACCACGTCAGAGGCTGTAAAGCGGTCTGAAAAAACTCTTACACCAGGGCTCTACCCACACGATAAGAAGAATAAATTAAGATTTTTTTTTATATACTTCTCTAACAACTCGACAAACTGAATTGTTCATCACTTCATAGAAAACCTGAAATAGCGAAAGTGCCTGTTAGCGCTCTTAC
The DNA here is from genome assembly GCA_927399405.1 of Agonopterix arenella. Classification (NCBI taxonomy): domain Eukaryota; kingdom Metazoa; phylum Arthropoda; class Insecta; order Lepidoptera; family Depressariidae; genus Agonopterix; species Agonopterix arenella. The sequence goes on from OV656701.1 coordinate 17,194,511, forward strand.
AGACGAGCGACACTTCGCGATCGCCGAGGGTCGCAGAGAGTCGCGCTCACATAGTTTACGCTCGCGCGACAGTCGCGTGACCCTCCGCGACACACGGCGACCGAAAAGTGTCACTCATCTGTAAGAGCGCTTAGTGTTAAACAGGATACATATGGAGACCATTTATAGGCTTGACAGACGTTAATAATTTGGAATTTTAATACAAATGATTCGAAAATAATTAAATTTATATTAATGAAGAATATGTTATGTTTTTATCTTTTCCCTCGTTATATTTTAACGAACAACTTTTGAAAAGTTCGATATAATATAATATTGATCCAACCCTGTGGCGCCATCTAGCCATCCCCAGGAAAATTGCTGGAAAACTGAACTTAAAAAATACAAATCTACACTAACACTGTATACAGGATGTAAATTACATATTAAACATCGAGATCGTGAATTTAGAAACTGTTGTTTCATAGAAAACTTTAATAGATATTCAACCTAACTGCATGGAACAGATATTTTTTCGCGATTTAGATGTTGGCTCCATTGTTGTCCGAAGTTGTCCTATTTTTATTTATACCCTGTATATAGCGCTGTCTTAATCAAATTAATTTTAAAACCTACTTTAATTAACTACGAAAGAAATTTTATAACTTTTAATAATGCATATCATTAGAAGTAAAGCTGCTACTGGCGTGCGCGTGCGCTATCGATCGATTCCCGCGAAAATTAAGTCGACGCGCACGAACTTAGGCATTGCGCGGGAGCAAGTAGGGGTGTGCAACCTAATATAAAAATTGTTTAACAAGTACTGTATTCAAAACCTACCTCCTCAATTTCATGCCGTGGTGGTCCTGTGGCGAGCAACCGTGCAGGAGGTGATAGTTCGATCCCCGTCCAGGCCGACTCGTGCTAATGAGTTTTTCGACATTTATGTACGATTTGTAACACCACTGACTTTTCGGTGAAGGAAACCGGACTGATTTGAACTTTTATTTCGTAATGGTCAGAATACGGTTTTTAGATAGGACAACGTATGTCGGGTCAGCTAGTATTCAAATTGTTAAACTTTCAACACCATCAGGTTTAAGCAAATCATATTTTTAATGTATTATATGGCCCACCATACACCCGGAATAAACCTGGTTCGGAATTAGTTCCGTATGGAGTGTTGCCGCTTTCAGAGACTTTTTCACTAGATCTAGTGATTTTTTGATGTCTTAGGTGGCATATTTTAAAGTGATTTTTGAGCGTAGCTGTTGATGGAGCGATACCGTATCGTGACGGTGCAGTTGCAGTATAGTTGCGAAATCGCCTACGTTCAAAAACCGCTTGTATGATAATGGTTTATGTCTTTTGATAGTCTTTTGATATAGTTGCATAATTTTGAAATATAATTTACAAATCAACATCGTAACGTCATGAAATCATCACATGGTAGTAATTATCATGTATAAAAATTGTTTGTTTCGTTTAAATATATACCTAAAAATATATTTGTCATTAATTTAGTATTTCATACATTTTTAATCCAGGCATTTTTTAAACAGCTTTCTAGTATTTTTTGTAGCCATAGTTGACAACACTGAATCCTGAATCAGGATTCCGGATCGCAATTCCGTATGTTTGTGGCGGACCTAAAACAAACCTCGTGTAAAAATGTTTGTAAACCATGCACCGTAACACAGGAGCGGCTTCCAACAAAGACTATCGATTGTTAGCACGATCCTACACTCGCTATCACCTGCGGTTTTATTTATTTACTATAACAGCTCTCTTTTCAATAAGATTTCTAAGTAAGGTTGTAGGAAATCGGATAAGTTCTTGTAGCATGTTGCGGATTACCGGCTGTTGTATTATGTTATGATTGGCGAAGCATGTGCTGACTGCCTATTTTTAACCCCCGACGCAAAAAGAGGGGTGTTATAATAAGTTTGAGGCCTATGTCGGTCTGTCTGTCTGTCTGTGCTGGCATCGTAACTCCCAAACGGATAGACCAATTTCGATGCGGTTTTTTTCAATAGAAAGCTAATTTTTGCACGTCCGAAGACTAGATGAATGAACATAGTTCGTAGTGATATGACCAAGGGCAATGTCTCTGAAGACGACGTCAGAAATAGGGCAAGATGGAGAGAACAGACACGGAAGGCTGACCCCACCACCATATAGAATTAAAAGCCAGGAAGAGAGAGAGAGAGAAAGACAATACACGATTCAAGCATGATGAAAACATCATGAAATCCTCATGACGTTTTCTTGTTTCACAGCACCTTCTTCAAAAAGCTAAAAGTCTTACAAAATCATACATATAAAAACTTATAGGTACGTCTGTCTGAACGGGGATCACTATAGTATGCCTCTATTCTGTAACAAGAACTAAAAACATTGCACCATGCCACTCAGTGGGAACACCTTAAAACGAATGCTCTCGGCACATCAAAGCAGTCATCACTCAACAAGAGAGTAATGAAGAGCTAACAGCGTCGACATGCTTGTAATTAGATGCCTTTATTGAGCTTTGGATCGTTATGATTGGCTGAGCAATGATTATGAGAAATATATGAAATTTCATTTTATACCTTCAAGCGTTGAGCCTCTCAGAGACAATATACAGGGTCCTTCTTAATATGCTAACAATTTTTTAAGGAGATGATCAGACCATCAAACTGAACAACTTTCGCTATGGCACCAACATCGAAATCGCAAAAAAAAATCCGCTGCCTTACATTTGGCACGAGTACGTTTGCAGTTTTGTATGGAAGATTTGTTTTTTTTTCGCGATTTTGATGTTGGTGCCATAGAGAAAGTTTGACGGTCTGATAATCTCCTTAAAAAAGTGTCAGCATATTAAGAAGGACCCTGTATAAAATCATCAAGAGAACTATAAAAAGCTAACAGCGACGACATGGTTGTAGTTAAATGCATTTATTGAGCTTTGGATCAAGGAGTCACTATAAACTTATCAATCAATCAATCAATCAATAAAATATACTTTATTTTACACCAAAACATAAACAGTAAAATACAGAAATAAAATACAAGAGGCACAAAATAAGGCGGTCTTCGACGCGATTTCTTCTACACAACCTTAGGGTAGAGGAAACGGTGAAAAGAAGAAAGGTAGGCGGTGTTTCCAGAAAAAAATATCAAAAATCAGCAGTTATTAGCAGTTAAATTAATTAGCAGTTATTTATCATTGCGTACAGACTCGGGGAGTCTAACAAATACAAACTTTACTAAAATACACATCCCTCTTAATTCATCTAGGGACCAAATTGCACTCGTTCTAATTACTTCACAGTCAGATTTTTTTTTCAAAATAGTGGCCTATCTTCATGTACTTACCTAATCATCACCTCGGATAATTAATCGATAACTCTTCCGCGATACTAAACAAGTTTGAACCGTGGTTTCGAATCATTTTGAAAATCTAATATTATCATTATGATGCTTATTCTGAGATTCGTGAAGCAATTAATTAATTTTGAGAAAAAATACAGGAAGTTATCCGTTATCAAAAGTTAAGTTAATTTGAGATTGTTTTTGAAATTGCAAAAAAAATTATTATAATCGTTGAGTTTTTAATTAAGAAATAGGTAGGTAGACTGTGCTGTGGTAGTTTAGCATGGTCTATGCAGGATAGCAAATACTGAAACGGTGAACTCAGACCATCAAACTGAACAACTTTCACTAAGGAGCCCACCACAGGAAACGCGACAAAAAATCTGCTGTCTCATACAAAACTACTAAAATGTATGGAACAGCTGATTTTTTTTTCGCGTTTCATATGGTAGGCTCCATAGTGACAGTTCTTAAGTTTGATGGTCTGAGTTCACCGTTTCAGTATTTGCTAGACAGCCTAGCATACTTACACCTGTGTATTCATGAGTTGTAGTGGTAGGTACTGTTGGTATGGACACTCAATCATGAGGATCCGGGTTCGAGTCCGCACGGACAAAATGTCATGTACTAATTAGTTTTTCTATCTCTTTAATGTAATGAATACCGACTTCTCTTAAATGGTGAAGGAAAACATCGTGAGGATACCTGTAAAAGTATGTTGAAGAAGGAATTCAAATGCGTATGTGAAGTCTACTAATCTGCAATGGGCACGAGTGGTGGACCAACGCCCATATACTCCTACACCCCACCTTGAGGGCAGGCCTGTGCCTTGCAGTGGGACGTTTATAGGCTGATATCAAGAAGGACCCTGTATAAGTTGCACTGTCATTTCTCATGAACTGAACAATTTTATTGTCTCGTCAATAACAAATTAATAGTTACCATGAATATTCAATAGATCAGCTACACCAAATAAGGGTTTCATTATAGTTCAGACCAATAAACTTTGCATCAATAGATCCTTTTAGACTGTCCTTCACATTTCGATAGCAATCTAGTTCATCATTAGTGATCTAAATCTAGAATGAGCACCTTATTTGGTACTAAATACAGACCTAACATCATTAGGTGACCTAAAAAACTAGGTCATACGATTTCTGTGCAAAATGTCTTGGGAATTGTCACAAAGATTATACAGGTGTAAACTTAAATGCTATAAAGGTAAATCGCCAATCTTAGATTTGAAGTTTACATAACTAAAACAAGTATTGTTCAATGTATCAATAAATAAATAAATAAAGTCTAAATTATTTTTTTAAAAACATGGATACTACCGACATAATAACTGCAAAATAATAATAATTTACAACTAACTGACTGACTGACAACGCGCAGCCTAAACCAATGAAGATAGAAACATGAAATTTGAAATATTATGTTCTACAGAACATTTTGCGGTGCACTAAGAAAGGATTTTACGAAAATCGACCCCTAAAGGAGTTATCCATGTGGACGAAGTCACGGGTCAACAGTTCTTTGATTATAAAATCATACTAGATGAAAGATTCCATGATCAATTCATATTTTCGATTCATATTCAATATTGAGTCAAAAATTTAACGTAAGTATTATTTAAATAAAATATTATTACATAGGGCTGATATAATCGTTTATTAGAAAATGTATCAGGTAGGTACCTATATTTACAGAGTTATTAAATTAAAATGCATTTGGCGCTTAAAACATACACAATAGTTTGCATAAGTACTATCATTTTGCTAGCTTTGTAGCTGATTCCGAGACAAATTTTTTAACATTCTACCAGAAACTGCACCTAGTTCTATTTATGATGGTCCTTCCTTATCCATTCCATACAAAAACTACCAACAAATACCAAAATTAGCCACAACAAAACGCAGTGTGCCGTATAAATCTTACAGATAAGCCGAGCCGCTAGGTGGCGCTGGCATCGAGATATGCTCGTTTAGCGCATGCGCCGATGGGCGGCATCTGATTGGAAGATTCTATGTTAGGTTCCTTTGGACTTAGATTGGTGATCGTTGGAAATACCTTTAGTGTTTGTTTGGGATGGTTTCTTAGGTGAAACTTTTGTTTCAACATTCTCCGGTACAAGCCATAGAATATCAAACGCCTTTATTCTGCTTGTATGAGACTCGTTTTTGCCCTTGGCTTCGTCCTTGCAACGCTGCTGCTGTGTCATTAAAATAAAACCATCCTTTTTGTACTCTGATAAAATTTTTGCAGTGTTTAAGTAGACCACTCGGGGTGGCCTGTACAAAATATTCAGGGTCGTGAAGCAATGAAGAAAATTAAATCTTTATACAAAAAGGGAAAATGCTTTTACGTCACTAAAACCATAGAGAAATCGATGGGTTTGGTCAAATTAGATTTTAATCTTATCTCAACTATTATAAAACTGCATTAGGAACTTTGTCTGTACATTGAAGATATTAACAAAAAAAAAAGTTACGATATGGTTTTTAGGTACCCCTGATTCCATATCACAAATTTTTGGATTTTTTGTCCGTCTGTTTGTTTGTTAGAACGAGCATCACGCAAAAACTAATGAACCGATTTTGATGATACTTTTTTCGTTTGATAGCTTATTATCTGTCTTAAAATCTGGTATATTATTTATGCGGACAAACTCGCGGGTTAATAAAAAATATTAATAATAAATATCTTGGACATGTCACACAAATAATGTAGTTTTTAGCAAATTATCTACATTTAAAGTACCTGGACTTGTATTATGATGACTAGACAACGATATAGAATACATAATTATATAGATACAAACATCCATGAATCGGGTACAAATATTCATATTCATCATATAAATATTTGTCCCCTACGAGATTCGAGACCTTAATTGTACTAGGTTTATACGTTTAGATTTTTTCGAAATAAATTAGGTATTTTATCATTTCAGATATATGGAAAAATTGTAATGCTCATAGGTAGTTATCTATGAACCTATTAAAGAATTCGGAAAAAGTCATTCAAACCTATCGTACCAACAACAAAAATCATTATAATACGATGTTTAGAAGTGTAAAAACATTTTCGCTTTTAGTATCGAGTCTGCTAGCTTCACAATACTCACCTTTTTGATTTGTCCAGTACCATCTGTTTTCAGCCTAACCTATTCTGATATCGATATCATTGCTTGTTTTATTACCTGACACATTTATCTCTTAGAGTGTGCTATTGAATTCCCTAAATTCCAGTTCCTTTTACGTGAAGAAGATGGTATTGAAGATTGTTACATAGTAGACAATAGCATAGATTGTAGTTGTTCTTACCAGAGATCTTTGGGTAGTATATTTTGTTCTATTTGTAGATCCTTGGCAGAAGATAAAAAATTGAACTGTTTGTTTCATCAAAAATTATCGTAATAATTTTTTTATTCGTCTGCAGTCCAATTAAGATATCCATTGTCTACAATGCAAACGTACAACTTAACTTAAAAATAACTTTAGAGAATTTATGACTTTAAAACAAATCAGTTTCAGACCTGGCCAATTCCGTCTCACCTTCTTTAAATGTGATCCAATAGTAGTATTGCTCTATTATTATTTGTTTGTTAGGGCTTGGTCTAAGGAAGAATAGCTACTGCTGCGACTTGGATTAATCTATTGTAGCTGTCAAACTTAAACTAGAAAATGAACCATATTTATATCGATCGTTATAATCCACCTGTCTACATCATCTGCGAGAAATTCGAAATGAGTAATAATGTTGATGACATTTGCCAAAATTTTTTTAAGATAGAAGACAATATAGAAGAGAAAAGGTCAATAAAATTAATATTAATAGAACAAGAAAAAACAAAACAAACAGAAAAAAGAAAAACACCTAGCCTACTTAAAGGTAAAAAATGTCCTCTAAAGCCCCTACTCGGGGCAGAGTGCCTAGGAGGCTGGCAGCGTTGCCTCTTTGGATCGCAAGGCTGTTTCATTATATTAAAATCGTATAGTTAAAAAACAAGTCAAAAAAAAAAAAAAAAAAAGAAAAGGTCGAAAAATACCTATTTAGAGTTATTATACCTATAATGAAGACATAAAGGTATTTTCCTAGGCCTACGGACTTCATAAACCGTGTTAGGCTTTTGGAGGGGAGATCCCTAATGTCATTAGGTGTTACAACGTACCCACCCAGATGGTGACCCCTGCTGTAAATGAGCACTTTGCATTCGCAGAGAAGGTCGTCGAAGGCGTTTCCTCTGCTTCATAGCTGAATCTGCAAGTGGGTGAATCTACAAGCCCCATTCTGTATAGATGCTTTAACTTGCAGTGTCCTGTCAAGGCAAGGCAAAACCAAGAGCCTTTAGTCGCTCCGGTTTGAATTGATGGCAACAGAGGTATTTCTACTTGAGAAGCCGGTCACAAGTTCTTTCGCATGCCTCAGTCCTGGTGTATCCGACCAGAGCATATGGCTTTGGTTCACGGCCCAATCCCTTAACATACGTCTAGAGGTGTTGCAAGAGATGCCGCAGTAAGGCTCGGGGCCTATGACGTTCTCCTCCACCCCCTCCATGCCAACTCGTTAGCAGCCTCGTTTCCATCAATTTCGCAGTGTCCAGGCATCCAGCCTAGGGTGGCATAGTTTGTCTATCGTCGTCGACTGCTTCAATCAATCAATCAACCATTATACTTGCTTCAACTCCGTTGTGGGCATAGATCAGCTCTCAGTGTGTCTAACATAGCCAATCTTCTTTGGAGGAGATCCTCGCACATAGCGAGCACGTAAGCACGTCGTTCTCATAGTATAATATTAGCTATAACATTATGTTTTAAACATTATAGGCTCACCGGTATAAGTCTGTACCCGGATTACCAGCGGTGACCACTGATAACACTATAGGAAGATCGAAATTAATTAAAGCGAAGCTCGCGTTATCCAACTCCTAGTCATTGATAAGATTGACGATATCGTTGTGACATATAAAAGCAAAATTTCAAACATAAAAAGATATGCAATTTTGCATAAAACAGCTATCAACACCGCACGCAGTAATCGTTATTATCTACATATTTACACATTATCCATAAATATGTGTTAAATAAGTATTATTTTAAATTTAAATGTTGCTCTGATATATTGATTGAATTATTAATCGATTTAAAAATATTTAGACACAATACTTATATAAAAATTGTATCGAGTTTGTTTATACCGAACAAGTCTGTAAAGATGTTTTTCCTCTCCTCCTCGGCCAGCTTCATCTCACTATTGTTCATGAGAGGTGGCTTTTGTCCTAAAGTGTATCCTATAGGCTTTAAATTATCTTCTAGTATCATCATCATCAGCCTTTGTCCACCTACTGTAGGGTATACAATAACATTAGCTTATTAAGAGCTACGCTTATATCGGTGGAGTATTCGCCAATTCTATTTCCTCTTTCTGTAAGATCCTTGTCTTTCTTATTTGACACGATATCCACCTTTTCCTTCACATGTACCATACTGTGCTAAATAACTCTATATAGGTATTTTTCTACCTTTTCTCTTCTATATTGTCTTCTATCTTAAAGAAATTTCAACAAATCTCATCAAGATTATTACTGATTTCGAATTTCTCGCAGATGATGTAGACAGGTGCATTATAATGATAAAATATGGTTTATTTTCTATCATTGATATTGTAAAACCTACATATAATTAATTAAAACAAAGTGTTGATGAACAGAAAGCAAAGCAAACAAGTTCATTACAATTCCAAAATATACAATAACTATGCAATTCCAAAGGATTCTATTAAATCGCAAAAAAGCTATAGGCTACAGGAAATTATTACAATTATTTTCCTTAAAAGATCTTAAAATTCAGATAAAAAATAAGTTGTAAAGGATTTAAGACTTTTCTGTCTTCCATTCTTATTTGACTCGACGGTCGAAATGTCTCGAGTCGTGAAGGTTTTTGATATTTTTGACTTACAATGTCGACTGGAATGGAGGAAAATTCATGTGTAACGCACTGTCACATAAAAGGTTTAAGTCCCGTAATTCAAACTTAAGACTGATGGTGGTGATGCTTTTAGGTCTATATTAATAAACGAAACTCTAAGTAACGTCAAACGCATACTAAAATGTCATTTTAATAGGCCGCCAGTGGAGGATTTGACCACAAATATCACCATAACGAAAGTTTATAATGATACATACCGTTAATGATTATTTTTTATACTTAATCATACTAATAATTATTATAATTTTTTATGTTTAAGCGAATCTTTTTTTAAATATATTTTAGATTTAATATGAAAACGGTATAAAATAAATATATAGGCACGGAATCCTTAGTATAACGCGAATATTTTACCATTATTTTAACATTAATTTTACTTGGTGCCCATGGAGATAATTAAGTCATAAATCTTATTCAAATACGTCAGTGACAAATTAGAAGTAAAATAACCTTTTACGCAGTTATTTTTGTGAATCGATTTGTAATTTATTTATATTATAATACAAATTCATAGCATTTGGTGTCGAAACCCTTAGTCCGTGGGGTCCCGGCGCCCAGGCGCTTTTTAAAGATCTGGCAAAGCGCCTGGCAGACTCGACCGGAGATCCAAGGGCTGGCGCTTTCCTTGCTCAATGGATCAGTTTAACCGTTTAGCGGGGAAACGTTGCCAGCATCTTGGCTACCCTCCCGCGCGGTCGAAACCTGCACCATATTTTAGGTTAACGCGGTTGCAGGGGGGTCAATTTTATACAAAACTTTGACGCACAATACGCGTAGACGGTATTAATATAAGTAAGTTTGTATATATGAAAAAATAGTTTAGAAAATCTGGATGCCGCGTAACAAATAACATTTGCAATTGATAAAATAATTACGAAGATATAAAGCTTTGAAATTTTTCATACAAAATTTTAAAACCTTTAAATCTTCGTAATCTATCTATCTATATCTATATACTATTATCTATATCTATACTATTATAAAACTGTAACAGGAAGTTTGTCTGTACATTGAAGATATTAACAAAAAAAAAGTTACGATATGGTTTTTAGGTGTCCCTGATTCCATTTCACCAATTTTTGGATTTTTTGTCTGTCTGTTTGTTTGTGTGTTTGTTTGTGTGTTTGTTTGTTTGTTTGTTTGTTTGTTTGAACGAGTATCACGCAAAAACTACTGAACCGATTTTGATGAAACTTTTTTTGTTTGATAGCTTATGATCTGACTTAAAATCTGGTATATAATTTGTGCGGACGAAGTCGCGGGTTAACGCTCGTACTATTATAAAACTGTAACAGGAAGTTTGTCTGTACATTAAAGATATTAACAAAAAAAAAGTTACGATATGGTTTTTAGGTGTCCCTGATTCCATTTCACCAATTTTTGGATTTTTTGTCTGTCTGTTTGTTTGTGTGTTTGTTTGTTTGTTTGTTTATTTGTTTGTTTGAACGAGTATCACGCAAAAACTACTGAACCGATTTTGATGAAAATTTTTTTGTTTGATAGCTTATGATCTGACTTAAAATCTGGTATATAATTTGTGCGGACGAAGTCGCGGGTTATATTATAAATTGCAAATATTATTTGTTACGCGGCAACTAGATTTTCTAAACTATTTTTCCATATATAAACCATTACTTTTATTAATTCCATCTACGCGTATTGTGCGTCAAACTTTTGTATGGACTAAACCACCTTAACACGTTCCGGGACAGTGACCGCCTATAGCCGTGATAACAATAAAAGTTCTATTGTGTCTCGTTCACTGTCCCGGAACGTGTTAAGTTAGTTTTTTTTTATTTATGATTAATGTACTTACTTACCTTCCTTTATTAGTATTCATTTATTGTCAATTTAGTTGCAACGCTTTACAATCGTACATTGTGTATGTAAAGTAAGGTCATCCAGGTTTATTTAGGAACGCTAGAGATCAATTTCTGTTCTATAAATCTCGTATTTATGCAGAATTACATCTATTCTTCTATACACAATATAATAAAATTATAAACTTGGAGTGGATGTATATTGTAGATATTTGCAAAAATAATAATAAGAATCAGTTTCATGATACGTGGTGGAATGCATTGAGAGATTGAGACTTTTTTTTAATAATAATGAATTTTAGAACTTTTGTCTGTTTGTCTGTTTTAATCGACGTTTTCACGAGTGACGAGATTGAAACATGTGTGTATACAGGATGTCCCGTAAACCGACTACAACCCGGTGAATGCTGATACGTTAGTTCATGCCTAATCAGAATAAAAAAAAATAAAAAAATCAGTCAGTCAATCAATCAATCTGTCAACATTTTTCTTTAGGAAAAGGTTTCATTAGGACAGTTTTATGACATTTGTGAAACTCTTTACCTAAGTCACTATTTTGAGTGCCACAGCTACAAATGTTCTATATATTCTATAGTATCTGTGTTATAACTGTCAATATCTCGAAAACTTCACTTGACTGACTTTTACCAAAGTCATATTTTGATATTCTGCTTAGTCATGACCTAACCTATCAGCATCCGCCGGGTCGACGTCGGTTTACGGTTCACCCTGTATATGAGTCATGTATGTAAAGAAATATATTGGTAATTAATATTAAATACTAAGTGTTATGCTATGACCTTTCAATAATAATTTATGAATTTTATTACAACCAAAAAAAAAACGTCATTTTAAACTTCTTTATGTTTAGCAAAATGACATAATTTCGTTTAAAATTATTTATTTATATGAAAATAGATCGACCCCCTGTAGTTGATATTAGATAAATTATCATAAAAACGTTGGCTGTCCAAATATTTACCGTTTATAATAATATTTTACTAATAAACTTGTTATAGAAAAGTCATAAATGGTATTTGATTCGGCTATAACTTTATTCCGTGGTTGCGCTTGCGTTGAAATCTTTTGTATGAGCGAAAAGCTCTAGTATACTTTGATATAGTTAGGAAAGAAGAAAAAGTTTCTTAGTTAATGTTTTTGATGTGAAATCAATCAATCAATCAATTAAAATATACTTTATTCTATTTTACACCAAAAGATCCTCAGACCATCAGCTGCAAAAAAATTTTTTATAATAAACGAGCGTTAACCCGCGACTTCGTCCGCACAAATTATATACCAGATTTTAAGTCAGATCATAAGCTATCAAACAAAAAAAGTTCCATCAAAATCGGTTCAGTATTTTTTGCGTGATACTCGTTCAAACAAACAAACACACAAACAAACAGACAGACAGAAAATCCAAAAATTGGTGAAATGGAATCAGGGACACCTAAAAACCATATCGTAACTTTTTTTTGTTAATATCTTCAATGTACAGACAAACTTCCTGTTACAGTTTTATAATAGTATAGAAGATAAATAATAAAAAAAAAATCACAGTAAAAAAATTCTTCGAGACAACCTAAGTGTGGTAGAACAGACGGACGAAGAAAGGTAGGCGGTTCCAGACATGAATAATTATTATATTAGCAAAGATCAAGAATAGTTCAGATTATTTGTATCCAGCAAACTGTGGATGATATCAATGTCTCAGTTGGACTGGGAATGAAGAACCTGAAGTGGAATTTACCGGGCTTATACAGGGTGTATGCGACAGCCTAGCAAATACTGAAACGTGAACTCAGAATATAAATCTGAACAACTTCCACTATGAAAGCTACCTCAGGAAGCGCGAAAAAAAATCTGCAGTCCAATACAAAACTACTGCACCTAACCAACTAAAATGTATGGAACAGCTGATTTTTTTTTCGCGTTTCCTGAGTCTCCATGCAAAAGTTGTTCAGTTTGATGGTCTGAGTTCATCGTTTCATTATATGCTAGGCTGTCACTTACATTCTGTATAAATGATTGTTTTGGAAATTAGGGGGGGATTTGTAAACCTAGAAAAAAATAGCGAATCAAACGAGCGTGTTCATGCAGTATCTTTTCTAGATTATAAGTTTAATTTTAATACAAAAGAGGCGCTATTGTATTGTATTGTATATCATTCATTTCAGATTGTGAAATTGTCATCGAGACAACGTACACGGACACGGACGTTGTTGTCGGACATCGTATTGTGTATTGGTGTGGTCTTCGAGGAGCGTAGACGTGATGAGCTGGATAGGAAGTGTGACGAGCTAAAGGCCCGCTCACCTGTGCCCTATCATTAAAATTATGTGGATGGAGTGCTGAAGTGTTCCCTCTGCAGCTGAATATTTAAGGCGAAAATCGGTTAAGGCAGCCACATAAGAGCAACATGTACGGCGTGATAGGATGCAGCTGTTGCCATAAACTAAATTGGTTGGACTACTATAATTGTCATCATCATCATCATCATCTCAGCCGACGGACGTCCACTGCTGGACATAGGCCTCCCCCAAGGATCGCCATAACGACTGGTCCTGCGCTGCCCTCATCCAACGGGTTCCGGCCGCCTTCACAAGGTCGTCGGTCCACCGTGTGCGGGGCCTACCCACGCTGCGCTTTCCGGTACGCGGTCGCCACTCGAGAACTTTTCGGCCCCATCGGCTATCGGTTCTGCGAGCAATATGCCCCGCCCACTGCCACTTTAATTTAGCAATTCTTTGGGCTATGTCAGTTACTCTGGTTCTTCTGCGGATCTCTTCATTTCTGATTCGATCTCGCAGGGAAACTCCGAGCATAGCCCTCTCCATTGCTCTTTGGGTGACTTTCAGCTTTTTTATGAGGCCTTGAGTGAACGGCCACGTCTCTGTTCCATATGTCATCACTGGCAACACACACTGATCGAAGACTTTGGTTTCAAGACACTGCGGTATTTGGGACGTGAAGATACTACGTAGCTTCCCGAACGCTGCCCAACCGAGTTGGATTCGACGGTTGATCTCTTTCTCGAAGTTGGACCTACCTAACTGAATAGTTTGTCCCAGGTAAACATAATCGTCAACAACTTCGAGCGCAGAGTTTTCGATCAGTACAGGAGTAGGTACAACATGGGCATTTGATACTTGTCATATTCGATACAATATTCATATCGTGTTTCTCCTTAAAGCAAATGAAGCATTGGTTAATGATACATTCTTACATAATATGGTAGCAGGAACCCGTTGGATGAGGGCAGCGATGGACCGGTCGGCGATCTTTGGGGGAGGCCTATGTACAGCAGTGAACGTCTATCGGCTGAGATGATGATGATGGTGACATACGTGATATACTCAAGCTTGGGTCCTATTGTGGTAGACTGAGACCACAATTGATCGAAACTCGCGACAATCATGATACTGTTCTCTTACCTGTTCAGACTTACATCCTATTCCACTGCAATCATTGCTAGTCTTTTATGATGATCTCTTTTAGTGTTTTAATTCCAAATGAATTCAGGAATCGCAGTAGTTTTTTAACAGGAAGGGTTTATATTAAAACATCTCCACCTAGCTAGATGAATACTTTGCCTTTCCATCAGTGTACACCATTCGCACAGAAGATGCATGGAAGTTTCCGTCGCTTCTTAAAAAAATCTGCAGGAGGTCCAATATTACTTCAAGTGCATGTTTGTGTTTGATAAATTTATAGTGTGCGAGTGATCTGGACATCTGGTGTCATAGATCTGGAGTGCAATTCACTAAGCGTTAAATCGCTGTCAAAAACATCGACGAGCTCGCATCCTTCAAATCGTCGGAGATTTTATATGAGTTTGACACATGGAATTGAAAGCTCGCCGACGTTACAACGACGAATTTATGGTTGTGACGATGTCTGCGTTTAGTGAATTGTATTGCTGGTCATTGGACACATTTTTACTTATTTAGATTAGAGCAACAAAAATTCGTTGCCTGTAAAATAAAAGCGTGCGTTTTGAATAAAAGCATTTTTTATAATGTTTATGATGTATTTTTAAAGTAATAATTATTCAAAAATGTTAATAAAACGATATTAAAGCCGCGGGCGTGTTGAGTTCAAATTATCATTGCATGTAAATTTTTTTTTCGATACCCAACTGTTTTTGTAATTCATTGTCACATTTTAATAAGTAAACCATAAGTTTTAGTTTTAGTTCGTGAATTAAATTGAATTTGAGATTTAAATAAAGTATCAATAATTGGTCTCTACGATTAAGGTGCATTTTTTTTTGCAAATTTTGGTACGGAACCCTAAAAAAGATCTTCAACAAAAACATTGGAATCGAGAAAAAAATAAATGGTTGTTATAAGAGATCAAATGAGTACTTAGAGATCAACACAAAACATTTCATTGGGTCGAAGTGTTGCTGGCTTGCCAGCCCCCATTATGAAATAAGGTATGATAAGATAAGAAGAGCAAAATTATTAATATTTGATCGTCAAGTTCGAACAAAGGTAATTGATGTCATCTATGGAACACATTTCGTAAAATTTCAAAAAAAAAATTGAAATGCTCAAAGTCCGCTTCGAATTGTTCATTCATAAATATTTTAATTCCTTTTCCACATTGCTCTTTTTGGTATTTTCTGACTACAATTTCATCAATAACTTGCCTCTACGAGTCTACGTATAACTAATAATTATAGTACTCTGTGTTTCTACTAATTCGCACTGGACTCGTAGGGTAATAAATAAATAAATAAAAATGGTATTTATTTTCATCTCACATATAGGGACAATAAAACAGTATTATAATATTAAGTAAGATGGTGTATGATCTACTCCCTCTCACCCTTATTCAAGAGAAGAGGCATTTCCTATTTGGGATCCTTATCAGGTTACACTACGATATTCTTGTATCATCATCATCAGCCCGTACTAGAGTCAACTGGCAACTATTGGCATAGACCTCTCAATACAAGCCACTGCGTTTGATCCCTTGCATCTTTCTTTCAGCTTTTTCTCTAAACTTCATCCAAATGGGCAAGAAAAGGCTACCACAAATGTAAATTGATTGAGTGCGAATGGGAGAGTAATACATCACTGCTAACTATCGTCCAAGCTTTTCCATTTGAGGGGAGTAAGGAGTATCCGCACTGCACGTAGGTACTAGCTATTCAAGCGGGTGCGGGCGGTGCGGGTTCAAGTCCCGCCCGAGACAAATTTATCAATCTTTAATTTGACTAGCTATTTCTTATATTGTGCTAAACAGTACAACAAATTCACACGACAATTTATATGGCACCTAGTAACTGATAGGTTTTCTTTTGCTATCAATTAAAGATATGAACATCATAGCCTATATCAAGACATCAACAGATTGATTGATTGACGCGACATGTTGAAAATAGAAAGTGTCAAGTTATGAGACTAGACTGATTGGTATTTTAATAGGTTCCCATGGATTCCGTTATATATTTTCTATAACATCCACACTCGTGAAGAACCAAAACTGTTTATTATTGTCCATTCGGAAATGTCTGTGGGTGAAAATAGCAGAACCTATTTTAATGAAATTTAAAACCTTAATAAAGTTTTGGATCCAACAGATTTTTATGTCCCAAGGTTTCAAAAAGAGACTTATCATTAGTTTTAAAAAAATATATGTACGGTCGAATTTTTTGTTATTAACACAGCTATATTAAATTAAATTAGGTTAACCTAGCATACAGTATTTTAATTTTGTGTTTCTCTAATAATATCGGATATTTGTTACATATTTTTGGAATTAAATACTGTCTAGTTCTCTCTCCATAATAGTTAAGCACCATGGTCTGCAGCGAGCTATGGAAAGAGCTATGCTCGGTGTTTCTCTGAGAGATCACATCAGAAATGAAGTGATACGTCAGAGAACGAAAGTGGTTGACATAGGTCAGAAAATTAGCAAGCTGAAGTGGCAATGGGCTGGTCATATCTGCCGAAGAACTGACAACGGGTGTCAGGGTTCTGGAGTGGAGACCGCGAACTGGTAGACGTAGTGTGGGACGTCCTTGCTGCCCGCTGGACAGACGACCTAAAAAAGGTAGCGGGGAGCGACTGGATGAGGAAGGCCGAGGACAGAGTATTGTGGCGCGCCTTGGGAGAGGCCTATGTTCAGCAATGGACGATGACAGGCTGCTGATGATAATGATGATGATGATGGTCTGCATAAGTTTCCCCTGTCCCTTAGCTCTAGTATTGTAGCTATGACATACTTTATTCTTAAAATCTTTTGTGTAATATGTTTCAATAGCTAGTAAGTTAATTGAGAAACCTCCTCCTTTTTTGAAGCCGGTTAACAAGGCAAACTTGTTCACATAGATAAAAAACTCTTGTCTTCGGTCCTTAGTAGTATTTCACTATGCGAATATCAAAACTGAGAGCCATATATCACAGATATTTTTGAGCATAAGACAGTGTTAACTAAACTGTTGCGGTATCGCCACCACATCGTCGCATTATTGCCGCGATATTTCTGACATCAATCAGGCCCTGTACCCGGACTTTCGATATATCGCCTCTGTTCCGGTCCGCACTTCATTTTAATAAAGTTGACATTGGAACAAAACGTTCACGTAACTTCAAAGATCGTATGTCTGGTTAGAGCCCCTGTGTTGCTGTAGAATCGTGGCGATATCGCCGAAAAATGGAAGCCATGTCAGGACGATAACGTTTGGCCAAAATTGCCGCAATTCAGTTGCGACGTTTGCGGCGGTGCAGTTGCGATGTCATAGCGATATGGTATGGTTCTAAGACCGTATGCCTACTGTCATATTCCAATAGTCTATCATAATGATGATACGGCCTAACTTTGATTCTATGGTTCAACATAAACTGAACAACACATTTTTGTACTAAATAATTCTCATGTCATTACGAACGTCAACCTTTAAAATTATTAATTTGTTCGTTATAATTTCACTTCACTTTGCATTTTTATGTTACCCATTACTGAATACATCCATACAAAAGTTATTACAATTTACTTTTTAAATTATCACCATAAAGGACTTAGTAACCCGACGCAACATTTTCAAGAATTTTTCTTTAAACAGAAAAGTAACCTACAAAAATAATAACTTACTCCCAATCCGGCCGCCATTTTGGATCGTTCCGCACATACCAAAAAGTACATTCGCCGAAAAAAGTGCATTCGAACGTTGCTCCCATTTCGAACTGTCTATTGCCCGGACGACTTAATAAATCTGCACCATCTTTGGTTATAATGACATGATTTTTTGGACGCCAACAGTTGAAGGTGTAATCTCAATTAGGGCTATATTTTCCTCGTTAAATTCAACTGTGTAAACTGGATCTTTCTGATGGTACTGTTGACGAGAAAATTGTTATCGGGAAATTTTTTCATAATAAATGGTATGGAATTTAATACAAGGCGTGATATTTGCATTATGCTACATATAGCATTAACAAATTACTAAAAGATTTATAAAAATAAAATTGAAATAATTTCGCGATGTACCTAATCAGGGAATCCCCTAACTACTGTGCTATCGTGAGTCAAAACTCACAGTATAAGAAAGAGTATCTAGTACTACATACGGTACGAATGCTCCCTATGCCTCTCACCATTTTTTTACCTCTGGCTGGGTAGACAGAGGCAAACAACAGGTAGGCGTTAGATTTATGTTTCTTCGACAGTATAGTACTTTATCATTCGTACTTCCTCAGTATCGCACATGACAGTTTTTCCATTAGTACTTATTTTTTCATGGTGTGACAATAACAGATTTCTCGATGAAAAATACAGTATATATAGCTATAGAATTTACTGTTGCAATGCTTCTACTGTCTGAACCGTTTGGTGACATTCGAATGGTTAGTATATTCGAATGTCACCAAATCTTTAACACTTTTCCTCGTAACAGTACCACATTCAATAATGTAAAGCTCCCATTATCCCAGTTAACGAGCAACATTTCTTTAGTCGCGTAAACGGCTGGCTATATCGGGAAATGACTGAACTGAACTGGCCATTCCGAAAAAATAATGATTTGTTATTTCGCACTGCTACATGAATTGAGTGACAAAAATCTTGTTAAGACATTTTCAGGCCAAAATTTGCACTTTATTCATTTCACGTTAAAGGTGACTTTTGATTGTTTTTATTTAAAGTGTCAGAATTGGACTTGGTTTAATAGGTGCAATTAAATCTATTAAGGTGTTTTCAGATTGTACCTTATTAGGATAAGTGTGCAATTAATAATGCTTTTGTAAATGTAAAGATGTTGTTATGATGGTCAACACCAATTTCCTTTTAGGTAAAAAAATTAACATGGTAACCATTTTAATTAGGTGTTAAGAGTAAAAAGTTCATTATTAAGGGTTTTATTACGAGTATGTCCATTGTCCATTAAATGTGATTAAGGGCTCACTACCTGTCACATTAAAATGAGTCTGGGTACTCCTATAGTGAAATATGGATATTAAAAAGGGTGTTAGGGTAGGGTAAAGGGTGGTAGGTAGTTTAAGGGGTGATAGCAGACCATTCATGATACTAAACAACTTTCCCTAAGAAACATATAGGAAATCAGCAAAAAAAAATGTGAGTTTTCCATACTAAGTGCAATCAGCTGATTGAACGTTTGTATGGAAAGTAGATTTTTTTATGCGAATTTTCCTTTGCTTCTTTGGCAAAGTGGTTCAGTAGCACGAGTACAATCACCTATTAAAGTAATGCAAATGTTTACCCTAACACCCTGTATAGTTTAACAAAACACCCTCGTATTATTTAAAGAGGTTTAATACCATCAAATTGAACCACTTTCACTATGAAACTATCATCGACATCGTGAAAAAAAATCAGTTGTTCCATACATTTGAGTCAAGTAATCAGTGACGTTTTCTATAGAACAACCTTTTTTTTTGCGATTTGATTTTTGCTCCATTTTTATATCTACCAAAGAAATGACAACCGATGGGGTGTTTGAGTTCTAAAGTGGAGACCACGAACTGGCAGGCGTAGTGTGGGATGCTTTGCGGCCTGCTGGACAGACGACCTAAAAAATGGTAGTGGGGAGCGACTGGATGAGGAAGGCTGAGGATAGAATTTTGTAGCGTGCCTTGGGAGAGGCCTATGTTCAGCAGTGGACGATGATAGGCTGATGATGATGATGATGATAGTGCACTGAATCAATTGAGACCAAAACAATGGACTTCTTTTTTGTTTTATTGGGATATTAAACGCTTCCCTTTTTGCATTGAGATTGCCAGCTTATCAGTAAATACTTATACAGAGTGTAAACTTTAATAAGTTACATAGGGTTGGTTCAGACCATCAAACTGATCAATTTTTACTATGGGACCAACATTGAAAACGAGAAAAAGTTTTTACAATAGTAAAAGACAATGCGGGCTTTGTATGGAAGGTTGGCGCCTTATTTTTCGACTTTGTTTTTAGCGCGGCTATCAACCAAACTTGAATATTTTAGATCAAAATATGGTAACAAACAAAACTTGTTACTACATGTATATCCCTAAACTCAGTCCGAACGGAGATATAAAGGCTTGAAGTTGAAAATATATGCATTACGTTAACTTCAAGCCTTTATATCTTAGTTCCGACTGAGTTTAGAGATATACTGTCGTAATGTTTTGTTTGTAACTGTATTTTGAACTAAAATATTCAAGTTTGATTGATGGCCGCCCTAAAATAAGAGGCGAAAAGAAAAAAGGCGCTATTTTTAGTCATTGGCTTTTTTCGAAGTTGGTCATATAGTCAATGTTGTTCAGTTTGACGGTCTGAAGCTCGGCTGACGGTATGTAACGCATTTAAAATTAAAAATGTTTAATCAGCCATGGTGGTCCAGTGGCGAGTAACCTTACCTGCCGTGCAGGAGGCGATGGTTCGATCCCCGTCCAGGCCGACTCGTACCAATGAGTTTTTCGAAATTTATGTACGATTTGTAACACCACTGGCTTTTCGGTGAAGGAAAACATCGTAAGGAAACCTGCATGCTTCAATTTCGAGACATGTATTGTACCCACTGTCCATCAAAAGTGGCGACGGGCTCACTCCCCGTCACACTGGACAGAGTTTCGGTACTACTAGTGAAACGTGGATGTTCTGAGGTTTCAGAATATCTCTGACTACCCCCTCGGGGAATATAGTCGTGAGCATATGCTTATTATGATTAATGAGATTGTATTACGCACAGTAAGTCACGGTAGCTTTCTATGTGACTTCGTAATAATTTCACAGGAGCACTCTAGTTGTTGAATATGGAATAAACGTTGTCCAAACATCCTTATACAAACATACATGCATAGGTACATAAACTTATAGCCTTTTCCCAGAGGGAGAATATGCACAGAGAAAAAAACGGAATCGCTTATAGCAGGAACATATTAATCTCTCGCAGCGTAATTCGCTGCAGTAGGGATCATGATTTTTCTAGAATATAATAATATTAAAAAACTTTCAAATTTTTACGATACGATTTACTCGTATTATTACAGTCACGCTAACAATATTGAAACTATCGATATAATAGTCTATCGACACTATCTTTACCTCGAAAATTAATAACCAAATCGATAGTGCTATCGATAATATCAATATACTTATTCATTTTCGTTTTTCTCTAAGACAAATTGAGTCTTTTGATAATATCGATACAATTGCATCTCAATACCCTCGACCGTATCATTTTTTTCAAGGTCAACTATCGCTAGTCAAAATACTATTAGGCAATATTAGTTTATAAGTTACGAGCGTTAACCCGCGACTTCGTCCGCACAAATTATATACCAGATTTTAAGTCAGATCATGAGCTATCAAACAAAAAAAGTTTCATCAAAATCGGTTCAGTAGTTTTTGCGTGATACTCGTTCAAACAAACAAACACCCAAACAAACAGACAGACAAAAAATCCAAAAATTGGTGAAATGGAATCAGGGACACCTAAAAACCATATCGTAACTTTTTTTTGTTAATATCTTCAATGTATATACAGACAAACTTCCTGTTACAGTTTTATAATAGTATAGATTTTCATAGGGAATAAAATAAAACACGATAATATCATAAAGGCACTCACATTTATTTTTCTCTCAAATATATTAATATTCTTTTTTATAAACGTAAAAAAATGTAAACACAAAAATATTCGTATCACACTGATAACAATAACTATTTTAATGAAAGCTTAGTCAGTACTGGCTTACTCTATAATGGCAAAAACAAAAATGAATTAAGTAGAAATATATCGGAGACAAATGTCGTAAGGGACATTTTGTCCTAACTCCACTGAATATACCACTAAAATCAGCATTTTTTTCTCTATACAGGGTGAAATTGATATCATTAGCATCCTTTTAAATTAAGAATCTACCCATACAACTGAACAACTTTTACTATGGGAGCAAACCGATCGGAAAAAATAAAAAATTAGCTGTTCCATACTAAACTGCAATATCGACGCACGAGTTCCCGACTCAAATATATATTTGCTCCAATAATAAAAGTTGTTCAGTTTGATGGGTAGACTCTTAGTTTAAAAGGATTCTAATTATATCAATTTCACACTATAGATCTGTATTAAGGAATAAAATCAATTTAAAATATTAAATAATTATTAGGTATTGGAAAAAATGTATTTATTAAATAATCAAAAATAATTTATATTGTAACAGAATCTGCTTCAGCAACATGCGTCGTCGAAATTGCTTACAAATACCCCTTCAGCAACATGCGTCGTCAAAAATGGTAGGTATTTGTTTCTTTTATATAACGCAATTTCTTGACTTTGCTTAATTTCGCTCACTCTCAGCAAAGTTTAGAGCTGTCCAAATCGATTGTATCGATAATACCAGGATTATGGAAATGCTATAATTATATTTAAAGAGTAAGCCCGTGAAATACATTATATAATATAAAAAATATTGTCTTTCTGTAACCTACATGGGTATTATGTTTATTTAAATTTCCTATTTAAATGGCACCTAATTTTGTTTTATAATTTGCTAATTTTCTTTTAAATAATAAAGGAATGTTTTTCATTCATACTAAAAAGTCTTTATTATTTTTGAATTATTTTTAAAATGATTTACTAAAGCTTTACCAGTTATACGCTGCCAATTCATTAACGTTTGAGTTACCCCGAGTCGAGGCAAGTCGAGGCGAGTCGAGGCGAGTGGAAACGAGTCTAGAGGAGTCGAATATAGGTAAACTACGCTTGGTTGTCATTGTGAATTGGAAAACGAGTTTTCACTCGCCTCGACTTGTTTTTATTAAGATAAGAATAGCGGCAGGTTAAAAGTGATTTAACTGAACAAGTTGTAACAAAGCACACTAGTAATTTTTAAAGGAGTGATTTAGAACATCAAACTGAACATCAACCACAATGGAGACCAAGTCGAAGAAAAAGAATCAGCAGTCGGCATCGACATTTAAGTCGAGTAGGTACTTCAGTTTTGTATGACATAAAAGAATTTTAAAACTTTTCTTGATGTTGGCTTCATGGTAAAAACTTTTCAGTTTGATGGTCTAAACCAACCCCTTAAATATTACTAGTATGTTTTTTTTTCACCATGTATACCTACTGAACTGACCGAATTTTCGTTTCAATATTATACAAACATTTATTGTGGTAAAGTGCATAAAGTTTTATTATTATTCTTACTCTTTAAAGAAACTGAAGTGAGCATTAAGAAAGGAATGTTTACAATTATTTAAAAATCTGCAACAAATTAAACAAATAACAAAAAAAGATAACACACAAGCAAATAAGTGAACTTACATAAAAAAAATACATAAACTAACTATTAAGTACTTATCAAAGAAATGACTCAATACAAAAACTGGCCTAATAACTAAAAAAAATAAATACTTAATCGAAACAATTTTGTAGCAAGTCTATTTACAAAGATTTGTCTCATTTGTACAAATTTTGAGCTTCATTTTAACTGGCCTTAGATCCCATTAAATTATGCTAATTGGTAATACAATACACTGGCTTAGTTTCATACACTGGCACATAAAGATATATAACTGATTTTTTTTGACACTGTACATATTTTTGTAATTGCCTAGGCTAAATTGAGCAACATTTTCTTAGAAATATTAAAAAATATATAGATTGTTTCATAAAATTGTAATAACCCTATTGGAATGTAATTCCAAAATGTAAATTTATAGTTCAATAATCGTTCAAAAAAGTTGCTTAACTTAAGACCTAGAAGTTAAAGCTTGTACAGTGACAAAAAATTGTTGTTGCAATCTTTAACTTCCAAAAGAGAGAAATCAAAATCACATTTTCTCTACTGTTACATGGTATAATCCAATTCCAATTCATGTAGTTTTATAAAAATCTAACCTTAGTCAAGAAAAACTGTCAAAATCTCAATTAGATGTGATGCTTTTTAGAATGAGCCATGGTATATTCAAGTCTTCACGGATTTGTTAACGAGTGCCCTGGTAGAAGATTCGACGGCGGAATCCGGGAGTTAAATGAACTAACTCCGAGAGCCAAACTTTGGCTTGAAACCATAGACATCAATTTGTAGTCTCCGCAGGAATAAAAAGAAAAAAGCTATACTATTATAAACCACGGATTTAAAATTTTTATATAAATCGTCAGTAAATAAACATCATAGTTTAACATCATGCTCATAGTAGAGTTCTACTGTGCCTGCTTAATGACAGAAACAGTCAGCAACACAATAATAAAGTGTAAAAGTGTTTGGATAAACGCAGTTGCGCTCTCTCATCCTCTGAATATGAAAGAACAAGAGACCCTCCATCCATCCATTCCATCAGGGAATTGGTAGGATGAAGTAATTCTAACTGATCCACGTTAGAGATCAGAGATCAACAACACCCATAACGATCGATGCCTTACGACTCTTACGACTCCCATCTATTTTAAATTGGCTCTTACTAAAGTGAAAAAATTGTGAAAAAATGGATTACACCATGTCAAACAAACACCCATAACATTATCCTAAAAAGCGATTAACTATCTAAAGTTTACAAAGAATACTTGTCATGGTAGCAATTTTCAGGTAAAGAAAAGGAATGTACACTTAAATACTGTATGGCAGAGTATTGTAAAAATAGATATTTAAACTTTAAACTAAATAACTCGATTACATAACTATTTACATATAAATAGAGAACAATAAGCATGGCTGTTTTGACTCACGGTTAACTTTTGTACAGGTGTACCGTTTTGTTGATAGCCTGAGGAAGAAGGCATATGCGAGTGGGGTAAAATAATCCAGAGGTAAAATAATACTGGAATAAAACAAACCCAGGTGAAACTGTGTAAGTATGACATACTCATGGTTTTCAGGTCTTTTCTAGTTGACTATATAATGTGCGTTTTTTTTACTAAATAAATCAACTGTTCTTACATAATTATAAATATTACATACAGGGTAAAAGTGACAGCTTAGCAAATACTGAAACGGTGAACTTAGACCATCAAACTAAATAACTTTTGCTATGGAGCCTACCTCAGGAAACGCGAAAAAAATCAGCTGTCCCATACATTTTAGTCGGATCGGTACAGCAATTTTGTATGGGACACCAGATTTTTTTGGCATTTCCTGAGGTAGTGGCTCCATAGTGAAAGTTGTTTAGTTTTATGGTCTAAGTTCACCGTTTCAGTATTTGCTAGGCTGTCACTTACACCCTATATATGTAAATGTAAAAATATTAATATAATTTAAATATACATCACGAAAAAACTCAATGACAGAATACTTATTATTTCATTTCGGGAGTTTTGGTGAACAATTAAAACTTTTGCTTCTTCCTCATTTGGTACTTAATTAAAAGGTACACCAATAAAACAATTCATCCAGTCATAGGTACTTCTTCTGTCCGTTTTGGAACAAGAGACAGATCTAGAGGATTCTTCATCATATCCTTATGATCATCACTCAAATCGATACTTAATTCAGGCTCTGAATCACTGCCCTCCTCATTCTTCGGACTTCTAAATAAAACTGCTGTCGATTTGATTGATAAGTCTATAGGCTGGTCTTGTTCTATCGCAACTCCTGCGACTGCTGGAGAATGGAGAAGTAGGTCTCCACCGTTCCGATTCTGCCAGGCCAAGCCTGGTGGTACTGATCTTAAATTCTGTATCGGCGCTAAGAAACCGCTTCGCGGAGAGTAGCTCGGTGACGCTGACACTGAGAATGGAGAAGGTGGTAATGTCGAAGGTTTCCGTTTCTTCATGTCTTTGTATTGATTTCTAATAGCATGTATTCTTACGTCCTTTTCACTGCAAGGTGACGATGCTGGTCTGAAGATGCTCAAGCCACTTGTACTCCTGGAGCTATTATCATCTTCTGGATCTGCTGATGAAGCCCCGGAATCTGATGGTGATGCGCTTTGCCGCGTGACGTCATCAGAGAACGAATTCTTTTCTGATTTGTAGTATTCAGCTAAAGCTGAAGCAGGCAGTAGGTTTGCTGGTAAAAATGATGGATTTATTGACGTATTGAAGGCTGGCGGCGATTTACTAGTCTGTATCTGATGCATATGCTGTTGCTGCTGCTCTTGTAGAAGACAGTGGATTTTGAACCAGTTTGATCTCCTTCCGTATCTTGAACCAGATTTCGACATGCCGACCAGTAGACATTTTCGTAAACGACACGCCTTGCAAGCAGTTCTATTCTTCTTATTAATAACGCATTCACCGTTGTTCTTGCATTCTGATATGGAAGACAGGTTGTTGTACGTCCGTCCGAAGAATGACTGTAACAAAAGAAAATTGCAATTTTAATAAATGGAAATTAAAAAGGGGCGAGGGCAAAAAAGGACGGCACCAATTTCGTGCGCGGCTACATTAATTTAGTGTAAAATATCGACAGACTTCCGTCGGCGTCGCATAAGAAATAGCAATTTATACGCGTTACAGTTAAACCAAATCGTCTTGGGTCCATTCAATTCGCTCCGTCCCATGGTCGGAATTAAAAATTACATTTTTCAAAAAGTCATCATAAAGAGCATTGCGCGTATTAAAATCTGGGTCAACGCGAATATGGTTGTATCTCACACTTAATATTGCAGAAGTGAGTTCGGTTCAAGTCCTGTTGCGTGGCTTGACGTAAGTTATGGGGGACTTTCGAGGACATTTTAAATTTGGAAGTCACCCCGCTGCGAGCGGTCGCGGGTCTTCTTACTCAATTAAACTCGTACAAAAGCGTAAAATATGTGGTTTCTGTTACAGTTTCTTTGCGCTGTGGTCGCACTTTAAGACGTAAATAACTGCAAGTCCCATCGTTTGGGATTATAACAATAATTTCGATAGCAATTTGCATTTAATGTCATATAATTTCTTTTGAAATTTTCAATTTGAAGATGGTAATGTAACGAAGCTAATCTTAAATGTTGTTTTAATAAATAATGAAACAGTTTTTATTGAAATTGAGCAAGCAATTCAAGATACATATACAAGTATGGTATACTTCAGAGCGTTTTCAAAGTGAATGGTAAATACTAAACACGTAACGAATTGCATGCCAACAAATATGTAACGACACTTGACATCTTAAAGATAATATTTATAGAGCACTTGCAATAAATGGACGCTCACTTTCGTCCTATAGCCATGTTATTGACATTTCCTACCTTATTCATAGTATAGAAATGGTTTTAAAGAAAATCTCATCGGTGATACTTTAAGAAGATTAATCGATATGAATTTCAAACAAAGAATAACTTACAAGCTTTTTTTTAATATTCGATAAATTTTATACGAATAATCAATAAATAAGCAATCTGAACTATAACAAATCTGTCAGAAGTTGGCATTAGTTTTCTGAAAATGTAAATCCGAAAAAATTCGCCTAATTCTAACATTTTGTGGACACAGACAACTTTCAATTCAATTTAGACTCCTATGATTTTCTCTAGCTCTGATTATTTATAATATTATAAATGTTTTGCTTATTTTGCTCTAGCCATCTGCTCAAATTTGTTTATCCTTGAAAAAAAAGGGTTAATAGCCTTGTTTTGTTGCAAAGTTGCTTACTCAAATCATTAAATTAAAATTATATATTAAAAAAAATTATTTCAGCTTACTCATCCATAACTATTGTGTTAGTAACAAATGTCTTATAACTACAGGGTGTTAGGGTAAACAGCTACATTACTTTAAGAGGTGATTGTACCCATGATAATGAACAACTTTCCCAAAATAGGAAATTCGCAATTTTTTTTTCGACTTTTCATAAAAAATTTCGATCAGTGATTGCATTTAATAGGTACGGGAACTCAAACATTTTTTTTATTATAATCCTATAGGTTTCTTAGGGAAAGATGCTCACTATCATGGGTACAATCACCCCTTAAAGTAATACAACTGTTTAACCTAACACGCTGTATAGGATGTATCCTGCAATTTTTAAACAGTTTTAACAACGAGATTGTTTTAGTAAAAAGTCGCTAAAAAGTACCACAGTAGAGGCCAGTGAGTAATTTCGCGAACGCATGTGAGTCACAAGATTAGAAATTTCAGATAAGCCCGTCTTCCTTATGGGCGCGCAATACAGTAATCCCTCTAATTGAGCTCGTTGCGTAGATATAGATACGTACGTGACTTGATTTAGTTTTTGTTTTTGCTAAATTATTTGTGCTAGTATTTTTATGGAGTGACTCATGCATACCACCTAAATTTTTTTTTTTTGCAAATCTTAATAATGCGGACAGATTTTTAAGAGGATGATTCAGACTATCGAACTGAACAACTTGGAACCAATATCGAAAAAGCGAAAAAAAAATCATCTGTCACATACATTCAAGTAGAGTTACAGTTTTGTATGAAACATCCGTTTTTTTTCGTTATTGTGACGTTGGTCCCATGAGGAAAGTTGCGTATTTTGTTGAACTGATTGTGCTTTTAAAAATACAGTCAGTACATTAAAAAGGCCCCTATATTATATAATAAATATAATATTAGCCTAAATTCCACCAAAATAAACAGTAAAAAGTCATTTGGTAAATAAAATGCGTTAATTGCTAAAATTTATTAAGGTAACACCGTATTTTTTAAATATTGTGTGGTGTTAAGGAACCATTGGTGTGCGAGCCTGACTTGCACTTAGCCAATTTTATAATTATTAATAATAATTGAAAACTAGCCATGATACGTATTGTATTACGGCAGAAGACAGATTACATCAGTTTACAATGAAAAAAAATATATATTTAAAATCAAATATACTTTATTTTACACAAAAACATACACAGTAAAATACAGAGAAAAAAATAAAATAGGCACAATAATAAGGCTGTCTTATTCATTTTTGTATACGAAAAAATGTGTATCCAAATTAATACGACATAAAAACAAACATAAAATAACGAAATCACACCAAATATGTATACCAATAAAATAAACGTTATACAAGTGTCAGATGTACCGATTAACTCGGCTAAAATGTAAACGAGAAGTAAAATTACCAAATGGAGTAATCTCGTCTGATTTATTTACATATTATACAGTCTTTAAACTTTGAATGGGACAGGGAAATTGCGAAAGGATAAAAGACAGGACTGGATTGGATTCAGTGACAGTTGAGAGCGACAGGAACGTGAGTCTGGGTTGGATATCAAGTAGCTGTAACTGTGCCTTCCTGAAAAGTTGGCATGGTTTGAGTAGGACGAAAAGGACCGAAGTTTGCGTAGCTGGGGAGGGACATATGGAACAGAAAAAAGATAATTGGCTAAATAATTTAAATAAATAAATATCTTGGACATTGTCAGACAAATTATCTAGTCAGTACCATTTCGTTTTTAGTTTTTTATTTTGATTTGTGATTAATTTTGAATAAATTCGTACAAATGATAATATTTTCTCCAAATTTTTGTATTGAAATGTTTTTCAGTTTGATTTAGGCTGGTAGGAGATACAAATTAAAATACATGCTCCTTGCAAATATTTGCTCCTTGCAGGATTTGAAACCGCGACTAGGCTTATCAGGCCGCCAGATAATTAAAAAATATGAATTTTGCGTAAAGTGTGTAATGACAACGATTATAAAGAATGGCACCCAAAAGGTAATCAGTAATTATTGTTTTCCTCCCTTACAAAATGGATATTAACTTATGTACTTAAGTACCTATTTATATTATTGTGCTAGTCGCAGAATAACCTAAATCGTATTACTGACATTACCACCTGAATCCGAAGTTTGTTTACAAGGTATCAATTTCTCAAGCATCTCTGAAAACAAGTATCTAAGCTAACTAGATGTAACGTCGGTTGCAGCATAATGTCCATATTTTATGCAAACCATGTATTGACCCAAGCTTGATATTACTGGCCCATCAAGATTTCTCTAACGACCCCAGTTCTGCAGTGATTTAAAGATTATAAGAATTATGCATAAGTCAACATGCAGTCTAATTGGTCTTGAAACAATATGACGTATCTCAAGTTTCAGGTTATATAGTTCCCTGTTCTATGACTAACAATTGGTGTTGCAGAGGAACTACGAGAGAACTGACTAAGCAATAACGCCGAAGCCGAAATCACAAATACGGCGTTGCTCAAGAAATAGCAACTGCTTATGACTGAGGACAATTGGAAAGTCCACAAAGGGTCTACCGAGCCAGTGAATGAACTTAAGCAATCGACCTAGTGGCACCCAGAGGAGTACGGACCTCGGCATAGGACGTTGCTGGGACTATGCGGTAGATTAAGTAGCGAATCGGTGAGTGGCCTGGGATGTGCCGGTAGCGTCTGTAGACGACAGAAGAAAAAGGAATAGGCAGAGGTCGCGGCTGTCCCCGCTGGCGATGACGTCGATTACGGTGACAACGCCGACGTCGTGTTACCAGTCGCGTTGTGTGTGTTTGTGATTAGTCGTGCCTGTTGGGTGGGCTGTCAGTGTATGCGACACATCACACGTATGGCAGACAATCAGAAGATGAATCGGTCTATCGCCTAATTGTGCACCTCATATAATAAGCCAATCAAATGACTCACTTTCACAAGATTTGTGATAAACTTGACAATGCAATTAATAATACTTACGCTAATTTTCCTAAAATATTTTCTCCTTCATGAAATATCAAGCCAAACGATTGTCTCAAAAAATCTATGTCACAACCTGCCTCATAAACTGTGGAAGTTACTTTAAACAATGACAAATGTCCAAAGAATTTGATATCCACGTGGGCGGGGAACGATTCCCACGGTCTGGACCGACTACGACTGTATAAAGTATAAGGTTTATAATATTATAATATTTTTGGTTAGTTTTATGTTCAGTTATGATTATGGTAAATAGAATTTGGCATCACCGAACGCGAAAATTTCCGAAAGCTTACAACCCGAATTCCATTAAAGTAACACTAACATCATTACACGAATTCATATTGAAATGACATTATAGCCCAATCATTTTACGGAGTTTTGTTAGGAGAGGTTAAACTATAACCGGCACCATTTAGTGACAAAAAAAATCTGAAAATATATTTTAAAAATATCGCTACGCAACATAGAAATCAAAATTGTGAGTCCCAGTAGGCTTTTAAATTAATTTTAATGCACTAATTTGAACTAGATTTAACAATAAAATTACTTTTAAGCAATAAAATGAGCATAGAAATTTGAACATTTTTCCAATTTGGTTCGTATATGAACATATACGAACCAAATTGGCGACGTGCTTAAAAAGGGCCAGGTCAGATCCATCCGTAACCGACGAGCATGCATAAAAGGACTTATGAATGTGGAGGAAGCTAGAGAGGTATGTCAGGATCTGGTGGCGTTCCGTTGTCTCTGCCTACCCCAGTGGGAGACAGGCGTGAGAATATGTATGTAGAAATTTTAAAATTGAGATTATTATTAGAAAATACGAATGTATTTTTCAAAACCTTCTAAGTAGACAAAAATATTTGCACCATGCTTGAAGTATGTATAATGGTTACTTTTGCCATTTTTTATGTGCTAAAAAAAATTACCATCAAGTTTTTTATATCGGGATAATAGCTAAATTTAAAATTTGGAACTGTTCGTGACGCGTTTTTTTTTATTTTGGTACATTTCTAAGCACGAATTGGCTCTTATATACTATACCGAAAAAAAATATCAATTAATAATTAGTCCCGGCTCA
The DNA here is from genome assembly GCA_927399405.1 of Agonopterix arenella. Lineage (NCBI taxonomy): Eukaryota > Metazoa > Arthropoda > Insecta > Lepidoptera > Depressariidae > Agonopterix > Agonopterix arenella. The sequence goes on from OV656701.1 coordinate 17,226,773, forward strand.
AACCGTAAAATGACTGTAGTATTAGTTATGCTACAATATTGATGTAAGTAATTTTTTTATTGTCATATCGTTAAACTATGAATCCTTTTATGGTTATTGGCTAAGCCATCCAAACCATTAAAAGATTAAAAATTAATAAATGTAAGTGCAAAAATAGACGGGCCACTTATAATTTTTTCGGAGCAAAGAATAATTAAATAAAATTATAAATAAAAAAATCAACTTTTAAACGCAAGAATAAAATTGAACAGCTTCATTTAAATAAAAGATTGAACTGGCAATTTTTTTAGGACATTTCCAGCTATGGTTTTTTTGTGGTCTATTATGTGTAGATAATCAGACCACCAGAATTATTCATCAGTTAATACCACCCGCTGATTTTATTGCTTATCTTTGTTTGGCATAGTTATAAGCTGAGTTTTACTAATCGGTGTCATAATGCCAATTATGTAATCATAATAAAAGGTTTTATAGGTAAATCAAAATCCTATTAAAAATTCCTAATAAGGTTAAGGTTGTTAAAATTGGTAAACATTAGAAGGTCAAATTTATATTATAATTTAATGAGCAAAGTAGACTTAAATAGAAGAATCGTATAAAACTTTTTTCAAGATGTTTTCAACAATGAAAATGTTTTTTTTTTCGCTTCTGTATAGGTTGAATTTTCAACGAAAGTACGACATCGCCCTGGTGACTACGTAGCTGATTTGGGTCTCAAAAGACCCGTCTCGATGAGGGTTACAAAAAGGATAAAAAAAAAAGTTTGAAAAAAGAAAAAATTAGAAAACTTCGTTTTCTTTAAATCGGTTAATATAGTTCTAAAAATCTTACCTCCTCAGCGAGATAGCACGAACAAAATAAATAATTATAATTGTATACCACAGTGACTGTATCAATAATATTGCAATTTCATAGAAAGCAATTCAGTAATAGATTCGGATGACGTTTAGATGACGTGCTAAAAGGTACAGAAATAAATTCCTACTTACGTTATATAGTACTAAATACTCTTTCTTATACTGTGCTTACGTGTTATACGACAATAAGAAAATTATTCCGAATTATAAAACAAACCGCAGTTACTTAACACGCAAGCTTTAAAATGACCGCAAACTATTGTTAAAGCTAGACTTCATATAACTTTTGAAGTGAAGTGAAAGTGTCAGAAGGACCCGTTGAACTCTCTGAATAGATCACATTGAACGGCTTTATTTTCATCATCTGCCTAGAATTTACGTCTTCAGAAGTACAATTCACTAAGCGTAACATCGCTGTCAAGAATATCAACAAGCTCGCATTCTTTCGTCCGACATTCTGTATGAGTTTGATACATGAAAGCTCGCCGATGTTTCAACGACAAATTTTAGGTTGTGACGATGTTTGCGCTTAGTGGATTGCATTGCTGACTTAGTGAATAAGACATGAATTATGAAGTAGTTAAAATGTTTGCGATGTCCAAAGTGAGGGCAATTTTAAGGTTTTGTTAATGTTATTTGTTCGCTTCGTATTGGTAGTTTAGGAAAAATACGGTTTGAGATTACATTAAATACACTTTAGTAAATTGTGTTTGAACTAATATTACTATTAATATTAGTATATAGCACTTTTGTTGAGATTTGGTGGTTATAAAGGCTGAGGAACCTGAGAAATATCTTAAAATCGATATAACTGTACAAAGGGCAAGCTTTTTTCTAAAGATATTTTTTCAGCATACTAGAAAAAGAGACAGTTAAATAACCCCATACAAATTTATTGTGTACAAACAAACAGTAAGCAATTAAGTTTTGAGGTTATAATTTTTGAATACTTACAAAATATTAAATATCTATCGATATTAACCGGGGATTATTATTGTTATAAGTAAAAGCTATTGAATGAAGCCATCCTGTTCAAAATCATCAGTTTTACATTTTTTGTTCATACCTAAATTTAATGTTTTGTAAATGTCTTAATTATTCCATAATACTCAATAAAAAATCGGGGATTATTGAGAATTTATGTTTTTCAGATATGTATCTACTAATATTTCAAACTATAACCTAAAGTGCAATTAATGCAATCTACTCCATACAAAAATCCGTAGATTTCCCCGACTATGGCAGGTTCAGGTGGGACCCTACTCCTTACTGTCTTAACTTTAAAACAGACACTGAAACAAACAAAATAGATGACTTTACAAAGAATGAGATGATCCCAAGTCTCCTACAAAAAGCATCACATAAGTAACAGAAATGTAACAGCACATAAGTAAAATTAAAACAGTTTTTACTCATCAAATCCTATTAAAATATAAATGAATACTTTAATGATTTTATTAATACCTAATGGTCCTCCTCTCTCCTAATTTGCCATACCCTACAAACAGGGTTCATAATGAACTGTTAGCTTTCGATTGTAACACCTTTGTAACATTATGATGTGCAATAAATAAATTGAAATTGAAATGTTTGTCAATTTCGTTCCTAAACTTGAAGGCTAAGGGTAGACTTCTCAATGATAACCACAGCATCATCGTCATCACGATCTAAGAAACAATAGTTCACGTTCAATAATGACGGTTAGGTAGCAAGTGCCACGGTCACTTTGAGTTCTCACGCCGTGATACGCCTATTGCTCTAAACTGCTTGTAAACCTTGTTACTTAATGATAAACGAAGCGATTTTGTTAATTGATTAAAAAATTTTGAAAATATTGTATGAAATTTAAAACTTTGTAAAGTAATTGACGCAGGCTTTATCTGGAGACGAGCGAGAATATGTAATTAATTTATAAATGTTGTTCCATATAAGTTTCATATGAAATTACTTATATTTGAGTATTTTTTCATCAGTGAAAGAAAATCGCAAGTTTTTTAAATTATCTTATGGAATATAGCGAATGGTCAGCCAATTTTTGAGATGTTTAATAAACGTTGTAAAAGGGGAGTGCCCAGAAGTGGCTTAATGTAGGCTGATTTGATGAATCGATTGGTTAATCAACGTTTAATTTTAGTATTATCATTGATATGTACGGGGGCATACAGAGAGCCTCCCAGAGTGACGTCCTTATCCGCCAATGTGTCCGCTAGGCAATCAATCAATCAATATTTAGGCTATCAGCAAACCTTTATCACTAATTTCCAAATCTCCTCACCACGGTGCAATTTGGCAAGTCTATCTCAAAGACATACAACCGATTTAATTAGCATTAAAAACACTATCCTTACAATTTCAATTGGACACAAAATACAACATCAACATTTAAATCGCTACCCGCCCCTCTCATAACCAAGCAAAACAGCACTCGCGATGAAAATCGTCGACGCCCGCGGGTCTGCATGCGAGCGGTAGCGGCCAGCGCATCAATCCGTTTAAGTTGATCACTCTGACCTATATCTTAGGTAATGTTATGTTATTTTATTCTTGAACACTTATTATTTATTTCATATTTGATTTTATACCTACTGGTACTGGTAGGTGAGGAGCTTTGATTACGGTAGTTTATTGTTAGGGATCAGTTCTGAGAAAATGGTGACGTGATTGTTGGTAACTTTACACATCATAATTGAAAATGCAATAATGTTGTTACGACAATTCGAGCGATGTCTTTGAATCTTTCGTCTGTAATGTACATAATTTTTAACCGACGAAAAAAAAACGGAGGAGGTTCTCAAGTCGACTCTTTTTTTTTTTGCTTGTATTAGTTTTTTGGTTTGGCTTGTAGTCTACCAGTTTTATATTATACATGGTGAATAAAACGAACCTAGAAGATACCCTATACATTGAAGATTGCAAATTTCAGTCAAAGGAAATATTTCTTTATTTAAAAAAAAATAAATAAAGCTGCATTCATTGATTTTTTTTAATCTCAACCGGAAACCGAACTGATTAAAATCCTTAAAAATGTACTTTTATAGCACCAATCGATAGACTAAATGATAGGGATCAAATCTGTCTAATAAACATTCCCTCTTAAATTTAAGGAAACCATGATATAATAATAAAAAAGGGGACAAGACGATGCACTGTGACATACTCAAGGGTTATCTTATTTTAGTTTTGCAAACTTATACCTCATTTTCATACTAACATTTTAATTGCATTATATTCAATTCGCTGATAAGACAACCATACGCGACTCTAAAGGAAGCTCTTATTACCAGCAACTAAAGGTCAATATCAATCTCACCCTCAAACATCTATTACAAGAAGATCACAAGATTACAAAACAATTTATCAAGCGACACTCGGCGTTTACTAACTCATGTACATTTGTACATACATTATGTAAGAGCGTACAATAATTTTAAAGTAATCTCGTTTAAAAATCACAATCCATACATCAGAGCGGTTGTGCAATGACCGAGGTCGACTTGGAAGCCTCTTTAGACTTATGCCCATTTGGATTCTTGAAGTTGGGTCATTTTGGTTTTAAGGGAAAAATGTGACATTGTTATTAAAAATGTTCCATCCATACAACATACAGAAAAAATAATGAGTATATAGGTATAGTTTATCGCTTGCATGTAAACTGTTTAGAAGCGTAATAACAATATACAGGGTGAAATTGATATCATTAGCATCCTTTTAAACTAAGAGTCTACCCATAGAACTGAACAACTTTTACTAAGGGAGCAAATCGAACGGAGCAACAAAAAAATCTGCTATTTCATACTAAACTGCACCCCCCGCCGCTGCCTACTCGACTAAATTTTTTTGCTCCGATTGGTAATTGCTCCTATAGCAAAAGTTGTTTAGTTTGATGGGTACACTCTTAGTTTAAAAGGATGCTAAAATGATATCAATTTCACCCTGTAGGTGTAAGTGTAAGAGGCATACTTATAGCACTTTTAATAGTAAAGTTACATACAATTTTTAAAAAGATGTGTGCTCTCTTTTGAAGCTGAATAGAAACATTGCTAGAATTATCAAATTTATCATTTTTTAGGTTAGGTTATGTTTTGCGATATAAACGGTTCTAGAAAAATTATGGTTCACGACATAATTATAATAAACAGAGATACATACATAAATTCACTACTTTGTCTTAAGATATTACATATTACAATATTACATCTATTTTGTCTTTAGTTTAATAAGAAGACGCAAACATTTCTAGAAAAACAAGCAGTCAGTACATGTTTCATCAATCAAATATACATAAATCAACAGCCAGTAATCAGCAATTAATTGAAAGTATTCATTCGATAATTTCATACGCTGTGCTTTTAAGTAAGAATTTAGTCACATCATTGCATTCTGAGACCCAAATATAATACAAATACATTTAGTTATTGTAATAATACATACCGTAAAACGAGGTGACTTTGATTAGTTTTGAAATTCAAATGGATGTATCTTTCATAATTTTGGTTTTAAAAATTAGAAAAAAATACAGTAGTGACAACTAGCCTTGTGATAATGTTTAAAATAAAAATTAAAATGATGTATGTTCAATTTCGGAGAAAAAAAGAAAAGTCAGCGTATCAAAGCTATATTGAAAATGGGGCAACTTTGATATCAGTCGTTTTTTTCATTGCTTTCGAAAGTCACCCCTAAAAGGAAACTTTTTTCTGCGAATATTTTCTACAAATTTTATCAAATTATTTTAACCACCCAGCCTCATGTTACAGTCTTGAAGATTTGGTAAAAAATGGACGAACTGTCAATAATGCCAAGACAAAAAAGAATATCCGGCTGCGTTCTGTTTTCGCAGAGAAATCTACAATCTGTTGTCATTTGGAGTTATCATCAAAGTCGCCCCAATTCTCAAAGTCACCTCGTTTGACCGGTATTTATGATTATTATTTCTTCTAGTTAACATAGTAAAAGCCCACACAAAAAGAAGCTTCAACAAAAATAAATTCCATTAGGTACCTACAATATTATTAAGTCAAATTGTGTCGTTTTAATAATCAGGTAAATGTAACACTATAGAAATTCTTCCGTAACACCTACCTACATATAATTATATACAGCGTGATCGGCGCCTACGAATGTGACCTCGTGACCTATGCAAATTATGTGTACGTTATGGTCATGTGGTGGAAACTGGTGTTTTATGAAATGGCTGAATCCAAAACAAAATATTTGGCGGTGATTTTGTAGAGCCAGTTTTAACTACACTGACGTTCTTTTTTTCAAAAAGTTCATTCAGGTATGCAGAACATTATTTTAGTGAATGGAAGAAATGGATACTACCCTTTTTTACCCTACTGTATCTGATGGAACGGGAAACGGCTCTATCAGAAGTAGGGTCAGAGGATGTGACTATAAATGACACCGTGATGTTTACGATGAGATTAGTCACCTGTTACGACACCCGTCTAGGTTAGTGCTATTTAAAACTGGACACCAAATGGTCAACGAACACGGTCTAGATTAGTCAGGAATAAGAAATCGAAGTCCAAGATTGATAATCTTCTTTTCATATAAACATGAGTGTATTGCAAGCGCAAACCCATTATGATAAATAAAAATTCGCATGGCAATCACTCATGCTGCACTGGAAAAATAAGTCAGCCAGCTATGGTAATATTGAGAGGCTGACTGCCCAGAGTCGTCAGACGAATTGAGTTTTTGGGTCTAGAATCATCTTAGGTAAAATTAGTTTGTCGCTTGAATTGAAGATCCAAAGTTTGTTTGACCAAATATCTTAAGTATAATTAGTTTCTAGGCATATTGTGATCTGTTGAGTAACTTTTTGTTGTTACTACAACACAAATTACTATTATGACATTTGGTTCATATTAATATAATATCTAACATTTATAAAATGAATATTATTTTGGGATTCAATTAACATATTTATATTATTATTTGAGAGCAGACTGTACGAAATCGTATTAATTTAGGGCATTATTCTAATGAGTTCGATCTTACTAAATGTTGTTAATTATGATGTAGAATTTTAATGAAAATGTCAAAATGTTGATTAAAACTATTAAATATAAGAACAATAAATTCTTAAATTTTTATCTAAGAATAAAGTCATAATTTAAAATGTGTTTAAACGAATTTTATAAAAAAAAAATTGCTAAATAGAGTTAATTTTACATAAGATAAATTATATAAGACAGAAGTGGATAGTGCTATAATGATACAATCTTAATTACTTTACTTAGCTAAATGGATCAACTTTTGATAATGATATCACATATTCTGAACTGATCTAGAAAAGGTGAAGGTTCAATAGACATAAATCATGACAACCAATTAAGAATACGAAAATAAGAAATCCATGATTAAGAAATGTTTAGTAGAAAGTAATAATAATACTTTAAAAAATCAGTTGTTGTGTTTTTCGAATAGGTCTTCAAAGTTTTTGTCTTTGGTTCACATTGGTTTGGTTTGGTTGAGTCGTGTATAGTCACTTGTCTGACCCCTCTGTCACTTCTCAACGAAAACGAATAAAAAATAAACAAACTCTGACTCAACAAATTAATATTCCACAATTATCTAAAGCAATATGTAAAGCGTCACTCTAGAAATACGCAAACGAATCTGACATCATTTTTCTTAGAAACATGAGCACAATTGAGGAAAGAAGACCTAGAAATGTATCATTCAGTGGAATTTAGTTTCAAAACTACTTTTTGAAACCGCACATTTGTTGGTCACGTAATTTTATTACACAATAAAAACCTTTACTTACTACTTGTGATTCGTCATCATCCTGTCAAAATTATTTGACGAAATGGAAATCATAATTTTTTAGAAATTTTATCACATTCGCTATCCATCATTTTTACCGTGCACGAGCCTTCTTTTATAAAAGGGGCAGAAGAAGTGTGCTCTGCTTTACTCGTGCATGGTACAAATTATTGGAAGCCAGTCCTAACTTTGGCCACTACTACGGGTCCACTATTAACCACATTGAACAGAGTTTGGGCAATGCTAGTGAAAATCTGGTTGCCGGGAGGAAAGTGCTACGTAAAATCCTGGGTCCAGTAAAAAACGAGGGTGGATGCTGCAGGGTGTGGAAAAATTACGAAATTGAATAACTCGCTGTCTCCCCACAATATCATCGCGGGACAAAAGCTCACCGCTTCCGCTATCTTAACCACATAGAAAGCATGGGTGAGGATCAGTATATCAGGAGAGCATATCTGGGTCGACCTACTGGGTCCAGTCCCGTGGGTCGCCTCAGGTATCGCTGTAACGATTTTGTGGAAGCTGATCTACGTGAGCTTCAAGCCAGCTACTGGTACAGGATCAGGCCTTCGTCACTCGGCCGTAGATACCGAGATAAACGCCTACACTTCAGCGCATGGTAGGCGATGCGTTTGCTAGATTTTTGCCATACGCGCCGAAAAGCAACAACGTTGAAGTAATAATAACGCTGTGAAATGTTTCTGTGTCTGGCAGTAGGTAATTAAAGCGTGCGAATTTATGGTTTTCTAAGGAAGTGATGTATCTGTTACGAAGTAAATAGTAATCTGTGGCGGTATAGAGAAAAGTGGCATTCTCTTGTTTCGGAGGTCCAAAACCTACTTTGGATAGCTGAGTCAGTGAAGTTAGTTAGTCAGTGAAATGTTAATATTTTGAATTATGCTAATTGCATATTTTTTTAAATATTTCTAATAAAGTATGTCATCATCATCAGAAATCAGTAAAATTGATCTTCAATGTTATGCATACGGACTCACTACTGGAACCAATAAAACTCAAAACCATAAATAAATGGATCGTCTCATTACGCAAGTAAACATGGTTATAAAATGCAAAGCAAGTGATTTACAACAAATCCTAAATTAATGGATTAATATAATACAAAACTAGTTTGGAGATTTAAGGAGAATGGCACGGGACCCCAATATAACTCAAATGTTTGATGTTAAAGGTATGATTGATTTAGATTTTGTGATTTAGATTTTTATAAGCTTGCATAGAATTTTGGTACGTCTACTAAACAATTGTTAACAAAGACTCTTTTAAGTTGATGTTTACAATTTATTTTTGTAACTTTTAAAAGCGTAAAAGTATCTGTGATAGAAACGTTTTTAATCTCTTATTTAACTGTTAAGGTGGTTTAAGTCCATATAAAAGTTTGACGCACAATACGCGTAGACGGAATTAATAAAAGTTATATTTTATATATGGAAAAATAGTTTAGAAAATCTAGTTGCCGCGTAACAAATAACATTTGCAATTTATAATATAATTACGAAGATATAAAGCTTTTAAGATTTCGTATGAAAAATTTCAAAGCTTTATATCATCTTAATTATTTTATAAATTGCAAATGTTATTTGTTACGCGGCATCTAGATTTTCTAAACTATTTTTCCATATATACAAAGTTACTTATATTAATACCGTCTACGCGTATTGTGCGTCAAAGTTTTGTATAAAATTGACCCCTCCGCAACCGCCTTAAGAAAAATTTTTGCTAATTATAACCAGATTTGGTTATGTGCTACATAATGGTTTGCAAGTCACTAGAGTTTGGTTACAATAATATTTCACAAAAAAAAATTGTCAGTGTAGATAGTAGTTAAAGCGAATTATCTGACCACCTTGCAAGGGATATAATTATGTTCGTAAGTTTATGAATACACAAATTATTCAAAAGTCTTCCTACTTAGATTTGCGGAGGTACACATATCGATGTCAATGTGTTTCAGGCAGTCTTCCGCTGCCGTGGTTAACCTATAGAGTTCTTCAGTTCCACCAAAAAGCCAGAATGTCAAAAAATTACACAGGATATCATCATTATCTACCGATATACATTACAGAGCGTCTGTGGCGCATTGCGGAGAGGTATGGACACCCAATTATGGGGGTCTGGGTTCGAATCCGCACGGACAACATGCTATGTACCAATAAGTTGCTACTCTCAAACTGCTCTCTGCTGCTGCTGTTACTGCTCTCAAACGGTGAAGGAAAATATCGTGAAGAAACCTGCATACGCTGAGGAAGAAATTCTAATGCATATGTGTCTACCAATCCGCATTGGGCACGCGTGGTGGACTAATGCCCGTACACCCTCCCTGAGAGTAGGCCTGTGCCCTGCAGTGGGATGTTTATAGGCTAATGATGATACATCACTATAGGTCTTGGGCCTACCCTCAGGGAGGGTGTATGGGCGTTAGTCAACCACGCGTGTCCAATGCGGATTGATAGACTTCACATGTACGCATCGAAATGGTTCCCTTAGCCGTGTTTTCCTTCACCGTTTCAAAGCAATCGGTATGCATACGATATAATGATCATAATTTAAAAGTATATCAAGTATCATTGCTAATCAAGTTTCCATTACCGGCTTCTTCTCGTGTCACCGTAAAGTTTTATTTTTATCTCGTTCTTAACAAATAAATCTTAATTATCCTTGGATTTACACAGTTTTTATTGAGCAAAACTGCCGCCACGCGCATGCGCAGTTTACGATTATGTCAAACGGAATAAACATTTATAAAGTCGATGAATGGACGACGTCATCCAGATCTGTGTGATAATATTGAGGAGTGTACCCACGCAAGTTTAAAGGACTTATTTGTCACAAGAAGTACTTAAGCTACCTATAGTTTGATCATCATTAGCTTTCATCCCTTATCGCATTATTCGGTATCAACCCGATTTTATAATTCCTGCATAGACCTGTCCATCCTAGCACTATTTTAAATCTGATCATTTTGCGACTATTTTAAATCTAATAATTTAGATGAATTCTGGCATACATATGAAATATGATCTGGATAACATAATTCTAAAAACTTTTTGAAAAAGGTGGCGGGGAGGACTGGCTGAGAAAGGCCAAGGATAATGTTCAGTAGTGGACGATGATAGGCTGATAATGATGATGATACCGTCCAAAGTCAACGCAGACGAAGTCGCGGGCAAAAGCTATTATAGCATAACATTTAGGCAAAAGTTTTAGGGCCGGCCACATGGTTAGCTTGACATAACTAAATGCAAATTTTGGCACTGAAAACTCTCTTGGATCCAGGCGCCTGGATCCTGGTGAATAATAAGAAAAAGTATCTAACTTGGACTGAATTTATTTTATCAAGAATTAAGTTTTAATTATTATTTTATTAGATTCGGATCCATTTTGTTTATCTTTGGCACAGTATAAGAAGGGTATAACTCTTAAAGTTCTTTAGACTGAGTCTTTACTTCGCAATGTACTTTCTTCCTATCATTTATTGTTATTTTAGCCTATCTTCTGATAGGTAGCTATTATTGTATAAGCTTTGCAAACACTTTTAATTTTAAATTAATATTAGCGGATTCCTGTAATTGGTCTATTCTATGTTCATAGTTTGTAACCATTCGTTTGTAATTTGACTGTTGGTTTCCCAAATAAAAATTTATTTATTTATTTATCAAGTTTTTGTAACTATCCGAAAAACATAAGAATTCGAAAATCGGCAGGGACCACTAGTAGCTAAATCACACCCTGGGCATTACATTCAAACCGGCCCGCACTGATAAGAAGAGGTAAAATAATCATTTGCAATACTGAGTGAGAGCGAGTGAGAGAGAACCACATCGCTGCTTATACTTGTCCACCTCCGTACCACCGAGAGGGGGTGAGGTCAAAATTGGCGGGGGGCAAAGAGTTTTCATACTCTTTCTTATACTGTGACTAGATTACCAAGGCATTCTAACACTGTTCAAAACACAGGAATTTGTCATAAGTCAAAGAAATGTCCCGTTTGCGGTCGACATCAAATTCTTTTAATTAATTCCGCTCCTTTATGCTTCTCGCTTTTATATTTATTCACTTTTTTTATCTCGGTCCGGCACGAGTCGATAAAATACCAGTTGCGATGGCGTGTGAGTCATAAGCAGAAGCGGGAGTGGATAAGGGCCTAATGTTTGGCACACATCTGCTCACTCCATGCGTCCCGGTTTCGCAATTCGATAGAACAGTGCTGTATACATTTTATGCTTGTAAGAGAAATAGAAAATTTTCCTCGGTTTATGGTAAGAAAATGGTGAAATACTAATACTAATGATGGCAATTTCATTAAATACCACTCTTCACTCTCTGTCTCAAAATACGGTTGAATAAATAAGTGTACATGTTGAAGTGTGTAAGTAAATAAAAAAAAAGTTTCTATACACCTACTACTCGGACTGGAAAGACTCACAGATCTGCAATGCAATTCACTAAGCGTAAACATCGTCACAAAATAAACAAAAGAATTAAAAAAAATAATAATAATAATAAATATTGGCGAGCTGGCAATTCGGTATTCACAACAATACCTATGCCAGCTTCCTGGGTATTGACTATGGTTATGTCATTTGTCAAACTCATTTAAAAACTCCGACGATTTGAAGGATACAAGTAGGATGTTACATTTGTGAGCTCGTCGATGTTTTTGACGCTTAGTGAATTGCACTCCTGAAACGCAGATGAGACTAAGGTCGGTTAGGTATTTGCGCGGAAGCATTTAGAATATCAAATTATTCTAAACGCTTCCGCTTCTGAATTAAGCCCTGGCGTTTAGTTTCGTAAGCAGGGCTTATAGTGGCCATTTTTTATTGTTAGGGTCATCGGACACTGGCGGTGTCGTATTGTACTTTTATAGATTGTTGAGATTTAGTGCCCCCACTGTAAGGTGTGGTGATAAATTTATTGACGCTTATCTTGAGGTAATGGTATGTGTAGTTATATGGTTGTAGGGATATTTAGTTTTATTTTTTGGTAAATTAGTGATGTTTAAGGTCATTGACTTTGGTCATTCATAATTTTTTTCCATTGACTGTTTCGTATGTTTGTAATTTTTTTTTATTAGTTCGAGAGAAACAAAAACAAGTGTAATACTAGCTATACTAGCTTTAAATTTTTTTTGGCGTTAAGCGCTTCGATCAAAGTAAGTTAAGCGGACCCAACAAACAATTTGTATGAGTGTGTCTATTTGCATTTTGCATTGTGCTTGTTGTGTGTAGTATAATATTCGTCTTGTATTTGTAACAATAATAGTATTTAACAAATAAATCAAAAAATTGTGGAAGACGATGTGCGTAAAAAAGGAGTAAGAGCTGAAATGAGGACTATAAAGATAAGAAAGGATGAAGAGGTCATATTGCAAATAACCCTATATAATAGGATAAGGGCAGGAAGATTATGAGAAAGTGGTCCACTGTACTGACTACACCAACATATAATATGATGGACTAATGAGTTGTAGTATGGCCAACATCATACCATTAAAAGAAGAAATTTCTGCGATGCAGTGGAATACAACAGACTATACCATACTAAACTGATGGTAAAAATGATGATAAAATGGCCTGCAAAACTAAGTATCACACTTTTAAAATTGCAATAACCTTTTAAGTACATAAAATATACTTTAGAAATAAAAAGGACTGGAAAAAGAATTTAATTTAAAAAGAATAGTTACAAAGAAAGCTGATAACATTTGCTATAAAACGTTTTTTTATTTTAAATCTCTATTTTCGATAGTTTAGAAAAAAAAAAATTTTAAAGTGTAGTACTTAGTTTTGCAGGTCAGTGTATATACAGTAAGCGACGCGATAAGCGTTTCTTTTATCTCCAAATGTAACATCGATATTTTTCTCCGTAACACACAAACGGCAAACTTCACTTCACTTCAATAACGATGGTAGCCATAAGTATAGTGTTATCTTAATGCTGTTAAAGGTTGGTGGTCACGAGATGCGCGCGCGCATAGGTCAGAGTGCTGCGCGGAGCGGACGATAAGATTAACGTTAGATTACATTATTGTTGGTGAATTTATTTACATAAACACAGGGTGTAAACTTAATACTCACGGACACGAATACCATAGCATCCAAAAAGTCGATCTTTTTGTAACACGAATGCTATAGAGATGCCATAGCAATTACTGTCACATGCTGCTATAGTAGCTCCTTTTTCATACAAAATATTTGTGTCCAACATGGGTGACTTACACCCAAACCTCTTAAATGCTTTATAAGTATATTTTAGGCGATGCTTCAGTAGACTATCAAAATGAAGAACTTTCATTACGGAGCGAACATCTATAAGGTGTAACAAAATTAGCTGAAACTATTTTAAGGGGATGATAAGACCATCAAACTGAACAAATTTCTCTATAGCACCAACATCGAAATCGCGAAAAGAAATATGTTATCCCATACAAAACTGCAAACACAACTCTACTTAAATGTGTGGGACAACAGATTTTTTTTCGTGAATTCGATATTGGTCCCATATAAAAAGTTATTCAGTTTGATGGTCTGATCATCCGTTTAAAATAGTTTCAGCTAATTTTGTAAGATCTCATATATTAGACCTAAAAGTTGGAGCTGTTCCATACAAAAAAATCTGGTGCATCTACCCGACTCAAATGTATGAAACAACCGTTTATTTTATCCGCTTTTCCTGTGGTTGGCTCCATATTGTTCAGTTTGACGGTCTGCATTTTTCGTTTCAGTATGTGCCAGGTTGTCCTGTATAAGCTTCACTGCAGGGCACAGACCTACCCGCAAAGTAGTGTATAGCAAGTAAGTATGATTATATTCAAATTGCATATAAGTTATGCAAGCTATGGTCCAATATTATTAACAACACGTGTTTTTAATACAAAACGCATCAACTATATCCAATAATTTGCGTCCGCGCATCTTTTGCATGATATTAGCAACACTGTTTCAAACGATATCGGGTTTGTCCACCGATCTATTTAACATCTACACATAATTAGTACTTACTATTATTGGGTGTTTTAAACCTAAACGATGCGGTCTTATAGCTACTAAGTTACATTAGAATTAATAGCAATGGCAAATGTTACTATGTTTTACTGGTTGAGTTGCATATTTTATCACATAAATTCTTGTTCATCTGTTTACATCGATGGTAAAGGATTTGTTCTGATGTTTCTTTGCTGGTTTGTTTTTATAACTGTGTGGCTTTGATTTTGTACACTACTACCAAACCAGAGGTCTTGGGTTCGAATCCTTGCTTATTGTATGGTTTCCATAATAAAAAGCCTCGTAGCTTACGTTTGGGATCATTACAATGTATGTGCCATTAATACATATTTAACACCTGAACCAGATTAATAGGTACCATAAATACATTTTAGTCACACCTAAGTAAAAAAAATCTTACACTTGTAAAACCTAGAAATTTTTAGAGGAATTTACAAGTACCTGCTAAATTCCTAGGAGCTACTAGGTTTTCTCTCCGTGTACTAAATCTGTTCAAGCAATCTTAGCAGCTGCCGACTTTAGACTAGATTTTATTTGTTTAAGAGGGTTTTTTAGACTCTAGTACTCGACTTTCGGAGGGCTATAAGCAAATGTGGACATCTTTCTAAGCATGCATAGCTTTTTTTATTTAGCGTGTCCTGCGTCCCACTGTTGGGAAAAAGCCTCTCCTATTCTTCAATCATCCTTATGCATCGCGAATTTGAGCTCGATCAGAAAGGTAATCAAGTTATTATTTTATCTTTTCCTGGGTCCTTACCGACGTCAGCAACCATCTCCTGGAACCCATTCTGTAGCGAATGTTAAAGCCTCTCCACAACCAGACATCTCCCTTTAGAATCGCTCTTTCTATTACCATACTGTTTATATAATTGACCGTTCGTTGTGATGTTAGTAAGAACAGTAATGGCCGATATTCAAGTGAAGATAGACCCAACTATCGACTTTACCTTTAGATTTTTAATTAGATTTGTTAGGCTTCTTCTTAGATTTGCTGATGGTTTTGTTATATATTTATACAGGATGTAAGTGACAGCCTAGAAAACTGAAACGGTGAACTCAGACCATGAAACTGAAAAGCTTTGACTATGAAGCCTACCTCAGGAGACGCGAAAAAAAATCAGCTGTCCCATACAAAACTGCTGTACCTACCCGACTTAAATGTATGGGAGAGCTGATTTTTTTTCGCGTCTCCTGAGGTAGGCTCCATAGTGAAAGTTGTTTAGTTTGATGGTCTGAGTTCACCGTTTTAGAATTTGCTAGGCTGTCACTTACACCCTGTATAGGTTACTTATCTATCGTCTGTCGATACAATTATGTATTGTAATTAAAAGTAGAGATCATAAAAGAATTTGACCAAAACGGGGTGTAAACATAAAAATATGCCTGACATACTTAAGGGCATACTTCAAACCATCAGACTGAACATGTTTTATTACAGAGCCAAGATCAAAATTAAAATAAAAAAAGTCAGTAGATAACAATTGGGTCAAGTCGGTAGCTATTGATATCTTCTATGGAACAACTGCCTTCGTGGTCTGATGGTTAAGAGCATTGGCTCTCGACATGGAGGTCGTGGGTTCGATTCCCACGGGGGACACCTAGTGAAATTTCACTGTGTGCGTGAAAAATGATTCAGTGCTTCAGATGGCACGTTAAGACGTTGGTCCCGGCTACTATCTCTGGTGGTAGTAGTCGTTACATAAAAACCACGCCAGAGGCAGTAAGGCGGTCTGAAAAAACTCTGACACCAGGGCTCGCTAGTTGCTGCCTACACGATAAGAAGAAGATGGAACAACTAATTTTTGTTATTGTTATAATTGGTGCTATAAAAACAATAATGTGATTCGTGTGAATATATTTTATAACCCTCCTTTTCGCTGTCGGCTACAAAAAGAAGCAAAGACTTGGGCAAGTATATTTAAAATGGCGCGTGATTTTTATGGTCATTTAAATATCAAAATAATATTTACGACTATAAGGTTGAAAAGTCTTCACCGTGAAATTTAAATAGCGGATTTGTGTTGCCTGTCAAAATCAGATCTTCCATAATTCACGCAGTTGATAGTGATAAGGATAACAGTCAAAAAGGTTTTTGAAAAACCGGCTATGTGCAAATTGGACTTGAGCACCGAGGGTAGTTGGTACCATTACACTACCATTTTACAATTTTTTTTTCTTTCGTAGCCTTACCTCACAATTAGGGGTGATTTTTACTCTAGAGCAAAACAAAAAATTTGAAAAAAAAATCTTATATTCATTTTTACACTTTTATATGGTTATTATTTTATCATTTGTTAGGACATCCTCTATAATAACACAAATTCTTTACCGTTAATCTATTATTGATCGAAGGATATTATATACTTTAAAGTCGGACACATAACACACGGGCATACAAACGGACGGCAGCGGCGTAGGGCTTAGTGATAGTGTCCCTTTGGCACCCCTTGGGTACGGAACCCTTTTCTTTTTTTATCGAGTCTATGGTATGTCATTCTTAATTTTTCCAGCCCAGTGTTTTGCCACACGGGTGGTACTATACTACAAGCAGCGTCCATAAGGAAGGGCCCTACGGAACCCAAAAAAAAATCCTAAATGTTTTCAATTTAATCCAGTTTTTATGAATTACGAAAAAACCAAATAACAGAATTGTGTTCACTGTCAAGATATTGCATTAATTTTATGAGTCACCATCATTAGCAGTTTGACACTAAAAAGATAATTTAATAAACGACACCGGACGTATCTTGACATTTTAGAAAATAAAGGTAAATAGTCCAGAATTTAAGACATGTTTCTGTCAACATCAAATTTATTATAGAGTGTAGATAATACGGATAGATAAATTTTATTTACAACCGTTAAAACATCGCTATTAAAATGTCTTAATTTCCTATACAAATAAACGACAACTTTTTAACGCTTTCCCATTAATATCGACTCCAAAAATGGAATTCTTTGGGTATTTTTTCTTCCATACTAACAAGGCCTAAAAATTAGTGATAAAACATTTTGAAACTATGCAGATTTACAGAATAAAATTTTGAATCTATTTATGAGGTAAGCATGTACATTAAAAATAAATAAAAATATTGAGTAAATAAAACTAACTTAACCTAAAATATGGTGCAGGTTTGGACCGCGCGGGAGGGTAGCCAAGATGCTGGCAGCGTTTCCTCGCTGAACGGGGTATTTATAAAGCGGTTGCTCTTGATAAACTGGATTACACATTGTGCAATATTTTTAAAAACATAAATAGGTGATATTTTACTTAAAATTGTGTTGTTGTTGTTTTTGGAAGCATCTTTCTTCTTTACATCCACATCCATACGATATTATAGAGTTTCTGATAACTCCTTCCAGAGAGTAAAGTCGTGACTATAATATACGGCCCTTCTTAATATGATATTTATATGGGGATGATCAGACCGTCAAACTGAACAATTTTCTCTATGCAACCAAAATAAAAATCACTTAAAAATCTAGCAAATAATAACTCTTCCATACAAAACTGCAAACCAACTGGAGCCAAATGTTTGGGACAGCAGATTTTTTTTTTCGCGATTTCGATGTTTTTCCATTAAGATAGATAATATAAGATTAACATGTAAGATTAAGATAGTTCAGTTTGATGGTCTGATCATTCCTTTATAAAAGTGTTAGCATATTAAGAAGGACCCTGTAAACATAACATAGGTACGTTATTTAAAATGTCAATTATGACAGTACGATTATAAATACACCCAGTTTAAAATGCGTGTAAAAAAATAATTAATTTAGAAAAAACTGAATAACATTGACAAGCAATAACATTAAAAACAAAGAAGCCGAAATTACTTTTTTCACACAACAACATTAACATTAACCGTGACCTCCGCGAACGAATAAAAAAATTAAAAAAAATTGTAACATACCAAAAATGGATTCCCTCAGGTCATAATCAATATTAGCCGTCAAAAATCACTTTACGATTCGTTACGAATTCAAAATCAATCACACTACCAACGTATGTTGGCCACTGCAACACTTCTCATGGGCTGGTTTGATTGATAAGCTGTAGCGGTTTCATAAGCGAGAGCGTAGAGGCGCAGATTACTTAGGAGTGTGCGTTTGAATAATCTTTCTGTTTTCATATTACCAGGGGCATTTGACCCGCGAGTTCGTCCGCTTGGTCCTTTCTTAATGCACCCCTACATTCATAGAATATTCTTGTCAAATTTCATGTTTCTATCTTCAGCGGTTCAGGCTATGCGTTGTCTGTCAGTCAGTCAGTCACGGAACTCTTTTATAAGTATAGATTCAATGAAAACTATTTATTATAAAAATAGGTAAAATTACAAATGATTGTTAAATTAATTATCTAATGATACAATAGTCCAAACAAATGTAAAGAATAATTACTATGAAATAAAAAAAATATAAATCCTCATTATTTACTGTAAGTAAAAACGGCAATATATACAAACTATATCGAGCAGTGTACTAATCCTAGTTCAGTTTAAACACTTTAGTTGCTCTATTTTACGTGCTCATAATACTTCAGTATCAGAGTTTATGACAATCCAGACTATAGTAACTTCTATGTTTAGGACGGCAGTCCAATTTTTGTACATACTTTTTCTACCACGCTTACTTCTTTTCACTTGCACCACCAACTGCCATACAAGTAATTGTTTCCACCGTATATAAAATATAAAACATTTATTATAATTTTTCGGTCTGTCAGTCCATCTATTGAAAGTCGAGCGTGTCTTATCGATAATTGGATATCATTATATGGGATTACTGGCTGACGAATCGACTTAAGTAATGAAGGAGATGAAAGTCAATTTAAAATTAGTTTTTTTTTTATTCAGATATGTATGTGTTGTACAGTTAATTAATATTCTTTGTAGCATAATTATAATACTACTGTAGCATGAACAGTATCTTTAACAGCTCCTTGACATTATGACTTTTTCGTTGCACATGAAAAATGGGCACATGAAAAAAATCTGTAAAACAATCTCGGAAACTAATTCAAAACGACAATTATATTGTAAGACTCTTACTAATGCACTTCAGAGGCCGTATTATGATGCGTGTGATAATCCTATATCATGCATTTCATCTCTTTCGTTCGCGCGCAAATAGAAAGAGAGCGAAGGCCCGATAGTACTTTATCACGCTGCCATACTACGGCCGCAGATGGATGTTTTATTTTTCTTTCCTAGAGTTTTTCTTTATGAAAAAACTAAGTAGTGTAGATGAGATTCTCTGGGTGTTATTTGTGGGATTTACTATTAAAATATTCTTTAGTTCAGGCAGATCTTTTGAGCTAAGAAATCACTAGCTAAGTCGCTAGGGGGTTTTCCCCTCCTCGCAAAAGAACGTATACATGGCCCTACTTATAATTATTATTTGGTTGTAAGGGCTTGGTCAATGAACCAATAGCTACTGTTAGATCTATTGTAGCTGGTACCCTAGATCTAAAGGTCATTTCCTAGGCCCACGGACTTCATGAACCGTGTTATGCTTTTGGAGGGGCTAATGTCAGTAGGTGTTACTACGTATCCACCTACAGGGCGACTCCTGCTGTGAATGAGCACTTCGCATTCGCAGAGGAGGTATATGGGTGTTTCCTCTGCATCACAGCAGAATCTGCAAGTTGGTGAATCTACAAGCCCCATTCTGTGTAGATGTTTGTTTAACTTGCAGTGGTCCTGTTAAGGCTCGCACCAAGAGCCTTAAGTCGCTGCGGTTTGAATTGATGGCATCCGAGGTATGTCTGTTTGAGAAGCCGGTCACAAGTTCTTTCGCATGGTTCAGTCCTGGTGTATCCCGAGCTTAATGCTTTGGTTCCAACTTCCAGGGTCCAACTTAATATGCTGACAGTTTCTTTAGGGGATGGTGCTCAGACCATCAAACTAAATAACATTCTCTATGAGACCAACATCGAAACCGCGAAAATATAAATATTCTTTATTTCAACTGTTTCACATAAAACTTCTAACCAACTTGTACCAAATGTATGGAACAGCAGATTTTTTTTTACGGTTTCTATACTGGTCCCATAGAGAAAGTTGTTTAGTTTGATGGTCTGATCAACAAAATGCAGAGGGCAAGGGACAAAACGTCATAGAGAAATATGGAGGAGGCCTATGTCCGAAGACGAACTGATCATGGGCTGTGATGGATGGATAGTCGAAATCGAATATGATCATAATTACATCACCATCTTCATAAAAAACTTCTTTGGGTCATCTAATTGATAATCTAATCATATTGAAACGTACATCGTCAATAAAAAGTTCTTTGACATTTGCTTATTAAAAATATCACACTTTCACGAATCGAAACCAAAATCTGAAAAATGACAACCAATCTATCACGTCGAACCTTATTATTAAATAATTTGAACTTAAAAGAAGAGAGAGTAAAACACAATAAAAATAAGAAACTATGCCGGAGGCGCCATCTGTATTTTCGGTAGCCGCTTCCTCAATACAGATCACAATCATATCGAGATCTCAGTAATGATAAATCATACTTAAGTCTTTGGATTGTATCATTTATTAATGACAGGCTCTCATTTAGACTTGATGATTGTCTACTGTGTTAATCATTTTTTTCTAAGAGGTTGTTAATTTGATTTTTTGGTTCTTTTTTAAGTGTTAAGTGGTACGTGAAATTTAATATTTAATTTGTTTCGAACTGGACATTGATTAAGTAATTGTTTTTTTTTTATGTCAACCTATAAATGAAAATCTTTAAAGACATCTTTGCTGAAGCTCTTTTAATTAGTTAGGAATGAACATTATTATAAAATTCAATAATCGAATTATTATCGAACAGGATTCGAACAGGATTCGTCCCACTATTATAAAGTTCGTAACTGCCTCCGTGGTCTAATGGTTAAGAGCATTGGTTCTCGACACAGAGGTCGTGGGTTCGATTCCCATCCACACCTAGTGAAATGTCACTTTGTGCATTTTTCCCCAGTTGGTGTCCGGTGTTGGTGGTGTTGGTGGTGTGTTGGTTGGTGGTTGGTTGGTGTTGGTTGTCCTACATTGCAGGCTGAATCGCCTGATTGTCTGAAATGAGAAATGATTAAAAAGCCGTTAAGCCGTTGGTCCCGGCTACTATCCCTGGTGGTAGCAGTCGTTACATAAAAACCACGTCAGAGGCCATAAGACGGTCTAAAAAAACTCTGACACCAGGGCTCTGCCCACACGATAAGAAGAAGAAGAAGAAGAATGTTCGTTGCCAAAATGGTCATGTCATCGGCTATGACGAAAACCCTTGTAACTTCAAAATTGTGTCAATTTGAATAACACATACGTATGTCGCAAACATCTCACACCGAGACTGATAATATACTATAATCAATATTATCTAATAACATTATGTCTAATGAATGAGATTTGATGATTGACAAATATCGACGTCAAGAACGCGTAAAAATATTAATAATAAAAAAAACATTAAAAAGTCATGCTCGCTCTCGCTTGCAACCATTATATCTGTCACACTGTATTATAGTAAGCAAGATAATCCTACATAATAACATAAAGCACAAAAGTTCAAACTTGCAAATCATGGAAAAAGAAAGCAATCTACAAGTTTGGATAATGGTTTATGAACCAATATTTTAAATACCTTTTAAATTATTAAAGAACTTTTTTTTCTTCATCACAGAAATTTCCATTCACCATAATCAACTCAACCTGGATACCAATCGGAACCATTAAAAAAACTTTTGAAGCTATTAATTAGTTCAGACCATATCCATCACATAAAAAAACAGTTCCCATGTCGATCATATCTTGGACGGCTCTATTAGTCGTGTATTAAGCCAAATTACAAAGTAACACATTAATGATCGAGTATAGTATAATTATATTGAGTTCTGATATCGAACAAACTAACAATTATAGGTTGCTATCTATTGCTTTTGGTTGCCATTTATTTTAGTAATCTATGTTGGCCTAGTTGGAGTTATGTTATTTTTAGAGTTACGTAGTTTTGTTTTTGCTGTGAATTGAAAAAATTGTAAACATATTTTTTTTCAACGATACAGTCATAATATTTTGTATATGCATAAATAATTAAATATGAAAAACTTCGTCGAAATATTATATGAAACATAATTTCTTTTCATTTTTGTCAAAAATTGTGCTACAACTTTCAAACTCTTTACACATCTAATTTTACTATAGCATAGTATTTTGTGCTTCATGTGAAGTAAGTATGATAAATCAATACTATTATAAAACTGTAACAGGAAGTTTGTCTGTACATTGAAGATATTAACAAAAATAAAGTTACGATATGGTTTTTAGGTGTCCCTGATTCCATTTCACCAATTTTTGGATTTTTTGTCCGTCTGTTTGTTTGTTTGTTTGAACGAGTATCACGCAAAAACTACTGAACCGATTTTGATGAAACTTTTTTTGTTTGATAGCTTATGATCTGACTTAAAATCTGGTATATAATTTGTGCGGACGAAGTCGCGGGTTAACGCTCGTAAATTATAAATTATTGTAGTTCCAGGCTTAGCTTCCATTTGCTTTTCCAAGAGTGTTCAGCTAACGCTACTTTAATTTAAAAATTGTCGTATTTATTAGTAAATAGTTTATCTATTGGCAATACTAGAGATTGACATTGTCAGTCAATAGACAAACCAAAGACAAATATACTTTGTGACTTTTAATGCAGAGTCGCGTTGCAGGTTTGTTACTAGGGGTTACATGTCAGTTGCTTGCTCTTCGGCCTGCAACGTAGCTCTATCATTTAGTGGTGGCTCAAGCGAGTGCTTTTGTACAAAAACAATCCTTGAGATCACCCAAAAATCTGCAACCGAACAACGTCAATCAAATCGTTCGTTTCACCATTCTTCAAAAATGCCTCATTACTACATATTTCTTAATAAAAGCATCGCATTTAAAAGTATACCTACATTTTTATTTCGTCACCTGTTTACCGCAAGATCAAAATCACAAACCAAAAGATTTATGAACGATATAAAATTAGTCACAGATTTGATTGCTAATTGATCATAAAAGGGTTGACCGAACATCATAACATTACATGCAGGGCATTTATAATTGCCCTTGCACTACTTGTTATTGGATGTAACACTTTCGTTTTTAATTTTTTTATTAATAGGTAATTGGATTTGTAAACGTGGCGTTTTTATACTGTCACCATAGTAACACTGTATTACTATATTACCTGTGTGACATCAATATTGCATTTACATTAGATGAATTAAATTAATTATATTAAAAGTGTAATCTTCAATTAAAATTGTGTAATTAATAACATTGTATAAATTTTGCATAAATTAGGTAATTTTGTATAAATATTTAAAAATTTGTTTAATATAATATATGTAATACGTAGTATCAAATTGTAATTAGATTCAATTTTGTTAGTAATAAGATGTAAATACCTATCTATGTTGCCGTGCCCTTGCAGGGCTCATGTACCCACTTTTGCTACTACCTGATAAGAAATATGCTGTATCGTACATGAATGCAAATAAATAAATAACAATTTTGACCACTAAAGATTTAAAGTTTATGAACTTTCAAGTGAACCTAAGTACCTTCTGTGCCGAGGATCGTAGGTTTGAACCCCGGAAGCAGCAAAATGGTAAATACTAATTTTTGTATCCAAGTCATGGATGTTTTGTTTATATGCGTATTGTATATCGTTGTCTGTTGATCATAATACAAGTCAGTACAGTAATTTAAATGGGACTTGATAATTTGTGTAAAAATATCCATCATTTTTTTTTACAATAAATTCAAAAATGTAATTAAAGCTTTGCGTCACAAAAATAAAGCAAATCATCAAAACGTGATACAGAAGTGAAAGTGTAACAAAACCATAAATATCCGTATAAAAAATCAAACCTATAGTTACAAATTCACAATTGCTAAAAATAACAACATAAAAACAGTGCGAGCGTCTTTCTGTACCAATCACACTCTGATAGTAATCATATGGCACAGTCATTTAGCCTGTCGCAATACAAAGGTTAGTTCAGACCAAAGAGTTCTCATTATTGACGGAAATAGACTGGACTATATCTAAGGGTCTATCCAGATCAGTTAAGAAAGAGTATGGTCATAGCGCAATTATAATATAGTGGAAAAGCTCAGCGGTCCCGCAGGTCAATCGAGCGAGGTGTGCGGGGGCCGGGAGGTGCGCGTACCGGCCTGCCTGCGCGCCTACCCTAACAGCGAATTCAGTTAGGGTACGCCCGTCCCCCGCCCACCGCGCTCGATTGACATTGATCTATTCCACTATATTGTTATTACGCTATGGTATGGTACTACATACAGTACGGACGCTCTCAGACCCCCACTAATTTCTATCTCACCACCTCATGGAAGACGATAGAAGGCAATGGTGTAGTTCTCTCTCACTCGCACTCAATCAGTATCGCATGTGCTTACCTCTTCTTGTCATTGCGAGCCCATTTGTATGTAGTGACAATGAAGTATGCAGGATGTGTTTCAGACCAAAGAGTTTATTACTGACGAAAATAGAGTAAACCTAGAGTTTAGACACATATAAGTTTAAAGGAGACTTTGTCCAGCGGTGGGACCCAAAACAAGCTTCTCCCATCTAAACATAAACCTTTTTCTGACTGACTGACAGACAACGCACAGCCTAAACTTAAATATAAATATGAAAGTAGGAAAACATTCTACAAAATTATATTGAAAATCTGCTACCACTAATTGGGGTGTAGCGGGGTGCTGAAATTTTCCGAAAACTACGCAGTCGATGTCCAAATGTATTTTTAGATAAACATCTAACTACGGCTTATTTTGCAATTTCAGCTCGCATTGTAAAAGTTGTTCAGTTTGACGGTCTGAACCACCCCTAAAAAATTGTTGACGCATTGCATCGTGTAATATAAAAACACCTATTTTTCCTCAATATTATAAATCCTCACTATTCCTCACTGGTCAACGCTTAGCTTTATAAAGTGCTCGTCTCTACGCTACGCGCACACACGCAAGCGTGTAGCGACGCGACGTGGTGACCTCACTCACACATACACGCGATCACCTGTAAGATCCACTCGTGCGCACTGTCACATTGTTCGGATGGTGGCATACTGGGTGCATTTGTTTTTTTTTTTTTCATTGGAATAAACTTTATCCTTTTTTGACTGATTAGAAATAATGCTTAATTGGTTTAAGCAAGTTGTAGTCTCTGCTATCCACCGTTGGGTACCTACATAGACTTCTAACATCTTATTTAATTTTGGTTAACAGGGTATTTCAGACCATAAAAATGAACAACTTTTACAATCAGAGAAAACCGTAAATTGTAATAAAAAGAATACAGCTGTTTAATAGATTTGAGTAGATTTATTTTTTGAAGAGCTTAATATTTTGACATTTCCCTCGCTCTACATATACGAACTGGTAATTTATGTAAGACAGCACATAAACGAATATAAAAGAGTCAACAGAGCACGACTACAGGATAGGCTTTGTACTAGAACCTGGCTTGCTAAAACAGCACTGTACATGAAGGGTGTTCTCTACATGGCTCCAACTGTATATAATCATGTACCTAAATGTATAAGAGACATTGCATGCAATTTGACATTTAGAAAGACATTATGTAAATTTTTAATCGAAAATACATTCTACTCAGTTGACGAATTCTTGACATGGAAACCTAAATAATCATAGTTTTATTATATTGTATACCCATAATAATGATTGTAAATTTGTACGCCTAATAGGCTGATCACAGAGGTCTTCCTTAATTTATGTACGAACTTTTTGTAACCTGTGTTTCACAAATAAATGATTTTGTGTTTTTATTTGTATTTGTAGATTAACTGTATATTATAGGAACAGCAACATTTTTTTTATTTCAAGTATGATCCTGTAGTAAAAGTTGTTCAGTTTAAAGGTCTGAACAACCCCTGAATAGGAAATGTTTATAAAATCACCACATTTCAAAGTAAAGGATATACTTTGAAAATGTATTATTTTTTTAACTGTTTAGGTTTTTGTCTATAATTGAAATGAATTATAAGAATATTTTTTTTTTCTTTCAATTCTTAACTATTAATTGATGTTCTGAAAATCATATTCAAGTAACATTAATTACATATTGAAGCTATAACAACAATACCTTTTAAAAAATATCAATTTCCCAATAGTTACTAATAAATGAACATCATTCATTCCCTTATCAACCGTCCCAGTGCAACAACGGTATAACCGTTAAACTCTGACATTCCGCACACACTCGCGATCTGCGATAGAGCGTCACCTGTCGACTAGGACGCGACCTCCCGCGTTATTAATACTGTATTGGTCAATGCACGCACACTAGTACAGTGGTTTGCTAATAGAACGTGGTAAAGTAGGTTTTAGATAATTTTGGTTTATTATTTCGAATACAGTGTAGTTTTTTTAGCGTTGATGTATTTTGTATTTGATCGTTAGGTATTACTTTCAGCTAAACGTCAAACCTAGCGTTTTTAAATGGTAGTTGTAGAGAAGTTTCAGATTTTTTTTTCATTTACATGGTAAATAATTAAATAATGTGTGCTTCATGAAAGTAACAAGAAATTGAAGTACATAAATAAATTATGTGAATGCAAAATTTTCTGAGGATGATCTTTTTTTCTTAAAGAAATAAAATTACAAATCGAATTTTTTTTTTAGTTCATTTAAATGGTTTGCAACTGATGCAATAATTTGAACGAGTATTGCATTCTAGTAAATAATCATAATTAATAATACTTGAAATACAACATTTTTTGAGTTACACCTCTTTACCACATAACAGTACTTAAAGCAAAACTAACTCTGAACCATCTCAGCAAAATTCCTATTCGAACTCATCCAATTTATATTCTCATTCAAGCACACATACAAACCCAAAGGTGTTACTATGCATGTGTGTTACTTGCCGTTCAATGGAAATCGATATTGCCAACCGCATATTGTATTGTATCCCTATTGATATACGATAGAATTCAGGTTGTACTAGGAAGTTGGATAGAGCACAGTGAAATGTGGTTGATGTATCTATAGGTATGTTCACAGAGGTCGTGGGAAGGCAGCAGCGATTCGGTTAGTTATATTATTTCAGTTATAACGGTCGAACGTTTTTGATAACACAATATGGTATGGTGAAATGTATGCTATTGTCATTGGTGGTATAGTGTCAGCTTTCTATAAAAAAAAGCGGTCATTATGACATTGGACAGAGTTTGTGATAGATTGATCTCATATATACGCATATTGATGACCATGATATTCATACTAGAGAATCTGTTCAAGGCAAGTCCCAGTACGGAACACTAAAAGAAATTGCTGCGGTGCACACACCTAAAATTTTCTTGTCCCTCTTAAAATAATGAGCATAAGTACCTATACATAAATACGTCGTATTATTATTTGCGAAGGTAAAGCTTTTATTTCCTCCAATTAAAAAGAACAAAAACAAAACAAAGAATTTACACCTAAAATAAAATTACAAATTAATATTTATTGATCCTTGTTTACGCTCGAAATGTGAACGGCGAAAGTCGCGGCCCATAAGTGACTCCCCACAGATGTACCAATGACAGCGGCCCAAATTGGACCGCGCCACTCCACATACGAGGGGATAGAGAGTCCTTCTTAATACGCTGACAATTTTTCAGAGGATGATTAGACTATCATACTGAATAACTTTCTGTAAGGGACCAATGTTGAAATCGAGAAAAAAAGCAGATGTTCCATATAAAACTGCAATACTTCTCAACTAATATGTATGGGAAAACAGATTTTTTAATTTCGCGATTTCGTCGAAAGGAGCTCATTTATAAGCTTGCAATATAGGTACAGCGCCACCCGAATGGGGTAGAAACTTCTCCGAATCTATCTCCTTGCGGTCAACCCTGGCAACGATTTCATTGTAATATTGAAAACGGCTACAGGATTCTAACTCTTCCTGGAAAGCTATATAGACTTTGCTCTTCTGAGCCTCCTAACTTTTCCTCCAATTCCCATTAATATATCGGCATAAGAGCGATGGCGACGCGTCGGGGAGAGGAAAGATGGAAACTCAATCTTGAGGTCCAGGTTCAAATGCATTGTACCGATGAGTTTTTCTAACTTTTGTACGTTATACTGACTGCTCTCAAACGGTGAAGGAACACATTGTGAGGAAACCTGCATACATTGAGGAAGAAATTCTGATGCGCATGTGAAGTCTACCAGTCCGCATTGGGCACGCGTTGTGGACTAACGTCCCTGAGGTTAGGCCTGTACCCTGCAGTGTGACGTATACAGGTTGTAAAATTAAATGCGCTACATATCGAACAGACCATCAAAATGAACAAGATTTTCTATGTGAACAATATCGAAATCGCGAAAAAAGCTGTTTCATATAAAACTGCAATCCTACTAGAGCCAAATGTATGGGACAGTTGTTTCTTTCGCAATTTCGTATTTGTTTTCATAGAGAAATTTGATCAGTTTGATAGTCTGATCATCCTCTTAAAAACCGTCAGCATAATTATTAAATTAGACCCTAAACGTCGCACAGTCGCACTAAATCCAAATTATTTAGTAAATTAATTATCGTTTGATCCGACACACTTGCTATTTATACATAGGTAATATATTTTCACACAACCTTTATAACTGTGAAATTTGAAGTATTAAAAAATTGCCTTGATCATAAATGTTAATTCTGATAGTTTTTCTGATGCGCGGAACTTTGATCAAAATATGTTCCGGTTACGGTATACCACCTTTCAACTCCGTAGAAAACTCCCATAAAACCAGTTCTCGATTTAAATGCCCATTAACTACCCATATCGATATAAAAGTGATTCGAATCGTGGAATTAGGTTCATTTAATAACTTAAGGTCCGTTTCTTAAGTTAGGTTCAAACTAGTGCGCTTTGCGGTCGCTATCAGCGGTTTTATACGGTTAAACGAAAGGTTATATTAGTAACTTTAATTATGGTGTTGGTATGGTTGGTTGGTACATAGTTGTAGATCGAATCAGCTAATCCTTCCAATTAAAAAAGGATTATTTGGATACATTTTCCAGTCTTTCAGACTACTAGAAAGATTTTTAAACTGAAAGCGTTAATTATCTCCACAATGGATGGAAACCAAAGACAGAAGTGGTTGCGAGCAAGTATATCTACACGTTTTCCATTTATAGGAAAAGCTTTTCATGTTTTTTTTTCCGTCATACAATTAGTAGAGCTGAAGGGTTGAAGTAAATAGTAGTTCTACGCGATTGTACCACAGGTAAGTGATGAACGCGACCGCGGACCGCGTTGATTTAAACACATATTTAGCGGTACAGTATTAAAGTATAAATTACACAATTAGTGGGCAACCGTTATTACCCTAATGGGACATTTATATATCTCCTCTTCCG
Source organism: Agonopterix arenella (assembly GCA_927399405.1). Taxonomy (NCBI): domain Eukaryota; kingdom Metazoa; phylum Arthropoda; class Insecta; order Lepidoptera; family Depressariidae; genus Agonopterix; species Agonopterix arenella. The sequence continues at coordinate 17,256,846 of OV656701.1, forward strand.
ATCAACACTAGAAATATCGATGTTTTTTATCGATATCGATCCAGTTTCAACCTTTGATGCAACCGCCAACTTTTACCTAATTACAAAACTGAAATTTAATTATTAACTTTTCGTTTCATTTATATGTAAATTAGGTTATAATTTATGCATAAAAATCATAATTCGATGCGCGCTAATTATTTTTCTGATCGATCTAATAAATTTTCGATTAAGTCGTTAGTTTCTAATGAATAGGTTGTTTATGTTAGACCGGCTTCTATGCTACGCTTTTTTTGTTTCCCATACATTTCTTGTTAAATGCTCCGCCTTTTTCATGTATACGTGACCAACAAGCAATGTATTAGTAAACATAATATATCAAGATAAATGTTTTAATGTAGAGGCAACTAGTTGAATGTTCCTGTCAGACAGTTTCAAGTGATAAAAGAAATATTTTATGTTTTAACGAATGATTAGCCATAATAGTTCTAAATCATAGAAGTAGACAGTCTGTGTGAACTTATTTAAGTAGAAAGTAATGAAGAATTTTTTTTGTTTTAATTCTCTTTCACAATGAACGGAGTGGAAGAAAAAATCGAATGAATTAGTTGCTTAAGAGGATAGTCCTTGTAGTCCGCAAGAGCGCGTTGCATACGTAACATGCAAGTCGTAAAACTCGACTACCTAAGCGGAATGGCCAAAATACATGGCCTGCAAAAATAAGTATCACACTTTTAAAAATGCAACAACTTTTTAAGCACATAAAATATACTTTTGAAATAAAAAGGACTCGAAAAAGAGTGGTTATATTCGAATAGTTACAAAAAAGCTGATAACTTTGCTATAAAACGTTTTTTATTTCAAATCTCTAATTTTAATAGTTTAGAAAAAAATTAAATATTAAAAGTATAGTACTTAGTTTTGCCGGTCAGTGAAGTTCTAAATTACAGGCGACAAGCTTCGCCGACTTATAAGGTTGATATTTAGTTCTTTTGCTTGAAAAATGTGGTGACATTTCGTTAGCTAATATTGCTAGTCTTTAGTTACATGTCAATGGTACACACATTCCATGCAGATGAAGTCGCCAGTCTCTTAAAAATAATAAATTTCCAAATTAATTAAAAGCAACTCTGAAGACAACTTCAAAATTAATTACAAAAAGAATGTCAAGAGTTGTAAATATTATGTAGATGACTTTACTTTTAAAAGCTACCTTCCTTAATGTAAATTAAGATCAGTTACCACTAGGTCATCTGCCATATAAATAAAATAAAACACATGTTGACATTTGGCCGAAATCCGATCGAATACCCTATAATTGCTCGCGTAAATCATTTCAAGTCATGAGAATAATATTTTTTTAATTTGATTCCGTACATTGAAATATTACACAAGAATTTTATTTAAAAAAGGTCAGCGGTTCCAGATATTTAGTTCAAGTACAAGATTACTTCCTTAGACCCTCGGCATCCGAGACACTGTAAAACAGGATCAACAGAAATTTTTGAAAGTAACACGTTGAAATCAGCAGTAGAAATTGTTAAATTTACTATGGAGTGTATGCATAATCAGATCATGATGTTGAATCGCGCTCCTGCAATCCCAAGGGATGACTCTAATCTTGTCCTGGACCCAGTAATGAATTTGATCAAAGATACGATATAGATAAGTTAGGAGTACGAATATAAATATCCAATTTACCTTCCATTACAAACAAGAGACAGAAATAGGAAAAACATGGCTATTAGTCAGGTAACTCCTGAGATCCCCCCCCCCCCCCCCCCCCGACACGCTTGCCTTTCTTCTTTATTCCTCACTATTCACTGTCATTGTCCTAAATCTTTAATATTATCCATCTCTTTACAGTATAAAGTATTTATTTATATATAATAATAACAATATAAGTAACAATATAAATTAATATGAAGATGACTTAACTAACTTAATAGAACAAGAAAAAACAAAACAAACAGAAAAAAGAAAAACACCTAGGCTACTTAAAGGTAAAGAATGTCCTCTAAAGCTCCTACTCGGGGCAGAGTGCCTAGGAGGCTGGCAGCGTTGCCTCTTTGGATCGCAAGGCTGATCCTTTGCGCAAAATAGCTGCCAGCCCTCCTGTCGCCTGTAGCCTCGAATAGGCGCTTTGAGAGGCATTTGAGGAACATTTTCCCCTCAGGACTCCAGCAACCTAGGGTCTCCACGGTGAAGGGCAGGAAAATATAGCTGTCACCCAATCCCTGGTAGTATAAAGATAATAAATGTATGATTGGTTATGATTCAAGATAATTTATGCAGAATGCTAGCTAGTGAAATGCAGAAGTGTATTTGGAAAATCTCCTATTACCTCTTCAAGAAATAAAGTTATGAGATTATACTATGCTATGTAAAAATATAAGGCAACCAAACAATGTGTAAAAGATTCTCAAAATAGACTAACGGGTAACTTAAGTGGTCAGCTTAGGTGTAAACATGAACCATAGTGAATTGTTAGCTTAACCATCTTAATGTTTGTTCAACTAATGAGAGGCTAAGTCGGGTTGAGTGCTTGTAATGATCGTGGCAGCTGAACCTAGTTTTGAGTTTATGGTTTTTCCTATTTGTGTTACAATTTAGAACGGTTATATGTAATCTGGTTTATGACTTGCTTGGAGGTGTTTGTTGTATGATGTAGGCTTGAGGATTGGGAGTGAAGGGAAGCATTGTTTGGTGGAAGGCGTTGTGTATGGGTGACTGATTTGATGGTTTTGCTTCTCCCACATATAGGCTTAAAAATATTTCTCTCCACATACTATAATAAGACAACAAGTGGTTTAGGTATAACTGGACTAGTATTAAATACATTATTATGGTAATGTGGAGACTGGTGCCTGGACTAAGTTCACCTTGCGGTGAGCTTGAATAAGGTGTCACAGGACACCAGGCCTCCACCAGCACGGTACCTTTACAAGAAATTTGTCTAGGAGAAACCTATTATAAGTAATTCTAATAGGTAAGTATATGTTTTAAAACACTTCCCAGCAAACAATTTGGTCGTATTATACCCCCATTTATATGATTATTTGACTTATAAAAGTTATATTACTGTAATTTTGTCATATACTTTATGCGTCTAATGTACGCCTATACGACACCTATACGATCAAATTGTTAGCTAGGTTAACTCTTATTTTCTAAAATTTCTACTTCCAATTTTCATGCTTATTTTCTATGACAGCTTAAGTTTATTTATGTATGTATGTAAATTGTGCAATTGTGTTAACAGCAAGATGATTACTGACTTGCCTCCAGCGATTTATGCTAAGCCCAGAAGTTACTGCTCCCTCGTTCTTACTTCAAGAGACAGTAAAAGGAGATTTTTGGACTCTACTAGGTGTTATGATTTTATATTTTTAGGAGATTTTATATCTTCGAAGTGGCAACACTAGGTTGGCGCGCCTTTTTACTTTTACGCGGTGCTAGTGGCGCCGCCTGGTGCCGCTAGAGGCGCCACCTGGTGTCGCCTGCCTAGTGGAGCTCCGCATGGTGGGGGCGTTGAAAGCTCGTTACTGGGATATATATATATTTGGTTAATTATAAATATATATTTGGTTAAATAGTCTCAATTTTATTATAATAAAATATATATTTATTTATATATATAATATGTAGATATATTTATATCACCTTTATTTTAAATAAGTACAATGTGATTATATTATTCTCTTTGAGTACAATTTAAATTTAGTTTTTCAGTTACAGAGATTTCACTTAAGTATCGACTACTCTTCTTGCTGGCTCGAACAGAATTGACCGCCACTGTTTTTCATTCCCACTAACGAGCTTTCAACGCCCCCACCAAGCGGAGCTCCACTAGGCAGGCGACACCAGGTGGCACCTCTAACGGCACCAGGCAGCGCCACTAGCACCGCGTAAAAGCAAAAAGGCGCGCCAACCTAGTGTTGCCACTTCGAAGATATAAAATCTCCTAAAAATATAAAATCATAACATAGAATTCTACAACGACAGTAATCGGTGTGATGGTTACAACATCGAAGTGCGAAACCAGAGGTAAGTAGTTAGTACTGGTTGCCAAAGGTTCTGATTTCATTTCCTGGATAGGTAGGTCAGATCATCACGCGTCACCTTATTATCTGATTCTCACATATAAAAGCCTATAGTAACGTTTTGCTTTCTGCATAATGTATGTATCCTAAAAAATCCAAACATATTATCAATTTAACTATTTATTCTGCACAAAATGAAACCTTTTGACCTTATAATAAAGCAGCGAATCTCAATAAGTTGGCAATAAAACAAACAGACGTTCCTTGACAAATTTAATGCGGAGACTGGTGATCGGGTACTGAATGATTTGATTACTGATCGACATGCGTTGGAGGTCTATAGAGTTGTTAGGTATAGCAAAAGGTTCTTTATAGTATTACGTTTTATTTCATTTCTTTATTATTCATTCATTATTGAAGTGAAAACTTCTTCAGCATCATCGTGATTTGAAACTCGATGAAACGAAAAAGGTAGTTTCTGAAGGTTTCATTTCTACAGCGTGTGCATTTGCACACATGTTTTTTTTTCATTCACTGGTTCTTTGAGAATGTTTGGGCAAGGAGCATCTGTATAACTAATTTGGAAGAGTGATTGAGTAGATTGTATTTTCATATATATTTATCCTTCCCATTATTTTGAGATACGGATAGCACTACCGATAGATTTCAATATAATGTTTTGAAAACAAAACTCGAATGAGTCCCGCCATCCAGTGATATGAATACGAGCCAGCTGGGCACCATGTTTTGCGGTGATGCACTAGACTACGTTTTCTGTCTTAAATTTGTAGGGTTCCGTACCCAAAGAGTGCTAATAAGACCTTATTCGTAAGCCTACGCTGTCTGTCTATCTGTCCTACCTTGGGGCTGTATCTGTAATAGTTAGTTAAGTTTAGTGAAATATTTTGAGGAAATTGTAGGTCTGTGCTATTTTATTTAATTTTCAGAAACTATTTGATAATAATATTGAAACCCATAACAACGTGTACAAATCTAAATTGTTTCGCTTTACCAACTCTATGTAAATCAAAACAAACAACCTGCAAGTCGGAGTGCATGGCATGGGACGTTCGTGAAATGCGAAATCAGATAGTTGAGCTTTTTGCGTTGACTCCACTTTCTATGTTACTGCTTTTTACCACTGCGCCGTCTAGTAAAACCTTACGCGGACTGGTTTACCTTTGCTAGGTTGTGTTTATTCATGTTTAAATTTAAAAAGTTCCTTTTAGTTTTTAGAGGTACGATAATTTATCTAAATAGGTATAACTGCCGCAGCGAATAATGAGCGCTCGGATAGATGAATTTAGACGAAATTAGTGCGTAGTGCCTTGTACATAGAGTTAACGCAATTCAAGGGTAGCGTTCATAATCCGTTGGGGCAGCTTAATTTGCTTATATGCATACACCATCAATCCTTCATCAATCCTACCGTTTATTACGAAAAAAGTTACGCGTGTAATGATAGATTATACTTTTATGCAAGTAAAGTATATCATCCAGATAGGACGTCATCACCAGGATAATTTCATTTACCACTTCCACCACTATTTATCACTACCACCATTGACCAACCGAATATTTATAATATATTCCTACCCCTCCAAGAAAAAATTCACAATAGCAAACTTGTACTTTCCATAAGGACAATCCTGTTACATGTCAATGTACTATTACATGTCAATAGCCAACACATCAAATTCAACCCCATAGAATCTTCAATAAAATACCAACACTGACCATTCATCTCAATCCTTAACAAATCAACTTCTATCACAATACCGTAAAGACTAAAATAGTAATGGTAAATTATTAAACTAGCTATCTATTCAAGGTACAAAGACCTACGAATCAAGCCAATCTCATCATTTTCACGGTGCCATAAGACTTCAGTCAAGAGACCTAGTCAGGAAAATATTTTAGAATATTTTATAGATTCCCAACACGGTAGAAATTAAAATACAATGCTGTTTGCAGATGGGTGTATGTGTGATGTCGGTGAAGTTGAAAGCTATTGGACGGCGATATATTCTTCAATGTATTCCGAAGTAGGGTTGCTTGCGTTATTAAGTACCTTATTAGAATAATTATAGAGTTTTGATTGTGATGGGAACTGTTGAAGGGGTCAGCTAGTAGGTTTTGCGTTGCAAAGTTACTGGCTTGAAGGTTTCCACACAAATTTTAAATTATTCGTAACTTTGAAACTATAAATTTTATCGGAAATCTAATAAACGACTAATACGGATATATTACAAATTAATTGGAGGGAATGATGGATACGTAATTATCAATTATATTAAGATAATTTACTTGTTTTTCAGATTGTCTTTTCTAAATTCTTTCCCTTCACCTACCTAGCCAAAGTTTTGAGTGTAAATATTTTCAATACGCAAAGATTTTGTATGTATAGAATAAAAATCAATTATTTCCTTCTATGCATGATATTCAAGCAAAACTGCTTATCAATACCATAAGTGGGAAGCTCACAAAAAAACAAGGTACCAACCCTACCACAGCGCGTGCCCACAACGTTGCAATTTGTACGCGGCGCGCGCGCAGCTTTCCCGATGCGAGCAAACAAGGATCAATCCTATGTGTGCTTATCTAAATTGATGCCTGTCAAAACACTTACTGTAACGACCTAAAGGCCATTATCGCTTGCAGTTCGAGTGTTTGTAAGAATATCTATAGAGTAAAGAGTTTTAGCTACTGTTTGTGAATGACTGTTGGAAGTGAATAGTGGTTTTTTATCTTGTTAACTTTATACATATACTATCTTTTTAGGTAAGTATAGATAAGCTCACGACCATAATGATTTTTAAGGTAACATGCTGTAGGTCTCTGCCTACCGCCTTTGGTCTTTACCAACTTCTTTTGCCTCGTTTGCAGTTTTTTGTATTATATTGCCTTTTAACCCATAGGTTATGTCAGCCTCATTGTGCCTTAACCTTGAGGCATAACAATGAAAACTTCCTTACTAAAGCTATGCTTCGTTTGTTTGGTCATGTAGAGAGCAAGTGACATTTCTTGGTCAATATAGGTAGAGACGATAAATGTACGAAAGAGATGTATTGTGCGAATTTTGATGGCGCCCTCTTATGATGCAGAGATTCCTTTTTTGAATCAAATCAGTTATGTCTTACAGAAAGTTGAAAAATATATAGATGATGGAAAGATGAAGATGTAAAGATGTGAATCATTAACTTTAGTAGAATTTAAAATTTTTTTGTTCGGAGTTCACAAATGAATGCATTAGGTACCTCATGAGGAGAGATGAATTCCTTTTTCCTTCATTATCAATACCTATCTTACTATTTTATGAATAACGAGCGTTAACCCGCGACTTCGTCCACACAAATTATATACCAGATTTTAAGTCAGATCATAAGCTATCAAACAAAAAAAGTTTCATCAAAATCGGTTCAGTAGTTTTTGCGTGATACTCGTTCAAACAAACAAACACACAAACAAACAGACAGACAAAAAATCCAAAAATTGGTGAAATGGAATCAGGGACACCTTAAAACCATATCGTAACTTTTTTTTTGTTAATATCTTCAATGTACAGACAAACTTCCTGTTACAGGTTTATTATTATGAATAATAATGAATAATTTGTTGTAGATTTAAATGAACAATTTTGGTTTTGAGAAATGTTTCTATTAAAATTAATATTATCTAGACAGAAACTAGACTTCCGTAAACTAGATTTTTTTCTTTCTTTTTTTGGTAAATTTCTAATCAATAAGGTTTTTAAGGTTATTAACCTTAAAATGTATTGTAATAAATTTTGGGTCACGAAAAAGTGCCGTCATACGTAGTAAACGTGTTCTCAGTACCGTATTTCACTATTTAACATCTAATTGTTATTTCAATCTCAGAGTTAACACAACGATCGTTCGACAGTAACCAAGCCCTTAACTTTCTGCTAGTAATTTTAGCACTATTTCGTGAAGTTTACTTCATCTGTTAACAAATATGTGATAAAAGCTTTTAAATGGCAATAAAGAGCGGTGATGCTATCGAATAAACAATGTCGACTGTGATCGGATTAGTAATCGATTTTGAACGAGATTGTAATTTTAAATCGATCGTCATGTGACTGGTTTGAATCGATTTGAAGTACTTGTATTTGTTTAGCATTTGATTTTGTTGTTTGTATGATTATAGATTTTCTAGTAAAATGAAATACTTCTTACATGTTAATCGAAAATTTTTGCGATTGTGGAAAATAATGAATGAATAAAATGAAATATAAGGTCTAACAAAATTAGGTGAAACTATTTTAAGGGGATGATCAGATTATCAAACTGAACAACTTTCTCTATAGGACCGATAATGAAGTCGCAAAAAAAAAATCAGCTGTTCCATACAAACCTACTCGACCTAAATGTATGGGACAGCAGATTTTTTTTTCGCGATTTCAATATCGGTCCCATAGAGAAAGTTGTTCAGTTTGATGGTCTGATCATCCCCTTAAAATAGTTTCACCTAATTTTGTTAGACCTTATATACTTTATAACTACTTACTTATAATATACTATTATTTAAACACATTACACACACTTTACATACACATTGATATGGTATACAAAGGTAGCAAAAATGATAGCGGTACAAATAAGGTGTTCTTATAGCTAAAAATGATTTCTTCCAGACAACCTTAATACTTTGGTTGAAACTAATTTGTCATGGAGAAACTAAACTTAAAATGCATTATTGAGCACCAATTTCACTACACATAATTTAAATTATAACATACAGGGTGAAATTGATATCATAAGCATCCTTTTAAATTAAGAGTCTACTCATCAAACAGAACAACTTTTGCTATGGGAGCAAACCGGTCGGAGTAAAAAAAGCTGGCCGAATTAAAATTGCAGTTTAGTATGGAACAGCTGTTTTTTTTAGTTTTTGCAAAAATAAACGTGGTATAAAATGTTATTGCAAGATTAAACTAAGAATAAGCAAAATAAGTATCATAGACAATGAACCGCGACGTTACCACCAACGTTTTTACGAGTTTATAAGTAAGAAATTATGATCTCCTTTTTCTTTGCTTCTTCTAATCATAACTATTCCTTATATAAAGTAAGTTTTTATTTGTACCACAGTTAATTTAAAAGGATGCTTATGATATGAATTTCCCTTGTATTTTTAGGTATCTACGAAAACTATCCCGACATCATCGTATATTGTAACTGTTTTAATAAAGATTGTTTTGTCATTACACTAAACGCCTAAATACTTACATCCATCCAAAGACACAATTTACTTCACACGTGTGGTCCCATTATACGCCACACCACCTCACTTGTCTATGCCTCGTTTACATATCCCAGTTGACTCGCGCATAAATTGTCATTAGTCATTACCGTAATCATTCTATACATTACATCGATAAGTGCTTTCGCTTAAATCGTTTCGTCGATTTCAATTCACGGCTGGACGCCCATTTAGGGAATCTATTAGTGGTTAATTTATGGTGATTTTTAGGGTTCCATGAGGGTGTTTGAACTTTCAACTTGGTCCTGTTTTGTTTATTACCGATCTGAATCCCGTTTATTGACTAACAAAAAGCTGTTGGCAAGAAAGTTTAAATAAAATTATTGGTTGACTTTCCAAATAGGCGGTGTGTATGTACCCGGCAAACACTTTGAAAAATGGGCAGGGGTGAGGGGTATAAGCATTAGCGCTTTCATCTTCAATTTTTTTTTATGCTTTCAAGATCTTGCTTAAGATGTGTGCCGGGCATTATACTCTATAGAAAAACAGCAAACTTGTATTTTTTACTAGTTTAACATAAATAAGCTTGTCCGTCAGTGCCCTCTATCGAGTTAAATGATTTTATGTGATCATTCCAATATTGAAAAGAACCGTGGTCGTGCAACTGTCGAACCCTTTTTCTTATTTCCCAACGTGTCACCCTCATCGCATTTTTATCTGTAGCCTTATTGAGCTTATCGGTTTACCGCCGTAAATATACTTCAGATGACGCATAAGTAATTTCCTATCTGACACAAAATGGATATACGTTTGATTAGAAATGGTATCAATGATTATTTATTTCAGATATATTCGGTATTTTGGGTTAATCCTATAGCTCTGGTTGACTGTGAATGCGATTGTATCGAATACAAAGTATACTAGAGTTACGCATGGAATATAAATGCGTTTAAAATGTGTTGTTTGGTAATGACAATCAAACTCATGCATTTTAGATATTGGTACAGTATCAATATTATTCAAGTAGTCGGTTTGAATAAATTTTATATCGATTACGTAAATTAAATTGTCTGGTTTCCAGCTTAGAATATCTAGCTACCTAGCTGGTACCTAGTTTATTCCCTTAACTAACTTATTAGACGACTAAGGAGATTTTTTAGTGTTGCTGTCTTAGTTTTTACAAATAGACACATCCTTCACAAATTAATCAATCAATCAATCAATTATACTTTATTTGACACCAAAAAAAACAGAGTATACAGAGAGCAAACAATCAGGAAATACAAAAGGCACAAAAACAGGCGGTCTTATCGCTAAAAAGCGATTTCTTCCAGACAACCTTAGGGTAGAGGAAATAGTGAAAGAAGATTGGTAGGCGGTGTAGATCATAATAACACAATATAGATAACATACACAAATTATGTTATACAAATACAAATATAAAAATATATATATAATATAAATACAATATCTATAACAAATACATATTCATACCTACAAATACATATCATACATAAAAGAATACTAAAACAACAATTATTTATCAAAGAGAGAAAAACATGAATCAGAGAGGTGACCATTCAGGATAGGTAGTATTAATAATTCATGATTATGAGTAATTTTAATCGACGTGATAGGCATAAAATTTAATGATGACTCTGAAGAAAATTTGGCTATTACTGAAAAAAAAATAAACTAGGCTTTTGGCCAGCAGTGGGCATAAACGAATTCAAGCATCAGCAAGGGCTGTGATAAAATATCACTCTAGTCATCACCTTTTTCGACAATGACCAACATTTCAAAGTCGTCCCCGTGTCAAAACAACAATATACCGAAATTCAAACGACTTGCCCAAGTGCATTTTGTACCGTGTTCTAAATACTAAAAACGTTCGATTACAAGCTCTTCGATAAAAAAAAAACAAATAGCAAGTACATTGACCTATTAATCCACTTTGTCTTACATAAGAACAACGTATGAAGAATAATAAACGACAGTTTACTTATTTGTAACACGCGCTTTGGCGTCACTTTTAATTATCACACCTTTCGATACAGGCAAGTAAAATGCAACCCTATTCTCTACAAATTTACGTTGAAAATTTATTGTATTAAAACGGAGATAAAATGTCAATTTAAATGGTCGCGTTTACACCGTATTGCTACATGAATCTTCAATGTGTGGTTTATTTTAAGACAACGTCCTATTAGCTGTGCCATTTTCGCACTTAAGAAAGAGAAGATAAAAGTCCTGTCACGGGAATTCCTTTGTTGTTTTTTACAATGTTTTAGTGTAGAAATGTTCTAGTACAATTGTAGTGTGAATGCGCCTTGCGAATACGAAATAAGGGCTTTTGTTTGATTTCTTGCTCATCATCGATTGAGTCTGTTTGTTGATTGGTCTGAAATCGTAAATCTTGTCTTATGTAAATCTGAAAGAATAAAAGCTCTGGATAATAAAATAAATGAAACTTGGACTGTTTGTCCGTCAGTATCAAGCATCACAAGAAAACTATTTTCACTGGTTTCGGAAGCTTTTGTTTTAAATAAAAAATTTCTATATTTTGTTATTCAAATTTTTACAGCAGTCTCATTGTTTACTGGTCCTTCTTTAATTAAAATTCAATGTGGTGTTCAAGACATATTAAAGGTAGACATCAGATATATTGTGATAATAGACATATTAGACATATTAATCCCCCGGGCTCGCTGGACTTCATTGTCTAGTATTGTGAGTGGACGCCGTAGTAAATCCCGGCTTAGAGGAGTTACAGCGGTTGGAATGAGTCAATATCAATGCCAAATTATTATGATATTTGTATAATACCTAATACATAAACATTAAATGTTATGGTTTTAAAGAATGACGGTTCAAATAACACGCCTATACATATACACCTATACCTATTGATGTCATAGATTAATTAAGATCAGAATTATAGCCGTGGTGGTCCAGTGGCGAGTAACCTTGCCTGCCGTGCAGGAGGCGATGGTTCGATCCCCGTCCAGGTCGACTCGTACCAATGAGTTTTTCGGAATTTATGTACGATTTGTAACACTACTGGCTTTTTCGGTGAAGGAAAACATCGTGAGGAAACCTGCATGCTTCAATTTCGAGGCACGTATTGTACCTACTGTCCATTACAAGTGGCGACGGGCTCACTCCCCGTCACACTGGACAGAGTTTCGGTACTACTAGTGAAACGTGGATGTTCTGAGGTTTCAGAATATCTCTGACTACCCCCTCGGGGAATATAGTCGTGAGCATATGCTATGCTATGCTAGAATTATAACGTTATTGGCAATAAAATAAAAAAAATAATAATAATAATCGTTTATTTGGCACATAACAGTTACAATACATCAATGAAATCCCTGCAGCATGTGAGAGCAAGCTGTGGTACATGCTGCAGTGCATGATACCTAACAATTTCCTATTCTGTATTTTTGGTAAATTCTTTGTTTTGTTTTCCTTTCTTTTATTACATTTTTACATATTTTTTTTGTTACAGCTACACATTTTTGCATTGGCTAGTTGTTTACTTTAGTTTATTTTGCTTATCTCTGTCAGCTTTTGATTTATATTTGAGTACATGTGCACACAGTTTATCATTATAATAATATTAGTAAAATATATTGTAGGAACATTATTCATGCTGTGTCTACATGTAATTGGTAGTGCATTTTGCTCAATGCTTTTAACATTGTAAATTGTAAAATTTGAATGTAACTACTGTTGGTAAACTTAAATAAATAAATAAATAAAGATCTATATGATGCTTTCTTAATATCTCAATCCATAACTGACAGCTAAACAAGTAGGCTTTCGAACGCAATGTAACAAAACAGATCGTAACGAGAAGTGACGCGCGCGCGAGCTCAACTCGAGCACGCACCATCGAGTCAGGCACAATATTAAGACTAGTTGTTAGAGTTTGGTATTATTTATTGACGAACATATTCAGTTTCAGTAGTTTGGGTGGAAATGCGTTTCATACTTTAAGGCAGGGATGGCGAACCAATGGCACGCGTGCCGTAGGTGGCACGTGACAGAAAATTTTGGGCACGGTATTGACTGAGATTACAGATGAGAATGAATGATGATGATGATGATAATGAGTATGGATTATGAATAACATATAATTTTCAGTTTCATTATCAGAATAAAAATTACAGTTTGGTTCACTTCTATTGCAGTGATTGTATGGAAATGTTTCAGGAGCATTCTTTGGTAATAAATTCTTTATAAACTGTTCACAGCAACGATTTTATGAGTAAGGGTTGACACATTTACCGACGGCGACAGACAAGCAGTCCATACAAAAATTTCATTTAGTAGTCTCAACCCTAATAGGATTTCCACTGTCGAATTCAATATGGACTCAAAGCGTCAGCTAATCTTTATGTAATATTTTTCATTAATAATCCCTCTAAAACTAGATAGTTTTTTTGGCTTGGCACGTCATGATCATGACTATATACAAAAAATTTGACTGTTGTTGGCACGTAGTTATAAAAAGTCATCCCTGCTTTAGGGCGTGCTTCAGAACATAAAGCTGAACAGCGTTCACTAGGGCTAACACATTTTAGTTTGCACTCTGTAAATGTTTAGGATTTCTAAGACTTTGGTTTTTTAGAGAAGAAAAAGAATTATCATCATCTCCTCCTAAAGATGTCCCCTGCTAGACATAGCCCCTCTCACCGATCCCCGCTACCCAATCCGCCGCGTAGCCCCAGCAACTCTATGCCGAGGCCCGTACCCCCGGTGCCAGTAAGAAGCAGTAGCTGCTCCCCGAGGAAAGCAGTAATAGTAATTTCCAAAAAAAAAAACATAGACCTCCCCAAGGGTCGCTACATCGACCGGTCCTGAGGATACCTGGATTGCAATCGCGATAAATATTCATTGATTGAACTGTTATTGGACTACGTATGGACCATAACTTTTGACACATTTGGTATTGCGCTAATCGCGATACTGCTCTTGACAGCCGTTAGAGCCATTTTGACAAATCGCTTTGACGTTATTGGCTGTCAGTTACATAGAGTTAAACGCGATGCGGATTTCAGCACAAGTGAATGCTAATTGGATTGCAATGTGATTAGATCTGAAATTGGATAAAAATAGAACTTCGATGTTTTGACTTAGCGCAATCGGGCTCCTGAGGACCTACTAGGCTGTTAATTTGAGGCATGCAGGTATTGGTGTTCACTGTCCATTATCAAATATAATATTTGGTAAGGAGCTAGCTTTCTTGCTTGCCATAGTTTAGGATCTGCTAATAATACTTGGATTAAACTATAAATCAATTTCAAACCCGATGTTTCAATGCATAAGAATTCAAAAAACATTTGAAAACTTCCCAGACAGTAAATATCATCAGATCTTGACGTTAGTACATTATAGATCCACAATTGAATTCTTGTCACCTAACACTTAGCGATGATACAATAGGTTCGAAATTGACTTGATTTCCGAGACTTCGTCTGTAAGACGAAGCATAGATGCTGCGCAGGACCCGGCATTGGCGTGTCAAAGCTGAGTTTATTTATTTCGATCGACGCGCTACGTGGGGCAGAGACGTCATTTTGATAGGCTCCGAAGTATATAGACAAAATATTTACCTGTTATTAAAAATAATATTAAATTTTTGCACGACTGATTAAATTCCAGGGTATTCACCCTGAAAGAGTGGGATTAAATACTTACCACTCTTTCATCGTTGTCACAAATTTTGCATCAAATACGAATTAACTCTTTCAGTGACCACTTGTAGCATGATCAAGTTTTAGTATATTTATGGTCTAGATATATTATGATAGATTGTTTCGAATAGTTATCAACTGAGATGGCTAACGAAATTAGAACATTACCTCTTCTGAATAATTTTTTTTAATCTAAAATATATATTTTACGCCTACAAAAAACATAAAAATTTTGACATTGAAAAACTAAATCTTAGCTTTGGATTGTTTTTTTTTAATTTACATCAAAATTAACACTAATTCAAACAATCGTGCAGCATATATGCACCCTTACCTTTTATTTACCAGAAATCTATTCAAGGGTGTATTTCAGATAATGAAACTAAACCACTTTAAAAAACGAGAAAATTGTTTATACCTTCCAAAGAAAATCGATCGGCTGATCCACACTTTTGTAAAAAAAAATTTACGTAAACTCTCACCTTTTCCAGAGGGTAGGCAGAGACTAGCTTCCTCAGGATTTAAACACCACATAATCACAAATACAATGTCATCTGGGGGTCTACCCGGATATTAGAACTTCGCAATTATTGCGTGAACGTTTTCGTTCCAATGTCAATTCTATTATGAAGTTCGGACCGTCGCGATATATCGAAACTCAAAAAGCAGGGTACAGGGCCTTTCAAATGTCGTCCCTATCGGTCTTGGTGCCAAATAATACCCATGGATGGAATCCTAATCTCTACGAGCAAGCCGCAGGCGCGCTCACAAAGTGCATGCGCTACAAGTGGCAATCCCGTCACCTGCTGCGCGCGCGACGATAAATTTGTATGTTGTAACATTCGCGGTATTGCTCACGGAATGTTAATAAGATTTTTTGCGGACCATAGGTCAACTCTATATCGTAAAATTTTAGTTTGCCTAGTCTAGTAGAAGTTGACGCGAATGTTTCTTTTGATTATTACTGTGGAAATGATGCTCATATAGAGTTCTACTTAATGTGCTGACAGTTTTTTAAGGGAATAACCAGCCCATCAAACTGAACTACTTTGGCTATGGCACCAACATCGAAATAGCGAAACAAAATCTGCTGTTCCATACAAAACTGCATATATATAAATATGGGATCGCAGATTGTTGTCGTCGATAGCCTACTAAGAAAAGAACTGGAATTAGTTTAGAATATTATTCAAATCAATGCAATTAGAAAATCCTAACATCATTAAAAACTTATTTTAAAATTCCAAGGAGATCGAAAAGATAGATGACTCTTAATCACGAATTCTAACTAATTTAAATATTCTTTGTTTTAAACTATAATTATAGATTCAAAAGTAATAAAAATAACATGAATGCATATATATTTATGATTTATTTTTAACAAAAACGCGTGTCTTATAATTGCGTGAAATTAATAATGATCGTTTTCAAGGTCAACTGCCTCCGTGGTCTTATGGTTAAGAGTATTGGCTCTCGACACGGAGGTCGTGGGTTCGATTCCCACGGGGGACACCTAGTGAAATGTCACTTTGTGCGTTTTTCCCCAGTTGGTTAGGACATTGCAGGCTGAATCACCTAATTGTCTGAAAAGAAAAATGATTCCGTGCTTCGGATGGCACGTTAAGTCGTTGGTCCCGGCTAATACTATCTCTGGTGGTAGTAGTCGTTACATAAAAACCACGTCAGAGGCCGTAAGGCGGTCTGAAAAAACTGTGACGGCTCTGCCCACACGATAAGAAAGAAAGATCAAGGTCATATTATTATTATACATAATTTTATACCACACGTAGCGATGATGTTGACCATTCTGTGGTTTTGCATACAAAAAACTACAATTTATGAACCCCTATTTTTTTTTATCATAACAATGTAAAGGGTACCTTGGTACCCTTAACTCTTGTTTTTCGACTCACGTTCCTTAGGGAAGTTGCTAGTTTCGTAGTCTAATATAGGTACGTACCCATAAAATTTATACTTATTATGGTAATGCCGGGTGCAAGTCTGTCGATTGCACCCGGAAAGATGGGCCAAAGTCCACCTTGGATCCCGGAGAATGGGCGTCGCCATCAGGGTCGACCCCGAAAGAGATGGAGAGACGACCTGGATACATTCGACGATAAGTGGATGAAACTGGCTCAGGACAGGGTTGCATGGAGGATAAAAGGGGAGGCCTTTGCCTAGCAGTGGGATGAATTAAGCTAAAAAAATGGTTATTCAAATATAAAAGTGTAGAAGTACGCCGGTAAGAAGAACGAAGGGTACAAAAGACGGACCTATTACTAAAGGTGATTTCTTCCAGACCACCAGTCTATGTAAGTCTACTCATTATGCAAAAGTCGAAATAAGGTTAAAATCACAGCCACAGCCAAAAAACTAAAAGAAACAAACAGCCATAAATTTTCTGAAAAGTAATCGATTTCATTACAGAGGGCGTACTTAATCGAATTCGGTGAATCGAGAGAATCGAGTATTGAGTGATAACTCGGGCCACCGCCGTCGTGGCTACTCGATTATAATTTACCCAGTGTATGATTGCACACAATTTGATACAATTGCTTGTCTCCCTCACTCCAGAACCAAGCAATTTTTTTTTTCAAGAAACTTCTTCGAAATTTGAAATTATTTATTTCGTAGAACCTGTGAATTCGCAATTGCAATGCGATGCATTCGAATCAACAATCAAAACCAATCAGCCGAGTTTCATTGGGTTTAAAACGAAGACGATTATGTCGTAAATTCTCGAAATCATCAGTTACTTTCTTCACATACCTTCATTAAAATGATACTGAATCCTACGTGATTATAGGAGGTGTTATATACCTACTACTTCTTGTAACGTATTTATTTATGGGCAACAAGTGAAAAGGTAGTAATCTTTTTTTTCATACAATTTTGAGTTCATCGGTAGATACTATTTCACATTTTCACTGCTGACTGAAAATTGCTCGTTTTTATCATTGTCATTTTTTGATCTCACACTTTCAAATCTGTAAATGTGCGTGCAATGATGCATCAATTCCATAGGCATTTTTAAATATTCAAATACGAATAAAGAATGAATTAAGAATGTGAGAGATAAAAAAAATAGTTGTTAGCATGGTTTGAAGAAAATTAAATTTGTTCGATTTGACAATACTTATAAATTCAATAGCTAAACAAGGTACGTACATATTTACATGTTCTACGACAGTTCGCCACACGCTTTGATTTTTACTTTCTTCGCCTCTTCCATTCTCCACTTATGCATTTCCGATGGTTGCGTTATACAATATATAATTTACTACATTTTTCATACAATTTTCAAACTCACAGTATCTTTTTAATGAGCTTGCACCAAAAAATCAACAATAGATCTAATCAGCGATCGAAAATCACAAATCACTACCGTTAACCTGCCATAATCGATATAATCATGTCTCGATTCAGTATCGATTTAATGATCGACATACGGACGCGCTGTCAACTATACAGACACTGGCACAAAAGAAAGGAAAGTGTTGAGACCGTTAACGATGTTTGAATTTGGAATCTTCTATTTGAGACGTTAGTTTATTGTAACAGTTTCTCTGCTAAAATTTTTGTGAACTTTCACCGACTTCTTGTTAATCAATCATTGCTTGATATTTTAATGCGTCAGGGTGACAATTAAGTTAATTTTTATACATTTTGGTCACACAATTAGCAAATTGTATAGGTACTACGTACTAGAGGCGACACGACAAACAGACGACATGCGCCACATGCGGGTGTTGGAGGAGCACGGGCGGGTGAAAGAATAATCTAAACTATTATAAAACTGTACATTTGTCTGTACATTCAAGATATTAACAAAAAAAAAGTTGCGATATGGTTTTTTTTTCTGTCTGTTTGTTTGTTTGTTTGTTTGAACGAGCATCACGCAAAAACTACTGAACCGATTTTGATGAAACTTTTTTTGTTTGATAGTTTATTATCTGACTTAAAATCTGGTATATAATTTGTGCGGACAAAGTCGCGGGTTAACGCTCGTATTTAATAATTTACTGAGTGGAGTGCGATCGTTGCATTTGAATGGGACACCGTAACGAGTTACAGTGTACGAAGAGTATACAGTAATGAATAATAGCTCAATGACACCACTTGCAGACCAGCCTAGCATGCCATCACTGAGAAAACGATAAAAATCGAGATATGCCTTTTTTTAAATTACATTACATATGACAAAACAAGCGTACATGACGTTATTTTCGCCGTGTCGCCGTGTGTACATCGCAGGCTGAATTACCTGATTGTCTGAAAAGAAAGATGATTCCGTGGACTGGATGGCACGTAAGCCGTGGTCTCGGCTACTATCTCTGATGGTAGTAGTCGTTACATAAAAACCACGTCAGATACCCTAAAACGGTTTGAAAAAAACTCTGATTTGCTGCCTACACGATAAGAAGAAGACTGAACTGAGTCCAATGGACATACTTTGTTTAAACAGTTATAAATGCAACAGCAGTATCTCATTCGCACAGGCGATTAGCACTATGTGTACCCAAGACTGTCGTTTAGTTTCAAAAAACGTTTCGCCCTAGCGCATCTTCCTTATTTCGGTTACATCTAAGTAATACACTCATTTTCCGGTATTTAAACAACTTTGGCGAACCATAATCGGATCAATCGAGTGACATGCCATTAAATACATAATGAAGGTGTATTCTTGTTTCTTAATAACAAAATTAACCAGTCTTATGGAAACGGTTAACCTTAATGTTTGTTAATGGTAGGCTTTGGGATAACATTATAAATACTGCGAAAGGGTCATTAATTGTTATCCAGTTTCAGTGAGGTCTCGATCCGATTGAATTGGTAACGTTGAAAAGGTCAAGTTTAAGTGGTTGGAGAATTTCTTTAAACGCATTTTTTATGGGAATAAATCAAATTATTTGACGAGAAAATCTTTTGTAACATAATGGAATAGCAAAGTGTATACTAAAAGTGTCAATTTTCGGCGGTTTTAAAGAAATTAAGTAACTACAAATATGGGGGTAAAAATATGTCCCAAACAGTTTAAAATCAGCAATGACTACAACACGCGACATTTTTGTTCTTTGGAAATGATGTATTAGTGTTTAAGGCTGCACCGAGCCTATTGTACTGCCCCCAATTGTATTTTTTACTTGTTAACAATCAAAGAATATAAAAAAAAAAGAATGTCACATTGTAGTCATTGCTGATCTTCAATTTAACTGGTCACTGCGAATTGGTTTTTAATATTTTTGTAGTTATTATCTTTAAAACCGCCAAAAATTGCCACTTTGGGTTGTTTTAACGATAATAGCTATAAATAAAATAATTATGTGTAATTTTTCGATAAATTGAAAGCCAATCAGGACTACGATGTTGTTTAATTGTTTAGAAATGAAAAGAAAATACGATTGAGGGCAGCACAATAGGCTCGGTACCCTCGTATAAAATTAAAAAAATACGATTAAAGTCAGAACTGAGGGATTGGTAACCTCTTAAATAATTAAAACTATGTAAGGGGTGATCCGGATGGTGATGAAGGAAAGCGTGAGTTACAGATGAAATGAGTTTATTATATAGGAAAGCTTATGAGAGTTAGTACATTTATGAGGCTGAATGTATTTGATTTTATACAAAGTTACTGCCGGACCTGAAGCCGGAGTTTTGGGGTTAAACAAAAAGGGCACACTTCTTGTCCTCACACGTATTCCAAATAGGACGCACGGCAAAATGCAAGAGCGGCGAGGAAGTACTATTCGTAAGTCCAGGTAGGTACTTCCAAGTAGGACGATACTACCTAATGCATACGATATTTTGACGAATACAAAATATCTTAACTGAATTATTAAATTTGTAGAAACCAAACGATAGCGGGTTTTAAAAACATTCAGCGCCATCTAGCGGGGAGTAGCCGAAGGTTGTATTTAGTTAGGGACATTACAACTATTATTATCCTTCTTGCTCTTTCCAAAGTTTTCACTAGAGCAAAACATTGTAGCTACTCTATTCATTAATTCGGCCAATTTTGTTATTGAATGACACGGTCGAAGTTTTCTCTCAACATAAAAATCACAATTAATGACCGACAGTCAGACCTGACGAGATTAAATTTTTAATATTGATTAATTTTGATTAATGATAATCATTGACTGACGACGACATTGATGATTGATTAATTATTATTAATGAGTTTCGAATACGAAAATCATAAAAGGAAAAATTCTCAAAATTCTCCTTTAGTAATTTGTCTTAAAAAATTTAGAACAAGTGGATCGGGATTTCTTTTTTTTTTTGTACAAAAAGAAAAAGGTTGAATGGCGGTGCGCGCGCGCATACGATATCGTAATGACGTTTAATATGTAGACGCTACATGAATAATTCATTATCGACATTTTGGCGTGTATGATCGGTGAATTCGATTTATAATGCCGTTATAATATGTACTGAGCCGACATTTTGAAGTAAAATATTGATTTTCTAAAGAAATATTTACATCACCAATAATCTTAAGTTCCTATTAAACGTGCCAAAACCAAGTAGTGATATGGCAAATCCCATATAATGCTTTTGACTTTTTATTAGTACTGATGATGATTTAACACATACGTAATCACAAGAAAATTGTGTACTGCTACAAATCCCCAAATTGGTGTGGATAGGGAGTAACCGTACTATATCTTTCTTAAGCCAGATTCGACCAAACTTTGATTTATAGAAGAGTAACTATACAAGGAACAATTTTACTCTTGTTATTTACTCAGAAATAACTTCATTTGTGCTCTACCATACTAAACCCATGCTAAAAGAACGAATGTATAATCCACCTAAAGAAAGAGGTCGTTGTATCCGTACTTATTGCATTGTGATGTTATACAGTTTTAATTTGTTAGGTTTCTTTTTTCTTAATTTTTTTTAATTATGTGACATTGACATTTCCTTGGTCTTGGTATAAGCTTTACACCGTCAAAATTCGCCGTTAAAATTTACTCTCAACTTATTTATAGATTAGAGCTGGTAAAACACAAAATCAGTTTACTCTAGAGTAACCGACGACATAATCTAAAAATAAAATTTCGAATGTCGAATCGGGCCTAAAACACTTAATTTTCTCCTCGATTTATATAATCTGGTTCCACTCATTTTAGTAATAAATATAAAACAAAGTACCTAAATATATCAAAACAGTTTGATTATTATTCATTCACACAAAACCCTAATAAATCTGCAATCAACAACGTAGTAACGCCGATTATTGAAAAAGTGTGCAAATTACAGGCCCATCGATAACATACCGCCCGTAATGGCCATCCAGATTACTGACCCCAGAAAAAATTTCACTTAAATTCCTTATAATTTTAATGTTCCACATACGGACGGTTTGATAGCAAAAGTTTATAACTGAAGAAATAAATTATTTGGTTTTAAATTTTATACGTGAGTGTCATTAATTTGGTGTAGGTTAGTTTGGAAAAAAATAAATGCAAAATAATTTATCATCTGTGCCCTGAAAATAAAAAAAAGGTTTTAAAAATGCTAAACAACTATCAAACTTTTTGCAAGATTAGCATTCGTTAAAAAGTTTTTCGTGACAGAATACTTTACGTTTGTCAAGAAATATTATGTATGCTTTGTTTATAGGAAACTACAATAGGATTATTTAATAGCAGTATTAAATTCCCAGAGCTGAGATTCTTTCCTTTCTTTCTTTTTCTTTTACTGCTTAATGTTTGTACCTACTGCCATAATACCTGTCGAACCTATGATCTGTAGGTATTTGATAAAACTGCGTGTTTTGAATATTTGGTTTTTGTTTTCTTCTTCTTCTTGCTTTTACTTTCTATTTCTGTAAATTCCTATCATGTAATACCAAAGTGTTTTATAGTAAAAGTTGAATTGTAAGTACTTATTTAAGTAGTATATAACATAGTTATCCTAACTGTTAATTAAGACGTCCTAGAGGAGTCAAAAGTGTCATAGATAAACCAAAATTGGTTTTTACTGCACTATTTTGTCTATTTATTGTAACGTTTTTTCATAAATAAATATATGATACAATACAATAATATACCTTTGCATTCATGGGTGTAGAATGTAATATAACTTACCTACAAAAGCGTAATTTTCAAGTTGCAAAGTTTTGATGGCGTAACCTTTGATACGTGATATCAAGTCAACCCGCCAGTAATATTAATACATGCGGTAATAATATAAATTTTCATGCTCTTAAAGTTTATGTTGCGTTTAATGATTTTATTTCGTACCTCGACTCTGATTTTAAAGATGTAAAAATTATAATTTAGTTATTTATAAACGAATGAACGTTTTTTTTTACTTATTCAGTTACTATATTTTTCATCAGTGTAAATTGTATGGTATTTTAATCTTTTTTTTAGTTTTATTTTAAATTCGAACAAGTTTTTTTTCAATTTAATATCGAGTGTTGTTTAATTTAATTTCATTGGTTTATTTTTACAAATGTCAGTGAACAAATATAATAGCGTTAAGAGCGTTGCAATATGTAATTAAGTATTATAAATAAACTTTTATGTGGGGCATTTCAAATTAAGTTTATTGAAATATACTGGATTAAATTGATATCATTAGCATCCTTTTAAACTAAGCGTCTAACCATCAAACTGAACAACTTTTAGAATGGGAGCAAACCGATTGGAGCACAAAAAAAATCAGCTGTTCCATACTAAACTGCAATGCCTACTCGACTCAAATGTATGCAAGAGCTAATTTTTTTTTTGCTCCGATCGGTTTGCTCCCATAGTAAAAATTGTTCAGTTCGATGGGTAGAATATTAGTTTAAAAGGACGCTAATGATATCAATTTCACCCTGTAGTGGGCAAGAGGAAAAACTATTAGTTGTCACAATATTGTTTCGAATTTTTTAAGGATCTCAAAGACGGCACCAAAAGCGCCAAATTATGCCTACTTTGATAATAAAATTACCTTTAAAGGTACAAACGAAATCGATCAATAATATGTCGAATGCAAACAGATGAATGCTTAATGCATAGACCTATTTATACAGGGTGTGAGAAGAAGTTTCATTAATCTTTAAAACAAATACCTACCCATCAAACTGAACAACTTTTACTATGGGAGCAAGAGCAAACCTGTCAGAACAATAAAAAATCATCTCTCTCATACATTTGAGTAGAGTAGGTATTGCAGTTTAGTAGGGAACAGCAGATTTTTTTTTGCTCTGAGAGGTTTGCTCCCATAGTAAAAGTTGTTCAGTTTGCTGGGTAGAGTATGTGGTGTAAACGTTAATGAAACTTTTTTTTACACCCTGTATACGTTAATGAAATACACACGGCGACACATCAAGCCATTCAAAACCAACATAAGCTGGCCGCGCGTAGGTCGAGTAACGTATAGCGTCACGCGGCCAGCTTATGTTGCTTTTCTATAGCTTGATGTGTCATCTCCCTAATGACCAGTACGTCAAATTTCATAAATTTGATTTGCTAATGAAATCCAGAATGGCTAGGCATAGGGCACAGGACAAAGCGACGAAACAAGAATACCTTACTCTTTTCATTTGCATGCACAGAATATCAAAGTCCGAGGCATGTAGACATCGAATAGATTTTTCTCATTATTCTTGGATGTCTTATGCTACCTTCACCTGTTAAAGTCATCATATTACGTTACTGAATTACGATATTAAATAAAGTTTTTACAAGATTATTCAATTTGGTAGATTATCTTAAATTACTTGCATTAGCATCGACCGTAATGTTTTTATCTTGCTCAAAGTGTGAAAAACGGAATAACGCGAGTTCAAGTAATGTCAACCTTAATTTGATTGTGAAACGACTGAGGAATGAATTAATTATGTTATCTCGTATTTTAAGTTCACGAGATAAGAAAATGTATTTGCTTATTAAAAAGAGATAATTTTACGTGGATGTTCTGAGTTTTCAGAATATCGCTGACTACCCCCTCGGGGAATATAGTCGTGAGCATATGTAATGTTATGTATGTAATTTTACATAAATCGTAATCGTTTTCAGTGTGATGGTCTTTCAAAAAACTATCAGCATATTACGAAGGACCATATATGGAGTTTTTCTTTTATTTACCGTTCCCGTAATGAATATTGCTAAGTTTGCTGCTCTACTCTACGAAGACTTTTATCACTCAGTGCAATGAAAACCTAAAAGCCTTTTTTATACAATACTTTTACGTTCGATACTCTCCACTTATAAGATAATTTTACATATGCAGTAATTTAATATTTTCTTCAAATCATTATATGGTTATTTATTAAGGGAATAGAATAGTAAAAGCACAAATAAAACTTCCCTAAACTTAAACCATTATAAACTACAAATTTTACTAATTCTACTTAGTCAAAAAGCCCGCCCCAGGTCATACCACCCTAGCTAGCATGCCACCCACGACAAAGCGTTTAAACGAGAAAAACGTCATTCGCGCTCTTTTTGGCCTACGTAAAATAATAAAGATGGAGGCACATCTCGATTTTTGTCGGTTTATCGGGGGTGGCATGCTAGCTAGGCTGGCCCGAAGGTGTCCATAATGCTGGCCGCATTTCCACGTTGAATCGCTAATGATATGCGTTGGGCCAGGTATGACCCAGCACGAGTAAACGTTTGCCCAGGTCCCTCATAAAAGTTTTTGCTTCATGACCCCACGAGCCCGCCGTCTCCACAGTGAAGGGCACAAATAAGTAGCTCTGCTCCAAAATTGTGTAAGATTGGTGTTTACGTACTGCTGCCCTTTCCGCTGCCGACCCTGCTGCTCGGATGGAACCTCTCAAGTAAGTGCAGCGTACGTACATACGCACGTTGCATCCCATAGAAGACATTTGCCCTTTTGCCACGGCACAAGGGTCAATCCGTCCGATCTTTTTCCGTCGGTACGGCTCAAACCAGGTGGCTCAAATCAGTATGAACCAACGAAAGTAATGTATATTAACACGTTCCGGGACAGTGACCGGCTATAGACGTGATAACAATAAAAGTTCTATTGTGTCTCGTTCACTGCCCCGGAACGTGTTGAAATAGTTTTATGGCTTTTGTAGCTCTTTAGGTTTTTTTTTAATTTATTTAGTAAGTAATATGTTTCGAAATACATTTTTTTATTTTAGTCAAAACAGCGAATTACAGTCTCGCATTACATAAGCGCAATATTATAGTCTATATATGTGTAATCTGTAGTACCTATATGTTAGTATAATGTTGATCAGGCTTTTTTTGCGGCATCACACTGATAAGGCCTGTTAAGATTGATACTTTAAATCAACAGCCAATGTAATAAAAATATAAAGTAAATTTTCCAATTGACCTACAGTGCGACCTTATAACTTACTTTTATAGTGCACTTGTCAATTAAAATAATACTTTGCAACTGTATGCTACCTTATCCATTAAGGCAATAATAGGTAACGCCCATTGATACAACTTTGGTGTGAAATAACAATTAATAAAATTTATTCGAATGACTTCCAATTAAAGGTTTCAAAACGGAGGTGAACATAATCGTATGTCACCAATCAAAAACACATTTCTCATCTTAAAAAGTTATTTAAAAACCCATTCAAAAAACTAATTGGTCAATTTATCAGTTTTAACAAAGGTCCGTAATAATGAAATGCTAAAACGATTCTGATAAGATCTATAAATAAAAAGTTGTCATATGTTTCACTACCCGCCATGGCTTGTATTATACAATACATCTTCTGGAAGAAATTATCAAAATTTTTGTGGGGTACAGTACGACCAGGAAAATAATTCCGCTCGTCAATCTTCGTTTGCGCATAGCAGTGCAAAATCGTTTATTCTCTATCTCGCTCCAACTCGAATAGTAGACTATGGATGCTTCGGCAGCGAAAAGGGAGCGAAAGCATTAAGCCAATAGCGGCAAGGTGTCACATCCTGATTGGTCAAAATAATTTCGCGCGCTTTTAAAATTTGTCAACTGCGCAGGTACATCGGTGAGACTTATAAACCTGGTACTACCGTACCCACATTTACATTTAACTCAGCGGTTCCCTATTTGTCTTTTCCCTTTACCTATGTGGGTACCCCACAATTATGATAGAAACTGCATCAAAATCGATTGTGTAGTTTACCAGAACTAAGCGTGTGTTCGTGACACAGTCAGAAATAGCTACTTTGTTTTGTTAAATATAAAGCATCAGGTTCCAACATCCGTGTTTTTTTAAAATGACGAACGAAATAATATTAATTCATTTTTGCTCTAAGCGAGCTTTACTGTGACTTAGAAATGCTTAGAAGCATCGAGCGGATTCTTCTCACTTGATGCGGAACCCACCCAAACCCATTTTTAACAGTAAAATTAACGATTTTTTTAAACCTGTGGCAATAAATTGTAATTATTGATACAAAGTTATAAATAAAAAACTAATTAATTGTTACAATGAAAATAAAGTGGCCGTTAGCTTAGACAAAACTATTACAAAATGTGAAGTTAATTTCACGTAATATTGTCCCTAAAATCACGACATTTTTACTCTTATATCGTAGGTTTAGGAGTTACATTAGTGGCCTTTTTGTAATGGATTATTATGTTTTGGTGATTGAGAATGTAACATGATACGTTAAATGCCTTACCATGTAAACTAAGTAAGTTATTTGTTGAGCGGAACCGTGTTATCTTTCGAATAACAAATCAGTGTTTACGTCGTAATTCCATCGATAGCTCTTGATTGAGTGTTTTTTTTATTCTTTACTAATATTGTGAAAAACAACATTTCTGGGATCACATCGGTGTCCGTTCGTTTGTCCGTCATAAGCAATTTTCACCGAAAATTTCTGAAACAGTAAGTTAAAATTTGAAACAAAGGTAGGAAGTAATGTTTTAATTCGTCCGTTCGTTCGTTCTTGTTTGTAGTATTAATATGTTCTATTATATTCTAATTACAGGCACGAACTTTTTAACAAAAAACATGAGTACTAAGAAAATAACTACAGATATTAACATTTTTTATGTGGCGCTGTCGCTTACCAACTTTTTTAAAGATTGTTTTAAACAAAATTGACATTTTGAACTATGGGGATTGCAGTGCTGAAAAATGTGTTGATGTTAATAAAAACTTTTAAAATATTTAAAAAAAACGCGAAGCTATTCGACACGTAACATTCTAAGTCTACACTCCCATGCGTGTTTGACACAATTTATTAACAAATCCCCAATCCGTTGATTAGATATTTAACATAATTAAGTATTTATTTAAATGACTTAAAAACAAATACAAGATGTACAAAGCGTGGGCGTTATAACCGATTTATATGGTGATAATGCCTGTTGCCCCTGTTTAATTTGTAACCCTTATTTAAATAACTATAGAGTTCAAAATTGAGATGAATTCGCTGCTGATTGTACAGTCAGTATCATATTTCATTACGTATAAATTAAAACAACAATTTGCATCGTTAATTTTGTTAAAGTATACTAATTTATAGGAAATATCGTTTCGGTAGTTTTGAGGTTTTGCTCAGAGGCGAATTATTGGAAAAAATAAATAAGTTTAATCGGATCAACTTTGTTTGAAATTCAATTAAGATAAGATTAATGTTAATTTATTTGTTCCATCTTTTTGATAATTTCTAATCTATTCCGTTTAGAAGGCTGCCGAATCTTAATTCTAAATATCTCTATCCAATCTTAAAAATGTTACTAATTAATGGTAAACTCTTTTTTTTTTTAAGTTTTAGCAGGATTTTCCGTTATATTAAAACATTCTAAAATCAATGTGAACGAGTTACCTAGCGAGGCGAGAAAGTAGCTGTGAAGTTTGTGAAATACAAAAATAGGACAAGCTGAAGGGCTATTTTTTGTCTTTCACACAACCTAATTCGAATAAGAATTATGCAGGAATTCCATTGAGTTTATGTTAGGTACTTTAGAACATGACAAATATCCTAAGTCTGAAATTAAAAAATAAACACTCCAGCGTACGATTGCACACTCGATTTCCGTGACTTAAAAAAAATATATACGGTCGAATTGAGAAACGTCCTCCTTTTTTGAAGTCGGTTAAAAATATTGGGGTTCGATATTGGCGTAGTGATCACTTTATAGCAGTTTTAAAGCAAAGACAATACATGAATCAAAAATAAAAAGGAGAAACAAGAATATTTATGTTATGTTATGATATGATTATGAATCGTCCAAAGGCGCTACGTGTGAAAAAGCTGCAAATGTAAAAGTAAAATTTTCCTACACAAACATTTCTTTTTTCATTTCACTAATAATAGTACATTATGGTACAAGTGTGTAATGTTGGTGATTACCGCTGAGGCGCCATTGAGACCCGAGCCGTAGGCGAGGGTCTCAAGAGAGCCGAGGACAGTAATCATCAATACACACGTGTATCATACGACGTTTTTCAACACACTTGTGAAGAAAATAATAATAAAAAATCATTTTATTTAGTAAATAAAAAGTTTATTTAGAGAATTTATTAGACAGCTACAATAGATCTATCCAGGTCGCAGTAGCTTTTGGTCATCGACCAAGCCCTTATAACCAAATAATAATAGAGAATTTATTTGTACTATTGAATATGATCTTTTTTGTATCGAAACTTTTTTAAGAACAAAGCAACTCAAGAACTCAACCAAGAAGTTTAGATACCTACTATAAAAAACCTATAACTCACTTGTGAATAATAGTAATGAAAAAGTCACAGTTTGATTATAGGTGTCATTATGTGCCTAATTGCGGTGAAATAAGGGCCATTTTATGAGCAAGTGTGTTGAAAAAACTATAGCATTTATGAGTGATGGTTGGTCCTGATACTTTATTGAAAATGTAATAAGCCTAATTTCGTATTACTACGCAATGCTTGACAAAACCAAGAGGCGGTTCTGAGGCGCAGTTAACAGAAAATTGAATCGAGCTACATTATCTCGCGACAAAAACATAGCAAATTGATTCGCAGGAGCAAATTGCTTGTAAGTTTTGTACCCATACGTTATGGGGTTTTAGGATACCCGAGGTCTTGTGTGTTGCATTTAGATTATATCTATTCATTTTAGGATGTAAACCAATTAGTACTTACGAAAGATGTCGATATATAAATGTTGTAGTGGGTCAGTCAATAGTTTTTAAGTTTATACTAACAATCTATGGACTGTGTCTGAAATAAAATTATTTTGATTTGATTTGAATGCGGTAATACTCCTTATTAATTTATAGATTAGAACTCTAATGAAATTTGGCTTCTTAAAGAAACAACGTAAACAGCGACAACAACGGTACCTTGTTTCTACATACTAACTAAAACGACTTAAATTGTTCCATGCAAGATAAGGCAATTAAGATGCATTTGCAAAACGCACGTTTGTAGTTTTATTTACTGAAGACTTACTTACACACTGACTTTACTTTTTTTTTAGAGATTTTCTCTTTTTAATTTGTAGTCATTCCACGTAGTATACCTACTTTATTTTTAATAATTTGTTTAAACATTTTAACACTTCTACTTATTCTCCTTTTCGTTACATTGGTCTACAATTCGTTTCGTCAATAAATACACCCAGAATATCTGCAACAAGCTTCGTCAACTTCCATATAAAACTATATATATATAAAAAGGGGGGACCTACAACCTATAACCCTCCTCCAAAACAACAAAACAATCCTTCTACAATGATATTTCTATGTTTTATTGGGCAGATATTCGACACTTCTACTACTAAGATAGGAATAAAATATAACTTGGGAGCTTTAAGACACTGCGGTGTTATGTAAGGGCATTTTTATGCATTAATTTTTTTTGAAAACTATATCAATGTTTGTATCCCCTAGCTTTGCAACTTTTATGGTAACCCTACTGGAATAAAACTCGGTGCGACAATTTGAGATCGAGTCTTCGCTCCTTCCTTACATTACGTATTTACACCAAAATAACGCACTTTCAACTTTATTTTATACAACAATAGAGCTTTTAATTGTTTAACAACTTTTCTTCCTGAAGTAGAGACTGTTCTTCTTACTTTTTAACGGTCATTTTTGAGATGTCCTTTTTGTTTTTCTTCAGTTACAAGTCTCAATAAATTTTGCGACCTTTACTGTTTTTGGTTGCTTCTGGCCGCTAATGGATTTTGTGTTTTCGTTCCCGTTTAAATTTCTTTTTTGGAAGATGGGATCGAGGCAATATAAGAATCGCAAAGAAAGATGGTGTGAAGGGTAATTTAAAAGATAAACACAGACTTTTTTAAGTTACGCCGACGCTAGATTTAGAAGCATATTTAAAATTTATTTGTTTATATCATCCCACTGTTGGACAAAGGCCTCACCCTTACTCTTCCACCCGGCTATTGGACGACAAATTTATCTAGGTATCCCGCTTCCTCTTTCATCTCAAAAGCATGTAAATTATATTTGTATAGGTAAGTATGTTCTTGAATCCTTTCTCATCTTCAGCGACTAAAACCATCATTTAAAAAACTATAAATACCAATCAATTTAATACAGCGTTTATAACAATTTCCACATAAATAGAACATAAAAAAAAATCCTGCGAGTCTTCTCCCGGATTCGAACCTACGATAAAATCTTAGATGCCCAGTGATTTATATTGTCTGATCGTCTGACGACAACTCGTCCAAGATACCTATTCACACGTCAATCTGTGGTTTAAAAGGTTTGTGCTGACCGTATGTTTACACTTCTGTCTTATGCGTGGTTAAATGCATGCAGATTTAGTTCTTATTTATGTGTTTATAGACTAAGAGATAAGTGTACTTTTTGCAACCATCAGCAGCAAGGCTGATTCAGTGTTAATGGGGTGTTGAGCATCTCTGCGATGGGGATGAACTAGGTCTTCCTTCATAACTTCAGTCGGTTTAGGAGTTACAGACGTTTAAAGGTCAGTAAAAAATTTACGATCGGCATCAAAAAATAGGATTCTTCAAAGCGTCATGTATCATGAAGTACTAACCTACTGTTAGAGTATGGTTATCGGATATGTGTAAATTGAACATATAATTGAAGTTTTGATTAGAGCCAAAACACGATTAAGACTGCTCGATTGAGAAACAAGCCAAAGTAGCCTCCGTCTTTATCGATAAACGCTTGGAACTGCTAAACTGTGAATAATAGAACACGAGACTTGATTTAAAAAAAGAGATTGATATTTTACAAATTTTGATTAGAGCAGAATTACACTTACATAAATAGTACAATCATTTTCAAATATTATTGATTTTTAAACATGTTACAGCCATGTTGTGCTATTTCGAATCAAACAGATTGAAAATTTCGTTCTCTGGGTAGTGGGCTCGGTGGCGAAATTGGATAATGCAGTTCCCCGGTTAGGAAAAGTGCGGGTTCAAGTCCCGCCCGAGACAAATTTTTCAATCTTTAATTTGATTATTACAATCATAATTAAATTAAGTTTGTTTTACACTTGCGTCGTTTCAGGCGCGCGCGCCACCCCTTCTCTTTTTCTCGTATCAGGCATTAATATAAGCTATCACACGCCCATTTCGCTTTAATTATTTTTCGATATAGGCTCTTAACACGAACTAATGACAAAGTATTTACCTTGCATCCTTCACACGTGAAAGCTCCAAAATGAAATCCAGCCGCGGGCTCTCCGCACACTTTACACTGCTGGTTCATCTGTAATTAAAAATAAATGCAGCTGAATAAATGTTTGCATACCTACATAAACTTACCATTTTGAGGTGGTTAAACTTTGCTCCAACTAGGTATCAACCGACTTTTTATTTAACATTAATTTAAATCAATGGTCACGGTAATTAAAGACAGAAAGCATACCACTATCAGATAAAAAATAAGCGAAGGATTATTTAGTGTACGTTCAGAATTTGTTGATTGTGTTACCGATTGTCACATCATACAGGGTCCTTCTTAATATGCTGTCACTTTTTTAAGAGGATAATCAGACCATCAAACTGAACAACTTTCTCTATGGGACCAACATCGAAATCGCGAAAAAAATCAGCCGTCCCATACATTTGGCTGGAGTAGTTTTGCACTGTATGGACACGCAGATTTTTTTTCGTGATTTCGAAGTTGGTGCCATAGCGAAAGTTGTTCAGTTCGATGGTCTGATCATCCTCTTAAGAAAGTGTCGGCATATTAAGAAGGACCCTATATGTACGCGAGACCAATGCGGATTGGTGGACTAAGGTATCTATAACACATACGGATCAGAATTTCTTCTTCAGTGTATGCAGGTTTCCTCACGATGTTTTCGTTCACCGTTTGAGAGAAGTCGGTATGACGTACATAAGTTAGAAAAACTTATTGCTACATATGACATGTTGTCCGTGTGGATTCGAACTCGGATCCTCATGTATGTGTAGTACCTCTCCGCAACGCGCCACCGGTGTTCTCAAATTGTCATAAGGGCGGGCTTTGTTGGAATTTGGGCATAAATGGAAACAAGTGACTTCGATTAGTTTAGATTTATTCAAGTGATAAAATCACCGCACACACAATAACACGAGCAGAGATTGAGAGACAGGAAACGGAAGCTTCTTAAAAGTCAGATGTCAAACGTCAAAGATGACGTTTGACATGTTGGATTGCGTTTATAAAGAACGATATTACCAACACTGGCCCTTAAACCAATACAATCATCTTAACAATACTTACATTTAGCAACAAAACAACATAATGTGCAACAGTAAAACAAAATTAGTTTAGGTAAAACTATACATAAAGAAACTCACAACCTCAATCCCTTCTCCTCAGGGATACAAGGTTGTGAATCAGCTTAGGTAAAACTATACATAAACAAACTCACAACCTCAATCCCTTCCGGGGACGTGTAACAAGGTTCTTAGCATATTGAACCTACAATCATCATTGCATCATACAATAACAATGTTATCTAATAAGTTTAACATAGAGAAAGATTAAAGAAACGAAATTATTACAATAACATTAACTGAGTTGTAAACTTCTTGAATTTTTCTTTACATAAAGGTTTTGTTAATATGTCTGCTAACATATCTTCCGTACATAAGTATTTCAATAAAATACTTCCATCGTTTACAAATTGTCTTATAAAATGATGCCTAACATCTATATGTTTAGTTCGGGCATGATAAAGAGTGTTTTTACATAATTTTTGTGCAGATTGATTATCATTATAGATAGTAATTGTAAACTTTCTACCAAGTACTTCTTTCAAAAATTTACGAAGAAATAGGCCCTCTTTACAAGAGTCGGACAAGGACATGTATTCAGCTTCAGTGCTCGACAAAGCTACAGTTTTTTGTTTACGGCTTTCCCATGAAACAATTGACTTACCCAGCTTGAACGCATAGCCGGTGTACGATCTGCGGTCAACACCATCATTAGCCCAATCTGCATCTACATATGCAGAGACTTCTAGACCACTTTTCTGGAAGGTTAAACAAAGATTAACAGTACCCTGCAAATAGCGCAGAACCCTCTTGGCTGCTTTCCAGTGTATTTCTGTAAAGGATTCATTAAATTGGCTCAGGTAGCTAACGGCATGAGCAATATCCGGTCGACTACACACTGCAATGTACATAAGCGAACCCACCAGACCTCTATAGTCATAAGCCTCATCCTTTTGAGTATCTTTTGGCAGCTTCAACCCCGTCTCCATAGGAGTGTGTGCAGGCTTACTATCCTCCATCTTGTACTTCCGCAACACACTTTTGATGTAGCTAGATTGATCAAGAGTAAGTTTGTCTTTCTCTCTACACAGTCTCATACCTAATATTTGATGAGCTGGCCCTAAATCTGTTATGTCGAATTCTTTCATCAATTTCCTTTTTATTGCCAACTTCTCATGAGATGCACATGTTGAAAATAAAATGATGTCATCGACGTACAACGCGATGATGATAAGTGAGTTTTCGTGCGACTTAAAGTACACACAAGGTTCTGATGTTGATTTCATAAAGTCTAGTTTCTTGCATAGTACTCCATCGATTTTCTCATACCAGGCCTTCGAAGCCTGCTTTAGGCCATATATGGCCTTGTTTAACTTATATACCTTGTTCTCTTGACCATTGATAATGAAACCCTCAGGTTGTTCCATATACACATTTTCCTTGAGATCACCATTGAGGAAAGCAGTCTTTACATCTAAGTGTTCGATCTCCATATTATACTCAGCTGCAACAGCTAGCAAGGTACGAATAGTAGAGTATCTAACCACAGGAGAAAAGGTTTCCTCGTAGTCTATGCCATATTGTTGAGTATAGCCTTTTGCCACTAGACGTGCCTTATACCTCAGTACCTCACCATTCAATCCACGTTTAATTTTAAACACCCATTTACATTTTACAGGTTTCTGTGAATTATGCCGTTCAGTTAGAGTCCAACATTTGTTTGATACAAAGGATTCATACTCACACTGCATTGCTTCTTTCCATTTTTTCGCATCTGGACCTCTCAACGCTTCAGGTACAGTTTGAGGAGTGTCTGCATCTGCAGTAGCTTTCACCAGGAAAGCTGACATGGCATCCAATGTGTCATCATATTCAGACGATTCCACGGATGTCTCATTCTCGTCACCTGGAATGTATGTTTCATCGGCAGGATCACTGCCCTCCGAAGAACTATCAGAACCATCTATTGTGATTGTACTGTATCTCTGATTGTCTCGTGTTAAAGTAATGTCATCAGATATATTACCATCCTCAATAGATGTTTCTGTATGTACAGAAGATAGGCCAGACTGAGTCTCATTATTCACAACATTATCTTTTCTTGTAAGTTTATGCTGCATCGACTCTTTGTTATCATCATTTGACAATTTACTTATAATTTCATTTTCCAAAAAACTCACGTCTCTAGCTTTAATGCAGTTTGACGGGCATATGGGGTCTATTAATCTGTAACCCTTTGTTTCATCACAATACCCAACAAAAATATATCGTTTGCACTTGGAATCTAATTTAGTTCTATTATGATTCAGTGCATAGGCCACAGAACCAAAAATACGCAAGTGATTGACTGATACCTTTTTGTTACTCCATTTCTCCTCCGGAGTGTAGCCTGGGACGGCCTTCGTAGGACAACGATTTTTTAGGTAGACAGCTGTGTTGACCGCTTCTGCCCAGTATTGCTTCGGTAGGTCTGCATCTTGCAGCATGCATCGTGCTGTCTCCATGACAGTCCTGTTGGCACGTTCTGCCACTCCATTCTGTTGTGGTGTATGGGGAACAGTGGTCTGGTGACGAATGCCATTCTCCTTCATGAATCTCTGAAATGCAGAATTAATGTATTCACCACCATTGTCACTCCTCATAATTTTAATGCGTTTATTTGTTTGGTTCTCTACTAAGGCCTTAAACTGTTTGAATTTCTCAAACACCTCACTTTTTTCTCTCAGAAAATACACAAATGTTTTTCTTGTGTAGTCATCAATGAAAAGTAGGAAGTACTTTGCTCCACTAAGTGATTGACATGGTAGGGGTCCACATAAATCAGTATGTATTAACCCTAATATTTCAGTGGCTCTACTGTTTGATTTCTTAGGGAAAGGAAGTCTACTTTTCTTCCCTTCGATACATGAAACACATGGTTCGAAAAATGAACTATCATAGGAAATTCCAGAAGCCATACCTTTTTTTAGTAGTTCCATGCTCTTACGGTTGAGATGCCCAAGCCGACGGTGCCATAACATCTCCGCAGCCTCACAATCACCAGCAGCCGTATTTGCCAGAAGGTTATCTTGTGGAGTCTCCGGAGGAGCCTCAGGAGCCTGTGGAGGAGCCTCAGGAGCCTGTGAAAGAGCCGCATTATCGTTTTCCCATGCCGCATCAACGTCAAGCCTGTAAATACCATTGTTCAAGGTAGCGCTCGCAAGTACAGACTGTTTGTCATGTATGTGACACTTTAGCAAGCTGAATACAACCTTGTATCCCTTCTTTGTCATAGCACTAACAGATAATAAATTTGTTGTTAGTTTAGGTACAAAGTGTACATCACTAATGTCTCTAATGATACCATTCTTGAGTTTGACTTGAACAGTTCCCCGTCCTGCAGTGAAGAGTGTTTCACCACTAGCCACTTTCACTGGCAATGCTTTTTCACTAACGAAATCACTGAATAGGTTCCTATCCCGACACATATGATTAGTTGCACCACTATCGATGTGCCACGAGTCACTTTCAATATTAACCGACAGAGCAGTCAGCAACGCCTTGGTCTCGTTCTCATTTCCAGTCATGTTGTTTGTGCTCCGTTTATTTCTAGGACAATCCTTGATGTAATGACCGGATTTCTTACAACCAAAGCACTTTGGCTGCTTCCGCACAGACATCAGTGCGGTCTCACTGTCATTCTTGTCATCACGACGCATGTACTCCTGCATTAACTTGCCTTTTACAACTTCACTAGATATCTTAATGTTTGAATTTTCAATGGCCATTATCAATGGGTCATAGTCTTCTTTTAAACCACTTAACATGATTACGCCTACAAAGTCATCAGCTAGCGGTGCTCCTATGTCACTCAGCTGTTGTGATATATCCGTTATTTTGTTCAAATAGCTCTCCATATTCGCGCACTCAATTAATTTAGTGCTAAACATGGTCCTCAACAAACCCAGTCTCCGACATAGGCCCTTATCTTCGAATGCTCTTTGAAGATTGGTCCAAGCTTCATGTGCCGTTTTCGCGTTTCGAATGTATGCAAACGCGGACGGCTGCACCGACAATGCAATCCGGGCCAGAGTCTTCTGGTCCTTTTTCTTGTCTTCGCCCTCTTCTGGCTCCGTTCCTACGTGGTCCCACAAGTCTTCATGTATCAAGACCATCTTCATCATGAATTTCCATGAATGGTAGTTCTCAATGCCTTTCAGCTTATCCATGATGAACGGTGTCGATGAGGAGGCGGTTGCCATGCTCAGTGCCGTGATGTGATCGCGTGCGCCTGTTTGCTAAGTTTCCCAAAAAAAACCAAAATAAACGCGGAACTTTATTTACTGCGTTGACTGAGCCCATAACCTGTTGGAATTTGGGCATAAATGGAAACAAGTGACTTCGATTAGTTTAGATTTATTCAAGTGATAAAATCACCGCACACACAATAACACGAGCAGAGATTGAGAGACAGGAAACGGAAGCTTCTTAAAAGTCAGATGTCAAACGTCAAAGATGACGTTTGACATGTTGGATTGCGTTTATAAAGAACGATATTACCAACAGGCTTCGGCCCCATGAATGTCTCCCAAATATTTAGGACTCTTTTGTGCGGTACTACGAAAACACAAACATAATAATAACAGAACATCGAGTAAGACATTTAGTATGAATTTCGTTGCTCTTAAATTGATCAATCAACCATGGATTGTTGATGAAATTGATAAAAATAATAGAGGTATAAGTGACTGACTTTTTTGCATGCCTGAAATGAAATTTAATTGACATTAATTTATTCATAGTAATGAGATTTGATAAAAAGGAAATAAAAGGCTATAATAATAATAAGTGACTGACTAGAGCATTTTCTTCAATTTACCTAGCCAAGCTAAGTGGTTTTATAGTCAAAAAGGCATGATGACAGCTTAATAAAAGCCTTATAGTTGTAACCTTTATTCATCTCACACTATCCCCTAGTTACCATCTCGAGTGGGTACTTAAGAAACGAGTTTTTAATACAAATTAATATTAATTTACAAAATGTTTGTTCTACAATCGACATGTCGTTTTTATCGAATGCCAACATTGTCTTCCTGCTCCTACACTTGACTGCATTCTTATTGAAAAGTTACGTTTGATTCATTTAATCGCGTCGTAAATGTTGATTTATGCGGAAATTGTCTTTTTGAGTTGAATTTTCGGTATTGGAGTTGGGATGAATTGATTGAAGTTTTTCATAGCAAAAAAACATCTTTTTTTAAGAAAAGGCGCAATTTGAAGCTCTCGTCGAAGAAAGAAAGAAAGAAGTCGTTTGTAATAGCGCGTTATAAAATTGTATGCCTTTTCTTATAAACAAGATGAAAATGTTTGCCAGAAAAATGTGGGCGCTCAAATGCTGTAAAAATTCACTCAGTAGGTAGTTGTAGAAAAATTATCACGTCTTAATTTTTTTTTCTTTTTTTTTCAGATATAAAATTGATTTACTAGAATTAGTAACAGAATCTGGACTACAAACTTGTTGACTACAAATCATTTATTTACAATAAAATAATCTTTACAATATAGGTACCTACATTGACAACAATCTAAATAAACTAACCTAATTAAACTAAGAAAAATAAAAAATAAATAAAATAATAAACATGAAGGCAAAAGGAATCTTCATATTATATTTACCAGGGCAAAACTAATTGTAACTTTTAACGTTCTCCAGTTATATTCATTACAACATTTACGATGTAAAAAAAAAATCACCGAACCTAAATATAATCAAGATGTTTGTTAAATCTCGATGAGTCCATGAATGATCCAATTCAAAGAATTGCTTCCAACTCACGACCAAAAGCTCAAGTGTTATGATACTCGAGTGAGGTTCGATGGGTCCAAAAAATTGGGTCCTCATTGCTTCCAAAAAAACAAGTAGTACTGTGGACAAGATTAGTGTCACTGAGGGTTCCGTACAACATTTAGTTTGATATAAACATTTGCGTTCAAATAGAAAATGACAAAAAAGGTTGATTAGGTTGTGAGACTGAAATTGGAAAGGCTACATAATTTTTTAGTTTACTATAGGTACTCAGAGCTTATTATGTTCATTTGTTTTTGCACCATCATCAGCTTATATATACCTACATCCCACTGCAAGGCACATGCCTATCCTCAAGGTATGTCCTGTGTAGTCTATGGCAGGCCTGTGTCCCGTAGTGTATGGGCGTTAGTTCATCATAAGAATTTCTTCTTCACCGTATGCAGGTTTCCTAATGATGTTTTCCTTCACCGTTTGCAAACAGATGGTATTACGAATCTATATACCTAAGGTAAAAAATCGTGAGGTCGATAGGTTGGTTACGAAGCATTAGCTTTATTTAATCGTATATTGTCTCCAGGGTCCGAATAGCCCTAATGATAGCCAACCTCTAATAGGAGATGGCACCACAAGAAGAAGAAGAGTCTTATATTTATTTTGGTACGTGGAACCCTGAATAATTAAGCAAACATAAGTTAGTCACGATTCTAAATAGAGTTGGAGTGTACAAGTGTCGATAGAAGGCCGATATTGTGATTATATTTTTTTTTTTTATAATGACAAACTCAATACCTACTGAGTTAGTCCCACTTCTAAACAAATAGGCATTTACTGGCCGTGACCACGCAAAAACATAATTTGAAGAAATGATGTAACCTAAAACCGAATATTTAAAAGATATATATTTCAACGCCTACAATAAAAAGGGTGAATTCGTCATTAGGTTGTACCAGGTCTTATGAAATGGAACAAAACACAAAACCTTGTTCAGAACTGACTTTCAATGCTTCTATTTCAAAGTAATTTTGTTTTATAGTTAATCTCGAATCTCGATAGTATTTTGTAGGTAATTCGATTGCGAACATTGTTGTATATGTTGCCTCCTTAGACGAAAGTAGAAGATCTGTTTTGTCTACTGGCAACCCGGTCTTATGCCTGGAAAAAGATAGGCCTTTGGTGTTTTATTTAAATATTTTGCTCTCGATTGATACTTAATTTTTTAAGATAATACTTTACCCCAACTATAAAAAATGTATCAATTTTTTAAATAAAATAAGATATGGGGTGGCAAAGCACGTTTAGATCACTTATACATAATACATACAATATACATTTTATTAGGTTACTTAATAAAGGAAGGTAGGCATAATGGCGGGATCCACAGGTTCGTAATACAAGTCCAGGCTAGGTTCTGGTACTTTAAATGTGAGTAGATAATTTGTGTGACAATTTCCAACATATTTATTTATTTAGCGAAATTTCTTGGTCAATGTGGACACCACACAAAATCTGTTTCACTTGTCCAAACCATCGCAACATTTGCAATAATAAAACATCGCGTGCCAACGATGTGTACTTTGCTAAACTCATTTCCCCGTTCAGTTAAAATGTACAGAAACTGGTCCACTGGGCATTTCTTTTAAAAATTAAATAAATGTTCAATAATAATACGTTGTTGAAGGGTTAACGAGATGGCGTGACTGCGCTCTGTTAACATATCTGAATAAGGTTTTGTTTTTCAGGGTTCCCCGGTGGGTTAAAAGCTTTTGCGCTGATCGCTAATTTGTATTTTATTGCTTTCTTCACCTGTGGTCTGAATAACTTAATTTTAAAATGTAAAAATCATTTTAAGTAAGTAGAGTTGATAAATAGTACCTACCTATTTCTCTTGTTGCTTTCTATCTACGAGATAAGAAAAAAAAAACTAGTTTTATTCAAGTTTTTCATGATTCACGTTCTAGTTATCTCGTTAGATTGAGTCCCAGTCAGAAGTGACATTTCTTGGTCAATGGATTAAGTATAACCACAGATCCCAAAAACTAAAGGGAGATGTAAAAAGGGGGAGGGGCCAGTGTCGCAGCAATATGCGCACAAACGGAACACATTGCTCGCGACAGTAAGGATTCAATATATTATGAGGCTGAAACCCAGTTGAGATATTATCTGTAAATAGTCTACAATGCTTGCGTAGTACTAAAGATTATTCGAACGTTGAGTTCTGATACCGCAATGGACAATGAGCACATTCAAGTTAACAAAATACTTTCTATCGCGTGGTACTGGTGATGCGACACTAGGTTTCGTACTCAGCGCGTTGGTTGGCATCTTTCTAGATCTCTATGAGTATAACAATTTTTATCTGTTACGTCACTCAATACGTCACCTTCACCAGGTCGTCGGTTCACCTAGGCTGCACTTTCAGGTACGCGGTCGCCGCTCGAGTACTCTTCGGCCCCATCGGCCACCGGTCCTGCGAGCAATGTGCCCCGCATCCAACCCACCAACCCACTACTGTAAGATTGTAAAAATCGGATTATGATGGTGCCTTATCATGGTCGTGTATCATACGGAACCCTCAAAATTCGCGCATTGACTCTTTTTTTTTTAAATTCGCTCAAAGGTACAGGCGATGACGGATTGAGTGCAGCCCGCTGCCCGCGCTGTAAAGTGCGTAAACACGACAGCCCGTGGGTTGTAAT
This sequence comes from Agonopterix arenella, assembly GCA_927399405.1. NCBI lineage: Eukaryota > Metazoa > Arthropoda > Insecta > Lepidoptera > Depressariidae > Agonopterix > Agonopterix arenella. The sequence goes on from OV656701.1 coordinate 17,298,897, forward strand.
GGATTCCTCTCGTACATTTTGGGGTTAAAAAAACTGCGAAGGGTTAAGTTTCTTTTTGTGTTTGGATAGTTGACGTTTGATGGGAAAGTGGAAAAAGTGTAACAAAATTCTAATTTAAATGGTAGAGAAATTGTTGTTATTGTTTTAAAGCAATTATTTTTTGTTCTCGGCTTATAGGTACTTTTCTTGAAAAGAATTCGTTTTTGCAAGTTTAGTAGTTACCTACAGGGTGTAAACTTAAATGCGTTACATACTTAAGGGGATCCTTCAGACCATCAAACTGTTGTTTAGTTTCAAGAAAAATGTATGAAAAAGATTTTTTTATGCTATTTCAAACTTGGTTCCATGGTACCTAAAAGTTGTTCAGTTTGATATTCTGAAGCACCCGTTAAATTTTTATAACGCATTTTAAGTTTATACCCTATGTATACCTATTTCACAACGTTTGTCTATGATGTTATCTATAGTGTAACTCGGCTTCACTCCACAGTATTCATTATTCTATATGTTACTTGTTACGCTGTTGCTTTTTTTTAGTAGCCTATTTCATCCCACTGCTGGGCATAGGCCTCCCCTTTCTCTTCCAAGCGTCCTGGTAAGCTCTGGCCACTTGTCGTCAAAAGCATCCAGATCATCTGCACGCTGTTGATTATCAAAATAAAATAAAAATAAATCTTCCCTAGAACGATTTCTAAAACGATTTCTTCTTGTGTATGTCACGCACTGCTGGGGCGAGGCCATCGAGAAACACGGTGAAGCACTAGCTGTCTCACTTGACATCTCGAAGGCCTTTGACAGGGTATGGCACGCTAGTTTGCTAAAGAAGCTTCCTGCTTATGGCATCCCCGCTGATCTCTGCAGCTGGATATCTGATTTCTTGAACGAAAGGTCGATTAGAGTTGTCACTGACAGCTGCTCTTCTGACCTCATGGCAATTGATGCTGGAGCTCCTCAAGGGTCTGTTCTCTCCGCGACACTTTTCCTGCTACACATCAATGACCTCCTCGTGTCAGGTATTGTTGGGTATGCAGATGACAGTACTGTCACGGAGAGATATATTTCCGGCGCAGGGGCCAGCGGGGATGAAATAAGTTCGCAGAGGGAGGCCATGGTGGAGTGGACAAACTTGACTTTAAGTCCAGTAACAACCTAGTCAACTTTAACGCCACCAAAACACAGGCTTGTCTGTTCACCGCCAAAAGGAGTCCGATTCATCTGACTCCTACTTTCCGGAGTGCATCTGTCACTGTTACCGAGAGTCTTGAGCATCTGGGCATGAGGTTGACTACGAAACTCAACTTCGGCGCTGACATCGAGTCTAAGGCACAAACTGCGGCCAAAAAGCTGGGCATCTTAAACAAGGTGAAGCGGTACTTCACTCCTGGACAGCTCTTAATGTTGTATAAAGCTCAGGTTCGATCTTGTATGGAGTACGGCTAGGCTTCTTCTGGGTTCTACCCCAACTTCGTCCTGAGGACTAGATTGAGGTCAAGAGCAAACCCATAAGTAAAAAAAAAAAAAAAAAAAGATTTAACCATCTGTGAGTCTAATAGACGTATAAAGTCATACAGACATTCTATGATATTTTAATATTAATATGAATGTAGGCGCAGATAGATATTTAATATCTTCTCCCAGCTTCCATACTACCTATTACAGCATTTCACAACGATGCCTTTGGTCAAAATTTTAATCTGCAAAAAAAAACAATAACGAACATTGCAATAAAAACAAAAATATTTACTTCACTCGATTATTTACGTGTCCTTAATTTGTTCAAGGATCGATATGCACTGTCAGAAATGCATTTATAAATTGACCTGCTTTTATCTCGGGAACCATCTCAAAAATGTACGGATAAATGAACGAATGAATGATATATCAAAGTCCAGTATTTAGGTTGCAATCTTAATAATTTTATCTGATTACTACTCCAACGATACGTCACTTTAATTAAGTAATTTTCGTTAAGAGTTTTAAGTTAAATCATTGTTGATAATAATCAAGGGTTTTTGTATTTAAGGTGACACAAACCGCAAGTAACTAATTCAGATAAGTGAGAGAGAAACAAAACTAAGGAGGTTGAGATTTCTTTGAAAATAGGATATATTACACTCAGTTTCATCGAAAAATAATTGAAGCGAAATGGGCGTATGATAGCTAATATTACTGCTTGTTGCGAGAGAAAGAGGTGGGGCGGCGCGCGCCTGAAACGACGCAAGCGTGCGTGTTTGTGTTGTAGATAAGCGTAAAACAAACTTTATTTAATTGTGATTGTGCTATTTATGTAAGTTCAATTCTGCTTTAACCGGTATTAATTGTTAGTCCAGGTTGACGCAAGTCGGGCTTACAAGTTTTTTTATGGAATGACAAATAAATCAAATTGAAATTGAAATTACTGGCTGCTGCATAATGTATATTTGATTGATGAAGTATGTACTGACTGCTTGATTTTGTAGACATTTTGACTGAGTTGGTTATTAAAATTAATTTAAAAAAAGCTAAAAACACGCTCACAAAAATTTGATTTTTCGATTTAGAAAAAACCGCATCGAAATCGGTCCACCGGTTTGGGAGCTACGATGCCACAGACAGATAGACAAACAGACACCCCTCTTTTTGCGTCGAGGGTTAATAATAACTTAATAACATCTAAAAAGACTTCTAAGCTGTATTTTAGTGCCTCGCTTGTAGAGAGAATGCAACGTACCATCCCCCCTTTAAATCATTGTTGATAATATCGAGAAGTTTTATATTTTAAACCCACCTCGTTGGTACTCAATACAAATTGTTTCACTTTATCAATTTGTTAACTATACCGTAATTATTATAGGCATTTCTCGCTTTTGTTGCTCTTTGTATGGACTTGTATGTAAAAGTTTACCGTTATTCTGTTCATGTTTAAAGCAAAAATGCCGCTTGAAACGATTTCTTGCAATGAAATGGATTCATGGTTTTTTTATGACTGAAAAATCTTGTACGGAATTCGGCCTAGCATGTAAGGAAGTATTTTGTTTATCGAGTAGCGACATTTTTACATTTCTATAGTCACACTATATAAGGTCTAACAAAACTAGCTGAAACTATTTTAAGGGTATGCTCAGACCATCAAACTGAACAACTTTCTCTATGGGACCAATATCAAAATCACGAAAAAAAAATGTGCTGTCTCATACATTCGAGTCTAGTTATGTTTGCAGTTTTGTATGGGACAGCTGTTTTTTTTTCGCGATTTCGTTATTGCTCCCATAGTGAAAGTTGTTCAATTTGATGGTCTGATCCTTAAAATTGTTTCAGCTAATTTTGTTAGACCTTATATAGGAGATACTTGAATTAAAATATTGTGAACATTTTGTTTATTGGCTGGTGGATTTTATATGATCATTCGAATGGTTAATTTATTTGTATTTTAATTTTAAGGTGTATTTTTGAGTTATGTGAGATTATACAAAGTTAAAATTGTAGGCGTGATTGTACTATGCAACTTATCATCATCATCTCAGCCGAAAGACGTCCATTGCTGGATAAAGGCCTCAACCAAGAATTGCTTTGCGCTCCCCTCATCATACGGGTTCACCCCATCATCACCAGGTCGTCGGTGCATCCACCACTACGCTCTTAGCTGCACTACTATATTATACCTATAGCCAATACCTGACCTAGGGCTCCACAACACAGCAACGATAAACATATTTTTGCATGGTGATTTTTCCTTAAGGTGGTTTCAGTCCATACAAAAGTTTGACGCACAATACGCGTAGACGGAATTAATAAAAGTAATATTTTATATATGGAAAAATAGTTTAGAAAATCTAGTTGCCGTGTCACAAATAACATTTGCAAGTTATAATATAATTACGAAGATATAAAGCTTTTAAAATTTTGTATGAAAAATTTCAAAGCTTTATATCTTCGTAATCATTTTATAAATTGCAAATGTTATTTGTTACGCGGCATCTACATTTTCTAAACTATTTTTCCATATATATACAGTTACTTATATTAACACCGTCTACGCGTATTGTGCGTCAAAGTTTTGTATAAAATTGACCCCTCTGCAACCGCCTTAAGTTTCTGCATTAGTTGCGATCAAGTAGGTACCGCTGTAGACCTGTATACGCTAAAGAAGAAATTCTGATGCATATGTGAAGTCTACCAAACCGCATTGTGCACGCGTGGTGGACTGATGCCAATTCACCCTCCCTGAGAGTAGGCTTGTGCCCTGAAGTGGGACGAACATAGGGTGTAAAATTAAATGGGACACTTACTTAAAGGATACTTGCTTCAGACCATCAAACTGAACAACTTTAACTATAGGACTAACACTGAAATCGCGGAAAAAAAATTTCGCTGTCCCATCCAAAACTGCAAACATAACTCGACTGAAATGTATGTGACAGCAGATTTTTTTTCGCGATTCCGATATTGGTCCCATAGAGAATGATATTCAGTTTGATGGTCTGAAGCACCCCTTTAAGTGTTCCATTTTATTTTACACCCTGTATAGGCTGATGATGATAATATTCAAGTACCGTGGGCCATTTATTTTTGTCCGCCTTTATTTATGATAAATAATTTGTATGCTTCTATTTTAGCTATACTTCAAGCCTTGTAAATTGTTAAATTTTCAATACAAATTGCACTTTGTTCGTTCGACTAGTCAAGATACTTTGCCACCATCAATAATTCAACTCAAGTTTTCTTCCATTCAACCAACTACACCATACCAAATTGGCAACGAATTGGCAACATAAACGAAAGCACATCATTGCAAGAAAAGGTATATATTCTCTTAAAAGGAGAGTAGTTCTAAACTTGGTAGTACGGTGACTGCTCGCTTTGCATGGCCTCGGATTAAAGATAGTTGTACACTGATATATGAAACGCGACAAAAAACCGTCATCTTGAGACATATTATTATTGAAAAAGAAGATGTTCTTTCATATCTTAACCTTACCATGTTATCCAGTATGGATACTGAAGCCCACAACATCAATGACTTTGATAGCACGCAAACACGCGCAACAAAGTGCTCGAAAATATCATAAGCGCCGCACCAAATTTGTGTCTGATTTGAATAAGTAATCGTGATTGCAAATCAGCTGTGTTATGGCTATTGCTCGAATGATATTGCTGACCAGGAATCGATGACACTTTAAAAAAACAAGAGGAAGGCTGGAATGAGCAAATAATATCAATTCGTTAAATACCTGCATGCTTGATCAGAACGACGTGTTTACCTGTCTTCCACTGGGGCACACCCCGGACACTGCATAAAAAAAATTGAAATTGACAAGATGACGTCAGCACATGCGAAACCAAAGAAATTGAACCTTCAGTCTTCTTCTTAGGTAACTGTCAGGTAACTGCGGTAACCAGGTACGGCGATAGAGGGGGTGAGGTAAAAAGTTGGTGCGAGAAAAGGAGTGTCCGTCTTGTATGTAGTAATAGATACTCTTTCTTATACTGTGACTGGGGTAAGCAGAGACAACGGAACGTTACCTGCTACGATCCTGACAAACTCTAGCTTCCTCCACCATCATTAGTCATTTCATGTCATTTCGGATAGATCCGACCTTCTTTTATGATCCTATGAGTACTTCATAAGTTTCATAACCATTCTCAGTGTTTTTGTAAATAGGTATTCGCTCTACGTTTAGCGAGTCAATTAAGTTAGTTTGTCTAATGATAAACTGTAATTTATACAATTTCTATTCCTGGACGATCTCTGCGCCGTTTATGTTACCAGTGTACACCTTGCTTTATATCCTACTTTGCATGCCCACGGCTTTACAATTGGATCGCGTCAAAAATGGGCAAGGAAATTGTCGCACGTATTGACGACCGGTGATGGATCCTCTTTGGACGTTTGTGCTAAAGGTTTGGTTTTGAACTTATTGTAGGGCTTACTGTCAGTGTTACGGGAAAATAGTCTTTAATGAACCAAGGCATTGTGATTGGTTGTGTAGAAGATAGATCATGATAATGATAACCTACAGATTACGGGATAGAACGAAAACCGCACATGACGTTGGTCCTACATTAAGACTCTTAGGCCTTTCTTATGAAATTAATTTAGTCGTCATCATCATCATCATCAAAACGACCGTTATCAGACACAGTAAATCAGGTTTGATTGGAATCAAATCTAAATGTTGTTTTTGTTCAGTTTTTGGCGATTCCTCTTCTTATATTTAGTTAAACCGTCCGTAAAGGAATAGATTATACAGGGTGAAATTGATATCATTAGCATCCTTTTAAATTAAGAGTCTACCCATCAAACTGGGCAACTTTTACTATGGGAGCAAACCGACCGCAACCCTCTCTAACAACGTAGAAAATTCATACCTAAACCCCTAGGGTTGACACCTGTTGCAAGTAAAAAAATCGGCCAAATGTGATGTGAGTCGTGTTTTACATGAGTCGGTCACAAACATACTACCCACCATAGATAGTGTAGAGTATATGAATAATATAAAGCAAAACATAGAGCAGTAAACCGATCGGAGCAGAAAAAATCAGCTGTTCAATACTACACTGCATTGTCGACGCGCGAGTTCGCGATTCAAATGTATGCAACAGCAGAATTTTTTTTTGCTTCGATCGGTTTGCTGCCATAGTAAAAGTTGTTCAGTTCGATGGCTAGACTCTCAGTATCAGAGTCACACAAAATTACTTAAACATTGCCTAACGGTTATAAATGTGGGGTTGTGGGTTTTAAGGGTATGATCAGACCCATCTGATATGTCAACTGAAAAAAACATTCCTTAGGAAACCAACATCGAAATATCTATACATATCGGTCTTTTATGGATCGATACCTATAAACTCACATAATAGCCTTACAGATGGATTGTAGTCTAATAAATTAGTAGTTTTAGTATTTTTCTCTAAAAGGCTATATTAGTTTTAAACAATAAAAATAAAATAAAATAAAAATAAAATAAATATCTTGGACATTGTTACACAAATTATCTAGTCACATATTAAAGTACCTGGACTTGTATTATGATGACTAGACAACGATATAGAGTACATATATAGATACAAACATCCATAACTCGGGTACAAATATTCATATTCATCATATAAATATTTGTCCCTTACGGGATTCGAACCCGCGACCCTCGGCACAGCAGGCAGGTTCACTACAGACTGTGCTACCGGGCCGTCAATAGATACATATGTTTAAAAAACCGATCCATAGTATAACATAATTCTGATTTAAATGCGTTGAAAAGTTTATGTCAGTAAGACGGATCACACACGATGACGCATTGACGGAGCGGTAGACATCAGTCCGTCATTTGTGAAGCAAGGAGTTGTATGAAACCGCACGTAGAAGCACACACGGTGACGGACTGATGTTTGCCGCTCCGTCATCGTGTGTGATCCCACTAATATACGAACACTTTTTTATTTATTTAAATACGTATAAATATAAATATTTACATAACATTTATTTTAAAACATTTCTGAAAGATACTTATTTAGGCACTCTTTAAAATGAAAAGAATCCCAACCACCTGTCGCTAACTCGACCCAAATACGAACCAAAGTCGATTGCAACAATAAATTACAAGGAAGGCGTGTACGATCCACCGATACCGAGCTACCTTACGCATATTTGGCAAGCGATATATGAAGGAGTCATTAACGGATTTAAACGATGATTTCCGATAGCAAAAACGAATTATTAGTGAAATTAACTGGTAGGGCCTTACTGTAGTTGTAATTTGTAAAAAAATAAAAATTATCGAGAAAAATGTTACCAAGAAACCATTTTGAAACCTTTATTCATCATTGTTATTCTCTTGTCCTTATCCCATTATTGATTAACCGACATTTCAGGACTTAATTTTTTTTTTGGATCTTTTAATCCTGAGGTTACGTCAGCCCCATCGTGCCTTAACCCTTAAGACTCTCAAAACGAAACAATTTTAAAATGAAATAAAAACCTAACACTACCTAACGAATATACAAACAAACACACATATTAAACACTAGTACTATAAATAAAAAGGTACACCATTTTAGCCTCTCCCGACGTAGGGGCGGCTAAAATGGTGACAAAAGAGCCTACATTCGCAATATTTAGATTTAAACTATTATACAATAATAGCCTCTGCGATTGATACCGGATACATTCCCTTACACATATCATCCTTCACACAATCCATCGATCTTTTATTTGGCCTGCCTCTTCTACCACAGCCATCTACATTCATACTTAACATTCGTCTCCCACTGTTGTGCTTCAAAAATCTCATAGTATGATACTGTGTCTCTGAGAGATCACAATACATGTCTTGTCATCCCCCGGGCTCGCTGGACTTCATTGTCCAGTGTTGTAAATGGTCGCCGCTGTTGATCCTGGCTTACAGGAGTTACAGCGGTGGGAATATGTGGTGGGCCTATGCCCGATTTTAATACATGTCTATTTCTCGAATATGTGAATGTGTCGATGTTTTGACGTTTGTGACGCAATTACGCATGAACTGTGGTTCATGTGGCTGCCAGTTATAGCTGCTGCATCCAATTCCACCGCTGATCGTATCGATTTCCGTTCCATCAGACTCAGAAGGGTAAGGACGAGAGAGTGCATCTATGTTTAGCGAGTACACTTATGCACTTAAAAATATCCTGTGTACTTGACGGCTTCTATAGTAAAGTGGTCGCTGTAGTCCTTTGACTATTTATTGCAAGGACTAGCCTTGCGGTAGCATTTTCCCTCTGCCATGGTATAAGATCAATTAATCATGTGCATTAACATTCAATTTTATACCTTACGAGCGTTAACCCGCGACTTCGTCCGCACAAATTATATACCAGATTTTAAGTCAGATCATAATCTATCAAACAAAAAAAGTTTCATCAAAATCGGTTCAGTAGTTTTTGCGTGATACTCGTTCAAACAAACAAACAAACACCCAAACAAACACACAAACAAACAGACAGACAAAAAATCCAAAAATTGGTGAAATGGAATCAGGGACACTTAAAAACCATATCGTAACTTTTTTTTTGTTAATATCTTCAATGTACAGACAAACTTCCTGTTACAGTTTTATAATAGTTTAGATGACTAAACGAGACAGCCTATAATTGCGAAACAATAATTTCGAAATTAGAACGTTTAGGGTTCACACGAGACTACTTTTCATGATTTTTAACGTTCAAAATAAGAATCTAAAGTTATGGGAATAAAATCCAAAGTTGCGGATTTCATGTTACCTCGCCCCCCGCAAAAAGTGGCAGAAATGTTTGTTAGTAGAATTACACGCGTAACTAGTCCCTATATACAAGTAGTCAAAGCTGTAGTCAGAATGTGCTGACAATTAATAAGTTCAAATGCCTAACCTCAGATTAATTTTTCAACAATGTCGTAAGTTAAAATGGGCATAAATGAAATAAATCAGAATCAGACCTAATTTATTGTAAAATTATATGAAAAACGTAAAGTCATAAATATGTTATTTCCTTCAGATAACAGTTGTGATAAGGATATGTTTATGGCAATACCGAAAAAGGTATTGCAAGAATTTTATTCTACACTCGATTGAAATATGGTATAAAGGCTAATCCATACCGGTTATAAATTTCATTATTATAATTTAAGCATCCAAATACGGATATCCTCAACATCAGCCTTTACTTACGTCCCGCTGCAGGGCAGATGCATACACTCAGGGGTATAGAAATCAGTCCACCACGCGTGCATAATGCGGATTGGTAGACTTCACAATAGGCATCAGAATTTCTTCAAGAAATATCCGTATGAATAGGGGATCATCCAGTGTCAAGTAGTTTGTGGGAACATACTATACAGGGTGTAAGTGACAGTCTAGCAAATACTGTAACGGTGAACTCAGACCATCAAACTGAACAACTTTAACTTTGGAGCCTACCTCAAGAAACGCGGAAAAAAGACAGCTGTCCCATATAAAACTGCTGTACCTACCCGACCAAAATGTATGGGACAGTTTCAGTATTTGCTAGGTTATCACTTACACCCTTTCAATCCCAATCTCTAGGATCGTTTTTTGCACAAAAACACAGTTATGAAGAGATGGCGGAGCCTTATGGCAAGTTTTAACGCGAACCGCGCGAACACCACGCGATCGACACAACCGTTCGCGGCCAAACTTGCAACTGACTCAAAATTGCCTGCTCACTCCTTGTATTCAGATGCTCATGATGATTTTTATAATAAGTAATACTAGTTTTTAGTATATTTTTTGCGAACAGAAATACTTTATAGCAGCATCTTTGCACTTATCCATTATCAATGCCGATTAACTTTTCTTACGGACAGCAAAAAATCCTACGGGACCTCATATCCATCAATCAATCTATAGCGCTGGCGACAATATGTCGCGCGGTTGACGGGTCGCATAATCTATTGCGCGGAACCCTAAATGGTAAATGCCTTCGAGGTAGCGGAATTAATTACCCTTGAATGAAGTGTGTGTGGAAAAGTAGATTGGTTTTTTTTTTATCATCATCAGCTGCTATTGTCCACAGACTAGTTCTACATTCATGCCCGTTGCATGCTCTTATAGGGTCCTTCTTAATATGATGACACTTTTTTTAGGGGATGATCAGACCGTCAAACTGAACAACTTTCTTAATGGCACCAACACCGAAATCGCGAAAAAAATCTGCTGTTCCATACAAAACTGTAAATCAACTCGAGCCAAATACTATATGGGACAGCGGTTTTTTTTTCGCGAATTCGATGTTGGTGCCATTATGAAAGTTGTTTAGTTTGACGGTCTGGTCATTCCCTAAAAAAAGTGTCAGCATATTAAGTGCGACCCTGTGCAGTAGAGCCATACCGGTGATTTTTAATACCAACCGTTCAGAAACTTTCAGGAATGGTTCAAATCATCAAAATGAAAACTGAAACTGATCTGAATCTGTGTTTCCGATAAAGAACGGTTGTCTATATCAAACTTAACAACTTTTAATATGGAAGCTTTAATTCGTAAAAAAAAAATCTTCTTCAGCGTATACAGGGTTTCTTGATCGTGTAGACAGATTAGAGTCATCCCCCGGGCTCGCTGGACTTCATTGTCCAGTGTTGTGAATGGTCGCCGCTGTTGATCCTGGCTTACAGGAGTTACAGCGGTGGGAATGTGTGGTGGGCCTATGCCCGTTTTTTTTTTTATACAGGGTTTCTTCACTATGTTTATCTTCACCGTTTGAGAGCAATCGGAATCACGTACATATGTTGGAAAAACTGATTGTTACATGGCATGTCGTCCAACACATATGCTCATAATTGAGATGGCACGTTGCGAATCAAAATAATATAAAAAAAAATTTAAAAAGTTATATCTTGTAATACCACTGTTATGCTGGGTAAAGGCGAAAAGTGGTGAGGGAATGGGCTAAAAGGCTAATACTCCACCAAGGAGGCTTAGAAAATAATAATTAAATAATTAATGGAAAACATCGTGAGGAAACAATGCAGGTTTCCTCACGATGTTTTCCATTATTCTGCTTCAATGCTTCATGCTTCAATTTATTATTTTATCTATTGTACCTACTGTCCATTACAAGTGGCAACGGGCTCACTCCCCGTCACACTTTACAGAGTTTCGGTACTACTAGTGAAACGTGGATATTCTGAGGTTTCAGAATATCTCTGACTACCCCCTCGGGGAATATAGTCGTGAGCATATGCATGCATGCAAAAAATCTGCTTCCTACTTAATCACAAATAAAGGTTCAATTATAGAAAAATTTCACCAAAAAAAATTACTTGACAACGACTTGAATTTTTTAGTTGCTTGACCCAGGATCTGAACCTGTACCTTGACATCTCAATCAACAACTTTTCACCAAAATAATACGTCCCCAATTAAACCAATTTCAAGTACTTCGCAATTAACTTTTTTCCACTAAAAATGTTGTTTTTCCATTTAAACTGTGAACTTTAAAAACAAACGAGTTTTAAAACGTATTTTTAAAGTAAATAAAGAAATCAAATTGGTTTATTAACGATCTTTATCTTTAATTGAATGCGCATGCACATCGTTGTTATAAAAATAAACACTGTAACGCAATTTAAATTGGATGTCGTCGTTTCAATTTCAGATATGCATAAAAGTAAAATAAAAAATTATATATTTAAGCAATAAAATCTGAACTTTTACACAATTTACCTACATTTTATGGCAAATGTTTGGTTGCTGTTGCTATTATAGATAGTTATCATTATTTTTTTTTAAATCAGTTACCTAAAGATATAGAAACGTGAGATTGAGATGAGAATTTCAGTCCAGTACCTAATTCATTCTGCAATATAGGTTATTTTTGTATACAGGGTGTAATCAATCAATCAATCATTTATTTCCATAGAATACAGTGGTTACAGTTGTTAAATAATATTTATATGACAGTCAATATATTCAACCTGCATGAAGGTGTATACATTTTTTAAAACGTGGTCGAGCTTAGTTACAATTATAAATATCATTATATAGTAAGCAAAAGTATCATTAATCTTTGAACCACATACTCTACCCATCAAACTGAACTAAATGTTTTCTGTCAATCTAGTAGTCGTATATCGAAGTAAGTAATTAAATCATAAGTGGCATTTTCTTTAAAAGCGAATGCAAAATCTGTTCCCAGATCCTTTCCGTAAAAAATTAAAACAAAACAATCATTAACACAAACAAACTAAAAAACACACGAACTCTTGCCACACTCCAAAGTTACGAGGGAAAGTGCTGACAGCTAAATATTACCACGCCTCAAGTCAGACCTATCAAAATGTAATTACATACTGTATTACAAGCGAATAAAAGCGTTTATAAAAATCAATGAAGCCTCGTAATGCGATTACGGGATTGTACGCTTGTTAGCGGGAAGTGTAGTGGAGTTTGTTTTAAAAATTTATAAAATTAATTTCGCTTGTCAGTTTTTTCGGCCGCCAGTGTAAGGCAGTTTTAATTGGGTGTAATCCTTTCGACGTGTGATGGTTTTAATATGGTGGTAAGTGGAGTAGAAATAAATATTTGTATGGATTCACGAATAGAAATACGCTGAAGAATAAATTTTGAGACGTGTGAAGTCCACCAATGTGTAATGTGTACGTGTGGTAACAAAAGAGATATATACAGAACTTTGACTATTTATTATAAGGACTAGCCTTGCGGTAGCATTTCCCCTCTGCCACGGTATAAGATCAATTAATCATGTGCATTACATTAAATTTTATACCTTATCATTAAACGAAACAGCCTATAATTGCGAAACCATAATTTCGAACTTAGAACGTTTGGGGTTCACGCGAGACTACTTTTCATGATTTTTAAAGTTCAAAATTAGAATCTAAAGTTATGGGAATAAAATCCAAAGTTGCGGATTTCATGTTACCTTGCCCCCCGCAGAAAGTGGCAGAAATGTTTGATAGTAGAATTACACGCGTAACTAGTCCCTATATAAGTAGTCAAAGATACAGAAGGACTGCTCATACAAAAATCAAATTAGGTGCAATCACACGTAGACGAGCACGTTCGTAGATCTCGGATTAGGTTGTTCGGTCAAACTGCATCAGCAGTACTATACAAGGTCTAACAAAATTAGCTGAAACTATTTTAACGGCTAACTAGCGTTCTCACACCAAGCGCTTCATGCAAGATCTTCTGAATGGTTGTCCCTGAGATGTCTAATAGAGCCTCTATCTCTCGATAGGTCACATGACGATCTTCGAGAATTAGTTGTCTCACAGTAATGATGTCATCTTCAGTGAAGGCGGATTTTGGGCGCCCATCGCGAGATTTGTCACTAACACTAGTATGTCCACGCTGGAATTCTAAATACCAGCGTTCGACAGTCCGCAGACATGGGGCTTCACCACTGAACACAAAACACTGAAGCCGTGTCAGGCCTCTTCTAAAGTTGTAGAAAATTATTGCACGAACATTTTCCTTAGAAAGATTCATTTTCGTACGTAACGTTAATAGCATTAATCCTAATACTTTCAATTGTTTTGAGATTCAAAATTTAAACACATTCGAATATAAAATAGTTGCAAATTCAAAATTGCCGGGAAATATGGAAACGACAGAACTTAAAAGGCATGCCTAGTACTGCAAACATAATTCGACTCAAATTTATGGGACAGCTGATTTTTTTTTCGCGATTACGATAATGGTCCCTTAGAGAAAGTAGTTCCATTTGATGGTCTGATCATCCCCTTAAAACAGTTTCAGCTAATTTTGTTAGACCTTATGTATCTATTCATTTCGCGTCCATACGTGCGCATCTGAGTGCACCTTTTTTGTCTCCTTACGTGAAGCCGTCCTTCTGTATTTTTTTATAGACACTTCCTGCCCCAATTTTGACCTCACCCCCTCCATTTTTTTACCTGTGTTCCAACTTGACAGTGCAACTAGGTCTTGAGGCTAGAGGCGAGGCTTTAAGTTAAATGAACTGAATGATTCTCATATAATCAGGACAAAATATAATTATTTAAATAAAGTAAACACTTCTGTAATATTAATAAGAGCATACATATTTAAATACTTAGAGCATAAATATTTAAATTTTAGAGCATACATATTTAAGAGAAAATTCGATATACTAAAGGAACGCGTAAAATCTACCAATGTTACACTTTTTCACGCTCACGTAAACCACATGGTTAATTATACGCTTCTCACCTTAGATGACACCAAAGGAAGAAGAGGCAGTAACTTTACAAAGGCGTTTATGCAATGGAAGAACATTCACCTGAAGTTTATTTGTTTGTGCTCCCAAATAAAATTAAATAATCTATCTGGAGTGCTGGTTACCACAAGCCTGTGGAACCCAAAGGCCTGATATTAAATCGTAGTTTTATTCTACAGCTTTATTCATACTGTTTGTAAGAATCAAACCTCAAATTGGTCTGGTCATTGTTGTTCAATTACTGCGTACCGTTGATATCTGGTTCACAAATAAAAAGATTATCTTGTAGCTTAATTTCGGAGTCAGAACAGTGTTTGTCTGTATTATAAATAACATTTGCCAAAACTAGAGAATACCATTGTCAGGTACTCGCTAAAAAAAGTGGTGACATGTTGATCTTTCACTTAAGTCTGTCTACATGTATTTTTTTTTACGTAGCCTGTTCAATGTCCCACTGCTGGGCAAACGCCTCCCCTTTTACTCTCCAGTTCTCTCTATTGTGTGCAACTTCTGGCCAACTCTCCAAGAAGGCATCTATGTTGTCTCTCCACCTTTTTCTGGGTCTGCCTCGACGCCGGCGACCATCCTAGGGAACCCAGTCTGTGGTCATTTCGGCCCATCTTTCCGAATGCATGCGACAGACATGTCTGGCCCAGTCCCACTTCAGCTGTGCTGTCTTACGCCTCACGTCCGCTATGCCAGTTCTGGAGCGCAGTTCCGTGTTTCTAATCCGATCAGGTAGAAACGTATATTTATCATCATTTAATTAAGATAAGATTTTGGTGGGACTAGACAATCCGCGTGATAGCGTTTAGGATATAAGAATGTCTCAATGTTCAAGATAGTTTTTCCTCGACTTCCTCTTTTTGTTCAATCTATGTCTCTTGCTCCCATTTTTGACATTTTACCGTCACGGTAAAGAAAAATAAAACTCACACTTACCATATTAAAGAGAGCATTGTAAAAATAAACAGTACAACTCAAAATTGTAACAAAAACACTATTTAGAAATTCCTTTCGAAAACACAAAATAGACCGTAAAACCGTAGGGGTCAACGTCCACTGGTCGCCGATGAATTTTATGCACCAGTTTTGTTAAATAATTATTTTATCCTGCCACTTTAAATTGACTCTTAAGACAATCGATAATGATCTTTATGACTCTAATTTAAGACACAGGGTTATATCTTTTTTGAATGGTGAATAATGCAGGTTTTGTTTTAGGAAAATTTGCATTATGTAAATTGGTTTTTTAAGAATGATGCATTTGAAATGTTTGTTTGGCGGTCTAAAAAAACTCTGACACCAAGGATTGCTGACCACACGATAAGAAGAATGTTTTGTAAAACTATGGTAAAACTATTGGTTTGATTATGACCAGTGACTGGAAGAAGAGAGTAAATAGTGACAAGGGTTGAAACGAGAATGCTCGTTTGATAGAAAGGATCACTCATTCTTTCCATCAAACCAGCTATAGTTATGCACTTAAAATACTCATAACGTTTGATTGTTTGAATCGATTGCGATGAAAAGCCTAATGTTAATCCAAGCTAAGCTCTATGCTTTTGTAGAAATCACCCGAATCGATTAAGTGGTTTTTAAGTAATGCTGCACGAACAAACAGATAAACAGACATGAATTCCAAAAACCTCCTCCTTTTTTGAAGTCGGTTAAGAATGGTCCTAATGTATTCCATTACGTATCCTAAACGCCCCCAATGAATATTTTTGCAAATGATAACTTCAATGTTCATGTACTTTTTACCGTTTGACCTGTAAAAGCCTTGATTTCATTCAATCATAATTAATTAAGTCAATCTCCCCGAAGGCAGGGTCAATCACCTTTTAGGCACAAAGAACAAAAAGTAACAAAAAAAATATTTTGGTTACGGAAATTCATTAATCAAACTTGAGTTTCGGTACAACGCCGGAGGGACTCGGGGAGTAAGGAATGACTGTATGGAAGAAGCGATGCTATTATTAAGCTGGTTGTATGGGACAAACAATATTAACAACACTTCAATTGAATTGTTCTGTAGTTGTTCATTGAATTTTAGTCTAATATTATAAATATGAGGGAAATAATTAACCAATTTCAAGAATCCCTATTCTTCTTTAGGCGTCAACTCAATCTCTCTTATTCGGTCCCAAAATCTTCCCTAAATATAAGACCTAATTTCTACTCCAAACATCCTAAGAGAGATAAAATCAGCATGACAGCTTATACACATAGAAAGGCTGGGGGAAGATCATGCGGTGAAGAGATCGTATCTGGAGCGATCCTCTGAGCGAAACCCAGTGGGCAGGCACTGATATTGCTGAATAGACCAGGTCACCAGGGATCTTGAGGAGCTGGAGGTACCCAACTGGACTGAGATGGCACAGAAAAGAGATGAATGGTGTGTTTTGTTATAGGAAGCCAAGAGCTACTTCGGGTCCCAGAGGCAGCACAGTAATTAATAAAAAAAAAACTAATATTGATGATCTTACAGAAAGAGTTGCGACACTACCAATGAGCGAATCACGAAAGTGCGACATCATCAAAGAGCGAATCACGGAAGTGCGACTTCTCGAAATTGCGAATCACAGAAGTACGACATCTCGAAATTGCGAATCACGGAAGTGCTACTTCTCGAAATTGCGAATCACAGAAGTGCGACATCTCGAAATTGCGAATCACGGAAGTGCGACTTCTCGAAATTGCGGATAACCGAAGTGCGACTTCTCGAAATTGCGAATCACAGAAGTGCGACATCTCGAAATTGCGAATCAAGGAAGTGCGACTTCTCGAAATTGCGAATAACGGAAGTGCGACATCTCGAAATTGCGAATCACGGAAGTGCGACATATGCTAAAATCACGGAAGTGCGACAGAATGGAAGAGCGACAAAAGGGGTTTTTTGATAGACGACATTGAAGAGAGATGATTGTGCAAAAGCACTCGACCTTGCTGTTAACATAACACAAATAAAATAGTCGAAATATTGTTTTTCTTCTTCAACGGCTTCGTCAGACTCAGTGACATGCATTTTTTTATTTGGTTTTGTTTTATTTATATCATCTTCTGAGCAATGTCATGTTAACGCTATTATCTAGGCATGTTGGACAAATGTTTTACCTCTTTACTATCAGACATTGTAGTACAGCTTTTAGGATTGATCAAATACAATATTATTGCGTTAAACTAGCGTGCTGAATAAAAGTGAAAAAACGAATAAAGAAATGCCTACAAATCCATTTTTTTCACATGTCTCGTTTTGTACGTGCGAGTATCATCATCATCTTATTTAAGAGCTACACTCTTGTCGGTGGAGTTTTCGCCAATCCTGTCTCCTTTCCGCTAGTCTCTTGAGTTCTTGATACGATACGACGTCAACCTTTTCCTTCACTTGAGCCAGATAACTCTGTCTAGGTCTTCCTCTGCCTCTCTTCCCGTCTATCTTCCCTTCCAGTATGGTTTTAAAGAAATTGTCGTTTCGTATCAAGTGTCCGATCATTTTTCCCCTCCGGTTTTCGATTGTTTTTAAAATGTTTCTCTTTTCTTTAACCATTCTTAGCACCTCTTTATTTGTTATGCGTTTCGTCCAACTTATCCCCTCCATTCGCCTCCAACACCACATCTCAAAAGCTTCCAGCCTATCTCGATCTCGTTTAGTCAATGTCCACGTCTCGCTACCGTACAATGCAATGCTCCAGATGTACACTTTAATTAGGCGTTTTCGGATTTTGCTCGATATTTTTGCTTTCAGAAGTTGTTTTTTGTCGTTCAAAGCTCTTTTTGCCATAGCAATCCTTGCAACGATGTCAGGGGTGCATCTGGAGTCATTTGTAATGAGACTACCCAAATATCTAAATGTATTTACTTGTTCTATTGGAGTGTTGTTAATTTTGACGGAACTAATAACTGGTCCATTTTTTGCTGTTACCATTACCTGTTACCTGTTACGAATAAAGAAATTAACGATACCAACAAATCCATTTTTTTCACATGTCTCGTTTTGTACGTGCGAGTATAAGATCCTAAAAATATCATTGGTAGAGTCTGATCCAATCGCCTGAACTATACCACCACGGCTAATACAGTACTAGCTTATGATAGTATAGCTGTGATAATCATAGAGTTTATCGAATACAACCGAAACGGATCGGTCACGATCGAAGTAAAATTAATAAGTGAAAGTCCCATTAATTTATAGTTCACTTCGAAATTAATATTTAGTTCTAATTCTGTTGTGACATATTTTGTGATATATGGGATGTTGTTTGACGGCATTTTAAACGTCGATATTTACCGCCACTTTTATCTAACATTTTTGAATGTGCATGAAATCACACATTAAAATTGTTGTTTCATATAATTTATTAGCAGTTTTAATTGTGGTATGAATATTATTTTAAAGATTAACAATAGCTTAACATCGGCAGTCGGAGAGCAATCGCAACGCCTTGTGAAGCATAATTCACACCTACAACGACCACTATATTAAAAGTGAAATGACTAATAGGTATGTATTTTCAGATGCAAAAGTTGTTTCAATAACAAAATGCGGACGGATCGGATCGGAAAAAAGCGACCAAAATATCGATATCGAAAGAATAATTTTCTCCGTGAAAAAAAATTATGAGCTTGGATGAGGCGAAAGGATGTTTTCACAGTTTGGCAGAAAGTATTGTAACCAAACTTCTTTGTACCTACTATTTTCGTCTAATAAATAAAATAAAATAAAAATAAAGACTAGTGGTGAGCCGTATATCTTGTCTCTGTCTATCCCTATGAAACATTCGCGTTAGCATTATCTATATACTATTATAAAACTGTAGCGGGAAGTTTGTCTGTACATTGAAGATATTAACAAAAAAAAAGTTACGATATGGTTTTTAGGTGTCCCTGATTCCATTTCACCAATTTTTGGATTTTTTGTCTGTCTGTTTGTTTGTGTGTTTGTTTGGGTGTTTGTTTGTTTGTTTGTTTGTTTGAACGAGTATCACGCAAAAACTAGTGAACCGATTTTGATGAAACTTTTTTTGTTTGATAGCTTATGATCTGACTTAAAATCTGGTATATAATTTGTGCGGACGAAGTCGCGGGTTAACGCTCGTAATAAATAAAATAATAAATATCTTGGACATTGTCACACAAATTATCTAGTCACATTTAAAGTACTTGGACTTCTATTATGATGACTAGACATCGATATAGAATACATAATATATACATACAAACATTCATGACTCGGGTACAAATATTCATATTCATCATATAAATATTTGTTCCTTACGGGATTCGAACCCGCAACCTCGGCACAGCAGGCAGGTTCACTACATACTGTGCTACCGGGCCGTCGTTAAGGGCCTATGTCGAAAAATAATTGAAGCGAAATGGGCGTGTGATAGCTTATATTACTGCCTGATGCGAGAGAAAGAGATGGGGCGGCGCGCGCGACTGAAACGACGCAAGCGTACAAACTTTATTTAATTGTGATTGTACTATTTACGTAAGTTCAATTCTGCTTTAATAAAAATTTGTAAAATATCAATCTCTTCTTTTTAAATCAAGTCTCGTGTTTCTATTATTCACCGTTTAGCAGTTCCAAGCGTTTATCCATAAAGACGGAGGCTACTTTGGCTTGTTTTTCTATCGAGAAAATGTGTCTTAATCGTGTTAATTACATGTTAAATTTACACATATCCGCAAATCATACTCCTACTGTTAGTACTTAATGACATATGACGCTTTGAAAAATCCTATTTTTTCACATAGCCTCTTAACACACTTTACAATATTATCATGAACTTAAAAAAATTAAATAACAGTTTAACTGTTATTTAATTTTCATAATACGTTCATTTTGGCACTGATTTGTATTAATTCGGACAAGTTTGACATTTTCATGCTTAATTTATTATCTATCTCTCATGAATAGAATCATTTAGGATAATGAAATCACAGTTTAAATGAATGCCAATGTAACCAAATTGCTCAAGACAGTTTTATAATTGCAAGGTGTTGTGATACAGTGACCTCTCAATTCGGTCGAATCATCATCCCAATTATAATTAATTATTAGAGCTGTCAATCGGTTCACGTCAATTAAATTGATTATAGTTTATTAATTTATAATTATTTAATTAAATTATAATCGCTCCTGGGTACTACTGACCTTATTAGATGTTTTATATAATTGACTATATCGTCACTTTGGTATTATACATACACGCACAAGTCCTGGGGGTCTACCCGGACATTCGAACTTCGCGATTGCGTGTTAGTTTTCGTTCCAACTCTATTACAATGAAGTTTGCGGACCAAAACGGTCGCGTTATATCGAAAATCGAAAGTCCGGGTAAAGGGCCTGTATTTTACGAAATTTTCGAAAGGTCAAAAACATTAGTTAAAACTACCAAATCTTTTATGCTTTAATCATAAAGCTTTTAATTTTTTTGATTATCGGAAATCAAAGTATCAGATGTTAAATAACGATAACCATAGATAACATAATATCAGTACAAACATAATTACATTAATATTTTTTTTTTTAGTCTATTTCATCCCACTGCTGGGTAAAGGCCTCCCCTTTTATCCTCCATGCATCCCTGTCCTGAGCCAGTTCCATCCACTCTTCGTGGAATGTATCCAGATCGTCCTTCCATCTCTTTCGGGGTCGACCCTGACGGCGACGCCCATTCTCCAGGATCCAAGGTGTTAATACTTTGGCCCATCTTTCCGGGTGCAATCGACAGACATGGCCGGCCCAATCCCATTTCAACTTGGCGGTTTTCTCACCGACATCGGCTATTTTCGTTTTTTGGCGTATTGTGGTGTTTCTGACGCGATCTGTCTTTTAATTATTTGTATTCAGATATTTTTTTAAGATATTATTCTTTAAGTAATAATAAATAATGAATAATAAAGTGATGATCCTTAATTAAAGGATAATGAATGAATACGCACTTTAATTTTCACTATTTATGGAAAAATTTTATTATTATTCAAACTAGTTAGTAATATTTTTCCCAAAAAGAATGGCAATACCAAAAACCGTGTTTTAAATTAAGACATAAAATTTAAATTTGGAACTCGTAATAGCATGTCAAACAATACATAACCTTGCATTACGATCTCATTTCTAAAAAGCTTACACATGTAAACTTTGCCCCTAACAAAACCTTAGACCTCTCTCATCATAGATTTAAACTCTAACATCATACAAATAAAGTGTTTGCCGCTCTTTCTTAGGGTCTAATTGGCGTGGTCATGGAACTTGTAGTACGTCAACACGGAGATGGCAGAACACCAATAAGCAATGTTTGTTAAAGCGTTCTTTATTCAAAAGCGTTCGATGTAGACTGGCAGCTTTTAAACTGATTCGAAATCTAGTTCGATTTTTAAAACTGTTAAATCATTTAAATTCTGGAAATAAAACGTATTTTTGTTTATTTGGTATGTTACTTTGCATATTATTGCATTTTTATTTATTTGTTATGCAGTGAAAGCATCTCCATCACAAAAATATGTTCTGTGATTATATTTCGGCTCCCAGCGACGGAATCAGGTCTAACTAAGATAAATGAAGTATTTATTGTTCTTCTTAATTACGGAATTTAAAAAGTAGAAAGATTTAGTTTAGAAAACGTTTGTGTTCAAAATAGTCTGAAACATGTTTTTTTTCTTCTGCCATGTGTAGTTAAAGGCAGGAAATTAAACAAAAAATTGTTTTATGAATAACTTAAAAGCTGGCTTTTAATTTTCTTATTTTTTTCCATATTATAGGTACCTAGTCAAATATTTTTGGTATCGGATAATAAGATTGTGACATATTTTATTTAATAACGACTACCTATGTTTAATAAGGCATTTTTTCTTCTGCGTTTTTTCAACGCTCGTCTGCAAGGAAAGCCAAAAAGCTCAACCGCAAGGCTGTGTGAAAAGCTAACAATTCTATACGAGTATAACGGCCGGACCAAAAGACAGACGGTAAATTTGCCGATGCGCAATTTGCGCTCATTAAACAATGCTTTTAGTGTGCGCAAAGAAATTTTTTGTTTGGCAGAGAAATCTTTGTTATACATAGCCTGTTGCCGTGGAAAATAAACCTTCTTCTGGCGCAGTTGGGTAATAAGTTTACATCCAGATTACTGGTTGGCTAGAAACTTAGCAACATTGTTAAAACTATATTATTATACCCTAAGTTGTAGTTAAAGCAAAGCATTTAGAATGAGCGGGTCGGTAATGTCAACGTACATCACAAAACTCAGGTATATGCAGAAAGCTGGCATAGGTTTTGTCTGGTATATGAAGAAGACTTTGACTATTTATCATAAGGACTAGCCTTGCGGTAGCATTTCCCTTCTGCCACGGTATAAGATCAATTAATCATGTGCATTCACAGTCCATTTTATACCTTGCGAGCGTTAACCCGCGACTTCGTCCACACAAATTATATACCAGATTTTAAGTCAGATCATAAGCTATCAAACAAAAAAAGTTTCATCAAAATCGGTTCAGTAGTTTTTGCGTGATACTCGTTCAAACAAACAAACACACAAACAAACAGACAGACAAAAAATCCAAAAATTGGTGAAATGGAATCAGGGACATCTAAAAACCATATCGTCACTTTTTTTTTGTTAATATCTTCAATGTACAGACAAACTTCCTGTTACAGTTTTATAATAGTATAGATATAGATAGATAACTAAACGAGACAGCCTATAATTGCGAAACAATAATTTATGGGGAATAAAATCTAAAGTTGCGATTTCATGTTACCTCGCCCTCCCACAAAGAGTAGCAGAAATGTTTGTTAGTAGAATTACACGCGTAACTAGTCCCTATATAAGTAGTCAAATTGCGAAACAATAATATCGAACTTAGAACGCTTGGGGTTCATACGAGACTACTTTTCATGATTTTTAACGTTCAAAATTAGAATCTTAAGTTATGGGAATAAAATCCAATGTTACACATTTCATGTTACCTCGCCCCCCGCAAAAAGTGG
This sequence comes from Agonopterix arenella, assembly GCA_927399405.1. NCBI lineage: Eukaryota > Metazoa > Arthropoda > Insecta > Lepidoptera > Depressariidae > Agonopterix > Agonopterix arenella. The sequence goes on from OV656701.1 coordinate 17,322,580, forward strand.
CAGAAATGTTTGTTAGTAGAATTACACTCGTAACTAGTCCCTATATAAGTATTCAAAGGAAGAAGAAGCAGAACGTACGCAGTTGCAAACTTAAAACCTCATTATTACGTTTAATAACTTTCCGCGAAAAACGAAAAAAAAAACCAAAACAAAAAAAAAGAGACCACCAATCAGAAATAATAAGATTATAATATGGGAATTTTTGAAAACAGAAGTTGTTCAAAATAGCTTTTCAAATACCTAGCAGCCAAACACATTTCCGACAAAAATGTCACATAGCATAGCATAGCATATGCTCACGACTATATTCCCCGAGGGGGTAGTCTATATATATATTCTGAAACCTCAGAACATCCACATCCATCCACGAAAATGTCACATACCTAGCAGATTTTAAATTTACAGCGACGACGCCGGTATGTTAAGGTCAAATGTAGGTATCGATCAATCAAATAATTAAAAAACTAACTAAATCCTCAATTTATTCATCATATAAAAAGGTGTTTGCATATTCAATAATGTTCCATAAATGAACATGATATTGTAAGGGTTTCCAGTTAGAAAATTTAACTTACATAATCAAATAATGAGAATAAGACCAAACTTTTGTGGGCAATTGTACATCTGATATACAAACCATGCATTTAAATCTTTCACATCGAATATTGATTGACAGTGATACATATTAAAATCGTAATTACAAAGTTCAAAGCATAATTCCGAAACATGACACCACTGAAAAAAATTACAATGTAATCCGTCATCGAGTCGAAATCATCGATTCATGGTATCGATTCGTTTTAAAAATGTATTCGGGTTTCGACCACCTGCGTATGTAACGGGCCCTGTACCTTGTTAAATCGACACCTCTCAACGTTAGCTGGCAAAATGTTGTAAGAAGAAAATTATACTTCTTATTATACAGGGTGTAAAATTTATTATATTACATATTAAACAGGATGCTTTTGGACGTTGAAGTTTAGAGCATCAAACTAAACAACTTTTATTGTGGGACCAACACTGAGATAGCGAAAAAAAATCTGCTGTCAAATAAAGGGACAGCTGATATTTTTCTCGCGATTTTAATGTTGGTCCTATAGTAAAAGCTGTTTAGTTTGATGGTCTGAATGCACCATACGCAGAAGCATACAATGTATTTAAGTTTACACCTTGTATTATTATTTTTACACACAATTATGGGGGTCCGGGTTGTAATCCGCACGAACAACATGCCATGTACCAATGAGTTTTTCTAACTTATGTACGTAATACCGACTGCTTTCAAACGGTGAAGGAAAACATCGTGAGGAAACCTGCATACACTGAAGAAGAAATTCTGATGTGTATGTGAAGACTACCAATCCGCATTGGGCACGCGTGGTGGAGTAATGCCCATACACCCTCCCTGAGGGTAGGCCAGTGCCCTGTAGTGGGACGTATATAGGCTGATGATGATGATGATTATTATTTTATGCGTAGGCTTCTGGAGGCGGTTACGAACGGAAGGCGGTGTCGAAGATGCGTGGCTAGAGGATTCACAGACGGCTGTGTTTCGCGCGTGGGTTAGGTGGCCACGTGGCTCTATTAGAATAGAATAGAGGCAGTGCCAAAATGATTTTAAGCTTCTTTATTTTCATATCCAGTTTTGCAACAATTGTCGATTTAATCGATTTTCGTTACGAGTTTTTTATCGATTTAGGTTTGAAAGTGTTAGTAAACAGAAAAAAATCTGGAACGATGATTTGTTAAGATATTTAAATATTGCTTAGTCATTATCAGACCGATGCAAAATTAAGAGTCACAGAAAAAGGAAAAAAATCACAGTGAACATGCAATTTTTAAATTATCGCTACGTTTTGTAATGTTACATGATTCTTGAATTTGATACATTGAAATACATTTTTCAATTTAGAAAAATCTGGAAGGTCCAGTAGCGGACCACATTTCCCGATTATTTTCATGCATAAGAGATCTGTCACATAATCAATTTCGCGAGCTCACACTCCTTAAATTCGAAAGAGGTCAAAATATTCATTAAGTATCGACAGAGTATCGGTAACTTCATCGGACGAAAGAAAAGCCCCGAATTAAGTACCTTAAAAAAGTAGACCCGACCATTTTGTTTGAAACTGGATCAAATTTTTATACCTGTAACAAAAAAAAAATTATTAACATTCAGTTACCAACCTATTAAAGTTTAACCTAATAAATCACAAGAAACCCATCACAAAACAATTTTGGACTTGCAAACGCTTCCAAATTACCATACCATTTCTTCTGTCAAGCAAAAAATGTACCAGGAGGTGATAAATGACCAGTAATTGTAGCAAGTATCGGTGTTTCTTGAAAAATCGTCAAGCGATCCAAATCTGCATTATAAATGTAGAGGAGTTCCGTTCAATTCCCGCCTGTTGTAATTAGACGGTTTATGGGAGATAATTTTGTGAGAGATATTCGTAATTAAATTTCGATTGTTATCGAATGTTGAAGTGTTGAGTTTAATTGTAGTGAGGAATGAAAAGATTTTACTGCTTGAGAATTTACAATGACGTTTAGTTCTATTATGGCTTATAGAAACCTATTGTAGAGCTAATATCACACCACTGGTTTTTTGGAGAAGGAAATTATCGAAAGCCACGCTTAAATTTCGAGTTTGTGGTGTGCATTAAAAGTGGCGACAGACTTAATAAGTACTTGTAACACAGGACAAAGTTTGGTTACAGTATAAGAAAGATTAGGTATACATAGGGTGTAAACTTAAATGCGTAACATACTTTCTGGGGTGCTCCAGACAATCAAACAACTTTCAGTTCGGAACAAACATCGGAATTGCGTTATCATGGTCGTGTTAGAAACATTTGGGTTGAGTCGCCAATGACGTTTTCTATTGAACAGCTGATGCTTTTTTGGCTATTTAGATGTTGATTCCGTAGTAAAAGTTGTTCAGTTTGATAGTCTGAAGAACCTCTACAAATATGTAACGCATTTAATGTACAGCCTGTATGCTTGGTTTGTATATTGGATAACTATTATTGTTAGGAGTGCAGTTAGCAAGGCATTGATTATTTGTGGTTGGGCTATTGCAAGCAATGGTCGTTGTAACACTGAGACCAGCGCTGGTGCTTTGTGTTCGCCCCAAGCGCACCCATATTTTACGCATACCTCCGAACTTATGGTATTTTCTTTTCATCCTCGGGAATGCAGGTTTCCTCGCGATGTTTTCCTTCACCGCCGAGCTAGTAAATGATAAGTACAACCATACATAAATTCCGAAGAACTTAGTGGTACAGGCCAGGAATCAAACCGCGGCCTCAGAATTGAGGCGCTAGCTCTGTTCCGTAGGGGCTAGCATCGCAAGGCATAGCACAATGGCTTGGATGGAATGTATTAATAACAATTGGTAAAAAGATTCCAAAGAACGTTGTAGGTTTAACACCTTTTGAAGGAACCTAAAAATATTCTTAAATCAATTCCAAAGCTTAAAATAAAGGTAATAAAATGCAACGAATGCACGATTTTCGTTCCATATAGTACTAGTTTATAGTGCAGTCGTAACACGAAAGCCCTAAGACGTCAATATAGTCGTGTCTCAATTCCTATGCGAATGGGATGATGATATTATTCGTATGGCTCGTTACCACCCACGGGATTTGTTGGTGTAAGGTGAGAGAGGTTAGCTATCATTGTAAGGAAGACCACCAGAAACTAACGATTGTCATTTGTTTTCTGCGACGAGTGAAAGAAACCGATACGTCATTAATGGTTGGTAATAAAGAATTATATTATATTATATTATATTATATTATATTATATTATATTATATTATATTATATTATATTATATTATATTATATTATATTATATTATATTATATTATATTATATTATATTATATTATATTATATTATATTATATTATATTATATTATATTATATTATATTATATTATATTATATTATATTATATTAAATAAAACCGCTGCCTCCAAATGGTCACAAAAAGCTGAAAATAAATATATTAGGTATTATTATTAAGTATTAGGATTGAAAAATTTTCAAAGAATATATTCTCTGACTGAGAAACTAATTTCTTCGCCAACTAAGGTAAGTATAGGCTTTTTCTTTTGGTTTCTAGCAAAAAACTAACTGAATATTTTATATTTAGATGTATGTAGACATCTATTTCAAAGTAAAACACTAAATGTATCAAAAGTTCATATTGATTCAGCAGCTCACGTAAAAATGTAGTAGATAGTTTTAGCAATATTCACGACTACCTTATTACCGCAAGGCGTTCTCTATCGCCATTTGAAAGATTCTTTCTGTGCTGCCCCAGACATAAATCCTCACTTTTTCCAAAGGGTTTTCTTCTCTTATTTATTTATTGAAGTTTATTTATGTACGTACCTATGTATGTATGTAAAAATTGTTTTAAAGTTTGTCAGGAAACTCGCTGCCGCTTCTAACTCAGGCTGTTATGCTCAAACTAGGCGACGATAGCGATCACAGGTTAACATTCGCACCTATTTGTAGACAAGCGTAAAATGTTAACGCTTATTTTAGAGCCATGCTTTTAGTCACGCTTTATTTGAACCGTGTCAACTCGTGTTACAGTTTTATGTCAAAATGTTATGAATTGTCATTGTAATAATGTGTTCTAGTTACTAACTTACATCTATTTGAAAATAATAAGTCATTAACTACTTATTTTTCTTGTTTATTCATAGATTTATTCACAGAGTTGTTCATATATTTTATTTATTTATTTATTTATTAGGTCAGCCTACAGCTATTACATCTGACACAATTTTAAGTACATTACACAGTGATCTTAGGCAAAGATGTATAACTAATTACAGGCAAACACAGCATGCAATGTAACTAGGGTTAACTATAAGATTTAAGTAGTTATATAAAATAAATGAGCCTTTTCAAAAAAGTAATAACGAAGAGATTTTACAATATAACAAAACAAAGCAACTTACTAGAAACATTAAGTAGGTAGGAAGGTAAAATTTCGAACAATTATGCATAAACGGAAACATTTTTTCGGAATCTGGCCAACGAGTCAAAGTTGATGTCGCAAATATCACTTTTACTGTTAAGTAGTCTACTTAGGCGTGGGATGGGTGAGTTAGCACCTAGCACCGTGCTAACTCACCCTATATTTATTCGTATAGGTAAGGTACATGGGCGTGGAATTTCCATTTTTAGTAATGTCGTTTTTATAGCTTTAAAATTTCGCAAACTGAAATAACTGGGGAATTATCTGCCTAAAAACATAACCCTCTTTCTGGTGCAGTCGGGTAAAAAACTGACAAACGATTGAATCTGAGTTCTGGAATGAAGACCACGGACTGGTGGTGGAACTTTCTCAGGTGACAAATCTAACCTGGATTATATTATATCACTTGCTATGCCCACGACTTCGTACGCGAAGACCACAGAAAAAATATAAAGAGGAAGAAATCTATTAACTCGTTTTGAGCATCCATCAATCCATGCCACATTAGAAGCAATGAGTAGAACCAGATACCTAACGATAGAATTATATTCAAATATATTAATATACCATTTTCCATCCTCAAGTTATGCAAGCAGTACGGTGGCTAGAATGACAGTCGTAAAATGACAGATTTATATGTTTTGCATCTTTCTACCGTATTTAGTGGGCAAAACAACATTGTGTGTCGTTTCGCAAAGCTTCGCGTCGTGAACATTGGATACTTCCAATGAAATGAGGTTATTTTGAATATATTTTAAATATAATTGACTATTCCGTCGAAAACTAGTCGTAAGTGCATAAAAATCTGTATCATATTGACAATTGACGATGAAGGAATACATCGTAAGGAAACATGCTACCTACCTTTTTATGTACACTACTCAATTCAAGCAAGCATATGCTCACGACTATATTCCCCGAGGGGGTAGTCAGAGATATTCTGAAACCTCAGAACATCCACGTTTCACTTGTAGTACCGAAACTCTGTCTAGTGTGACGGGGAGTGAGCCCGCAACACTCAATACTTGCTCACTACTCAATTATTTTATCGAAATCGATTACTCTACAACAGCTCTTTAACTAAAACATCGTGTTAGCAAATTATTCACCTAACCATCGTGACTAAATCAATGCAAAAATTATCCAAATGCATAGGCTCTAAATGGTAGTAGAATACAGGAGACCTTTTAAACGAAACGAATATGGTAAAGCACGTATTGGTAGGTTCCAATTGATATTTGCATCTTAAGAACTGGATTAAGGGGTCTAATGATGTGTCTCTAGTAGTTGTGTGTAAAAAGAATTTAATGATATAATACAAAGTACAAACTATCGACTAAATTGACTTTCGGGGCGGTCAAAACTTTCAACTACGAATACAAAGTAGCAGGGCAGTTTTACGTATACCCTTTAAGGGTGGTCAGAAATTCTTCTTCCAATAGGTCTTGATTTTTCCCGAAAAACTGAGAACCCTAAACATACAAAGAACATTCGTACAATACAAATGCACACCTAAAAATATAGATAGTTGGTAGCTGCAGCAGTATTGTATGATTTTCTGTATGTATTATCATCATCATCAGCCTGTCATTGTACACTGCTGAATATAAGCCTCTTCCATAGCATACCACAAAAGGTTCCTCAGCCTTCCACTTTATATGAAGGTTTTTATATTTGGGTATGTTTATATCTTGAACTAGAATTTATGTAAGTAATTAAGACAGTTTTTTTAAGGTTATGATAAGACCATCAAATTTCTAAATTCCCTTCATCAAAATTCTACTATCGGACTTCCAGACGCAACGCGGGATATCACCCCTTTTTGGTTGACATCTCACATATCCGCACCAAGCGCTTTTTTGAATCTTTTATAATGCGCAGAGCCAAGGAGTGGAATGCCCTGCCTGCGTCAGTATTTCCGAGCGCTTACAACCCGAGTTCCTTTAAAGTAAGATTGAATAGGCTTCTTCTGGGTAAGCTCGCTACATCTTCGACCCCATCTTCGTCCTGAGGACTGGATTGAGGTCAAGAGCAAACCCATACGTAATTAAAAAAAAAACAGAACAGCTGAAAAATGTTCCCCCTATTAGGCTTATAATGAAATCGTGAAAAAATTTGCTGTTCTATACAAGGCGGCAAACCGTCTGGATCCAAATGTACAACAAATTCCAAAATCAAAGTTAGTCTTATTGGGAAAGTTGTTTACTTTGATGGTCTTACTATCCCCTTAAAAACCTGTTAGCATTATTAAAAAGAATCTGTATGAAACTAGAATTTTAGTACACACGGCGACACTTCACGCTATACAAAACCAACATAAGCTGGCCGCGCGTAGATCGAGTAACGTATAACGTCGCGCGGCCAGCTTATATAGGTTTTGTATAGCTCGATGTGTCGCCGTGTGTACGTAATAATTTTTTTCTGAACCGTTTGATAAGATTGGGTAACAAAGTCACCACGATACTGCCAATAAAAACTTTATATCATTAAAACCTACATAAATTACAACTAATTTGTTTTGTAAAGTGTCCCAAAATTAAATACGACTCAAGTGACAAACGTTTATGTTCAAATTGATTTATTTTATAGCACTGTCTTACACGCATGTCCCCTAATTGTATTAAACAACAGGAAAAAAAAATAAAAATGTCGCATAAGAACTGACTTGCTCCAATTTTGATTACCACCTCGGTGACATCATGAGCATAAATTTTGTTTTTACTGTATTCGTATGATTTTATGGGAGATTTTGTTACACAGTATTGTAATTGTTTACATGTTTTGTTTTACACTACCCACAATTAAATTTAGTGAAGATTATGATTTCCTGGATGAATGATATGCAGTTACTGCTTCTTTACAAAGAAGTCAGGTAAGCAGTATATTTCCAATTGGAAAAGTGTGCGCTAAACACAGATGCACTTTTTCGTCCTTACTCGCATGAATCTGATCGAAGAGGAAATTATAAGAGGTGTCGGGGATGCAGTGTATCTAAGTATACCTCGCGGCTCAAACTCTAGCGCTCGAATGAGTGAATTTAGACGAAAATAGTGCATAGTGCCTTGTACATACGGTCAGCGGATTCAAGTTCAGCGCTAGAGATTCGTGCCGCGAATTATACACAGTTTTGGTGTCAGACTTATTAAAGATGCCTTTTGAGTTGAGATATAACTATCATGTGAATGAATATATATAAACTATTATAAAACTGTAACAGGAAGTTTGTATGTACATTGAAGATATTAACAAAAAAAAAGTTACGATATGGTTTTTAGATATCCCTGATTCCATATCACAAATTTTTGGATTTTTTGTCTGGTCTGTTTGTTTGTTTGAACGAGCATCACGAAAAAACTACTGAACCGATTTTGATGAAAATTTGTTTGATAGCTTATTATCTGACTTAAAATCTGTTATATAATTTGTGCGGACAAAGTCGCGGGTTAACGCTCGTATAATATATAAAACAAAAAAGTAAAAAAGCGTTTATACAGGTTAGTCTTACCTTTAAGTTAGTACGGAATATGTTTCAGCTACTTACACAACGGTGTGACACTCAGTCACATTTAAAAGCTTTTGAACCGATTTTACGACCATCTAATCCGCTATACACAGATCGAAATGTTTCCCGTTTTAGGTCACAACTAGGTGGTCTGCATCAATTTTATAATAATGTAAGTACGCTTGTTCGGTTATAAAACTTATTTTACAGTACTGTCTGACAAAAGGACGTTGCTAAAGTGCGAATATAAAATCATTGTACGGTGATAAAATTTTGATTTTGACTGTGGGAATGCGTAAAAATATTGGTGCAGATTTTTGGCATACATTTTTTTTAACCCGGTTACCATTAATCCTGATAAGATGTCAATTTTATCAGTTATTTATTTACAAGTTGCAATATAAAATTTATTAGTTTTACTACTAATTTGTGATATTTTTGATACCATACAATGTAGTAGAAGTACCAACTGGGAAAAAATCAAGCGTTAACTAGACACATGGGAGCAAATAAAAAAACATTGCAAGAACATTGAACTGCAGTCCAAAATCTATCACCTTATAAAACGTATTATGGTGGTCTACACAAAGTAACAAATAAGCTCTACAGTAGGTGTATAGTAGCTCTATAGTGGCGATATACCACTATACAGCTACCGTACAGCTACTGAAGAGCTTGTGTTGCTCTAGGAAACCTGGAACCACGAAAAAACATAGTAATAAAGAAATAATTTCATGTTTGAATCTTTCTTCGGACTCTATAATGGAACAACATTTATTTGTTGCGTTATTTTATTGAAAGTCTAAATTTTTTTTCTCACTCGTTGGATTATTCATATCAACCAATTTTGATTAAATCTCATAATAAAACAAAATCTAAGTTAGTTAAAGTTTTTAAAATCCCACTGCAGGAACCACTGCCTCCTCGCATGAATGAACGCAATACGTATCTGGGTCATATAAAACTTAGCCCTACTTGCGCACTCCTGGATTAGCAATAAACTGATTAACCCATGATTTTTTGTATAGAAAATTAAAAATTTAAAAACACACAACCCCTAAAATATCTTAAAGACAATTAAAAAGTAGAACATACATTTGCTTACATCAAAAATAATAAGTGACCGAATTAGTTTTTACTTTTTAAATGTTTGTTTTTTTTAAGTTACTTGAAAAATTCTAAACCGATTTTCATGAAACAAAGCCCATCGGAATCGGTCCACCTGTTTGGGACCTACGATGCCACAGACAGACAGACCCACAGCTAGATAGACAGACAGACCGACATAGGCGTCAAACTTTATATATTTTACAAGTTAATTAGTGGGCCCAGGGCAAAATGGTGGAGGCAAATTAGTAATCAACTTGCTATCAGAGCATTCTTCTTCTTCTCATCGTGTGGGCAGAGCCCTGGTGTCAGAATTTTTTCAGACCGCCTTACAGAGCATCAGAGCATTTTTCAAGCCACATTAACTGACCTATATAGTCGATTAACCAAGTAACAACACCTACACTTGTCTTGTTGTAATATGGATCAGATACAAATCTGTTGACGTTTACAATGTGATAAAAACATAAAAAACGTTTTACATAAACCCATTTTATGTTGGTGCCTTAAAGGTCGAACTCGATGCTATATTTAGCGATTAGATTCTTATCAAACTTGCTATAGTTGTCGTTAAATGTACAAGAAACTTAAAGCGGTGTGCATTAGAGTATTCCAAGATTTTGTCTAGTAGTGTCATACTACTAAACAAAATCTTGCATTAATCGCGTAGAAGGGATGCTTCTGACCCTCAAACTGAACAACTTTTACTTTAGGACCAACATTGAAATCGTGAAAAAAATATAAATTTCAATGTTGGTTCTATTCTATTTTTAAAAATGGCTCCCATCTTGGTATCCATTAGGATTATGGCGATCTCAAAGCCCTGTTTTTATACAAAAACACACACCCGAAACCGCCATAAAATGGCGGAGCCACGTGGCTACTTAAATCGCGAGCCGAATGAAAGACCTCTAGCCACTCGAGAGACCTCTAGCCACGCGACTCTCAATGTTGGTTCCATAATGAAAGTTGTTCAGTTTGATGGCACTCTCGAAATTATCGAAACATTTTTTTTTAAAATCTATATTATACTATTTTAAAACTGTAACATGTGTCTGTACACACGGCGACACATCAAGCAATACAAAACCAAAATAAGCTGGCCGCGCATAGGACGAGTAACGTACAAGTCTCGCGACCAGCTTATATTGGTTTTATATAGCTTGATGTGTCGCCGTGTGTACATTGAAGATATTAACAAAAAAAAGTTACGATATGGTTTTTAGGTGTCCCCGATTCCATATCACCAACTTTTGGATTTTTTGTCTGTCTGTTTGTTTGTGTGTTTGTTTGAACGAGCATCACCCAAAAACTACTGAACCGATTTTGATAAAACTTTTTTTGTTTGATAGCTTATGATCTGACTTAAAATCTGGTATATAATTTGAGCGGACGAAGTTGCGGGTTAACTCTAGTGATTTATAAAAACTAATACACTTAGAATATCTCTCACTTCCTCAATATTCATAAGTCTTTTCATGCATGTTCGTCGGTTCAGGTTACAAATCTGACCTAGCCCCTGTTCACCCCATTAGGGATTATAAGCATGAGTAATAATTATTATGTATACTTAATATAACATTGTTTTAATTGCCCATATACTTTGATTTGCCTATAAACTGTTATTGGATATTTCACCTCCTTAACACCTAAATGGTTTCAGTTTTATGCGTTTCATAAACTTGTGTTGATGGTTGTAAAGCTGTTTTAGGTGTTGTTTTGCCAACTCGTTATAATTGATGAATACTTACATGTCCTTTTTGAATATGTTTACTTTCATGGACAAGACAGGGTTGGTTAAACGTGAAGTTACCTTCTAGCCTATTAGGTTGATTAGAGTAGATATTAGACAGAGTTACGGTCAGTGGCAGAAACGCTTATTAGAGTTAATCCATCATTGCTAGCTAGCTTTTACTATTTCAACGAGACAAAAAGTGACAGCAAGAGATTTAATGAAGGATTATCTTTAATGAGCGTTAATGCAACTAAGTGTTTGACAGATAAAACCCGATTAGTATCAGTTTCATAATTTGATATCGATTCATCGATAGTGGTAACTAACAAAAGATCGACATGAAATTATCAGAATTATGTTGATGAGTAATATACATACATAGTACATTTTTTACATATTCTTAAATGAAACATACTTTCATACATATAGGGTCCATCTTAATATGCTGACACTTTTTTAAGGGGATGATCAGACCGTCAAACTGAACAACTTTCTCTATGGTACCAACATCGAAATCGCTAAAAAAAATCAGTTTTTCCATACAAAACTGCAAACTGCTAGTCGAGCCAAATATATGGGAGCAGATTTTTCACGATTTCGATGTTGGTGCCATAGAGAAAGTTGTTCAGTTTTATGGTCTGATCATCCCCTTACAAAAGTGTGAGCATGTTAAGAAGGACTCTGTATACTCAAGCTTATGTCCCATTGGGGTAAGGAGAGACAACGTATCTCCATCTGCCACTAGTCTGACCACATCTCTTCTTCCACAGTCATAAGTCGTTTCATACACACTCACACACATTTCACACTCGTCGGTTTCGTTCGGGCACATTTTTTGATCTAGCATTGGATCTTAAATTTTAAAGATACAATTTACAATAATAAACCTTATTTACAGTACCTACCAAACCTAGTCTAGTCACCTATACATAGAAGTATTGTATTCAAAGTTGCAGATCATTTCAAATACTGAAGTTCCACGATGCCATGAGCGGGTCATCATCATCAACCTCTTTTGATTTCCCTTCTCTCCCCTGTCTTCCACTAGCCTACCCTACCCTCATAGCGAGGGTGTATAGGAACGTATGGGTTCAAGTCCAACACGCGTGCCCACGGCTGTCGCGATAAAAACTTCCTAATTTCAAAGTGTTATTACCTTTTTGTTTTTAAAATCAACCTTGCAAACCTAAATTAAATTACCTTACGTTCATTACCTACGTACCACAAAATTGAACCAGACCACTAACAAAAAAACAAATAAACGCGACCGCAAAAGTCAAGCGGAAGCGCACCTACTCGAACTTTGATATGTCCCAAATTTAATCAGCAAGGTTCCCATAGCTCTCGCGCTATGCGTGTCAAATCACATCATTTATCAATGCTTGACTCCTGGACTATAATTATGGTTGCCACACACCGCGTCTTCGATTTTTGACTACAAAATTTCGGCTCAAACTTTAAGTGTTAAGGTTTATATTTGCGTAATAGGTTGCTGTTTAAGAAATGTTTATTATTACGTGTAATTTAAGGACAGATGCGATTTAAACACTTATTAATGGTTTTGTTGAAGTTTGTGTGAAGAAGAAAAACGATATATTGAGAAACGCGATGTCATTACGTCTTGTTAGATACATTGTTGATTTACAATAAATGCGGCAGAATTCGCTTAGGCCGGATCTGCAAAATGTGATGAAATCCTGGATCCGCCCTCAGTATTGCGATAATAAGAGAAACCTATAAGGAATGATGAGGCCACTAATGTGCACTAGGCGAGTAGCATAAAAATTGCGAAAAAATCATACTAAACATACGGGAAGAAGGAGGCAGAAACTAACTTTCACGCTATGATTCTGGTAGGTGGTAGACTAATATGGTGGTGGTGGTCGGCTCATACACTTTCGTCGGTTGAGGTTGCAATGCTATGAGTAATTGAATGTTAATCAAGACATCAGTTTCAACAGTCAAATATCAACTCCATAATGACCAAAGCATAAACAGTTTTTTAGTATTAAAATAAAAGTAACAAAACGACAAAAAGATCAAATTACCTAATTATAAAAGAAACCTGAAAGTAACAAGCTCATCAGGGAAATCATATCCCAGCAGACGTAACTGTAATAATTTATGTTAATTGGTAAACATCGATGACTGGGCGTGTTCTTGGTAATGAGCCTGCTCTATGTCCTACTGCTGGCCAAAATCCTTCCCTCCTTATGAAACACAAACTCAGGCAACCATCCAGGAAGGCTATTCAAGTCCTCACTACCGTCTCCTTTTGAGTCTGCCAGAATCTCGGCATTCTTCTAGTGGAACCAATTTTGTAGCTATGTTGGCCATTTGTGATGCATTTTTTGGCTGTTACCAGGAGCAAATTAGCTTGAAAATTTGATATGTATTAACTTCTATTGTTATTGAGTAAGTAGTAAACAATAATCTGTCTTAAACACACTAAGAATTCAACAAGAACAATAAAATCTCGTTAACACAGACTAATGTCATTAAAACCGCAATAAAATTCATAATAAACTGATGAAAATTTATGTATTTAGCATTCATTATCTTTAGTATTAGCGTAGGCGTTGAGATATTCATCTATTGTTGTAAATTGTACTTAATTAGGACGATTAAATGTTATGTTTTGAAGTGTCAAATTTTATGAACTTGTATTATCAGAATTCTTTTTAGATTTTTGATAATGAGAATTAAGTGTATGAAAAAAAAACTCATTCACCAATTAGATGGAGCGACGATCGCGTGTAATTTACACTTCAGAAATAATGCAATGAATTCTGAAGATAAGCTCCATTCTCAAGCAGTCGCGTATTGTCAATTTCACAGAATAAAGTGGTGCATATTGGGTGATATCGCGTCGTGGCGCTTTGCGGAGAGGTATGGTCAATCAATCATGGGAGTCTGGGTTCGTGGCTTTGAAGGGTCCAATTGAGGATACTTGCATACGCTGAAGAAGCCCTGAGGGTAGGTAGTATACTGTTTAAACGTTTTCTTATCAAACATTGTTGCATTCGACATTAGGTCATTTAGATTAAATTATTCAAACATTCTGAAATGTTTGCTGTCATTATTCGAATGCAATGAATCACTTTGGATGTGGTTTTTAATTAGGGAGGGCAATTATGAGAGTCGTTGAGATCATAAATAGAATAGTGATTTAAAAGACGAACGTTTTAATGTTTTCAAACTTCACCGCGTGTTTTTAGGGTTCCTTTTTTTAATAAAATCGGGGCTTTCATTACAGTTCATGAGCAATAAATTTGTGCATAGGCTCAATACCGTGTTCCCACTATGATATTCTATTCCTATAAGCACATATATGATCTGATCTGATCTATGATCTGATATACATTGGATTGGGGGTTGACTCTATGGCTCGCTGGATTTCACGATTTCATGTTATCTAAAATTGTTTCAAATATTTCATGCAGTCAGAGTACAGAGGATACAATGAGAGAGTAAAGATGGGCCAAAATTTTAACACCTTTAACGCCGGAGAACGGACGTCTCGCCGTCAAAATCAACCCAGGAAGAGATGGAAAGACGACCTGAATACCTTTGACTAAGAAGGGATGGCGCTGGCTCAAGACAGGAATGCACGGAGGATAAAGAAAGAGGCTTTAACAGCAGTGGGATGAAAGAAAAAAAAAAAGAACAGGGGTCGGATGCAGTGTACATCAAAGATGCAGACGATGGCTGAACGAATCAGTGGGCTACAACGACCAACAACATTTGGGTTGGTTTTCTTCTGGGTGTGATTCAAGTTTATTGGAAATATATTATATAATTATATATTTTTTATTAATGCATATGAAAGCTAACCTGAGATAGAAACAACAGAACCCAATAGTAAACGCAACCTACATCGTTTCGGCGCCCAAACGATTGTGTGGGCTGGCCGATTAGATTAGCGTCCATAGTATTGTACATAAAATATCTACCTAATTTGAATTCAGAGCACACAAGACGCTAAAGATATGTTTTGGGTAGTGTGTAAACTATGATTCGGTTTCGGGTAGCCCGAATGTAATTATTTACAAAAAAAGCTTCTTGCATGTTCAGGACCCAATTTTGTTATTCCAGAAAACACAAAACGTATGTTTTTCTTTTAAATTAATTGGACAGTTAGTTGGAAGAAATCTCTATTAGTGTTAAGTTCGCCTTTACAGGTAAAGCACATCACGATTTATTGTAAAATATATAAACTCTTGAAATCTATAAGAACAAATATCTAGTGCAATGGTATAATATGTGACAACTATTTATTTTAATTGACTCCACTAGAAAGTTGTTGCAATAAATATTATTTTGGCAGATTTGACTGAATTCATTTAACAACATATTTTCTATCTAGTAAAGTCTGCTACAATAAATAGTGGTCACATAATACATAGTTATGATTCTACCGATTAATACCGATTTCGAGTAAAATTGTTCCAAATAATGGATTCAGACATATACCCATGTCTACTTTTATACTAAATAAAAGATTTGCTTTCGGTTTTAAACTAGATTGGTAAAAAAATTCAGCTTCGTTGTTGATAAAACTCATTTCGATCGTTCTGGACTACAATAAATTAAAAACTAAGAAGATAACAATGCTAATAAAGATGCAGTAGCATGTGTAGATACTAATGACAAACAAAAAGATTTAACGGCTATTAAACCTGTATTTATTAACGGAATCCCATTTTTTATTATACTTTAATCTCTTCGGAATGAAGGCTGAAGATAGTATAAATTTAGGAGGCATACTGTCTTTTGAAATTATTTGAAGAAAAATATGCTCTTTTTTACAAAGAATAACGATCAAATTGCTGTGTTTTAACTAAGTTTTTGCCGCGTCCATAAGTATTGGAATTTTTTTACAACTGATACAATTTTAATTACCTATTAAGATATATTTTTATTTTGATTTACATTAAAATGTTCAAAACTTTTAGTAAATGTACCGAAATTGAACCGTAGTGACTAAATAAATAAAATCAGCCTCATCGATATCGCATGTGGATGTTTCGGTATTATGTATAATACCGAATGTTGTATAGTATACAACTTTCGTATGACGTCAAAATGTTCTATTTTGACGTCAATGATGGCTGAAGATAGTATATATTTAGGAGGCATACTGTCTTTTGAAATTATGAAAAGAAAAATATGCTCTTTTTACAAAGAATAACGATCAAATTGCTGTATTAAACTAAGTTTTTGCCGCGTCCATCAAGCTTGGAATATTTTACAACTGAAACAATTTTAATTACCTATTAAGATTCACCAATGTCCTTGTGGTGCGGCCGTCGATCGCTTGGGTCACCACGGACTCTCGTGTCAAAAGAGTGCCGGCAGATTCCCTCGCCATGTCACCCTTAACGACATCATACGTAGGTCTCTTGCCACAGTCAACGTTCCTGCCATTCTCGAGCCGACTGGCATCATACGGAGCGATGGCAAGAGACCAGACGGGATGTCTCTCGTCCCCTGGAAGATGGGTCGGGCGCTAGTGTGGAACGCTACCTGCGTGGACACACTGGCCCCGTCTCACTTACAGGGCACGAGTCGAAGGGCTGGCGCAGCGGCGGAGGCGGCCGAAAAACGAAAGGCCTACTGGTACCGGGATATCGGCCCCCAATACCATTTTATGGGTTTTGGTGTCGAAACTCTTGGGCCGTGGGGACCTAATGCGCAGGCGCTTTTTAAAGACCTGTCAAAGCGCCTGATAGACTCGACAGGGGACCCAAGAGCTGGCACTTTCCTCGCTCAACGGATCAGCATAGCCATTCAGCGAGGAAATGCGGCCAGCGTTCTGGGTACCCTCCCACAAGGACCGAACCTGCACCTAGGTTAGTTTAGTTTTAAGTCTCTTTATTTATAATTTTATTTAATGTTACTATTTTATGGATCTTTCGAATAAACAATTCTGACACTCATTAAGATATATTTTTATTTTGATTTACATTAAAATGTTCACAATTTTTAGGCACCTTCTGGGTAAGCTTGCTACATCTTCGACCCCATCTTTGTCCTGAGGACTGGATTGAGGTCAAGAGCAAACCCATTTGAAATTAAAAAGAAAAAAAAAACACAATTTTTAGTAAATATACCGAAATTGAACCATAGTAACTTCTAGTGTGGCTAGAAGGCTATAGGTTATGATAATCCAAATCATACCACACTACAAACTAAATAAATAAGATCAGCCTCATCGGTATCGCATGTGGATGTTTCGGTATTATACAACATTCCAAAGAGATTTTGTATTACTTCAAAATAGAACTAAACACTTTCTTCTAAACCCCCTGAGAAGGAGCATAGTTTTTAACCAGCTTCAAAAAAGGAAGAGGTTCGACGTTCATCTCTGTTTCATTTTCTTTTGTGAATTAGTTTTAAAAATCAAAACTGTCCCAGTAACAAAATTCTCACAATTTCAACACGATTACGCGAACTAGTTCGTTAGCAGCGCCCGCGCACTCAAAGGTCGCAAAATTGCAATAAATACAAGTCTAATCGTGAACTTAGAACCGGGAGCACTAAATCTGAAACCGTGGTAACTAGGCCTTGCACATCACTTACAAAAGACAACTGTGAAGATCATCGTAACAGGGTTTAAATTACTACTTTTATATTGATCCATTTAAAAATTGAGTAATTTGATATGATCTATGGTTTTATTTTTTTTGCGCCATACTATTTATTATTTTAGAAGTTAATCAAATAATTAAAAAGTTATAATGTGAAACTGGTGTTTCGGTGAATGAAAACA
Source organism: Agonopterix arenella (assembly GCA_927399405.1). Lineage (NCBI taxonomy): Eukaryota > Metazoa > Arthropoda > Insecta > Lepidoptera > Depressariidae > Agonopterix > Agonopterix arenella. The sequence goes on from OV656701.1 coordinate 17,340,697, forward strand.
TCGTAAGGAAACCTACGTAGTAAGTATGCTTCAATGTCGTGGTTAGTATTAGACACACTGCCCAAATAATATCACTAGCTTTTCACCGCGACTTCGTCCGCGTGAAATTAGAACATTGAAAATTCCTTTCTTACATCCTCCGTAGAAAATATTTTCAAATAGCATGTTTCTATCTTCAGCAGCTAAGGCTGTCACCCAAAGGGCAATGGAGAGGGCTATGTTCGGAGTTTCCCTGCGAGATCGTATCAGAAATGAAGAGATCCGCAGAAGAACCAGAGTAACTGACATAGCCCAAAGAATTGCCAAACTAAAGTAGCAGTGGGCGGGTCACATTGCTCACAGAACCGATGGCCGATGGGGCCGAAAAGTTTTCGAGTGGCGACCGCGTACCGGAAAGTGCAGCGTGGGTAGGCCCCCCCACACGTTGGACCGACGACCTGGTAAAGGCGGCGGGAACCAGAACCCGTTGGATGAGGGCAGCGCAGGACCGGTCGTTATGGCGATCCTTGGTGGAGGCCTATGTCCAGCAGTGGACGTCCATCGGCTGAGATGATGAAGATAGCTGTGCCAGCTAAAAAAATCCGCTGTTCCATACAAAACTGCTGTACCTACCTGAATCAAATGTTTTGTCGCGTATCCAAATGATGTCTCCATAGTTAAAGTTTTTCAGTTTGATAGTCTTAATTTACCGTTTCAGTATTTGCCTGCGTGTGACACCCTGTGTAATATTTTTTTTTTTTTTTTATTTCTTTTGTTTTTTTTGGAGCTTTTAACCCTGAGGTTACGTCAGCCCCATCGTGCCTTAACCCTTAAGACTCTACAAAATGAAACAATTTTACAATGAAATAAAAACCTAACACTACCTAACGAATATACAAACAAACACACATATTAAACACTAGTACTATAAATAAAAAGGTACACCATTTTAGCCTCTCCCGACGTAGGGGCGGCTAAAATGGTGACAAAAGAGCCTACATTCGCAATATTTAGATTTAAACTATTATACAATAATAGCCTCTGCGATTGATACCGGACACATTCCGCTAATAAATGCTGAACATCCTCCACAGTACCGCATACCTCGCAATTAGGTTAGGGCATTTTCATTAAAAACGCAAATTATTAAAGGTGGCAAATGTTGATCTACAAAAATCATTCTAATAGATCCAAGAAGTCATGAGCGCGTCAATCAATTATGATTTAACATAATCCTTGAACTTTCAACGCTATAACAATAAGGAAAAGATTCAATTTGGTTTAAATATGAATTTATAAACTTTAAATTTGATGTTAAAAAAGTTATATAATGAAGTAAAAGTCAGTAGCCTTAATTTGATATCAAATATTAAATTTAAATGAACAGAAATGTTATAGTTCACTCTTAATTATTTACCTAGGTATACACACGTCACAATATGACTGTCCTAAGGTGTAAACAACACTCGAACTAAAGGTATTAGGGGTACATAACATTGTAAATACTGTCATACTGCATTTGACGATTAAAATAAAATAACGACGAAGTAATATAAAATAAATTTTTAACTTTTTTTACCACATACAAGAGCAGATACAGGGTGAAATTGATATCATTAGCATCCTTTTAAACTAAGAGTCTACCCTAAACAACTTTTACTATGGGAGCAAACCGATTGGAGCAAAAAAAGAAATCTGCTGTTGCATACATTAGATTCGAGTAGGCATTGCAGTTTAGTATGGAACAGCAGATTTTTTTTGCTTCGATCGGTTTGCTCCCATAGTAAAAGTTGTTCAGTTTGATGAGTAGACCTTAGTGTAAAACGATGCTAATGATATCAATTTCACCCTGTATTAATCCTTTTCCCTTTTGCGGTGGTCAAAAACCTTGTTACAACTGCCAACAACATCATTACGCGTTCATCTTTTGTTTTTGGCGAACGAATAAAAATAATATTTTTGACATTTTTATGTTTGACGAGCGTTAACCCGCGACTTCGTCCGCACAAATTATATACCAGATTTTAAGTCAGATCATAAGCTATCAAACAAAAAAGTTTCATCAAAATCGGTTCAGTAGTTTTTGCGTGATACTCGTTCAAACAAACAAACAAACAAACACACAAACAAACAGACAGACAAAAAATCCAAAAATTGGTGAAATGGAATCAGGGACATCTAAAAACCATATCGTAACCTTTTTTTTGTTAATATCTTCAATGTACAGACAAACTTCCTGTTACAGTTTTATAATAGTATAGATAGATAGATAGATAGATAATAAATATTTCTCCAAAGTTCATCGTAATGCTAATTAGAACTAGTATCAGAACATACTTTTATATGGGACGAAGTATACAAGCCCCTAAAAAAAAGGAAAATATTGAAGCGGAAAACAAAATAAAAACTTCCGAAATATTTAATAACAGTACACAAAAACGTACGTTAATAACATTAAACAGATGCTCCAAGTAAAAAGCGTTAAGTGTAACAAAACTTACTGAAAAAAACACATGAATATTTGATCCCAAAACCAGAATCATTAGTCAACTTTTTTCACTATCACCTACATTCACAACAATTCTTTTACACTTCCAAAAGATTCACCATATTTAATCTGAACTTTAAGTCTTTAAACTAAAGTCGTTATAGTTGAATTTAAAAGAAGATTGAAGGCAAAGTTATCTTTGTCACCGTGTTTGTCACAATCCTCTATTGTACTGACAATTGTCCTACCGTCGTTGCAGTGATAATAGTTGAGGAGTTTCATCATTAATCAAACGAACACATGCGGATCTTTTTGATTGTTAAGTTTACTATCTCCAGTTTCATCCTGATCGAATTTGTATTCTATCTCTGAAGATATTAAGTCTAGTTTAGAGTTAGAATTGTTAAAATCATTAATCTCAACGTTGATCCTGTATTTACCCTTGGATTTTCACCTTAGTTTGTGGGAATATTCAATTTGTTTGCGTCAACTGTTTTTGTTCAATTGACGCCTTAAATCCTTAAGATGACTAATGATATCAATTTCAGATGGAAGCTTAAACAAACTGTGAAGTTTTTTAATCCATCCGGTTTTTTTTTTTGTTATAAAGAATTTGAGTTCAAATAAGGCAGATAGATGATTTTTGTAACCTTGTATAAAACGTAATATCAACTATTATTTTTAACCGACTTCTAAAAAAGGAGGAAGTTCTCAATTCGACTGTTTTTTTTTTGTTAAGCATTTAGAATTCTTTGGAAATATGAATGGAAATATTTTGACAACAAGTTGCTAAGTTAATACTTCTTCTCCACATATATCTGAACTTGGTTATAACTAGTTACTTTAAAATTTAATATTTGATTTCCGTTTTCGTGCAGTGGAGTTAAAGAGAGCATAATATCTGGTGCGACCCTCTGGACGTCACCCAGTAGGCAGACCCAGGTATCACTGGAAAGACCAGATCACTGAAGATGTCGAGGAGCTGGAGGTGGCCAGCTGGGCTGAGATTGCACAAAAAAGAGATGACTGGTGTGTTTTGTTGTCGGAATACAAGAGCTACTTTGGGTCACTTAGCCAGCTTAATAAATAAGTTAGTACATACATAAACTTACGACCGTAATCCCTTTCGGGATGACCAAAGACATTGCTTCAAATACCATCTTTCTGTTTAAGAATGCAGTTGTAGCAATGCTCACAATTCGCAATTTAAGTTTCAGGATGGAATGACGTGTCTAGTGGTGAGAGGTAGCTAGTCTTTTGCCCACATAAAACTGCATAAGAAACCTAGAATTCCTTAGTCATAGAATAACTAATGCACTAAAGAATGGAATCTCCTTTGTGCGTGCTCTAAACGCCGCGTTATAAACACCTACTTCCCCCTTGGCCCGCAACGCCCTGCTGTCGCCCGAAGGGGCCGCCAGGGCTGTTCCATAACATAAAGCTTATTTCGTAATCTGTTATTTACTTCGTTTTTATAGGTAAGCTATCTATGATGTATTTTATTATGTGTTACAACTTATTAACCGAATTCAACAAAAGAAGGTTTCAAAATTTCTCATTATTTCACATTGGTAAAATAAGTATATTATTTCAGCTCTGATATCAGTCATATTATACACCCAAAAACTGAAATAAGAATGCATGGTGAAAAAAGGTTAATTAATATCGTTCCGAACATAAACGGGTGAGCTCGAAGCGAACGACGCAAGCCCCGACAGACTTCTCTGCTTAGCAGAGGCGAGACGGTAGTATATTAACGTGACCTTGAACGCGTCTGGGGCGCTAGTTTTGTTTCTATTGAGTATTAATAAAGGTGCAAACAAACTGGGCTTACGTACGTAATGCCACGTCCATGAGAAGACATCAGTTTTCATAGTAAATATATGAAAAATCATTATTTAGAAACACATTCATCTTACGTGACGTCGCTGAACTATAGCAGTTTTTATAACGTGGCGTGGCATCACATAAGCCCAGTTTGTTTTCACCTTTATTTGTATGCCTTAAGTTGTCTCGTACGACAGCCACGGGAAGTCGTGGTGGTTCAAACAAGTAAGTAAGTTAGTACTTTTCTAAGCTTTGTCAAATTATTTCTGCTTGAGAACCAAGCAACTAAACATCCATCCAGACAACCTGTTAACGTCTTATTAGATAACATTATAGAACTTGTTTGTATTTCCACGCCCTTCCGAAGCGCTAGTTTGACCTAGAAAGCTGATACTTTACACCTTAGGGCATGGGACAGAGCTAATAGAAACTAGATTTTAGATAACTGATTTATTTATATTTTTAGGTTTCCTAATTAAGTTAAGATTACTATCGTGTTTCTTATGTCGCATTTAATTTAATCTGGCCAAAAATAAAACTAATGTCTTCCCAATGTACAAAGGACTAACTAACTAGGGTAAGGGATAGGTAAATTTTTAGAATGTACTATTTGTGAACTATTAGCCTTATTATCTTTCCCCTTATGAGAAAATAGTTATGAGCATTGTGCCTATTTAAATTAAATTAAATTAAAAATGATTTATTTCAGATTATTCATCCATATTGTGTTAGTAACAATTGTCTTATAACTATGTTAGTTCACAAATACATTCATTCATTAATAAAATTAAATAAATTACAATATTACATAACATTACATTATTGTACAAAGGGGGATGAGCTGGCATGCAGTAGCATCCATCCATCAACATATTTAGCCTTATAACATATATTTCGATAGCCCAAGTTGGAGACGAAATCAGTAAAACCTGAGGGCCTACTCGGACTTTTGATTTTCAATGCATCGTGAACGTTTTCATTCATATGTCAACTCTGTTCCAATGAAGTCCCATGAAAGACCATCTCGATATATCGAAAATCCGATTAAGGAGCTAAAGCACCCGAAACCGACCAAAATGTAATGACAAGATTAAATGAAACTAGAGAAAGCAAGAGAAGTATGTCAGAATGGAAGAGATGAGGTCCCAGGTGATGGATTAACTTCTACCTATATACTGTACAAACTACTCTGGGAAAAGGGCTTAAGGTGGTTTCAGTCCATACAAACGTTTGACGCACAATACGCGTAGACGGAATTATTAAAAGTAATCTTTTATATATGGAAAAATAGTTTAGAAAATCTAGTGGCCGCGTCACAAATAACATTTCCAATTTATAATATAATTACGAAAATATAAAGCTTTTAAAATGTTGTATGAAAAATTTCAAAGCTTTATATCTTCGTAATTATTTTATAAATCGCAAATGTTATTTGTTACGCGGCATCTAGATTTTCAAAACTATTTTTCCATAAATACAAAGTTACTTATATTAAAACCGTCTACGCGTATTGTGCGTCAAAGTTTTGTATAAAATTGACCCCTCTGCAACCGCCTTAAGTTTAGTATGTATATGTAAGTCATTCAATCCTGAAACCAAAAAAGAAAGTTACTTGCTACAACTCTTTAAATTATGTTTTGGAACAGCAACGATATTAGGTGACCTTTACCAAGAAGACAATGCATATTATGTCTATTTTTGATCATCCATACATAAAATAAAAGCACACGTTCAAAACAAGTAGCTTAACCGTTGCAATACACATCGTACAATAAAACACAGAATAGATTAAAATAATCAAAGTGCAAATATCTAACATTTACATATAGAGGCAAAACGTCTCCAACCACTAAGTAATAAGATAAAAACAACACTTTGACGACGTCGTATAAGGTTACAGAATACATTGCTGTCTTATCAATCAACATTTCTTTCGAAGCTCTCTTTATAAAACCAATGGATTGTATCAGATTTGAATTAGTCACGAGGACTTTGACTTATAACTCAATCGGTTACCATAAAGGGTCGATACTAATTTATGTTTCTTTATTGGTATTGCTTCATAGATACTGAGAGGAAGGGAGATGCGATTTATTTTATTGCATTTTTGTTGGTAAGGCTAAACGGTTTGTGATAGTTTTCTTACTGTACTTTTTCTATTTCGCTGATTAGTAATGCCATTGAGAATAAAATATTTTTACTGAATCGTCAATTTCAGTTTCGATTCATAGAGAAACAACTTGATGATTTCTCTTCGGGGCTTCCTTTATATCGTACAACAAATATGTAAGACTCTTCATATTGAGGTTCTCAGAAAGTTTGCTACAACTACCAAAATTATGTCCGTCCGTACCAGTCCAAGCATTCGAAAACTGAAATAAGAAATGTCCTCTCATTCATAAAAATCGTCCATGTTGAATTTCAAGTTAAGTATTAAAGAAAAGTCGAAATAATAACTATTGCTTTTAAAAAGTTACGTACAGCAAACCACGTTGTTCAGTATATCAGTTATGCACAAAGGATTTGCGATATTTGTTTGTAAACAAACCTTGCACAATAGAATATAATTTTTGTACTAATAAATATAACAATCCAGATTTAAAAAAAAGAAAGAAAAAGATAAGAGAAATAAAGAATATTTGATTGATTGATTAAGCAAAAGAAGAGGGGGTCGTCCGGTAGCCAGGTGGGTTGACATCTGGAAAATTATCGATATGAGATGCGATAGATATAGGACCAAAAAGGATGGCAAAATGGTGAGCTGATGTGGCTGATGATGATGATGATTAATAAATATGCGATAATATGTGAAACGTATTCAGAAATTATATCTTTCAAGTATCTATATCAGTAGTAAAATTAACAATCATCATCCGATTATTTTATTAAAAGTTATAATTGACCATTTTTAACCTACGATTGCCATCAGACAAACTACACAAACAATTTAACATAATCTAATCTATTCAACATCACAAAAAACCATGACCATTCAAGCTACTCGCATTGTCGCATGTTCCACTTCAAATGGGGAGCACTTACCCCAAGGTACAAAAGTACTTATAAAATTAATCACCCGACCTATTGTCAAAGTGTTTGTTGGTAAACTTCTGAAACATACAATGCTTTTGTTAGACTATTGTTGTGGGGTATAAAAAATTGTTACACATTGCCATACCATTATGTTTTGGTTCCCAAATAAATAAAGTAAGCGTAAAGGATTGATATGTCTTGTAGATTTCTTTAGTGCTTGAATTACTAAAGCTTTAGTATTGGTATTTTAGAATGACCCCTGTGTCTTTATTTAGAATGAATTTGGTGACATTTTAAGATAAATGTTTAAATTAAGAATAAATTACGTGTTAAGTTTCCATAAATGTCCAGTTTACAAAATCATTATAAATACCCTTACTTTTTCATCAAAGTTGAGCGTGGGGGAAATATTTTGAGTGTGGGTAAATTTACTACCATTGATCTTTGCTGTAACTGCAATCATAAATAGGTTGGGTTGGTATACAAAGTGAAATTGATATCATTAGCATCCTTTTAAACTATGAGTCTACCCATCAAAATGAACAACTTTACCTATGGAAGCGAACCGATCGGAGCAACAAAAAATCTGCTGTTCCGTACTAAACTGCACCAGCCGCGCCGCCGCTGCCTACTCGACTCAAATGTATGCAACAGCAGATTTTTTTGTTGCTCCGATCGGTTTGCTCCCATAGTTAAATTTGTTCAGTTTGATGGGAAGACTCTTAGTTTAAAAGGATGCTAATGATATGAATTTCACCCTGTAGATGTAGAAATGTTACTGAATATGTAGAATCAAAATGAGTTTTTTTTAAATCATAGACCTATCGTATTTGTTATAACTTTATTACTCGTTTTTGTTTGGCTTAAACAAAATATTTAATATTTATATGTATTTTCCACACATCAACAATATTTTTTTTTTATTCAAAGAAATGCATATTATTCCAACAAATCACCCAAAAAACTGGTCCAAAAATATCTCAACAAACTGTTACGAGACTAACTGAAGCATAACATAACATTAAGGCGACGTCCAAAACACTTTTGACTCATTAAGGCGCCATCATCGCTCCGTTCACTATTATAACGCCATTACCGATCGGGTCCGAATAAGTAGGCTCCATTTGTTACCTATTGAAACGGCCTGTATTTTTTTTAATAAATACACATTATTTCTGCCTTATGTTTAGAAACCTTCACTGTTATGGGTATGCTGGAAGATATCTTTCTAGAGATAAGCTCTGACTTTTCTACATTATTTTCTTTTATTTGTGTCAATGCGAAGAAAGGATACATATTTTTTCTAAAAATATGGTGTAGTGAATTAAAACTAAACTTAGTGACGTTAAAAATAGTTAAATATGTCCAACAGACTCGCTATGGCAGTAGATAGCAGCGATTAATGCTCGGTCAATCATTAACGTGTTATTAAAAAGGATAAGATCCTCTTTTCATAAACGGCTGTACTCCTCGACAAACCCAATTGTACAAGTTGTGTATAGACACATATATCAGTTTGAGATAGGCTATGCTACTTATGTACCATAGCGGGTCTCAAATTGATGTAACCATTATATACATTGATTGTATAGAACGAACATAGAACTATGTTAATATTTTTATAATATTAATCCAGTGTACCTATGATATTATTATAATAATTAACGATTTGCTTTGCAATGATTTATATGGGTCGCCTGTATTGATTTTTCTGTGCCTGAAATAAACAATTTTTATTTTTTATTTATTTTTATTTTATTGTGATAAGCGAATGCAATTTTTTTCCAACACCTGTTAAATATTCGATCAAAAACTATGTACCAAAATTTTTTGATGCAGTTGGTATGGCAATATTATCTAATATTTATATTCACATTCTTTACAACTCTATAGTAAAAGATAAAGAAACTTGATTGATTTTGCCCACGACTTCATCCGTACCGGCTGCGGCTCCCGTCATCATAGCTAGAAAATATGTACCGGTTTTTTTAAATCTAATCATAAGCTTTAAAACACAAAAAGTTTTATCAAAATCTCTACAGTAGTTTTTGCGTGATGCTCGAACAATCAAAGACTTTTACAATTTTATAATAGTGTAGATACTGATAAAAATAACGGTATTGACGACTAAAGAGATGAATGGAGGAAGATGAGGAATAAACTAGTCTACAAAAATTAAAAAAAAAGGAAATTTAGGTTTCACACGATGTGGTTAGTAAGGTACAGTAAAAAGAATAGACAATAAATTGTAATCAAACGAAAAACTACAGTGGGAGAAACCTAACGGTGCAAAGCGGAACTAATTTAAAAGCTCACAAATCGGCTACTCCACGCTAATACTCCAATAATAACATTTTATACAACGCTACGTGGGAAAGGGTCGAGGTATCGTTGCACGCTTTAATTTTTGAACTCTCGCTATTTTTTATTATTTTTGAGTATACGAGTTTTCTTCATCGTCATCTTATCGATTAAACAGGGTCACAGTTTCAGAAAGATTATGGTACTATATAGGGTCCTTCTTAATAATGCTGACACTTTTTTAAGGGGGTGATCAAACCGTCAAACTGAACAACTTTCTCTATGGCACCAACATCGTACACATGAGACACAGTAGACAATCGCGCTTACTCAGTTTGGTATGAAGTGCCTAGGGTGTCACAGTGTCCTTCTTAATATGCTGATGGCTTTCAAGGGGATGATAAGATCATTAAAGTAAACAAATTTCACTACGCAGCCCAAACAATATAGAAATCTCAATAAAATGTTCAGCTGTCTTTAATATTTTGTTCGAGTATATTTCCAGATTTATAATGGGACAGCTGATTTTTGAAGTTTTAACTTCTTTAGGTGCACTTTTTCTGAACAGTGAACGAAAATGAACCATAATGCTCGGGTTGGTGACGCTGAATCGGGCTCCAGTTGTCATAGCGTCACACACTTAAGGCAGTTGCAGAGGGGTCAATTTTTGACGCACGGTATTAATATAAGTGACTTTGTATATAAGGTCTAACAAAATTAGGTGAAACTATTTTAAGGGGATGATCAGAACATCAAACTGAACAGCTTTCTCTATGGGACTAATATAGAAATCGCGAAAAAAAAATCTGCTGTCCCATACATTTAGGTCGAGTAGGTTTGTATGGAACAGTTATTTTTTTTTCGCGATTTCGTTATTGGCCTTATAGAGAAAGTTGTTCAGTTTGATGGTCTGATCATCCCCTTAAAATAGTTTCACCTAATTTTGTTAGACCTTATATATGGAAAAATAGTTTAGAAAATCTATATGCCGCGTCACAAATAACATTTGCAATTTATAAAACAATTACAAAGATATAGCGCATTAAAATTTTTCATACAAAATTTTAAAAGCTTTATATCTTCGTAATTATATTATAAATTGCAAATGTTATTTGTGACGCGGCAACTAGATTTTCTAAACTATTTTTCCATATATAAAATATTACTTTTATGAATTCCGTCTACGCGTATTGTGCGTCAAACTTTTGTATGGACTGAAACTACCTTAAGTGGTTTTTTCACAATTATGGTCCCATCGAGAATTGTTTAATTTGATGGTCTGTTCCACCCCTTAAAAACGTCAGAAGGACCCTGTAACGTATATATTGCACAACAAATTAAAGTGAAATAGGAAAAACACTCCACCTACTTTTAAGAAAGAATCATCGTTCTACAAATAAGGGTTTCCGGAGAAACATTCTTCATGGCTCAGTATTTATCGGAATGAGAGCAGAGGCAATTAAAGATTTGTCACGATCTATCTTTGGTTTACTATTCTAAGATCTGCTGTGATTCATAGCTCAAACATCAATTTAGTATAGAAATTATTGATAATAACGAAAACGAATTCACACGACACTAAAAATTTGAGATGATGTGTTTAACTTTTGGATCGTAATTTAACAAGGAATCGAATTCACTTTTAGATAATACCTGTATCTGATCCTACTCATAATTAATTCGGTGGACGGAATTTTTGAGATATATAACGGTTTTTTGAATGACTGAACTGTTGAAATTTCATCTCGCTGCTGGTTCGGTTTCACAAGGAAACTTAATTACTGAGCCTTATTCAATACCTCTGGTATCAGTAGACTAATTATTTGTTGCGTTGAAATAAGTTATTCCATTGTTATTTAAAAGTTTTCTCCACGCTTTATCATCCAACATTTATACGTGCAGGCAGTTTTGTATCCAGATTGTCGCGCTATAGTTTCTTGGTCTGCCTAGAGTAGTTTCACCTAAAACCATCCATGGGCTATCCGATTGAGTCACGATTGTTGCGCTTACTCTGTATACATCATCATCATCATCTCTGCGGATGGACGTCCACTGCTGGACATAGGCCTCCCTCAAGGATCGCCATAACGACCGGAGCGCTGCCCTCATCCAACAGGTTACCGCCGCCTTCACCAGGTCGTCCACCGTGTGGGGAGCCTCTGTATACATACTGAATACTTTATTATTATTTGGTTATAAGGGCTTGGTCAATGACCAAATAGCTACTGCGACCTAGATAGATCTATTGTAGCTGTCACCCTAGACCTAGAGGTCATTTCCTAGGCCCACGGACTTCATGAACCGTGTTATGCTTTTGGAGGGGAGGTCCCTAATGTCAGTAGGTGTTATTATGTATCCACCTAGATGGCGACTCCTGCTGTGAATGAGCACTTCGCATTCGCAGAGGAGATGTATGGGCGTTTCCTCTGCTTCACAGCAAAATCTGCAAGTGGGTGAGTCTACAAGCCCCATTCTGTGTAGGTGTTTGTTTAACTTGCAGTGTCCTGTTAAGGCTCGTACTAAGAGCCTTAAGTCGTTGCGGTTTGAATTGATGGCATCCGAGGTATGTCTGTTTGAAAAGCCGGTCACAAGTTCTTTCGCATGCCTCAGTCCTGGTGTATCCGACCAGAGCTTACGGCTTTGGTCCACGGCCCATTCCTTTGGCACACGTCTAGAGGTGTTGCGGGAGATGCCGCAACTTATTGCGGGCCTTAGCTCGGGGCCTATGGCGTCCTCTTCCGCCATACATACACATACATACTGAATACATTTCTAGCACAATTTTACTTTGATTTGATAGTCCAAAATCAGAAAGGTCGTATTATATATTCTACATTTTTTTTAACAAGCACAGTTACACTACTATAACAAACACATGTGATTTCCTTTGCAGAATTTGACAGCATGACAAATTTGGTCACAACACAAATCTTAAAAAACATCGGTTTACATCCTCTTGAGACCGCATAGTGATTCAAACAACCGTGTCGAAATATAAAAGATTTTGACAAGTTCTCCTAACTATCAGTTCAATAATGTAGTCTATTGTAAGAATATAACATTTGATAGCCGATTGACATTCTATAACGGTTAAAAGTTATTTTTGTATAATAAAAAGTAGAATGTTGCATTTTATTGATCCTAAAACTTTATTGTAGTCATTTTGAAACAAAGACATAGAAGCTGTTGTTAAAATTTATTTTTAGTCATACTTAGACAAATATAAAAACAACGCTCAAAATTCCATGATTAATAACAAACAACAATGTAAGTACCTACTATGACAAACATGCCACTCGTATGTTTGTATCCTTTTCAGAACTAAACCGCTAAATTGAGCTTAATGAAATTTGGGTTTTAAGACAATATCTTTCCAGACAAACATAGGACTTGGATGTAAGATATTTACTATTTAATTACGAATACAATTTAAAAAATAGAATAGTGCAATACAAGTGACCCGAAAATATACAAAAAATAACAAGTCAATCTTCGCAAAAAAGACAAATCCCATAAACAACAACTTGACAGCATTAAAACGAATCATACATCAACTTCCATTGTCTCTCATACAAGTAATTTATTACACACATTCTGAACCAGTTTCCAAAATTGACTTCTGGTATGCTCCTGGTTTTGTCCGACATTGTTCAGTTAAGTGCCGTAATATTCAAATAATGGACTCAAAAAAGATGTACTTACTTAACCTATGGTAGTAAATGTTTTAATATGAAGTCAAGCGTATTGTTTAGACCGGTTTGGGATCAGAGGGTCGTGTTTTGCTCTCTATTGTGAGCTTCCGTATGAATAATTTCTGTTAATTTTTTTTTACGTCGGTACTGTTTCTGATTTAGATCTGTAGTGTACATTTGGTTTAAAAAATAAAAGTTTGATAATTAGGCCAAAGAATATCCACTAGTGCATGGTTTGATTTTCAATGCAAGTGATTTTTTTTTGTTTTTCACATGCAATTCAGTACAGTTTGTAGAATATTGTTAAGCACCGACGTAAAGTAATTTTGATTAGAGGAATTAATAAAACTGCTTCTGAAGTATTTTTTAAAATATGTTATTTTGTCCTAGAAACATTTTTCTCTGCCTTTTTAGTTTTAACTGTACAACAATGAGAATAATTTGAGAATTAAAGCTAGTAGATCGTCTATGTATGTCATTGACGTAATATTTTTTGAAAACAACCAATTCGTAAGCAACAAACGTCGCAAGGTTCTATGATATATTATACTAAATTTTTTTTATTTATTTATTTTATGTATAGTATAATATAAAGTATTAAATAAAACCTTACTAGAAAAAAAAATTAAATTTGTAAAATATTTAAATCATAAATTATCCTAATTGGTGCAGTATACTTTTCGAGTAAATCGCTAATAATTATACAAAAATAACGGACAAACCGATAGTACTTCCCTTTTCTAGATTGGTTCTAAATCTAAAAGCTTCCTACTCCACTAGTCGTAACCAATAACATTAAACGGTTGTAGTTGTAACAGATAAAACTGTCCGTCCGTCAGAACACTAATAACGCTAACTAGACCGCGTTAACTCAATCCGATAACTATAATAGTCTCACTATTATTGCTATGGTTCAGAACTATTAAGTTACCGAGAGAGATTTTATAACATTTATGAGGATAATACTTGTTATATTTTTTAAATAATAAAGTTTTAGTTATATTTATGGTATACTATACTAACATGTCTAAAAAAAAGAGAAACATTCTGAAAACAATCGAAACCCGGAGGGGAAAAATGATCGAACACTTCATACGAAACGAAAATTTCTTTAAAATCATACTGGAAGGGAAGATAGAGGGGAAGAGAGGCAGAGGAAGACCTGGACAGAGTTATCTAGCCCAAGTGAAGGAAAAGGTTGATGTCGTATCGTATCAAGAACTCAAGAGACTAGCGGAAAGGAGACAGGATTGGCGAATACTCCACTGACAAGCGCATAGCTCTTAAATAAGATGATGATGATACTAACATGTAATAGTGCAGGGAGTTTCCGGATCTAGAATAATTGCTGCGGTCAAAAATCACAAAGTACTTCCTATCCCATCTTAACCGGTATATTCCTTCTAGCACGCTCCATACAAACGAAGTTTGATGATATTTTGCATTAACCAATTAAAAATATTGCAATTTTTTAAACACAATCTAGATACTAATATTTATGCCTGTTGTTTGTCAGATTTTCGTTAAATATACAGTTTCAAAGTTACAATGGCTCAAAGATTTCCATTCAAATCTATTTTTTTATTCAAAATGGACTTGCTTCTCATCTTCATCTTGCTAGCTTGCTCATCAATCTCTAATTAATCCTAGCATTGAAACTCTATATTTTACCGGAAATCTCTAATTGGTCTGAGGGAAATCTGATTTTAACCATAGACCATAGTGTGTAAAAAACTTCATTTATTTTCTCTTTTTTTTACTTTTTTTTTATTTTTTTTTTTACTTTTATTTTCTTTCTATTTTTACTGAACTATGTTTTTTTTATACTTACATAGTGCGAACATATTTGTAAAGCCAGCACAGGTCTGGAATGGTAGGGACCTGGGGTGCTGTCAAACAGGTCTTCCTTTCAGGATGTACCTTACACAGTCACCAGTCTCCCACAAATTAATTAAGTACACCAATTATCGTTGTCGTCAATGTCATTGTAATGTATATTTGTGAAGAGAAAATAAAGTCTTTATTTATTGACTTTAATTGGGTAGTATTGAAAATAGGAAGTAACTTTTTTTCGATGCAGCACGCAAAGACATTCTCTGAAATCAGAAATTCGCTGATAAATCGATTATACTTTGTTTTGTATCTATTGAAGAACATAGGTTAATGAACTTTTGTTGACCCGACTTCGTAAAGATGAATGCGTTTATTACTAAAGCGAGCGCAATGTACCTATAGATTTATGGATTTCACATCTATCTGCCATATGTTTTCACATATACATATTATGTATTAAGTTGTTCAAATTGTGAACTGTTACTTTAAGATGTTTTGTTTTCCTTGCTTTCAAACGAGAGAACAAATCGTGTGGAAAATATCTATGGACAAGTTACGCATGTAATTCTACTAACAAAGTTTTCTGATACTTTTTGGTCGAGGGTCGCATGAAATCTGCAACTTTTTATTTTGTTCCAACTTTAGATTCTAATTTTGATTGTTACAAATAGTCTCGTATGAACCCCAAACGAGAATAGTTTGAAGTTTTTGTTACGCAATTATATGATGTCTCGTTTAATGATAACTGATAAGGTATATAATTGTATGTAAATGCACATAATCGTGTTACTAGACAGAGTCCCTAGTTATATGATCTAAACCTACATACGTTGAAGAACAAAAATGTTATAATGCATTATGTGAAGTCCATCAATCAGCTAAAACGCAGGTGATTCCATTCTCTTTGCAATCAGCATAGGGAACGCGTGGAACTCTTCACCCAAGACGAATCGTAGAAACGGGGTCGCACTAATAAGTGAGATAGGAATACACTACTTACCATTTGCCTCTTCCTGAGAGTGACTGTGCCAGAATTTGTTAGCTTACATCCCCATTCGAGTTAACATACAGGGTCCTTCTATCCTACTATTTCAACGAGACACAAAGTGACAGCAAGAGATTTAATGAAGGATTATCTTTAATGAGCGTTAATGCAACTAAGTGTTTGACAGATAAAACCCGAGTAGTATCAGTTTCATAATTTGATATCGATTCATCGATAGTGGTAACTAACAAAAGATCGACATGAAATTATCAAAATTATGTTGATGAGTAATATACATACATAGTACATTTTTTACATATTCTTAAATAAAACATACTTTTATACATATAGGGTCCATCTTAATATGCTGACACTCTTTTAAGGGGAGTATCAAATCATCAAGCTGAACAACTTTCTCTATGATACCTACATCAAAATCACGGAAACAAACAGCTGTCCCATACATTAGGCTCGAGTAGGTTTGCAGTTTTGTATGGAGCAGTTGATTTTTTTTTCGCGATTTCGATGTTGGTACCATAGAGAAAGTTGTTTAGTTTGACGGTCTTATCACCCTCTTAAAAAGTGTCAGCATATTAAGAAGGACCCTATATTGATAAAGTTGATTTAACATTCGGTAACAACGGTACAAATTCTGAATTTGAAACGTGATTTATTTTTCTGTAGCCGTTAAAATGTTTTACTAAAATCTATGTTGACAGTTCGTTACGATTTGTTATTGATTGCATTCCAGATATGGTCAGTCACCAAATTTTTTTGCATATCACCATTTATTTCGATTTTAATATCGATCCAGATAATAAAACTTGACGAATAAATCAAAATGCCTCATTAAGAACTTTTCAAATGAACTCTCAACTTAAAGGCGTAAAGTCAAAACTCGCTCGATACTGTACAAAATTAGAAATAAATTGGCGCGATTTGTAGTACAAATCCGATTATAGACATTCATAATTTGAATTTAAATAATTCTTGTATTCAAATAGTGAGTCATCATTTTGAACTTTGGGCTAAACAGACTGGCGACTGAAATTAAGTTGGCTAGGCCTCACATCGCCACCCCCGAGAAAACGATGAACATCTTTCACGTTCATCTTTCTTAATTTACTTATGCCAAAAAGAGCGCGCATGCCGTTTTTTTTTGTTTTGTCGCTTCGTTTTGTATGGCTTGCATTAATTCAGGCAACAGTACAAACTTGATTATAACAGGCCTATATTATAAATACAAAACTTAACCTAGAATACATATAAAATATCTTTTAATTATAACACACACTTTCTAGGGATTTTATTCCTCGCTTTCTTAAACGTCTAAAAACAGTAAGCCATACGTCGCGTCGGGGGCTAGGACTTCTTCAGGAAGTCCAGCTTTCCAACTCCCGCATTCTACTTAAAATGATTTTCGTAGTTCATGTTTATCTATACTATTATAAAACTGTAACAGGAAGTTTGTCTGTACATTGAAGATATTAACAAAAAAAAGTTACGATATGGTTTTTAGGTGTCCCTGATTCCATTTCACCAATTTTTTTATTTTTTGTCTGTCTGTTTGTTTGTGTGTTTGTTTGTTTGTTTGTTTGATCGAGCATAACGCAAAAACTGCTGAACCTATTTTGATGAAACTTTTTTTGTTTGATAGCTTATGATCTGACTTAAAATCTGGTATATAATTTGTGCGGACGAAGTCGCGGGTTAACGCTCGTAATTAATAATACTAAGCCTAAGAATTAATGAAGACAAAGTCACGATCCATATAAGTAAGTAAAGTGCATAGAAAATGTGCAACATCTCCTAATTTGGTAACGAGAAAGAAAACGATTTTAAAGCAGACATCAATTAATTGAACTTCCGCGGCATGCTTAGAAGTCAGTTGACAAAAAACGCGCGTCTTTTTTGTCGCAAGTCTACAACTCGACTATTCGTTAGTCGTCAGTGCCCGCTCACTTATAAATTGTAATTCCATGTTAATTTTATAGCTATTTACGACTTTTACGGCTGGATTTTTTTATAAGGTACGTCTAGCCGACTGTGTGTCAGTTCTCGTGTTATATGGGAGAAAGGCTTTAATGTCATGTCAGTTTGATACAATTTGGTACAATAACCTTTTGACCTTAAAAAAATAATACTTAATTATATATTTTGTTTTTAATAATACTGGTTTATTCGGTGAAGGAAAATATCGTGAGGATGTATGCTTTAATTTCGTGGTATTTATTGTATTCATTGTTCACTACCCGTCACACTGGACAGAGTTTCGGTACTACTAGTGAAATTTCAAATATTATTGATTTTTAACATGTTACAGCCATGTTGTGCTATTTCGAATCAAATTAAAGATTGAAAAATTTGTCTCGGGCAGGACTTGAACCCGCACTTTTCCAAACCGGGGAACTGCGTTATCCAATTTCGCCACCGAGCCCACTACTCAGAGAACGAAATTTTCAATCTGTTGCGTCTTAAGGGGACTAGTGAAATGTGGATGTTCTGAGTTTACTGAACATCTCTGACAACCCTCCCGGAAATCACCTCCTTCTAAATATTGACGGTTTTTGAAAAGGATGATAAAAACATCAAACTGATAACTTTCACTATGGGACCAGCATAGAAATCGCGAAAAAAATTTCAGCTGACCGAAAGACTTGGGTCGAGTAGGTTTGCAGTTTTGTATGTAACAAATGAATGTTTTTTCGCGATTTCGATTTTAGCTCCGTATTGAAAAAAAAGAAAAGGAAGGTTTTCTGGAAGAAATCGCTTCTTAGCGATAAGACCGCCTTATTTTGTGCCTCTTGTATTTTATTTCTGTATTTTACTGCTTATGTTTTTGGTGTAAAATAAAGTATATTTGATTGATTGATTGAAAAACATAATTATGAAAAAAAATTAAAACAAGTCGTGATGTACAAAGGCGAGCTTAAAGTTGTTCAGTTTGATGGTCTGAAACAAATCTTAGTTCTTAGAGGGCTAAGATTTGTAACGAATATTAATTAAATACCCTCTGTATCTATAATATCATACAAAACGTTGCTCTATTCCAATTATTAAGCCATTTCATTGCAATAGTTAAAGAGAATAAAAAAGATTTTATGCTACATATTTCCTTACATACCATAGATTTTTCAACTAGTCTTTTATATTATCAACCATTAGCCTCATTATTTATCTATGGATCTTTACTACTATAAAATGTTTTTATTGATAAAGACCAGCGGTTCTCAAAGTACTCATTTCGCGATACCTAACGTTAGAGATATAATTTTACCTAAATGGTGCAGAAATGACAGCTAATAGAGATGAATGGCAAACCTATTGCGCCGACCCCAAATAATGGAAAATTGGCAAGATAATGATGAGTCGATAAGAAAATTATCAAAAAAGCACAATTTTCAAATTATATTTGCTCAAACAAAGTTTTTATAGCTGTTTAGTGATTATTGAGCTTGTTTTTCTCTTTTCAGTTACTTATTTTCTGTTTTGTACTAAAAATAATACTCTTGTCTCTTATATTAAATAAGGTATAAATAATCAAATATTATTAATTTATCAGACTTATTATAACAAATTATCACAAAGTTTATATCACATTGTGATAATTTGGTATGTAAGCTAGTTAATCCTTAACTAGCTTACAACTTAATCCTTAAGTTTAAGGGTAGCAGTAACCAATTCGAGCGATAAACCAACACTCATGACTTTAAACTTCTGTGTATCAAAAGCTATTTTCAGCACACAGCGCAGCGTCGGGCGGGCGCCCCAAGGCGTTGCCCAAACTTTGAGAACCCTTGGCCTGACCAAGAACCAAGGTTTTTAACTAACAAGATGAGATTATTACTTCATTTGATAGGGTTTTTAGATTTTGAAGTCAGATAAGTAAGAAGTCTGAAATGGGATCACATTCCTAGTTTATTATGAAGTAAATTGTTGTACTTTGTAGTTAAATGTTCGAATTTATTTTGTTTAAGCTTGAAAGTCAGTGATGGTTTAATTAGTTTCTTTTTAATAGTATTTAATAAAAAAGACATAAATGTTATTCGTTAGTTTAACTTAATTTATTTATATATTCATCACGATCTTTAGCTAGTACATTCACGGTTAAGAGGAGTATTTCCGTTGCATGCTATATACAAAGTTTGACCCTCTTTTAAATAATATAAAATTTTTAACACAATCTATAAATTAATACACAAGGTCCAACTTAATATGCTGACACTTTTTTAAGGGGATGATCAGACCATCAAACTGAACATCTTTCTCTATGGGACCACAATCGAAATCGCAAAAAAACAGCTCTTCCATACAAAACTGCAAACTTACTCGAGCGAAATGTATGGGACAGCTGATCCCATAGAGAAAGTTGTTCAGTTTGATGGTCTGAACATCCCCTTAAAAAAGTGTCAGCATATTAAAAAGGACCTTATGTAGCACCAAATTTGATTTGAGAAGTTCTTTATAACGTAATATCCTTAACTACCTGTTACCCGCAACTCCCAACACATACTATTTATTCATACACTAAAGTTTACACCCCATTTCTCCTCTTTAAGGGTTGATTTTCAAAAATCCATTCTTAGTGCACCCCTTCATCAGCAGGGATGGTGAACCTTTTTATACCTACGTGCCAATGATAGTCCAAAAAAAATTATTTTGCCGCATGACGTGCAAAAAATATACTCATTTATTTATTTCAGAAAAAAAAAAACTAATTAATTTTGTTAGTAGGTTGATGTAACAATGTTTACTTAAAATTATGTTAGTGTATGTTAATAAGGTATCTAAGGCAATAATACTTTGATAGGTATCTATATTTTATCGTTTATTTGACTGTCCCAATCACTGTTTTTGTATGGAACAGTCAAATCTGGCAGCAATTCATTGCAAAGAACCAATAGAATTTATACGATTGCCAACCCGCCTGCCAAGCGTGGCGATTATGGCAAATCCCCCTATTTTGGGGGAAGCTCCTATCAGCCGACAGACGTCCAGCAGTGGACGTCTGTCGGCTGATATGATGATGATGAATAGAATTTATATGAAAATTACATTAAAATTCGCTGTTGTGCGTTGTCTCTCTGTCAGTCAGTTACGTAACTATTTTGTTAACAACTATAGATTTTTTTTAAAGTAGACTATTAAAAAACTGTAAAAACTAAATCAAAAATCATACTTATTAAAAAAAACAAGTTAATTATTTCGACTCATATAAGGATATATTTTGAGTGGATTTGACATTTTATTTCATGTCAAAGATCAGTCGTAAAATAGTAATGGTCTCTAATACATGTCTGGTGGTCTTAGATACAGCATTCCACTTATAGTTCCCATATAAATAATGCTTGTTCATCTATTAATTTTTGTATATTTAGATCGTAATTCGTAATAACTGTCAATCAGTCTTAAATTAAGTGGGTAACAATAATTATTAATATCTTGGACATTGACACGCAGTCTTCCTAGTCTATTACTTATTTAATTCTAGAATATATTAACGAGCTTTTGCCCGCGACTTCAACCACGTGAATTTTTTGACCCTTTACGACCGATTTTCGAAAAAAACCTTTTAAACCGCTACATTAGTGTTACTAATTTCATGTTTCTATCTTCAGCAGTTTAGGTTGTACTGCAGTTTTGTATACTTAAAATATTTAGCTTATTTTTTTCTCGAGAATTTGAATTTGGCTCGGTTGGCGAAACCACCCCTTTAAATATTACTAGGGTGTTCTGTGTAACAATAAATTAAAATCTTCCCCTAACTCTTCGGTAAGTAGGTACCTTTAATTTGTAGATGTAGTAGATGATAGTCTCTGCCCGCCTCTATGGAATAATGTCGTGAACATACATATGCTTCAAAATGTTTAATAATTTAATTGACAAGGTCCATTCCAAGTTGCTCTATATTCAACACGTCAAAACTTTCGTTCTGACATGTGCTATGTTATAGTGAAGTGAAGAAACGATAGAAATACTAGCGTCTGCGCATGTCATGTCTGACTCTATGGCGCCCAATTAAATCGAACTGCCTTTCGTTTAGAAAAAAGTGTTTCCAGTGTAAAGCAGCGGTCGGGAGGATTCCGTAGTAATATTATTATCTCATTTTTTTATGATAGTAATTTGGCGTAAAATAAAATAATGGCGTATAATTCTTTTAATATATATCAGTTCAGTTTGTCGCACGACAACTTCTTGCGACAAACTCTTTATTAAATCTACAGGTTTGTGTTTACTGGAATTTTTTTTCTGGCTTTATTTTTGCCAGCCTTTCATTTCCTCTAGATAAGTACGCCAATTCTTGAAACCCTACTCTTACCTTTTATTTACCTACCAAAAAGGGTGTATTCAGATAATGAAACTTTATTTTTTTGCTGTTGGTGTTGCTGTTGACCTCAATCCAGATTCCTGCATTACCTTACACTTTTTCTGGTAAATAAAAGGTAAGAGTGTATTATCAACATTTCTACAATTACCTTCACATTTAAAATGTGGCGGGAATCTATCGCTGTCCAAATCATTCTCAGGAAAGAGAGAAAGCAATTAAAACCAAAGCTCTAAAATGATTATTTTACTTTTCTTCCTTTTTTTTCCATTCCATACGATCAGAAAATGATTTTTAAAATTACCAACGGAACCCTAAAAATGATCACGATCACCACCGGGTCGCAGATCAGTTGTCACGTGGGATGCTGTTTGTTGGCACCGTGTTAAAGAGAAGTTCTACAGAATTTAATTAAAGTATTACTTGAAAAAAATATACACATCCTTTTTTTATATTAGTTAAAAATTTCACTTTCAGAATCACTTCTTTTCTTTCTCAATCTGTTTTTCATAACATAAGAATAGGTTACCTATTTGAAGCCGTTTTAGGCCAAAAGTTTGTCAAACTCGACGTAATATTTCAAGTTTGATTTGGATATTTTAAAAGTATTTACATCACGTTTCCTAGAAAATCTCACTCTAAAGCTATAATATCGCCATATTTTTACTTACATTTCGTAAGTACTATTTTGGACCGTTTTGGTAGGCAATAAAGCCGATTGATTTTAATTACTTTTTCTCTTTGCCATTGTATTTGTGCTGTATGAAGTATGGAAACTCACAAGGCAAAACATACACTAAATAAAAGTAACACAAAGAACCATGGAGTGTACCAAACTCAAATCAAATCAAAAAAAATTTATTCAAAATAATATCACATAGATAGCTTTTTCACGTCATTTTTTGACTCTACCACCGCGTCGGAATGTGTTCCGTTGAGAGAAGATGCGACCAGAAACTCTGCAATACACATCTTTTAAACTGAGAGAAGATGCGGCCAGCTGCTACCATGCTGTGCATATCGCTTTTGGACCGCGTACCCAATATAGAAATCCGTCGAAGAACTACGGTCATTGACGTTGGAGAGAGGATCAAAAAGTAAAAGTGAAGATGGGCGAGACACTTGGCTAGAAGAGAAGACAGACGGTGGACCAAGGCTATATTGAAATGGTGGCCAAGAGAAGGAAGGAGTTCAGTGGGCAGACCACCGATGCGTTGGTCAGACAAAATTGTAAGGGTTGCGGGTCAGAGATGGATCTGATTGGCACAGAACCGTGAGGAGTGGCGCAATAAAAAGGAGGCCTATGCCCAGCAGCGGGTCGATGTAGGCTGATTTGATTGAAGTCTTTTCAAAAATAAACTAGCCCTTTGCATTTAAGGTGGTTTCAGTCCATACAAAAGTTTGACGCACAATACGCGTAGACGGAATTAATAAAAGTAATATTTTATATATGGAAAAATAGTTTACAAAATCTAGTTGCCGCGTAACAAATAACATTTGCAATTTATAATATAATTACGAAGATATAAAGCTTTTAAAATTTTGTATGAAAAATTTCAAAGCTTTGTATCTTCGTTATTATATTATAAATTGCAAATGTTATTTGTTACGCGGCAACTAGATTTTCTAAACTATTTTTCCATATATACAAAGTTACTTATATTAATACCGTCTACGCGTATTGTGCGGCAAAGTTTTGTATAAAATTGACCCCTCTGCAACCGCCTTAACTACTGACCTCCTTCATAAATATGCGCAAATGTAGCAGAGTTAACTTTATTATTACTGACCACAAGTTTATTATCAAAACGAAGACATCACCTTAAGCATTAGAAAGTGGTCACACGCATTGACCTCTGGTGGATCTTCATTAGGTGAGGTACTGTCGCCAAACAGGTAGCTGCGCAATTAGAGATGTACTGGACAAGTTTTGTAAAACTTTAAACATGAGTTTATTTGTGAAGCACCTTAGTAATGCATCAATATTTGTATGACAACTTGAAAACTTGCTAGTCATTTTAATGCATTTACAGGTTGTTAGGGTAGACAGTTGCATTACTTTAATGGGTGATTGTACTCATGATACTGAATAATTTTCCCAAAGGATCAAAGGGAAATTCGCAAAAAAAAAATCTACTAACTAAAAAATGTTAAATGAATCTTGCCTGCTGACTTTAAATAATAATTATTGAAGTTGTAGCAACGTTTCTGGCCATGTCGAGTGAGATTATGGGAGTGGGTTTATAATATGCCTATATAAATTGAAAAAAAAAGTTGTCAAATCATTAAAGTACGAAGAAAAAAAATTAAGTCTTACAAAAACAATAAAATGTAAAAAGTGTTAACTTTATCCGACGTTAACACCGTTGTAATTTAACCCGAAAATATGTCTTGTACAAAAATAACGCAACAATGTACCGACAGGCCATCTCTTCCATTTAAGGAATTTGACACAGTTAAATAAACTGTGTGACCTCAGTACACTTGAATTCCCACATGATTGCAATTTTGAAAAAAAAAACAGGAGTATTAAAATTACCTAGTTAATTTATACGGAATGAACACTGGAGGTTTTATAAGACTACTTATAAGGTTCTTCTTAATAATTATGCGGACGGTTTTTTAAGGGAAGATCTGGACCATCAAATTGAACAACTTTTTTTATGGTACCAACGTAGAAATCGCGAAAAAATCTCCTGTTCCACACAAAACTGCAATCCTACTCGACCAAAATCTATGGGACAGCAGGACTTTTTTTTTCTCGATTTCGATGTCGGTCCAATAGATAAGGTTATTCAGTTAGATTTGGTATTAAGTCGGACCATGTATATAAATAAGTGAGGACGAAAAAAAGGAAAAAGTACCACCAAAAGTTCCATTTCAGACAACTCGGTCTGCCAAACCAGAGGTCCTGGGTTCGAATACCTACCAGTTCGGTCATGGATGTTGCAAATTTTTACTGTTATTGTATGATTTTCATAACAAGAAACCTAGTAGCTTATGTTTGGGATCATTACTGCGGGCGCTGTTTTTTTATTTATTTATGTTTTTTGCAAAAATGAGTGATTGAGACTATATATTCAGAAGTAGGCTTCACGACCAATAAGACAACATTAAAAAAAACTAAAATCTTACAATATAACATTATGAAACTTATTTGAAATTTAATACAATTTAAAAAAAAAGTACATTGGACACCCTGTGCGTTTATCTGACATCGGTACAGACGAAACGAAATATGTTGAAATTACAAAGTACAATTTATGTTGTGCATTTCGTACAAATAAGTTTACAGTAAAAATACATTTTAAAATAAAACTCTTAAACTTATAGAACTTATTGTACTTAAATTGATTGTAAGTTAAGTTTAGGAAATGTCACATCGCGGGAGGTCTCAATGACCTGAACGGAAACACGGCCCAGATTCGAATCCCGGGTGAGGTAAAAGGTGTTGGCAGTAATTTTCACAAAATAATGGACAGGTTTTTTGTATTGACATTGATTTTCGCACTGTCATTATTACTCACTTTAAGGTGTGATACTTAGTGAGCGGAGCGATGCTTTGCGTTACTATGTTCCAGCAAATGCCAATACAAAATGTTGGTCAAATGGCCGCAGTGCATGTTATCTTTGTGTTAATATAGATTGTGTATACAACGTTATCTAGAACTTAACAGAATAATTTTTACTTTTTTTTAAGGACTTTAAGGTGGTTGCAGAGGGGTCAATTTTATACAAAACTTTGACGCACAATACGCGTAGACGGTATTAATATAAGTAACTTTGTATGTATGGAAAAATAGTTTAAAAAATAATTGCGATGAAATTTTTATACAATATTTTAAATGCTTTATATCTTCGTAATTATATTATAAATTTCAAATGTCATTTATGAGCGGCAACCATATTTTCTAAACTATTTTTCCATATATAAAATATTACTTTTATTAATTCCGTCTACGCGTATTGTGCATCAAAATTTGTATGGACTAAAACCACCTTAAGAAAACTAACATTTCATAAAAATCAATACCACTTGATGCTTCTAAACCATAAATAAATTAAAAGTGAACCTTACTACAACTGCATTCTTGAAATGGTAGTTGGTAGTTGTAGCGAACACTCTGAACACTTCAAAAGAGATCACAGTTATGAGTTTATTAAATGTATGTTCATGCAATTTCACCAACGGACCACACGTGTTGGAAGTCGCCTCATGATTGTCTTGACAATTTGGAACATAAAAATATCATAAAACAGTTTTTTTTCTTGAATGACACATATACAAGGTGTGACAAAACTACAAATAAACATTTAAGGAGGTGGTTTAGACCATCAATCTGAACAACATTCATTATGGGACATTGGTTCGAAAAAAATACTGATGTTCCATACTAAACTACAAATCTACTCGAGCTAAATGTATGGGACAGACATTTTTTTTCGCGATTTCGATGCCAACATCGAATATGGGGCCAACCCCAAAATTGCTCAGTTTGATGGTATAAAAGTTTTAAAAATTGATTTATACTTTTGTAACACCCTGTATACAAGCTCTCACGCATCTCACGCCTATCTCCCACTGACAGACTTCGCTTGCTTCCTCCAAATTCATGAGTCTTTTCATGCATGCTCGTTGGTTTCGGATATATCTGATCTGAACCTTTTTAAGTACGACACCAATTTGATAAGTGTATGTACGTCTAGGCCGTCCCCTTCTAACATTTCCACTTTGATACGTTTTTCCTTATAATTTATAAATAACACTCGTCAGTATGCTCTCATCCATTCTTTTTATATAGCCAAACCATTGAATGACTAATACGTGGAAAAACCAGCTATTTGGTCGAGATCGATAAATAGCCCAGTCATTTTACGGAGTTTTGTTAGGCGGGGTAGGGAGTAATTATTAATTGGACTTTTAAACTGTAACCGGCACCATTTATTGACAAAAAGGCTATCTTAAAACATATTAAAAAAAAATCGCTACGCAACATAGAACTCCAAATTTTGTGTCCCAGAAGGCTTTTAAATTAATAATAATAATACCAATGCACTCATTGGATTTAACAGAATAAATGATTTTTGAGTTATAAAATAGGCATCGAAATTTAAAAAATGAGATATTTATTAGAAAAAACGAATGTATTTTTCAAAACCTTCTAAGTAGACAAAAATATTCACACCATGCTTGCAGTATGTATAATGGTAAAGCCTTAAATATGTGAAAAAAAATTTACCATCAGGTTTTTTAGAACGAGACTGTAGCTAAATTTTAAAAATTGGAACTGTTGCTGACGTGATTTTATTTTTAATTTTGCTAAATTTCTAGGCTAAAATTGGCTCTTCAATAGAATACCGAAAAAAAAATCAATTATTAATTAATCCCGGCTCAAACCGTAAAATGACTGGGCTAAAACAAAACTTTGAGACTGCAAAATAAACATTTCTATGACCATAAAACACGCTCAAAATAATTTATCGTAACAACAGTTAACTAATTGCACCTCTTTTGATAAATTATACTTAAAAAATATATTAAACTCGACATCAACTTGAAAATATTGCGTCAAAATCAAACCAATAGTAACAAATTGCTTAAGTACAAAATGGACAAAAAATATACAGAAATCCCACAGCAACCTTCGTTCGATCTTGTCATATCGTGACGAAACTAAATTCGTTTAATTTAATAAGTAAATTAGGCGTAAAGTGTTATCGCTTGTAAAAGACAACGGTTCCGTATGACATCCTAATCTCGTTTTAGTCACATGGAATCGAAAAGCTGCAATAAAAGTGAACTCTAGCTCTTATTAATACGGCTGAGTATCAGTTTACATAAAATTCCAAGCACATAGATAATAATCATATAATCACTGGCAAGATTAAAAGTACCTAATTAACAATCAATTAACTTAAAACTTACAAGAAATAACTTAATAAAGGGGGATATCTCTTGACCTGCTTGCCAAGGACGTAGCCTATAGAAGGCTACAGTTATTATGACTTGTAGTAGATCGAAAATTATAAACTATACTTACCATTGTACTAGGTCGTGTAGTAACTTAAAGGAAAACTCGTGAATGAACTATGTCGTATTTACCTGTAAATAAAAATTATACCAAATTATAACATCTACCTTCTATATCTATACTATATATACAACTGTAAATTTCAAAAAAGAAGTTTGTTTGTTTGATCGAGCATCACGCGAAAACTACTGTACCGATTGAGATGAAACTTTTTTTTGTTTGATATCTGACTTAAAATCTGGTATATAATTTGTGCGGACGGAAGTCACAGGTTAATTCTTTAATTTATAAATTCAAATGTGTTACATACTTTAGGGGGTACTTCAGACCATCAAACTGAACAAATTTTGTTATGGATCCAACGTACGAAGTCACAAAAAAAAAATCCGCTAATTCATACATTTGGGTCCAGTAATCATTAACACTTTTTTTGTATTGTCTGAAGCAACCCTTAAAGTATGTGACGCGTTTTTAACTTTACACCCTGTAGGTATACATTGTCACCTTACATTTGAAGAGAATATCCAACAAGAAAAATGAATTATATTAATTATTTACACGATTTATATACAGTTTTATTTTTTAATTCATATTATGCAAGTATTTGCATATTATGTCATCTAATGCATATTTAACATCAACATCTAAGATTACTCTTAATTATCATAATTTTCTTAACCGGAATTTCGGAGTTACTGTTTTAGTATTATCTAGAAATTATTAATAAATAGTTACTAGCTTATAAATCAGCGGGTTATAAACAAAAACATATGTTTTAGTCTCCATTCTATCATAATTTAAAATGAGATAATTTTTTGTCACGTCACCTTATTTCGCATACTTTTGCATTTCTAACATTAGTCGATATTTTTATTTTAAAACTATTAACTAAGAAGGAAGCGGAACCCTAAAAAAACAACTAAAGTGTTCGAATCGTTCAAATTAACTCGTCTGTCACTAGAATGTTGAGAATTTTGACATGTCATGTCAACATTGTGCGCAAGCGCACGCCCGGAGATGACAGCTAAAAAAAAAATGACCATCCGTACCTCGTTTGGGATTTAAACGAGTGAGGTCAAAGAATAAAACGATATTATGATTTAATTTGGATCACGAATAAATTTAGTTTTTTTTAAGTCATGATTTTGATGACGTGAGAATTAAAAAAAAAATTTTTATCGGAGACACAAGTCAAAATTGGTGGGGACGGGAGTGTCTCTTCTGTGCGTAGTGTTAGCAGAAATGTGGGTTTTAGTGGACTCCTCTGCGTGTTGTATGGATAGCCCTTTGTGCACTCTAAAGTTGACTCTCCACTCCCCGCGCGCCTCACACTCCGCATCATTCTACTAGATTTGCATAAATACAAGACTTTACCCGCGACCTTGTCCATACAAATTATATATCAGATTTTAAGCTTTCAAACAAAAAAAGTTTCATCGAAATCGGTTCAGTTGTTTTCGCGTGATGCTCGAACAAACAAACAGACAGATAGACAATAAATACAAAAATGATTTGGAACCTTAAAACCATATGGTAAATTTTTTTTTAAATTGATTGAAGATGATGTACTCGAATTTTTTTAAACCTAATTTTTAACCTTTTCATTGATCAACAAAAACAGTCCAATTAAAAACAAAACCAAAACTTCCCTCGTCTTCAAACAAAACTAAAGCATAATTTTCTTCGTATTCCTTTAATTACTAGTCCGTATAAAAACACGCTCGTGCCATACTGTGAGATGCTGTGAGCATGATCCGGGTCGAACATACCACATTACAGTTATCAAGCAGTAGCGATCATATAAGCTAAGACATGATTATGGAACCCGTATGGGCACTGCAAGTAAAAGAGAAGATGCCTTAAATTATCAACATAATTATTTTTATTAATAAGAATCACCTTTATACAAGTAAAGAACCATCCCTGAGTTCGTCTGACGCACTCAAGGTTTTCAGCCTCGACACGTCCATTGCTGACTGACTTTTTGCACGTAATCATGTTGGTACCTAATAATCTCGATCGTCTTTAATCATGAGATGGGTTTGATATCAGTTTTCATCAGCCTATATAAGGTCCAACAAAACTAGCTGAAACTATTTTAAGGGGATGATCAGACCATCAAACTGAACAACTTTCTCTATGGGACTAATATTGAAATTGCGAAAAAAAAATCTGCTGTCCCATACATTTAGGTCGAGTAGGTTTGTATGGAACAGCTGATTTTTTTTCGCGATTTCGATATTGGTCTCATAGAGAAAGTTGTTCAGTTTGATGGTCTGATCATCCCCTTAAAATAGTTTCACCTAGTATTGTTAGATCTTATATACAAACGTCTCACTGCAGGGCACAGGCCTACCATCAGGGTTGTGCCCAATACAGATTAGTAGACTTCACATACGCATCAGAATTTCATCTACAACGTATACAGATTTCCTCACGATGTTTTCCTTCACCATTTGAGAGCAGTCAGGATTACACACGTACATAAGTTATAAAAACTCCTTGGTACTGGTTCGGTAGACCAACCAGGGCGCTTCGCCGTCACTGTTGTGGTCCCCCCATAGTCCGCAGTAATAAGCAGTCGATGCTCCCTGAGTAATGCTGTATTTGTCAATTCGAAAAAACATACTCAATAGTGACTCCAGTCTTAAATGTGAATAACATTTATTATGATAATCAACAATTGAATTTTAAATAATATATTCAGCCTAAAAACAAACATGCGCAGAAATGTAATTAGATGATCAAACTTTAAAATTTAGACAACTTTTTATAGATACAGGTTTCGGTCACGCTTGACGATTCTTATGTTAATTTCTAAATTACTGATTTAACACTAGTTTTATATAGGATGTCCTGGAAATAATATAAAATTGTATACCTACTATATTTATTAGATTACCGCATAGTTATAACAGGAGTTAGATACGCATTAAGTTAATACACATATTTAAGTTCAAAGGTGCGCTAAATATAAATTAACTCATTGGCGCTGCAATGTTTTTACTGTTTGATTAATGTATTGGGATCCGGGTCGAGCATACGTCACGTTTAATCGACCTCTAACTATTTACGATGCGTCATTTCTAACGTAATCGTGTGAGGATTATAAATTTGGCTTAGAATATTTTACTGCTTATGGTTGCATTATATTCTGTGAATTCGAAATCGAGCATAGCGTTCATTTAAGAGCAATTTACTAAAAAACCTTTTATTAAAAAACGACCAAAGAATTTTTTTGTAATCTGTACTATTACGAAACTGTAAATTTAAAAAAAAAAAGTTTGTTTTATCAAGCATCACGCAAAAACTACAGAACCGATTTTGATGAAACTTTTTTTGTTTGATAGGTTATGATCTGACTTAAAATCTGGTATATGATTTCTGCGGAAAAAGTCGCGGGTTAACGCTAGTTAAATAATAAATAGATGACATATGATTTAAACATTGTTGTTGGAGAAGCACTTTTTTTTTTTTTATTACGTATGGGTTTGCTCTTGACCTCAATCTAGTCCTCAGGACGAAGATGCACTTTTTACATTGCTTTACATATTCAGGTTTATAGGTAGTATTTTACGAAATCAAAATAAGATTTTTATTTGTGTTCGCACAGATTTTACCCATACACATTTAGTTTTCCTCTCACTCACCGGTTTCCTGGAAGAAAACTCTTTTAGCGCTAAGATCGCCTTTGAACATCACGAATTTTTGTAATTTTCTTATGTTAAGGTTTTTGTGTAAAATAAAGAATCGACGAATCTAATTATTGGAATTTAGTGCTTAGTGTTGGTATTTAGTGCTTCGAAGTAAATAATTGCATTTAACTTCAACTCAATATTGCGAATATTTAGTTGATCGTTTCGTGCAATGTAGGTGTTGGTTGATTAAATACAATGCCACATATAATCGGCACAGTTGTAAATGCATATCAATCTATATTCGGCAACGGACAAAATCTTGCAATAAATTCCATTAGTTACCTTAGTTAGAATATTAGGTGTAATTTAAAATGATTTCGATCTAATCTTTGATGTCAATTTAAGCTTAATGAATTTTATATTTACCAAAATATTCAGAACTTTTATAGTAATTTTATAAAAAAAACAGGTGCTCTTTTCGAAAACAGGTTTCCGTGTCGGTAACGGGCTATTGCCTGATTCCTATCTTTTAATAAAATTCATAAATTCTTTGAACTGTTGGACAGGTCAGTCTTTAAAGCTTCATTTTTAATTCATTATTAAGTATCTTAATTACATCTTCTTTAGAGTTTCGTTCGGATATTGAGAAACAAAAATCACAAAAAATATGGTATAATTATGATCTTTTTGTGGTGTCATCTCCTATCGGAGGTTGGCTATCATTAGTGCTATTCGGACCCTGGGCTGCACCCTAAATAGTGAGATGGTGTTAAACTACCAGGCATTCGTCTACCGGCATAATTATTATAGTTCTGCTTTTAATGGCGGAATATCAATTCATTGCCATCCTTTATACGTCCCACTGTAGGGCTTCTGTCACGATTATAAGAGCGAGAAATGGAGAAGGGAGATTTGAAAAAAACAATTACGCTATGTCACATAACAAAAATAAATAACAAAATTGTTACTATAATTACTACTGATATTCCATACTGCTAATGCTTGTATTAATTGTCATATTAGAGTAATTAAATCTATACTATTATAAAACTGTAACAGGAAGTTTGTCTGTACATTGAAGATATTAACAAAAAAAAAGTTACGATATGGTTTTTAGGTGTCCCTGATTCCATTTCACCAATTTTTGGATTTTTTGTCTGTCTATTTGTTTGTGCTGGTTTGTTTGTTTGTTTGAACGAGTATCACGCAAAAACTACAGAACCGATTTTGATAAAACTTTTTTTGTTTGATAGCTTATGATCTGACTTAAAATCTGGTATATAATTTGTGCGGACGAAGTCGCGGGTTAACGCTCGTGTAATATAAAATAAATAAGTATCCCATCCAGCCTAAGGAGCACCAATAGCAACACATCGACAAGCACGTAGCCGGTATTTCTCTGAAAGCTATTTTTAACATCTTCCTTTCATCGATTTTTAACGATCGCATATTTCAAAACAAAACATTTCAAAAACGCTTTAAAAATACATAAAAAGCTGTATCTTATCGCCCTTTTACTTTAAAAGGCATTTAGTTAATAAATATGCGAATTAATCTAAACCATAGTACAGAACGGCAGTAAAATTATAGTAATCCTGGTTAATCGACAATTTAACGACAAAAACGTGATTTTTTAACAAACCGGTAGTTTGTTTATTTTCCATATTTGTATGGAAGTAAGAGCTTTGATCAAATATTTGATCGAATCGTGACCCGAAGTCGTAAAATATTATCTATGGGAGTGCCATTAAAAATATATAATAGCTGGTTTTTAAAAGTGATTTCGTTATATTTTATTGTAAAAACTAATACTTGGGCGTCAGAACTAGATTTCTGTTAATTCCGTTGTTTTTATGTGCATAATCACATAAGTATGTTAAAAATTTATAATGACTGTTTTTTGTATCGTTTGATTCGTTTTGTTGAATTAATTAAAAATACATATTTACAATTTTAGTTTTTTCTTTTAATATTGATAGAAATCTCGCACAAATTAAAGTTTTACCTACGAACCTAGTCTTCACACTAGTCAAAGTTTCATTTAAAAATCGAAATGGGCAAGTTTTAAAAAGACGAATCATTCAAATAAGAATCTCAACAACTTACACCCACAGAGGTGAAAATGTTTTAATATTATCTCCGTTTTACATATTCGATTTTGTTGCATTAAAGTACAGAAATCTAGCCTGGGCTTGTATTATGATGACTTGATAACAATATAGAATACATTATACAAACATCCATGACTCGGATAGAAATAATCATATTCATCATTAAAATATTTGCCCATAGCAGGACTCTAATCTGCGACCCTCGGCACGGCAGGCAGATTCCCTACCAACTGAGCTATCGCGCCGTCAAATAGCCAATAGCAGGGACGCAATGGTTTCTACCTAATCCTAAGCTCCTAACCACCCCGTAAAGAAATATAAGTCATAGTTTTATGTTTGTTTTTTGTTGTTTTTTTGTTTTACGAGTTCCGTTTTTGTAATTGTTTACTAACCTCAGTTTCATAAGTCTTATTGTATGTTTTAAAAACCTCATACACTCTCACCATGAGCATAAAATACGACCAGGGAAATTAGTTCGCTCGTCAATCTTCGTTTGCGCAGACCAGACCCGAATCGTCGTCAGAATTTAGTAGTGAATGAAAAATCAATCATAAGTAGTAGTCAATGAGTGCAAAATCTTTCTCTAGAAGACTGACGGAATCTTTTCCGGTGACAAGCGCGCGAAGGTGACAAACTATAAGGTCTAACCAAATTAGCTGAAACTGTTTTAAGAGGATGATCAGACCATCAAACCGAACAACTTTCTCAATGGGACCAACATTGAAATCGCCCAAAAAAATCAGCTGTTCCATACAAACCTACTCGACCCAAATGTATGGGACAGCTGATTTCTTTTTCGCGATTACCTTATTGGTTCCTTAGAGAAAGTTGTTCAGTTAGATGGTCTGATCATCCCCTTAAATAGTTTCAGCTCGTTTTGTTAGACCTTATATATGCAACGTAAGAGGTATTTCAGGCACGCGAATGTGTCGCATCCTGATTGATCGATATTATTGATCCTATTCACCGTCGCGGCACTACAACTCTGTTTTTTCGTGTGTGGTGAATAAAGATATTTTCTTTCTTTCTATATTATAATATTTCGCACAACTGCGTAAAATCTGTAAAAACATAGAATAGAAGCTGATGATGATTTAAATAACGTCTAATATTATTTTTCTTATTCATGCATGTTTGCTACAAATTAATTAACCGTGGAATGGTTTACTAGGTAATAAAGTAAACAATTCATCCTCGATTATATTTCAAAGTATTACTCGTTTTATTCAATCTTACCTCATCGTTGAATAAGTTGTACTTATGCATAGTCATGATCATGATACCTACATGATTACTTAAGTTATACATACATAAATAAACTTATGAATGACAAGATGTATGGAATCAAATTAAAGATTGAAAAATTATGTCTTGGGCGGGACTTGAACCTCTTTCAAACCGGGGAACTGTGTTATCTAATTTCGCCACCGAGCCGACTACCCAGAGAACAAAATGGGTAGAGGGCTCGGTGGCAAAATTGGGTAACGCAATTCGGTTTGGAAAAGTGCGGGTTCTAGTTCCGCCCGAGACTTAATTTTTCAATCTTTGATTTGATTTGAAATAGCACAAAATGGCTGTAACATGTTTACAATCAATAATATTTGAAGATGTATGGATTCTAGACACTAGACTTCTGGAGGAAGCAAAAGAGATACCTATGTCAGGACAGAACCACCCACAGTGCAGATTCACGGTTTCTGCCTACCTCTCTGGGAAAAACTATGAAGGTATAAAAAACATCCTAGTGATATTTAAAGGGGTGGTTTGACCATTACATTGAACAACTATCACTATGGAGATAATATTTTTGAGGAATAATTTATTTTATGTGTGATCAAAATCACAAGAAGTTTTTTTGTGTTATCAATAATTTCATGATCATTGGTATTGATTAAAAGACTATCGTATATTAGAAAAGTGGCACATAAACCAAAAAGTTAATTATATTAATTAAAGCGATATAAGTTAATGAGTTTAATATTAATTGCATTATAAACGACATATCTGCAGATTTTGTAATTAAATGAAAAAAAATAAAACCAACTAACTCTAATTAACTTTTTTAATTATCTGTCATCGAGCTTGTTATTTATTAGTTTAGTCAACATAGATATTAAATATTGGTCTAATATAATTATACATTTTGATCAAAGAAGACCTACCGAGTGGTTTCTTTAGATCAGAATTCCAGATTAAATAATTTTAGGACGTCATAATTTCTTAAAAAAACTAACGGGTTTGCTGGCATAAAATTTAAATTATAAATAAAGTTTATAGACATTTTTTTAAATACTTGGCGACCTTAATGCCTGTTGGGGTCGTCAAATATTTTACTTTAACTCAGTCAAACCATTTTGGAGGTCTATGTTTGTATATATTATGTAATTATTTTCTTAAAATTATACACAGGTACTCGTAATTATGTTGCTAGGGTAACCACTAATTTATTTCACCTTTTATCAAATGCGAAAATATTAGTGGGACATGAAGATCGAATTTGAAACAAATAAAAAGCACGACCGAAAGCGATTTTGACTTTTGATTGAATTGAAATCACTTTCCCGAATATGACAGATTGTATTGGTCTTGGTAATCGCCCAAGGAACTTCGTTAATATTTTAATTTTTCCATGAGATTAGAATTCACTGAAAAAAACACGAACAATCAAAAGTGTCAAATAAAAATAATAATAAAATCGCATCTTTGAGATACCCATTGAAGTCTTTTGTATGAAACGTTAATAGGCAGCAAAGTTGGCAGTGTAAGCAAAATTTTGTATTACAAAAAATAATAATTTTATGACAAATCATGTAACTATAATGTATCTCCAACAGCAGTTGGCTGGTTTCAAAGTTACCTGTACGGGCGCCGGCAGCGTATAAGGGTTGAACACACATTTTCATCTTGGTGTGATATTCATGCTGGTGTGCAGCAGGGTGGCGTGCTGTCTCCTCTTCTCTTTTCTCTATTCATTAACTCTATTACTCAAAAACTATCTTCCTCTTACCATCTATATGCAGACGATCTCCAGATTTATTCGAAATCAAGCTTGGATAATATTTCTCAGGCAGTGCAAAAAACAAACGATGACTTGACTCGTATCCTTGAGTGGAGCAAATTTTTTGGCCTCAGGGTAAATCCGTCTAAAACTCAAGTCATCATCATCGGTAGTCCACGGCTAGTCTCGAGAATCAGCTTTGAAGATCTGCCTTCTGTCATTTTCGACGGTGTCTGCATTCCCTACCGCGAGACTGTTAAAAACCTGGGTATATATTTCGACAAAACGATGTCTTGGGTACCTCAAGTCTCCGAGGTAAGTAGAAAGATGTTCGCCGCATACAGTTCTCTCAAACGACTACGAAATTTGCTTCCCACAAGTACTAAAATTGCGCTCGCACAGTCTCTCCTGTTACCCATCCTTGATTATGCTGATTCTTGTTACCTCGACCTCACAGTGGAGCTCCTTAACAAACTGGAACGCCTACAAAATGTAGCTATCCGGTTTGTATTTGGATTACGGAAATACGACCATGTGTCCGACCATGGCTCCCAATCCGTCGTCGAAGAGACACACATGTCCTGTCCCTCCTCTACTCTATCCTATTTAATCCATTGACTCCCCACTACCTTAAAGAACGCTTCATCTTTAGCTCCCTTACTACTGGCCGTCCCTTACGTTCCTCTAAGAATCTCTCTCTCAATATCCCATCCCACTCTTCCGACTTCTATACCCATTCCTTTACAGTCCAAGCTGCTCGGCTTTGGAACTTGTTGCCAGAGTCGATCAGACATTCTCCTTCTGTGGATGTTTTTAAATCGAAAGTCAAAGCACACTTCCTGGACCTCTGTTCCTGATTTTTCCTTTCCCCCCTTCTATTTTTCTATCTAAATTAATCCGGTACGTGTAGGTATGTTTATGTTTTGTTGTAGCATGTATGATATATATTATATATTATTATTTATATGTTATTTATCTATGTACCTTTAATTATATGTAATATGTATGTATTTATGTATTTGTTGTATTCACTTCTTTTTCACCTATAATTTTGTTTTTTATAACACCGACCCGTTCTTTGTTATATTTCCTCTACCCTAAGATTGTCTGGAAGAAATCGCTTTTTAGCGATAAGACCGCCTTATTTGTACCATATTCAGTTTATGTTTCCTATTGTGCATTGTATTTTCTTTTGGTGTAAATAAAGTATATTTCATTCATTCATTCATTCTATAATATACTTTGTGTCCTATGACTTAGAAACTAGGATCCTATGACAAAACACAAAAAACTAAAAATAAAAAATACAAACACATCTTTTGAGTAGAAAGAGTTTCATACAAAATACTTCCCATTGAAGTATTTTGTATGAAACGTCTATGATGAAGTTTTTCATTTATTATTATCTCTATAATTAATATTTTTTTCATCAGTTAATCAACGTCATATTACTTTAATTGCTTATTAAAAATATGACGTTGATTATTTCCGTGCCTCGTTTGCACCTAGAAATTAACTTACCATCAAACAAATCAGAACAACTTCCTAAGATAGCAAGCTACAACAGATCTAAACGAGGCTTGGAGAATGTATAATACGGTACAGGACAGAAATATTCCTACAGTTTATACTCGTTCGAGTTTACTTTAAAGTTGTTATGTGCGAAATGGTGTCCATCCAGTTGTCCGCGCAGAAACATTTTTAATGGAGACTGTAGCATTGTGGGGAATAATTGGTCTATAATCAATGTGTCACGATAATTATTTTTGTTCACAGATATTTTTTATCAACTTTTTTTATTTTTTTATACAATTTTAATTGCCATTCATCACATTTTTTTTTTTAATTTTTCTTTTTAATCTAGCTTAAAGAAAATGTTAACTTGTTAAATTTGCACCCTTAAGGCGGTTGCAGAGAGGTCAATTTTATACAAAACTTTGACGCACAATACGCGTAGACGGTATTAATATAAGTAACTTTGTATATATGGAAAAATAGTTTAGAAAATCTAGATGCCGCGTAACAAAAATTACATTTGCAATTTATAAAATAATAACGAAGATAATATATAGCTTTGCTGTTTTTCATACAAAATTTTAAAAGCTTTATATCTTCGTAATTATATTATAAATTGCAAATGTTATTTTTTACGCGGCTACTAGATTTTCTAAACTATTTTGCCATATATAAAATATTACTTTTATCAATTCTTCTACGCGTATTGTGCGTCAAAGTTTTGTATGAACTGAAACCACCTTAAAAAGATAGCAGAAGAAGCAAAAATTAAGTCCACACTGAAAGAATATGTGGGAGTGCGTTAATGCACGTGTAATTAAAAAAAATGCGTAGTTGATATTCAATTATCATAATTTTATTTCCTACTAGTATATTCTAACTTAAGGTGGTTTCTGTCCATACAAAAGTTTGACGCACAATACACGTTGACGGAATTACTAAAAGTAATATTTTATAAATGGAAAATAGTTGGAATTAGTTATAAATAGAAATCTCGTTGCCGCGTCAGAAATAACATTCGCAATTTATAATATAATTACGAAGATATAAAGCTTTTAAAATTTTGTATGAAAAACAGCAAAGCTATATATTATCTTCGTTATTATTTTATAGCGCAGCATCCTTGGCTTGAAACTGATCGACAGGGTCAGAAATGAGATCATTCGCTCCAGAACCCAAGTGACAGACGTCGCCACCACCGCTGCCAATCTAAAGTGGGATTGGGCTGGACATGTCTGCCGCATGCCAGACGACCTGTGGGCCAAAACCACTACCAACTGGTCCCCAGCAAAAGGAAATCGGCGTCGAGGCAGACCAAGAAAAAGGTGGCGAAACAGATAGCTTCCTAAAGAACTGGCCTAACGAAGCGCAAAACCGGGACGCATGGAGAGATCGGAGGGAGGCCTTTGCCCAACAATGGGGCAGCGACGGCTGATATAATAATAATATTATTTTATAAATTCCAAATGTTATTTGTGACGCGGCATCTAGATTTTCTAAACTATTTTTCCATATATAAAATATTACTTTTATTAATTCCGTCTACGCGTAATGTGCGTCAAAGTTTTGTGCAAAATTGACCCCTCTGCATCCACCTGAAATCAATAGTTGGTTTGAAAGGAAAGGATTTATTTACAATAATTTACTCCTTTTCTCGTATTAATGAACAATAGCCATTTTTTTTATTAAAAAGTAACTAACACTGTTTTATTAAAAAAGTATTAACTAATTTTGATTTAAAAGTTGCTCTTTTTTTTTTTTATGTTTTGATAGGTAAACATTTGACCCCGATCTCACCTGATGTTAAGTGACGATGAGGCCGAAGATGTAGCATGCTTACCTAGAAAAATGCCTATTCACTCTCGCCTTGAAGGGGCCCAGGCCCAGAGGCTCTTTTATTTATTTCTTCAAATGTAAATGTTCACTTAAACTGTTTATGACGTAATTTTATTGCGATTGCTACTAAGACGAGACTGAATGTAGAAGCTCCTTAACAACACATGTTATTAGCATGGAGTCGCATGCGCACCGTTTAACGTAAGCCAGTTTACTTGCCTATAGGGTGTTAGTAAAATAATTTTTTTAACAATTGAAAAACTAGGCTTTTTTGGCCTTACAATGGGATGGAAACGCTGAAATAATATTAAAATTATTTCTTGTCTGAAGTAATATGTTTAGTATTAAACTGATGATAGTCGATATTTTAATCATTGAAAGAGTAATCTATACTATTATACAACTGTAACAGGAAGATTGTCTGTACATTGAAGATATTAACAAAAAAAAATTTACGATATTGTTTTTAGGTGTCCCTGATTCCATTTCACCAATTTTTGGATTTTTTGTCTGTCTGTGTGTTTGTTTGTTTGTTTGAACGAGTATCACGCAAAAACTACTGAACCGATTTTGATGAAACTTTTTTTGTTTGATAGCTTATGATCTGACTTAAAATCTGGTATATAATTTGTGCGGACGAAGTCGCGGGTTAACGCTCGTAAAGTATATTTCTAATATAAGTTCTTTTTTTTTAATTTGACTTTTGTTTACAATTCCTACCCAATGAAATTTTACTAGTCTTCTTTTTACAACTAAGATAATTTCGTTAATACGAAGTTATTTTTTTGAACAAATTTTCAGAAGTGTTCAAACTACCAGCAATGCGCACGAAGAAGTTTGCTTCTTCTTTCATAATGCGCACGGCTAAAGAGTGGAACGCACTGCCTGCGGACCTGTTCCCTGAGCAATACAACTTGGGCCTCTTCAAGGCGAGAGTGAATAGGCACATTTCTAGGTAAGCATGCTACATCTTCGGCCTCATCGTCACTTAACATCAGGTGAGATCGGGGTCAAATGCTTACCTATCAAACAATAAAAAAAAAAAAAAAAAAAAACTGAAAAAAATTTACTAAGAGAGCAAATCTGATATCGCATATAAAAACAGCTGTTTGATTCATACGCAGTTTAGTATGGAACAGCAGATTTTTTTTTTGCGATTTAATATTTTCTTCCATCGTAAAAGTTGTTTTGTTTAATTGTCTGAACCATTCCTGAAAATGTGGATACTATTTCCAAACTCGCCCAGTATTGTATGAAATCAAATTGTTAGGATGCATTTCGGAGGTCATTGTGGTTCCCATTTTTTCTTCCTAAGAGTGTGGTATGAAGCGACTTAGTCAAAAGTTTCATAATGTTTCCACAAACAAGTCTTTCTATTTTCCAAAAATATTTTTTTTATTTTAAACCAATTAAAGTTCAAAGTTGTGTTCAAAATTTTGATCTTATTTTATAATTGGTTTTAATACTCTAGTAATACCTAACTACCAACCATAACCAAAGCTTTAACCATTTACAAGATATTATGAACATCCTATCAATTGTGCAATCCTTCCCGGCGGAATGTAATTACTTTCTCCTAAATGGTACATTTACTAGCATCCTTTATAACGTGGTATAAAACTGACTATAAAAGCGACAGCCTGGAACTGGGTAATTGGATTAGTAATTTTATTTCATCATCCTGTTATAAAATGTCATCTTTAGTTTTAGTTGTATGTTTATTTATACACCAGCTTTTGCCTGCGACTTCATCCACCTGCAGTGCTATTTTTGAATCTGTAAGTTCTAATATGCACTCGAAAGTGATGCCAAACTTTATGGAATTTATCTCACTTTTAATTATGAATTAACATGCATGGCATTAAAAAATAGCACTCCTGGAATTAAACCCACCTTGAGGCATATGCCCTGAATAATACACGTTGTATACGTTCCATAAAATGTGTAAATAAATAAGCGCAAAATCTCATACACCCCAACTGATTTATATAAATTGATTCTGCTCTGGATTCAATACATCTTTTTTCTAGTTTTGCGTTTATTCAATAACACGTTGTATATGCTGATGAAAATAATATATTTCCCTAGTACACAACTACATGCCCTGTAGAATATACAGGGTATAAACTTAAATGTATTACATATTTTAGAGTGTAAATTAAAATGTACAACTTTCGATA
Organism: Agonopterix arenella; assembly: GCA_927399405.1. Taxonomy (NCBI): domain Eukaryota; kingdom Metazoa; phylum Arthropoda; class Insecta; order Lepidoptera; family Depressariidae; genus Agonopterix; species Agonopterix arenella. The sequence continues at coordinate 17,383,470 of OV656701.1, forward strand.
TGGAGCCGACATCAAAACCGAGAAAAAGTTTGCATCCTGTACATTTCAAATACCATATTTTTATCTTCAATCGTTTTTAGGCTGATGTGCGCTGTCTGTCAATTAGTCACGGAACTGTATATATCACGTCACGCAAGCGCCAAGCAAAGCTCTGTTTACCCATATACTAAACTAAGTATCTGGTTACGAGTGATCATTAAAACAATTTTTTTCTTGTACCTATTTAGTTTTCAAGTGCATATTCAGTAATAAAATAAGTGTCGCGCTTTACGAAGTCGCGCACAGCTTGTTCGCTGTAAATTTTACTATAAAATAATAAATGATTTAAACTAGTTTTAAACTGATTATAAGTACTAAAGTTTAGGTTTAACTGTAATAAATGAAAGTTTTACTAAATTGAATCTGTCTAATAATCGTACCTTTACTGGGGTAATAATATTACAAGTTGTAAATACCTAGTGGTTATACTGCGTGTTTTTATTAGTAGTACAGTAATTATAGTACTCTGTGGTAGTACTAATATTAGTAGCTACCTATGCATAAACTACTAAAGGGTAGTCCTGTGCCCTGCAGTGGGACGTATAATTATAGGCTGATTGATGATGATACCTTCTAATTGAGTTAGTTAGGGGTATCGCATACAGAAAGAGTCGAGGCGGCGTCCAGGCGCGGGCGCGCCTTGGCGACTTTGACATACGGTCGATAATTGTATACCAAGAATCCGAGCGGCGCGCCGCTGGGATTAGTATGATATACAATTACCGACCGTATGTTAAGGTCTTTAAGGCGCGCGCCGGCGCCTCGACTCCTTCTGTATGCGATGCGATGGCGGTGAAATAAAAACTAATTGTAAGGCCAAGATAGGCCGAAAAAGTTCAGTAGTAATGTTAACATAAACTTTAAGACACAATTGCGAAACTGATCATAACTATAACCATGACTGCATCTATAGGCAAACTAAACAACTTCCACTAAGGAACCAAAATCATAATTGCAAAAAACTAAAAAGTATTATTGAAACTTCAAATACCTAAATGTACGGAAAATATATTTTTTCGCGATTTCAATGTTGTTCTCATACTGAGGTCATTCAGGTCTGAAGCATCAAGCATCCCTTAAATTATGAAAAGCATTTAGTTTCACACCCTGTATAATTCAAAGCCAAAACGTACTAATCTTTATTCTGTGCCATAACCCTTTTTGGACACTTTCCTACAACCACCAGTTATCCTTCTAAAGTGAGAAAACATTCTCAACTTCTTACCAAAAATACAAGCTAATTAAAAGTCAATGTAACCTACATAAAGTAAACTCTCTAAAAATGTTGCAGTCACACCATAAACCTATCTCTTTCCGGTCACAAGGCCGGTCACATATCTCACCCATACCGTTGTTAAGGACGGTACTCAATGCTTACGGTTACCAGTAACCGGTATTTGAGATTAACCCTTGCCTCTGCCTTGTATAGGGTCTTTCTTTATATAAGGTCTAACAAAATTAGGCGAAACTATTTTAAGGGGATGATCAGACCATCTAATTGAACAACTTTCTCTATGGGACCAATATCGAAATCGCGAAAAAAAAATCAGCTGTCCCATACAACACTGCAAACATAACTCGACTCAAATGTATGAGACAGCTGATTTTTTTTTCGTGATTTCGATACTGGTCCCATAGAGAAAGTTATTCAGTTTGATGGTCTGATCATCCCCTTAAAATAGTTTCAGCTAATTTTGTTAGACCTTATATACTGTCGAAATTAGGTATATGATCAAACTATCAAACTGAACAACTTTCATTATTGGATCTACTTAGATATAAAAAAAAGTTTTTTTTTTCGCTTTTGGATCGAGTTAGTTTGCAATTTTATATGGCACAGTAGACTTTATTTTTCATGATTTCGATGTTGGTCCTATTGAGAAAGTTGTTTAGTTTTTAGATCTAAACATCTCCTTAAAAACCGTCAGCAAATTAAGAAAGACCTTGTAGCTTGTAGATTTACTCATTTTACCTTATCACTAAACGAGACAGCCTATAATTGCGAAACAATAAGTTCGAACTTTGAACGTTCAGGGTTCACACGAGACTACTTTTCATGGTTTTTAACATTCAAAATTAGAATCCAAAGTTATTCAGAATAAAATCCAAAATTGAGGATTTCATGTTACATCGCCCCCCGCAAAAAGTGGCAGAAATGTTTGTTATTAGAATTACACGCGTAACTAGTCCACATATAGTCAAACAAGTAGTCAAAGTATGCTTATAATGTAAGTATCTTTAATTATTATAACAAATAATAATTATAACAAGAAAAAGTATTTTGGCCCAATTATGTTATTGTCATCAAAATCAAATCAACCCACTTCCCAGCAAACAATTTGGTCGTATAAGGCCCACATTTATAGGACTATTTTGACTTATAAAAGTTATATTATGGTAATTTCGTCATATAATGGTGCTTTATGCGTCTGATGTTCGACTATACGACACCTATACGACCAAATTGTTAGTTGTGTTGATTTCGCCATTCCTCGCGGTCCTGTGTCCTAATATAATTATCTGATCCGTGATCCTTAAACTAATTGCCACATTTATAAAGTACTGTTAGCTTTTTAGATGTATGAAATATTTTCTTTGACTAGACCCTAGGTTCGTAGTCTATACTATTATAAAACTGTAACAGGAATTTTGTCTGTACATTGAAGATATTAACAAAAAAAAAGTTACGATATGGTTTTTAGGTGTCCCTGATTCCATTTCACCAATTTTTGGTTTTTTTGTCTGTCTGTTTGTTTGGGTGTTTGTTTGTTTGTTTAAACGAGTATCACGCAAAAACTACTGAACCGATTTTGATGAAACTTTTTTTGTTTGATAGCTTATGATCTGACTTAAAATCTAGTATATAATTTGTGCGGACGAAGTCGCGGGTATTTCATAAAAATTAACAAAACCGAACATATTTCATTTGAAGGATTTCAAAAATATAAGTAAGCTGATATCCAGTGTGTACTATTCTTAACAGGCAATACTTTATCGGTAATCAACACATTTTATTCAAAGCTCTGGAGAAATTAATCACAGTTTTTTTCTAACTAAAAACTATTCAAAGAATTCTTTATAGCACAATCAACATAATTATCAAAAATGAACCTTTTGACGTTGTAATAGATGTTATATTTTGGTAATTCTAGTTGTTAAATGGTTCAGAGCAGCGTTAAAACTATAACATTTTTATATAGCGACATTAGTAAACAACACCATTGGAAGCATAGAGAAACACGTAACTTGTGTCAACGCCCCGAGAGGAGTAGGTATTATTTATAGAACATTTTTCTGCTATTTTTGCAGGGGGGAGGGACCGTTGCTATAACAATAACAGGAAAAGGCATCGAATTAAGTAGCCCATCGGGGCCATCCCGTCGCGGAGTTGACACTTTGACAGAGGGTTATAAATTACTTTGTTTTTCGTTTTTTTTGATACCTAAGAATTTTGTTATACCCTGTAGTTAGAACAGTGCAACCAATTATTTCTATGGCCAAAAGGTTTGGTACTTAGGGAAAATGTTTGTTTGCGAATTGTGGTCAAAAGCACAAAATAAACTGGCCTGTAAAACTAAGTATCACACTTTTAAAATTGCAATAATTTATTCAGTACACAAAATATACTTTCGAAATAAAAAGGACTCGAAAAAGAGTTTAATTTACAAAGAAAGCTGATAATATTTGCTATAAAACGTTTTTTATTTTAAATCTCTAATTTCTATAAGGTCTAACAAAACTAGCTGAAACCATTTTAAGGGGATGATCAGACCATCAAACTGAACAACTTTCTCTATGGGACCAATATCGAAATCGCGAAAAAAAAAATCTGCTGTTCCATACAAACGTACCTACTCGACCTAAATGTATGGGACAGCAGATATTTTTTTCGAGATTTCGATATTGGTCCCATTGAGAAAGTTGTTCAGTGTGATGGTCTGAGTATACCCTTAAAATAGTTTCAGCTAATTTTGTTAGACCTTATATAGTTCCGAAAAAATTGAAATATTAAAAGTGTAGTACTTAGTTTTGCAGGTCAGTGTAGTTCCAAGAAGGCTCTACGCAACAAGCGACACAAGCGCATACATAGATGCGCACGTAAGGATAAAAAATTCTGCTTTTCATAGAAACGTTCGATCAGCTGATTGCATTTAGCACAGATCACTATAACTACTACCGTACCATGTAGTATGCTTTATTGAGAATTTTCAATAGGTTTCAGAATATATCTGACTACCCCCTCGGGGAATATAGTCGTGAGCATATGCTATGCTATGCTCCAATAGGTTTCTTAGGGAAAGTTGATCAGTATCATAGATACAATAACCCCTTAAAGTAATGCAACTGTTTACCCTAACACCCTATTTAGGGTGTCAACTAAAATGCATTACATGTTTTACAGCGTGGTTTAGACCATCAAACTGAACAACTTTCACTAAAGAACAGTCAACATTTAAATCGCAAAGAAAATTGTTTCCCATTAAAATCATAAACATATTTAAATTCTCACCTGTATACAGGATGTGAGGAAAAGAATCATTAACCTTCAAACCACAGAATCTACCCATCAAACTGAACAACTTTGACTATAGGAGCAAACCCGGCAGAACAAAAAAAATCATCTGTCTCATACATTTGAGTCAAGAAGGTATTGCAGTTTAGTATGGAACAGCTGATTTGGTTTTTTGCTCTAACTTGTTTGTTCCCATAGTAAAGATTGTTCAGTTTGATGGAGTATGTGGTTCAAAGGTTAATGATACTTTTCCTTACACCCTGTATACCTGCTACCTAGTTATGAAACGTTTGAAATTTCTCAAGAGTAATAAACCAAAACGTTGAAGTGACTCATTGAAAACAAACATAAAGAGGTATTTTTAATAAGGATGTTGACCACAGAACAAACTAGAGTCGGCTTGTGGTTGAGTAATAGAAATTGTTGTTACTAAATTACACCAGGCAAATTAGTTAGGAGTCGTAGAGTAGTTTACCAAGTAAGTAATGAAAATGTTTTGGTTGAAATCTGTTTGAAATGGTTATGGAAAAAAATTCTAGTTCCGAACATTGCACTATACACTAAAGGCGCATTCCGGTTTTATTTTTTTGTATAGAAAAAAAAAATGAAAAAAAAAAAAGAAAATAAAAAAAATAAATAATTCAAATTCATTTTTTTCAATGAAAATGTATATATTTCTGTACTACGCGTCGCGACAATGACGTGGAAAAAGTGTGTAGGAATATCTTTTTGCTGACTCAACTGACTCCAAATATTTATTTTGAATTATGTATGTCCAATTGTCCCCATAACATGTTAATTCGTGACACTATGGTACCTTTGTTTTTTTTGTGTATACAAATTTAAATGCGTTACATACTTAACTTAATGGGGTGTTTCAGAGCATCAAACTGAACAACTTTTACTCGGGGACTAAACTTGAAACGCGATAAAAAAGCAATTGTTTCAAATCTTGGCCCCATAGTTAAAGTTGTTCAGTTTGATGGTCTGAATTACCCCCTCAAGTATGTAATACATTTAAGTTAACACCCTGTTATATTCCCAATTACAATTTCGATAATAACCATATTATCTGCCTATCCCAGATGGGAGAAAGACTTGACTATATGTAAGTATGTAAATACAGGGTCAAACTTTATATGCTGATGGTTTTTTAAGAGGATGAACAGACCATCAAACTAAACAACTTTCTCTATGGGACGAACACGTGAAAACAAATTTGCTCTTCCATCGATTTTGGTCGAGTAGGATTTTATTTCACGATTTCGGCTTTGGTTCCATAGAGAAAGCTGTTTAGTATGATGGTCTGACCATCCACTTAAAAAACCGTCCCATCAAACTGAGCAACTTTTACTATGGGAGCAGATCTGTCAGAACAAAAAAAAATCTACTGTCTCATTTGAATCGTATAGGTATTGCACCCATAGTCAAAGTTGTTCAGTTTAATGGGTAGAGTATGTGGTTTAAAGTTTATTGTTACTCTTCCTCACACCCTGTATACAAGCTCCAAATTTATTTCACTCGCCTCGCCTCGACACTGGGATGGCTAAGTCTGTTACACCACACCGTTCTAAGTTGGGTATCACAGAGCCATCTAACCGTCTTCAGTTCCTCATTCAGAACTTGACAGAGGAACCTATAAAATTGAGTGCAATGCCATTAAAACGTAGGTGAAAACAGTTGTCACTAAAGTTAACCGCAGACACACCCTGTAGTAAAAACCTTAGCCGTTTGAAAACTTTCTACTTTGTTCTGCTCTTAAGATGGGACGTGGTGTGATTTATGAGCTGACAGCGATTATGTGGCGTCAAGTGTTAACTCAAAACTTCGCTACATAACCGATCTCAGCTGCTTGGAAAATATTACTGTTCATTTTGTAGATTTATTAAAATAGAGTTTTTGAGAGTTGCACGGTTATTATTTAATCTAGAAATAAACATTTTACTGGTTCTTACCGCGTTTTGGTATATTTGAGCCTTTGAGATTGTATATACACGCCTTGTAATAGAAATAATTAGGTTTCCAAACTATGATTTGCTTCACTGTTGAGCAATTATTTAATTACAAATTCATTCGTCTAAAGAAACTCTTCAATACGATTTTGACGAGAAAGAAACACAAGAAAAATATATTATTTATACCTACGATTTAAAAAAAAAATTAAGGTAACGATAAACTCACATTTTCAGTAATTTTTTAATATTTAACAGGATAAACTACATGATGATGTCATTTTCCTCACTAACCGAAATAAAAAAAGGATGAGGTTCTATGTTCTTCTTTTTAGTACTTACAATTTTCATTCACAGCACGCATTTTAACGTTTGAGTTTGATAAAGAGTTGCTAATTTGACTAGGTTGTCAAATAGCCTATTGGCAAGTCGCTAAATGCCTGTCGCTTACCACTCTTTCCTCGAACCTAACCATTAACGCTTTGACATAAAGTGCATGCGATGTGGTCAGGCTCATACGTTTTGTTGTGTTTTGTTTAATTATAGCTGTGGCTAGTTCTAGTGGAAATCGTTTTGAATATTACTGGGATTACAGCATAAGATTCTAAGGGGATCTACAGTGGCAGAAAGTCGGTGGAAGTGGGTCATACACCATTCTCGTAAATAAAGACAAGCTTATGACACTCCATGAGAAATCTTACTTGATTCTACGAGTAATAATTCTACGAGTATAAGTAAAGACGAAAAAAAAGATCACATATTTATACAAAAATTAAAACGTATCCTAATTGGTAAATCTTATTATAAAATTGAAGACTTTCTTTCTGAGATCTGATTTTTAGCTACTCAAATTATTATACATACCTATACCTACTATTCTTGTTCTCAACCCCACGGTCCCCACTGATTTAAATTTTTTAATTGATGATTTGATTGATTTTGATTTATTTAATTGATTTTAATTTACTTGTAAACTATTTTGTTTGATTTTATTTTATTTGTTATATAATACATTTTAGTTACCCTTTATTTATTTATGTTGCCGTGCCCAGAGGGATATGTAGATCAAAATTTGTTACATTTAAGACCTAACTGTACCATGTGATTGCAATTGAATATGAATAGCCCAGATTATTGATGACCCGGTTGTTGTAATGGTTACCACGCCGGACTGCCAAACCAGGGACCTGGGTTCGAGTCCCGGTTCGGTCATGGATGTTTATATGTTTGTGCCGTTGTTGTATGGTTTCCATAATAAACAGCCTATAAGTGCTTGCTTGGGATCATTACAATGTATGTGCCTGTGAGCGTTATTTATTATTATTTAATTGTTACTATCGACCCGATTTCTCTAATTTCGAACTTTGCGCTTCAGGAACGAAAACTAAAATGCGCCTTATGTCAATGAGGGACCATTCACCCCTCGATAGGGATCGGCTGTCAAGCGTACCTGAGCTATGGAGTTAGACAGAGGCCTGGTAATAGATGCCATCTAGTAGCATATTTTTTATTTATAAATTAATGGCAATTTGCTTGTTTCCAGCACTGAATTTCTGCCAATGTCGAGTTTTAGGAATATCGTAATCTTAAGGATTGTTTTATGCACTAAAACACATTTGAGTACAAAATGGCGGAGCCACGTGGCTACCTAACCCGCGCACCGAAAAAACGTCCGCCCATGGATCGTATAGCCTCGTGACTTATCTTGTAGAAGTATCAGGTGTTTGAGATTTTAGATTTGTCAAAGTAGATAAAAACCTAAACCTTGTAAATCGACGTAACTTATGAATGAGTTAGTTCATAGTAATGAATCGATCCATTCATAAGTTACGTCAAATTCTTATTTTTATTAATTATGGATTTTAGTTTTGGTATCTAATTCTGTAGTCAGCAATAAAAGATTATATCAATGAACATAGATTTGAAAATTGATGCAAAATATATGATAAGTTTTTAAAATGCTAGCTGATCTTTATCAGTGGACTGATTTTATCTCAGATCTATTTTTTTTTCAATTAAAAATCCTTGGAAATACAAAATATCATTCATACTTATCAACTATTATATTTCTATTTGTTTTCCCTTCTCCTTCTAGGTATATTCGAAAATATTCTCATCCCTACTCGCTGGACTTCACTGTCTAGTATAGTGAATAAAGAATATTTATGTTATGTTATGTTAGTGGTCGCTGCTGTTGATCATTGTTTACAAAAGTAACAGCAGTGCGAATTGTCGTGTTGGGCTTATGCTAGTTCCAATGATTCTATTTCCATTTCAAGATGGTCAGAAAGCTTAGCTGCAACTTCAAACTAGTGCGTTTACCTTTAATTGTTGAAAATAAAACCTTATATTTTTTCCTTACAAACTAAAATACATCACTTATTTATTTAGATACTATCCTGGAACCCAACATTTTCAGAACCGAACGGAAATCAGTTCAAAATATATTTTTCACCTCTCCGGGCGGAAAGCGTCAACTTTCGTCCCGCTGCGCTAAACGAAGTTGACGCTTTACGCCTTCGTCGAGGAGAAAAATAATATACTAACCTCGGGCAGTAAATAAGAAAGCCTCAGATCACATGCTTGTTGACCTCGGCTTCACCTCGGCCATTACATGAGATCTGAGACCCTTCTTACTTTCCTGCTCTCGGTGTGTAACTTACTACTGTGGTTCTACTAAAGTTTCTATACTTACTCAAAAGTCCTGGTTTGGTAGACCTACCAGGGCGCTTCGCCGTCACTGGTGTGGTCCCCCCATAGTCCGCAGTAATAAGCAGTCGATGCTCCCTGAGCTATGCTGTATTCGTCAATTCGAAAAAAAATAATCTCAAAAGTGATTCCAGTCTTAAATGTGAATAACATTTATTATGATAATCAACAATTGAATTTTAAATAATATATTCAGCCTAAAAATATACATGCGTAGAAATGTAATTAGATGATCAAACTTTAAAATTTAGACAACTTTTTATAGATACAGGTTTCGGTCACGCTTGACGATTCTTATGTTAATTTCTAAATTACTGATTTAACACTAGATTTATATAGGATGTCCTGGAAATAATATAAAATTTTGTACCTACTATATTTATTAGATTACCGCATAGTTAATAGGAGTTAGATACGCATTAAGTTAATACACATATTTAAGTTCAAAGGTGCGCTAAATATAATTACAGTTTTAATCACATTGCAATCCAATTACTATTCAACTGTGCTAATTCCGTATCGCGCTAAACTTGACTTATTTACTAAGTGACTTTACGTTAGAGCCATCTGTCAAAACAGCTCTAACGGCTGTCATGAGCTGTACCGCGATTAGCGCAATAACAAATGTATAAAAAACTAAGCTTCGCACGCGGTCCAATCATGATTCTGTTGGGATTTATTTACCGCAATTGCCCCCCTGGTCAGATGCAGTGACTCTTACTGGTCGTATGATGACCATCTCTTTCGGTGTCGTCATAACCATTGCTACAGCTTCCGACATTTTTAGCTAGCAGTTGTACAAAGGCTCATCTTTAGCGTATTAAAGATTTCAAGATGGTGGCTAGATGGTTAGCCAGAGACATGTCATAAAAAAAAGGTATTCCTTAGACCTTTAGTCGCTTACGAAACCGATGGGAGGTAATATGGTGGTCCATTTTTAGCCGGAATCACATAGCATCCTATATGTATCAGGTGAAACTATATCGAAAGGTCAAAATAAACGTGGTGGCACTCATTAAATAAGTTTGAAAGTGATCAAACGCCTATTATTATTAAGGTGACCTTTTATTCTATCCTAATTCGAGCATTTGAATATTTACGGTACTTAATACAAGATTTTATAGTTTGTAAATGTCAGTGTTTTTCTTTTTTTTGTAATGTTAATTAGTTTTATCGTTGAATAGAATGCGGAAATCTTACAAGGTGTAAGGTGAGTTTTGTTCATTTTTTTTTTCAAATGTATTTATTATAATAACTTATAAAAAACTTATGCGTAAAATCAATTAGGTCAAAATAAATGAGTTGTTTGGAATGGATTTGGACAATGGATTTTCCATTGTGTCTGGATTTTATGACCGTTTTTGATCCCAAACAACTGAAATATGAGCTAATATTGTTGTGGAGTTGATGGGATGTAATTCTACACAGGATGTTAACTTAAATGCGTCACACACTCAAAGGAGTGCAGCACACCATCAAACTGAAAAACTTTTACTATGGCACCAACTGTGAAATCGCAAAAAAAAGAAGATTTTTCTAACATTTTGCTCGAGTTTTCTTACATTTTCTATGAAACAGCAAATTTTTTATCGCGATTTAACAATTATTCCCAAGAATAAGTCGTTCAGTTAGATGGTCTGAAGCATCGCCTTAAGTTTACTGCCTGTATATATTTCGTGTCCATAAGGTATGTAGTTTGCAACACGAATAAGACGTGTATTTAGAAATACCGGCAGCGTTCTTATTCTTCGTTCGCGTGAATTCTCCGGGCAGGAAGAGCAGGAAATAAGATGGGTCATAGTCCGGGCAACAAATAAGATAGGCTATACAGGGTGTAAGGAAAAGTATTATGAAAATTCAAACCACATACTCTACCCATCAAATTGAACAACTTTTACTGTGGGAGCAAACCTGTCAGAACAAAAAAAGACAGCTGTCTCATGCATTTGAGTCGAGTAGGTATTGCAGTTTGGTATGGAACAGCTGATGTTTTTTTGCTCTGACAGGTTTGCTTCCAGAGTAAAAGTTGTTCAGTTTGATTGGTAGAGTATGTGGTATAAAGGTTAATGATACTTTTTCTTACATCCTGTATAGTATGAGCAACACTACATTCATACATTAGGACAACTCGTCAATATTTCATTGAAATTGATTCGTTTTTTTTAAATATTATTTTATAGCCGTTGTGGTCTCGTGCTTAAAAGCCTCACCTTCCATGCAGGGGTGGCGGTTTCGTAATTTTGGTCCATGAGCCAGGGTACTTTGTTTATGGACAAATTAAAAAGAAATTTTAATTGTACCTACTCATTAATTTGTAGATTTTTTTAAACTTATGTACGTTTTGTAACACCCTAGCAATGACTTTTCAGTGAAAGAGAACATAATGAGGAAACAAACCTGTATCACTGTACAACCTACTGTGTATTAAATATAAGTGATTGACTCACTTCGTGTCACTTGTATAGATTTTGGGCAGTGCTACTAAAATTCTAAACATTTTGAATATGATAATTTTCTTTCTGGTTCCTTCTAGTCCCATAACATCCCCGACTTCCCCATTGGGGCATATAGTCGTGAGCATATGCTTATGCGATTCGTTATTTTAGATTTAAGACATCAAACAAATGCACTTCTGATATAAGAAAAAAATAACAGACAGACAACGATTGAAAAGGTTATGTACCGTTAAATAGTAAAATTACAACAAAATAAAGCGTATGCTAATAATAATCAAGGTCCCTGTACTTAATCCATAATAAATAAAATACCTTCATAAGTTAAGCAATCCACAATATTATGTCTGCAACACACGCTTCATATAAGTAATCAATCACATACAATATGATTGTGATATATCTGACATATGTGAGAGAGCACATAAAAATATTTATGTTTGATTACGTAAGGTCACGGATTTGACTTTGTTTCAAAATGTTTTGACTTATGACGTTATAGTTTTATGATTGTTTTTACGTTTGTTTTGAAACAAAGGCTCTGTTTATGATTAACACTCAGTTGCAGAAACACTCATTAGAGTTAATCCTTCATTAAATCTCTTGGTCGCTTTTTCTACGTCAATAAGACAAAAAGTTACAGCAACACATTTAATGGAGGATTAACTTTAATTATCGTTTCTGCAACTAAGCGGTAGCCTCTTAATTTTCTTGTTCTTGTTCTTCTTTAGATATTTTTGACTTTGGTATTAAGCTTAATGTTTTCATTTTAGCGAGCATTTTGTTAACATCCTTAAAATATTGCAGATATTGTCGAATTACAAAAAAAAATACGGTTCCGAAGTTCGAACTTCCATGAACAGGCCCTGTACTCGGACTTTCGATTTTCGATATATCGCGATCGTTTCGGTCAGAACTTCATTGTAATAGAGTTGACATTGGAACGAAAACGTTCACGCAATTGCGAAGTTCAAATGTCCGAGTAGAGACCCAGTATTGTATACATATTTGTATTAACCCATTTGACACGTTATTCCGTTATCCTCAATATGCAAATTGAGAACTTTGCTACAACTTTTCATTGGTTGTGTTCGGTAGTTTATACATCAGTCATAAACAAGGTGCAAATATATTAAAGCAAGGCATAAATAAAAAACCTCTCCACCTGGATCAAAAAGTAATTTATTATTTATTTATGTAGGTTACTTTGAAATTTGCGGAATATAAGTGCGACAATTCATAAAAATTGGCCGCGTCACATCTTGAGTTAGTACAAAAAGTTGAAAAAAATTGTGAATGGAAAAAGTAACATATTTTTGATTCTGTTAAGTAATCAATTCTTTACTACACTACGGCCGGATTCGACCAAACTTTGATTTATAGAAGAGTAACTATACAAGAAACAATTTAACTCTTAGCGTTTACTCCAAAATAACTTCATTTGTCTTCTATCACACTAAACCCTTACTAAAAGAATGTATAATCCACCTAAAAAAAAAGGTCGTTGTATCCGTACTTATTGCATTGTGAGGTTAAACGGTCTTAATTTGTTAAGTTTCGTTTTTCGTTAATTTTTTTAATTATTTGACATTGACATTTCATTAGTTTTGGTATAAGCTGTACACCGTCAAAATTGGCCGTGTATAATTTATTCTCAACTTATTCATAGATTAGGGTTGGTAAAACGCAAAATCAGTTTACTCTAGAGTAACCGGTGACTTAATCTAAGAATAAAATTTACTCGCCTTTGGTCGAATCGGGCCTAAATTGCATCCCACTCCCGTTCAATATTGTATGTATTAGTTTACTATAGTTATGTATTTATTGTGAACCTACAACTGGTCGCTCTTCAACTGTTTACCGTGGTCATTAGTTACAGCAAAACTAAGTAGGTATAAAAGCCTCCTGGTAGGTATAAAAGGCTGTTGTGAATTTATTATATTACGAGCGTTAACCCGCGACTTCGTCCGCACAAATTATATACCAGATTTTAAGTCAGATCATAAGCTATCAAACAAAAAAAGTTTCATCAAAATCGGTTCAGTAGTTTTTGCGTGATACTCGTTCAAACAAACAAACAAACAAACAAACAAACAGACAGACAAAAAATCCAAAAATTGGTGAAATGGAATCAGGGACACCTAAAAACCATATCGTAACTTTTTTTTTGTTAATATCTTCAATGTACAGACAAACTTCCTGTTACAGTTTTATAATAGTATAGATAGATGTACAAGTAGGTACGTATATACATGGAAGATACGAATGGTATTTGGTGTATGTATTTGATTATAATAGTAGTCGAATTTAAACAGATTTATCATTGAGGATTTACGAGTATGTCTTGTTTGACCCTATGGTCAACTGCTGCATTGCTAAAACTACTTGTTGGTAGCTGTAGCAATTTTTCTGAGCACCCAGAGAGGGATTACGGTCGTGAGTTTATGTGTGTGTGTATGCCACGTAAGTGTAGAATACTTACATGTACCAGAACCAAAATCTCAGAGGTCACTCTCTCAAAATTGATGGCACGTTTTGTACAAGCAACCCCCGGAAACATTTTTTGCCCAACCGTATAGTTCGCGAGTGGAACAAATTGCCTGAGACTGTAATAAGTGCGCCTTCAGTGAACTCTTTCAAAAATAGACTGGACAAATATTTAAAAAACTAAACAAGTGCAGTGATATACACGCATCAGTTTTGAGCTGCTAGTGTATCATATATAATAATAATAATAATAAGCATCTTCACCACAGTTTAAAACTAATCGATTTGAAACCCAATACTTACATACAGCTTCAAAAAGCAGCCATCCTCAACACTTGCCGAATCGTTAGAAAATTCCTACAAATAGACGAAGACACCAACGAACAGACGTACATTTAGGCCCCAACAAAAAACTTTCATATCTCACAGATTCCCAATGTCATTTACTTGGTTCTGGCCCGTAAATGGCATTTAAAAATTACCAGCGCAAGCTGAGAAAATGAAACTACCAAAATAATAATAATGTTTCAATCTTCAGCGGTTTCGGCTGTGCATTATCTGTCAGCCAGTAACCAGTAACGGCACTCTTTTATATATATACGAGCGTTAACCCGCGACTTTGTCCACACAACTTATATACCAGATTTTAAGTCAGATAATAAGCTATCGAACAACAAAAGTTTCATCAAAATCGGTTCAGTAGTTTTTGCGTGATGCTCGTTCAAACAAACCAACAAACACACAAACGAACACACAAACAAACAAACAGACGGACAAAAAATCCAGGAATTGGTGATATGGAATCAGGGACACCTAAAAACCATATCGTAACTTTTTTTTTGTTAATATCTTCAATGTACAGACAAACTTCTTGTTACAGTTTTATAATAGTTTAGATATATCGTTACAAACAGCACATAATTATTTGCCTATGTAAAGAGTAACTTTTTTTTTATTTTGCTAATTTTCCATTTGCTATAATATTACAAGCAAATGTAGAAGTATTACTTATTAAGTTAATTTAATATAACATCAATGTAACAAACAACTTTTACCCGAGTCTTTGCTGGAGTTGGTTTAACGTAGTTTTTGAAATAAAATATTATTTTTCACACTATAAACTAATTCTTCGACGGATTTCATTGAAATTAGATAAGTAGATGTAGTTTATTATCATGCCGTAACGTTCAAAGTTGTCGTAACAAATGCTGTGAAAGTAGGTGTAATATGTGGATATGTATACATATTTCAAGGTACATAATACTATTCATAACCAAAAAAACCAAAAAAATACCTTGTTAGTGCTGCAATCAGCTGATCACTGAAGTCCCCTTTATTTCGAATATAAAAGTTACAGCTTTTCTCACTGAGCTTTTCTGTTTTTCATTACATCACCAAATAACTACACATTTTCGAAAATCAACACTGAAAAATTTTCACCAAAAAAGTTATCAAGTCTTATTTAAAAAAAAAAATGTTTATTAGGAAGAAGTGTTTATTATTATTCAGTCAGGAAAAATAACAGTTCATAAAAAAAATTGACGAAAAAATTTTGATAAAGAAAAAATTCGCGAACCCGCGCGCAAATTCAAAAGGCCGAACGAGCGCGTCGATGCGTACGCGCATACGCGAATCGCGCAGTTCGTTTTTTAACGCCTCACTCGAATGAGGTCCGTGTGTGACTGTATACCCATCTTGCACTTCACGATCACCGAAGAAGATTCATCTGCTGTCCCGCTCGAGAGCGAGGCCCTTCCTATCTCCGTCCCGCTCGATATTATCAGAGGTCTTGTTCATCCGTCAGTCGCCGCGCGGACGTAGGGTGGGAAGCCCGCATTGAAGCGACCAGTTACTTTCTCTATGCTCATAAACTACGTACTGTATGGTGAACGACTATTTTGTTCGCTCTTCTTAGGTAATTTATTTGTTTGGCACTGCGCTGGCGCGCAGGTGGCTCGGAATTTATTGATAGATTCTCTAAGGCGCGTCCGTTAGAGTTTATAGGTCATGCATAAGAATTTTCTCTTTTGTTGTCTTTCGTTCACTGTTATAAATCTTAAACAAAAATAAAACTTTCACCAAAATTCAACTAGGTCAAAGTTGACATTAAAAAGTCAGAAGTCAACAGGTCGATTTGACATTAACGGATCGATGAATGCGCGCGCGCCGAAACTAGAGCGTCCGAAATTACACAACGTTGTTTATCTCTGACCAATCGTGTTCTCGCGAAATGACAGGCTCGCTAGATCATTCGCTTAGATCACTTGGTAACATTTGCCGCTATTGGCGTCGCTTGCGCAGGCCACGCCTGTACCGTTATAGGGGGGCAATGACTGCCCTAAAAAGTGGGGGTTTTGTAGATCACGGTGAAGGGGGGATGTCATATGGTAGTTAATTGATACGTATTGTAATTATTGTTAAATTGTGTAGGTACTGTTTGTTATTTACATAAGTATTTTATACGGAATTTAAAACAGGTTTTGTTTCGTTCATCATAATTTGTTATCGGAATTCTTTTTATTTTTACACTTTTTTGAATAAAGGGTATTGCTGATTGCGTTTTGATGGTTAAATTATCATTTAGGAGTAATAAAATTTATCTAAATTAGTTAGATTATGACAGAGAAAAAAGAATGAAATTTTGGTAAGACTTAGAAGGACGTACCAGGACTACATTAGGGACACCATTATACCATTATCCCTTTATACTCCACTAACTTCTACACCCATTCCTTTACAGTCCAAGCTGCTCGACTTTGAAACTTGTTGCCAGAGTCGATTAGACGTGCTCCTTCCCTGGATGTTTTTAAGTGAAAAGTCAAAGCTCATTTCCTGGACCTCTGTACCTGATTTTTCCTCTCCCTCATTGCTAGTTTTTTTTCCCCTCTAAATCAGTCCTAGTAAATTAAGTGGTATTGTAGCATGTATGATATATGTTCATGTATATATATAAATAATTATATATTATGTTTATAATAGGTATTTATGATAACAAATATCTATTTATTTGTTATGTACTTTAATAAGAATTATATGTTTATCAATTTATGTTAGGTATTTATATCATTGTTTTTCTTTTAAATTTTTCTTTGTAACACCGACCCGTATTCTTAGTTGATATTTCCTCTACCCCAAGGTTGTCTGGAAGAAATCGTTTTTTAGCGATAAGGCAGCCTTATTTGTACCATAATTATTTTTGTGACCTGCTCTGTACTGTATTTATGTGTTTGGTGTAAATAAAGTATATTTCAGTCATTCATTATCATCATATCAGCCGATAAACGTCCACTGCTGGACATAGGCCTCCCCCAAAATGGGGGGATTTGCCATAATCGCCACGCTTGGCAGGCATATGGCATGATTCGAATGTGTGTACTCAGAGGATGCTGCTGCCCGTCCTTCGGTAGATCCCTTAGTCGCCTTTTACGACACCCACGGGAGGAAGTGGGTTGGTTCTATTCTTAGCCGACACCACACGGACATACCATTATACACCATATACACCATTGTAAACTAAAATGCCTTACTTTGCTTTAGAGTCGCCTTAAGTAGGTATGGCCTAAAGTTCATGTCATCACACTGATAAACTTTAACTACGGGAGCAATATTGTAAGCGCAAAAAAGATTTCTTGTTCCATAGAAAATGTCAATGGCTAATCGGTCCAAATGTATGAAACAGCTGATTATTATTTCGCGATTTCTGTATTGGTCCAATAGTAAAAGTTGTTTAGTTCGATAGTCTGAAACACGCGTAACGTATTTAAATTTACACCCTGTATAATATAACATGCCTAGTCAAAACTAGCAGCATCCGATTAAGAATGTGACAAGTCGTAGGAATAAAAAGCAACTGAAGTAGGTATGTCAGGACCGCCTAATGTAGGATAATATCTACAGGGTATAATTAATTTCATTAGCATCCTTTTAAACTAAGAGTCTACCCATCAAACTGAACAACTTTTACTATGGGAGCAAACCGATCGGAGCAAAAAAAATCTGCTGTTCCGTACTACACTGCACTGCACCCGCGGCCGCTGCCTATGCCGACTCGACTGAAATGTATGCAACAGCAGATTTTTTTTTGCGCCGATTGGTTTGCTCCCGTAGTAAAAGTTGTTCAGTTTGATGGGTAGACTCTTAGTTTAAAAGGATGCTAATGATATCAATGTCACCCTGTATAGATGCCTGCCCCTCTAGAAAAAAGGCGTAAGTTTGTTTGAGTATGTTTGTTTAAGTTTGGACCGCAGAGAAATTACACACACACAATCCATATTCAACAACTAGAGTACTCCTGTGAAATTATTTTTAAGATACATAGATAGCTACCGTGATTTTTTGTGCGTAATACAATCTCATTAATCATGAATTAATTATTGTAATGTCAACGACACGGACAGACGGACGGACAACGTAGACTTAGTAATAGGGTTCCATTGTCACCCCTTTGGACACGGATCCTTAAAAACTAGACGATTTATTGATATAATGTATGGTAGTGGCATTAATAAACGCATGGAGGCCTATCTATGCCCAACAGTGGGTAAATTCTGGCTATGAACGTTGATGATAATATTCAATTAATTTTGGTCATATATCAAATTCCCATTTATACCAATACAATAATTTTAATGCAAATTGGTCATTAATATAATGCTGACCATAAAACGGAGAGTTTCATAATAGTTCAAAGGGTCTGCATATTAGTACAAGTTATAATTGTATTCACATTTACGCAAAACATTTAACTACCTACTTACATTAATATAAAATAAATACTACAGTTAACTTGCGACTTCGTACGCACAAATTATATACCCGATTTTAGGTTAGATCATAACCTATCAAATGAAAAAGTTTCATCAAAATCAGTTTAGTAGTTTTTGAGTGGTGCTCGATCAAACATACGAACAAACCGAAACACACACAAAATCCAAAAATTGCTAATTTGGAATCAGGGACACCTAAAAACCGTATAGTAACTTTTTTTTTTGTTAATATCTTCAATTTACAGACACACTTCTATTACAGATTTATAATAGTAAAGATTATGAGGCCTTTGAAGAGGATTTAAAGCGTTGGTAGCGCATTGCGGAGCAGTATGGACACTCAAATATAAGGGTCTAGGTTCGAATCCGCACGAACTAAATGGCAAGTACCAACGAAGTTTTTCTAACTTATGTACGTTATACCGGCTGCTCTCAAACGGTGTTCGATTAATCGCTCGTATCCCTTTGACTAGATAGGTTTGCTCCAATCACACTGTATTTGAGTTTAAGATTATTGTGAGTTTATACAGGGTGAAATTGATATCATTTGCATCCTTTTAAACTAAGAGTCTACCCATCAAACTGAACAACTTTTACTATGGGAGCAAACCAATCGGAGCAAAAAAGAAATCAGCTGTTGCATACATTTGAGTCGAGTAGGCAGCGGCGACGGGTGCAGTTTAGTATGGAACTGCAGATTTTTTTTGGTTTTATCTGTCTGGTACCCTAGTAAAAGTTGTTCAGTTTGATGGGTAGATTCTTAGTTTAAAAGGATGCTAATAATACCAATTTCACCCTGTATAAGGGTGTTTAATGGACTATAATCATTTGTAATCCACGCAGACGAAGTCACGGGCAAAAACTACTTTTAGATACATTGCCAAAAAGCGAGTATTTATAATGCAAGAATAATGCGTCCTAAATAAACCAAAAAAAAGACTGCATCTTTAATCGGATATCCAGAAAGGACCGCAATATGTCGCGCCATCGTTTAAGTTTTATCTGCGCAGGCGCGGGCGCGGCTACAAATTGCAGGCGTTCACGTTTTTATAGCGAGCCCTGTTTGGGATACGCGCACGCAGGTTTATTCCACCTAACTGTTAAGATAAGTAAGACAAATTAAAGGGATATTAATTTAGTTCATACATATACAGGATGAAATTGATATCATTAGCATCCTTTTAAACTAAGAGTCTACCCATCAAACTGAACAACTTTTACTATGGGAGCAAACCGATCAGAGCGCAAAAAGGTCCCATTGACTACAATGGGATACCAGCACGGCTAGCATGCAACCCATGACAAAGCGACAAAACGAGAAAAACGAGAAAAATGTCATGCGCGCTCTTTTTGATATACGTCAAGATACAAATATGTAGGTACACACGGCGACACATCAAGCTATACAAAACCAACATAAGCTGGCCGCGCGTTTATCGAGTAACGTCTAACGTCGCGCGGCCAGCTTATGTTGGTTTTGTATAGCTTAATGTGTCGCCGTGCGTACATCTCGGTTTTTCTCGTTTTCTCGTGGATGGCATGCTAGTCCTAATGCTAGAATATTCCTTAAGTAACTATTAACTTGAATATTGACAACTAGATGACCACTAACTTGTCTCCACCAATCCACATTGTAGTATGGCCCACTCCCACTCACCATTATTCGTGAGAAGAGGCTTTTGCCCTACAATGGGATCCTAGAGGCTAATAAATTAACTTTTAACAAGATTAAGATAAAATGAATTGACGTAAGAATCATCAAAATCGGTCAACTTGTTTAGTCTCTAGAGTGCCGCAAAGGAACAAACAAACATACATACATACATACATACATAGGCTGATAAACACATTACTCTTCCATTGCGTCGCGCAGTCGGGTAAAAACATTTCATACGCTGACAAATTAGCTTGTTACATTCTGGTCATATAAAAGACTTCAACGGCACACGCTAACCAATTTGTCAACAAAAATCAAATTGGAATCGATATACTTATTGCTTTCCATCAAACTTAACGTAAAAACTTCTAACTGGATTCTACTTTAGATGTCTTAGTTATAAGATTATTCTAAACGAGCGTTAACCTGCGACTTCGTCCGCACAAATTATATACCAGATTTTAAGTCAGATCATAAGCTATCAAACAAAAATCGTTTCATCAAAATCGGTTCAGTACTTTTTGCGTGATGCTCGTTCAAACAAACAAACACTCAAACAAACACACAAACAAACAGACAAACAAAAAATTCAAAAATTGGTGAAATGGAATCAGGGACACCTAAAAACCACATCGTAACTTTTTTTTTTGTTAATATCTTCAATGTACAGACAAACTTCCTGTTACAGTTTTATAATAGTATAGATAGATGAGGTAGTAATAGGGCAGTAACAATTATTTGTTTTAGATTTACAAGGTTTTAGCAAAATAATCGATTTTAAATCAATTTTCAAAGTTGTGGCTTAATCGTGTTAATAATGATTTTGCCAATTTCAAGTAAACATTATGACTAAATAGAACAGGTATAGACCCCCTCTACTAATCAGAGAGATCTGCCTCCTTGGTCTAATGGTTAATAACATTGGCTCTCGACACGGGAGTCGTGGGTTCGATACCCACGGCGGACACCTAGTAAAATGTCACTTTGTGCGTTTTTCCGGCTGAATCGCCTGATTTTCTAAAAAGAACAAATGATGCCGTGCTTCGGATGGCACGTTAAGGCGTTGGTCCCGGCTACTATCTCTGGTGGTAGTAGTCGTTATATAAAAACCACGTCAGAGTCCGTAAGGTGGTCTGAAAAACTCTGACACCATGGGCTCTGCCCACACGATAAGAAAGAAAGATCAGAGAGATACGTGGAGAAACGCCCACCCCTATGTTAATATATTCACCTTAAGCCAGGGAGATCACAAGAAGTCCCTGACAAACACCCACGGTGCAATGGCCCATACCCACTACTGTTCCCTTCAGACCCATCCAAAGGGACCAGAATCTGGTGTACCAACACTTGAGGAGTTAGCTAGCTCAGCACATCTCATCATTCCATTTTCTAATTAGTTTTCCTAAATTTCAAACTATAATCTAATTAGACCCTTAATTCTACTAACACAACTTCTAAAGCTGTCCGTCATCAACAATTCAAAGGCTTGACCTACACAACCTTTGTAAAGATGCGCGCTTGTCATTCACGTGCACACCTTCCTTAGTAGTTCAGGCTGACGTCGCTAGATGGCGTTAGTTGTTGCGTTTCTATAATTTTATTGGAAGTGATCTGGATATTGATTGTATATATAGGGTCCTTCTTAATATGCTGACACTTTTTTAAGGCGATGATCAGACCGTCAAACTGAACAACTTTCTCTATGGCACAAACATAGAAATCGCGAAAAGATAATCAGCTATTCCATACAAAACTGCAAACCTTACTTGAGCCAAATTTATGGGACTTTTTTTTCGAAACATTTGTTCCATAGAGAAATTTGTTCAGTTTGATGGTCTGATCATTCCCATTAAAAAGTTTCAGGATATTAAGAAGGACCCTGTATAAGAAACATAATTGTTTGGTAGATTTTTATCATGCTTGAATGTTTAATGATCGATAGATATCATATGGAAGTTTAAGAAGATAGTGAATATATCCGTTTCCATACAAAAGGCGAAAACTTTTTTACCCAATGTAAACCTTGAGGTGGTTTCAGTCCATACAAAAGTTTGACGCACAATACGCGCAGACAGAATTAATAAAAGTAACATTTTATGCATGGAAAAATAGTTTAGAAAATCTAGTAGCCGCGTCACAAATAACATTTGCAATTTATAATATAATTACGAAGATATAAAACTTTTTAAATTTTGTATGAAAAATTTCAAAGCTTTATAGCTTCGTAATTATTTTATAAATTGCAAATGTTATTCATCGGCATTTAGATTTTCTAAACTATTTTTCCATATATAGAAAGTTACTTATATTAATACCGTCTACGCTTATTGTGCGTCAAAGTTTTGTATAAAATTGACCCCTCTGCAACCTTAAAGAAAGCTTTGGACTCATTTAATTTAGTGCATTTTATGTAAGAAACGTTTCCGCATTTCGTATAGAGATTGTAGGCTTAAAAATACTCTTATGACAGGTATTGACGAGTCGGTAGTTGTAATAAACTTTCTGTCACCACGTTAAGTTTATGTTTGTCATGTTAATTGCATTCTCGAGATCTCATCAGAACAAAAATAATAAAATGTTTAGTATTCTGTAGGTTTTATTACAAGCAAACAGCTAAAATGTGCATAAACGGGCACTAAAGTTACGAACTTTGTTAACTAAAAACGCAGTTAACTAAGAAATAAACCCGGGGTAGTGTGGTACAAGATTATAATTATTCGTTAAAAGAAACTAATAAACACCAATTCTATTTATACCACCAAAAGGCTTTTATGTGAAAGAAAACATCGTATTCTACATCGTGTTAATGAATTAACGCAAAACTAAAAAGTTGTTTAGAATCGAGAGCAGAATCGAATTATCATATTTTCAACATAGGTAATTTTTTTTTTTAAATATTAAATAATTGGTTTGTAAAATTTATTGAACCCAATGTCAACCCACCCCACGGGCATACTCACCCTACTTACTATCACAACAAGATTATTAAAATGTATCCATGGGTATGTTAGCGCTTTCATTCATTGCTGAAATGATAACAAATCATTTTTGCGTGATAACTTAAAATGCGGATAACTTTAAATTTTAACTATCAAAATAATGAAATTATTGTTTCATTCTAATTATTTTGTTATAAATCGGTTGGGGTGTATGAGGTTTAGCGCTTATTCATTAACACGTTGCTATAACCTACGAGCTTTAATTTGTATTAAACAAAATGAAATGTATTGCCACACTGAATTACAGAAAAGGACACAAAATTACTCACCTCCGCTTTGTAGGTATGAAGCATGACTGAAAATGTAGGCAACAAAATAGGCAATATCGTACTCCTTTCTAGCTCGCACTCACTCAGTATCGCACATGCTTACCTCTTCTTGTAATTTTTTCCCATTTGTATGAAATGACAGCTATGTGTCCCAGGTATGCCTGAAGCTGCTGAAGCCAGAATAAGCGAAAAAATTTTCGTCTGTCTATGGCCTGAAGCTTCAACAAAGTGCATGATGTTAGCCATCCATATCGTGTATTGGGTCAGCAACTGTTGGTCTTCCCAAGAAAATAAATTGAAATAAAATTAAATAAAATGTCAAGAAGCATAATCAACCAAATCTCATTACTTAAAAATATTATAACGATCGTAAACGTTGTTGACAACCATAACCGTATTTGATGATTCAGGCAAATATTTTGTTGATGACCCTCCTTAGCGTAAATCTGCGAAAAGATCTACGTAACTTTACGATAAGATTTAGTTTGATATTACGAGTAACTGTGGTTTAAGTGACACTGGTTCTTTGTTCATTAGTTACTTATAAACCTAGCTAGGTTTTAATCTTCTTCCATAATAATTTGAGAGTGAAAAGAATAAAGAATGAATTAGGTAGGCAGGAGATTTGGCAGGTTGCGGGGTCAAGTCCCGTAATTTTTTTTTCAGTCGTTAATTTGAAATGAAACAGATCACATGTAAAATGTTGAGCATGGATCAGATATTTGCATTTTTCTTCCTGATTTCGATGTTTGCTCCTTAGTATAAGTTGTTCAGTTTGATTGTCTGTAGCACACCTTTAATCGGATATTAACACCCTATAATAGAGCCTTTATGTTAACTCGTTAGCTTTAGCTAGGAATAAGGCTATAAGATCATGGATATCTTGATTTCGTTTTCTTCAGAATTTTAGTCGAAATAATAAATATTATTCTATAGCTAATATCCCGAATTCCAGACAAAGTGTGGGTCCAAAATAAAACGCATAATACTCAGAATAGAGGGCAATAGAGATCGGGACATATCATTAATTTTAGGAGCAAACATCTCGCTCCATATTTTATTGTTGTCCCAATTCAATATGCGGGCGCAGTACAAAATAGAGGACAAAAGTTAAAAATGCGGTCTTGAATTTCAAGGTTCAGTGAGCAAACGTGAAAATTTTATGCGAACTGTAAATGCTAAGAGGTAGGTATTTTGTTGCCATTCATTATGATTGAAATCCCACCTAATTCTAAAGTAACTGTGAGAAAGATTTGGTAATTTTACCGAAGCTTCTGACCACCTCGAAAGGGATTATATTATGTTCGTGAGTTTATGTATGTATGTAACGTCCAGATATCACTAGATGAGTATGTATAGAGAGCTGTAGGCGAGACACAACATGGAAAGAAAAACAGACAGCAGATAAAGAAGAGCCTCGACGGATTGTTGGCTGAAATCAGGTAAGGCTGCACCTCTGTTACTTGATCCTAACAACCCACAGGTCTTTCAGAAGCCAGGTGACCTGATGATATTATGAAGATCTCTGGAATAAAATAAATGTGATTTGTATAGGTAAGCACATAATTGAGTGGTTTAGGTGAAATACAAACAGGTCGCGGACGTGGGAGCTACTATAGAACGCTGGAAGTGGAGATGGGCAGAATATGTTGCACATATGGATACTGAGAGATAGACCAGAAGAGAACTGAACTGGAAGCACAGAGAAACAAAGCGGGTTAGAGACCTAGAGACTGCTCACCAGAAATATGGGACAGTGGCATTAAGCGACACTCGGGCCCTAAATGGATGCAGAGGGCGAAGAACAGAATGTCATGGAGTCATAATGGAGGAGGCCTTTGTCCGAAAACGGACTGATCAAGGGCTGCGATTGATAGATGGATTAGTATAGGACTAGTCGCTTTGTCGAATATTTCTTTTTTTTTTAAATGGGAAGAACTTCGGAACCCTACAAGGCAAAGCCCTGCTCACGCTTTGGTTATTTTGTGTCCGCCCACGTGTCGTAACATTTTTTGCGAACCATATTTTGATTAATGCTCCAAATGCCTTTGTTGTATTTTTATCGTTTTTGGAGCATCCCTTTTTATTGCGCGTGGGATTATTTTTTGCATCGTTCGCGTTGCAATGCTGATTTTGTCTTTTAATAAATTATGCTTGAGTTATTCTTGTTGCTGGGCCAAATATTTGCTCTAATTTTATATCCACCACGTTGTTCGACCACCAAATATTTAGCTGAATGTACCTATCCTAATTTACGAGTATATCGAGGTAGTTACACAGAGAAAAATAGTGAAACTATTTATTTTAGTAGACTTTGCTAGAAAATAACAGAGTTTACTAGATTTTTGATTGTTATAAAACGAATCAACTTATAACAACAAATCTTTTTAGTAAAGTCTGCTGAAATAAATAGTTGTCACATAACATAGTAAATTAATAGATATTTTTCTACGTGTAGGATTCCCTTAAGACTAGTCTTGACTTGCCTGACCATCGACAGTTGACTTTAAAAAATCTATATCGATAGAGCTATCGATATTTATTGCTTTATAACAATTTATACTATCGAAAATACTATTTACTATTCATATATACTTTTCATAGCAGTATCGACAGATATACGATAGTTTCACTATTATTGTTAGATAACAATACTTCAGGCCCTCTACCCGGACATTCGATCTTTACAATTGCGTGAACGTTTTCGTTCCAATGTCAACTGTATTACAATGAAGTTCGGACCGAAACTAACAGTGGTGATATATCGAACACCGAAAGTCCAATTTTGTATGGGACAACTGACATTATTTTCGTGATTTTGAAGTTGGTCCCATATAGAAAGTCGTTTAGTTTGATGGTTTGACTGTCCCCTAACAAAACCATAGGTATGTTAAAAACAAACCCATATAATCAGCAAATAAAAACTTACAATGTACATGTGATATTTATTAGTGGTTTATCAAAGTCAACCTTTTAAAAAACTGTAACAAAATTATTTAACCAATTTAAAACCATACTGCACTACTCATAAGGTCAATGTTAAAGTACTTCAATTACTGAACCACGGACGACCCGTAACATACAGACAACATGAAAAAAAATCCTTTAACAAAGAATTAAGCACCTTGACGAATTACTTTGAAGATATACATTCGCAATTTGAACTTTTGAAAGCGTTTCGAGTATCTTTTTGAACAATTGCGTACAGTGCAATCATTTGACACGATCTTTCATAATAATGTGCGAGCAAAATGTGTGAATTTTTGATTGTTGTAAAGCATAAGAGGTAGCGGGGTTACTCGCGTGGCAGCACTTGTGTAGTGACGGGGCTAATTAACTGCCCGGCCCTGTAATTTCAAAACCTTAGAACATAATTACAAAAACAGGGTTGACACATAAGGTTTTGATAAAACATTGGTAGCCGGGTCGTGGAAAAACTGTGGTCAGAAAATTACATACTCCAATATGCCAAGATCGCCTTAAATCAAAGGTCCTTAAACATTTATTTTTCCTAAAATTCAAAGCTTCAGGATGGTTTGAAGTGTCAAGTATTAGTATTAAATTAAATAATAACAGTTATCGTTTAGTCTGAAAATTACCCAAAAGGCAATAGAGAGGGCTACGCTCAGAGTTTCCCTGCGAGATCGAATAAGAAATGAAGAGATTCGCAGAAAAACCAGAGTAGCCGACATAGCCCAAAGAATTGCGAAACTAAAGTGGCAATGGGCGGGGCACATTGCTCGCAGAACCGATGGGCGATGGAGCCGAAGAATACTCGAATGGTGACCGACAACCAGATAGCGCAGCGTGGGTAGACAGTGAGACCCCACAAGGTGGACCGATGAGCTGGTGAAGGTAGTGGGAACTCGTTGGATGAGGGCAGCGCAGGAGCGGTCGTTGTGGCGATGTTTGGGGGAGGCCTATGTCCAGGAGTGGACGTCTTTCAGCTGAGATGATGATGATGATGTAAAGTCACTAGCGCAAGCGGCTCTAAGTGTATACACGGCGACACATCAACCTATACAAAACCAAAATAAACTGACCTCGCGTTAGTCGAGTAACGTATAACGTAGCGTGGCCGGCTTATGCTGGTTTTGTAAAGCTTGATATGTCGCCCTTTTCTTTTTTCTTTTTTTTCGGGCATAGGCCCACCACACATTCCCACCGCTGTAACTCCTGTAAGCCAGGATCAACAGCGGCGACCATTCACAACACTGGACAATGAAGTCCAGCGAGCCCGGGGGATGACTCTAATCTGTCTTGGAACCCGCAATGAATTAATCAAAGAAAATAGGAGGAGTAGGAAAACGAAATATCCGACTTCCCTCCATTGCAAACGGGAGACAGCAACAAGAAGGAAAACACATGGCTATTAGAGAGCCAATTCAAGAGATCATTTATGGCAGTGTTGAAGACTGATGTGTCGCCCTGTGTACAGGAAAGATATGTAGCCAAACCGTTACCGCTTATGTCTTGTACACAAAATGTCAGATAACAGTTCAACATTCATACTGTGCACATTAAAATGCACAATGAAATGTTAAGTGGGGGGTCTTAACATTGTCTACCCCTAGCATGGGACAAAAACGTGTAAATATTATGAAGAATGTCCTCGATACCATTGTGGTGAGCGATGATAAATTACTATCGACATTTTGCTATAAATAGTATAATTTGTTAGGATTAATTTAGTGTAAACATAGGGTGGATAAGATAGAGTTTTTAAAAATGTTACAATTAGAATAATATTCTTCTTCGAGTTCTTCTAAATTACTGGAGATTGGAACTCAGATCTGGCTCTGAATATCCCTATTTAGTTATTTCTCGCCAAACGAAAAACTCAGCTCAGCTCCAGCTCTTCGACGTCAATGCCTGTCTACTCCTTCAGGTTCGTGAGACACGACATTTTTGGTCTACTGACGCTTCTTTTACATATAATAAGAATACAATAGAATAATGGATAGAATACTAAACTAATAATAAAAATAAAAAATTTTCTTAGTCAGATATAAAAAAAATCACAATAAAACCTATATTTGTACCGCATTGGTTCGATAATTGAGGCTAAGATTCCTACGATCGATGTATGAACCTGAAAAATTCATACCGTTAATTTTTTTAAATAAAAGTAGTATTTTAACTGTTTTTCTTTTACTTTCTTTATCTAAAACTCTCATTCATATTTCTCCATCTAGTTTTCTTGGTAGGAGGCTACAGAAATCTATCTCGATTTCCTCTATCCTTGTTTCGTGCAAATGTTCCGAATCTGCTAGAAATAGTCTTTTTAGACATAAGCGCGCCTTTTGAACATGAGTCTTCAAATCAAATCAAATCAAATATACTTTATTTTACACCAAAACATAAACAGTAAAATACAGAAATAAAAATACAAGAGGCAGAGAGAGGTGTCTTGTTGCATGTTTATCTAATGTATCCACTATAGTGTAAAAAACAAATCATTGCATAAATAATATAATTTTCCTTTAAATTCTCATCTTATCCATACTATTCGAAACAGCTACCTCCAACCGCACTCGTCCCCGCCTACCGAATATCCCAACAATTGTCACTAAGCATCTGTTTATTTATAGAAACCATCGGCGCAGACGCAACGACGACCAGGTGACGATTGTTATCTGTTTATGTTTGTGATACATTCGTTTTTTGTGGTAATTTGTAAGGATTTGTTGATAGATAAATTTTAGTGAGAGAATCATGGTCTTCGGTTCGACTTTAATATTGATGTGAAATATGTAAGTTATCTAGTCTCTCAAACCACAGCATAAGAAAGAGCATTTATTACTAGCTAGTACGGACACCCCCTCTATAGCCTTCTGGTAACCCACCAGTTACCTAAGAAGATAGACATAAGGTTCAATTTGTTTGGTTTCGCATGTGCTGACGTCATCTTGTCAATTTAAATTTTTTGTATGCAGTTTCCGGGCTTGGCTCAAACCAAAAGACGCGATGATAAAAGACAATACATAAGTGGACTGATTATAGATCTGTACTTTTTTTTTTTTAATAAGATTTATCTAGAATTAAACATTTTAACGGGTCTCTTTGTTATATTCCTTTGTCATTGTTATATTTGAGTAATTTTGATTTATATTCTAGATTAAATAATAACCGCGTAACTCTCAAAAACTGTATTAATAAGATTTATGTTGGTTAATAAGCATTGCTCAAAAAGCAACTACTGCTTATTCTGTCGGGCAATAGATCCATGTCAAAACATTGAAGCGCACGCGCACAGATGACAACCGAACCAGTGAGAATACAATACTTTTATAAAGGGTGAAATTGATATCATTAGCATCCTTTTAAACTAAGAAACTACCCATCAAACTGAACAACTTTCACTATTTCCAAACAGATTGGAGCAAAAAAATAATCAGCTGTTGCATACATTTGAGTCGGGTAGACATTGCAGTTTAGTATGGAACAGCTGATTATTTTTTTGCTCTGATTGGTTTGCTCCCATACTGAAAGCTGTTCAGTTTGATGGGTAGACTCTTAGTTTAAAAGGATGCTAATGATATCAATTTCATCCTGTATATGTATGAACTAAATTAATATCCCTTTAATTTGTCTTACTTATCTTAACAGTTAGGTGGAATAAACCTGCGTGCGCGCATCCCAAATAGGGCTTTTTCACCCTGTATATCAGTTTTTTTTATTTTTGTAGTAAGTTGTTAGGTAAAGCGCTTTATTATTTTGTGTTTTCTTTATTGAGAAATCTTAAATTTTTTAATGAAGGCTCCACTGAACTGTAAAAGGTCTTTTACGGACACAGTTAGCAATAAAAGTTGCGACTATTGCGTATCCATTATCGCAGTTCAAATCTCAAAAGCGAGATCTCGAAAACATCCCTCCCCTTATAATCAATAATGTCAAACCACATTTTCACCCAAAACATCTGTCTTGACAATAGTAAACAGATAAACATCGCACAATCATAGTGTTATTCAAAACTGGCAACCGAGTTAATGTTGCGGACTATATTAATGGGTTTTGTGACGTCATTAATTGTACGGGTGCAAATTTATTGATGGGTATTATTATTTATTTGAATCAGGCAACAGTACAATGTAAAATTATCACGGGCCCATATTATAATTACCTTTACCTAAAATACATAAAAATATAACTTAATTAACATTTATCACTACCTAGGGTTTATTGTCCTCGCTTCCCTGAACCGTCTAAACACGACTCCGGTAGGCCACACTTCTGGGAGCAGGAACGTCTTCAGGTGAGCGACGGGGACTCGGAGCTTGAAGGCCTTGAAGTATGTAGACCTGCTCTCCAGTTCCCGTACCCTCACCGTACCCCGCCGTCCTTAGTATAGAACCTGGTGCTGAGGTGATTTGTATTTGTTGTGAGAATTTTTGGAAAACGTTAAAAGAAATCACAAGCAAATCAAAATACAGTCGGTGGCGCGTTGTGGAGAGGTATCGACAGTCAATCATGAAGTATCTGATTCGAAATCACATGGACGAAATGCCAAGCACCAATGAGTTTTTCTAACTAATGTACGTAATATCGACTGCTCTCAAACGGTAAAGGAAAGCATCGATCGTGAAGAAACCTGCATACGCTAAGGAAGAAATTCTGATGCATATATGAAGTCTTTAAAACTACTGGGCACGTGTAATGAACTAACGCCTATACCTTGATAACAACCTGAACACTATATAAGCGGGCTCGCATTGACATTGCCTGTCGTCTTCCTCCCATCTTCCACGTACATTGAGGTACAATTTTGTGGGGTGCAAGATGCGTGCGTACTGTATACAGGGTGTAAGTGACAGCCTAGCAAATACTGAACCGGTGAACTCAGACCATCAAACTGAACAACTTTCACTATGGAGCCTACCTCAGGAAACGCAAAAAAAAATCTGTTGTCCTACACAAAACTATTGTAGCTGCTGCTACTCGACTAAAATGTATGTAGGCTCCATAGAGAAAGTTGTTCAGTTTGATGGTCTAAGTTCACCGTTTCAGTATTTGCTAGGCTGTCCCTTACACCCTGTTTAGTACCATTGTCTTTATTATACTGTGTTTGTAGTCTTTAGATCGAGATTGTGAACTTATGCTCATAAATATAATTTAAAAAAAGTCGTGTAAAGTAACAAAGCCTTGTTAAAACCAACCAGTATAACCAAAGGTATCGTTTTTCAACATTCTAGCAGCGTTCTGCCTGCATGTATGAAAATGAAGCGGAGAAACAGTAGGTGATAAATTCCACCGCAGTTACTCTCATTGTCAATTTTGTATTGAGGACGACCTATTGTTAGATGGCACTTCGATTTTGCTCGGATTTGTTTGGTGGCGGTTTAAGTTATGAGCGAAGTGAAAGCGAAGCTATAAGCGGAGCGAAAACGCTTAAAAGAATGGCGGATGTGCTCTCAAAAGCCATTTCATTTTCATAAAGTGGCAATGAGCTTGTCATATCTACCGAAGAACTGACAATTGATATGGAGTTCGAGTTCTAGAACACAGAATGAACTGGATGGCATTATATTGGATACCCTCCGGCCAGCTGAATCAGTGATGTTTGAAAGGTAGTGGAAAGCGATTGGATAAGAAACGGTTGGATGAGGAAGGCCTAGGATAATTTTTTGTGGCGAGCCTTGGGAGAGGCCTATGCTTGGTAGTGTAAGATGAGAAAACGAGAAAGCCATGCTCATTTTGCACACATGCGTAAGATAAGAAAGATAAAGGCACATTTCGATTTCTTTGCGGCATGCTTTTCTTGAAGTTGTAGCATAGTTTAAAACCACTTCAATATAGTTTGTTCGCAGAAATAAACTACAGAAACGCTTATAACTTAAACCACACAAAAGTATGTTCCGCATTCGATTTTACTCGGATCTATACTGGCGCAACAATGCGGCTTCGTTAGCGCATGCGCGGAACATTTTACGTTAGTTTTTGCGTCTAGGCATAATCTTTTACGTCCGACGTTTATGACAACATGAATCAATGGGTTCCATACATATTTGAACTTATGGCTTCTTTACAAAGTTGATTATGTTTTTACGTTTGTACGATTTTTTGTGTATGGTAATTATTGGAAATTTTGATAGTGTGGATTGTATGATATAAAGCCGAGTCACACCTCGGACACTCCATATAAACTGACTTTTTTTTTATTTATTTCAGAACTATAATACAGTTTTATTACATTCTTTGCTGCATCTGTGTTCTAATGGTTATGAGCATAGGCTTTCGACACGGAGGTCGTGGGTTCGATTCCCGCAGGGGACACCTAGTGAAATGTCACTTTGTGCGTTTTTCCCCAGTTGGTTAGGACATTGCAGGCTGAATCGCCTGATTGTCTGAAAAGAGAAATTATTCCGTGCTTCGGATGACACGTTAATCCGTTGGTCCCGGTTACTATATCTGGTGGTAGTAGTCGTTACATAAAAACCACGTCAGAGGCCCTAAGGTGGTCTGAAAAAACTCTGACACCAGGGCCCTGCCCACACGATAAGAAGAAGATTACATTCTTTATCTGCCAAACAGCAGAGCAGTTTGTTAGCAGTCAAATACAGTTCTCATACTTGGGTACGATATAATATATATTTACATATGTATATTTTTAATTTAACAAACACTGACAAGATGAGATAGCTCATGTTACATTAAGTGAGTATGAGTGAGATAAGATTAACCACTGCTTATTGTTTGTACCCAGGGTCAAAGGGGTGAGGTAAAAATTGGTGGGAGGCAGGAAGTGTTCTGTAGCCAATATCTAGAGCAAAAACCTCGAAAAGCTAAAAAACACTGCAAAGAATGTGCTAAGAAGTGGCACGTGATGCCAACGTTCGCAACAAAACCCAAGAAAGAACGAAATTGCTTGGTTTATATCCTTTGTTGCAAATCATATGGATTGGGTCATAGTTTTCGCTCATAATAATTAGTAAATATCAAAACTAAATATCAAGTTTGACATACCTAAATTGGAATTCAACAGCGAAACCCAAGAACCCAATTTGCATGGAAGTGCGAACTGCGAACTTAGTTGTCTAGGCGTTTCATACATAAAGAGTGGTACCATAGTGTTGCTTTTAATGTACTCTCACTGATCTTAACAGAGAGGTGGTAAGATGAGGATATGGATTATAGATTATTTATCTCAATATTATTATAATGCAATACACCGTGGCTATGTTTGCACATTTCTTGCTGAACCGATGGCCGATGGGGCCAAAGAGTACTCGAGTGGCGACCGCGTACCGGAAAGCGCAGTGTGTAGGACCCCATAAGGTGGACGGACCACCTGGTGAAGGCGGCGGGAACCCGTTGGATGAGGGCAGCGCAGGACTGGTCATTGTGGCGAGCCTTGGGGAATCCCCATAATATAGTAGAATTTTTCGTTGGCTTCCATTGCTTCACAGTGAAGAATCCGTTCGAAATAGATCAACCGTAGTGGCCCAACCAAATGTTAACAATAAATGCCGTTAGGGCTGTTATGGACAACTTGGCACACTTCAGTCTTCGCTACGGGAACCGTTTTCTTCTTTATTTGAAAAGTAAGATCACGCCAGTGATTGCGTGGAATTTAGTTTCATTGAATTTCAAAATAAAGCATAAAACTCAAAATTTGGTACACGTCTTTCTTTTGGCCCCAAATTGAATCTTTAAAAGTGTTATTATAAAAGGGGTTAAAGGTTAATAGCTCCAGTGCGTTGCATAAAACTAAGGTTTGATCCTATTTTCAATACTAATCAATTTAAGTTTATAATTTTTTTAAACGTTATCTAGATTCTAATCTCTGTGCCTGTGGTTTGTCAGATTTCTCTATGGTTTTTCAGATCTGTCTGTATGAAAATCTTTGAACCACAACTTTGAAACTATGCGTTTTAACGAAAGTCTGATAAACCACACTCACAGATATTTCTGTGATCTATGGATCACTCACTCTAGATCCTGATTAAAAAAATATTTCATTGAGTTAATTTGTGTTTTTTTTTCATCTTTTGTTTCTCTTAATTCATTTTGTTTATTATCTATCTATCTTACTATTATGTAACTGTAAATTTTTTAAAAAGAAGGTTGTTTTTATCGAGCATCACGCGAAAACTACTGAACCGATTTTGATTAAACTTTTTTTGTTTGATAGCTTATAATCTGACTTAAAATCTGGTATATAATTTGTGTGGAAGAAGTCGCGGGTTAACGCTAGTGTCGTATATTGATGTAAATAAATTATTTCATTTGTTTCATTGACTTTTATTGGTTAGTATCTAAAATATAATCAAACTGCATATTTTGTACGGAGTGCGAAAGAGGAAATAATCCTCTTGAATAGGTATTTTATAACGAGCACGAGAATTCTGCTACTATTAAATACAATCCATTTCAAAGTCTAAGTACCTAACTATTCAAAATCTCGTAACAACACAAGATCTTAAATCAACGCACCAACCTTGGCCCAACCGTGATTTACTTATACTCAACAGATAAAATTAACATAATTCAAGCTTTTCGGTGACTAATGCTCTTAATATGAAACCGTGTGTTTGTTTTACTAAGTAGCTATTTACATTACTTGTTAAATGTTAATAAGAGGGAATTCTAGTCTCATATGTAAATAAACTTATGGGAAAATGTTAAATTTGGTGAGAAAGAAATGAGAAATTATTTTAGATGAGAAGGCATATTAACTATTATTTAGGGGGTTTTTGGGCCTTGACAGGCTTGCTAAGCCTGTGCCACGTAGACCATCGCTGGTCCTTTGTGGACTTTAAAAAAAAAATGTTTCTGTCCAAAACAAAGTAGATTGCCCTTCTCGTTCATGTACACCACTAGTTTTAAATTACTCACAAAATTTTAAGGGTGTATGTATGTCCTGTGATGTATTCAGAAAAAGAAACTAAACAACTTTCCCTAAAGAACATGGTCGAAAAAATGCAAACATTTTTGAACCTCTCACAAAAAAGTGCAATTCAGCCAGATGATTTTCTATTTTTCGTTTGTTGACCTATTTTCATTAGGGAAAGTTGTTTAGTCTCATTGTTTGAAACACACCCTTTACATTTTGACAGTAATTAAAAACTAGGACTGTATACATTGTGTATGGATTAGCTTATTTGATCGCTTAATTCTTCTATTAGTAGCTGAGCTTAATAAAAGTTGCATAATTTCAGGAATACGACAGCTTTATTTCAGTTACGTAGTCATCAGAATTGTATTTCAATAGTCAGAGATAGTCTTGAATAATTAGAACATTCACATTTGAATCGCTGCAGTGTTCAAATTAAAACAATATCCAATAAGCCCGCCACCATTTTCAACACAAAGAAAAGAGAACACAATACCTATGTAACTCGAAATCAAATCATGTCACTTTTACAACGTTTTCTTTTATCGAAGCTTGATACAAGTACATGTACATAAAAAACTGGACCTTCACTTGTTTTAATGACTGGGGAATGACCTGTAAAAACTGTAACAATACCTCATCATCTCAGCTGATGGACGTCCACTGCTGGACATAGGCCTCCCCCGAGGATTGCCACAACGACCGGTCCTACGCTGCCCTTATCCGACGGGTTTCCGCCGCCTTCACCAGGTCTACGGTCCACTTGTGGGCCTACCCACGCTGTGCTCAATAACAATACGCACTACTTTAAATTGTTATCCTCTGTCGGAATCTATCCATTTGCGGGAAATCAGCTTTCCGTATTATGCCATCCTTCTCTGTCAATGTGGCTTCACACCTTTTGTTTCTTTTTCTTCTGAATAGGGCCCTTGAAGTCTATCAGTACCTATAAAATGTAGAAAAATGCTACAAAAAAATTGACAATGGTTACAATTTTTCTTACTTAACTTATACATTAGTTTATTCAATAGCTACCCAATTTAGATCAGTTACATCGGCACTTTAAAGTCAGAAGTCAT
This sequence comes from Agonopterix arenella, assembly GCA_927399405.1. Taxonomy (NCBI): domain Eukaryota; kingdom Metazoa; phylum Arthropoda; class Insecta; order Lepidoptera; family Depressariidae; genus Agonopterix; species Agonopterix arenella. Next base: position 17,420,226 of record OV656701.1, read on the forward strand.
CGATTAGAATCTTATTTAAGGAGCAAAACGAATTGTGAAAAGAATTTGTCGCGCCCCAAACTCACAATAACGACTTTTTAAATCACTTCACATTGTTACAATTCTGTTCCATACATTATTTATTGCCATTCTCGTAACGTGGCTTACAAAACTACATTTACACTCAAGAACAGCCTTATTTCAACAAGTTAGAGTTGTTAATACATTTTGTAAAGGAATAGTGTTATTTGGTACAGGGTCATTGAAAGGTATTCTTCTGGTTTTAAGTAGAAACATCACGGTTCATAAATAAAATTATCAAATAAATGCCCTACAAAACAGTTGCTACCCTACTTAACCCGTAAACGGTGAGGGGTGAAAATATTTTGACATTTATTAACTTCACTTTCGAAGATCTAGATTGTGGTACTAGAAAAGCCAAATCCAGTACAAACATTGCATACGATTTAAGTAAACACTGTTGATCGCTATATAACAGATCTGTGGAATATTAGAGTAAGTTAAGGCTTGGTAGAGTTGTTATAAAATTGAATAGAAAAACATACACGAAAAATTTACGCCATGGAAAGATTCAGGTACCATAAAGAAGAGTTCTTTAAGGTTTATTAAACAAAAACCGAAACGCTTATTAAATAATTATAAGAGTTTAAAACTATACAAATACTACAAATATTTAATTTTGCACCTTAAGGCCTGTCCAATTTGTAGCTAGAAATATCCATTGTTATTTTTTATATTGCACCTTTGTTACTACGAGTATGATCCAGGATTATACCATGGATACTATAGAAGTCAAACCTAGTAGTAATAGTTAAGTAAGAAAAACGAAGCAAGAAACTACGCTTACAACTTCTACTTAACTACGCTCAACTATCTCCCAAACAATCAAACTTAACAAGTCACATCTAGATTCTTTTTAATCCACATCAACAGTATATAAAACATTGAAATAAATCTTAACACATCGTCGATTCTCAATACTATACCGGAATGAATGCAATGCACAATAAGATGATTTGTTAGTAGCCCGCCCCATAAATACACTCGGAATTTACACGTCTCAGTATTAGAAAAAAAATCTTTATTTATTATACTAAAGTATGGAAAGATGAGATAAAATCTGGAGATGAAACATTGGTCGTAAATTGTTGATAGAAATTTTTGTCAACGCTCCGTATGTGTTTTGGTCGCGTGATTGTTATTTTTGAGGTTCGGAATTTAGCTGTTGGTCACATTTTGGTTGTGTAATGTAACGAAGTTACAAAAACATAATAAATATAGTTTAAGATATCATCGCAATTCAAATGGCTTTGTTATGTGATAGGTACAATGTTATTATTGTGAAATTTGTGAATACTTTAATTGTCGTTCAGCTTGCTTGACAATTTAGACCTGAGTAGTGAAGCCTGTTAAGGTGGCTTGAAAATAATCACCACGTCTTTCCTCCACCAATACTGTACTCAGCTCACGAGGTGGAGTGTGTCCCATTCCATTTGACCCTTATTCGCGATTCTCTGCAATAAGATTCTACAAGCTATAAGCTATAATTATATATTTTTTATCGTAAGCTTACAAAACCGTGGGCAATAAACACGATTGACCAAATGAAACCAGCGAGACTGGCCAAAAGATGGCGCGGTCATCTGTATTATCACGAAATAGAAGAGCAATTGAAGGCAGGGGATAGAGAAGTGTGGAAAAGCTTCGAGGATATCTTGTTCCCAAAAGGGGAAGAAGTAGGTTAAAAAATGTTTTCATACATAAGTTATTCAAACTACTTTCATCTATCCCAAAGATATAACTACTCTCTCCTCACAAATCCTTGCATTAGTAAGAAACAAAGCAACCCATTAGTCGTGTCGAATTATGCAAATAAAGTCAAGTCGATACCTCATAGATACTAACTGAGTTATACATGTATAACTGAGTTATATAGCGTTGAACCATTGTCAAGCGATGACTAACTACGTTGTGCTTACCGAAACTGTTGTACTAGACTTTGTCATAGAGTAGTTGACGATGATAGGCATAATAACAGTTTGCTTTATAAATATAGGTATATCTCAGATGCGGACACCGTGTAAAAGCTGGGTACAAATATTTTCTCATACCAATTACTTCTTCTTCTTCTTATCGTGTGGGCAGAAAAACCTGGTGACAGAGTTTTTGCAGACTGTCTTACGGCCTCTGACATGGTTTTTATGTAACGACTACTGCCACCAAAGATATTAGCCAAGACCAACGGCTTAACGTGCCAATTAGCTAATAAAAGTCCTTGAAATACTTTAAGACTTAGGGGTGTTAATACAAAGGAAGATCAATAGCTTGGTGAAGGTGGCGGGAATCCGTTGAATGAGGGCAGCGCCAGGACCGGTCGTTGTGGCGATCCTTGGGGGAGGCGTATATCGAACAGTGGACGTCTATCGGCTGAGATAATTATGAACCTACATGAAGATGGGTGGTAGATGCATCCTGAGGGTACTTTGTAGTCCTCTCTGCACCCAAACTAATCTTCAACTCATTACAAATTCACTATTAATAATTTATCTGGAGCCGGCGTGGGCGACACGTACTAGACAATGCAGGCGCTGCCATTACCGTTTTTATTAAAACGATATAGTGTGGCAACACTGCATTCATCATTCTAGTTGAGTATATGATACTTGTTGAAGTAGTTGCTTCTTGCTCCTTTTTATGTGCAAATTTGATTGTGGAGATAATTGAGGGATGCCATTGTTCAAGAGAGGACGTAATTTGACTGAAATTATGTGATATCTTTCTTTCGTGAAGGTTCTAAGTTTTGTCGCCACCATCAGCCTGTTAGAAGCCCCATTGAAATTAACAAGCATCTTCTTACGATAAGCATGATATGCCATATCCAATCTGCCTATTCAGAAGTCTTCTCATATACAATACAATACTCTTTATTGGCGCTCCTAATATTTATAAAATAACAATATTGTAAAGCAAATAAAAAGGGTAAGTGCGATTTTTGAATCTCATACGTTGAACTCAGCAGTTGAAAATGTATGGAGATACGCATCTTTCTACTGCTGATTTGACTTTCAAAAATTGCACTCCTAAAGTATGATTTTTGAAAGTCAAATCAGCAGTAGAAAGATGCAAATCTCCATAGTAATATTGACATTTTGTACTGCTTAGTTCAAAGTATGAGTTTCAAAAATCGCACTCCAGGACCACCAATTACATACAAACTCACTCTTTCAAAACAGAAGTGACATAAAGAAACCGAACCATTGATTGGTTGACACTTACATTTACTTACGTTGACACTTAGGTTCAAAGAACACATATTATAATCCTGACGTAGGCTACTGTGTAAGTTTCTGATAATATCGTTTACAAGATCTGTAACATATTATAACTGTAGGTACTTAGCTATTTTCAAGTCCATTGTCTAAAATTTTTAAACTAAATATTGAGAAGCAAAATCGCCAAGAATTGCCATAAAACACCTTGGTTTATTTCATACTGATTGAATCGGTTAGTTGGGACATTATTTTATTCAGGGTACAATTTGGATAAAATTATATTTTCTTTAATTGCATAAATTCTATAAGCATTTTTTTACCGTTTTATGCCGATTTTTGTTCATAATAGTTTATAGTAATCATTACAGACATTTGCAGCGATGTTTTCTTGCTACTTCTTACATTTATTGATGTTTTTTCAGCAAAATAACCACTGTATTACCGTCCCTCAAAATTATATTTCGTTTCATACACAAACAACTGAGTTACCGGAATTTCCAAAAAAGTATAGTATTTAACTTTAATTTCAACGTTTTTCTAAGACTAGTTTCTTATTCGGTAGCTACCGATAACAGTTTTGCCTTTGTTCCTTTGCCTTCGAAGGGGACCGGATTATGCTCTCCATTACTGGAGGTTGGCAGTCAGCTCTGCATATCCCTGTCTATCTCTCGCCAAACGAAACAGCTCTTCGACGCTGGCGATGCCTGTCCACTCTTTAAGGTTCGCGAGCCATAACATTCGTGGCCTACCGACGCTTCTTGTGCCCTCCACTTTGCCCATTATTATAGTCTGGAACAGTTGGTATCGCTCATTCCTCAAAATATGACCAAGGTAGGCGACTTTCCTCCTTTTAACGGTTTGCAACAGCTCCCGGGACTTCCTGACACGTCGTAGAACCTCCACATTGGTGACTCGTTGAACCCAACTAATTCGCAGCATTCTTCGGTAGAACCACATTTCTATAGCCTCTAGTTTCTGGCGAGTCTCCTTAATGGTCCATGCCTCGTAACCGTATAGAACTATTGGCCAGATATAACACTGGAGCATTCTTACTCGGAGTTTTTACTCGGAGGATTATGGTAACCTGAATGAAATAATGACTCAGTAACACACTAAAACCCCGTTTCACAATCTTAAGGTGACGCGCTTAGTAATATTTTCTAAATCACAATTTTACACCGACAAGGATTCAGGGGTACTACAGGTTCAGCTTTTACTTCGATATTATCAAAAAATATTTGTATATTACTTCCACAAATGTAACAGTATCGATTTCTGTTCGGCATCGAAACTTTACATTTACTTTTACTTTCAACCAAATAACCGAAATAACTTAATCAATAACACTACGAATAATCGATAGAGAATTATTCATAAGTGGACTTTGGTACGATTGTTTTGCACCGAATCGAATCAATTTAATCGAGAGATGAATCGATTTGGTTCAATCGAGTGAATTGGTTGATTGATAGTTATAGTTGCGGATGATTTATGTTTTGAACTTGACCGAACGTTTGATGTGAAGTGAATCGAATGACCTTAATCTTTGTGAATTTATACAAATTAAAGTTCGCAATGACTCATCAAATGGTTCATCATCATTAAGGTTGATGTCCACTGTTGGACTTAGGGCTCCGATAGATGTGTACTATATTTCTGAAGAAAACACTAGCCTACGCTCAATTTCTTCAGCTTTTCAGCTAGGTAGAAACATCAAAATATGTATAAATAGGCTTCGTCATAGGTATATACATCACTCACATCCACAACAGGCTTAGTCAAAGAAAATACATCACTCAGATCCACAACTCGTTTCGTCAATAAATACATTCTGAATATCTGCAACAAGATTTGTCAACTTCCATATAAAAATATTTAAAAAAGGGGGGACCTTCAACCTATAAACCTCCTCCAAAGCCTCTCCCTGGGGGACGGTACCAAATATGTTTGTTGCAAATGTCAGAATGCCACAGATACCTTTCGCCAGTTAATGACACAGACGTTTTTAATTTTAATCCCTACATACCTCTTTCGCCTCATTCACATCTTTACATCTCTTCATCCATGCCCATCGGTTTCGAATACTCCACACCTCACTTTTCTGTAAACTAACATTGTCAGACTAACAATATATTATCAGTCTATGCAAGGCAAGAAAATTACATCACTGGCGACAACACTGCGCGGGAGCAGCAACAGCATCCTGAACGTCAGAGCAAATAAATTTAGTAGTCCAGATGTGGTCCCTAACACAGATGACTAAATATGTGTTGAACATAGAATATTTAAGTCTTTGGTGTTGAAATTTGTATAGTAACGTAGCTAGTCTAAGACTTACTAACCAACGAAAGGATTTTCTTTTTAATTTGAAATTAAAAAGGCAATAAGCATAATGCTCACGTTTAATAATATTCCTCAAAGAAGGACTATTAAAAAATGATGTCACTTATCCTTCATGTATCTTCATAGATTTGTATTTTATCTGCTATTACATTATTATTCGTAGAGACTAATGTAATGGCAATCAATTTTACTTGAAACGAAACAAAGATATTAATAGTAAGTAAGTGGAAAACCATAGATCACTAAACATCAATTTGTTATTTATGTATCGATTTCATTTCGGCGCGTTTATAATTCAAATAGATACATTAAATCGATTGCAATGTTACTAGAGCACGGTATGTGTGTGATCGATGTTTGCGTCATCGATTTAATGAAGATGGCATTCGAATATTATGGTAATGTTTTAAGAGAGCGTTTCGTAATTTCACTTTTAATATTTAAAATACTTGTTATGTTCATAAGTAAATAAGCTTTGGTTCGCAGTCAATGATATTTTAAAAATAAAATATTCGGTAACACACATATATTGTTAGGTGGCTCACATGGTTTCAGGATGGATGGTGGAGGGTCCTGTCAATGTTGTCATAGCCTGGTAACGCCCAGGTTTTTTCGACCAAACATTAGCTTACTGCCCGTATTTCTTTATACAGGGTGAAATTGATATCATTAGCATCCTTTTAAACTAAGAGTCTACCCATCAAACTGAATAACTTTCATTATAGGAGCAGACCGATCGGAGCAAAAAAAATGAGCTGTTGCATACATTAGAGTCGAATAGGCATTGCAGTTTTTCGGCAGATCGGTTTACTCCCATAGTGAAAGTTGTTCAGTTTGATGGGTAGTATATCAATTTCTGCTTCATCATCATCATCATTTACGACTACGACTTTATATAGTAATCTAATCAACGTTTATTAACAGATTAATTTAACCTAGAATTGCAAAATGTCTGTATCTGCAACATGCTTCGTCAAGAATATATCACTAAAAAAGAATCACTAGAATCTAATCACCATTACAATACGTGCTTATCGCTTTGTTATGTTATACTTACAGGGTGTGCTGTAACTGCCTCCGTGGTCTAAAGGTTAAAAGCATTGGGCTCTCGACACGGAGGTCGTGGGTTCGGTTCCCACGGGGGACACCTAGTGAAATTTTATTTTTTTATTTTTATTTCTCAAATGTCACTTTGTGCGTTTTTCTCCAGTTGGTTAGGACATTGCAGGCTGAATCACCTGATTGTCTGAAAAGAAAAATGATTCCGTGCTTCGGATGGCACGTTAAGCCGTTGGTCCTGGCTACTATCTCGGGTGGTAGTAGTCATTACATAAAAACCACGTTAGAGGCCGTAAGGCGGTTCGAAAAAACTCTGACACCAGGGCTCTGCCCACGCGATAAGAAGAAGGTTTATCATCATTATCAGCCGATAGACGTTCACCGTACTTTGCTTACGTCCACAAAACATCGCCATAGAAACCTTATTCAACACGCAAGGGGACACAATGAAGCCTGTTCGAAGCCTAGAACCAAAGATTTAAACCTTTCGTTCGTTAAAAATTGCTCTACAACAAAAAATCGAATACAGTTAGGCATCAATTCTAATAGCCCAGTCATTTTACGGTTTGAGCCGGGACTAATTAATAATTGTCATTTTTTTGGTATAATATTGAAGAGCCACTTTGAGCCTAGAAATATACCAAAATTAAAAAAAATCACGTCAGAAACAGTTACAATTTTAAAATTTATCTTCTTCTATCTCTGGTGGTAGTAGTTGTTACATAAAAACCACATCAGAGGCCGTAAGACGGTCTGAAAAAACTCTGACACCAGGGCTCTGCCCACACGATAAGAAAAAAGAAAATTTAGCTATTATCTCGTCCTAAAAAACCTGATGGTAATTTTTTTTTTGCACATATTTAAGGCCTTACCATTATACATACAACAAACATGGTGTAAATATTTTTGTCTACTTAGGTTTTGGAAAATACATACGTATTTTCTAATAAATACCTCATTTAAAAAATTTCAATGCCTATTTTATTGCTCAAAAATAATTTATATTGTTAAATCTAAGTCAAATGAGTGCATTGGTATTAATATTATAAATTTAAAAGCCTTCTGGTACACACATTTTTGATTTCTATATTGCGTAGCAATTTTTTTTAAATATGTTTTAAGATAGTCTTTTTGTCACTAAATGGTGCCGGTTACAGTTTAAAAGTCCAATTAATAATTACTCCCTACCCCGCCTAACAAAATTACGTAAAATGATTGGGCTATATTTTTTGTAATCGAATAGGAAACAATTACTATTATTTACGTATCGTAACATAAAATATAAGCCTATTAAAAACGCTGTTAATAGCATTCATAAAAATACGATAAAAAACAAGAGTAACACTACAAAAAAAATCAAATTGATCACGCTCAATTGGCGCGAAATAAAAATTAAAAACATATCACTAGCAAATTACTAAAACATGTAGACTGTGGTCCAAAATAAGAGAATTTGCGTACTTTTACATAGCCGGAATTTTGCCCACTGACATTTTTTATACCTACTCGGAGTTAAAGTTAGCTGCTCTTTACCTACCTACGTACTTATAATACTATTATACATATGTGTTTCCATATGCACTTGACCTATGTTTCACAAATATATATATTACGAGCGTTAACCCGCGACTTCGTCCGCACAAATTATATACCAGATTTTAAGTCAGATCATAAGTTTCATCATAATCGGTTCAGTAGTTTTTGCGTGATACTCGTTCAAACAAACAAACAAACACCCAAACAAATACACAAACAAACAGACAGACAAAAAATCCAAAAATTGGGGAAATGGAATCAGGGTCACCGAAAAACCATATCGTAACTTTATTTTTGTTAATATCTTCAATGTACAGACAAACTTCCTGTTACAGTTTTATAATAGTATAGATAGATGAATTATGAATTTATTTACAGTAGCAGATAGATACTTCTCAATTTGGGAAAGCAAGAGTGAGAAGAATCAGTGCACAGTGCAGGTATGGTAAATATAGGCATGATGAAGGAAATATTCTAAACGCCCAATAAAAAACACCCAGGAGAAGAATCTGTCATATGAAATGTGGTGAGCATTAATTTCTTCAGAAGTAGCAAAACAATCGCCTCTCGACCTAGCTCTTGACACTTCGTTTCATTTTGAAAGTGATGTATATCTTTGATATAACTATCTTACTAAACAAATATTCCTAAGAGATAAAGCTTCTAAGGAACTCACAAAATGATCACGTGACGCGCTCGCCCCTAAATTGTCCACTGGCCGAGCCAGTTTTTCCACAACCGTGCGGCAGCGTATTTATGAACTTTTCAGTGATAGATTACGCACAAACCCGTGCCTTGCCGTAGTATAACCTACCTACCGTAGTGCAATTGTATGAAGCTTCGTCTCCGTGGAGTATTTACGCATGTGATACGACTGCAGAAATATAAGGCTAACAACAAGTTTATTGTACAATTTTGCAAAGGCGTTTCTCTCATGACTTGCACCTATAAATTGATGGCCACACATGATAGCGGCTATTGATCCAAATTGCCTATATTTACAACTAAAACGCTCCGTTTAGTGTTAAATTAATTTAGTATGGAGGCTACTAACACATTATAATGTACGCGTATGTAGAACTATAGTTAGTTATGTTAGTTAATTCGAACTTTGAGCGGTATAAGATGGGTGATCGCGTTTCTGTGAAACTATTAAATACTTGTAGTTCTATTGTGCAGGTAGGCTGTATTGATCGATATCGAATCGATTTTTTTTTTTAGTTTTTGTGATATTTTTTTTATTAAAAATGGGTTTTTGGTGTTTAATATTAGCTGGATATTTATGATGTTTGTTGTTATAATATTTAGGTCGAGTCAACATTGACGTTTTTAATGAAACAACAAAATTTCTTTTAACGATTTTAATTCGTCTCAATTGTAAAATTTGTGGTCTGCTGCACCCCCTAAAGTATGTAACTTATTTAAGATTTCATCCTGTATATAGGTCGATGATGATGACTTATTACACGGTGCCGGGTGCATTTTTCCGCATAATATACACCGTGTGCACCACGTTACCGACACGGGTATTTTAAAAAATCAGGTTTCTCTTTCAACAGAGTATAAATTGTGCGAAATTGGTCTGAACTCATAAATTCGACTATTAAAGTTGTATCGGCCCCATCAACGGGTGATTGTAGGAATTATAATGGTGGTATTAAGGTAAACTGTGGTAACCTAATAACTTTTATTTTTGTACATTTAATACGTTTGACGAACGAATGAACGAATGAAGATAACGAGAAGGTGTTAGGAATGGTTAAATAAAAGAGATATTATATTCTAAAAACAATCGAAAACCGGAGAGGAAAAATGATCGGACATTTGATACGAAACGACACTTTCTTTAAAACCATACTGGAAGGGAAGATAGAGAGGAAGAGCGGCAGAAGAAGGCCTAGAAAGAGTTATCTAACCCAAGTGAAGGAAAAGGTTGATATCGTGTCGTATCAAAGACAAGAGCTATAATCATACGTTTGAAAGAGGCATAATATATCCGATATTGGACGCTAATGGCTAACATGATGATACCTTTAGTCCAATGAATACAATTCATACAAATTATGCTCCTTTGGAATCATGATTAGCTGATCAGAGCTTCATCTCAAAAAAAGTTCACACTAGTGTTAGCTTAGCTTGACTAGATGATATTAGCACATTATAACAAAAAATACTAAAAAGATTTGTAGAAACTTGTGCACGATTCATAATCATCATCGATTTTTCTATCATGAGAAAACCTACATTTAATTTTGAGGCATGCATTTGTATCTTAAATCCATTAAAAGTAGGCTGACTAAGACAGAGTTTGAGAACACTGCTCCTCATGAGCTTAATTATAATAAAACAAAACACGATTTTCAAAACAATATTTTTAGACTTACACCGTTTTACTTTCGCTGGTATTATAAATTTTGGCGTAAGAAGAGGTTTGAATCTTTTTATACTCTCATTATTGGGCCGATCTGTAATTTTGATGCCGCTTCGTGATGCAGGTTCGATTCCCGCTTACGGTTATTTTGCTGTTTTATGAACCAGTTATGACGCCAGTTAGCTGTGTTAAAATGTCTGTAATTTATATAATTTTTACTAGTAACATTATGTTAGATTTATATGAACGACTTTAATCTCTTTTAGGGTAATAACTTGAATCAGGCGTTACTTTGAAGAAATCCATGACTAATATGTAGAATAACAAGATTGTATCGATACCCCCACTTCTAAATACCTAGTAGACAAAAATGTATTACGTTATGAAATATAACCTACCACCAAATAATGTCTACTTTTTACAGATATTTCACTCCACCAAGGCGCTAGACCGACGAACGTTCGCAACCCGGATCTACCCGGATATTCAAACATCGCAATTGCGTGAACGTTTTCGTTCCAATGTCAACTCTATTACAATGAAGTTCGGACCGAAACGGTCTTGATATATTGAATTCGAAAGACCGGGCAAAGGCCCAGAGTTGTTACTTCGCCGAGCGTCCGAAAACGAGACGCCGCCATGCTCGGTGTCGGACGCTCGGCGGAGTAACTAAATTTGTTGCATAATATGCACGTCCAAACCAATGTAGTATTAGGTTTAATTCACACTGAAATGACAGCGTCAGGCAGCGGCTGGCAGTGGCTAGCAGCGGCCTGCAGTTCGACAGCCAAATGCGTGGTAACAGCTCAATTTTTTTGAAACCGTTATGTTCATGTGATACTATGTATTTAAGCAATTTTGAAGTTTAAAATGCTGCACATCATCATCATCAGCATATCATCGTCCACTGCTTAACATAGGCCTCTCCCAAGGCGCACCACAAGACTCTGTCCTCGGTCTTCCTCATCCAGTCGCTTCCCGCTACCTTTTTTAGGTCGTCTGTCCAGCGGGCAGTAGGACTTCCCAAACTGCGCCTGCCAGTTGGTGGTCTCCACTCTCCACTCTAGAACTCTGACACCCTATCGGTTGTCAGTTCTTCACCAGATATGAACAGCCCATTGCCACATCAGCTTGCTAATTTTCTGAGCTATGTCAACCACTTTAGTTCTTTGACGTAATCACTTCATTTCTGATCTGATCATTCAGAGAAACACCGAGAATAGCTCTCTCCATAGCTTGCTAACCGACCTTGAATTAATGAACTAGCCCTATCGTCAGGGTCCACGTTTCTGCACCATAGGTCATCACAGGCAGGACGCACTGATTGAACACCTTCGTTTTGAGGCATTGTGGTAGGGCCGAGGATATGACGTAGTTTTCCGAAAGCCCATCCTAGTTGGATACTGTAACTCGTGTAAGCCAGGATCAACGTGTCGCGGCGACCATTCATAACACTAGACAATGAAGTCCAGCGAGCCCGGGGGATGACTCTAATCTGTCTTGGAACCCTCCTTGGAGCAGCCTCCTTGTCGAAGTCTACCCAGTCTTATAGTCTGTCCAATGCTGCACAACTGACCTAAACTGAGCCTTATACTATTTTGTCCATAGCAGGTGACACATAAACTCACGACCATAACCTTTAGCGGGAAGTTTAGAAACGTTGATATAACTGCCACCATTATTTTTAATAAACAAAATTGTGTACAGGCTGAAATTGATATCATGAGCCTCCTTTTAAACTAAGAGTCTACCCATCAAACTGAACAACTTTTACTATGGGAGAAAACCTATCGGCGCAAAAAAATCAGCTGTTCCATACTAAACTGCAATGCCTACTCGACTCAAATGTCAATCAACCTCCGACGATCTGAAGGATGCGAGCGCGTCGATTTTTTTGACAGCGATGTGACGCTAAGTGAATTGCACTCCAGGACTGCAGTCTCCAGGGTCTGAATAGCTCTAAAGATCGATAACGTCCAATAGAAGAGGCACCACAAAAACCAGAAGAAGAAATTAAGCTATACGGGGTGTAAGGAAAAGTATCATTAATCATTAAACCACATAATCTAACCATCAAACTGAACAACTTTTACTATAAGAGCAAAAAAAAATCAGCTGTTCCGTACTAAACTCCAATACCGACTCGACTCAAATGTAGCAGTCTCCAGGGTCTGAATAGCTCTAAAGATCGATAACGTCCAATAGAAGAGGCACCACAAAAACCAGAAGAAGAAATTAAGCTATACGGGGTGTAAGGAAAAGTATCATTAATCATTAAACCACATAATCTAACCATCAAACTGAACAACTTTTACTATAGGAGCAAAAAAAAATCAGCTGTTCCGTACTAAACTCCAATACCGACTCGACTCAAATGTATGCAACTGCAGATTTTTTTTTTGCTCTGATCTGTTTGCTCACATACTAAAACTTGTTCTGTTTGATGGGTAGACTCTTAATTTAAACGGATGCTAATTATATCTATTTCACCCTGTAGTTGTACCAAGGCTGTAGTTGTACCTTTAGCATATTATTATTATTATCGAATTAAATAGGACAATGCCCTCTAATCTTATTTCTATTCTAATATTCATTTAAACGTCTATTTAGGCCCGTCTCACTATCTCAATGAAATATTGAATCACATTAAAGCTTATTAGCACACAGGCATGAACGGACAAACAAACAAACAAAACTAAGAACAATGGACGGCTGCAAAACAATGACAGAAAAAAATCGTTTAATCCAATTACAATGATATACATGGAAGCTGACGTTGGATTTGTATGGATATGACGTAAACTAGGAAAGACAATAAAATTGTAATAAAAAGTGGATTAGGTGTCTTGTGTTCTTTCATTATAATTCTCGAGATTTGAACAAAAATAAAAAAATTGCTTAAACGGTCCCACTGCAGGGCTTACCTTTGAGTAATGAGGGTGAAACGGACGATACTTCTCCAAATTGTGATTTATTAGACTATTTGACTTGCAACTTCCGTATTTCTCGAAGAATCGTGAAACTCGAGGTAAAAATCTAATAAAGCGCCCTATAATACCACCATAATTACATTTATTATTAAATCATGGTTTCTTAATTACCTGCATTTAGGTGGATTTCAAAAATATACATTGTTTACTTCTGACTTTTTGACTTCCTAAGACAAATCATTGCTCATTGCTCATCAAAGATCATTGCTAAAGAATTCTGTTAACATATTCAAAGACTACAAATTTAAGCATATAATTTGTAGTAAGGTTCAGTTTTGGTACATTCAGTTTCTATAAGACTCAAAAAGCGTTTTTAACAAAATGACTGCAGCCTATGTAAAAAGTGGTTGACCTTATCCAGTCTATCCTTTACATACCTACCAGACTCAATACACAAACAATTGGTATCGGGCACAGGTATTCCGCTGTGGTCAGCATGACACTAGAAGCATACGATTTGAGGAAGAAGTGTACACAAAAAATAAATTTTTCTTGGCCTATCCATACAAATCCAAATCGTGCCCTAAAGCGTAAGTTATATGCGTGCTTGGACCAGCAAATGGGTGGTCCATGTTACCGTTTTATCATCGCGACTCGACGGATAGGGGCCGCGCTAAGTAGAAATATAACTTGAACGGATGAATGGACACATTACTTCACTATAAATTGAGATTGTGACTTTGTTTTTTGTTACAGTTATTTTGTATGGAAATATTAAGAGCGTTGCTACAACTACTAGACTAAGAGATAAGTGTACTTTTCGGAACCATCAGCTGCAAGGCTGATTCAGTGTTTATGGGGTGTAGAGCATCTCTGTGATGGGAATGGACCCAGTCTGCCTGCATAACTCCAGTTGGTTTAGAAGTTACTGATGTTTAAAGGTCAGTAAAAAATTAACGATCAGCTGCAAGGCTGATCGTATGATATTATTGTAGTATGCACTGTAACTATATGAACAGTATAAAAACTGGCATGGTTCATCAGTCGGTTTAGGAGTTACAGCCGTTCAAAGGTCCGACCTTTGAACGGTTGTATCTTCTAAAACGACTGGCACATCATGTCAGTTTTTGTACTGTTCACATAGCTACAGTGCACACTACAATAATATCATAATATTCAATCAATCAAATCAATAATTAATTTTTTACAGACCTTTAATCATCAGTAACTTCGAAACCGACTGGAGTTATGCAAGCAGACCGGGTCCATCCCCATCACAGAGATGCTCTACACCCGATAAACACTGAATCAGACTTGCAGCTGATGGTTGCAAAAAGTACACTTATCTCTTAGTCTATACATTCTTTAACAGAAATTTGGTAGTTATTTTTAGTTTAATAGTTCTGACCACCCCTAAAGGGATTACGCACCTTATAGATGTATGTACCATGCCTCCAGTGCTATCTATCGTTTTATTTATTTCTTAACAATTATTATAAAACATAAAAAAAATAATGTCACATTATTGTCATTGTTTTATGTTTAATTTATCGGGACATTACGGATTTTTTTTTTTTTTTAGATTGTACTTAGTTACTACCATTAAATCCGCCAAAAGTGTCCACTTTTGAATCTTTCTTTCTTATCGTGTGGGCAGAGCCCTGGTGCCAGAGTTTTTTCAGACCGCCTTACGGCCTCACTTTTCCTTACTTTTGAATAAATTTGTGTTTACTACTTAGTATGTTTGTATTAAATGGTAAAAGTGATACAACCATGATTATGGGGTGCTGCTAATAGGTACACAAAATACTAATAGGTAGACAAATCCCTAATACAGTTATTACTTACCTTTAAGAGGATATGTGAAAAAAATAGGATTCTTCAAAGCGTAATATATCATGAAGTACTAACAGTAGGAGTATGAATTGCGGATATGTGCAAATTGAACATATAATTGAAGTTTTGATTAGAGCCAAAACACGATTAAGCACAGATAAAAAATCAGCTGTCTCTTACATTTAGGTCGAGTAGGTTTGTATGAAACAGCTGATTTTTTTCGCTATTTCGATATTGGTCTCATAGAGAAAGTTTTTCAGTTTGATAATCTCATCATCCCCTTAAAATAGTTTCACCTAATTTGGTTAGACCTTATACAGGATGTTACAAAAGTAAATATAAAAATTTTAAACTTTTAAGAGGGTTGTTTAGTCCATCAAACTGAACAACTTTCACTATTGGACCAACATCGAAATCGCAAAAAAAAAGCTGTCCCATACATTTAGCTCGAGTAGATTTTTAGTTTAGTATGGAACATAAGATTGTTTTTATTTCGATATCGATATTGGTCCCATAATGAAAGTTGTTGACCCTGTGTGAAAAAAATAGGATTCTTCAAAGCGTCATATATCATGAAGTACTAATAGTAGGAGTATGAATTGCGGATATGTGTAAATTGAACATATAATTGAAGTTTTGATTAGAGCCAAAACACGATTAAGACACATTTTCTCGATAGAAAAACAAGCCAAAGTAGCCTCCGTTTTAATTTATAAACGCTTGTAACTGGTAAACGGTGAATAATAGAAACACGAGACTTTATTTAAAAAAAGAGATTGATATTTTACAAATTTTGATTAGAGCAGAATTGAACTTACATAAATAGTACAATCACAATTAAATAAAGTGTGCTTTACGCTTGCGTCGTTTCATTCGCGCGCGCCGCCCCATCTCTTTCTCTCGCATCAGGCAGTAATTAAGCTATCACACGCGCATTTCGCTTCAATTATTTTTCGACATAGGCCCTTAACGTAACGTAATACACCATAACTTAAAAAAAACTGCTTTTATGAGAAGATATAATGTTTAAAAACCATGTCCAAGTTCAAAGTTCGAATCCAACAAGCATAATTTTAATAAAATTCGTCACACCTTCCGTATCAACGATATAACATTTAAATCACAATTCCATAATCCTAAAAACGACATACAACCACTATTTATATGCTAAACTCGACTATTTGTAACCAAAAACTAGATTTCAGTGACATAATGAACTATAACAGGGCTGGTCACTATGAGATTGTCAACGTGGAGAGGTTCTTAAGTTACTTAGAAATTCGGGTCGCAAGAAATATTGTTGTGTTGGATCTAGTTTCGATGAGGAAGGAAGCTGATGATGATGATAATATTAAATTACCTTTATGATAATTATGTTGTACATTTGGTATTTGTAGCAAAATATTTTACAAAAAAAGAACTGAAAAACAATATTTTTTCACCCCTCCGGACGGAAAGCGTCCACTTTCGTGCGTAGTTGCGCTGAACGAAATTGCTGCTTTCCACCTCCGTCGAGGAGAAAAATAGTATACTAACCTCGGGCAACGAGTTAGTGTAGTTCCGTCATAGTGAAAATTGTTCACAGATTTTAATTACCATAAAGAAAGCCTCAGATCACTTAATGTTTGTTAACTTCGGCTTCGCCTCGGTCCACAATTACATGAGATCTGAAACCTTTCTTATTTTCTACTATCTATCTATCTATCTACTATTATTTCATTTGAACTCTATTTTTTTATCCGTAAATCTAGTAGCTCTTTCTCGCAAAAAATAATTCATCCTGGCTCTGGATGGTTTCATAAACAAATGGCTAGAGCTTGCACAAAGATGGTCGGAAAATTGAAGGATACCTTTGCTTTAGCATTGAGATGATAATCTAATAAAAAATTAAATGAACCATAAATTGTAAATCAACTGAAAAAGAGAGTACCTAAACAAGTCTTTCAACTCCCTTCTTCTATCGAGTCGATGGCATGTCATTCTAAACCTTCCCAGCCCAGTATTCTCCTGAACAGCAGCCAATAATGCTATCCAGCCCAGCCACACGGATAACATTACCGGAAGCGGCCAGCATAAGCTCTGTTTACGTGCAGGAAGGGTAGGAGACAATATAGGCCATAGTCTGAGGAGCAACATCACATTGACACCTGAGGTCCAACCGTCTAGTAACCCTACTCTAACAGGTTGTCTTTACTCCGGTCGACGTGATTTCGGAGTCTATTTAAGCTCCTCCAAATCGGCCTTCAACATCATCATTCAGTTTATGGGCCGCATACGGGCCTCACAACGTACAACCCTGGCCAACAATCCCGATAAAACCGTGTAAGTTTTGACAGCTGACATTTAGGTGTAAAATTTGTGTGGCCCCACTACCCGGAGGTCACCAAAGCTCACATAAAATATCCAGAATGGTCTACTTTAGATAAAACCAGTGCATTAGTGTAAGTTATTTGGCTAAATCTGTTCGTCGCCCACGTGACGGCCAGTGATGTTGAAATGATATGGTTAGTATAGTGACAAATGCTTGCTGGTATCTAAATAGTGTGATGGGAATATTTTGTGAAACGGTTAAGATATGATATGTAGATTTTTTAAAATACGTGTCGAAGTTTTTATTTAAAATCGTTTTTTTTTTTTAACGTTTGATAGGTAAACATTTGACCCCGATCTCACCTGATGTTAAGTGACGATATTGAAATTTGAATTAGATTCAAAATTTTGGAATCATGTGCTATGCGACACCCAACATCTTATACTATTAGGCCTTAATATGCTGACGATTTTTTAAAGGGATGATCAGACCATCAAACTGAACTCGCTATGTATGGGACCAACATTGAAATCGCAAAAAAAAAACTGATATGTGTATGATCAATCAAGGCCTCGTTAAAAGGCTGAAAGTCACCCAAAGGGCAATGGAGAGGGCTATGCTCGGAGTTTCCCTGCAAGACTGAATCAGAAATGAAGAGATCCGCAGAAGAACCAGAGTAACTGACATAGCCCAAAGAATTGCTAAACTATTCTTGACAATGTTACTCTATGTAATGCAATATTGTATTTTAATTGTACTTTGTATATTTTGTTTTGTTTAAAAGATGTGTGTTGTAGAGTTTCTGGCCGCATCTTCTCTCAAAGAGACACCTTTCGACGCGGTGGTAGACTCAAAAAATGACGTCAAAAAGCTATCTATGTGATATTATTTTAAATAAAAAATTTTAGAATTTTGAATTTTGACTAAAGTGGCAGTGGGCGGGGCACATTGCTCGCAGAACCGATGGCCGATGGGGCCGAAAAGTTCTCGAGAGGCGACCGCGTACCGGCAAGCGCAGCGTGGGTAGGCCTCTCACACGGTGGACCGACGACCTGGTGAAGGCGGCGGGAACCCGCTGGTTGAGGGCACCGCAGGACCGGTCGTTATGGCGATCCTTGGGGGAGGCCTATGTCCAGCAGTCCAGCAGCAGCGTCCATCGGCTGAGATGATGATGATGATGATGTGTATTATGTTTTTTCTATCAATATTACCTATTGTCCCCGAAAGTTTACGAATAAACATTGGAAAATACTGTTCTATTTTAGCAATAACTACTACGTTTTTAAATCTTTTTTAGATTACTGTTTAAAGTATCGATTCGAAAATTAAAAAAAAAACTTGAATTAATGAGTCATACTAAACGTCAATGCTAATGCTAAAAATCTAAAACTTTTTGCTCCATAAAGAAGTCAATCTTGATCTTGCACTTTCTTGACCTTGCACATTTAAAATGTCAGTCCATACCTACCTACTTATCACTATACATTATTAACTACCACCAAAGCCATTTAATGACCATCCATCGACATTTAAAAATGATCTTGCAATATTAATCATTCTGATCGGCGTTAACTTTAGATCTCTATGCAGTTTTTAAACACTTTGATCTCTCCTGACCTCTAGTATAGATTGGGTACTGAATCATAATGAAATTGTATTCAAGAAACTATTGTTAAGAATCATCTTGAAAAACTGTACTTTTTTGGACTTTACATAGATGAGTGCGGATCAGCCGATCAATATTTTATGGGAGGTCCAAAAAATTATCGTTATTCGACCCATGTTCCTTAGGGAAAGTTGTTTAGTTTCATTGTCCATAACATGCTATGTTATCTTAGTACAAACTAAGTGGAACGCTGATTTTCCATAGACAGCGTCCGCCATCTATCGGTGATGTATCGAAGCACTATGTGTTACACTAGGGTTCATATCGGAGTAACAGCGCACTACACCTCACGCGCTACGATGTAGTATTGAGAGATTTCGCCCATATCAATCACTGTCTTGTTGGTCTAGCGGTCAAGGCAACCGGCTTACGATCCGGGTAGCTAAGGTTCGATCCTCGTGTCGGCCAATCGTCTTTTTCAATTTATTTCATAATTTGGCGCGCCCTAGTGCTAATAAGCAGCAACGCAATTAGCAACCATACAAAACTGCAAACCTACTCAAACCAAATGTATGGGACAGCTGATATTTTTTTCGCGATTTCGATGTTGGTCTCATAGAGAAAGTTGTTCAGTTTGATTGTCTGATCATCTCCTTAAAAAAATGTCAGCATATTTAGAAGGACCCTGTATGTATGATTGCCTTAACAATTTATTGTAGAAAACTTGAAGTGGAATCTTGGTCTTTTTGTATGTGTTTTCAATCCATATTTTATTGAATCAAGAAGCGATGTGTGTTGCTACGCTACGCTATTATATTATAAATCTTTTATTACTGACTGCCTCCGTTGTCTAATGGTTAAGAGCATTGGCTCTCGACACGGATCTCGTGGGTTCGATTCCCACGGGGGACACCTAGTGAAATGTCACTTTGTGCATTTTTCCCCAGTTGGTTAAGACATTGCAGGCTGAATCGCCTGATTGTCTGAAAAGAGAAATGATTCCGTGCTTCGGATGGCACTTTAAGCCGTTGGTCCCGGCTACTATATACTACTGGTGGTAGTAGTCGTTACATAAAAACCACATCAGAGGCCGTAAGGCGGTCTGAAAAAACTCTGACACCAGGGCTTGCCCACACGATAAGAAGAATTACTGACGATCTATTTCAAATACCTAACTTAGTTAGAAGAAGGACTTACAGGGTCAAGAACCTGTGTGTTTGGTTCGATATGAAGGAAGCATCGCCATCGGTACAATTTCGCGATTTGTACAATTCTCTGTTTACACAAATTATCAATTCGTACAATGACACAAATTATAAATTGGTACAATTCTGGCATCGGTACAATTTAGCCATTCGTACAATTTCTCTATTCACTCTGTGTACAATGATCGATTGGTAAAATTCCGCAATTGGTACAATTTAGCCATCCGTACCATCTAGTAAACTCAACAATGTTTTCAAATTTCGACTATATACAATGAAAGTTTTGAGGAGCTATTTGAAACAGGTGTAAATTTTGTCAAAAAAGTGTCATCTTTTAGTACAATCAAAGGTGCGCTATACCGTTGCCGAAAAAAGGCTTCCAATGTTAATAATGTTCTGTTCCGCAACATAAGTGACGTAGAAATTCCCATCTAGTGAGGTGGTGTTCATATCGATCCATCCATTCAGCAGTGCAATTCAATAAGCGCAAACTTCGTCACAACCTTAAATTCGTCGTTGAAACATCGGCGAGCTTTCAATTTCATGTGTCAAACTCATGTAAAGACCAGACCATGCTTGACTCAATAAAATCGTTTTCTGGTGTCCCTTACTACATGGATCTTGTTGCGACTAGGGATAACTTCCGTGCGTTCAGATGTTTTTGCCATACTTATTACTGGAAGCAAAATAGGTCATAGTTTCAGTACAATGTTAGGTTCCTATTGTTTTATTTTGTATTTTTGGTGCTTTTGCGGTCGTGTCTTCAACACTGCCATAAATGATCTCTTGAATTGGCTCTCTAATAGCCATGTTTTTTCCTTCTTATTGCTGTCTCCCGTTTGCAATGGAGGGAAGTCGGATATTTCGTTTTCCTACTCCTCCTATCTTCTTTGATTAATTCATTGCGGGTTCCAAGACAGATTAGAGTCATCCCCCGGGCTCGCTGGACTTCATTGTCCAGTGTTGTGAATGGTCGCCGCTGTTGATCCTGGCTTACAGGAGTTACAGCGGTGGGAATGTGTGGTGGGCCTATGCCCGTTTTAAAATAAAAAAACTCATGTAAAACCTCCGACGATCTGTAGGATGCGAGCTTGTCGATTTTTTTAACAGCGATGTGACGCTTAGTGAATTGCTCTCCAGGGTTGCGGTCTCAAGGGTCTGAATAGATCTAAAGATAGACAACATCCGGTAGAAGAGGCACCACAAAAACAAGAGGAAGAAACTAAGCAGATTTTTTTTTGGCACCAATCGTTTTGCTCCAATAGTAAAACTTGTTCAGTTTGATGGGTAGAGTATGTGGTTTAAAGGTTAATGATACTTTTCCTTACACCCTGTATTGGATGTTGGGGTAAACAGTTGCATTACATTAAGGGATGATTGTACCCATGATATTGAACAATTTTCCCTAAGAAACCAACAGGAAATTCTAAAAAAAAAAATTTGGACTTCCCATATTAAATGCAATCAGATAATCGAACGAAAAGTAAAAAATTTTTTTACGAATTTCCTATATGTTTCTTCTGGAAAGTTGTTCAGATCAAGGGTACAGTTAGCCAATTAATGCATTTGTTTACCCTAACACCCTGTACATCAGTGTAGCTTAAAACATCAAAGTGTCAATATCACCAAAACAACCTATCAACAACAGAATACGCCAGTCTAATACCTACGTACGTATAACATAAAAACAGAAACTAAATTAATCTTCGACGCCAACTATTGCGCATCAGAGCAGAGGTAATGACTAGATGTGGTATTATGTCAAATTATTTCATACCGATCGGGAAAAGTCAAGGTGACCGATTGTGTGCGAGGAACGAATAGTGCGGTAATGATTGTACGCAATGATGCGGTTCATTTGGATGCGGTTTTATTTATTTTGTTCAAATTATGTTAAAACAAGGAACTCATTCCATTTTCAAACACTAAAGTATGCTAAGAAGGTCTTTTTAGTACATTTTGGAAATGTTTGGTTCTTTTGGTAGTTTGTGGTAATTTCTGGTAGATATTGGTAGCAAAAACAATAAAAACTTAAAAACTACCGAAAACTAAAAAAAAGAACTTGGTAGGTTCTAAAAACTTCCAAAAAGTACTACCAAAAGAACTAGCAGAAGAAAACTACCAAAGAGTACCAAAGTACTCCAGATGTTCAATTTAGTTAGACTCTGATGTTAAAACGAAAATGATATTACCACAGCAATAGTTAAAGGGGCCATTATTTTATTCAGGGTACAATTTGAATACAATTTTATTTTCTTTTATTGTATGAATTCTATAAGTCTTTTTTTATCTTTTTATGCCGATTTTTGTTCATCATTTTTATAGTAATCATTAAAGACATTTGCAGCGATGTTTTCTTGCTACTTCTTAAATTTATTGATGTTTTTTCAGCAAAATAACCACTGCGTTACCGTCCCTCAATATTATATTGCGTTGCTTACACAAACAACTGAGTTACCGTAATTTGCAAAAAAGTATACTATTTTACTTTAATTTCTACGTTTTTCTAAGACTGGTTTCTTATTCGGCAGCTACCGATAACAGTTTTATTTCGGAATTTACCTATTTTACTAACAAAATCGCCTTTGTTCCGTTGCCTTTGAATGGGACCGGATTATGGTACCCGGAATAAAATAATGACCCAAAGAAGTGTTGCTTCAATGACTATTCATCAACAAATGAAGTTCCCGCGCCACAGTCGCGCCGGTTTGGAGGTCGAGTTTCGCGTCATATACGCTCCCGCTCCGCTTCCCGCTTCCCGCGTCGCGGACGCTTGGGTATGAGCACTTCTTTAATATTCGAATCCTTTTTCAATCATTCCATCAGATTTTGCAAAGTAAGGTTATACATACAAAATGTATTTAGCATGCACACTTATGTAATTTTAAATCTCCTATGTCGACAACTAAAGCTGAGGAACACTTCTAAACTATATTCTTTAAGAAATAAAGATGGTAAATGTTAATCAACTTTAGTTGCCGATTGTACCTTCCGTATTGTTATTGTTAATAAGCATTAAGCAGTCGCCGAATCGAAATTAGGAGTGAATAATATTTTTATTTCGGTTATCACTATTTCACTGTTACAAAGGCGTTACCTTTTTCATAAACATGCTAGAAGAATTGTGTTCAAAAATTAACACCTGAAGAATTTAAGTCCAAATCTTAACACGTTCCTGGACAGTGACCGGCTATAGCAGTGATAACAATTAAAGTTCTATTGTGTCTCGTTCACTGCCCCGGAACGTGTTAACACCTAATAATTATGCCAGATCCAAAAAGAAACAAGCAAAAATTCGCACATCGATAAAAAAACCATTGAAATTATAATAGTGACATAAAAAACACGATCTCCGGTAAAGCAACAAGAATTGTCCTTAATCTTAATGATTCGACATTAGCTGACTTGATGTCTTTGAATAGAGTGACAATTTATTGTGAAAATTTAGAGACTTGCGGCCAAAAAAAATAGTCCTGAAAAAAATTTACTAACCGTGCGGATCAAACCCTATTGAAAATTTGAACGTTGCTCGGAGTAAACATTTTATCCGTTACCGATACGTCTTAAGTCTTAGGTCCGCCACATAGATACGGAATCGCGATCCGGAATCCCGATTCAGGATTCAGTGTTGTCAACTATGGTTACAAAAATTACTTAGAGTGCTGTTTAAAAAATGTCTAGTATCAAAATGAATGAAATGCCAAATAAATGACAATTGTATTTTTAGGTATTTATTAAAACGAAACAAACAATTTCTATACATGATAATTACTATTATGCGATGAGGTCACGACGTTACGAATGTTACGATGATGGTTTGTAAATTGTATTCCAATATTAATGCAACTATATCAAAAGACTATCGATAGTTTTAACATTAGACATAATCTGCATACAAAATGGTATGAACCATTATTACACAAACAGTTTTTGAGTTTAGGCGATTTTGCAACTATGCCGCAACGACGTCGCAACTGCACCGTCGCGTTCTATTTTCATCCAATTTCAGTTCTAATCACAATGCAATCCAATTAATATTTAACTGTGCTGTAACTGACAGCCCTTAACGTCTGAGCGATCTGTCAAAACGGCTCTAACAGCTGTCAAGAGCAGTACCGCGATTAGCGCAATACACAAATGTGTAAAAAGTTATGGTTCGTAGGTAGTCCAATAACATTTCAATCACCGAATATTTACCGCGATTGCAGACCAGAATAGTCATCTATACTATTATAAAATTGTAACAGCAAGTTTGTCTGTACATTGAAGATATTAACAAAAAAAAAGTTACGATATGGTTTTTAGGTGTCCTTGATTCCATTTCACCAATTTTTGGATTTTTTTGTCTGTCTGTTTGTTTGTGTGTTTGTTTGTTTGAACGAGTATCACGCAAAAACTACTGAACAGATTTTGATGAAACTTTTTTTGTTTGATAGCTTATGATCTGACTTAAAATCTGGTATATAATTTGTGCGGACGAAGTCGCGGGTTAACGCTCGTTATTTTATAAGAGCGTCTTAAACGAATTGATTGACCTTTAAAGTATCAAGAAATGTGGGTCTACAAAATTCCTAAACCAATTTTATATATATTAACCGCGATTGCATCCCTGCTCGCTGAGTAACACTGTAACTTGACAGTTAAGACATATCGTTATCGTTACCGATGTGACCATCGAAAAAAGATCTCATACCAGGGCAGGGTAAACAGCGTGAAAACTTAATAAAAAGATAAAGGCACACGACTTATGTGGGTGCCGTATTAATATTATAGTAGGCCGTATCTGTCACTGAAGTATTGATTTTTATTTAAGAAACTGCTATACAGGGTCCAAATTAATATGCTGACGGTTTTTTAAGAGGATGGTCTGACCATCAAACTGAGCATCTTTTTCATTGAGACCAATGTTGAAATCGTGAAAAAATCTGCTTTTCCATACAAATTGAAATCCTACTCTACTTACCTAAATGTATGGGACAGCTGTAATTTTTCTCGCGATTTCGATGTTGATGTTGTTGATGATGAGTGGTTCAGTTCGATGGTCTGATCATCCCCATAAAAAAACCGTGAGCATATTAAAAAAGACTGTATAGGTATACCGTACTCATTATCAGCCTATATACGTCCCAATGCAGAGTACCGGCCTACCCTCGAGAATTGTGTGCCCATACACCGTCTCATGTAGATAAAACGGTCAATTGATTGGCAATGATGACAAGGTTAAGAAAAATACGTGTTATGTGTAAAACGTATCTGGCGTATGTAATGTGCTTGATTAAGTTTTGTATTGATTAAGGCAGGACTGTCCCATATCAGCTTAAATTCATGGAGTCAACAATATCAACAGATTGAAGCGTGTTTATACCGACAAATGCACTTGTGTTGTGGTAGCATTAGGCACCATCTTGGCACCATGCTGAAATTATTTTAGTAATATCTATTGTATTCCGTGGTAACACGATACGGTTTGGCCTTGACGTCGAGCTGATGATGCTTGGGTACTTATTTTGATTATTTGAAATGATTTTGGTCCTTTAATAACGTAGAATAATATACCTACCTATTTAATCTTTGTTGCATATACAGGGTGTCCCATCAACCGGCGTCAACCCGGTGGATGCTGATAAGTTAGTTCATGCCTTACCAGAATATGCTAAAATAAAAAAAAATTAAATATCAGTCAATCAAACAATCGATCTGTCAACATTTTACTTTAGGAAAAGGTTCTTAGCTTTCGAGATAAGGACAGTATAATGAAATTCGTGAAACTCTTTACCTTAGTCACCATTTTGAGTGACACGGCTACAAATGTTCTATGCAGTATCTGTGTTAAAACTGTCAATATCTCGAAAACTAAGACACTTTTACTAAAGTCAAATTTTGATACTCTGCCTAGTCATGACCTAACCTATCAGCATCCACCGAGTTGATGTCGGTTTACGGGACAACCTGTATATATGAGGTCTCCCTTTGGGGTAGGCAGAAATAATAAATCACCACCAGCCTAGCTAGCATGCCACCCCCGAGAAAACGACAAAAATCGAGATGTGCCTCCATCTTTATTATTTTACGTAGGCCAGAAAGAGCGCGCATGACGTTTTTCTCGTTTAAACGCTTTGTCGTGGGTGGCATGCTAGCTAGGCTGTAAAGATCCTGAAGGCTTGGTACCATGATGGTACAGTATATTTATTAAGAAGACTTTACTTATTATTAAGTCTTCTTGCTCGTTTTTATAATATTAAATAAAATACTTGGCCATTATTCGTCAAAATAAAAATGAAAAGCCATTTAATATTTATTTTTCTTTTTCATTTAATGGCTTTAGAATACATTTTTCTCACAACAAACGGCCAGCTATTTAGTATCAATTACACAATTTTGCATGATTTTCACTCTTTTAAAAGTCGAAAAATATTTATCACAGTTATTACTTTTTTGGAGGCTGAATCATCTACCATTTGTAAGGAAAATTTCTGCAGAATATTTGTTTATTATCTGTGGTAAAAATTTCAAATCAAGAATCATTTGGCGGGAAATTTTAAGTTACTTTTGTTTTGAATTCGAATTAAAATCTAACAGTGAAACGGATTGGAAATTATTTAAATAATCTAACTTTTTTAGCCGAGTCGGACCGCAAGCTACATTCGTTCTCCTTTTTGATCGTCCAGGACTTGAAGCATCATAATCCAGAAGCAGAAGGCTAAATACGAAAAGCTGTTGGATTCCCGTCATACGATTTTTAATGTTACCTACATCGCATATCTCACTCCACTCAGAGACGGCATTAATGTCACGCTGCAGTGCCGCGCAGTCGCTCGTGTTCCCAACTCCTAAGTAGAGTTTAAGGTCATCGGCAAATAGTAAGCAATCAGCAGTACCAACGACATTTGGCAAATCGTTTATCATAATTAAAAACTGAGTAGGTCCAAGAGTACTGCCTTGGCTAACTCCAGAACGGGTGTAATAACTTCGCGATCTACAACTAGAGACATGAACAAATTGACGACGATTCTTTAGATAACTGGCAAAAAATGACAATAGTTTATAAGTGAAACCTATAGAAGCAAATTTGGAAAGAAGAATATCATTATCAACAAGATCGAATGCTTTCTTGAAATCAAAATACGCTGCATCTACTTGGCGCTTATTGTCCATTTCAGTTAGAACGTGTTCAACAAAATTAATATGGTTTGTGGTGGTAGATCTTGACGCTCGGAAGCCATGCTGGCTGTCATGTAAGTGGACGCCAATCTGTTGTCTGATAATGGAATCAATCATAGACTCGAAGATTTTACCAAACACCGATAGCACAGCTATAGGCCTAAATGTCGTCACATCATTATTAGAACCATCTTTGGGAACAGGAGTAACTCTGGATATTTTCCATTGAGACGGATAAATCGAATTTTTAAGAGATAAATTATAAAGGAACAGAAGCGGTTGCTCTAGCACAGATATACAATCCTTGACTAAATACGGTGGAATGGAATCAGGCCCAGCCGAGGAGCCAGCTTTCATTCTCTTCACAGCCCGACGTAACTCTGCAACCGTCACGCTTTCAATAGAGACTCTTGAGCTAGAGTTATCAAAAGCCTTAGCGGCGCTTTCCACATTTAGATAAGGTTTTTCTTTTAAAAATACTGAGCTGAAGTATTCAGCAAATGCATCTGCAGCTTCTTGTCCTGTCAAACTCCTATCTTTGTAAATGAAATGGTCTTTATTACGTCTGTCTGTTCTTTTGTCCTTTACATAATTCCAGAATTTTTTAGGATCATTTGCTATGTCTATTTCCATCTTCTTTATATAGTGTTTATGTGCAACTGTAATTAATTGTTTTACATGGGTTCTGTAGTATTTAAATAGTTCACGATTGTATTGTTTACCATGGGTTTTAAATTTCTTATGATGGTAGTACTTGTTACGAATGTTTTGAATTATTTCTGTTGTGTACCACGGAGGGTAAATATGTTTTGCAGCTATAGCGGAGGCCTTTTTTGAAGGAACATTTTTTGATATGCAATCGCTTAAAAGATCATAGAATTTACGGGTTGCTACATCTACATCTTCTACAATGAAAAGTTCATTCCAGTCTATGTTGGATATTGACGAGTATAAACTAAGAAAGTCGGCACGATGGAAATTCCACTGTGGAGGATTAGAAAAGGAGAGCGACTCACACGGCATTGACTCGACGGCTGGAGAGGCGGGGGCGGGGGTGTGGGTCGGGGCAGGCGCAGGCGCTCGCGGCACTCTGAGTGTGATCTCCAGCGCAGGGTGAGGGCGGTCCAGCCAAATCAGAGGCTCTACTTCGCCGGAAACGCTCACTACATCGCTACTAAAATTTGTTAATACTAAATCTAGGATACCTCCATATTGATTACATACCGCATTATGTTGATGAAGATTGCACAATTCTAAAAATAGTTCGTACTGATTTTTTGCATTAACACTGCAAGAGTTTAAATTAAAATCTCCTATTACTAGTACATTATAAGTAGAAAATTTACATATAGCGTTTTCTATACAATTCAAAACGTTTACATATTGCTCATCATTGTACCTGGGTGGAAGATATACAACACAACAAAGAAATTTAATATTTTTCCAGGAAACAAAGGCAAACAAAACTTCCTTGTCTTCTGTTAGACCATCAATATTTGTTATTCTATGCAATGAGTAACATTCACGAACGGCTAGTAGAACCCCTCCCCAGCCAGCATCATTAGGTCGATCTTTGCGTAACACCACGTAGCCAGGGGGGAACAGTTCTCCGTCACTCACAGAGTCAGTCAGAAAAGTTTCATTAAGAGCAATAATGTCAGCCGTGGATAAAAGTACATTCTTACTAAATATTGCTGATTTTTTTATAGACCTAATGCCCCGGACATTTTGATAATAAATACAAATTTGCTTGGGACGAATAGTATTCTTATTTTGTTTTTGTACGAAAGTTCTGCCTCCAAGGTTTCACACATATGTTCGTAGCCCAGTTATTAGAGTTTAGAGCATGTTCGGATAAGCGCGCAGGGACGCCAAGCTTGAACGATGCGTAATTACCACGAGATTTTAGTACCTCAACCGTACACTCATCACTGTTACAGATGTATTTAAGGTGTGCCCGTACCTGTTCATCTGTCATACCCTGCTTGACGTAGTAGAGATGGATGTACCTCACTCTTTCAGAAGCTTCTAATAGTGTAGATCCCGGAGACGCGGTGCCTCGCAAGATACCGGTTTGCTGCATCCGTGTACGTCTGCGCTTAACCTCATGCCACTCACCATCTGAATCGTCTTCGATCCCTCCAGCTTCATCCTCGGGTTTACTTTTCTGCTGATTACTTACTGGACGCGTTTTGGGCGCTTCGGTTTGTATCTTATTAACACTATCTACGTTATTGTTATTGTTGACAGTGTTCGCCAGAATTCCAGTCTTAGTGGGTTGTGGGATAGATCTAACACCAGGTTCCTCAAGCACAGAACTCTTTGTCACTGTGTTAGATGCTGGTTTCGCAGGTACAGGTCCAGGTTTCTCCGACATAGAGTCTGGCTTCACAAACGAAGATTTTGGGCACACAAAGGTGGACATCACGTCGTGTTTAGTGGATAATAAAGGAGCAGGCATCGCAGGCCAATCCATATGCGTCTGTATCTGCTGATTTTTAAACGTATTGTCAATTAGTTTTGCCTTGAAATGCTTGGAATCATTCACAAGTGTTTCTTGCATTACCTTCAATTTGTTTTCGACTTCTGCAATTCTATCACTAAGCATATCAATGGAGTTACGCATGGACGAGGATATCTGCTCTGCTACAGTTTTGCTAATCCTATTCACGAGACGCTCGTTGAAGACTTCTTGTATTTCTTCTCGAATAACTATACGTAGGTTTTCTAGAAAGTAGGAATCATTGGCACACGAGTTATCAACAGGATTTTCATCATTAACAGTGCCGTAGTATCGAGATTCCAACCGACGGATTGTAACGTTTTCAAAAGTCTGCTGAGCTTCGATAACGGAGTCGTCTTCAAAAAGGCCAAATTCATTAGGCTGGAGCAAAACATTGCTAACAGATTTCGCTGAGTTATCCATGCCGTTTACCACTTCTAAAGAATGTACTGGCGTCTCAGTATTATCTCTTTTAGGTTGCTTGCATTTACATGCTTCGCATTTCCAAGCGTTCTTATGGTCTTTCGTCATCGTGTTATAAAAACGCGCTTCGGACACTCTTGCACAAATAATGTCATAGATTTGTGCGCATAGGCAACATTTCAAATATCTCCTATTTTCTATATTGTTTAAGCAACCTGCACAGGTTCCATACACATAAGTTTCCATATTTTATTTATTAGCAGACAGGTGTAACGCTTATTTTCTTACTCTATTACTTTAATAATAATAATAATAGAAAATAATGTTAATTGAAAATAAAAAATTTTTGTTTTCTCTGGGATTTGAACCATGCACCTTTGCGCGTTTGAGTTGTCAAAAACAACATGCGCTACCGCAGAGCCAACCGGCAGATAACAGGAGCGCCGAAAAAAGTCACCTTACTCCGCGAAGCGTGTCTACAAGTCAATGACCTCAAGATTACTCGTTGTTTTTTAAATTTAACGAACGGCGCAGCGTCTATGAGAATATTAAATCACTAAATCGAAAAAACGATGAACTTCACTGTTGATACCTAATTATTAAAATGAAGAATTTATAATATTCGAACACTGATATTACTTTCCTTGAATAAACACAAACTTTGGAATTTTGCCGGAGCTGTCTATATTAGATGTTTTTGCCACTAAGAACATAAAGTAACTGTAAAAATATGTAGAACTTTACTGTTTTAATTGAATTTGAAACAGTTTTAGATAATGAACACATTGATATAACTTTCTTAACGGAACACAAACTTTTTCCTACTATTTTTAATTTTTAATTATTAGAGAAACAAAAAACGCGTCCTTGAGCTGTCATGGCCGCGGCCCTGTTGTGTATGTGTGTACCTTGTTTGTACTACGAAACTATTACGAGTGAATAGGCATTTTTCTAGATAAGCATGCTTCATCTTCGGCCTCATCGTCACTTAACATCAGGTGAGATTGGTGTCAAATGTTTACCTATCAAACATTAACAAAAAAATTTTTTTTTTCGTCTAATTATGATTGAGTTGAAATATGAGTCTTTGATTAAATTAAAATATCGGAAGATAGGTGACGTTCTTACATTACGCACTCAAATTTGCTTTTTATGTACTTACGAGTGAAAAGTTGTTTTTTTTTCTATTTGAATGATTTGAACAACGAGTTTTAAGCACGCGAAGGCATTGTGGTACCTTTATTTCGCCTAAAATAAAAAAAGTATCTCAATCACGCATTCTCGCTCGAAGTAAATTAGGCGACGAGGGCTCAATTTATGAGCGCTATAGGCTAGTAACCTATCTTGCTATTTAGAATCTCCGCCATTTCTTCTTTTACCTTCACTATATAACCAATATCAGCCCACTCTAACAAACCTACCTACACATACCTCCACACTTACAGACAGAACATGATTGTTGCATGATTGATACACCTGATTTCATTTGCCCACGTGAACTGTGCTCTCGGAGGTCGAGAGACCGTGGGATGGAACGAGCGAGTACCAACAATGTATGGCCTTCGTGATATGACCAGTCTTACTTGAGCTACGGTGAAGAGATTTAATTGAGTATGAATTGGTTTAATTAGTGTAATAGGATGTTTGTTAGAAAAATATAATTAAAATGTTTTTTTTTTAAATATATATATAAGAAGGGGTGAAAAGAATAGGATTTGCGTACAGCTTGCACAAAAGGGAGGAAATTCTATGATTGAAAGATTTTCCGATTTTCACTACAGCAAATGTTCTAATAAAAAATCAGGCACGCATAATTATTTTAAGTGCATAAAGTATATGTAGAAATATGTATGTAAATGTATAATATGGCGAAAAAGAACCTAGTACTACATACAGATCGGAAACTCTCGACATATCGAAAATTGTCGACGTTCATACACTGGCCAAAAGTGTGGCGTTTCGTTGTCTCTGCCTGCCCGAGTGGGAGACAGGCGTGAGAAAAATTGTATGTATGTGTTTGCATGGGTGCATGGGTGTCGTAAAAGGCGACTAAGAGATCTACTGAAGGATGGGCAGCAGCATCCTCTGAGTACACTCATTGATTCAATCCAACTGCGATCGCCAACCCGCCTGCCAAGCGTGGCGATTATGGCAAATCCCCCCATTTTGGGGGAGGCTTATGTCCAGCAGTGGACGTTTAATGGCTGATATGATGATGTTTATGCGCTGAACACACAAACTATTTCCTTACCATCCTGCACCTGCTTAAACGGGAAATCGATCCGATCAGATACAAGTTAACATCACTTACTTGCCACGCCGTTGTATTATATTGAAGTCTATAAACATACCTACATGGTATTAAATGCGTTACACATTTTAAAGGGTGTTTCAGACAATCATACTGAAGAACTTTCACTACGAAACCAACATCTATGGCGATCACGATATAGGTCTATAAAGTATCAAGTAAAACTGGACGTGCTTTTCAATAATAGTATATTTGCACAATAGAAATAGGTATCTATCACGCTTGATGACAACTGATTGAAGTGTGAGATGATGGGCATTGCATTCATTTAGAAATAAATTTGTTACGCTATCTTTAAGACATTTCACAAACTCACGACCGCTTTAGTTATAAGGTAATTAGAGACTTAGCTACAATCTTTTGAGGAACCAACTCTTCCAAATCGGGGAACTGCGTTATAAAATTTCGCCACCGAGCCCACTACCCAGTGAACGAAATTTTCAATCTATTGCGTCTCACGGGGACGTCTAATCTTTTGAGGTTTTGTGAGTCAAGTTGTTGTAAGGCAAGTTGTGGTGGTCTAGTGGTAATCAGCCTCGCCTTCCGTATAGGAGGCGATGGTTCGATCCCTGCCAAGGCTGATTCCGACCATTAAGTTTATAAAAACTTATTTATGATTTGTAACATCACTGGCTTTTCGATGAAAGAAAACTTCGTGAGGAAACCTGCGTGCCATTTCTATTGCATATAAGATCTTAGAAATGCTCCTACGTTCATTTTATTAGATCTACTTTCGGTTCATTTTGTTCTAGTTTCATTGGCTGTTTAAGCTCTATGAAATATAACTTCTACATAAATAGTAATACTAATACAGCTCTTTACACTTTAATCCCATTAGGCCATAAATTCCAAGGAATTTCACTCGCCTATTCACAGTTTAGCTGGAAGATGCTAAAATATTTCAAAATGAGAGCTAGAACATAAAATTTTCTTCGCCTACGATTTTATACCTCATAAGTGCAGTGCTTTATGTTTTAGAATAATAGTTAACTTAAAATTTATCGCTTGAACAGAATGATTGGAATGATTTTAGAGTCTAATAATATACAAATTCACGACCATAACCCATTTTGGGATAATCAGAAACTTTGCTACAAGTACTAACTATATTTTAAACGTGCAGTTGTAGCAATGCTCATCTTTAGTACCTATATTGATGGTTTTAGAATGAACAAGTAGTCATAGGTGGCCAGCCTATGGCTCATACAAACATTGTATAAGAAACTTTCGTCCCTTAGTCGCTTCATACCACACCCACGAGATGTATTGGGGTTGTCAATTCTAAGACAGAACCAGGAAATCAATTATTAATGATAAGAAAAACGTACATATGTTATAATGAACATATACATTATTAAGGTTGTATTCAGATATAAAAAACTAAATAACTTCACAAGGAATTCAGGTCGAAAAAAAAAGAAAATGTTTTGGACCTGCCATAGAATTGGTTGATTAGCACTTTAGTATGGAAGGTCTTAAAACTTTTTTGAATTGTATACACCCTTATAATTTTAATGGTAATTAAAATGTGTGGTGTATAATATACATAAACCTTAACCATAGTCTCTATCTGAAGTTGCCAGAAGGTTCATAAGGTTCAGGTAGTTCAGAAGCTTACCTTTAAAACAAACTGCATGCTATTTGGCAGTTGTATAACGTGGCAAATTAAATATGATGTTAACAACTTAGCCCAGTCATTTTGCGGAGTTTTGTTAGGCGGCTTTTTATTTTACTCCTTCTCTATTGGCATTTCTGTTTTACTCCTCCGGAGTAACTACTAATTGGACTTTTAAACTGTAACCGGAACCATTAAGTGACAAAAGGACTATCTTAAAGCATATTAAAAAAAATCGCTACGCAACATAGAAATCAAAATTATGTGTCCCAGTAGAATTTTAAATTATTAATATTAATACCAATGCACTCATTTGACTTAGATTTAACAATATAAATTATTTTTGAGCAATAAAATAGGCAATGAAATTTCAAAAATGAGGTATTTATTAGAAAATACGAATGTATTTTTCAAAACCTTCTAAGTAGACAAAAATATTCACACTATGTTTGTAGTATGTATAATGGTAAAGACTTAAATATGTGCAATAAAAAATTTACCATCAGGTTTTTTAGAACGAGGTAATAGCAAAATTTTAAAATTGGAACTGTTGCTGACGTGATTTTCTTTTAATTTTGGTAAATTTCTAGGCTCAAATTGGCTCTTCAATATTATACCGAAAAAAAAATGTCAATTACTAATTAGTCCCGGCTCAAACCGTAAAATGTCTGGGCTAACTGACATGTTCATGGTAGTAACTGCACGTGGCATGCACTAAAAGCTTCGTCGAACATGATCTTATGTTTATGAGAACATAAAACCATTATTATCATAATGTTGTCGTGTTATACATATTACAAACTTATTCACGAGAAGTTTAGACTGGCACGAGTGAAGAACTACGCGAAGCTACGTAGCTAACATCATTCAGATCGCTCATCTATACTCGCTTTGGTAGACGCGGGTACATATTTTCATAGCTTCGCTACGCATTCTCGCACAGCTTATATTACAGCTACATCGCACATCTCTGGTGGAAACCAAGCTTAAAAAGGTAATGGTATAATGAAATATGTATCGTGCTTGTGAAAATGTGTTACAAAATAAATAAAAGAAATATGGTAAATTGATGGAAATAAACGAATCATAGTCATAAATCAAAAGATATAAACCGATGCGAATCCATAACGCGAGACGGATAAATTACTATCCTTATTAGTTCCAAGCAGTAATTTATAAGATGGTTCAAACGTTTCTAGTGCAGTTCATACGTACTCGTAATTTTGTCGATATAAACTAAGCTTTCTAGACTAGGAAGTACTTCAAGTTCACATTCGTTTACATCGATGTACTAAGGCACTGTTATAAGGTATATTTTATACCTGAACGTTAATTAGATAAATATTACAGAGTTAGTTAGCAATACCGGGAAAAAGGAATTTTAAGAATTCAAACCATGTGTTTTTTTGCCCTTAACTGTTAGTCACAAAAATTGGGTTCCACCAGGCTACCAGGGTTCCAGGAGGAAGAATTTTAAAATTCAGTCGAACAAACAAGTTCCCATGCCAACCTTGGAACCTAATTCCTTCAATTCGCGATGGCATGGATTTTTTTAGGGGTCCGTAGTCAAACAAAGAACCCTTATTCTTTCGGCCATTCTATCTGTCTGTCTGTTCTGTATACTCCGCCTCAGTTACTTGCTCATTTTTTCGTTAAATAAGAAAAATAATTGTTAAAAGTTTTTCGACTGGCTCAGTAGACCCTTCGTGGTCTTCCAATAGTCCGCAGTAATAAGCAGAAGCTGCTGTTAATGTCAATTTAGCACGAACTTTTACTATTTTGTGCAAACATAGAAATCGCAAAAAAAAATTGTTGTTCTATTGCAAAATTGCAAACGTCAATGGCTACTCGTCCCAAACCCATTGATAAATGTAAGCAAAAGGTGTTTGATGGTCTGAAACACCCCCTTAAATATGAAGCTCATAAATTTTTCAAGTTTAAATCCTGTATATCTCAATGATGGAGTCGCCGCATTAACGAAAATTCTAAACTCGTGTTCGTATTAGCGATGCAGGGCGTCCGGCCCACGCCACGCGCTGGGAAAGGGCAAAGATGAGCCACTCTCACACGCCCCGCTGCGGTGGGTAATAATAACCTAGCTCCAGACTTGTCTGAATGTCTACGTCTGCTTCTAAATGTTCCTCTGTATTAGTTGGGGATCCGAACTCAAACTTATCATTGCTTTGAAACAAGGTATTGATAGTGTGACATTAAGTTACGGTAATAATTATAGTATTTTATGCTTTAAGTCATGTTTTTTGAGCGGTGTCTTTTTTCTGAATCATTTAATGGTCAATGAACCATTTAACACGAAGAATAATTAATTAACATGATAGGAACTGAAAAAAAATTGTACGCCGAGGAGTTTTATTAGACAAGGCAAAAGTAAAGTAACATCTGCAAGAAAAGACAGATATTGATTTTTTAGCAGAAGATAAAGCTACTAAATAAGCCTTCAATACACTTTGTAAGAAATGTATACTATTATAAAACTGTAACAGGAAGTTTGTCTGTACATTGAAGATATTAACAAAAAAAAAGTTACGATATGGTTTTTAGGTGTCCCTGATTCCATTTCACCAATTTTTGGATTTTTTGTCTGTCTGTTTGTTTGTGTGTTTGTTTGGGTGTTTGTTTGTTTCAACGAGTATCACGCAAAAACTACTGAACCGATTTTGATGAAACTTTTTTTGTTTGATAGCTTATGATCTGACTTAAAATCTGGTAAATAATTTGTGCGGACGAAGTCGCGGGTTAATGCTCGTTATATATTCAGCTATAATTATGTGTTTTATAATATATCTAGTCCTTTGTTTTTACTAATAAGAATAAGAAGAAAAGTAATGTTTTGGATAACCACCAATAAAAGCTATGGATGTGCCCGCTTGAAATGAGAATTTAGCAATCGATTTGCAATAGCATGTCCAGATACTAGCTTGAACTGTGTTAAAAACGCTTGTTCAGATCACAGATCATCACCGCCCTCGCAATGTTGTCGGATCGAAGCGTGCTGTTAGTTTACCAACTGACCTCCGCCCCATCTTTTGCCACCACTGACTCTGTTTGGTCCACCTTCCATAAATATTTTACCAAATTCATTTTACTTTTTTCTAAGAATATAACACTGTTTTCAGATAGGATTTTCCCTGTTTAACCTCTGGGTAAAAACAGGTCCAGGCGAGCTTGTAAAGTCTAGACCACAAAACAAACAAGCCCACAGATAACAGTTTCAACCTTGTATCAAATATCTATAGTACCAAAGTATGAATGAAGCAAATCGTGACGAAGCCACGATGCTATCGGTCCTAGTTTATTTGTTAACTATGAAACTGTAGGCTTGTTCATTCTTGATTCATAGGCAAGGATATATTGTGGTATGTTTGACCTTGTTGGACCTGATTATGTAGGAAAATTTTGTACGAAATTCACAGTTCGAATACCTTAATACCATCTGTTTCTGTAACGAGTGATGCGGTAATAGTATTTATTTTATTTTTTATTTTATTTTATTCATTTTAGGAAAACTTACGGACTAATTACAAGATAGTAGGGTATCAACATTTTTATAAAACAACATTGCCAACTAAAAGTTTCCACAGATAAATTTCATTCGTTTTACACACGTTTGTGTGTAAAAAAAAATACAAATTTGAATCAATAAAGTAATAAAAAGTTACATTACAAAAAGCTCCAAGTTTGCTGGTACTTCAAACCATCCACAAAAGAAAAGGAATTATATAATGTGTTAATGAATTAACGCAAAACTAGAAAGTAGTTTGTTTAGGATCGAGAGCAGAATCGAATTATCATGGTTTCAGCATGGGTAATTTTTCAAAATATTAAATAATTTATGTGTAAAATTTTAAATTTTAAGAACCCGATCTCAACCCACCACACGGGCACACTCACCCTACTTCCTACCAAAACAAGATTCTTAAAATTTATCCATAACCACGTTAGTGCTGAAATGATAACAAATCGCTTTTGCCTCAAAACTTAAAATGCGAATAACTTTAAATTTTAAGAATCAAAATAATTAAATTATAGTTCCAATCTAATTATCTTGTTATAAATCAGTTGGGGTGTATTAGGTTTTGCGCTTAATCATCAACTCGTTGTATTAACTAAAAACTAAAAGTAAAGAGGCGCCATAAAAGGAAAGTAGACCGGCGTTGTCACAGAAGATTATTTCATAGCTACACAGGGTGTTAAATTAAATGCATTACATTATCAAAGGGGGTAGAAGTACCATCAGACTAAAGAACTTTTGCGATGGAGCCAACATCGAAATCACGAAAAAAAAAAACAGCTGTTCAAATATTATTGTCTGCCGAGCCAAGTAAAAGCATGTACAAATTATAGTAGTTATAATTAATTTGTAAGTCTGACTGAAAGGCACATAATTTTTCAGGGGTGGTTGACTATCAAGTTGTACAACTTTTACTATGAGAGCAAAGCTGAAATCGCAAAAAAAAAACTGCTATTTCATGCATATTGGAGTCGCGTGGGCGTGAGCCTTCGCAAAAAAATACGACTGTTCCATACTAAACTGCAATCAGTTTAGGATGGAACAGTCGTTTTTTTTTGCGAAGGCACATTAAGCAGTTGGTCCCAGATGGTTCCGTCAGAGACTTATTAAGGCGGCTTAAAAAGTCTCTGAGAGCAAGTTGCCCACTAACTTGCCTCCACCAATCCGCACTGGGCCCGCGTGGTGGAGTATGGCCCATTCCCTCTCACCCTTATTCGTGAGAGGAGGCCTTTGCCTTTGAAAGTGGAATCCTACATGGTACAACTTACTTGCTTCTATATTCTATGACATTGATAACTTAAAAGTATTTCTCCAAAAACACTGCTTTAATCATCTGCAACAGATATAAAGGCCTATGATGATGATATATCTTAAAATACCGCAAACTTGAACAAATCCGAAAATTCTAGTAACAAATCCTAAAGTTTATACCTTAAGCCAGACAATAGCACAAACAGACGGACAAAACTAAATGGCGTGCCGAGCCGTGCGCAATGA
The DNA here is from genome assembly GCA_927399405.1 of Agonopterix arenella. Classification (NCBI taxonomy): domain Eukaryota; kingdom Metazoa; phylum Arthropoda; class Insecta; order Lepidoptera; family Depressariidae; genus Agonopterix; species Agonopterix arenella. The sequence continues at coordinate 17,459,734 of OV656701.1, forward strand.
ATGGAACATACCCCATTCAGGAATCGAACCGAGATACTATCCTTAGCGGGAAAGACTTGAGAATAAAGATTTTTGTTTCTAGCTTCTATTTTGTTTGAGACACTGAGATCTGTAAAGGAAAGATCGTTGGGCCGTTTGAGAGTACAGTTCGGTTGTTTTTTGTTTGCTGTTTTTAGCGTTCCGTGGTAAAACAAGAAACCCTTTATATCGCAGTACTTTCGTCTATTCTGTCTGTCTGTAATCTGTATGGATGCCCCTGAGCTCATAGTAATTACTTTCAGTGAAAATTATATATTGAAGTACACTCAGTGTCAGAAAAATCAAATAAAAACCTGTAACATAAATATTAGTTGATATATTGAGCTGAACTGAAATTAAATATCGCTATTGATTGCTTTTGGAGATTACTTCAGTTTTCTAAGATATTTGTCAGGTTTGGCTTTCATACTAACAACAACCCCCAACTATGGGGACACCCAATTATGGGGGTCCGGGTTAGAATCCGCACGGACAACATTGCATGTACCAAGAACTTATGTACGTAATACCGACTGCTCTCAAACGGTGAAGGAAAACATCGTGAGGAAACCTGCATACACTGAAGAAGAAATTCTGATGTGAATGTGAAGTCTACCAATCCGCATCGGGCACGCGTGGTGGACTAATGCCCATACACCCTCCTTGAGGATAGGCCTGTGCCCTGCAGTGGTACGTTTATAGGCTGATGATGATGACTAGTAACTACGGAACACTATTATGGGCCAGTCCGACACGCTCTTGACCGGTTTTTTCTGTAATTGTTGAAGCTTTGATAACATGATTCAGGTCTCATGTCATGACGGCCCGATTGTCTATTTTAATACTGATTCTGCCTGCCATGTTGAGAGTCTCGGGCTCGCAACCCACATGATGCAAATATTTGAAAAATTTTAGACCATTAAACTAAATAACTTTAACTTTGTAGCCAAATGTATGGCATTGCTGTTTCTTATCCATAGTAAACGTTTTTGGTTTTGCAATATGATACCGTGTACAGTTTGTTATACAGGGTGTAAATTAAAATGCGTCACATACGAAAGTGGAAATTTTTTATGGAACAGCAGATTTTTTTTTCGCAAATTTGATGTTGGCTCCGTAGTCAAAGCTGTTTAGTTTTATTGGTCTGAAGCAACCTGATACTGTATCTATACCTCAACTGAACACCAATTTGATATTATATTCAAAATAATAAAAAAAAAAGTTACTTACATACTAAAAAAGTAAGTAACTCAAAATCACAAATGAAATTAACAGCCTACTTTAGTTTAAAAATATTTTACACTTATTTCAAAGTCAAAACAATATCAAATCTCAATATCTCCGACCATGTAAAACTCAAATACCAACAAAAAAGCTTCCATCACGTGTTGACCCCAACCTTGCCATATGCATGCGTTACATCACTTTTCACTTACTCTCATCTCCAGATTGATGGGCCCCCCAATGAACACACTCGCGCATTATTGTCAACTGCTAAAGGCCGAGCTTTATAAATAAGCTTTAAGAACTGTACATATGGTCGGATTTGTCTGGAATCCTATTTGTAAGTCGTATGACTTAGGTGCTATGCTCTTATTTTACAATGTGATGTCACTGTCGGGATTTGGATGATGACTTATCTGAATTCTGATTTATCGTCATCATCTCAGCCGGTAAACGTCCACTGCTAGACATAGACCTCCCCAAAGATCGCCACAGCGACCGGTCTTTGCACTGCCCTCAACCTACGGGTGCCACTACGTTCACCAGAGCGATCGCGCTAATTTAAAACATCCAAGTTCAATCCTAATCCAATTTCAGTTCTAATCATATTGCAATCCAATAACTAATATTCAACTGTGTTAATTTCGTATCGCGCTAAACTTGACTTATTTACTATGTGACTGTCTTTAGCGTCTGAGCCATTTGCGGCTCTAACGGCTGTCATGAGCTATACCGCAATTAGCGCAATACCAAATGTGTAAAAAACTAAATATCGCACGCGGTCCAGTCATGGTTATGTTGCGATTTATTTACCGCAATTGCCACCCAGGTCGTCAGTCTACCTCTTAGGCCTGCGCTTTCCGGTCGCCACTCGAGAACTCTTCGGCCCCATCGGTCATCTGTCGGTCATCTGTTCTGCGAACAATATGCCCATTGCCACTTTAATTAAGCAATTCTTCGGGTTATGTGTGTATGTATGTGAAAGCTGATTATGATTAGTTTCATAATATGAAAAGTAGAACGAAGGACTCTATGCAGCGTACCATTTCAAGTATGAACTTCATACCTACCGTCTACTTGGTTGAAGACGTGGGTAAGCAATCACAAAGTTGAAAAGGCGATAAGCACTTGGCTAAAAGGGAAGAAGGCCTGGCCAAGATAGTATCAAAGTGGTAGCCAAGGAATGAAAGGAGTTCAGTAGGTAGTTAACCAGCACTTTGGTCGAACGACGTTTAGAAGGTGACAGAACAGTTTAACGAATAGATAGAAAACAAAGTTAATATAATAATAGTCCAGTCTTTCACTTTGATACTCGATATCAAAGTGACCAGACTTGTTTGTGTGTTATATGCAACACGGCTAAACAGAGCTTTTCTGATTTATTTCAGACTCTTATGCTGAACTTTGCTGCAAATTGAATAGAATTTGTTTTTTGTCTCATTCCGCAATGGGAATATAGAGGGGAAGGGAGGGAAAATATATTGGAAGGGCAAATGGGGAAGAGAGGTAAAGGAAGACTTAAACAAAATTATCTAACACAAGTAATACGTTTTTATAACCAAACACTAGTGAAATATAAATTCAGGTCGTGTCGAATCAAAAATTCAAGGCACTCGCGTAAAAAAAGACAGGGTTCGAGAATACTCTACTAACAATTTCTCCTTAACACGTTCCGGGACAGTGACCGGCTATAGACGTAATAACAATAAAAGTTCTATTGTGTCTCGTTCACTGCCCCGGAACGTGTTAATAAATTATGATAATGTATCTAACTAAGGTATTCATTTAAAATATTTAAATACTGTGGTAGTAAAAATAACAGTTGGTATGAAACCCGACATGTCAGATCAGATCGTGTGTACGACCATTTATAAATAGCCGCGAGGCGCGCGGGTGTAGTAATGGCGCGCGATATGTCGCGGATCCTGACGATAAGGCCCACCGCCGTATCTGCGCCCGCGCCGCCGCTCTTACCACGATAAATGCAACGCTGTCTGTGGAATTTATATACTAAAATTGTGATGGCTTGTATGGGAAATTGCTGAGAGTTTTTAGACATTTGTCACGTTTTATTATGGTCATAAAATATACAAAGCGCTGCGTGTTGTGATCCGTATGTGAAGTCTATCAAACCGCATTTGGCAGGTCTGGTTGTGGTGGACTAACAACCATACGACCTCTTTGAGAGTAGGCCTATGTTCTTCAATGGAATATAATATAGGCTGATGATGATGATAATCGAATCGATCGATTTTGATGCACCTTTTTGTGTTTAAAAGCTTATGATTAAAAACGGATGTATATCTATTTATCTCGCTATGAGACTGGAGCAGGTGTGCACGAAGTCGCGGGCAAAATTTTGTCATTAATAAATATGATATAATAATTGATTATTAACAAAACAAGGTAGCTACCAATTCTATTTAGCAACAAACCGACTAAACAGGGATAAAATTGTGAAGTAATCTGAATTGAGATATAAAAGAGCTCAACTTGGATTTAGAATATCAAATGTACCCACTATCAAATCAGATATACACAATTAAAAGTAGAATAACTGATACTAGGATGCTTAACTGATATTCATAGAGCATTATAGGGTTTTAAAGATATGAAAATACAAAAATTATCCTACTAATTAAAAATAACGAGATTTTCAAAGACTCATAAATGATAACCAACTAAGTAGTTTCAATTTTATCGAAATTTCTACCTTAAATTAAGGAACTAAAGATTAAAGTTGCTTTTAACTGCGTTTATCTGTTTTAATGGAAACACAAACCTAGAAGAAATAGATGGAGTAAGTTTGTTATATTATTAAACGAGGTAAGATATTACAATCTACTATTTTCTCGAAAATAAGAGATTATAGTATTTCTGAAAACTCAGAACATCCACGTTTCACTAGTAAGCGAAGAAACTACGTTAAAATTTTTTATTTAGATACTAATCTCGGATATACAGGGTGAAATTGATGTCGTTAGCATCCTTTTAAGCTCGGACTGGCTGGCTAGCACATAGATAGATAGATAGCTAGTAGCTGGCGTTAGATATTTAGGGTTCCGTACTTTCGTCCATTCTGCCTGTCTGTCTGTATGCCCCGGCTCAATTACTCCCTCATTTTTGAACCCAAAGGCAATAAGACCTTGAGACCAACCTGATGGTCTGATAATCCCCTCTAATAAACCGTCAGCATATTGACCGTACAAAGTCGGGTCTACACTGCGAGCAGCCTCGCGAGGCATACGAACTGTTTTGTATTAGCGGTCCAATAGAACACTTTTAATTTTTATCGAATGTTCTTTGATTCATCCAATATGTGAAGCTCAGCAATCGTGGCGGGTCTATACTTGCGCGGTGTGCGGGAGACGGACGTACCCTAACTGAATTTGCTGTTAGGGTACGAGCGTAGGCAGAGGAGGTCAGGACGTATTCCTCTAAGCTTCACCACTATGTTTTTAATCACACGGTGGCTCTAGGCTCTAGTGTCATCTATTCCGTCTTTAAGTCTGTGTATGGAACAGATGATAAAAGCTAATATCGAGTAAAACTAAATGGTTTCGGAAACGGTAAAGATAAAATGTCGCATAGATTTGTGCATTGCGATTGAACTGTAGTTAACGCGTGGTATCTGTTTTAGAACGGCATTAATTACGCGGTTTTATCTAGGTATTGCGTAAAGTCTAGATAGGTTTACTGGTATCTAATAGGTAATGACAAAGTTATAAATGGAGTTAAGTGTTTAGGTGGCAATTTACATTTGTATGAAAAATTTATGTTATTCACTGGCCAGTGTCTATACAGGTCCTAAAATTAACTTCATTACATATCTTGTGTGGCGCTTTAGACCATCAAACTGAATAACTTTTACTATAGAGCAAACGTCAAAGTCACGAAGAAAATTTCCGCTGTTCTATACATTTGGGTAGAGTAGCCGCTGACGCTTTTTAGCAGATTTTTTTTTTGCTATTTCGATGGTAGGCTCCATAGTAAAAGATATTCAGTTTGTTGGTCCGAAGCAGCCCTTGGGTATGTAATGTATACCGGATGATTTTTTTTACCGATTCGAAATTTTCAAGGGTGGTTCAGACTATCAAACTAGACAACCCTTGAAAATTTCGAAACGGAAAAACAAATAACTACATATATTTAGAGACTTGATAACTATTGCTTTTTTATTTTAAATCATATTTTTCAACATTATTTTAATTCCAAACAACCGTTAAACTTTTAAACAGAAATAAACTCGACCAAATCACGACCTCCTTATTTATTCAACACCATCCAGGGAACAAAATAAATTATCTCTAAAAGCGTGAAAACCTCAACTGTTCCCGTATTAAAACATTCATGAGTTATAACGTTTTAGCGTTGGGAATTTGCGGATTGTCGCGTTTCCGACCGATACAGGATACAAGCACGACAGTTCAGGGGATTTTCAGACTGGCTGTTGAAAACGCTGCGGGAAATTAATCGTTGTTTCAACACGCTGTTAACTTCTCTAATAGGTATAAAATAATTTTAAAACTGGAGTTTTGCTAGTAGTTGCGAGTTTGATATGAATTGTTTTCATTTCGAAACAGTTATTAACTTCAGAAATATAAAATAAAATAAATAAATAAAAAATTCTTTATTTGATTACAATTTAGTGATATACAAATGATTGAGAGGATTGAGTCCCTGACTGAGTATAGGTTCAGAAAGGTTGGAAATTTCTAGGTTGGAGTCTCTGGTTCTGATGTTACTTTATCTATTTGAATATTGTCCAACAAAAAGTAGAAGATATACTATTGTTTTGTTAGGAATAACTTCTTAGTGAGTTTTAAGGGATGACTTTTATGAAATAGTAATAATACAATTTACAGACCATCGAAAACTATAACTTCAAAATATTTTATTGTTTCAGAAATATTTATAAGCAGGTCAAAGACGGTATTATGGATTGGGTTGTTTTATTTCTAGATTTCTATTAAAAAAACGCTGCGACTGTAAAGTCCAGTGTGAAAGTGTTTTAAATCTAGCTTTGACAGAGTGTCGTTCGAATATTGAATTTGAATTACGATGAGAACTTAGAGGTACATACATTGTTCAAAGTAAAGACGTGACCATAAGGAGAAAACATGATTATAATATTGTAAAAATAGCTTTGAAGGTAGCTTATGCAGGGTACATCACGTATCTAAAACTTACCATCATCACTATCAGCCTATTTATATTACGTCCCACTAAAAGGCACATGCAGTTCCTCAGGGAACTGGGTTTAGGCGTCAGTCAACCATGCGTACCCAAAGTGGATTGGTAGACTTCACATACGCATCTGACTTTCTTCTAAACATAATGGAATAGGTATATTATCATATTTTATTGAATTCTCACAATAGATCAAGAGCCCTTGATACCCGTTAAATGTCGCTTTGCATGGAAGCGTGTGAACGCCCCATGAAAAGTTGACGATAGTCTGAAGGAATGTGTTAAAGTAGAACCATTGACATGAAAAGAAGAAGTTAAAGTAAATACATGACTAATTTTTCACCTCCAAAAACATTACACAAGAAACTTAATCCCTTAGGAGGATATATGAAAAAATTGGATTCTTCAAAGCGTCATATATCATGAAGTACTAACAGGAGGAGTATGATTTGCAGATATGTGTAAATTGAACATATAATTGAAGTTTTGATTAGAGCCAAAACACGATTAAGATACATTTTCTCGACAGAAAATAAGCCAAAGTAGCCTCCGTCTTTATCGATAAACGATTGGAACTGCTAAACGGTGCTTTTGATTAGAGCAGAATTGAACTTACGTAAATAGTAAAATCACAGTTAAAGTTTTACGCGCGCGCCGCCCCATCTCTTTCTCTCGCATCAGGCAGTTATATAAGCTATCACACGCCCATTTCGCTTCAATTATTTTTCGACATAGGCCCTTAAGCTTCTGTCGTCAAAGATTCAACACCAGTCGACATACGTCCTAACATCGTGATAACTCGAGCGCCAAGTTCACGACTCCTTATTAAGTTGTATCGTTATAATAATATTGAAAAATTGCATAACAATTGACACCCAGCATTGTCTATGGTGGACATAATTGGACCCTTGGTTAGGAGTCATGGCGCACGGTTTCTGTGTCAGAAGGATATGGTGCGGTCGTGAGAACTTTACTATGGTATTTTGGTTGGACACTTCCATGTTAGGAGTTGAACAACTGCTAAATTGGATTCAAAACATCAAATTTTACTGATCACGTTACTATACAGGGTGTAAAATTAAATGGGACACTTACTTAAAGGGGTGCTTCAGACCATCAAACTGAACAACTTTTAGTATGGGACACACACTGAAATCGCGATAAAAAATTCCGCTGTCCCATACAAAACTGCAAACATAACTCGAGTGAAATGTATGGGACAGCTGATTTTTTTTCACGATTTCGATATTGGTCCCATAGAGAAAGTTGTTCAGTTTGATGATCTGAAGCACCCCTTTAAGTAACTGTCCAATTAAATTTTACACCCTGCCACATTTATAAAAAAACGAACTCGCACTGATAAGAAAAAGTTTGCAAGTTTTACACTGAGTGAGTGCGAGTAAGAATGGACTACACCACTTGTAGTCCTCCTCTCGTACCACCGAGACGGTGAGGTCAACATTGTGGGGAAGTGTAAATACGTATTCCTTCTGAGACGGTGCTTTCCGAATCATAAAGCTTGCGTTTTTCAATTTTCAATGTAATGGAAAATAAGTCGGTCTCTAAACCACTTTCTTTAATTTTTCCTTCCTCATCTCTTACGCAAAGGGATTAATGTAAATATCCAAATAAACAAACAGTACTTTTTTCTACAGCCGAGAGTAGAGTAGCTCACGTTGGTGGAAAGTCCGCCAATGAGATAGTTTGGGCATATTATTCATTATTATTATGAGGCGGGACTACACTGAGGAAAGACTTGGCAATACCAGAGAAAAATAAAGGCAGAGGACGCCCGCTAGCCACGTATTAGACAATTGTAACCATGGGATGAGCATAGCTAGAGATACAGACAACCTGAGATAGAACATTATATTGGTGCCTAAGAACAAGGATAGCAGGGGATAAGGAAAGAAAAAAAACTGTTTGTAAGTTTACCTATTGCTAATGCAATTGCTAATTTAATTTTAATGGTGACCATTCTTCGTAGCCTTTCCCGTGACGATCTTAACGAGGAGTCAATGTCAGGCCAATAATTGGCCAGGTGTCAACGTAAAGGAAGTCAGTTTGACCCGTTATTGACCTCTTTCCGGTTTTATTGTGTTCTCACACCTAACAAGGTGGTGATGAGTTTTTAAACATCTGCTATTGCTTTAGGATTGACAATAGGTTCAGAAGTAATTGTGATTCGTGATTTTGAGTCATTTATTTGAATTGATTCAGTGAGTTATTTTATTTGTTCTAAAATATTTAACATTTTTGAGAAATAATGTTTCGTATTTTAAAGATACAAGGCTAGATACTTTTTACAATACGCTAATTTAACTGTCAATCTTTATTTTCTTTAACGAAAAACCAACCAATTTTGAGAAAAATGCATGTCTTTTAAAAATATGACAGTACTCATGTTCAACCTTTTGTAATTTATTATTAAAATGTTCAAAAATTTTAGTTTTTAAACAATTTTTTTTTTATGTTTGAGTTTTATGTTGAATAGCGCTTTGTTTTTTAGGTATTTCATCATTCAACTAGTGTATTTTACCGCTGTTTTTCTTTTGTCACATTACGAAACTCTCTGTAGCACATAAAAATGTTGTATTCTTTATATTATTTGTCATAATTACAAAATACCTTTTGTAAAACTAAAGTATTAAGTGTACAGTGTCTATCACTTCCTATCACTCATTACCTCATTAGTTCACTGTTATAAATGTCGCGAATCAATGAGTCACCTAATCCACACCTCTATAACCATTGCCTTTGATTCCGTTAAAACTTACTCTATTATTACGAAGTAATATGGATCGAATTGTTGGGAACCTTTGATTGTTTTTTTTTTCTAACATCATTATAGTAACACCGGTGTAATGTTTTGATGCGATGTAATTTTGGAGCGTTTCATTATAATAGATAAAGTTATTTCAAGAAATGTAACTGTGTATTTCTCGCTCTGTCTAGAAATCCCCGTGTGATCCCATAAAATGGACGACCTTGTTTCTTTCCATGGGTGGGGATAACGATTCAAGCAATCTTGTGTGCGCAAAAATCGATCACTACTTATATACTAAAAGCAATGCAAACTAAAAAAAGATTGTAGTTGCATTGCAGCAATAAAAAAGCTGCACAAAATGAAATATTCTGTCGCTTTTACTAATATTATTTTAAGGCTACTTTGGATTACAGTAACAGAGATTTGAAATACTTTCTCTCACTCATTCTTAGAACTGCTTATAGAAACGTCCAAGATATTGTAGTATAATCTTTCTAATAAATGAATTATATACAGCTAATCAGAATTGGCCAAAAAGCTAAAATAGGAATCGGTAAATCTTTTCGTCCTTATTTGGTATGAAGTACCTATCATTATCATCATGGGCCTTATTTTAAACAGCGTCTTTTCAGTACCTACAGATATGTGATAACTAATCATTTTGGTAGACCTTGCTGAAAAGTTCTCTTCTGTTAGATTTTACTAAAACCTGTATTCTTAAACTATAGACCAAGTTAATACGGTAATTGTTTTGTTCTCCTCTTGCTTTATCATTCCTTTTTATAAGTTGGTAACACGAATTATGTTTTAAAGTTTTGAATTTTTCCGCTATCTTCACTGGTAGTACCTACAATAAAATAGTAACTTTGTATGAAATGGTATATGAATGCAACGTTTAGAGCATCGTTAGTCCATTGTTAGTCTGTTCCGTGAAATTGTTGACATTTAAAGCGTGTGTGAGAAAGCGCTAAAACATTGTAACTTCCATGTTAATGGCTATGCGGAATCATTGCTAAAGCGACATTTTATTACTTACGATATTATCGAATATACAGGGTGACGCCTTTTGGAGGAGATGATTAGGGGTCAATTTATACAGGGTGTCCCGTAAACCGACGTCAACCCGTTAGTTTATGCCTAACCAGAATATACTGAATCAAAAAAAATTTAAAAGAGAATCAGTCAATCAATCAATCAATCTGTCAACATTTTACTTTAGGAAAAGGTTCTTAGTTTTCGAGATAAGGACAGTTTTATGAAATTGGTGAAACTCTTTACCTTAGTTACTATTTTGAGTGCCACGGCTACAAATGTTCTAAGCAGTATCTGTGTTAAAACTGTCAATATCTCGATAACTAAGACACTTTTACTAAAGTCAAATGTTGATATTCTATTTAGTCTTGACCTAACCTATCAGTATCCGCCGGGTTGACGTCCGTTTTGTATAACTACCCGATTCAATCGGTATCAAATCGGCATTGTGATTTTTGACAGTTCTTAGGAATTCTGTTTTTTTTTTTATATTTATTCAATTATTTCACACATTTTATTATGATAAATTACAATTGTCACGTTTATAAAATAGGACATCAGTACGATTTTTGAAAGTCACACGTAGAAATCTGCAGTAGAAAATGACAAAATTACTATGGAGATTATGTATCTTTCTACTACTGACTAGAACGTGTGAGTTTCAAAAATCTCACTCCTGGGCTGTAGTTAAAGTCTACTAGCTATGAGAAATCGTCGTCATGCATACTATGCCACTACATATTCAAGGATTACATCAGAACAGAGCAGCAGGTTCTGTTTTATAAATGTAATGTGAATAGCAGCTAAATGTTCGCGGACGCGCATGCGCGAACGGGCTCACATAGATCACTATCCGCACTCACGGAATATGCGACACGAAAGGTGTAGTGTGGACTTGCCTTTGTTTTAGTTTTATATTTACAAAAAAATTTAACAGAGATCTGATTCTGAGGAGCATATTAATTACAAATTGATTATCAAACTAAGAACAATAAAAGGTGTTTCATGTCAAAACCACACCATAGACTATTTCTACAAACGGGAAGGAGACAGACAAGAAAAGGCTAGCACGTCTTTGCAGAGTGAGTGCGAGTAAGAGAAGAATACACTACTGTCTACTGCCGTCTACCTCCCGTACCACCGAGAGGGTGTGAGTTCAACATTGGTAGGGGGCTTAATTTGTAAATGTTCTTTCTAGATTTTTTCTGTTTAAAAACTATGGCTTGAACTTGGACCTAGTTAAAGTTAAAGTTCTTTAAAGAAATTAATCATCATATCAGCCGACAGACGTCCACTCCTGGACATAAGCCTCCCCCAAAATGGGGAGATTTGCCATAATCGCCACGCTTGGCAGGCGGGTTGGCGATCGCAGTTGGATTGAATATGTGTACTCAGAGGATGTTGCTGCCCATCCTCCGGTAGATCCCTTAGTCGCCTTTTACGACACCCACGGGAGGAAATGGGATGGTGCTATTCTTAGCCGACACCACACAGCATAAAGATCATTTCTTTCTTTCTCTTTTTTTTAGACTGAAAGAAATGAATATAAAACGTTATTTGAACAAAATAGTAAATTGATCTTTCTTATCACCTGGTGTGCAATTTAAACGTCTTAAAATCAATTTCGAATGCAATCAAAGAATAAGAATACCTATATAAATACAAAAGACATAATACAAAAGACATAAGTATAAGAAAAAAAGCTTAATCTAAACTATTATAAAACTGTAGCAGAAAGTTTGTCTGTACATTGAAGATATTAACAAAAAAAAAGTTACGATATGGTTTTTAGGTGTCCCTGATTCCATATCACCAATTTCAGGATTTTTTATATGTCTGTTTGTTTGTTTGTGTGTTTGTTTAAACGAGCATCACGCAAAAACTGCCTAACCAATTTTGGTGAAACTTTTTTTGTTTGATAGCTTATGATCTGACTTAAAATCTGGTATATAATTTGTGCGGACAAAGTTGCGGGTTAACGCTCGTTTCTTATAATCTTAATTATGTTTATTCCACTTCAAATAAAGCGACTACGGATAGCGGAAGCGTCCTCCGGGTAAGCGAACTATCAGAAACGTTTGGGTGATAAACACTGGCAAAGACTTTATTAAAATATTAAGTCTTATCCCCCTAAAGTTAGCGTAGGGATTGCGTGGGCGTTCGATTCGCGAACGCAAGCGCATCTGTGGCACGACTCGGGAAGCACCCATTCGACTGATAGCATTGTCATGAGAACTTCTGAACCATATCCGGTGTTATGGTTCTTCATCTTAAACTTTAAATATTTAACTTGAAAATTTAATAACACAACAACAATTCAGGGTGGTCAGAAACTTTGTTACACATTTAGAATTTTGAAGATTTCGAGACGGAATGTCGTGTAATGGTATTGTATAATGTTGTATTGTCGCGTCAGAAGTGCAATTCTCTAAGGCCCGCTTGCGCCTAGCAGGGTTATCGTTATTAACTCGGAACTAGACGCTAAAGTGGAATTAAATTAGAATTATGTCTTGCACCATCCTGTTTTAGGGGCTAAACTTTTGTTACATTTAAACCCCCAATGTAAATCGTTAAATAGGTATTAAATAGGTTTAAATCATTAAACTACGTGCTAAATGTCAAAATTGAGGCAACAGCTGTTTTTACAGTTTTGTTGTAGGCTCACGCAACTCTCTAACAAACAAAATTTATATGAAACGTGTACCGCGCCATTTAATTCCTTTGAACGGTTGCACACGTTTCATACATTCTGGATAATCTGTCACGACCAGTTTTCAGTATGGAAGTCCCGACTCATAACGTAGTGTGTTACATGCTCTTTGATAACATGAATGAACGATGAAAACGAAATGTCATTGCCAAAATAAAACAAATGAGACAGACAAATACAAAGAGATGCAGTGTGAAAGAGACGTGCATATATTATGTTCATTCATCATTCACTTTTCGTATTTTGTCGGATTACATAAACTCTATGGTCATTTAGGATAGAGAACTGACAGGTTTGTTAACTATGAACTAGTTTTCATTGGCGTAAGACAATCTTCGATAACACTCGTTCGATCTTTAGGTCGGTGCTACTAAAGACGGGGTTACGCAATTTAACTCAGCATTTGGTGCAAGTGGGCCTAAGCGTAACATCGGTGTCAAAAACATCAAAAATCTCACAAATGAAAAATCCTTCTTGCATCCTTCAGATCGTCGAAGTTTTTATATGAGTTTGACACATGACATAACCTTAGCGAATACCGAAGAATACCAAATTGTCAGCTCGCCGATGTTTCAACGACGAATTTAAGGTTGTGACGATGTTTGCGCTTAGTGAATTGTATCATCCTAAACTATTATAAAACTGTAAATTTAAAAAAAGAAGTTCGGTTGTTTGTTTGTTTGATCGAGCATCACGCGAAAACTACTGAACCGATTTTGATGAAACTCCTTTTTTCGTAGCTTATGATCTGACTTAAATCTGGTATATAATTTGTGCGGACGAAATCGCGGTTTAACGCTAGTAATATATAAAACGTTAAATTTCTGAAGGATGTGACATTTGTGGGCTCATTGACGTTATTAATAGCGATGTGACGCTTAGAAAATTACACTCGAGTGCTCTAAGTTTAAACATCGAAATTCTATTCTTATCCAATTTCAGTTCTAATTACATTGCAATCCAATTACTATTCAACTGTGCTGAATTCCGCAGCGCGCTAAACTCAACCAATAACGTCTGAGCGATCTGTCAAAACGGCTATAACGGCTGTCAAGAGCAGTACCGCGATTAGCGCAATACACAAATGTGTAAAAAGTTATGGTTCGTAGGTAGTCCAATAACATTTCAATCACCGAATATTTACCACGATTGCAGCCCAGAATAGTCATTATTTTATAAGAGCGTCTTAAACGAATTAATTGACCTTTACAGTACCAAGAAATGTGGGTCTACAAAATTCCTAAACCAATTTTATTAATCGCCATACATTACGAAACCCGTAAGAAAATGTATCACCAAACAGATAAACTATAATCGAATGTAGAAACACAAAACAAAAGCATTGTTTATTACCATCGCTCTTCAAATTGACGTATCTATTTTTCTTGATGCTAGAGACCTATTTTTTTTATCGTAGATAGCAATAATGACCAGAAACACCTGGTATTTATCTTTGTGAAATTGTCAAGGAAGGAGAGATCAATTTATAATGGTTGGTTCGTATTTTGATAGTCGAAAGTATAGTTTCAAATAGCATGCTATTAAATTGATTTGATAAGCGATAGTGTTTAATGTATTGTGACTTATCCGTTTTGGCGTTTGTGTGAACTTTTGAGCTTTTGTATACTTAATTATTGCTCTCACATGGTCTTTGGCTTTCCTGTGGTCATTGACCTGAAGGTTTTTTTGTATTTTGTTGAGACTATTAGTTGCAAAGACAAATAAAATTATCATCACTTTGCTTATGCTGTTCATAATGAATGCACGAATGAAATATACATAACATTTTTTTTTTATAAGCATTTCAAAACTGAAAGATGTATGAATTCAAGACTGCACTATTAAGATGGTTGCAGAGGGGTCAATTTTATACAAAACTTTGACGCACAATACTCGTAGACGGTATTAATATAAGTAACTTTGTATATATGGTAAAATAGTTTAGAAAGTCTGGATGCCGCATCTCAAATAACATTATCTTTAAAATTTTTCATACAACATTTTAAAAGCGTTATATCTTCGTAATAATATTATAAATTGCAAATGTTATTTGTGACGCGGCAACTAGATTTTCTAAACTATTTTTCCATATATAAAATATTACTTTTATTAATTCCGTCTACGCGTATTGTGCGTCAAACTTTTGTACGGACTGAAACCACCTTAGTACCTATTCAGAATTCGGATACAAATATCAATCACCTTTTTCAATTTTACAATTAAAAAGGTAGTAGTAAGATAAATAAAGATAACGTTCAGTGTAATTATTGTCTTTTAGTGGTTTGTTACATATTTTGTGTACCTTTTAGCTATGTTGTTGGTTTTCCAATAAAATATAATGACATGATAAAAAGGTCTCTTTTCAGTCTTTCTTTGGGCTCTAGGCCAACCTTTAAACTTGGCACAATATTCTTAAATCACCTCGTAAAAAATCAAAAGAGAAATATAGTAATAAAAGAGACTATCTGTTCCAAGACGGGAGCCAAACTACAATTTTAAAAACACCTACTGTTTAAAAAATAATCAAATAATCGTAGTTAAGTCATCATCAGCCTACCATCGTCCAATGCTGAAAATAGAGGTCACTCCCAAGGCTCCCCATAAAACTCTATCCTCTGTCTTCCTCATCTATCTTAACAAAATAAGTTACATCAAATCAAATCTGGGTTAAGTCGCATAGGTAAGTACTAAGTGTTAGTACTATACCTAAGTTTAAGCGCGTTGTAAGTATTTTAAGCGCTTTAATAATGACTGGGTGAGTGGGCGTGCGATTCCGCGGCGGGCGTAGTTCGCGCCATATCTTATAGATGTCTTATCTAGCTCACTAGGTACTATTATAAATCTATTGTTGGAGGTATTTGTTATATTTAGAGGTTCGATAAAACTTTGTTGTTATATTTTGACCAACCTTTTTCATATTTTACTTTAATTTTGGTATTTTTATACACTTTTACTGCATTTGTTATATTTACAATACAACATAAAAAAACATACAATGCATTTGTTATATTTACAATAAAATACAATAAAATAAATAAATAACTTAAATTGTACTGAAAAAAGAGTTACGTTTTTATGTAAACTTATTTTTATTTGGGGCAAATAGTCCAATGATTAGGTAGCGTTGTCTACGATTATGGCGAGGTTGTTAGGTCTCCATATCATGAAGTGTAATATAAAATGCAAGAAGGTATATCAGGATCTGCCTAATTTTACCATCAAACTACGACGTATACAGGGTGTAAACTTACCAACATGCTGGTCTCTTATTGAAAGTTGTTCAGAGTCATAGTCTGAAGCAGGCCCTTAATTATAAAACGCATTTCTACTTACAGCCTGTATAGTTTGGGCGCTCTTTTATAAAACATCTCTGAATAAAATTATAATTGTAAACATAAACTATTTACCTTAAATATCGTACCTCGCAATAACCCAACCGTTGAAAACAAACCAACGTTTTGTTTGATTACAAACAGCCTCCGTAGTAATGAGATCGTGATTTCACTTTATGGGGTATTTTGCCTACATTGTTCGTTCAGAGATGACATTTGTCTGAGATATGTCTTCTTGATGATAAATGCCATGGTTACGTCGGATCATAATTATTAACCTATTTAGCTTGTAAAGTGTTTTGTTTTGTAATTCTCATCATTATAAGCCTGTCAATGGCCACTGCTGAACATAGGCCTGTCCCAAGGCATATCACCTGATTGTCTGAAAAGAAAGATGATTCCATACTTCGGATGGCACGTTAATCCGTTGGTCCCGGCTACTATCTCTGGTGGTAGTAGTCGTTACATAAAAACCACGTCAGAGGCCGTAAGGCGGTCTGAACTAACTCTGACACCAGGGCTCTGCCCACACGATAAGAAGAATGCACATCACAAAACTTTATTTCCACTTTTTTAATTTAGTTGCTAGATTAATAAATCTCAGGTCTTCGGACCGCTTCCGGTACAGTGGACCAGTAGACAAAATCAATCAATCAAATATACTTTATTTTACACCAAAAACATAAACAGTAAAATACAGAAATAAAATACAAGAGGCACAAAATAAGGCGGTCTTATCGCTAAGAAGCGATTTCTTCCAGACAAAAGTGCGTCTACACTACGCTTCGCCTACCAGTTCATGGCATATGTGATTAGCTAATTACCAATAAGTCATCTTGCTTTCTGATTTCAACCATTTTGTTTTCTCCGTATCAATCAATCGATGTCTCTGAGAGATCTCATTACGCATGAGGGTGCGTAATGAGATCTCTCAGAGAATCATCGATTATTGTTAGCTCTTTTATAGCATTGGATGACTAGTCCTTTCATCGCAGTCTTCTTTTGTGCTCTGTAGGTCAGTAATAGTAGGAAGAACTAGTTGAATATCTTCATTTTCAAGCATTGGGGAATATTCCATCCCATCCTTATAGTCAGTCACCCCCATCTTCAATTTATCTCTTAACCTCAATGAGTAATAGTATTATTTGCCTCAATACAATTATGTATCTACTTATTCTAAAGATATAAATAACAAAATAAACACGATCTCCGGCATACGTCACCTTGATGTAATCAATCGAACACCATGTCTATGAGAACATCACTATACCGTGAGACCGATATTTGCTATGACTCACTCATTCATAGATCACGAGCTAATATTATTGTTTCCAGATGGAATTTCACACTTGAGGTAAATCAATAACGGTTGTATAGGAACGTGTAGTATGTAATTAATATAAAATTATGTACGTAAT
This sequence comes from Agonopterix arenella, assembly GCA_927399405.1. Lineage (NCBI taxonomy): Eukaryota > Metazoa > Arthropoda > Insecta > Lepidoptera > Depressariidae > Agonopterix > Agonopterix arenella. The sequence goes on from OV656701.1 coordinate 17,477,425, forward strand.
ACAGTCATGATCATGATCATGTGCCTTATGATGTAGATGTCTGTTGGATATGACACTCACATTTGCGGCTGTATAAACCAAAATTCGGGAGCGACAAATGCCTCATTTGTGGCACTTTTGCTTTGTGTTGCAGTACGTAGCGAGGAGGAGGCTTGCAAATACCCGGGCGGCACCTTACAAGTGCGGTAAATTCGGGAAAAATATTAGATTGATTGAGCTCCGTCGATAACCAATACGTAGAGCAAAAAAAAGTCGAGCTCGCATCGCTCGCTTTAAGTTTCTGTTTTAATGACTACACTGAAAAAAATGTTTTGTTAAATATAACTAGTGACTTCTAAACTGTTTTGTAGCACATAACCAAACCTTTGTATATAAATAGCAAAAAGTTATGCTATTTATAACCAAACTATTGTTTATGTGCTACAAAACAGTTTGGAAGTTTCTAAAGTTCGGTTATATTTAACAAAACATTTTTTTCAGTGTACCTACACATAACCCCTTGACGACCCGGTTGGTGTAATGGTTACCACGCCGGACTGCCAATCCAGGGTCCTGGGTTCGAATCCCGGTTCGGTCATGGATGTTTATATGTTTGTGCCGTTGTTGTATGGTTTCCATAATAAACAGCCTATAGTGCTTGCTTGGGATCATTACAATGTATGTGCCTGTGAGCGTTATTTATTTATTTTATTTATTTTTTTTTATTTTTAATCCTAAAGAGTTCTGACCATAGCTTAGACGCGTAAAACTTTGAATTGTATAAAAATACATACAATAGTAATAAGTTCATGACTATAATACCTTTAGAAGAAGACCATCAGAAGCTCTAACTAGCTATTATCTTGCATAGCTTTCACGATAAAATTGCGTGTCATGTGATCTCAAGTGGCTTGCCCAGTTTTTCTCAAAAAATTGAGTGATTTTCTCCCTTGTTTCGGCATTATTACTGCAAAAAAAGTACACAAACTATTTACCAATCCATTTCCAATACAAAAACTTTTGCAACAGACTTATCTCATAAAAACAATACAAAATCAATCCAAGGATCAACCCACGTCCCCAATCTCATTAGTCCCTAATCAGGGTACAACCTTGGACCACATCAAGAGCCTTTTTGTACATTGGAAAGTAATTACTTCGTACCCACACTTGTACACCCACATTAAGTGAAGCTTAACTTGAAGATTTTTAAAGCATCGTTTAAGTACTCTTTATAATGTTTAGTAGAGAAAGGTGTTGGCGAAGCGATATTAAAGTGAATTTAGTTCCGATATTTGAATCTTTTAGGCTACAGTTTCATTAGAACACTTATGAATTATTAAACTCAAAACAGTTAGTAGGTACCTATTTTTCATAGAAACTATATGCTGTCGTCTTTAGGACATAGTTGTAAAAGGCGTAATTGTGCATATTTGGTTTATGAATAAGATAATGTGTCAAGCGTTGACAAATCTTAGTTTCCAAATTTTCAAGATTTTTTAGATTATCTAAACATTATATACAGTTTGGAGACTGTCTGACTGACAAACAACCTATGCGTTATCAATAGCAAACATCTTGTGCCTTAACCACCGAAGATAAAACATGCAAATATTCTACAAAGGATGCAAGGGTGCATAAAGAAAAGATTTTCCGACATTCTTTTTCCGCGAACGAAGTTGCCTGCGACTGAAAACTAGTTAATAATAAGTGCAAAACTATACAATATACTTCTACTGTCTTTTTTCAAAGAACAACATTTAAGTGCTTATTATTTAATAATTCGAATAATACAACTACGTCGCCAACGTACAAACTTTTTATGGTCTTTAACATCTTACTGCCATCAAAAATCTTGTACCTAATGTTTGTTCGCTATCGAAAACGAATGTCACCATCTTAGACCCCAAAAATGCGCTCGCTCACTGACAAGAACGTCCGACACGTGTTAAATTATTGGATTAAATTATTACAACATTATTTTACCAACCCTATTACAAGATAAGACTTCTATCACCATCAAATAAAGATTAAAATCGTTAGACTTATAAGTGATTAACAGAAGATACAAGATTGGAATGAAGTGTTCCTTAGTACAATAGAAATAATTAATCTGTAGTCAAGGAAGGTTGATCTTTAGCAATAGTTTAATTGGTACAAATGTTTTATTTGAATTGGACTTTTGATAGCGGAAGAGTGGGTGTTGTTGAGTAAGCTTTTTGTTGGGCTTTAAATTTGTTTATGTTTCGTTTTAAGACCCACCTGTAGAAGACCTGTAGCAAGTAAGTCAGTGTACGCTTCGGTGTTCATACAGTACGAATACTCCCTGCCTCCACCAATTTTTATCACACCCCCTTGTGGAAGACGGGTGGAAGACGGGTGGAAGACGATAGTAGGCATTGGTGTAGTCTCTTTCACTCGCACTCACTCATTATCGCTCGTGTTGAGGTGGTTGCGGAGGGGTCAATTCTATACAAAACAAAAAAATTATCCGTTTTGTTTTTCCGACGAAAATTTTTTCCGTTTCAAAAATTTCAAATCTACTCGACCTAAACGAAAGGGAAAGATATATTTTTTTTAATGTATAGGTGGTTAAGTAATTTTTTAGCCTCTAGGACTCACTGCGTGTCCGAGGTCATCTCTTGCGAATAAGGCGGAGAGGAAGTGTGCCATACACCACCGCAGAGTGTGGATTGGCGGAGGCAAGTTAGTAGACAAACAGTCACAGAACTTTAGCTTAACGTTCCTTCCGAAAAAAAATTTAACAGGTTGTTAACTTAAATGCGTTACCTACTTAATAAACGGGCTACTTCGAACCATCACACTGAACAACTGTCACTGTTGGGCAGACATAGAAATCGCGAAACAGAATCACCTGTTTCATACATTTGTATCAAGTTGCCATTGCCATTTCCTATGGAACAACCGAAAGTCAAAAGTGGAGTCAGAGAGGAAGAGGAAAAAGTGAAGGAAAAGGTTGATATCGTGTCTTACCAGGAACTCAAAATACTAACGGAAAAACTGGAGTGGAGACAACGTGCCACACAAATACGGAAATCCCAATCAGCACGGCTAGCATGCCACCCACGACAAAGCGTTTAAACGAGAAAAACGTCATGTGCGCTCTTTCTGGCATACGTAAAATAATAAAGATGGAGGCACATCTCGATTTTTATCGTTTTCTCGGGGGTGGCATGCGAGGCCTACAGGATTGTGATTTTGTATATGATTTGAGGAGAGAGGGCGCCACTGCCCATGTTAACATCGTCTCGTGCATTTTATTTTAATAAATAAAGATTTTGTCGACCGATTTGGTAGCAAGTTGTTAGATTGGGCATGGACATCTTCGGTCTACGTGGTCGAGTGAAGGCACTTCTCTTCTCGCCTTCGTTGCCCTGAATTTGTGAGATGATCGGCGGTGGTATCAATTTTTACGTCGGTTTATAGTCAGTGACAGTTTTCTCGGCCAGTGAAGTGCCGTTTCTTCTGCTATGCTGTACCTACCTGCCTGTTATTATAGCCGAAGAAAATAGTGAGTGCTTCTTATATACATAAGTATAAATAGTCATGTGATGAAGTGATTTGCATAAAATATGTGTCGGCGCCAAACTATGTGGGTGGTTCAAGATTAATAATTACTTCGGTCGGTGTGTCGTTTCTTCGGCTGCGGGGCAGGTCAAGTTAGACCGTATCGGTATTTTCGTCGCACCGTGTGTCAGACGTCTGGGCGTGTCTGTAGTCGGTCGGTCTTGACACAGGATTTGACGACTTTATGTGCCCAGGTTCGATTCTCACATAGGACTTATTTTTTAAGGTTCAGTTTTTATTGTTTTTATATTTTGGTGGTTGACCATTTTTAAAACGTTGTGATTGTTAATCTTTTTCTTGTGGAGTTATTATTATTTTTTATTTTAACTTTATGTTTATATTTGTATCGTTGTGTGAATGTGCTTAGATTACGATGCTGCGTTCTATGCAACTTTGACGTTTAATCATTTTATTTTTGGAATTTTTTACTTTTTGCTTTTATTTGTTTGACTATTACCGTTTAAAATCTTGTTATTAATTAATTTTGATGCTATTATATTTTAATTTTGTAAGATATCAGGAATTAAATGCTTAGTTTCCTTTGCAGTTAAATTTTATTTATTATGTTTTAAAAATAGGTAGATATTTTAAAATTTGTAATTACTTTATCGCGATCTGTTTGTGATGTCTGAAGCTCCCAAGTCGACGTGCCCTTACTGCCCAGGCTCCTCACGTCTCTTTGTGGCTCGGGGCCTTAGGACGCATGTGGGTCGTATGCACAAGGATCTGGTACGTGCTGGCTCCTCGCAGGCTCCTGGCCCCTCACGTCTTGTCCAACGCGCTGCGCCTCTGGCTCTGTCTCAACCACGTCGCTCCTGTTTATTGGATCTCGCAGGCTTTAAAAAATCCATACCCGTTTTGCGTCACATTCCCAAGGGGGCTCGCAGCTTGGCTGCGGGGAGTTTGTGTGACGTGATCGACAATTGCGTCGGATCCAACGGTGTAGAGGAGTGGTTTTCTCTACTCTCCTTTGCATATTCGTCCCTTCAGACTCCAGATCGGGCTGGCTCGGGCAATTATACTCAGAAGGTGAAGTCGAATATCGGTCGTGGTGTCGGCCCAGCGGGTGGGGCTGTGGTGCCCCTAGGGTCTCGCTCGGTCATTAGGACTATTGAGTCAAAGGTGCACGAGGGGGATTTGAGGGGTGCAGTTCGGCTGCTGGTGTCTGAGGACTCTTTGGCTCAGTCGGGCCCCGAAACACTGGCTTCTCTGCAGTCCAAACATCCTCCACCCTCACGTCTGCTCTCCTTTCCTTCTGCTCCGGATCTAACTTTTTCGCCCTTAGTAGTCAATGTGGAAGATGTGTCTTGGGCCCTCGGAGCATTTAACAGTGGTTCAGCGGGGGGTTTGGATGGAATTCGTCCGAGTCATTTGAGGGAGCTCACGTCCGTCTCTGCCGGTGTTAATGGACGGCGCTTGTTGGCGTGCTTGACGAGGCTTACTAATTTCCTTCTTAGCGGCCAACTGAACAAGGACGTATGCCCCTTCTTATATGGGGCATCGCTCTGTGCCCTTGCTAAGAAAGATGGCGGTGTGAGACCGATAGCTGTTGGTAGCACTTTCCGTCGTTTAGCAGCGAAGCTTGCCTGTCGCGCCGTTAGAGATGAGATGTCTGGCTTCTTGCAGCCTCAACAGCTGGGTTTTGGGACGCGTCTGGGCTGCGAGGCGGCGATCCACGCCACTCGTGCCTTCGCTATGGACGTCGCCAACAGGGACTGCGTTTTAGTTAAGATAGACATACGCAACGCCTTTAATACCCTGGAGAGGGACGTTTTATTAAACGAAGTCAAGATGAGGATCCCCTCCCTCTACCCTTTCTTACATCAGGTTTACGATAGCCCGTCAAACCTGTTTTTTGACGGAGAGCTTATTCTCTCCCAGGTTGGGGCGCAGCAGGGGGACCCTCTAGGTCCGCTCGTTTTCAGTCTCGCCATTCACGGGGCTATTCGGGAGCTGAAGTCGCCATTGAACCTGTGGTACTTGGACGATGGTACCATTGGGGGCAAACCTGAGGTCATTGAGCAGGATCTTCTTTTTTTGCTGCCGCGTTTTGGAGAGCTGGGGTTGGTTGCTAACATGGCTAAGTGCGAGTTTTTCCCCTGTGGCCCCGGGTTGGATTCAGCTTTTGCGCGTATCGATGCCATACTTCCTGGCATCAGGAAACTGACTTCGGACTCTTTCAGCCTTCTAGGGTCGCCCATATTTCCGGAGGCGGTCCCGGAGGCAATTGCGGTACGCCGGCAGATGCTGAATTTTGCCCGTGAGCGGCTAAGTAACCTTTCTGCCCATGTCGCGTTAATACTTTTGCGCATGTGCTTTGCAGTCCCAAAGGTTACCTACCTTTTGCGGACAGCTCCGACGTGGATGTTTCCGGGGGAGGTCTCGCGCTTTGACGACACCCTTAAGCTCACGGTCGAGAGCATCCTGAACGTCTCCCTCAGCGACAGTCGGTGGAGCCAGGCGGCCTTGCCAATTCGTCATGGGGGCTTGGGCGTGCGTCGGGCGCTGGATGTGGGCCTTCCAGCTTTCCTGTCATCGGTGCATGGGGTTGCGAAATTGGTTACTAAGATTTTACATTTTGATGGTAACCATTTGAGCATTCCTTTTGCGGAGGATGCGTTGGCAGCTTGGGAGGCTCTGGGCCTGGGTGCGAGCGCGCCTGAGGACCCGCGTGTGCAGCGGTCTTGGGATGACATCGGTGCGAGGTTTGCTCTCGACCGCCTTATGGGTGAGGCTTCCGGGCCAGACTTGGCGAGACTCAGGGCGGTATCGCAACCTGAATCGGGGGCGTGGTTGCATGCGGTGCCTTCACCTCACATGGGCACCCTTCTTGACACCGACTCGCTGCGTATAGCTGTGGGTCTCCGTTTGGGCTGCAAGGTGTGTGAACCACACAGATGCATCTGCGGTTCCATGGTGGAGGCCAATGGGCACCACGCTTTGAGTTGCCGTCGGTGCTCGGGGAGGTTTCCTCGCCACCATGCCCTTAATGATATCGTCAGGAGGGCTCTCGTATCTGCCAACGTCCCGTGCGTACTGGAGCCGCCTGGTCTCAGCCGTGCCGACGGCAAGAGGCCGGATGGCTTGACTTTGGTGCCCTGGCAGAAGGGCAAGTGCCTTTTATGGGACGCGACGTGCGTTAGCACTTTCGCCGCCAGCTACCTGAGTCGCACGTCGCGGACACCTGGAGCAGCCGCGGAGCTGGCTGCCGTTAGGAAGTGGGACACGTACTCGGCCCTGGTGGCCGATTATCTTTTTGTGCCTGTCGCCGTTGAGACCACGGGGGTTTGGGGTGCCGAGGCTAAGACCTTCGTTGCGGAGGTTGGCCGTCGACTGAGGGAGAGAAATTGTGACCCCCGTTCCGGGTCGTTTCTGGTGCAGAGGCTAGCCATAGCAATTCAACGTGGAAACGCTGCTAGCATTATGGGCTCCTTTGCGCCGGGATCGACAAGGGGCGGGTTATTTGACTGAGTTTGTATTTCATTGTTTTGACGAAGCATGTTGCTGATTTATGTCTGTATATTTTTTTTTTTTTTTGTAACTTTGTATTTGACGAAAAAAAAAATTTATGTATATTTATTCACCAATCTTTTGTAATATTATAACCTATTCCGACCACTGATTATAACAGGTCAGCCTATAGGAACATTTGATACCTCCACAATTCCGAACGCAATTGTCGAGGGGGAAAATCCATACGAAATCGTAATCCTGATTCGGAATTCACCTGACCAGATCACTCACCGGATCAGAGTTCCGTATGCATGTGGCGGACCTCAATTGGCGATTTCAATTATGATCCCACACTGATCCCATATTAAAAGTTGTTCTAAACAAACTAACCTATCAGCTGTCCTCAAATATAACGCAACACCAAAATTCGAGACGAAGTGTAAAATTTCAACGTTTATAGACATGTAAATTTGCGTGGCACAAATAAAGTCATAGCTTCACCGAGATAGGTTTATGTGCTAATTGCGACTGCGCGGGACCTGTTATTAAAGTGAACACTAATGACCATCTTATGACCGGCCATTGTGGGTTTGCATGGTGAAATATTTTGTAATATAATGGTCTGAATTTAGTGTTTATACACTCAGTTGCAGAAACGCTCATTAAAGTTAATCCTCCATTAAATCTCTTGATGTCACTTCTTGTCTTGTTGACATAGTAAAAGCTAGCAAGAGATTTAATAAAGGATTAGCGTTTCTACAACTGAGTGTTAAAGAAGAAAAAAATTGAATACTACTTATTTAAAAATGATCTAACTTTAAGTCCCTGATATTTTAAGGAATAACCAAGATTGATCATTCTGAAAAAAAATTGTATGACACAAACCTCTAAAATCGCTAAAGAATACAGGGTATAAGAGACAGCTTAGCAAATACTGAAACGGTGGACTCAGACTATCAAACTGAACAATTTTCACTATGGAGCCTACCCCAGGAGACGCGAAAAAAATTCAGCTGTCCCATACAAAACTGCTGTACCGACCAGAAGTAAATGTATGGGAGAGCTGATTTTTTTTCGCATCTCCTGAGGTAGGCTCCATAGTGGAAATTGTTTAGTTTGATGGTCTGTGTTCACCGTTTCAATATTTGCTAGGCTGTCACTTACACCCTGTATACAAAATGTATAATTTTTTTTTCTCTTGCGATTAGTAGAACATAATAATTCTGGTGATTTTTTTCTCGCGATTTCAATGTTGGTCCCATAGTGCAAAATTGTTCAGTTCGATGTTCTGAACCACCCCCTTAAGTTTGTTAAGCAATCAAATTACACCCTGCATACTTATTTCGCTGGCAGGTTTTTATGGAAATGATAAGACCATCAAACTGAAAAGTTTTCACTATGGAACTAAATTCGAAATCGAAAGAAAACGGTAAGACCCTGAACGTATAAATGTGATGGCTCACATTGAAACATGGTGGTGGTTGATGTCAACTTTCATCGTCAGCCTATACAGAGTATAAGGAACCTTTAAACCACATACTCTACCCATCAAACTGAACAACTTTTACAATCGGCGCCAACCGATCGGAGTAAAAAAAAAAATCTGCTGTACATTTGAGTCGAGTAGGCGTTGCAGTTTAATATGGAACAGCAGATTTTTTTTTCTCCGATCGATTTGTTCCCATAGTACATGAAATCATCCCGCCTTCCCTTTTCTACTATCGGACTTCTAGACGCACCGCGGGATATCACCCCTTTTTGGTTGACATCCCACATAACCGCACCAAGCTCCTTTCTGAATCTTTTATAATGCGCACAGCCAAGGTGTGGAATGCTCTGCCTGCGTCAGTATCTCCGAGCGCTTACAACCCGAATTCCTTTAAAGTACGAGTGAATAGGCATCTTCTGGGTAAGCTCGCTACATCTTCGACCCCATCTTCGTCCTGAGGCTTGGATTGAGGTCAAGAGCAAACCCGTACATCATAAAAAAAAAGTTAAAGTTGTTCAGTTTGATAGGTAGAGTATGTGGTTTAAAGGATAATTATACTTTTCCTTACACCCTGTATACGTCCAAATGCAGGGCACAGAACTACCCTCAAGGAGGGTGTATGGGTGTTAGTACACCATGTGTGTCGATACGGATTGGTGGAATTCACATACCAACAATCATCAGCATCAGAATTTCTTCTTTAGCTTATGCAGGTTTCCTCGCGATGTTTCTTTCACCGTTTGAGAGCAGTCAGTAAATTACGTGCGTAACAACTTATAAATTAAAACTTATCTTTTAGAGTTTTAGATTTGACGAGCGTTAACCCGCGACTTCGTCCGCACAAATTATATACAAGATTTTAAGTCTGATCATAAGCTATCAAACAAAAAAAGTTTCATCAAAAACCACTAAGCTAAGCTATCAAACAAAAAAAGTCATACTAGACATACATAAATTGGGTATCAATCAAAATCGGTTCAGTAGTTTTTGCGTGATACTTGTTCAAACAAACAAACACTCAAACAAACACACAAACAAACACACAAACAAACAGACAAACAAAAAATCCAAAATTGGTGAAATGGAATCAGGGAGACCTAAAAACCATATCGTAACTTTTTTTTTGTTAATATCTTCAATGTGCAGACAAACTTCCTGTTACAGTTTTATAATAGTATAGATTAAAAATAAGCCGAGTAACAGTTACACAATAACCTCTCTATTGCAAAATAGGTTAACATCACTATCGCACCTTCGACAATAATACTAAAACACGAAACATTTACAGCTCCAACAGGTCGATACAAGCGTGCCCATCACTGGGTTCGAACCTGCGACCTATGACCCCGCGCGATTTCATCCGCCCGAGAAATGCATGTGCTATAAGTTACATACTTACATATTGTATGCGTTCTGTTTTGTAATATGTTTGAGACTTAGTTGATTAGTCTAGTAAGGGTCAAATAAACGTACATCATAAGCTTACTTTGATATTAAAACAATTTTCTAATATTACTCAATATTTATCAGCAAGCTATGGAAAGAGTTATGCTTGCTGTTTCTCTGGGAGATCACATCAGGATTGAGGTAATACGGCTCAAACTTTTATTAATTGAGAAAAGTTACTACAATCTAAATGAATTCCTCACCGATAAACTGTAGAATAACTATTATAGGTATATATATATATATATATATATATATATATATATATATATATATATATATATATAATTTATATATATATATATATATATATATATAATTTATCTATGAGAACAACACAACCGTTATACGTTTACAAAATATATACTATTTGGATATTTTCATAAGAAGAGTTAATAGGCTTTTTCTGGGTGAGCGCGCTTCATCCTCGGCTTCGTCTACACTTCCCATCAGGTGAGATGAAGCCAAGCGCAAACCCATTATGAACAAAAAAAAAAAAAAAAAACGTTCATACTTAATAATGCTTAAAAATACCTACTTACTAAAATGACGAAAATGTTAAAATTAAACTGAATTTTTAATCGAATGTTGAAATTATAAATAATAACATATAAGAAATAATAGGTTAAGATAGAAATGTAAATGGAAATAATGTACATGTGATTAGATTCAAGACTATGATTGTAAACTTGGTAATTAAGTAACCACTAATGTTGCTATACCCAAAAGGGTCTCATGATGTACTGCAAACCCCTCATACTATCTGTAATTAACACATGCAACCAATAAACTATTTTGAATTTGAATTTGAATACAGCAGAGAACTAAAGTGGTTGACATAGCTCAGAAAATTAGCAAGCTGAAGTGGCAATGGGCTGGTCATATCAGTCGAAGAGCGGACAATTGTTGGGGAGTCGGAGTTCTAGAGCCGAGTCCACAAAATGGCAGGCGTAGTGTGGGGACGCCCTGCGGGATTCTGGGCAGACAACCTAAAAAAGGTAGCGGGGAGTGACTGGATGAGGAAATAGAGTTTTGTGGTGCGTCTTGGGAGAGTCCTATGTTCAGCAGTGGACGATGACAGGCTGATGATGATGATGATGACTCAATACGTATGTTAAGAAATTTTGATTGAATTCCTGAACATGATTCTGATGATTTGTATGTGAAGTCTACCAATTCGTATTGGGTATGCGTTGTGAACTAACGTCTCTTGAGGGTAGATCTGTGACTTGCAGTATGACGTATATAGGATGATGATGATGATGTATGTGTGTTGTGTATGATGTTGTTATGATGTGGATGTGTATATTTGGTCGCTTTGACCAAATAAATGTCTTAGGAAACTAACACTTTTCTTTACAAAGACATAAATCATAAGGCTGCTACAATTCGAAATAGTCGTTATAATCATGAAAAAACCTTTTTATTTCAGGCGCTCGTTGTCCTATTGAAAACAAAAATCTTTAACGTTTCACGTTCTTAGATGGTTAACCCTTAGGGTCGATTTACACTGAAAGAGCAGCTGCTGGTATAATTGTACATTTTTTTAATTGTAGTATAGCGTAGTACTTTACCTACCGTTTTAAGCTTTAATCTATTCTGACTTAAGATAAAATGTCCGTTTTTTTTTTATCTTTATTTAGAGAGAGCTTGGCCTGAGGCCATATCGCTCTGTGGGATTTTATATTGGGTAGCGGCGATAGAATGGGTAGCCACGCCGCACCGATTTAACTATCATTCTATCCCGTCAATTGGAATTTTATCTTATCTCACTGTAGATAAAGTTAAGAAGATAGTTTTTGCTGCGCGCTCCATACAAATGAAGTCTGGTTATATTTTCAATACTAACCAATTAAAGTCAACGATATTTTTAACACGATCTAGAAACCAATATCTGTGCACATTATTTTGTTAGATTTTTGTTAAAATATCTAACAAATATCTGACAAATTTAAAGCCCAGATATGGGTTTCAAGATCGTGTCTTAAAATTTTCATTTACTTTAGTTGGTTAGTATAGAAAATAAAACCAGACTTCGTTTGTATGGAGCGCATAGCAAAAAAACTATGCTAGGTAAAATGCCACGCGTTACAGGACGCTGCTCTTTCAGTGGGAATTGACCCTTAGGGTATTTTATTTCAAGCTCCTCCGTGCTTAATCAAAAACTAAATCGTACTACCTAGTTAGAGACCCACTAATTGAGAACTTAGGATTTTAATACCCCTTTCTGGCCTAACAGTTCTCAGTTCTTTAAAACCAATAATTCATTATTCCTTTATGCATAAAAACAACTATACCTTAAATGTTTTGCTCAACAATTCACACATGCAGAAACAAAGGGATGTTCCTAACCTTAACGTCCATCGGACTCAAAACTTGCAGTTTTCAGGGTTCCGTTTTATACTTGAAACGTGACCATCGTATTTGTTATATGTAAATTAGCGATTTGTCCGCAGCTCCGGCGAGCTTCTTCTCAGGCTTGCGTCGATGTTCATTTTTTTACGGCCTATAAACTCTTTAAGGTGCTATGGGAAGTACCCTGGTAAGGGATTTTGGACCTTACTTCTGGGGTAGAAGGCTTAAAATTGATAGGGGTTTGTGAGTTCTGTTTAAAATGTTGAGAGGTGGTTTTGGGTGTGACAAGTATCGTTTTTAGTGTGATGGAGATTGTTTGTGAGTTTTTCAATCAAATTTTATCTTTTTTTGTAATTAGTGTAATATAATAACGTTGAGTTGTAGTTATTTAGCCTTCACTAGAAAATTTAAAGAAAAATCTGGTTGCTCACAAGTCACAATAGCATCAATTAGCATAGTTTGTCCCTTGGCGTTGATGCGTTATCTGGCATAGTTTTTACGAAAAATATTAATAAGTCGGTACAGTAAGTTATAAACTGGACAATTTTAGTACAGACTTAAGGCCTTCTACCTCAAATTAAAAAACAAAACATAAAAACAGACGAATTTAGAACCTTATCTACTCTTATACGCTTAGCTGTCATACATCAGTCAGTCCTTTCAAATCTTTCGAATTTATTCGGTCACAAAACAGTAATGTACAACAATTAAGCATAACGTAGCGGTCTGTTAATAGCGCACAAATGCGAAGTCCTTGTATAGAATGTCTAGTTAAATCGTCCATCATTAATTCGTAGATAATAACAGCTCTATATAAGTGGGCAGTAAGCGTGTAAGCAGTAGAAACACTACACAGGGGTAGACAATGCGCTAGAGAACTAAATGCCATCGAGAATGAACTCTGAAGTGCTCCTGAACTTGGAACGGAACTTGAGCTGCACTCGCTTTACTTTGCAATTTGTGAGTATTTAAAAATTATTGGAGAAAATACCTTGATATAAATCTGCTGTCCCATACGTTTGAATCGAGTAGGTATTGCAGTTTAGTATGGGACAGCTGATACTATTATTAAGGCAAATTAAATAAGCACATGCACACACTGAATTTAAGTGATACCACCGGCTGCAGATTCTGCAAGGAGGAGATGGAAACTCCTATACACCTCCTATGTGACTGTGGCCCCCTGATATACAAACGTAGTACTCATCTAGGTAGGCAGGTACTGACACCAGATGAGATACAAACTATCCCGATCAAGCGATCACAAAGGACCAGCGATGGTCTACGTGGCACAGGCTCAACGAGTCTGTCAAGGCCCAAAACCGCCTAAATAATAATAATAAGGTATCAATTTTTTTTTTCTTTGTATCTGCCATCAGTCGAAAGACTATAATCAGATGTGTTGAAAGATTTACTGGCTTTTAAGAGTGGGAGGGCCAGCGACCTATCCTCTTTTAGTTCAGGAGCACATGACTCCGCTTCAACCTTTTAGTGTTGCTGGCTGTCAGCAGCGAGTTGGCGAGCTTGTTTGGGTGACTTCTTAACCGCTCTTTGTATTTTAGTTTGTACCGCTCTATTTCTTGAAGAACGGTAGGTATTTCCAGGTGTTCGTGAATTTCGGAGTTGCGAGAGAACCAGGGAGCATTGGCAATGGTCCTGAGTATGTTGTTCTGAACCCTTTGCAGGCATTGGATGTTGGATTTGCTCGCAGTTGACCACAGTTGGATGCCATAGAGCCAGATTGGTTTGAGGATGGAACAATATACCAATAGTTTGTTGTTTAGACTTAAGGTAGATTGGCGGCCCAATAACCAAAGGAGATTTCTGAACCGATTGTTGATCACGTCTCTCTTTGCCCTGATATGATCTTTCCATGTCAAGCGTTGGTCAAGGTGGAAGCCCAGGTATTTCACACACGTTGGTATCAATTTAGAGTCAACATTTTTGACGGTAGAAAGGGATCGAGAAAAGTTTGGAAAACGATGAAGTTGAATGTTTAAAATTGTCAACTTACCCAACTAAAACACCGCATAATAGGCTGGCACTAATTAAACCAAAACATTAAAAATATCAATCAAAATAATGTACGAAAAAAAAATCCTGCAAATTATGTCAGTTTTGTGTTCCGTATAGTCGAGTTCGTGACCGGTGGAACGGGCGTTGAAATAAAATAAAAATTTAACGTTTTTTGTCAATGCACGAGCACCGAGAAACAGGGTTTTTATTTATTTAATTTAATAACAATCTCTTTCACCGCGCAATCGTTTCGGCAATTAGCTTTGTGTTCGGAAACATGCTACACACCATTTTTGTGGACTATATTTTAATTTGTAGACTTATGATTTTTTTCTGTTTCATTTATTTTTTTCTGTATTAATATCTGTTCTTAGAAAGAAAATACTGGTTGACTGGATGGGTTCGATATTTGAAAGTAGACATTAACAGTGGTTGTAAGAAAAAAGGGGAATCCTAAAAAAAAGAAACTACCTACAGTTTTAATTAAAGGATATTCAGATCGATTTAGGACCAATGGATATAGGTTTTGCCGTGAAAGAGGACATTCGAAAGGCGAAAATACGCATTGATATTTTACATTTTTAATTCAATTAATTTTTTATGAATAAGTTACTTATCATAGCTGTAATACCTTGGTTTCATCATCATCTTATTTAAGAACTACGCTCTTATCGGTGGAGTATTCGCCAATCCTGTCATTCATCCTAACTTTGCATTTTTCAGTATTTTTCAAATAACTCGAGAAATGATGTATAGAAAAATCAGACAAATTTTATATAAGCTTTGAATCACATAATCTCCAAATACCTTTCATAAAATTCAATTGTGTCCATTGTACCTGACTTTAAATTCTCAATTATGAATGTTTCCGAACGCAACCACTACAAAGTGATCGAGTGCGTGCTTCAAAACTCAGTTCGTTTGTTGAAAAAAAAAACATAAAATAATTCAGTCATGGAACGCACCCGTAGGGAAAGTTCCGTTTTCAAATTTAAATATTTGACTGTTCGAAATACGAACAATTATCTCGTTTGCGGAATACAGAGCTACAAAATTATTTGCTTTGCATTTATTTCTTATTTAAAAGAACTACGGTTTACTTTCCGACGTTTCAGTAGTATTATTATTTTGTAAATTTCCCGCGGTTTTTTTCGTACTGGCGCCATTTACTCCATGTCGTGAATAACTGTAGCATTGGTTTGACGAAATTTCGTTGATTGCTTAATTACTACATTGAAGGGTATGGGTATGTTATTTGTTTTGACAACTTGTATAACGACTTAAAAAAAATAAATGATTGGTACACATAAACATTGTCATTTTAAATACATTTTCCAGTTTGAAATTAAATGGCAAATTACAAGAATTTTTCTGAAGTTTTTAAGGCGAAGAGTAAAGGTAAATTTTATTGACATACCGATTTAAACACAACCTACGAAGAGCTTGGGATAAAATTGATAGGTAATCGTACATTTGACTAGGACATAGGACAGTATGGTAAAAATTATATTCGAACTCAAAATAATGTATTCAATATAGGAACTTGAAACCCACATATTAAACGTCAAATCTTTTTTGGAAGGAAAGTGTTGTCGCTGAAAAAAAATATGTTGCCGGAAACTCTACAACATTACACGACTCAAATATCAATTCTTAAGCTAAGGTTATGTATGCACCCAGAACATAAAGTTTATGTCAAAATTAAAAGGTATAGTTTCTCTTGTTAGAAACTTCCTCAAAATTTTAAGCTTTTCCCTTTAAAACAGTCGTTGTTTTGGTGCCTTTTGAGCTTTAACTATAATAATACAATACTTACTCACTTTCGCTTATCTGAAGCTGGAAATCGGTGTATGTCGCCTTTTCTGTCCCATACATTTGAGTCGGGTTGGGACGACAGTTTTGTATGGGACAGCAAATTTTTTGCCGTTTTTTAGAACGTAATTACAGACATACAAACAAATAGTATTGTATAAATAGATACCTTTTTCTTGACGCCTTAAAATCTTAAAAAAAAAACAGTTTGACATTTGACCATTCAATCACTTGTTCCAATTACAAATGGAAACAGAATCGACCGTTCGAAACATAAATTTCAAAATTAGAACATCGTTTAAATGTGCGTGTATCTCATAACAACACGCCCATTCCTTGTAACTTGCTTCAACAAAAAAATTGATTCAATGTTTTTTTTTTCAATAAAATCGTGAGACCGTGAACTATAATTATTCGTTTCGATTGATAATTTTGAAGATGGCAATGAAAAGCACGATTGAATTAATCGTTTATTAACGAATACATTTCCGCAGCAATATCGATATTCGTTTTAACATCGATACAATTTCAATTATTGCCCAATTTGAAAAATAGGAGGTTTCCAGTTGTTTGCTTCCGGCCTAAAAGTTAAAATAGACTGCATTCCCAAGAAGAGTATTTCTAGAGATTAGACCTATAGTATAGATCGATTTTTTGCTCCCATTCTTTAAAGATTATCGAAATGTTTAGAGCTGTTTTCTAGAACGTGATTACCAAAATACAAAAAAATGTTGCTCGTTTAATAGTATTGTATACATAGATACCTACCTTATTCTTTTTTGTTGACACCTATATAGGATCAAATCTCATATGATGTTTTAAGCGGGAACAAACTAATTGAGATATAAACAAAAAGGTCATTTTTATGAACCATTCCTTATGCAACAGGCGTATAGGACATCTGCTTTATAATGGCTTAATTTCAAGATGAAATAAGGCACCAGATGGCAGACGCTAAGAAAAGTGTACCTAATTATTTCACCAATATGTTAACAATCAAATTGTACCTTCTGGTCATATTGGCATAAGCAGATAGGCCTCCCAAACATTTCCACCACTGTAACTCCTGTAATCTACTTAATATTAGACAATGAAGTCTAGTTACTCTTCGTATTGTGAGGGGTAGGCCGTGACGGTATTAGCAAATGCAACAAGACTTGGTCTGCCTAAAGTACTTACGGGTTATCATTATCAGACTTCGGGAGTAATTTAAGTGGACCATACAGGCAGAGATATCACTTCAGGGAACTAAAGTGGTTGACCTAGCTCAGAAAATTAGCAAGCTGAAGTGGCAATAGGCTGGTCATATCTGCCGAAGAACTGACAACCGGTAGGGTGTCAGAGTTCTAGAGTGGAGACCTCGAATTGGTAGACGTAGTGTGGGACGCCCTGCTGCCCGCTGGACAGATGACCTAAAAAAGGTAGCGGGAGCGACTGGATGAGGAAGGCCGAGGACAGAGTCTTGGGAGAGGCCTTTGTTCAGCAGTGGACGATGATAAGCTGATGATGATGATGATACAGACAGAGATAAACAATGGACGAAAGTATAAGGGTCCCTTGTTTGACTATGAAATCCTAGGGCATTGAACCTCAACTGACATACCTATCATGTACTATCTGTGCCTTATTATAACTTAAGAAGACTTTCGACTTTCTCACATCGTTTTTTAAACATCGTTGGGAAACCTGCATACGCTGAAAAATTAATTCTGATGTGTATGTGAACTCTACCAAGCCGCATTGGCACGCCCATACACCCTCCCTAAGGGTAGACTTGTTGTGCCCTGTAGTGGGACGTAATATATAGGCTGCTGATGATGATGAAGACATATTTTTAATAAGTAATCTTTGAGACTTAATGTTAAAAATTTAAGTCTTTAAAAGTTCCATCTAAAGTAAACAAACAAATCATAAAGGAAATTTAATCGAACATTAAATTTGATATTTACATATCGATCTCCATAAACGCACGCCGACCGAATTCGCATTACCAGCGTTAGCATTTCGTGTTTTAGTTATTATGGCGCATTACTTGCGGTTGGGAGCCATCTTCGTGAACGCGCGTCGTCATTTGAAATATGAGTTATTTCCACCGCAGATCTTGTTCCTGTCCAAACGAACAGAGAGCTACGAATTAGAATAAATAAGACTACGTGGACTTCTAAAACTATTTCTTCCATCTATCCATCACAGCCTCCAAGGGATCAGTCAGTTTTTTGGCTAAGAGCATCTCTATTTTCTTCCACGACGTCGTCGATATAGAACGTCGCGACGTTCTGTTCCTTGCCCTCTGCATTCAGTTGGGACCCGCGTGTCGCCTAATATCATCGACCCATCTTTTTTGTGGATGGCCTCTATCCCGCATGGTTTCTCTGAGCTTCCACCTACGAATAATAAATACTAGCTTCCATTCTCAAGCCATTGCTTATCTTAACTTATCCTGTTCCTCGTGACCGGACAGTTGTAGGTACCTACGCGTGTAACGTAGAATATAAACGCTACCGTTCAGGTTTCTGGAATAATCAACAGATGAAGAGTACCAGTTCTTTGTTATTTTACCATTCAGTGAACCTTTCAAACTGTGTGGACGATAAACTAGCCACACCCTTTGGCACCCCACTCAATCTTGAAAGCTAGCTTGAAAACTCCAATAAGCTTAGTCTTGCTGCAACTGTACCTACCTGTACCTACCTGTAGCAGTGAAGTAAAAGTTCATGAATTTATGACGCACAAAAATAAAATCGATCCAAAATATTTCATAGCTGAATGTAGCATGAGAGCTTTTTGTTAGTTGGAACACTATTGGTGCGTTTACGGAGATCGCTTGCGGCCAAAGTTAAGTGGTTACGATGTCCGTTTGTTTTTGTTCAGGACTCTGCGGCCGATTGTGTGTTTACTTATTGACGTTTTATTCCGCAAGAAGTTCTGTTTTACATTGTTAATTTTTTTAAATCACGGTCGTATTATTGAAGAGTAAGAGAAAGAAAATCTTTTTCTATTTTAGCCGCGTAACTATCACAGAAACTGTCCTATTGAAGAATTTGTTGGTCTTCAATTCCGAGAAGAATCTTTTTTTTTCTTGTAATAATTTTGTGAACGGGACCGAAAGGCTAGCCTATTCTCCACTTGATTCGTCATACCATCCAGAAATCTTAAATTTTGCTAAAAATGGACCTTTTAACACCAGGTTACGTTCTACCACTAATCAGGAATTATTTTTTTAGTACAATTAGGAAACTTGCGATCTATACATAAATAATAAAAAAAAGATAACAAATTTTTGTGCCTAAATAAAACAGCGAACTTTTATTTTTACAAAAAATTTTGCATAACACCACCTTCACTCATGCCATAATAATACCTCCAAATATTAAAATTTGGTTCAAAACCGAAGCGTTTTATACAAATTTTCGTACCAAACTCCGCGTAAACCATACATAATAATCCCCTATTTTACGTCGAAACAAAATGGCGGCCATTAAAAACAATAAGCGGTCCAGTCTCCTCACATAACGTGTAATAACTGTTTTTAAATTGATTTAAGATTTCACAGGCCATTACTTAGGGAGTAGTGCAGGAGAGCGAACTTTGGTTTTGAGAAACGACTTTTTTCTATACAGGGTGTAAAATTAAATGCGTTTGATACTTAGAGGTTACCGAGCCTCTAATGCTGCTCTCAAAAGTCTTTTTTACCCCACTGCGCCAGGAGGGTTATTTTTACCTCTAGACAAATATTTCCAAGAAACATGAATGTTACATATTTGGTTTGCTAGTTATCGAAACATTTGGCATTTTTATAGATTATAGTTAAAACCACCACCACTTTTGGCGGTTTTAAAGAATTTAGTACAAATATTATAAAAACAAATCCGTAATAACCTTATAAATGATTGAAAAAATCTGCAATGACTTCGATATTCTATTCTTGTTAACAAATTGGAAAAGTACGATTGGGGGCAGCACTGGCTCGGTGCCACCTTAAGATGCTGATTCATGTCATCAAATCGAACATCTTTTTTTTATATGGGACAAAATATTGAAATATCGAAAAAAATACAGATGTTTCATAGAAAACTTCAATGGTGACTCGACCTAAACATAATGAAAAAGCAGTTTTTTTTCTGTATTTTGATATAGGTCTTATAATAAAATTTTAAGGCCAAATTTAAATCTTACAATGTTGTCCACTAACCCTAACAACACTGACTTGACCCTACCCTAGCTCGCCTACCGCAGGATAAATATAACTATTATATAAAATTAGCACTATTTGTTACACAGTGCAATATGGCGGTGTTACGACATAGGTGATAGGTCAAAGAATTGCTGAACAATTTATTATTATTCTTGACTTACTATATTAATTGGTTAATTTTAAACTGAATTTGTCGCATCTACATATACGTTAAACTTATAATATTGGTACAGCTTTGTATATTAGGGAAATGTTTTTATTTTTAAATAAGAAAGAATGAGACGTTTCCAGCGACGCGACGGTGGCAAGAGAAGGATGGAGGTCCGTGGTTAGACCACCGATGTGTTGGTCAGACGACATTGTAAGGGTTGCGGGTAGGATGTGGATCAGATTGGCACACGACCGTGAGGAGTGGCGCAATAAAAGGGAAGCCTATGGCCAGCAGTGGGTTGATGTGGCTGACTTGACTGATTGATTATTTGAGACGTTGTCGTCTTTCTACCGTTATCCTATTACTTGGGGTCGGCGCAATAAGTAGTCTTCCTCCATTCAGCCATCCAAATACTACATACAGTAAGGACTCTTCCTGACCCACCAATATTAACCTCACACCTCCTTGGACGGAAGCGTGGCGGTAAGTGTAGACAATGGCTTGCTCCCACCAGGGACGTTGTATACTTGGTCCTCGGCTCCCACTCACTGAGTATCCCACATACTTATATTACCTCTTCTTGTCAATTCTTTCCATTTGTATAAAATAACAGCTAAATATCAAAGGTATGGTTAGTTTAGAGTGTGTTCCATTTGTATCGTAAACGTATTGTGCGTAGCGATTATTTTACTTGAGACGGTATGAGCAGGATCTAACCAAACGCATCGTCACGCGTCATCGTTTGATTTTTGACTAACAAATATCCCGATACGCTATTGTACCTAAACTAAAAAACAAATATACAGAAGACATTGCCCAGGTGACGAACAGGGCTGCAATCGCGGTAAATATTTGGTGATTGAACCATTACGGGACTACGTACGAACCATAACTTTTGACACATTTGCAAATGTGTCAAAAGTACCGTAAAAGTAAAGTAAAATAAAGCTGTGCCACGATTGGTATTGAATACCATGGTATTGCGCTAATCGCGGTACAACCGTTAAAGCCGTTTTGACAGATCGCTCAGACGTTATTGGCTGTCAGTTACATAGAGTTTAGCGGAATTCAGCCTTATTCAGCATAGTTGAATAGTAATTGGATTGCAATGTGATTAGAACAGAAATTGGATAAGAATAGAACTTCGATGTTTTAACTTAGCGCAATCGGGCACCTGCATTCGTTTCAAATCGTTTCATAACTAATGAATGAGTATAATCAAAGAACAAATACAAAGATTATGATAGCTTAAATTATACACAAAATAGGAGGAATATCAAACTTTCCAAGGAAATGAAGATTATCCTTTTCGATCGTGGGATTTCTTATAAAATTCAAATTTACTAGTTTTATAGGCAAAACGGGATTGTGCAAAGACTTTTGAGCAGTAATTCCGTTCTCCTTAAAACGAAACTAAAAGTTTTATCAACAATTAGATGATGTAGCAATTGCATAAGACCATTATAAGAGCATCCTAACACAGCCATAACAAATTACAAGACACGGCCATTGTAATCCAGAGCACATATTACACGGCTGTCAATACACAAGTAATTACCACTTGATTTATAATAACACATTATTTATTGTCTGTACGAATTCGCGTTATAATTGTTGAGGATAGACATAATCGATTATTTTGAGGAGTTCTTACTTTCAAGCTAACATGGTTTAGTGATTTGGGCCAAATTAAAATACAGCAAAGTACTTTCGATTGTATGGACTTGACGCATGGTGACTGAAGCAAATGTCGAAATGTTTCGATCGCCAATGTCAAATCCATGCATTCTGTCATTTCTACTAGCGTCTACGCCAATAGAAATAATACTTTGTCTATAGGACCAGATCAGATATAGAATTACCATGACAGTTTGTAGAGCGATTTAGTAGGTATTTTACAAACATCGTGAGGAAACATGCATGCTTCAATTTCGTTACATTATATTATATTATACCCACAGTCCATTATAAGTGGCAACAGACTTAATATACCCGTCTCACTGGACAGAGTTACGCTACTACTAGTGAAACAGAGATGTGGTCTAAGAATATCCTTTGATTTCACTACCCCCACGGGAAATATAGTTGTGACCATAATGCTCTACTATTTTGGCTTCAGGATGTCATCACGATGTAAACAGGTTGCCTGATTATCGCTTTAGAATAGTTTCAGCAAATTTCATTTGACCTGTGGGGACTTGCTACAGATGTCAGCACCCACAAGTTATAGCAAAGATGCCAACAGATGGCGATACCGTCGCCTTCGGAAATATGCTCCATACAAAGACAACGGTCACTGAGAATACGTAACTCGTAACCTACTACAAATAAGGTTCACAATCGAATGCAAGACATACATCGCGCAAGAGAAATAATCACAGAGATTCGATACATATACAAGGTCCAACTAAGAACTGTTGGACCACGGTCGGTCCCCAGGCTTCACACATAGCCTGGTGGAAGATCTTTCCTTTTCAATGGAGGAACATTCCCAGTAGCACCTGCATAGACCTTGTAATAACTTAGATCTAAATAGCACAATGTAATTCGTTAAAGTAAGTGCGCTGGAAGCATAGCGTTTATTGTCTTAGTGTAATAGGACCACCCGTAGTGGTCTTTATTTGGCACATTAGTTTTGTTGCGTAGAAGATTAATTTGAGTCGTGTGAATATGTATGGCATTGATTCTTATTAATTTCGCAGCTTTTTTAACATTTGAATTTCCAGTGATGGTCAGTTCTGACCATGATGGAAAAGGCAAGGAACTCTCTATCTAACTAGGTATGGCATCTGCATCAGACCTACCTCTTATCATATCGGTCTCCCATTCCATCAGGCAAAGAAGGGGGTCCTTATGCGCTAAACACAGATGCACTCTCTAGTAAGGACTGGTCC
Organism: Agonopterix arenella; assembly: GCA_927399405.1. NCBI lineage: Eukaryota > Metazoa > Arthropoda > Insecta > Lepidoptera > Depressariidae > Agonopterix > Agonopterix arenella. Next base: position 17,500,803 of record OV656701.1, read on the forward strand.
TTACGATGTTTTTCGCATCTTTTTCTAAAGGACCAATAATAATCAGTTGTCCCACACTTTTGGGTCAAGTAAGTTATCAGTTTTCTATGGAACAGCTGATTTTTTCTCGCAATTCTGACATTGGTCACATAGAGGAAGTTGTTCAAAATAAAATAATATTGTTGTGAATAAAGTATATTTCATTTTCATTCATTCATTCAGTTTTGTGGTCTGATCATCCCCTTAAAAAACCGTCAGCATATTAAGAAGGACCCTATATAAATCCAGTATCATCAGCAGTATCATCATCAGCCTATAAACGTTCCACTGCAGGGCACAGGCCTACCCTCAGGTACGGTATATTTAGTCCACCACGCGTACCCAATGCGGTTTGGTAGATTTCACATACACATCAGAATTTCTTCTTCAGCTTATGCAGGCTTCCTCACGATGTTTTCCTTCACCGTTAAAGAGCAGTCGGTATAGCATACATAAGTTAGAAAAACTCATTGGTACATTGGCATGTTGTCCGTGCGGATTCGAACCTGGACTCCCATAATTGGGTGTCCATACCTCTCCGCAACGCGCCATCGACGCTCTCAATCAAATACAGGCAGTAATATACAAATCTGGCATTCTAATTCCGTTCTAGTTCCGAAGATGTAACGGGTAAATCCACAGACTAAAACATCAACAATAAATCAACAAACCCAATACAATAAAATCTAGACCAATAGCAATCAAACCGACTCTTAAATTAAATTGAAAATCGAATGGAATCAAAAGGTAAATGAATCAAAAACTAATTGAATAGCAGCCGAGTCACGCATGGCTAACAAATAAATATCGTGCGAACCAACCGGATCATCTTGCACTGTATGATTTCTCATTCGCAATCTAATAACTATGACTTAAGGCTAGGAGTTACATTTACGTAAGTAACTATTAATTTGTGGTTACATCTAGTCTAGATATTTCATTGTCAAAATATTGTTGCGTCTGTGACGCTAGCGCATTATACAGGTGGAATTGATATCAATAGCAACCTTTTAAACTAACAGTCTACCCATCAAACTGTTCAACTTTTACTATGGGAGCAAACCGATCGGAGCAAAAAAAAATCTGCTGTTCCATACTAAACTGCACCCGCCGCCGCTGCCGCTGCTGTCGACTCAAATGTATGCAACAGCAGATTTTTTTTTGCTCCGATTGGTTTGCTCCCATAGAAAAAGTTGTTCAGTTTGATGAGTAGACGCTTAGTTTTAAAGGATGCTAATGATATCAATTTCACTCTGTAGAGAGCTTTGGATTACTCAATCAATAAAGTCGGATCCTTCGAATCCGCACGGACAGCATGACATGTACCAGTTTTTCTAACTTACGTACGTAATACCAACTGCTCTTAAACGGTGAAGGTAAACATCGTGAGGAAACCTGCATACGCTGAAGAAGAAATTCCGATGCGTATAATTATGAAGTCTATCAATCCGCATTGGGCACGCATGGTGGACTAACGCTTGGACACTCTACCTAAGAATAAGCCTGTACCCGTCAGTGGGATAATGATGATTCATTTTAATTTTATAAAAATAACAAGTTTGCTTTTGATTTAAAACAATCGAAGCAGTAAAATTTCGTAGTGACCCACATCTAAGTTTAGGATAGAATCACAGGACCTCACCCCATTTCTGGTCATAGCTGTTTTCCATTTCATCAAATACAGTAAGATAAGGATATGAAAGACAAAGAGATCATCTATGTTAAGAGCGCAAAGTCACAGTATAAAAACGACAGATATTAATTATGAACCGATGCAGGGCACAGGACAAAAAAGTGAGAGGAAGCGGGCCATACTCCACCAATTTGCACCGAATGAAGAATGCAGAACAAAAAATGTGATCTCCGTACGGGACAATGATCTCTACCCCTTAACAATGATGATTCGAATAAGCTCAGTCCAAGCAATGACTCGGGTTAGACAGAAGCCCTCAATTATGGCTTCCATCATTAAATAATAATAAAAAATAATATAATTCAGTTTAGTCAAGTAGACAAATGATTACTTTGTGTGGGATTGTCCGATTTGATGGTGATGGGACAGTAACATATCGATATCGATAGTCTTAACTTTCGATTCCTTTTAATCACTTCGGATGATGATGATAAAGACATGCAGGCGTCAAATTTCGTGTAGGATTACAAGAAATTATTTGCTCCTTCACTGATGGCTCCAAAATTGATCATCATCATCATCATCATCTCAGCCGATGGACGTCCACTGCTGGACATAGGCCTCCCCCAAGGATCGCCATAACGACCGATCCTGCGCTGCCCTCATCCAACGGGATCCCGCCGCCTTCACAAGGTCATCGGTCCATCGTGTGCGGGGCCTACCCACGCTACGCTTTCCGGTACGCGGTCGCCACTCGAGAACTTTTCGGCCCCATCGGCCATCGGTTCTGCGAGAGATGACATATGGAACAGAGACGTGGTCGTTCACTCAAGGCCTCATAAAAAAGCTGAAAGTCACCCAAAGAGCAATGGAGAGGGCTATGCTCGGAGTTTCCCTGCGAGATCGAATCAGAAATGAAGAGATTCGCAGAAGAACCAGAGTAACTGACATAGCCCAAAGAATTGCTAAATTAAAGTGGCAGTGGGCGGGGCATATTGCTCGCAGAACCGATGGCCGATGGGGCCGAAAAGTTCTCGAGTGGCGACCGCGTACCAAAATTGATATTTTTGACTTATTAAATATTATATTTAACCTGTCACAAATAATGTTACAAGAATAATTAAATTTTTTAAAATCCGAAAGAAGGAAAAGAAAATGAAACGGTTACCCCGTGGGCAGAGAAACCTTATAAGTTTAGACAGTTTAAGACCGATAAATTTTTCCTAAGCACTCTTTCGTCCTCTTGAATCTAATGGAATAGGAAACCGATAAGACCAGAGCTGGAGATGAGCTTGTGATATCTGGGCTAGCTGGGGGCTAGTGCTGTTCGATGCCTGACGGCAAATACTTAAGGGAATATAATTCGGAGCGCGCTCCATACAAACGAAGTCTGCTGATATTTTCAATACTAACCAATTAAAGTCAATGAAATATTTCAGAAACAATCTAGAAACTTATCTCTATATTTGTATGAGATTTTCGTTAAAATGTATAGTTTTAAAGTTACAGTGCCTCAAAGATTTCCATACAAATCTTAAATTAATCCTAGCATTAAAACTGTATATTTTAACAATAATCTGACTTCATACAAGCATAGAGATTAGTTTCTAAATTGTTTCTGATAAAATTCATTGACTTTAATTGAATAGTATTGAAAATATCACCAGACTTCGTTTTTATGCAGCGCGCATTTTTTATGCTCTCGGAATAACAATTTCGGAGAAGAATAACAAATCCTAAATTTGAGTAAAGCTCAGTAAGTGCAATGACGAAAGACGAAATACAAAGCCAAACTATCGACACGTCTATATTCTGATTCCCAACACTGTTCCATTACCCCGGCGCCGACTGTAATCCGGTCTCGTTTTATTTTCGCAAATCAGTGTTGCGGTTGAGGTTAGATTGTGCTCTGCGCCGACACACGGTAGCTGACTTGCAAGATGCCGCCTTTTGTATAAAAAGTGTTACAATTTCCACACTTTTTATTCAATGTATTAATTTTATTCATTCATTATATTCAATCGTCATAGATTTTTTTTTTACCTCAAAATTAGTCAAAATGCACATCTACTAGTTTAAAATTTTTATCCTCGATCTTTTTATATCTTTATCTATCTAGCTTTATTTCCTACTACAGTTCACCTGCTACTTTGTCAACACAAATTATATACCAAATTTTAAGTCAGATCATAAGCTATTAAACACTAAAGTTTCATCAAAATCATTTCAGTATTTTAATCGTGATGCTCGCTCGAACAAACAAACAAACCAACAGACAGACAGACAAAAATTCTAAAATAGGGTAATTTGGAGTCAAGGACACCTAAAAACTATATCGTGATCTTTTTCGTGTAAATATCTTCAATGTACAGACACACTTCTATTACACTTTTATAATATTACTAGAGTTTACCCGCGACTTCAGCCAAACAAATTATATATACAAGATTTTAAGTTAAATCATAAATAATCAAACAAAAAATATTTCATCAAAATCGGTTCAGTAGTTTTTGCGTGATGCTGTTTGTTACAAACAAACAATCATTTACAGTTTTATAATAGTATAGATTTCAGATATCTATTAATGAACTGATTATGATGATTCCTTCACGTACGAAATCTTCACCCTTTTGGGAAGGTTTAAATCAGAATATAACAAAATACCCTAGTAATGTTTAAAGGTGTGGTTTATAATTTATACCATCAAACGGAACTTTCACTATAGAGCCATTATTGGAAATCACAAAAAAACAGTTGTCCCATAATCATCTGGGCCGAGTAGGTTTGTAGTTTTGTATGTAACTACTGAACATTGTAAGAGGGGTTAGAAATGCAAAGTAGGCGTTGAACGTGTCGCCACAGGTTATGCAATGATTTGCATAACACAATAAGGCGTGTGGGGCGGTGCGAGCGAGAGGGCATGAGTAATTGTAGCAGCATGAGCGGGAAGACAAGTAGCGACAGCCGTCTTCGAAGCAAAAGCGATTCTTTGCATTTCTAATCCCTCTTATAATGTTTTGTGTATGTAATGGTTAGTTTTAGGTTCTATAATAATAGTTGATAAGTTAAGTACCCAGTAGGACCCTATAATGTGTGCAGAAAACCTGTAAAGTTCGGAATTTTGGAATACAATAAAAATTGTTTTTAGTCAGATACAGAACTAATATTGCCTTTATAAGACATAAATATTTTAAACTAATTATAATTACACTAAGAATAATTAGTTGTATCTTAACATTTATTACTGAATCGTCTAACCAGTAGTTAAACGAAGTACAATTGAAAATAGATACCTTCTTAATGAACTCTTAAGTTAGTAGACGCAAACAGCAATTACATTCGATTTCGAATTGTAATTAATTATTTAATCTTTGTTAAAACGCAACTCAATATGTGCTTTGTATGGAAATCACATAGGAAAGAGTCATTACGTCTTGCTAAAATATGCATACAGGGTCCTTCTTAATCATCATCATCTCAGCCGATGAACGTCCACCGCTGGACGTAGGCCTCCCCCAAGGATCGCCGTAACGACCGGTCCTGCGCTGCCCTCATCCAACGGGTTCCCGTCGCCTTCACCAGGTCTTTGGTCTTCTACCGTGTGCCTACCCACGCTGCGCTTTCCGGTACGCGGTCACCACTCGAGAACTTTTCGGCCCCATCGGCGATCGGTTCTGCGAACAATGTGCCCCGCCCACTGCCACTTCAGTTTAGCAATTCTGGTTCTTCTGCGGATCTCTTCATTTCTGATTCGATCTCGCAGGGAAACTCCGAGCATAGCCCTCTCCATTGCCCTTTGAGTGACTTTCAGCCTTTTTATGAGGCCTTGAGTGAACGACCACATCTCTGTTCCATATGTCATCACTGCAACACACACTCCTTCCTGTCCTTAATATGCTGACATTTTTTAAGGGGATGATGCAGACCATTAAAGTAAACAACTTGCTCTATGGGACCATCATCGAAATCGCGAAAAAAATCAATCAATAAATTTATGGGACAGCTGATTTTTTTCGCGTTTCCTGAATTAGGTTCCATAGTGAAAGTTGATCAATTTAATGGTCTGAATTGACCGTTTCAGTATTTGCTAGACTGTCACTTGCACCCTGTATATTTCCTTATATTATAGATCCTATCCAGGCGAAGTTTGGGCGAGTCGCTAATAAAATATAAATATGTCTAATATACCCGATTGATCTTAATTTAGAACTAGAACGAAACCCAACTACACAAAAACAAATGCGACGAGGGTCGCGGGTTCGACATCCGCGCTATATGTGGGCGTGTATTAATTACAGTGGTACCACCTAGGTACCACCTTCGTACCACATCGGCACCACCCCACCTTGCATGGGAATTGAACCTATCACCTCGCTAGCGAATTATTCGCTAATTTGTATGGAAGAGGTTGAGTTATGAGTTTGAAATTATTCTTGCGAGTTCAAAGCTTCTTGAATGTAATTGTATTGTTTGTATTTGTATTGTTAGTTCATTTACAATCATGTATTGTTATGTAGTAGCATAAGCATAATAATTAAGTGCATGGTACAATATATAGGGTCCTTCTTTATACGCTGACACTTTTTAAAGGGAATGATCAGACCATCAAACTGAAAAACTTTCTCTATGGGACCAACATTAAAATAGCGAACAAAAAATCAGCTGTTTAATATAAATTGGCTCGAGTCGGTTTGCTATTCCATAAACAGAACACGAAGAACACCCTGTATGAGTGTAAAATTAAATGAGTTACATATCAAACGAGGTGCTTTAGGCCAAAAAACTGAACACTTTCACTATGGATCCAAAAGGATCCAAAAGCTGTTCCATAGAAAATGTCAATAAATTATCGACCAAAATGTATGAAATAGCTGATTTTTTTATCACGTTGGTCTTATAGTAGAAGTTTGATGGTCTGAAGCAATCCATTAAGTTTGTAACGGATATAGTTCACGGCCTGTATACTTACATTTATTCACAATCACAATTTTATTTGGAGTGCTCAGAAACCCCTCTATAACTAATTGTTGTTGTAATATTTTCTTCAGCGTCCGCGCGGTGACAAGAAACTTCGAAATACAACAATGGAATATGTTTGCGTTGTGATTTGAAACTGTTCGAAGCAATCTCATCGGTGATCAGATCGCAATGTTTTCTCTATAATGTCTGTGTGTCGTGTATCTGTTTGTGTTCTGTGTGTCTGTTGTCTGTAAAAGACAGTTTACAAGTTTCGTCAACATTTTGGGGAAACGAATTTCTGCTGGTAGATAAAATACTACGTGACTTAAAAAACAGTATTAGTGGTTCGGTATAAATACCGACCACATCACTGTTCTGGACTGCAATCGCCAGGGTCAGAATAGCTCTGGTGACAACCAACTTCCTCCGGCACGAGATTGTATCACAAAAAGTAAGGACAAGCATTCTAGTCACCCTTTCTTCTTGTGGTGCCGTCGTTTTTGATACCCCATCATCCCAAACTTTTGCTGCAGCATAAGCTGTACGTTTTATTAACTAAGAAGTTGGCTATAGCAAATATATAATCATCGCATATGAAATGCATCTTCTTCATATTAAGATTTTAGGCCTCTACCTCCAAAGAGTTTCTCTACTCTTTTTTTTGCCTGATGGGTGCCATTCTAAGGCTGTCTTGGATTGTGATCATCAGGCCTCCATAATACATGGCCTAACCACTGCCACTTTCCGGCAAGGATCACTTTCTCTGCTCAGCCGTCCGTCTTCATAGCTCATAGTTTGAAATGGTATTAGAAAAAACATTCGTGAGCTTAATCTTTATATTAAAATTTATTCAGGCACAAGAATAAGCAACAGAGATATAACCTAAGCTCCAAAAAACAACGGTAAAAGCACCAAAGCGTCGTGACTAAAAACCAAATCTATTAAAACAAAGCCAGCCATAGTGAAGCGCTCTCATAAGTTTAATTAAATATTTATTCGTGCTGGGCGTGGTGAAGACGCCCCTCTATCCATATCGATATTGTTTTCTAGATTTAAGATAGTAATGTGGGGCTTAGAAATAAGCGAAAGTTTTTTTATCCCTCACGTTTGTGTGCATCTGTCTACGAAGAAATCGAGAATCGAGTATGGATTTGAAATTCAAAGTAAACTGTCAAAATTTTTAGGGTACCTTGAGGGTTCCGTACCCAAAAGGTACCCTAAAAGGTACCCTGTTCATAAGCCTTCGCGGTCCGTCCGTCCTTCTGTCCTAGCTCTAAAGTGCTTTATCTTTTGAACCGTAATAGGTCGCGATGCGAATTGAAATTTTTGCAGAATCTGAGTTATTATTTTGGATTTGCTAACAAACAAAATAAACAAAAATTAAGAAATATACCTATACGAAAATACCATACCAGAAATGTTTTTTCTTTCAAGATTTTTTGGTTTTTATTCTATCATAAAACGGTTTACATAAAAGTTTAACTTGTTATGATTATAGGGCATATTCTAAAGTAAAACAACAAACCTCCTTATTTTCTACAAAAAATCATTCATTCATACTAAAAGTCGATAATCGTGTATGTATATGACAATCCATAGATTTTCCGCCATATTGCCGCTTCTTCGGCATCGCACTTGACTACTAGCACTTTATGCACTTTAATATTACTAACTAATGCATATGTTGACAGATAGAATTATAATATGACTCTGATAAATGTATAAAACAATGAAACGCTTATTTCAAGGCCTCTCATCCCGACCTCTGCTCTGGCCGCATTTATCAAACCAAAGGTCAAGCATATGATATTATATCGATGATTTTTATGATGTCAGCGAAGCGAAAGTGACTCATATCTATTTTAGAATGACCCGTTTATACTTTAATCCTATTCAGACTTTTTTATCTCTGTTAATTTCGACGCCTCGCCAATTTGAATCGTAAATTGTGGTTGAAAAATTTAGGTGGTATATTCTAAGATACGAAAAACATTGGAATGTTGGATTGTCTATAATAATTATACAATATTCTTACATTTGCATTTTAAAGCTTACAATTGTCATCTTTCAAATAATCTATCTTTTTTTACCAATCTCTCTTTTTCCAGCCATTCGAACTGTAAAGAATTTTCACATTGTGATCTCGAACCCATTTTGTTTTATAAAAATAAAAAACAATGTGTTTTAAAAGTTTTTAAAATCTATATTATTATCATAGATGACAAATTGTTCGCTTAATTATTATAGTCCACTAATTGAGAACAAAACCATAGATTGTAGGGGAGAAGGAGGCAGCTTTGAACGCGGGAAAATTGGAACAGACGCAATAACTCGAATAATTTGCGTCGAATATTGATAGGAACACATTTTTAGAGGTATACTAAGTCTCACCTAGGTTACGCGATAAACTGGGCGCTTGATAAGTGTCAAAAAAATGAGAAGCCCTATTTGTTTTCAGTATCTCATCCAAGCACATTTGCAGAAACGTTGTAAGGTTTTAGCTCCGTGGATTGATGAATGTGGAGAGTACAGTTCTTTTTATCTTGAAATATATTTCATTTAGCTTAGATAAAGCTGTATATTATAGACATTTAATACGTTTTAAACAAAAATAACGATAACAAACTCAAACAAGACGGTAGAGGCACATTTGAACAAAACGCGAGGGGTGGATTTGAAATTATATGGGGAAATTATATGTTTGAAGCTGCCCCATGTTATGTTGTGGGTGATTTATAAAATGCGGAATAAAACAATATAATGTATTAAAATAATACAGATGATCAAAACTATGCCAACGCATCTTTTAATGATATATTTCATTATTTTCAAATCATTTTAATCGAAAATTAGAAACTATTTCGAAAACCACACTACTTAAAGTGGAAAGAGCGCAAAGAGCAGTGCTGAAGGTCAGTTTTATTCTTCCATTTTTATTCCCCACGGATGAACTTTACAAAAAGGCCGAGGTACTAACAGTTCGTCAGCTGTACATTCTTAACACTATAAAAAGAGCACACTGCCTCCTGGACTATAATCCCACAATAGTAGCAAACAAACGTCGTAGGAACATAATATGTAAATCTACCGCACTTAAATCTAGTTTCTCACACAACTTTTTCGTTTTCTTGGGAAACTACTTGTATAACAAAATTAACCATATTTTAAATATAATATTCACTTCCAAAATATAAATGCAAAAGAGTTTTATCCCGATGGATATTAAAGCTAAATTACGATGCTACTGAAAGTCTTATGACACCGTTAGTATAACTACTTGTACAATTTCCCCACATTTAAGTTCTTATGAAGATACCTCACCCACACCACATACATACGCAAGCACACTACACACACATACACACTCACATCACACCTACTACTCACCACACATTATCAAAATACAAGCATAATTATCCACCCACCCTCTTTATTTTTATAATACTTACCTATAGATTTTAAGCAGCCATTTATTTATTTTAACTTATCATTATTTTTGAGCGAAATGTAAGTATCATAACTACACGTGTTAACTAGTTGACTAAAGAGCAATCATTATGTCCGAGATGAGGGCCTGGAGATCTGTAGAACCAGGCTTAAACTTTTTAAGCCTATCCCAGACTCCAGTCTCATCACAACAAAATGTTTAATTATAATATAAACTAAGTACCTACTGTATCTGTTACTTTTGTATGTGTATGAGAAAATAAATAAATAAAAAAAAATATATTTACGTCTGTTATGGCTGTAAGGGCCGTTAAAAAATGTTGGCCGCCATGAGACGCCCGGCAGAATCGAAACTGGAAAATCTGTCACACGAAAAGGTTGCTGATCCGAATTTCAAAGCCCTCCCAAAAATGTTTCACTTTAAAAGACAGGCACACTCTTGACATGATCTTGCATAGTTTGGAGGAATGAAAATGGCATCTGTTGAGTTTTTTAGGATGTAAATATAAAACAGAAAAGAATAACGCTCAATATGTAAAACTTTTTGTTCTGTGACAATAAATCTATTTAATTTCTATACCACGATAGGCTTTGCGTATAAAACAACATCCTGTTAATGAAATGAATCAATCAATCAATCAATTATACTTTATTTGACACCAAAAAAAAACAGAGTATACAGAGAGCAAACAATCAGGAAATACAAAAGGCACAAAAACAGGCGGTCTTATCGCTAAAAAGCGATTTCTTCCAGACAACCTTAGGGTAGAGGAAATAGTGAGAGAAGATTGGTAGGCGGTGTAGATCATAATAACACAATATAGATAACATACACAAATAATGTATGATGAATATCGTTTTCTACTCAATTACCACACGTTTGTCTTCAAAAGTTGAATGCAATTGAATACACCTGTTATTCAATTAACATGTATGTTATATTGTTTCATTTCAAACTTTCACTTAAGCAAACATGACATTTAAGAGGGCAATTATTTTGAGTGTTCCGTACGTAAAACGAATTATAATTAAACACTCATAGTCGATTGAAGATTGGCGTATGTCGGCACTGGTCTTTAAACCCGACCGAGTCAAATGGGCTATAAATAGCTTCAAACCATTTAAGACTGGCGGAGAAGATGAAATCTTCCCTGCTCTCCTACAACAGGGAAGAGAGATCATCCAACCACTGGTAGTCAAAATCTTTAGAACGAGCTTTGCTTGGGGATACCTACCAGAGAAATGGACTAAGGTTAGGGTTACCTTTATTCCCAAAGCTGGGGATAAAGATAAATCACAACCCAAATCTTATAGACCAATTAGTCTTACCTCTTTCCTTCTAAAAACCATGGAAAAGGTAATAAACCTGCATATTAGGGAGACCTACCTCAAGGGTAGGCCATTGCACTTCAGACAACATGCGTACCAGAAAGGCAAATCCACAGAAAGTGCACTGCTAGAACTGGTCGACAGAGTGGAAAAAGCTCTCGATGATCAGGAGATTGCACTCTGTGCCTTTCTGGACATAGAGGGTGCATTTGACAATACCTCTACTGAAATCATACTAAAATGTATGGATGATCGAAATGTCGACTTCACTACCAAAAAGTGGATTGAGGCAATGTTAACAAAAAGAACAGTCAGGACCTCACTTCTAGGTAAAACCCTAGAGGTAAAGGTATCCAAAGGCTGTCCGCAGGGGGGAGTGCTCTCACCTCTGGCCTGGTCGGTGGTGGTGGACTGCCTCCTGTGGGACCTTAACAACGCCTACTTAGATACTCAAGGGTATGCTGATGACCTGGTAGTGATGATTGTGGGCCCATGTCCCAGCACTATATCCAGTCTTATGCAGACAGCACTACACAAGATAGAAAGGTGGTGCAAAGACTTCGGTCTTTCAGTAAATGCCGATAAAACGGTTATAGTACCCTTCACAAGAAGGCGAAAATTGGAGCGCCTTAGACCTCTAATACTCTTCAAAAAATCTATACCGTTTTCCAAGGAGGTTAAATATCTAGGAGTAATTCTAGACCAAAAACTCACTTGGAACCAACACCTGGACCACATTGTGCGAAAGGCAAAAATAGGACTAGGGACATGCTGTCGCTTAGCGGGCTCCAGATGGGGCCTGAAACCAAGTTCGGTTATGTGGATCTACACTGCGATAGTGAGGCCTATGGTATCCTACTGCAGTGTAGCCTGGCATAAGAAAACCGAACAAGCGAAGTGTGTAAACACCCTAAATAGCCTACAAGGATTAGTATGCAGAATAGCAACGGGGGCAATGAAATCTACACCCACGGCTGCTATGGAGGCAATATTAGGTTTGCCTCCACTACACATCCATGTGCAGAAAGAGGCAAAAATTGCAATGCTCCGAGCCTTGGAACGAGGAGATTCCAAATGGAAGTCCTCTGTTATGAGAGGGTTACATGAAACTCTCTTAACAATTCCGATCATGTGTATGCCGAAAGACACCATGAACAAAGAATATAACTTCAACAGGTTATACAAGGTAATCCTACCCCAAAGAGAGGACTGGAACGGGAATACCCCACAATCCTTCAGCGCTGGAGACGTCGTCTGGTTTACAGATGGCTCCAGGAAGGACAACCGTGCTGGAGCTGGAGTATGTGGCGGCAATCCAAGCATTAAAAAAGCGATTCACCTTGGACAGCATGCCACAGTATTCCAGACTGAAATGTACGCTATCATAGATTGCGTACATGAGAATCTGAAAAGATGCCCAAAGGGGAAACATATTGTTATTTTATCAGATAGCCAGGCTGCTCTAAAAGCGCTAGGATCTGACGAAATAGAGACGAAACTAACATTAGAATGTGCCCGAGCCCTCAACCAGCTAGGACTGACAAACTCTGTCACCCTAGGCTGGGTGCCCGGACACTGCGGTATTGATGGAAATGAGGCTGCTGACGAGCTGGCACGAAGAGGGGCGGAAGAGGACGCCATAGGCCCCGAGCCTTATTGTGGCATCTCCCGCAACACCTCTAGACGTGTGCTAAAGGAATGGGCCGTGGACCAAAGCCGTAAGCTCTGGTCGGATACACCAGGACTGAGGCATGCGAAAGAACTTGTGACCGGCTTTTCAAACAGACATACCTCGGATGCCATCAATTCAAACCGCAACGACTTAAGGCTCTTAGTACGAGTCTTAACAGGACACTGCAAGTTAAACAAACACCTACACAGAATGGGGCTTGTAGACTCACCCACTTGCAGATTTTGCTGTGAAGCAGAGGAAATGCCCATACATCTCCTCTGCGAATGCGAAGTGCTCATTCACAGCAGAAGTCGCCATCTAGGTGGATACATAATAACACCTACTGACATTAGGGACCTCCCCTCCAAAAGCATAACACGGTTCATGAAGTCCGTGGGCCTAGGAAATGACCTCTAGGTGACAGCTACAATAGATCTATCTAGGTCGCAGTAGCTATTTGGTCATTGACCAAGCCCTTATAACCAAATAATAATAATAAATAATAACACTCATAGTCATCGATCCATTTATAAACGTCGCGTCGGTCGGTTTATGTTTCTGTTTTTCGCAAGCTTTCTTATAGTTGATCTAAGCTGTACTTTTTTTTATACTGTGTACTCTACTAATATAAAACTGTAACAGAAGTGTGTCTGTACATAGAAGATATTTAAAAAAAAATACGATATGGTTTTTAGGTGTCCCTGATGTCTGTTAACAAACAGACAAACATGTGTTTGTTTGTTCGATCGAGCATCACGCAAAAACTGCTGAACCGATTTTCATGAAACTTGTTGTTGTTTGATATCTTATGATCTGACTTAAAATCTGGTATAATTATAATTTGCGCGGACGAAGTCGCGGGTTAACGCTAGTATTATAAATCGAATGATTATACGAATGAGGTCTTCAATGTTACATTGTGTAATTAAAATATTGTATTTATTTTGTAGATATACTTTCTGTCCTTTGCTAAAAATATAATTTGTTGTAGAATTTCTAGCCTCATATCTCACCACGTATACTAACACTATACGGTTATTTTCATTTCAAATACTACACAATATTTAGATAGTTTGAAAAAACGCCAGTAGATGACACCACATCCCTCAAATTTTAAAGACTTACAATATTGAAGGATTATGGGTACTGACATAACTGCTCGCTCGATGAATTAGACGAAAGCACGGCCCCGGTATGGCAGGTTGCGGGTTCAACTCCCGAGACTGAGACAGATTTTTCAATCTACAAAAAAAAACTTGTTTCACAAAAAAGGGATTACATAACCGTTTTTCTTATTCCGGTACTGAACCCTAAAAACCAAACTGTAAAGAGGTAGTTTAGAGAATTTAAGATGACCGTTATCGAATGCTAACAGCGGATCTCGATTATAAAACAAACATCGAGCATTAATTGTCGATGCGCACACGCATGCGTTTGTTCAGCTCTCCAGCCGTATCGTATCAAGCCGATTGTAATGCAAATGAGTGAAATTTGAGATATTTTGGTGTTACGATAAAACATTGCGACATAGATGAGTTGATTGGGATTTTAAAGTGTTTTTGTTGGGTTTTTAATATTGATTCGAAGTCTAATTTAAAGGTCATTCGTTATTATTAAAATCAAGTATAACATAACTTTTTTCAGGAACATTTTGATACCTTTTCACTGTTTCAAAAGATGTAAAGATGCAACCATAACATCTGAAATAAAAAGTAATCTTAATATTAAATAAAAATGAAATGCTGTTCGTTGGTTGGTTGGCATCACTTGAGAACGCGAACTTTATTTAAATGTTTGTAGTAGACCGAATAAGGTTTATAGGGAAAGAAAAAATGGACAAGTGTGAGTCGGGAAAAATGGGGCATTATAACGCACCTTGAGCACAGCTAGTTTTTAATAAAAATGGTGAAACTTGATAAACAATATAAACCGGTCAAGTGTGAGTCGGGCTCGCGCTAAGGATCCCGAACTGAAGAAAAAAAAGGATATTTTTTTAAAGTTCTTAACATATAAAAGACAATGCCCAAAACCAGGCTATCGTCATCAATGCGTCATTTTATCGTTATCATTAATTTACCAAAATATTTGGTC
The DNA here is from genome assembly GCA_927399405.1 of Agonopterix arenella. Lineage (NCBI taxonomy): Eukaryota > Metazoa > Arthropoda > Insecta > Lepidoptera > Depressariidae > Agonopterix > Agonopterix arenella. The sequence continues at coordinate 17,515,952 of OV656701.1, forward strand.
TGAAATCTTATCCCTTCATATGTATTTTTAGATTTTATATACCCTATGGGAATGGGGGTTTAAAAATAAAATACAATTGTATAGTAATTTTTTGTAAGAAATGAATGCTTTTGTTTTTATAACCTATCTATATATTTTTTAATATTTCCCGTGAAGTACTTCCCAGATTGTACTTCGGTGAGTGTGCCCAAGAGCTACATGAGCTCATCCCTCCATCCCCTTTCTACTATCGGACTTCCAAACGCACCGCGGGATATCACCCCTTTTTCGTTGACATCCCACATATCCGCACCAAGCGCCTTTCTGAATATTTTATAATGCTCCCAGAAAAGGAGTGGAACGCCCTGCCTGTGTCAGTATTTCCTAACGCTTACAACCCGAATTCCTTTAAAGTACGAGTGAATAGGCTTCTTCTGGGTGAGTTTGCTACAGCATCGACCCCATCTTCGTCCTGAGGACTAGATTGAGGTCAAGAGCAAACCCATACGTAATAAAAAAAAGTATTTTATGACTTTCTTGTTATAATAATGCTTAGTAGGTACATTTCCTATCTTTAGCTGACAATTTGGCCAAACGCAAGTTCAGCCTAACTTTAATATAATTTTGGGCATGATCTTTTAGCCGGTTTATTACGTATACTGTTAAAAAGGTTATTATCACTACAAATCGACAATCAGCTCAAATCAGACTATACTGTAAAAAGGTTATTATCATCACAAATCGACAATCAGCTCAAATCAGACATGTCCAGTAGGACGAATGCCTTATCTCTCGAATTAGGTTTAATTAGATAAACAAAATATAAAACAAATTGCATGATGAAACGTCCGTTCCATAATCGCAATTATTATAATCTAATATAACGATCAGAAAGATATATGGTATAGGTATATTACATGGGTCGACTTGCACTCAGCGGGTTCAAATTACATAACGCATAAATACAATGGAGGAGCTTATTTACAGCTCGTTTTAAACTAAAACCTCACCTACGGTCCTGCGGCTAAAATGATTTGTATAACCGAATATAAATGTGTTTGTAATTTATACTATTATAAAACTGTAACAGGAAGTTGGTCTGTACATTGAAGATATTAACAAAAAAAAAGTTACCATATGGTTTTTAGGTGTCCTTGATTCCATTTCACCAATTTTCGGATTTTTTTTCTGTCTGTTTGTTTGTGTGTTTGTTTGGGTGTTTGTTTGTGTGTTTGTTTGTTTGAACGAGTATCACGCAAAAACTACTGAACCGATTTTGATGAAACTTTTTTTGTTTGATAGCTTATGATCTGACTTAAAATCTGGTATATAATTTGTGCGGACGAAGTAACGGGTTAAATCTGTAGTCACTGTTATAGTTAACGAGCGTTAACCCGCGACTTCGTCCGCACAAATTATATACCAGATTTTAAGTCAGATCATAAGCTATCAAACAAAAAAAGTTTTATCAAAATCGGTTCAGTAGTTTTTGCGTGATGCTCAATCAAACAAACAAACACATAAACAAAGAAATATACCGACAAACAAAAAATCCAAAAATTTGTGATTTGGAATCAGGTCACCTAAAAACCATATCATAACTTTTTTTATGATAAGATAAGATAATTTTAATATTTAAGATAACAATCTTCAATGTCCAGACACACTTCTGTTACTTTTTTATAATACACTAGACTTAACCCGCGACTTCGTCAGCACAAATTATATACCAGATTTTAAGTCAGATCATAAGCTATCAAACAAATAAAAATTTCATCAAAATCGGTTTAGTAGTTTTTGCGTGATGCTCAAACAAACACACAAACAGACATACAAAAAATCCAAAAATTGGTGATATGGAATCAGGGACACCTAAAAGATATATCGTAATATTTGTTAATATCTTTTATGTACACACAAACTACTGTTACAGTTTTACTTAAGATTATAAGAGTGTCACACTATATCTACGTAACAGAAGCGCGGCTATTTTGTCAGATTTTTTAAAATTTTATAATACGAACTTTTTTCCGCGACTTTGTCTGAACTGGTCATCGAAGCGAGATAAATTATAAACCAGTATTTAAGTCTCATCATAAGTTTCAATGAAAAAAATCATCAAAATCGGTCCAGTAGTTTTCGCTTGACGCTCGAACAAACAAACGCATACAAATAACTAAATTACTTAAGCAAATTTCAGTTTTCATCTCGCTAATAATTATCATAAACTAGCTGACCCGCCAAACTTCGTACCGCCTCAGAATCAGTTTTACCCGACACACCTATGGCCGTTTTTTTGTTTATATAAACCTTTCCTGGCATGTGCACAACAACCCACCAAAGTTCCATCGCAATCGGTTCAGCCGTTCTCGCGTGATGTCGTGACCATGGGAAATAGGGATTCATTTTTATATATATGTGGGGACTTGCTACTGATGTCAGCACCCACAAGTTATAGCAAAGATGCCAACAGATGGCGATACCGTCGCTCTCGGAAAATATGCTCCATACATAGACAACGTTCACTGTGAATACGTAACTCGTAAACTACTACAAATAAGGATCACAATCGAATGCAAGACATACATCGCGCAAGAGAAATTATCACAGAGTTTCGATACATATACAAGGTCTAACTAAGAACTGTTGAACCACGGCCGGTCCCCAGGCTTCACACATAGCCTGGTGGAAGATCTTCCCTTTTCATGGAGGAACATTCCCAAGTAGCACCTCCATATATATAACGTAAACAACAGCTAGTCATGTCATAAATTTGTCGCATCATTATCTTCACACACCTCTTCAAAAAGCGTCATTTTACTGACCAAACTGAAGGCAATACTAATGAGTGGAGGATGCGCGCAGGTCGAGCACCTGACCCGCGATGCGCACGATATATTGCGCGCAGACGCGTCCAGTATAGTGGACAATATGGCGTGGCCGTATAGTGATGCAGTTATGTTGGTTTTATTATTATTTTGGTACCTACTACTAGAAAAGGTTTTATATGACTTCTTCACTTATAAATTAATTCCGTGACTGACTGACTGACAGACAACGCACAGTCTTCGCCGTTAAAGATAGAAACTTGGGATCTTGAATTTAAAGGATGCAGTTGCATTACTTTAATACAAAAACTTTAACATTGTACCTACTCATGATACTGAACAACTATCCCATTAGGAAAAAAAGGTAAATGAGCAAAAATAATTTTTTTGACTTTTCATACAAAGGTTAGATCAGCTGATTGCATTTAGTATGGAAAGACCAAACAATTTTTTTGGTGTACACCTTGAGACTCTGTTCTCCCCATTACTTATTACGAGCGTGATTATCTTAATATATGATTGCATCCTTCAACGACATTGACTAAAACACATCAAAAGTCACCCCAATAGTCGATAATGATTAAGAAAAATGCTTACGATGTCACATCCAGCGATGTCTAGATGATCCTAATTGGTGAAGCTTGCCAACGAAACGGAAGACCACTCGCCATCTGGTGGACGACGGGCCAAAAAGACCTTTAAGAAACTCAGCTCGACACCGACACAGCACAAACCCGTACTCAGTGTAGAAGAAAGACAAGGAAAGCCGACAAGTAAATGGTACATGCTCCTGTAACATGACAGGAGTGAGAGCGACACAGGTCACTCCTAAACGTCAAATTTAAGTGAGATACTATGGAGAAATCGTCATCTCACTTAAATTTGACGTTTACAAGTGACCTGTGTCGCTCTCACCCCTGTCATGTTACACGAGCTGGTCTATGAGGATGCAGAAGACTAAATTGCATCAAAAAGCTAAAAACATAACGAAAAGTTCCTCTAGCTCCCAGGGCGTCCACACCACATAGCTGCGCATACGCAGGCCATTTTACGAGAGTGCAAGGTCGTAACACCTTTACCGCTAGGTTCACGAGCCTGTGCACCAGGCTTGTATAGTACAATGTGTGAACTCAACATGTAATTAGGATGTGGGAATGGGATACTGCACTATGAGCTTTGTGTAGGTTTTATTTAATTGCTTATAAACCATGCAGGTTTGAGTATTTTGATGTTAGTTGATGTTTATTTTCTGGAAATTTCCGCACTTAAGCATGGTGTATATTTAGTTGATTGATAAACTTTCAGACATACATAGTGAATCTTTCCTAATAGGTAGGTTGACAATTTTTTTTATTGGGACGATTAGACCATCAAACTGAACAACTTTCTGTATAGGTCGAAATCGCGAAAACATAGCTGTTTCATACAAAACTGCAATCCTTTTCAACCGGAATGTATAGGACAGCTGATTGTTTTTTCGCGATTTCGGTTTTAGTCCCGTAGAAAAAGTTGTTTCTTAGTTTGATGATCTGATTATCCCCTTAAAATCGTTAACCTCTTAAAGTCAAAAATGCGTTACAATATTAAAGGGGGTGCTTCAGACCATAGTTTCCCTATGTTGCAAATATCGGAATCCCTAAAGAGAAATCACCTATTTCATAGAAGTGTTGTAACCATTGACATTTTCTGTGCAACCACAATTTCTTTTTTTCGTGATTCCTATATTGGTCCTATAGTAAAAATTGTTCAGTATGATACATTCTTTTGAGGGAGTTATACTCCCTGTATACTGAAAAATCCTGTTAAAAGTAACTACATTTTTCTCTCCATGTACACAAGCTACTGACCTATTCAACTCACAATTTTACCCGGTTCTCAAACATCCTAATCGATCATAATTTAAATACCAGCGTCCATCGTGAAGGAATCCCCTTTCAAGCTAAGCCTCACACCCTGCTCTACATACCAACATTAGAGCTATCTGCAGCTTGTATCTATGTTCGGATGATCTCTTATTGTTCAATACTCAACGGATAAAAGTGTAGACAATGGAACAGATGAGAGCGTGCTGACCGCCGCCGGGCCCGACGGGCTGTGTGTGGGACAGCATCCACTAGATTAATTTACAGTCAAAATTAGTTATAACGAAATAACTCAGTATCAAAGGCTCAAAATAAAAGTCCCCAATGTATCAATATAATTCCCTTTTATCTGACTTTACGACTATCAGCTGTTACGACCTAATATGACCAGTCCCTTCGATGTGTCTTTATATCCAATTTCGACTGTACACATAGATTCTTCAGCCCAAAATGACCTAAGACTACTCAAGAAATTACTAAGGTAACTTAAGTAACCAGTATTTTAATGACTACTATATCATGGATTTTGTTAAAAAAAATTAATCCGGGTTTTTGCCTTAAAATAGATAATGAAGTGGACAAGGTTTATTTTGCAAGTTTTGCAACTGCAACTTGACTTGGCGCGTCTCCCCATCCAGAAACATAAAAGTGGTAAAATTTCTGGACATACATAGATGAGAATTACGTTTGGTTTATATAAGTTTATGTTTATCATTTCTTAAAAAAAAGTTTGCAGAACGTTACTGTTACGTACACAAAGGTGAAGGAAAACATCGTTTGAAAACCTGCATACGCTAAAGAAGAAATTTCGATGCTTATGTGAAGTCTACCAATCAGCATTGGGCAAGCGTGGTAGACTTTAGCCTATACACTCTCCCAGAGGGTAGGCCTGTGCCCTGCAGTGGGAAGTATACAAATAAGCTGTGATGATGATGATAAACAGTAAAAAGTCCAAAACGAAAATACCATAACTTTTATTTTATAGAACAACGTTTAAAGTTGATTTAGTCCTTCACAATGAAACTTGTTTAATTGACAAAACATTTCATCCTAATAGCTCTGTGCCTAAACCTCTCAAGTCCAACGCTTGCGCATTGTGTTCACAATTCAAGCCTGACTATGCATATTCCTCGCTACATTTATCATGCATTATGCCGGCAATGAATATTCCACTGTTAACGTAGGTACTCTTACGGGCTTAATTTATTAATTGTGCGCTGTGACCTCGACCTCTGGGCCGATTTATGGGGCGCACTTATTATTGTTGCCACTTTGATTCATAGTCAGCATTACGATTAAACATTGGGTGTTTCAATTAGTCTGCGTCTGTAAGATAAAGGGTCCTATAATGTATACCTATTTAGGAATTGTGTGTTTTTTCTTATACAGAAAAATCATTTTATTTGAAGATCCATTTGGATCCTAAAAATATGCAAATAACCAAGAACATAGTATCTATCATATTGTTGTTTTTTAGTTTTTTATTGTAATAATTATGTTTCAGCAAATACATTTTTAGCCAATCATTTTACGCAGTGTTTTGTAATTGATTTTTAACGATAAGACCGCCTTATTTTGAACCTTTTCTATTTTCTCTCTTTGTTATTTTTCTGCTTATATTTTGGTTTAAAATTAAATACATACATTAAATTTGTTTTTGTATTTTGGTGTGCAATTAAATAATAATTATGTTGTGTTATATTTGTTTTTACTTTATTTACTAAAGTAGGTATTCGATTTGTTAAGAAGTGCAAATGATTTGTACGCTTACGTACCAATCGTACCATTAAGTATTGTTTGTTAAACTGTGCTACTGGTTACATCTTAAGATAGACCTGCTGCAATATTTATAATATATATATATATATATATGTAGTCATAAACTTATGTTAAAAAGGAAAATACCTACCTAGTGTATTTTTCTATGATCATATTGATCATAAATCCAAAACGAAACCTCTACCGAAATATTCAATATTAGCGATCGTGTTTACCAATGCTGTTATGCAGTTTGTTATAAAATGTATCTATGTAATGTTCCTACTGTTTTTTGTGAAAATAAATAATAAAATCGTAGGTACTTATGCCAACTTTTATAGTTATATTTATTTTGGCGCGATAGTGTACAAAGTATACCGGAAGTCAGATTTTGGATTTCAAATGCATCATAGTTGTCTAAAAAATAGACCTCAGAATAATACCGCTACATAGCATTTCGGGTACCACGGTGGGAAACGAAATTCCGAAAGACTGTTAGCCATTCACAGGATTGGTAAACTTATATAACAGAAGACTTCAACATCTTACAACATTAAACCGCTTAAGAATCTCAAAACCATCTTACAAAACTACTTAATTTCATAAACCGTACCCAAAACAAACACTAATGAGTCTAAAACAACAATAGCTTAGCCATGGAGAGGTATTCGAGTATATTTTTCGGAAATGAAGCGCTCGGTCCAGATCTCTCCAGTTGGAGTGCTCTTCAAGAGTTGGTCTTGGACAAACATGACGTTTCCGTGGGTCAATTGTCTGATTTTTACGTTTGGGAGCTTGGTACAAAGATAGATAAGGTATCTTGGTTTTTTCTTTAGTTCTACAATTGAAAACATGATGGGAGTGAAATCCTGACAGTTGCAAATAAATTAATGATGCGACATTTTATTTATTTACTGTATGGAGTCTGACTTCGACGTCAGAGGCCGTAAGGCGGTCTGAAAAAACTCTTACACCAGGGCTCTGCCCACACGATAAGAAAAGAACCACAACTTGTGGTTGCCAATATCTCTGCAGAATCCAACCCCTACTCTGATCGTAGCGGATTACCATGCTATCACGTTCAGGAAGATTTTTTTTGCCCTCGTTCCTGCCCACTCTCCTCGTATTTTAGACAAATGACGCACTTAAAATATTGCTTGCATACCTGCTCAGACTTCTTTTCTTCCACTTAGTGCTCAAGAATTTTGTATCGTACTTGTTTTTCACATAATGAGGGATCGTTCAGGAACATTTTCATATCAACTCTGTTTTAATGAAATTCCGACAAAACTAAAAAAATCTTAGACAATGTCACACAAATTCTCTTGTCACATTTCAACTAGCCTGGCCTACAAACAGAAAGTTTAGAGCCTGATTTAAATGCCATATCAACCACCTTCGCACATCATCAGCTCAACTAAATTCGGTACACCACCGCGTGGGCCAATGTTGTCTTAGAAAGCAGATTGGAATGCCCCCGTGTAATACCGGAATTTCAATAATAAACATCGAATTACGTTCTAGTTCAATTTGTTTGTATGGCTTCGGATGTATGTATTAGTTCTTTGGTTTATTGATAATTATGATGTTGTGTTTTGGATGGAACATCATATTTTTATCAGTTTTTTTTAAATATTAAGAAGTAGAATACCAAAAACTGCCGAAAAACATTTTGATACCCATTGAATTGAGTAGTTACACAATAAGACCCCTAGTCTTGGAGTTATAATAAGTAAAATGAGAAAAAAGGGTGTTAGTCGTAGATAGTAGATGTACAATAATTGTGTTACTTACAGAGCGGTATAGTCCTTTATTGACTAAGCTCTTTAAATAAAGATTAAAAAAAAATGTCAATTTGTCCAATAAGATTGAGTATTAAAGGAATCAAAATTATAACACGGCCCAAGAGTTGAAGTGAATTCCCACCATTCCTGGAGCAGGAGTGCGATTTTTGAATCTCATTCGCTGAGCTCAGCAGTTGAAAATGTCAAAATTACTATGGAGATATGCATCTTTCAAAAATCACACTTCAGGAGTGCGATTTCTAAAAGTCAAATTTGCAATAGATAGATGCGTATCTCCATACATTTTCAACTACTGAGTTCAACGTATGAGATTCAAAAATCGCACTCCTGATACAAAGTATCTAATTAATAATCATGAAATCTGAACACAATTTTCATATTATAATATCATATCTATCTATACTATTATAAAACTGTAACGGGAAGTTTGTCTGTACATTGAAGATATTAACAAAAAAAAAGTTACGATATAGTTTTTAGGTGTCTCTGATTACATTTCACCAAATTTTGGATTTTTTGTCTGTCTGTTTGTTTGTGTGTTTGTTTGTTTGTTTGTTTGAACGAGTATCACGCAAAAACTACTGAACCGATTTTGATGAAACTTTTTTTGTTTGGTAGCTTATGCTCTGACTTAAAATCTGGTATATAATTTGTGCGGACGAAGTCGCGGGTTAACGCTCGTAATATTTAAAATAGAACTTATTGATGACAAGATGATACATTTTGAAAACCAGTCTCGTATACGTTTTTGAGTTTGTGGGAAAAATCGTAAAACATTCATGATCATCATCATATCAGCCGACAGACGTCCACTGCTGGACATAAGCCTCCCCCAAAATGGGGGATTTGCCATAATCGCCACGTTTGGCAGGCGGGTTGGCAATCGCAGTTGGATTGAATGTGTGTACTCAGAGGATGCTGCTGCCCATCCTCCGGTAGATCCCTTAGTCGCCTTTTACGACACCCACGGGAGGAAATGGGATGATGCTATTCTTAGCCACACGGCATTATTACGGCGTAAAACATTATTGCTTATCAAATCTTGCTTATTCGTAATTATAACTAATTGGAACTTATTTGGAATACTTTCTCCCATTACAGTTGCAGGGGTATGTTTTCACGATATCACTAAACCGCTACCACACCCTAAACACTAAATACAAAAAAAGGTTTTGCATTGACATGAAAGGCTATAGTCTTGTATGTTGAGTAAGTGCTAGTGAAAGAGGAATACACCACTGCTTATTATATCCTAGACATTTTACGGTTTGAGCCGGGACTAATTAATAATTTATGTTTTTTAGCGATTTTTTTTAAACATGTTTTCAGATAGTATTTTTGTCACTAAATGGTGCCGGTTAAAAATTCATAATTAATCCCTACCCCTCCTAAAAAAACTTTGTAAAATGACTGGGCTATTATCACCGAGAGGGGTTGAGGTCTGAATTGGTGGGGTGCAGGTCAGGTGTTTGTACTGTACATAATGAAATCTTTTTCCTAGACAGTGCCGCTACACATCCAAAGTCTTTCCGCTCTGCAACTTTACTTATCGCATTAGAATCTTTCGCTACTCTAAAACTTTCTCCGCAAAAAAAAAACCGCGAAACATTCCCAAGGGCGTGCCATCTTCGACCCTCGTCCAAAGTAATAAATCACACATTTAATGAGCGTGTAAATAAATAAGTGAATATCGGTCGAAATGGATCCGAGCGGGCACAGACACGACACTGCTTAGAAAAGTAAAGGCTCTTTTACACTAGCTGTTTTAAATGTACGTTGTTTACAGTTTTTAAGAAACTAGCAGCAGTTCGTCAAAAAACGAAAACGTTTTTATCCCACTAAAACCTAACATTACAATTTTGAGCACAGTGTACCTAAAATTGCGTAGTAGGCAAACTCTAATTATAGTCACCAAACATTTAGGCAAACTTCTAATATAGTCATCAAATGTTTAGGCACTTTGCTTCTTAGTCGTTGAGTATTTATAGTCACGAAAAATTGTAGGCAATCTGCTTCTTTAGTCTATTGACATTATAGGCGTGATTACACAACTGGCATCCTTCATTTTAGACAATGTGCTCGTAATCGATCTATTGTTTTGATCTTATTTGATTCAGTGAATTAAATACTAGATTTTAAGCTTTCAATTTTATCTTAAAGTCACTTCATTTCTGTGAAACAAAATAAGTATGCGTACATTGAAATACTCATAGTCATCTCTAATATTTCATTTTGGCTAAAGTTTGTTGTCTCAAAAATGCATATTATACCTAAAAATATTCGTTGTACAAACCGATTTTCTTTTTTTTATCTCTTTTTATGTTTCGCATGTTCATTCAATAGCAAACTAGCATGTACTTCCTACTAAGTTCAATTGTTAAACTGGGGAAGTCTCTGGTTCCTGAGTCACAGTACTACTACTTGTAGTATGTACAATATCGGGAGACAGTGACTTAACAGTAAATGCAAAATGGTTGTAACATATTACATATGTCGTATATTACTGTTAAGGGAAATAAATAAATAAATAAAAATAAAAATCAAACTTCGGAATTCAGATTGATATACCTACAGGGTGTAAGGGACAGCCCTCCACAGACTGAAATGGTGAACTCAGACCATCAAACTGAACAACGTTCAGCGGAGCGTAGGTACGTACCTCAGGAAACGCGAAGAAAAATAAGAATTCCCATACATTTGAGTCGCGTACAGCAGTTTTGTATGAAACAGCAGATTTTTATTCGCGTTTCCTGAGGTAGGCTCTATAGTAAAAGTTGTTCAATTTGATGGTCTAATCTCAACCCTCTTAAATTTCACCATTAAAAGAATCTACAGTTTGTATATACGATACGATATCTTTAAATTAAATAAAAATATATAAAATTAAAGACTGAATAAAAATGTTGTTATGGAACTTTTTTGAGAAATAATCTGGGAAATAACCTTCACAAAAGAAGTACCTACATTATCTAATTACATAATTTTTTACTTGAACAAACCATTCACGTTAATAAACATTGATTTAAAAATCGATCAATCAACGAATTGAATTGCAATAAATAACAAAATATCGATCAATTAGCCAATATGACCAGCACCTTACACGTCAGTCGTGAACTTGCGCGGGCGCACCGATCGACGGATATAACCTCCAAATTGATTTATTATATTTCAATTTTTTACTACTAAAGCTTCGACTGCCAAGCTCTTCCTCACTAAGCTGATTTGTAATACGACTGGCATTTTTGACACTTTATTATTTTAAGGTGAGCGGAAGTGTTGGGAGAGGCTGTCCGAGGAAAACATACCACGATCAAATCAATGATGTTTTCCGAAAAGGACAAGTGTGTAGCACCCTCAATCGACGGAAGTGCATGAAAAGATGTATGAATGTCAATAAGGCTAAAGAGGTATGTCAGAGTTGTAGCGTGTGGCGGTCCGTGGTCTCTGCCTACCCCTATGGGACAATGACGCTTATTTATGTATGTATTATTTTATACTCCAACGGTACAGACAGCGCAAGACCTGTCGTTGTGACGATCCTTGGGGGAAGCCCATGTCCAGCAATGGACGTCCATCGGCTGAGATGTTGATCATTACTATATACTGGGCGATCATTAATCACTTTCCAAATTTTCAAGGATGTTCCGGAGTTCAGAACATTAAACTGAACAACTTTTACTATTATATCGGAGCAAAGGATATATAGGAGCTTGAAGCGCACTTAACTTATTAAACGCAAAAAATGAAATCTGCTGCTTCATACTAAACTGCAATGTGTACTCGACTTGATTATCAAACAGCAAATTTCTTTTTGTGATTTCAAGGTTTTGTCCCCACAGTAAAAGTTGTCCAGTCCAACCAGAACCAGAACCAAGTCCACTGCCCAAAGGAAAATAGAAAATTTTGAATTATTACGTTAACTGATTAATTGAAGCGGAGCTACGCGACTCAAATATTGACCGATAGCCCTGGGTTGCAATCGCGGTAAATATTTGGTGATTGAACCGTTATGGGACTACTTTTTTTTTTTTTTTTTAAATGACCATTACAGCTTTGCTCCGGGAGCAACTACTGCTTTTTACTGCGGGCTATTGGGGGGACCACGAAAGGTCACCGAGCCAATTGAATGAACTTAAGCAACCGACCTAGGGGCACCCAGAGGGGTACGGACCTCGGCCTAGGACGTTGCTGGGGCTACGCGGCGGATTGTGTAGCTGGGATAGGTGAGAAGCGGCCTGGGATTGGCCTATAGCGTCTGTAGGCGCCAGTATTGAAGGGAGTGTGCAGTGGTCGCGGCTGTCTCCACCGGCGGGGACGTCGATTACTGTGTCGGCGTGTTGTTGTTGTGTGTTGTGAGTTTGCGATTGTTAGTCGTGTCTTTTGGGTATGGGACTACGTACGAACCATAACTTTTGAGACATTTTGTATTGCGCTAATCGCGGTACAGCCGTTAGAGCCGTTTTGACAGATCGCTCAGACGTTATTGGCTGTCAGTTACATAGAGTTTAGCGCGATGAGGAATTCAGCACAGTTGAATAGTAATTGGATTGCAATGTGATTAGAACTGATATTGGATAAGAATAGAAATTCGATGTTTTAACTTAGCGCAATCGGGCACCTGGGCACTATAAACGGTACTAGAATTAAGTCAGACCCTCACGGCCGAGCCACTTTACTTGAATTTGATAACGTCAGCACCTCAACAAACAAAGTATCAAGACTACTAACTCGCCTCATAAGAACAAATAAGATCTCGCAAAGTTATAATTCAATAAGGTCTTGAGAACATTCCGCCGGACACGAATCCACTATTTATTTTATAATGGGACTTATGGAATTAATAACTTTATGGCGTATCGATGGTATCTGTATCACGGACGGAGAGATCTGGTTAGAAAGCTTTTTTTAATATATTAAATTAATTTTGAACTTTTGGGTCGTAATCATACGCTAGAGTTGCGGGAGCTTGAATAGAAGATACATCATTTGAGTAAGGACTACCTGCAAAAATGTATCGCTCTCTTGAGACAAGACCGTGTGGTGTCGGCTAAGAATAGCACCATCCCATTTCCTCCCGTGGGTGTAGTAAAAGGTGACTAAGGGATCTACTGAAGGATGGGCAGCAGCATCCTCTGAGTACACACATTGATTCGATCCAACTGCGATCGCCAACCCGCCTGCCAAGCGTGGCGATTATGGCAAATCCCCCCATTTTGGGGGAGGCTTATTTCCAGCAGTGGACGTTTAATGGCTGATAAGACCGTGTTATCTGCTCAAAAATTAATTTTGAAATAAATAGTTGATGTAAAAAAAGCGCCACACCGTGCTCTACTTGCTACTATAATGAGATATTTCTTGAATTGTGAACCTGATTTATGTAAGAAAAAACAAGGCATACGGTTAATACCGCTATTAAAGGTGTTATCTAAAAAATCTGGTTTCGGACTTAACACGTTCTTGTCGCAAGAGAGCGATATACTTAGTAGGTAAAATCTGAAAACACCCAAATATATTTTATAATAAAAATAAGAGCGGTGGCACGTTGCGGACGGTTATCGACACTCAATTATGAGGTTCCAGATTCGAATGCTCACGGATTACAGGCCATCTACGAATAAATTTTTCTATCTTGTACACTTAATACCGACTACTCTCAAAAGGTGAAGGAAAACATCGTGAGAAAACCTGCATACCTACGGTGAAGGAGAAATTCTGATGCATTAAACACCTTCCTTGGGCCTGTGCCCTGTTGATGGAATGGTCGGGACGTTTATTGAATGATGAATGATATAAAACATTCAGTTGTAATAAAGCTCATCGTATTAAAGGTTTCAGGATGAAATGAAGTGACAAGTGGTGAATGGTGTCGGCCATAGCATCAACTAAGAGGGTTGTCGTCGGTATTCTAAACTCCTGTGACAAAAAGTTTAAGTCCCATGTTAAGCAAGTCAATCAATCAATCAATCAATCAAATATACTTTATTTTACACCAAAAACAAGTCCAAGTCCAAGTCCTATGTGAAAATAAAAAGTCATTGGTGAAAAGAGTTATTATAAACTCGATGATTAATGAAACATCCGTCGTCGCCGTCCTGACAATATTCATCATTATATCAGGCGATAGACGTCCACTGCTGGACATAAGTCTCTCCCAAAATGGGGGGGATGTGCCATAATCGCCACGCTTGGCTGGCGGGTTGGCCATTGCCGTTGGATTGAATGTGTGTACTCAGAGGATGCTGCTGCCCATCCTCCGGTAAATCCCTTAGTCGCCTTTTACGACACCCACGGGAGGAAATGGGATGGTGCTGACACCTCACAGACACTTGACAATATTACGTTATGTAGTTCAATGTTGTATTTATATTGTAGTTGTACATTATTTATTTTGTTTTGTTTATAAAATTTGTATTGTAAAGTTTCTGGCTGCATCTTCTCTACGACCGACCACATTCCGACCCAATGGTAGAGTCAAAAAAATTGCGTCATGTGTGACATTATTTTACCACTACCAATTTTGACTAAATATTTGTTCAAACATCGCTAACATATGTGATACCTACCATAATTTTTAAACGTAATTTTTAAAAGTGAAATATCATCAGTTTCATGATTTTAATGTAACGCATTAAAATTTACACTCTACAGGGTGAAATTGAAATTGTAGATGTATTCATATGAAAGGCAATGAATAATGAATTATTGATATCATTAGCATCCTTTTGAACTAAGAGTCTACCCATCAAACTGAACAACTTTTACGGGATTACTACGGGAGCAGATTTTTTTGCTCACATCTTTGATAGAAATTTTGCTTTTCTTTTTTTTTTAATTTCCTTTAATATAAACCACATGTTTTATTAATTTGACCTTTCACGATCCATACATGACATGACACAATAATAATCAAAAGAATACGGAAGTATTAAAATTATTATAAAATTGTAATAATATTCCATGTATTTAATGTTCCAAGCAGTATTTTATAGCAACACCAATAATTTACGTATTATTTGAATGCTTGAAAGCGATCACATATTTTACTGTGCCATTATTATTAATGTTTTGACACATCATTTGCAGTTATGAATAATTTTCTGGTGTGATTTTTACTTTAGTTTAGAAAAAGATGTTCTGCGACAGTAAAAAATTATTGATGTGAGAACATGTACATTCTTTGCTTGGATTTATATGAGTTTTAATTTTAGGCATAATTTAAATTCGATGCATAATTTGATAATCTGGTATTTAAATAGCGGTTTATAAGACTGAATTTCCGATGACGATTTCTAATGCTACTTGTAAATATGCATAGACAGATATATTCTCACGCCCTGTCCTCCCATTTGGATAGGCAGAGACAACGGAATGCCACCTGCTACGATCCAGACAAATAAATATAATATAAGCATAGCATAAATAATTGTCCTTTTTTTTTTTTTTGTGTATTTCGCAGTGGAGACGGCAGGCCCGTGGGGACTTGAGGCAAAGGCTTTTGTGAGGGATCTGGGCAAAAGTATAAGAGAAAGGGGAAATGATTTCCGTGTTGGATCGTACTTGGTCCAACGCGTGTCTTTAGCTATACAACGCGGAAACGCAGCAAGCATTATGGGCACGTTTGGGCCAGGTACGGCTAGGGGCGGACTTTTCGATTAAGTTTTTGACGAGGCATGTTGCTGAAGGAAATTGTTTTTTTTTAGGAATTTTGACGACGCATGTTGCTGAAGGGGTATTTGAAAGCAATTACGACGACGCATGTTGCTGAAGCAGATTCTGTTACAATTTAAATTATTTTTGATTATTTAATAAATTTTTTATATTTAGCATAGCATAAGCATATGCTCACGACTATATTCCCCGAGGGGGTAGTCAGAGATATTCTGAAACTAAATATAATGTAGTGATCCATTTAACCTTCATAAACAATCCGTACATGGACAAACGATCAAAATCCCTTTTGGGCTGGTCAGAAAGGTTGCTACAGCCTAGAGTGCATTTTAGTGGATCTTTCGACGATAATGACAGTATCGGCTAGGGATGGTTAGTAACGTTGCTTCAACCATAGATTACTACAACTATCAACTATTGGTTTTATTATTCAACCATCACCTCCTCAGAAGATGTTACCTTGTTAAGCCGATATTTAAAAAATTACACTGCATTTATCACTATGACGACCGCCAAGGAGACCTGGCCAGAGTAAGGAACATAAACAATATTATTATAATAACATGTTGAAGTAAATTATATAAAATCGTGTCTATTTTAATGACCTATTTCTTACACTTCCTTGAGTAAGTTTTAGAATTAGAAACGGTTAGAAGTGATAATTATAACTAATTAATTATGAAAACCGGCTGAAAATGCTGATATACATCGGGATAATTTGTTTATAAAATATCAGATGTTAATATTGGTCAAAATTACTTAATGAAGAGTTTGCGCGTTTTTCAATACTATGGTAAAACGAAAAATTAGTATATGGAAAAAGTTCGAGAAAAACCTGTAAATTTTTTTTTAAATTGACTGTTAAAAGTGAATGAATGAATGCATGAATGAAATATACTTTATTTACACCAAAAGAAAATACAATGCACAATAGGAAACATAAACTGAATATGGTACAAATAAGGCGGTCTTGTCGCTAAAAAGCGATTTCTTCCAGACAACCTTAGGGTAGAGGAAATATAACAAAAAAGTGTTGTTTGTCTATTGTTTTTTATCTGATGACATATCGATATTCGAGTCGAAATACGCAATAATACCAAAAAGGGTCACTTTGTAGGTTTTGCCGCGAGCAGTCTTTCGCTTAGTGTTCTCGCGGTTTGAGCCTGCCTCGAGGCTCCGTGATCCTTCTCAGCTGTGTTTTTGCTCAAAAACAATCCATGAGATTGGATATATACGGGAATATACCAACCACTTGACACTGGTGAAAATGTAGTGCTAATGCACAAGCAAGAGTCCATATAATTTATAAATAAAAAAAACACCGGAAAGGTTAGTTTGTTATTCACAAATGAACATTAACTGCACAAAAAGACGATTAATTCAAAATATCAAAACTTATTATTTTTACATTATGACGAGACATAAAACGTCATGTCGTTTTTCATTTGTAATTACGTTGATTTCAATGCCCCACATCTAAAACCACATAACTCTACGCAAGCACATGCGTCATGCTCGATACAAAATTAGATCATCTATACTCGAAATTCATTCGATAAACAAATCATCCCGTCATTAAATCGATTCTTGTTTTAATCGAGTGATATCTCTAGAGTTGCGACCTCTAACATATAGACGGTCACGAATTTTGTGTTCGAGATCACGAATGTTTGCATACAGACTTTTGAGTTTATTTGTATTGGGATTTAAATTGTAATAAAGTTTTATAGGTGTTTATGTTTGCACCTTTTAGTATTTGATTGCATGGCTTAATCTTCACTGAGCATCATACAAAGTTGCCGATTGTTTATTTGAAAGAAACAATTCAAAATCAGTATATCGAATCATCCTAAGGTGCTGTTTATACAGAAGAGACGTGTGGCGGTGGCGGATTGTCAAAGTAACACCAATATAAACCTTATAGTACGTATTATAGCGTCGGTTTTGTCGAAAAGGAAAATAGTGCGCGCGCCACCAGTCGACGTCGCCTGGTGGCGCGGGCGTAATTCTCAGCAACCCGCCCGCGCCACGTCGTCCGCGCCATGTCACTTCTATATAAACCGCGCCTTAGATGGAAAAAAAATCATTTTACGCTTGATTTGTACCCAGTAGCGTAGCGTGGTTGGCGCTGGCCGCCACGGGCGGCACTTTACTGGTGGTGGCGAATTCGGGAAAAATATAGATTGATTGAACTCTGTCAATTCGTAAAGCAGATAAAAGTCGAGCTCGCTTCGCTCGCTCTCAGTTTCTGTTTTAAATATTGTGTCTACACATAATCCTAAAGAGTTCTGACCACAACTAACATGTGGTGCATAAAATTGAGCTTACTTCGCTCAATCCATAGCTTTTTGCACAAGTTTTGTAAGTAAAAAGTTCTGGCGCCAACCGATTCGTATTGAGGAGAAAAGTCGAGCTCGCTTTGCTCGTTCTAGGTTTCTATTTTTGTATGGGTAAATCAAAAGATGTCTGATCAACACCCAAGTAGTTGTGCTCTCCGTTATGTTTTGTGTAGGTCTTTGGGAGGAATTTGGGTATTGTTGCCTAGTAAATAGAGTTTACACTTGCAATAACAAACTCGAGAGCTATGCTGCCGCGCGGCCGCTATAAGAAAGTTTTCGCTTAGTCTGTCTGTGCGCTAATTCTAGGTTGGCAAAGTTTTCCGTCAAACCTTTAATACTCTCAAGACGGACACAATACTTCATCCTCTACCACTTTTACATAACAACAAACTAATTACGTAAAAGACATAAATATTAGTTTATTTACTCGTTCGAGGACTTAACTAATTTATTTTCTGCTTCCACAAAAGATCTAATTAACGTTGAAATTTATGATTTTCTCGAAAATTAATACTTTTGTCTCTTTGAGCGAACTTTACAACTCAACAGGCCGTTTTAAAATAAATTAGTTGTGAAATCTGTCGTCTCTGCATATCCCCCCAATGAAGAAAGATGTGTGTTTATTTTGACAGCTAATCTTTTGTTTAGTTTAATGAGAAACTTTTAAACATTTAAATAGGTAATTCTTTTATTTTACTAATAACGTGTTATGTAGTATGTCCCATTGTTATGTAGAGTCTCAAGTTGAGGCACGATGAGGCTTACATAACCTCAGGGTCAAAAGCACCCTTAGATCAATTTTTTTTTCTCAGTCGGACACAGTGAAACTTTGATATTATAAACTATCACTGAAGTTAACTAATAACATTACGACCAGTCAGTCTTTGGGTCTATGGGTGATTGTTTATGATTGGTTATACAGTCCTCGCCTAACTATCCTGTCTCCCGCATATCATCTTAGAGAGAAGGTGATGTCCGAAGAACAGCGCTGCCCGAGACCACGGTCTTGGAACAGTACAGCTGATGTCACATTTATTTTGTGTGTAAATGTTTTTAACATAGTAAGTGCTTACACAGGGTCCTTCTTAATATGCGAACACCTTTTTAAGGGGATGACTAGACCATCAAACTGAACAACTTTCTCTATATATCGAAACCGCGAAAAAGAAATTAGCTGTTTCATACAAAACTTAAACTTACTTGAACAGCCAAATGAACTTACAGCTGTTTTTTTTGCGATTTCCTTGTTGGCCCCATAGGAAAAGTTGTTCAGTTTGATGATATGATCAGCCCCTTAAAAAAGTTTCAGCATATTAAGAAGGATCCTAAACATCTTTACTTAAAGAGCAAGGGTCGAAAAACGAAAAAAATTGTTCAACCTCCCATAGAAAATAGATCAGCTGATCCGAACTTGCACAGGAGGTCCAAACATTTTTTTTTTTCGTTTTCCTACTGGAAAACTTTCCTTTAACTTTTAGTTTTTTTTTCTGAATATGGTCCAATCCTTGTCTACATTATTCATGAGCCTCCTCTCAACCTCTTTTGCCCTGCAATGGGATCCTCCAGGCTGCAACTTAGTTTTTTAATAACTTATGGACATATTATCATTTATGAACTTACCATAAACACGCAGTTTTATATTTCATTTCCAAAGTACCTCGAAATATTAACATGTTGAAACACGAACGTGCTAAGTACCGAACATGACATGAAATTGATATGTGAACAGACCTTCCAACCAAACAGTTTTGCTACAAATTCATCTCAACTGTATCTCTATTCACTAAGGCAATTCATCATTTTGATATATTTTTAACTAACAACCTCTAAAACATCCTAACTCTATAAACAAACCAATTAGAAATCAACCTTGGAGGGTTACCTTTTGGGTTTGATTTCAAGTGGGTAGTCTTTGGTGGATGGGTTGATAAGGGTTTTGGTTTGTAAAATCAAGTGGTGCACGTAAAAATATGGCTCCTCACATTTGCTGAGGTGAACTGGATGCTTATTAGCGTGCAGTTATCCATCTTGGGCTCTGATGGGTATAGGTCAAAGTAACTTGTCTTGTATGCAAAATAATTTTATGACGGAATAGATAAATTGTGTTCCGTTTTGAATTCTCCAAGACAAATTAGTTTTCGAAAGGTTTATTATTTTATAGCAAAAATGGTTTCATTTTTAGAAACTGATAGTTTTTTAAGGTTTTGGCAAAATGAAAATGCGTACTACTTAGGTTTATATATCAATAAGGTTGAAAAATATTAAATGTACCTATAACACATACTACATATAATTATATTTAAAAACCGTTTTTAGTTTTAAATATAATAAAATTTTCTAAAACTTCCTTGAATTGCCTATCTACTTCTGTTAGTTTTACTCGTAGTATCGAGTAACAGTGATTTTCAAATACATAATATGCAGTTTAAAAATAGTGAAATATATTCATGGACTGAATGCAGTAGGCCGAAAATAGATACCATGGAAGAGTTTAGCAGTGGCCGATGATAAGCGAAGAGTGAAATGTTAAAACATTTGAATTGTCCTTTTGACGACTGCAGGAATGTGTACGAAGACTGATGTTATGGCAGATAATAGTCTGGTAGGATGCTGAGAGCAGTGATGTCCATAGGTTTCTCTGAGTCACAGGGTTTTATTCGAAGAAAAATTGCGGAGATATAACTAAATTCGCGAACAAGTCTATTTCATCGCCATATCAAAAGAGAGCGAAAAAGTCTTTCTATCATAGAGATCTAGAGAGATGCCAACCAACGCGCTGAGTACGAAACCTAGTGTTGCATCAACACCAGTACCACGCGATAGAAAGTATTTTGTAAGCTTGAATGTGCTCATCATCCATCGCGGTATCAGAACTCAACGTTCGAATAATCTTTAATACTACGCAAGCATTGTAAACTATTTACACATAATAACTCGACTGGCTTTCAGCCTCATAATACATTGAATCCTTACCGTCGCGAGCAATGTGTTCCGTTTTTGCACATATTGCTGCGACACTGGCCCCGCCCCCTTTTCACATCTCCCTTTAGTTTTTGTGGTCTCTGGTTTCTATATTTTAAAGTGTGAAATTAATGTAGACAATTTTGCCAACTATGACTTTAAAAACGTTACTGTCTTAATTTCCTCATTATCATCATCACACCATTTCACAAGTTAAACATCAATGACTTCACTTCACACATCAAAAATACAATTTCCACACTCCTCATAGGAACAAAACACCCTACATACATAAATAATTAGATTACGTAACCGCTATACTAATTCAACGATATAATACAAAACGATTGGGATCGATACAAATGCGCGGTCACGCCTCCATGGCGCCCACGCGCATCTTACAGATGATCCATAATACAATTATAGATTAATTAATCCGGTCACGTGGTTTTTGTAGTTCGGATTTGAGTAGGTAGGTGTTTGTCTCTGAGAGACAAGTGATTGGTGTTTTGAAATGTGTCCTTTTCATGTCTTATTTAAGTATCGGAAACAAGGACGGACTACATTTTCAAAGTACTGTGAACTGCAAAATGATTTCCATTAACATCATCAGTTTTCATACGTCCCAATGTATTGCCACGTATTTTCGTTTAAAGCACTTGTACCCCCGTGCCCCGGCCATTGCCACTCTGGCCCTGTACCCGGACTTTCGATTTTCGATATATCGCCACTGTTTCGGACCGAAACGACTCGAATGTCAACTCTATTACTTCATTGTAATAGAGTTGACATTCGAGCGAAAACGTTCACGCAATTGCGAAGTTCGAATGTGCGGGTAGAGGCGCTGGTTCTTCTGCGAATCTCTTGGTTATTCCGAATGATGGTGTAAAATTAATCTATTTTTTTCACACTAGCTACAGAGCTGCTTTATAGCTCTATTTCTGTCACTCACAATGAAACAAACCATTTTCTACCTACTGCCGCATCTTCAGCTATCTAACCACAACCACTCAATACAAAACTCATTGTTTAAACTATGACTCGATTCTTCCGAGAATGGATCACACCGATCCAAATCAAATGCGCAGGAAACCAACTATACTTTTAGATCGTACACGATGCGATCTACGTGTCATACTAAACAGGCTATTTGGATCACAAATGTTTAGGAGAATCCCAGAATGATTAATTCAAATTGGAGAGTTGTAGTTCCAGTGCAGGGTTTCTAGCGTTTCGGAATCGTATCGAATGCTGATATGCAGGGTGTAAAAAATCTGGAGAATCATTTTTGATACCATCTTAGATGAATTCATATAAGGGTACCACTATTAATTCGAATAGCAGTATCTCCAGATCACTTAAGTAGGGAATAGTTTTGCTGTTTTGTGATATTTTGTACTGTGGTGAAAAGTCACGTTTATGCTAACTGTAAATAAATGATTTCTATTCTATTCTATTCTGTACAAAATCTTCAGTGGCGTATCATACGTAATTAAATATATTATACATATATTATACGTATATTTATTCATACGTAAATGAACTTACGACCATAATCTCTTCCATTGTAGAAAACTCATAAAAAAAAAAATATTATTCTCACGTTAAAAAATCATTTTATTTAATTTTATAGGCGAACCCAGTGCCTCCTTTTTGCAAGTGCCTTAAGTTCCACATATTACATGACACCCAATATTTCATCTGAGCTCAATCACCTATAAGAGCGAAGCTTTTACATAAGATGATGATCTGATGATTTCATTTGTTGGCCTTTTATATTGAGTCAATAACATTCTTATTTTTACCTGCTCTATGCTGCATTTTCTAAAGTTATTACTAAAACCCCAATTCTTCATATTCCAGGATTCCATAGAAATAAACGGCGGGAGTGTGCCCGCCGGAAATCCTCTACATAAAGATACTATCTATTAACTTGTGATGCCACATTTAAATAAGAGTTTGAGAATTTATCGGCAAAGACTTTTTTGTAGACGCGGAACTGCTTTGAGTTGATATTTCACTTGTTGATGTTAGCGAATCCTCTCAGAGACAGGGGTCATAGTATAATGAAATCGTTATTTCTAGCGAAGCTAAAGAAAAAGCTGACTCACCGACAAAGCCAACGAGACTACTTATGCCAATAAAATGACAGTCTAATTACACTACACCATGGTACCGTCACTGCATCGGAGACTTTCTCAATCATCACGATTTGCCTTTCCATCAGGTGGGTGTCGAGAAAGTGTTGTGAACTATTTTAGTTCTCTGCCGTATCAGCTCATTCCTGATCTGATCTCTCAGAGAAACACTGAGCGTACCTCTTTCCATAGCTTGTTAAGTTACTTTAAACTGATAGACTAATCCTATCGTCAGGATCTACGATTCCGAACCAGCTCTTTTTAGCTTGTCAACTCTCAACTTTGATTGACAGACTAACCTCTTACTATCTGTAACTCAAAGAAGTCGGGTTGTGTGCGATTTTTATCTACTAAAACCCCAACGGGAAGCGGGTTGCAACTATAGCTCTTCTTGCTCCTTGCGGAAGCTCTCATGACCCAAAACTCCCGTAGTGTTTCTATACTGCAGCGGGACTGACTCAAGCCGCTATCACAGTAACAGAAAGAGTACGAGTACTCCCTGCCGTTACCAATTTTTACCTCACCCCCTCTTGGAAGGAAAGTTACCGTGGTAGAAAATATAGTCAGCGGTGTATTCCTGTCTCACCCACACTTACTCAGTATCGCACATCTCCTCTTGTAAATTTCCACATTTGCATGAACTGACAGCCAAGTATACAAGGTGTGCCTCTGTACTAACGCTGCCGATGCCGTGTCAAAGTAATTTACGGTCTGAGATCTATAACTCTGCCTAATCTATGACAACATACGAACCTACTAAACATTCAATACGTGCTACAGAGCTCGTGTACAACTCGTATATAGATCATTATATTGTTCTGTATTTAACGTACGTATATCGTCGACGGTTCGTGCGTGGTTGGCATCGTAACTAAGTAGCTATAGGGAATCAGAATTAGGCTGTGCTATTACGCTGGCTATTGTTCTAAATAGATTTTAATTAGTATTCTTGTCGAATCTGTGATTTATCCCTGGATTAGAGCCGGAGTTTTATTTGTCTGGTTGGTATTTCTGTAACAATGGTAGGTTCAACATTTTTGGGGACCTCCGAACTGAGTTCTTGCATGGTGGTCTAGTTGCAAGTAGTCTCGCCTTCCGTGCAAGAAGCGACGGTTCAATCCCGTTGTTGACCAATGAGTCTTTAGCACGAAGAAAAGAAGGGAGTCTTTAGTAACTTAAGTACGTACGGAAATAAGAAAAAAATAACGCTTACAGGCACATACATTGTTATGATCTCAAGTAAACTTTACGCTTTTTATTATGGGAATCATACAACAACGGCACAAACATACAACATCCATGACCGAACCGGGATTCGAACCCAGGACCCTGGTTAGGCAGTCCGGTGTGGCAATCATTACACCAACCGAGTCGTCGAACTACTAGTTTTAGGTAATTAAAACTCTTAGAAATCCTACAATCAAAATCTCTTATCTTTCTGAGATTAGCATATAACAGATAGACAGGACTACAGAAAAACGCGGCGGGGGATTTAAATACGTTTATGTAGTGAAGGAATGATTCATAAGTGACGGTGAAACAATACCATGTATCTACAGGGAGAAATTGATATCATTAGCACAAACTAAGAGTCTACCCATCGAACTGAACAACTTTTACTATGGGAGCAAACAGATCGGAGCAAAAAAAATATCTGCTGTTGCATACATTTGAGTCGCGAACTCGCGCGTCGACATTGCAGTTTAATATGGAACAGCAGATTTTTTTTCAATACTTAAGAGGTTTGTTTAAAAGGATGCTAATGATATCAATTTCAACCCGTATATCTAACATAAAATTATTTTTAATTGGTCTCTATGTCCAAAGGTATTAAATTCCAATTTTGTTACAAGATTTTGTAATTATTCGCCATCATGTCCCTGTAACATACGTCATTCCACCCAGAAACTAGAAAATATGCAAACCTAACCTCTGCTCTGCACTCTTTAAAATAATATTAATAATAAAACATAATAAAAGACGTATAACCAAATAAACTTACAAAAGTTAAATATTAGAAGTACAATATAAAATAATACACTTTTTTGAAAGTGCAGTAGAATAGGATAGATCTTCAGCATATTACATTAGCATAGTTGCAGCAAAGTACCTACTTATAAGTAAAAGCTACCCAAATGTGAATTCAGTCGTGAATTTATTGACATAACATGCTTTTATTTCTTTATTACTAATCACGTTTCGATTTTATATCTATTAAAGCAATAATACTTCACTAGTTAGTTATCAAAGCACATTGAGTACTAACATCGGCGCGGGCGCACGTTCCATACAATGAAGTCATCTGTCAACGGCCAATCACGGACGTGATCCATATTAACGAGCAAGAACTTAAATCTTATAGATGTGGCAGTTGATCAATTTGTTGATAAGTTGAGTCGATGATTTATTTTACATTTAATTACTGGCTCCGGTGACTCCGTTCGATTGTAATACTGTTTATTTGTCATATATCTTCATCATCATCAGCTCTTGTCTATTCTCTGCAGGATTTAAGCATCATCACACACACCATCATGGAATTTTTTGTCTTCCTGCTTGGATCCGGAGAGGTTTAAATATCGATTATTTATTGTAATAATTTTTGTTTTAGCCAGTCTTTCGCTGCCGGTGTTAACCTATGGAGTTCTTCAATTCCATAGAAAACGGCCACTCGGTCAAGGTTTTGCTCCATCTGCCGTCTGTTCATAATCACCGCCATTTCAATCCAGCTATTCTATCACCGAAGATTGTTGTTGGATCTCGACGTTTGTGATACGGTTTAGAATTGTTTGCATGCCCCTAACTAATTTATTTTCAAGAGTTTTTAATAAAGATAGAACAAACACGACCAGTTTATAATTTTTATTAATAAATTATCAACATCACAGCCCTTCACAGCCTATAAACGTCCCACTGCAGGGCACATGCGTACCTATTAATAAATACCTAAGTACAATTATGGAATAGAGGCTTTCGCCCTGATATGGGATCGTAGAGAGCATAGAATAGACAATAAGATATGAATAATAAAATTCAAGGGGACGATATTTTTTAACAATCAGTCGCAATTTAATTTCGAATTAAATTAACTTAAATGCGTTATGGAGTTGCTACTGGGAATCTTCCCCTAGGCTATGTGTGAAGCCTGGGGACCGGCCGTGGTCTGACAGTTCTTTGTTGGACCTTGTATATATATCGAATCTCTGTGATTATTTCTCTTGCGCGATGTTCTTGCATTCGATTGTGAACCTTATTTGTAATAGGTTACGAGTTACGTATTCACGGTGAAGTTTGTCTATGTATGAAGAATATTTCCGAGAGCGACGGTATCGCCATTTGTTGGCATCTTTGCTATAACTTGTGGGTGCTGACATCTGTAGCAAGTCCCCACACACACTTTATGTGAATGTTCTGTTGACAGTAACGAGTTCGAACAGACCGCTCATCATATTCTTTGGGAGTGTGAGCTCTGGTACGCCGAGCGCCAGACCATGCTTGACTCAATAAAATCGTTTTCTGTTGTCCCTTACTACATGGATCTTGTTGCGACTAGGGATAACTTCCGTGCGTTCAGATGTTTTTGCCATACTTATTACTGGAAGCAAAATAGGTCATAGTTTCAGTACAATGTTAGGTTCCTATTGTTTTATTTTGTATTTTTGGTGCTTTTGCGGTCGTGTCTTCAACACTGACATAAATGATCTCTTGAATTGGCTCTCTAATAGCCATGTATTTTCCTTCTTATTGCTGTCTCCCGTTTGCAATGGAGGGAAGTCGGATATTTTGTTTTCCTACTCCTCCTATCTTCTTTGATTAATTCATTGCGGGTTCCAAGACAGATTAGAGTCATCCCCCGGGCTCGCTGGACTTCATTGTCCAGTGTTGTGAATGGTCGCCGCTGTTGATCCTGGCTTACAGGAGTTACAGCGGTGGGAATGTGTGGTGGGCCTATGCCCGAAAAAAAAAAAAAAAAAAAAGTCCCCACACACCATCAAATTGGACTTTACTATAGGACCAACTTTGAAATCGCGAAAACAAAAATCAAAGTTGTTCATTTTGATGGTCTGATCTGAAGCATACCCTCTAACTAAAGTATGTAAGGCTTTTAAATTTACATACGTAAACTCACGGCCGTAATCCATTTTGGGGTGACGAGAAACATTACTATAACTAACAGCTTTCTGTTTAAGAATGTTTTTAAAGTAATGCAACTGTTTACCCAATGTTTTTGTGAGTGAAATACTAGCCAGTCACCATTCACCATTATAAAACTCAAAATTAAAAATTTTACCTACCGAGTCACTTAGGCAACAGCTAAGTAGTCTATAAGTATCTTTAATCTTTAACTATTATAAAACTGTAATAAAAGTAATAAAATAGTAAAAGCACAAATAAAACTTACCCTAAACTTAAACCATTCTTATAATAAAAGTGTGTATATACATCGAAGATAATATTAACAAAAAAAAAGTTATAACGCAGAAACTACTGAGCCGTTTTTGATGAAACTTTTTTTGTTTGAAAGCTTACGATCTGACTTAAAATCTGGTAGGTATATAATTTGTGCGGACGAAGTCGCGGGTTAACTCTAGTACTGTTATAAAACTGTAAATGTTTGTTTGTTTGTAACAGCATCACGCAAAAACTACTGAGCCGATTTTGATGAAACTTTTTTTGTTTGATAGCTTATGACTTAAAATTTGGTATATAATTTTTGCGGCCTCTAAACTCTAGTATTCAGGGTATAATATAGGGTATAACAAAACACTCTAGTTATGCTTAAGGAGATGGTTTGGACCATCTAACTGAACAACTTTCACTATGGAGCCATCATCGAAAAAAAAAATAATCATCTGCTTTCCCAAACATTTTACTCGAGTCGGTTGATACTGCAGTTTTGTTTGGGACGGCAGATTTTTATTTTATTTTTTCGTGATGTTTCCACATCATCGTGATTGTTCAGTTTGGTGGCCATATTCACCTAAACGTTATAAGATATAGGTAAAGTAAGTAGTGCTCATAAAAACCTAGGTCTAAAAATAATAACACCGAAGCAGAACTATAGGTTAAAACCAATTGCGAAGAATCAAAATGTCTGACGCTTTTCGAATACAAGGAACCAATTTATCAAGAGCCCTATGAGGTCGGACTTCTTAATGGTTACTTCACCAGCCTATCTGCATGCCATCAATCAAAACACAGGATCCATATAGTTGAAGAAAAAAAATTGTAGAGAAAAAAAATAAAACGCGATTAGGGATTCGTAGTGCGCAAGCGCCGAACGGAAACGTCACGTAGAGGAAACGTCAGGACGCGATACGATTTCGAATTTTGAATTTGGAATCGGATTCGAACACGGGATGTTAGAATGGGTGACATGGCGTCTAGTTTTTTTTATTGGCTTGTTTTCGGGTAATAGGTGTTTTATGTGTCGTTGGTTTCGGTGATTTTATAGTTTGTTCGATGGAGCTATTAAATTTTTTATTGATGGCCCTAAATTGTTTCTATTCTATTTACCGCTTGAGCTTTTTCTATTTACCTAATATTACATACATTGTTTGAACATTAGAAAAAAAACTAGGTGCTATAAAATAATTTAAGTTATTAACTTTTGAATAAAGGACTCGACTAATACATAAAGGGTCCTTCTTAATGACAGTTTTTTTTTAAAGGATGATCAGACCATCAGACTGAACAACTTTCTAAATAAATAATCTGCTGTCCCATACATTAGGATCGAGTAGGATTGTAGTTTTGTATGGAAGAACAATTTTATTTATTGAGATATAGAGAAAGTTGTTCAGTTTGATGGTCTAATGATCCCCTTATAAAACTGATAGTATATTACGAAGGAAGTGTCATTGCATATTCGACCAAAGCTTGCGAAGTTAAAGCCCTACATCTTAGATAAAGTATATGTCTAGATGGAGCACGCTTCTGCGGTATAAAACAAATGTGGCCAACTTTCTTAGGTTGGTGTGCGTAAGGCGCCATACTACTTATCTCTGTGTGCGTGTATACAGACACGGTTTATCAACTGAGAGTTCACTGATATTTTTTTCCACGCGTTCGTAGCTTCGACTGTCAATCTTGACATATAATATAACTTATCAAAGCCCTACATAAATATTCTAGCCATTTCATTTTGCGGAGTTTTGTTAGGCGGGGTAGGGAGTAATTATTAATTGGACTTTTAAACTGTAATCGGCACAATTTAGTGACAAAAAGACTATCTGAAAAAATATTTAAAAAATCGCTACGCAACATAGAAATCAAAATTGTATCTACCAGAAGGCTTTTAAATTAATAATATTATATTAATTAGTGCATTGGGCACTCATTTTAATAAGATTTAACAATAAAAATAATTTTTGAGCCATAAAATTGGCACAGAAATTTAAAAAATGAGATATTTTGGTCATTATTTTATTCAGGGTACCATAATCCGGTCCCCTTCAAAGGCAACGGAACAAAGGCGATTTTGTTAGTAAATTAGGTAAATTTCAAAATAAAACTGTTATCGGTGCTACCAAATAAGAAAACAATCTTGGAAAAACATTGGAATTAAAGTAAAACACTATACTTTTTTGCAAATTACGGTAACTCAGTTGTTAGCGTAAGCAACGCAACATAGTTTTGAGGGACGGTAATACAGTGGTTATTTTGCTGAAAAAACATCAATAAAAGTAAGAAGTAGGAAGAAAACATCGTTGCAAATGTTCGACGGCCCGGTAGCACAGTCTGTAGTGAAGCTGCCTGCTGTGCCGAGAGTCGCGGGTTCGAATCCCGTAAGGGACGAATATTTATATGATGAATATGAATATTTGTACCCGAGTCATGGATGTTCGTATCTATATATTTATTCTATATCGTTGTCTAGTCATCATAATACAAGTCCAGGTACTTTAAATGTGACTAGATAATTTGTGTGATAATGTCCAAGATATTTATTTATTTAAATGTCTTTAATGGTTACTATAAACAATGATAAACAAAAATCGGCATAAAACGGTAAAAAAAGACTTATAGAATTTATACAATAAAAGAAAATAACATTTTATCCTAATTGTACCCGGAATAAAATAATGGCCCATTTAATAGAAAATACTAATGAATTTTTCAAAGCCTTGTAAGTACACAAAAATATTAAAAGATTTCAAAAAAAATAACCATTCGTTTTTTTAGAGCGAGATAAATGTTAAAATTACAATTTAGGGCTGTTGGTGACATGATAGTTTTTTAATTTTGGTACATTTCTAAGCTCAAATTGGCTCTTAAATACTATACCGAAAAAAATATCAATTATTAGTTAGTTTATTAGCTCAAACCGTAAAATGACTGGGCTATTCAAAGTTTGTGGACTTGTCCATCCAATATACATGTAATATTGTTGTTTCATCGAAACACTATTAGCTAAAACACGGACTAACAGCAACTCTCGCTGATGATAAATGATTCCAACAAATGAAGAGCTATGCTATGTAAAGTTCACACGTTGCGCGTGCTCAAGTTTTAGTGCTATACTAACTGGAACGTTGATTTTAATGAGTTATAGTTGTTACAATGGTTAAATTAATTGACCAATTCAACATTTTAAAAGTTAATGTTAGTTAAATGTACCGTCTAGACTGTCTCATTATACAGGGTAAATTTTATATCACTGCGGATAACTTCAGCATGTATTCTGCTCAACAAACTGAACAACTTTCACTATGGAGCCAACTTCAAAATTGCGAAAAAAGCAGCTGTCCCATACATTAGAGTTGAATAGGTACTGCAGTTTTGTATGGGACAGCAGATTTTTTTTCATGATTTCGAAGTTGGCTCCATATTGAAAGTTGTTCAGTTTGATGAGTAGAATACATGCTGATGTTATCCGCAGTGATATAAAACTTACCCTGTACAGGGTGTAAAATTAAATGTGTTACACAATGAACTATTCCATAGAAAATGTCAGTAGCTATCAATGAATAAAAACATCTTAGGTAGCTTTTAACCAAAATGTATGAAACAGGTGATTTTTTTTCGCGTTATTAATTTTGGTCTCATAGTAAAAGTTGTTCAGTTTGATGGTCTGAAGAACCCTGTTCGATATGTGACGCATTTGAGTTAACAGCCTATACAGGGTGAAATTGATATCATTAGCATCCTCTTAAACTAAGAGTCTACCCATCAAACTGAGCAACTTTCACTAACGGAGCAAAAAAAATCTGCTGTTGCATGCATTTGAGTCGAGTTGGCATTGTAGTTTAGTATGGAACAGCTGATTATTTTTTGCTCCGCTCGGTTTGCTCCCATAGTGAAAGTAGTTCAGTTTGATGGGTAGACTCTTAGTGCTAAGGATGCTAATGATATCAATTTCACCCTATATAATTTGTTTAAACAGCTCAGTGACTACGTTTTGGTTGTTATTGCGGGAAATAGGAATAGACAACAGCCCCAAAAAATCGCGATATGTCGGATTGAACTAGAATACTATCTGCCGAAGAATTAACAGCTGAGTTCGATTTCTAGATTTCTTGGTCTCCAATTTCGTACTACCCTAGAGCCATTGAGGTACCTACTAGAGGCGACAACTAGACTGAATTTTTTGTAACAATCGTTTGAGCTGATGGGCTCTAACTTACTCAGCACGTGCCGGGCGCGTGCTGCACCGCGACACCGCTGATCGCGGTGCACAGATTTTGTACGCGTTGTCCGTTCTATACATAATTATAAAATGCCAAGAGCACAGGTTAAGAGTATCTAGTCTAGTACTACATCATCATCATCTCAGCCGATGGACGTCCACTACTGGACATAGGCCTCCCCCAAGGATCGCCATAACGACCGGTCCTGCGCTGCCCTTATCCAACGGGTTCCCGCCGCCTTCACCAGGTCGTCGGTCCACCGTGTGAGGGGCCTACCCACGCTGCGCTTTCCGGTACGCGGTCGCCACTCGAGAACTTTTCGGCCCCATCGGCTATCGGTTCTGCGAGGAATGTGCCCCGCCCACTAGTACTACATACAGTACGGAAACTACCCCCACCAATTTTAACCTAACCCCCTCTATGCCTCTCACGCATCCTGCGTTGCAGAAAATGTAAGAAATTGCGTATTTCTTTCTCGCTTTCCATCAATCAGTATCGCACATGATTACCTCTATCTATACTATTATAAAACTGTAACAGGAAGTTTGTCTGTACATTGAAGATATTAACAAAAAAAAAGTTACGATATGGTTTTTAGGTGTCCCTGATTCCATTTCACCAATTTTTGGATTTTTTGTCTGTCTGTTTGTTTGTGTGTTTGTTTGTTTGTTTGTTTGAACGAGTATCACGCAAAAACTACTGAACCGATTTTGATGAAACTTTTTTTGTTTGATAGCTTATGATCTGACTTAAAATCTGGTATATAATTTGTGCGGACAAAGTCGCGGGTTAACGCTCGTATTT